>CANTUZ010000006.1:33923872-35172206 GCA_947846985.1 Fratercula arctica
CCCTCTCAGGATAGCATACATCCCTGAGAATCTTGCTACACAACATGACGCCTTAGGCTGAAACCTTTTCTTCCTACATTTATTGATTTAATGAGTGATGGCTTATTTTCAAAAATCAGTCCACTATTCCTACAGAGTGATGAGTGCTTTCATCCTTAAGCAGTTTCAAACTTTTCTCTCAGCATCTGGAATTTCCTTGAAGATCACATGCATCAGTTACTGAAAGCAACACTTTGAAGTGTGCACTCAATATCCCATCCAAAGACATTAACTGGTAATTCTTTTGTCTTCGGGGATGTCTCTTCAGATGAAATACCAGTTTTATGGGCTACAGAATCTTAGATAAAAGCTCACTCTTCAAGTAAAATCGGAGAGTTCTCTGCGTTTCACCTTGCTCTAAAGCATAAGAAGCAGAAGCAGCAAACAGTGACATCTTTCTTCCTCAAAATGCCAATAATATATGGAAGTCAAATTAAACACTTATTTTACTTTCTTTTTGTCCTGAGATTCACTGTCCTAATCTGAAGTGTTCTAAGAACAGATTGTGGGCTTCTTTTTTGGGAAGAAAAAGAGAAGCTTCTTTTTGGAAGAAAATGAAGATGACTTCTTTCTATGCACAGGCCAAAAAGAAAGCATCTGGACGTGGCACATACTAACATTCAGACTCACCACCTACAGGAGTGCTTGGCTACTTTGTGATTCATAGGTTATCTCCACATCCTGCTAAACGAGAAGGAAGGAAAAACAGTGGGAGAATTGCAACTGGTTTCTCACAGGGAAGGCAAACAGCAGAGAGAAGGTATTCCTCTGAAAGGAACTTCGGAGAACAACATGCATGCCACAGGGTTATGTATATGTGGAGCTACTATCTATCCAATATCACCCCTTAGCTTATCCCTCGTACACTAGGGATGTATTTTCCCCTTAACTTCTGCAGCTTTATAGGAACAGACTTTTAAAAACAGGTGCCAAAATTATTCAAATGAAAACAAAGATTATTGGTTTTCACTCTGTAAGTGCTTAAGCAGTAGTGGATGCGCAGCACACAATATCATTCATTCTAACTATTACTTCACCTATTAATTACCATTGCTAAAATGTATAAAGGGAGCTATAAGCACCCCAATATTCTGTTACATCAGTACAATGAAGCAAAATATCTAGAGCTAAGCCAAATGCAACCCAGACACCATGCGCAGTTAGGCTCTATTATCAGTTACCAGCTGAGTCTACTAGCTGTGCTCACTTAAGCACTGTCACTGGAACTTCTGAAAAGAGATAATTTATGTCAACTTGGATGGCAGAACTAAACCCTTTGGGGTAAACAATTGGTTTTTTTCCATCTCTACCTTTGTTCAGCTACCTTGTTTGTTCCCACTCCTTATCCTGCAGACTATGGTTTTATAATACAACTGTAGATATCAACCACGCCATATGGATCTCAGTGGGTATTTTCAGTGCTCACTCTGCAATTTTTGATTTTACAAATGTGATGTGTAGATTCCTATCATTATTCTAAACAGATAGAACATCTGCTCAATGTGTTTTATATACTGAAAAGAAAGAAAGAAAGTAATTTTAAACTATATATTGGAATCTACATATAAAAATCTTAGAGGATTTACAAAACATGTAACTGGTACAAACCAGGGATACAGAGGCATTTGTAGCTGGTTCCAACACTGCGACAAATGCCATGTGCACAAGGATTCAGAGCGCAGAAGTCAATCAGCTGAGCACATGTAGGTCCTGTAAATCCAGGACTACAACTGCAGGAGAAGGCAAGTCTATCTGCATAACAGGTTCCATTGTTCTGGCAGGGAGATGATGCACAAGGGTCTATTTTGTCTTCACAAGCAGTTCCTAAAAACCCTAAAAGAAATAAATAGTTTTCATAAGTAAACGTTCTGGTATACATACAATATCAATAATTAAAGCAAGTTAGAAGTAAGCCATTGACATATCTATACTCCTTTTTTTTTTTTTATTCTATGAAAACTACAAAAAATACAGTCTTTCTATATATACTAAACTCTAATTATACCCGTTAACATGGTATGATACAAGATTTTTCAGGCAGAATCATACTGTCATATGACTAAGGCAGTGAAGTGCAAAAATATTGAATCAGACGGTGCTTATCCACTTTACGAAGTGTATCTGGCTAGAAAGACATTTTATAAAGATCAGGAACAGACTACCTTGGAAAAAAAGCAAAGCCAAAACTGACCTTTTTTTTCATTTTTCTTAATGCGTTTGTCATTCTTAACAACCTCTAAAGCAGCAACACATGAGTTCGCTTGAGCTTCAATAATTTAAAATATTACCTTTTACAAGAATATACTTATTATTAACAGGAGAGACAATGATTTATTGAAGCAACACCATGTAAAAAATGGACATAAAGAAAAGGATATCCTTGCAAGGGAGTTATTTTGATCAGATGTAGAAAATAATAACATTTGAACAAATTGCAGTGTACTCACTACAGTTTTTATCACATACACATACATCACATATATAGCAACGTGAAGCATGGTTATTGTACCTGAAAGCAGGTCAGAAAAGAATTATCAAATTCTAGCACCCCTCCAAAGAGAAGAGCAAACCATCCTTTCCATTCAACTCTAATATTTTCTGATGAGTGTTTGGTCTGTTCCTACAGACCACCACTGTTCAGGCTCAAAATTCCCTGGAATATCTTGTATTATAGAGGAGCTCTTAAAATTACAATACGCTTATCACTGGGAATAAGAAATTGGGAGCAAATCAAGCCAGCCTCTACTCAAGACCCACCAAGCCAGCTTTACCAATCTACTCTAATAGAAAGTGTAAACCACTGCAGTTGTGCCAGTCTGAAAGACAAAGACCCGACCACATTGCCACTGCTACCCAGGAGACTGTAGCAACATTTCAGAGACCAAAGAAAATAAGTAAATGCATGAAAAACTATTCTAGCATTTGAAAAATATTTATTCAGAAAGACAGAAAAACAAATTAAAAAAAAAAAAAAAAAAACACAAACCCACAAAACACAAAATGTGCCTGATGGTGAGAGAAAGGATCAAGATGGAGGAGATGTCTCTGTTATATGAGAGCCTGCCATGTTATATGAGCCTGCCAACAGCTCAGAGCATAAAAACAATGACAGGTGACACTTTGGATTAACACTCAATATTGAAATGTTATCCCTGATGGAATGAAGCATATTTTTGGCCTTACTTCTATAGTTTTTGTATCCATAAAGTCTTGCTGCTGGATTAAAAGGAGTTGATGTATTAGAACTGAACCCCTATGTTGTATATAGCTTACGATGAATACCAAAAGCGAGACCAAATACCACATTCAATACATCCTTTATAGCATCTCATTATCTTTTCCTGACTCAGTAAATATTTTCATTCTAAACAATGTCATTCCACATTTCAAGCAAGGTATAATTCATCAGGAAGTAGTTTTCGGTGAATTTTGACAAATGTGTTACTTTCATAGAATCATAGAATCTTCATGGTTGGAAAGGACCTTTGAGATCATCGAGTCCAACCATACACATACAAAAAAAACCCCTACAATCTCTGTCACTAGAGCATGCCCTGAAGTGCCAAATCTACACGTTTCCTAAATACCTCTAGGGATGGTGGTTTCAGGGCATTTTGATTTTCTTTCATTTCTAATTATTCATGATTCGCATTCAGGTGAGTTTAACTTTGTTTAATTGTAGTTCTAGCACTGGAATCATGGTTTGCAATTCAGGAGTTGGCATTTCTGAAAACAAGCGCATAAGAAATAGATGAACTTACATTATAAAGCATAACAAAAAAACCCCAAACAGTTACTAAAAGGTTTAAATTCTATAGTTTTCTCTTAATAATTAGGTTTATTGAAAACTTGGGCCAGAAAGACCTAGGGAACTGAGCGCTGTCTGTCAACTTGACTGAGCTCCAAGACCTGAAGAGTGAGCGAGGGCTGAGATAATCAGCCTAAAGATGTTAAAGTTTCCAGCACGCACATCCCCACCCCCCACAAAAAAGGAGACCAGCAATTAATTTTAAATATCCCGAGGGCTTCCTCAAGGAGACAAACTCCATCTTTTATAGATCCACAAAATCTCAGTGAACTGCATCAGAAAGAGAGGGAAATGGATATTAAACAAAGACGAGTAACCCACACAAAGTGTACTACAGGGATCTACTCAGAGAATTAACAAAATTTAGATTATTGTAACTAAAAAGAAGATGGAAATGTCCCAGCTGCCCTGGGAGTTCCAGACCAAATTAGGATATTCTTGGGCACTGTTGTCAGCAGGATTTTAGGAGCATCCTCAGAATATCAGGTCCTGGACAAATGACTTAAAAAGCCATGTTTCCCTCGTATGTTCATAAATCTTATGCCAGAGTTATGGAATAAGGAGAAAAAAAAATAATCCTATTTAAAAAAAAAAAAGTAATAAATAATACAAATTGAACTTTCAACAGTTTATTCATAAGTAACTCAGTGATAGACCAGGAAAAAAGGGTCTGGTGGGGCACAGGCAAAGAACAAGCAAGAGCCTTCTGCCCTCTCCATTTTGCTGTCCTATGGCTCAGATTGCTTCAGGGGCTTTATTGGGACCACCTGCACACCAGTACTGAAGAAGGAGAGCTTAAAAACAAATATTGTGGAACCCTATATTAGAGGTCCCCCTGTAGATGATAACTGCATAACCACCAGAAACTGAAAAGAACGGAAAACCTAAAATCAAGAATCTAATTCCAGCAACGGTTTGCTGACAAATTAAAAAAGCCTGTACTGGTATCATAAAATCCTGGACAGATTTAAAAGAATCTGCAATGACTTTTAACTATTACCAAGAGGAGATCAGCGAATGAGTCCAGTGAAACCTCTACACTAACTCTGAAACAGGATTAAAAGGGATCAAGGAGATCCGAGGTCACACAATGGCACTAATGCTGCTTCACTACAACCTTTGCAATAATCTTCCCTACAAAGAGAAGCTTACTGGCAGATGGCTAATGTTTCAAGTGACAAAGCACTTCAAGAACATATGCAGGTTTAAAATACACTAAAACACATTGCCCCTGTGCTATCTTTGACTGCACTGTGAAATGTGTTTAGTTGACTCTGGAAGTTTAAGTTTTACATATGAGTTAAATGTCTGAAAATACTCAAAGCAGCAGTAGTTGCACATCTGAATTGAAGATATATTATTTTGGCATTTATGAATGTACATTTAAGTCTATATCAATAAAATTGTTGAAAACAAATAATGCAATTACTATATCTAAAAATCTATTTCAGAGGTGTACTGATTGAAAACAGAATCAAAAGTTGGAGAAAGAAAAATAAAAATTGGGATTATTTATCCACAGATAAACATGCCCTGACCTGTTCTTCAGCCAGCTAACATGAACTCAACCCCGCATCTAGGTCATTTTTGGTGTAATAAGGACATGACTGAAATGTAAAGACTACTGGTGATTTGAAAGATCTGAATTCAAAATTTAGCAAAGGGATAATGCAGAAGGTAAAGGGGAAAGGTGATATTAGAAGAGATTTATACTGCTAAAAAACACAAACAATATTAGTGCTTACAAGAATTAGACCATTTGGCTAGGTGTGAAGAAGAACAGAAGTATTAAGTCAGGCGATATTCTTCATATATTGCTACAGTCCTCGAGGGCAATGATAGAAACCAGATCAGAAAATGTTTTCAGAGATAGAAAAGCTCTGGATCAAAGCCAGATTTCTCATCATGGTGGGATTTTAATTATTTGGCTATTGAAAGCAAGAGAGCCGTGTACAAATCAAGGAAGTTAAACATTTTCTGAAGTTACTGTACAACTGCTTTTTATACAGCCTGCGGAACAACCAACTTGCTTGAATGTTATGTTAGACCTAATTCCAAGAATTACACAAATGTGAAAAATTAAGCCTGTGAATCGCTAGGGCTGGGGATTAAAAAGCCTTTAGATTTGAAATACAGGGATAAATACTAAAAGAAATACAGGAAATTTATTATTTTCCCTGGAAAACTGTTTTATGAGGAAATAGATGTCTGCTGGATTTTCACTGGAATTCTGTAAAGAGGAAAAAAGACACTCATCATAACAAAACAAGAAATCATTAAAATGTAATTGTAAGATTTTGATTTAAATTCACCCTAGCCAAATTTTAACAGATAAAGAAGAACAGAGGATAAACCCATTAAAGCATTAAGGAGAAGTCTATTAAAGATAGGAGGAATTTGGGAAGATGCCAGGTAAAAACATTAGATTAGCAGAAAGTACCATAAACTAAACAGCCATAAAATTTTTTAATTAACAACAAAATGTTCTTCAGGTAAATGAAACTCTCTTATGGCAATATGTAGGATTCTGCATTCGCTATTCACCAGCATCCTTGGGAAAACTTCCATATGCAACAGCTGTGTGACCTAGTTTCCTGGAATCGAGATAATAAATAGGTTTATTGTACATAAATCTAAAGGAGTTAGAATCAAATCTGCAAGATATAATACAGAAAAAGGCTTCTATGTGAACAATGAAGCCCAGAAAAAGTGAAGACCTTGAAACTTAAACTATTCTTAATCTAGGCAAATAACTTCTGTTCTCCCAGTCAATTAAAATTCACGGTGACAATGTGTATTTTCTAGCTGCTATTGCAAATCAACACATATGAATCACAACTTACCATCATCTATAGCTGTTGAACTTTATGTTTTTAAACCACAGAAACTACAATAAGAGCATTCATAAACTTGCTGCCTTCCAGTATTTCCATAAATACCTGCAGGTATTTCAGGACACTTTTGCTCAACGTGTTGCGTAGCTGTAGTTACCTCAGCTAGTCAAATCAAATTGTCAATAGTAAAATAAAATGAGTCCTGAAATGTGAATTTCAAGTAATCTAGATGTTAAACTCCTGATCGTAACATTGTTTTCTATCTCCTTCTACAGGATGGCTATGAAATCCATTATTGCTGAGGAGTATTTTTCAAAAAATCTATTAATCTGAATGAAAAGATTTCTGCCACTTCTGTCAGAGCAGGTGACCTCAGCACAGAGAAAGTAGCAAAGTCCCAAGAATCCAAGCCTGTTTCATGTTGTTAGCCAGCTGAATGCTTGCTATTTTTATCAAAGATTAACGTCTTCCTATAACACTGAATGCAGTTCATCTGTACACATCATCAGGACATTAAAATTGCATGTAACAGAACTTCAGAAACATCTTGCAACAGAAGTTTATTTCTTTGTTATAACAACTGATCTGCACTTTGCTCACTATTATCTGGTTTTGTTCAAAACTATTTTCCACTACCGATTTATTTTACTAGTATCTTATGATACTAGTAAAAAAATTAGCAAAGGCTCTCCAAATGTTTGAAATATGTAAAATGTGTATATGTACAAGTATATATAAGTCTCTTGTTCCACCAACTTTACAAAAGGAACAGATTAGTGAAACTTGCATTTCCTCATCACACAATCAGACCATTTACATCCACTTTTTTTTTTTTTTTTACTTTTAACAAAGATTTCAATGAATTTAATAGCTATGTAAGCAAGGATAAGTAGTTTCTCCATCATTAAAACATTTACTGTAATTACATTTGCTTATTCCAACCAGCTATTTATATTATCTTTATATTGAATTCCACTTCAGGGTGCTTTGAGAATGTACGTAATTTCTCAGTGATTTAAAGAAAATGAAGTAACCGAATTTATAAAATGATGAACAGTACCTCAAATAAAATGAACTGATATTACTGTCAATACAGTACTGTTATACATTACCAAGTGAAAGAAAATCAGAGGAGAGAGCAATATGGATATTTATGGAATCATTCTATATATGGAAATACATTTCAAATATCCATGTTCAGGTTGACAGATCTTTACTATGTGTAGGGTTTTAGAATGTCTGGAAATTTCTTTGCATGACAATTTGAAGGTAATATTTGCTAAATGTATGTTTATTATCATGAAATTTCAAAGCTGATGATCAAAGATCCTTACCCCATTGTAAGCAAGTACATCACAAATATCTGCTTCACAGTAACAGAAAGTCAAAATTTCGAACAAATTATTCAGTCCTAAGTATTGCTTAAGCTTCTTCATTATAAATTTGAGTATAAAATTCAATTTTCTCTTTAATACAAGCTGACTCAACAAATTCAGATAGCAGTTTCTATTTTCTGACATATTTTGGACATTAAAATCTACAGAAAATCAAATCTGCAAGCATGAAGAAATTTTCTTTATATTAGGACTCTTAAGACAGTAAAATTGTCCAGAGAATAATCATGAAATGCTCATATCTGATCTAGGCTGCTTTTTCAGTGCCTCTGATCTCACCTTCTGTAAGTTATCACGTGCTTCTTCATGAACTGCAGATCTCATTTCTAAAAGAAATGCACAATCTCGATGCCATTCCTCATTGTTTCCATCTCATTCCTTTTTCTACCATCTTTTTCGTTTCCCTTTCTGATACTTTCCATCTTCTCTTATCCTTTTCTGGCTAACCACATTATATCTCCAGTATTTTAGGTTTCACACATATATAAGCTCCTTGGCTACCTTTCCCCCACTGTGCTGAATTAGCACTACAAAAAGAAAGGCCTCTTCTCAACAAGCAATTACTATCAAGCACAGCAGGAGAATAGCAGCAGAGCAAGAGACCTCGCTTAAATTAGAAGCCTATCATGGGGTTTTGGTAGAGTTTTTTTTTTTAATGGAAAATTTGAGGACATGCTAAAAATAGCAAATCTGCAAGTGACTGCATCTGCAATTTTCAACTAACTATCCTTTGTTGTATTTACAAAGATAACCAAATCTCTTCAAAACCCAAAAAAACCCTCTCAAAATATGCCTCTATGAGAGGATACTACCTCAAAAGAAGAAAACAGAATCATGGGAAAGGGAGTCATTAGTAAATTTAGACAACATATTTTGTTATATATAACAAATATATTTTGTTAAATCAACCCTTTCTTTCCCTCCACAAAATATCTGAATTTCTGAGCTCGTTGGCATTAGTAGATCTTCCAGAAGAAGACGGAAAAGCCCTTATTACCTAAAACACCCATTAGGCTACTCCAGAGCAGTAGCACTGGCCCCTGCAGACAGACTGTGTCACTTCTGCACCAACGCTCTCCCCTCCTTATGGTGTGGAAGGGGAGCGGGAAGCACAGCTACATAACTTCATGGGAAGCATCCGCTCTCGGAAACAATGGTAATTATTAGGGAGTCAGGGAGAACCTTTGGGCTGCTGTTGAGTTAGCACAGGCTCACTCAAGAAGAACAACCATGCACACAAGATAACATTTGTTCCTGCAAACCTAAAAATAATTTTGTCATATCCAAGGGACTGAGAATCAGATATGGTGCATACACCACTATCCTTTCTAGGGGAAATAACCCTGGGGAGTCCACATAGTGATTTCTGAAACTTTCTATTCCCTCCAAAGGTGTTTTTTTTTCACTTTGGAAATAATACAGATCAATGTACAAAAACTGATTCTAACAAGACTTTTAAGTGTATTTCAGTAAAATTATTTCTTGTGCTGCCCCAGTGCTTTTTGAAAACATTCATAACATGAGCATACTAGTCATACAAATAAGCAGTAAGAGTCACAGCTCTTCCCCCGGTTCTCTCTTTGCTCTACAACATGGCTGCTCTTGGAAACAAAGAAATGATACTGGGAGACTAGAACTGGTAACTCTGCACAGAAAGTTTCCCCCCCAAAAAAAACCAAACCAAAAAGCATGTTTGCCTATCAACAAAGTCTCTGAGTACTTAGCAGCTTCTTGAAGTTGCTAAATAATTTTTGTTTCTTTCCTCTGGAAGGGTCAAAAAACATTTCTTTAAGGAAAAACCAGAAACCTCAAGACCCCAAGCAGAAAAGGAGCACAGGTTTGTAACACATAATAAGAACAGAAGTGCCAATAAAAAAAATTATCAGAATACTAAGAAAATGGTACCAACATGCCCTGAAGCAAAAGAGCAAAGCATGCAGCCTAAATACTAAGATGGTAGAGCGACAGTGCCAAAATAAGCCTACTGAAAGCAGAGCACACAACAGAAACAATTGGAAACTTCTCAAACACAAATATGGATCAGTGGCAAGGAAAGGAGCAGAAGACAAATATCCAAGAAACAAAGCAGGCAACAACACCACAGGACAAGTGACACAACACAGAGCTAGCCAAACGTGAGTAAAACTGAGAAAAGAGAAGTGCAAGTGACTTGCTTGTTCTGCAGCAGAAAAGCTGCTATAAGTAAGAATGCTACACATCAAGCAGTGGCACATCAAACAACCTCTCAGTCACTCCCTTTGGAGAAAACATGTCTGGAGGGAGATGAAGGGAAGGTTTTCCTCTCCTGTGCTCCAGGTCTCCCACACGGCACAGGGAATGGTGTGGGGCCCTTGGCACAGCCAGCTGGTGCTCCTGCGAGAGCAGCGTGGCTGCCTGTGGCAGTGCCAGGCCCGCGGGCCAGGCGGAGCTGGCAGCCTGCCCCGCTCCATGCACAGGCTAATTGCTGCTGGCAGGAGCTCCCTGCGCAGGAGAGCAGTCATAACCCCGCACCGCAACCGAGGCATAAATGCTTTTCAGCAGGGCACTGAAGAGCTATGCTACAAGCACCCACAGCAGGGAACATCAGCCCACCAGTAACCCTGTCCCATGGCCAGAGTCTCAAGTGGCAGTAGGAGAGAAGTTGAGAAATGGTCAGAATATTGATTAATAGGTCATCAGGAGAAAGCAATTAAAGTATGCCACACACAAATACAGCAGTCCTAAAACAACTAAAAATCCCAGTCGCTATTTTTCCAAGCATTAATTATTGCAAAGATCATTTCCTGCCAAGCATCCTTAAAGATACTTGAACAGATTTCTTAAGAAAAATGCAAGTAAATTATTGACCAAGTCTAACATCTAATAATTTTCTCTCTGAATTTTGCTACTAGTTATAAGGCAAACAATTTTCAAAATTCTTCCAAATGCAAGATCTGCACTGCTGTCAAAATGTCAGTGCCTGTATTTCAAGACAGCTGCTAAGTGGGTCACTCATTACAGCATAACACTCTAGGAAAGCAAGGAACCAGCCTAAAGAAATCACAAATAATTTTCATTACTAAGCAAGTGTATGTTACTAGAACACTTATCAAAGACTTGTACCCTTAGAGCGAGCATAAGGTCCTGACAGAATAAAAACAACATCCACAGATAAAGTAAGAACAGAAATATAATTAGTTCAAGGTTCTAATCTTTATTATAAATAACTAAGAGAAGGTTTCATAATTGAGAGCTTTCACTCCTGGTAATTTTTTTATGAGCAATTTAGGCATCTGCCATTCCCGACAGTTACGAAAGCATACACCTTAGCATCATAGTGTCCTCATTTCACATAGCTCCATTTATGGTGTGTACCAATGAGAATCACTGAAAGGCTTTCATGCAGAGAAAGAAATAAGTCCAAATAGAAAGGGGAATCAATTAAAACTTTGGGGGACTGAAATCATTCCTTCAGGTTTGAATTATCACTCTTACACACATTTTAGCCAACTGACCCATATGCAGAAATATGCAAATACTACAAGGGAGGCATCTTTTCTCACACATTTACTGGACAACACAAAAATCAGACCATACCCTAAGTCTCCTCAGATTCACCTTTCCCACAGTGCTGGAGCTTGATTTCTACTGAAGAGGTGTCAGAGAATGAGCGAACATTTCTGTGCCACATATGCACTGAAACACTAAGCTCCTACCACACTCTATATACTATTGCTAATTATACAAAGATTTCTCATGGTGGGGGTGAGGTGTTCTGCTTGCAATTACGGCCTAAGGAACAATTTTTAAAATATTTAAGAATATATATATATAAAAAAAAATAACTGCAAATTTAGACTAAGTACACCCCACAAAACACCAATTTGTATGAGGTATTAGAGAGATCTTTGCTGTTTACCTTCTGGGCACTGACAACTGAATCCATTGATGTTGGATGAGCAGGTACCTCCATTCTGGCATGGCTTCTGGAAGCAATGATCAATCTCTGACTGGCACAACTCTCCAGTGTAACCTACAAAACAACAAACAACGTTCAGAAAATATAGTGAAAATGATGTTTTATCACTAAATGTATTACTAGGTCATTCAAACAGTACCATTAGTTTTCTTGAATAAAATTAACCAAATAGAATAGAACCTAGAAATAGAATCCAGGACAGCCTTCTAATTTCTCATAAAATGAGATTTTTAATTAGAATTTATGCTTCGCTAGAGAAATATAAATAAGTAGTGGAAATCTAGAGATTATATCAATTGTATTTTACCAGCAGCAATATTCTGACAAAAGTAGTATAATGGAGGTTAGTGCTGGGTTCTCATATAACCAAAATAGAAGTCATTTTTGGATGGTTTTCAAACGCATCTTGAATCTCAAGTCAATAATCTTTAGCAAGACTTTAAACAAGACTTGACATTATGAATTATTTGTGCATATGCTGAATGACTGTCATTTGCTCCTACTTCTGGGATTCAGAAAGAGTGTTTATTTTAAGTGGGAGTTGTGAAGAACTGCTCAGCACAGTTGCAAACTCTTCCAAATAAGCTCCTCTAAGTTCACAAGCTACAGATTGTGTGTACTGTACTATTTGACCATCAGTTTGCTGTGTTGCATATGTCTGATGTCTTATAACACATCCCCAAAAAATGAACAAACTTACAAAATACAATCTAAATGATTAAACACTCCAAACTTAAATTCCTTAACAAGTACCACACATTCCCCTTTCTAATTTTTATTTATCTCCAAGAAACTATCTTGGATGCACGACTGAAGATGCAACTACACACAGAGATGTTTTATTTTTTAAACAGAGCCCTACATAAAATTGTAAATATCTTCCATAGCAAGCATGCTTAACACAATGGCTTGTGTTAAAGATCAGTAAGCTATAACTAGGTGACACTGTTTATACGCTGCTGTGAACAGGTGAGATGATAGAGGACATGCCTGGACTAGGATTTTGCTTATGCAGGGGAGAAAACGGAAAAAGAAAAGAATATTCTTATTTTGATTAAATAATACTTTTTAATGCAATCAAAATTAATATTTAGAAGTCTTTTGGGCAAGCTAATACTTATACCTGTTCAAATCTATTGATGTCACCATAAAATAGCTCTCAGCATGGATTGTTACATTTGGATTTGCTAGAGCACTGCCATAGAAAAGGATGTGTAAGGCTCTCCTCTCTGTGTACCTTACTGCTTTTATGTTCTATATTATGATCCCATTTTCTGCAAAGCAAAACCTGAGCAAAGAAAACTTTGTTGCATGTTGTATCCGGATTAATGCCCATAAAGCACCTAAACTGAGGAAAAATAATGAGGCTGAAAACCAGAACTGTGCTCTCATGACGTAGCTCCTCTGGACCGGATCGAGGCACTCGGAGGAACGTCAGCCTCATTCTGGATAACTAGTGATTTTCTATAATTCTAATTCAAATTCACATAAAATTCACTAAAACAGCAATGAAGTATTATAGAAGACTACATCAACTGATTTCTTTCATATACAGGCTTCATATTTTTTCAAGTTCTCACGTTCAGCTTATTATTTTTATGAATCGTAACACAGTATTGAATATGCTTAACTCATTTAAACATTTTTTCCATCTTCAAACTGTTACCAAGTTTGTGAAAGCTGAACATTACCCTGGAATTCAACATTTATCCAAAAGAACGTTGGCACAGAAAGGCAGAAATGATTGTGCTGCTCTGCAGCTTGTTACAAGAACCTGACTTCTTCCAATTGTCATTATTGCTTGCGGAAAAAAGAGATGGTATTTTATGTCAGCTTTACAAAAATGAATGTCCCATCTTATTATTATCTATAGGGCATGTTTTGTCCATCTGAAAGAGAATATGATTCGGGAATTTCATAGCAAATATCTCACAAGTGCTACAAGTGCTAAGCAATCACCACAGGGGAGCGAGGGAAGCAGTTTTTCTGGTGAGATACACTTTAAGAATCATTACACCTGGTCATTTTGTGCTGATACTTGTCTTTATAACATTTCCTTCTATCAAGATGTGGCAAACATGATCCTATTCACGTAGAAATGTTTCTGAAAATGGCATATGGAGACATTTATGATAACTAAACACTTATTTACCATTTTCTTTCATATTTTTCCATATGCAAGGAATATTTTTTAAAAATTCACAATTATATGAAAACAGCTAGTTTTCCTGGCTATTTTTTGATGTCTGGGCACAAATTTGGGGGAAAAGAGTTACGGATAGAAGCACAAGCCACTGAAATTAACGATGATTTAGCCATCTGAATAGCAATAGACATTTACTATTAAAAAAATTAAGAAAAATTATTTTAAAAAACTTGAAAGATAAACCTAAACATAGTGTGTGAAGGCCATGGAGCCCAACCTTGCAAGTTCCAGAATCTAATAAATGAAATTAACTGTATTTGGCTTACTGAGGATTTTCAGACTTGATTACACTGTCATTCAGAAGGGAAGCCTTCACATATGAAAACCAAATAATTTCATACCATTTGTTGTAAGCTTTGTTTTATACCATGAGAAGTAGGAGGAGTTATGTAGAAAGAAATATTTAGAATTTTGACATCATTTTTTTCCCCAATAGGAGCTAAGAATTGTTCTAGAGACACAGAGAATAAACAATTATGAAAATAACAAGGCATAAACTATGTTTTTGAGAAACAGTTTTTTAATGGAAAGGCTAAAATCCAAAGTTAAAAGACAGTAAAGACATCAATAGAAACATATGATATTTCCAAAATATGTAAGAGAAATCAAGAAATTTTCATAATCTTAGTCATTGATTCCTGGCAACTCATGGTGTCCATTTTTCTACAACCATGTTAACACTTTATGAAGCAAGCAATTGAAATGCCTGTCCCTAATAGTGACTACATTTTTAACTCATAAGGAGGTTTTAAAAATATGGTGAGGCCAGATTTTAGAAAAATACATAAGCACTTGATGCAGATATCTAGGATTATAACACCAAAAAAACCCCCAATAACTAGGATTTTATATCATTACAGAAATAAGATAAAATTTGCTTTACTGAGGGACGTATAGAAGTATATAAGTACATATAGAAGTATAGAATTTGAAAAAAGAAAATTAGCCCAATAGTACTTGATGTAGAACAATTTCCAAGATAGCTATCTCAATAAAAGCAAACAATACAAACGCAACAAACAAAAATATTTTTTCTTTTCTAATTGGAAACTCCTTGTCAAAATCCAAAAGAATTACCAATCAGCCGTATTCAACATGACAGTAATGGTAGGAATTGGTCAAACATTTGAAGTTTGTTCCACTCTGATCTTTCTCTTCTCATATATAAATCATTATTCAACTGTATTTACATATCTTGTTAAAGTGACAAGTTGATCCTTTGGCAAATTTATGAAATAGAAGAGAGTACATCTGCATAATAAATTCACTGCCCTTTTCAGGGCAGTATAAATCCAGGTTTTTATGTAAAAATACAAATATAAATCCCTTTCTTACTGCACATTTGCTATAGTGACTTTAAGCAAAGCGAGAAAAAGCGGAAGTCCTAGCGGCAGAGAATGTATAATTAAAAGGAAACACCCTGGCCTTTGGAGAGAATGAAGGGGCCTTAATAATTGCCATTGCTGATTTATTTTCTGAACTGCAAAGATCACAAAACAGTTCAGAGGACAGTACGTGACAGCCCCATTAAAGCATCACTTGCATCCGCCTGCTTCTGGCTCAGTCATTTTTCAGTGCTCAGTGCAGCTAGAAGTTTCTCTAGCCTCTGCTGACATGCATTAGGGTAAAGAATAAGAATATTCCCATCTTTAAGTGACTATCAGAACACCCACTCCATGATCCTGCTTTGGAGCAGAATAAAGGAAGTATTGCTGCATTTACTTTTTATATATATTTAATGCACACAAATACCCACCCAGCATTGAAGCCAGTCAATAACCATTTAGACACAACCACTAGAAACCTGAAAAAAATCATTCATTTCTCCATCTGCTTTTTATGATATAGCTTTTATGTTCTGCAGATCTTAGGGGCTATTCTGGAACCGTCTTTGGGTTTTGGTGGCTTTTTCCGCCCTGCCTTGCCCCACCCACCCACCCCTCCACCCCCCTTTTTTTCTTGTTCAGGTAAATCCCCTTTCTCTCTAATATCAACTGACCAGTATTACAGAAATGAAAGTGTACAGTAAAACGTTTGTAGGAAGCAAAATAAACTACTAAACTATCTGCTACTAATCCTAATCTTAGCCAACTTTTATTTTTAAATAATGTTAGAAAATATATATTGAAGTAACTGTTCTATTATGATAATTGAGTTTGGTTTTGAAATGTAAAGTTCAGATAGCAAAGTTTTATATAATAGCCGTTTAAGTAAGATTTTTTCTGTCAGCATGTATCTTTAATTTACCCTCCAGCATATGATCATTGTATTTAGGTTAATTTTAATTTCAATTAAGGTTTCTATATTCATTTGGTCAAATTTTTGAAGCAAATGTTCTTAAAATCACTTCAGAGAACTCAGACACTTGTTCATTAATCAAGCCCACAAATTACTCAGTTTAGTTTATTAATTTTTAAGAGTTTTCAAAATTTACACTAATTTTGAGGAAAAATCCAACAACTGCAATTTTCTTCCAATTGATTGGTGCAACTGGAGAAAAGAGTTCAGTAGTTATAATGAAAGCATGTTTAGTTAAAGGTTAGTTATAATGTATACGTAAAATCTATATTGAAAAGAAAAAAAAAAACCCAGATTAAGAAAAAGCTGATGTAAACTAGGTTTCCATCATCTCTTCTTAGTAGGTGAAGTTCTATTAGTTATGAATAATTCACGCATTATGTTATGGCTCAGATGTGCACTTTCAATGGCATTGTTCACAGACGAAGAATCTTCCACAGCCTTTTAAAAACTACCCTTATGTGGTTGTTGCATTTTCTTTCTTTCCTAGTACCTGAAGTTGCACAGTTCACTGCTCTGCAAAAGATACTCACCGAATGTTAAAACAAAAATGCATTATTCAAAGCGTAATACAAAACCTACCGGGCAGGCAGCTGCAGGTGAAGCTGTTCCCGTCGTGTTTCTGTGCTACATCGGTGCAGGTTGCGTTGTTCTGACAGGGCTGGCTCTGACAAGCATCAAATTCTTCACACAGGGAACCCTGATACGCATCCTCGCAGTCACAGAAAAAAGTTGCCTAAAAACAAAGAGGAAATGCACTTCACAATGAATTTTCAAGATTATGCTTTCATCGAATACTCTACTGAACAAAGATGGTTTTGTTGTTTTCCTGTTCATAACAACAGTAGCTGCCATAAATACATCAACTGCATAAAGTTACTCTTTGAAGTACTAAACCTGCACCAATTCTTCAGCTAGAATTTTTAATGCCGTAGGGAACTTCATCTAGACGAGGAGGTTGGGATCAGATCCATGATGTCTAAATCACTATGAATTTTTTCTTCCATTCCAGAAATTACATTCATAGACTGGAATAATTGTGAGAATAAATAATGTGTGCATTTTCTGCAATAAAATCCTACTCTAAAGATCCATCCTTTATGTGAAGGTCAGGGCTGGGGTCCCAGAGGCTCACTTCAGTGATACTTCAGTACCGACACACCCCTTCAATTCTGGTAAAATAGGTCTTCTTCTGAATGCATTTGTTACTTTCTCCAAACCTTACTGCTTAATAAAAGATCAAAAACACTAGACCTGTTAAAGACTTTAAATACCTATAGTAGGCATGACATGGCACATTTTTGTTAGTAATAAAATACTTAAGATTAGATTTAAAAAAAAAAAAAAAAAATTAGGTCTCTAAGACTGCCAAGGAAGTCTCAAAGAAGGGAAGCAAGCAAAGCTTTCTCGTCTGTAGTATGCATTTAGATTAAATATCTTATTTTCTTTGTTCATTAAACACTAGATGGCAACATCACTCACTCTCAAACATTTCAAAGGCAGGTCATTAGGGCTGGAACACAGCTGTCCCGTGCACAAACATTGTCATGCAAAGTACAGAACGTGCATGGGACTAGAAACAAAGAGGTGGGGTGAGTATTTTGTCTTCTTTTTTTTACTTGTGTTTGATTCATATGAATAAACAGCTGTGACCTGAGTAGGAAAGAAAATAATCATCTTCATGCAAATAAAAAACTTCACTCAGTAAAACCCAGATTGCATTCTTCCTTAAAAATATTACACTGGTAGAGTTTAAACAAGGATTAATACCACACATCTCCAAAACTCAAAATGATGGGTATGTTTTTATTTATCTGGAGTGCCAGAAGTCCCTGCCAGGCGTACGGTCTATACATGCTCTGACATTTGCTTAAGTCCCTTCACAAAAGAGCTCTGAATATCTCACACATTAGCAATGACAGGTTTCCAAACAAGGCTGTGGCTAAACAGAAAGGAAAGACAGGGGAGCAAAACACAGTCAAAAATCGTTATAACCACATAGCACAGTAATTTACTTTGGAGATAATTCATATGAGCTATGTAGGAAAGCGGCTAACACAGTAAAACAGATAATCACTTTAAGAACTAAACAATTAACTAAATGAACAGTAAGTATTTCCACATTTCCATATAGTATTGATGGAAAACACATCAGCGCAGGGGTCACTTTGGTCCCTAGGGACAACAGTGCTCAGTGGTTCAAAGTTAGTCTTCAACATCCCATATCATCTGCGTCATGCAGTGCCGTTGTGCATATATAGGATCAGGACCCAGGCAAAGAGCACATACAAACCTGTTGCCTGCAGCATCCTTCACAGCTGTTCTAACTCTTACTGATACTAAATTATGGTATTGACTTAAAGTATTTGTTGTCATTTTGGGAACGGAGTGTTGAGTTTAGGCTTAATACAAAATCAAGGTTGCTGCCTGTCTCAATAACTCACCTGTTCTGGATGAACAAAGCGAGATACCATACTATGAAAAAGTGGCATTTTTTCTTCAAATGGACAAGAATAGAGCACGGCACTGTACCTAGATTCTGTACCCTGTTTGAAGAGATCGGAGTCTTGATCTCATTTATATGTGTTTCTGGTGCTTGAATATGCACTGAAAATGAGAACAGGCCTATCTACGTCTATCTGATGCTAAAAACATCCCTAAGCAAGAGAACCAAGAAGTGTAACAGCCCATCAAAGTTCACTCTGTCAGAACAGAGAGGTACCATGTTTGTTAGGTGGGCTCAGGTTCATGGTAGTCTCATGATAGATCTGAGAGCAAGATGCAGAGTGCATCGCTACCCGAACCACTCATGGGAGAGGAAGGGAATGTCTGTGCTGTCCACATAGACACAAACAGCATGGCCCTACCTGCACTAAAATCTAATTTCAAAGCAATGGAAGCTGATTATTATAAGTATTAATGTATTTAAACAATGCAACAATCAGTCATTGCTTCAACAATATTAATGAAATAGGAAGTTAAAAAAGCTCAGAAAATATGGATATCTCTCTAAGAGTATGATATAAGGATCAATTTACCGTGAAGCATAGTTAACAAAATGGGTTTTGAAAGCAGAAAAGAAAAGCATTGTAACACTTCAAACTGAAATGTCTAATGACAGATAACAGTTCTGAGATGCAGACACGTTATTCTGTAGAGAAGATTAGGTGTCATCACTTTTATTAGGCATGTCATCTTCGCTTTTCCCTAATGATACTATTAATTTTTTTTTTCTGAATAGATGACATGTACTAGCATATTTGAGGAAAACTAAGTCAAGAAGAAACTACACACTGCAATAATGCTAGTAATTAAAGTCACTATCTAAGAATTCCAAAACTACCTACTATCAATAGACAGTTCATCTGTGTATTTTACTTGATTGTGGGAGTACAAATCTATCATATACCAATTTGGATGGCAATACAATACATTCTTTAATATAATTTGCTGTTACCCAATCCAATTGTCTGTAAGTGTTGTATTATAAATATAGTTGGAATATAGTACTTTTTTACCTATTTTAAGTAAGCAGAGTAATCACATGCTGAGGAATAATTACTAAAATGGCCAAAAAATCAGCATTGTTCACACATTAAGGAAAGGTATAAAATCAAAAGGCTTCTAAGGTAGAATACAGCCACAGCTGGCATGCGAAGAATTTGACGTCTGTGATTCCCTGTACAACATTGCTTGCGAGGCTACACAGGGGATGGAACAGAATGTGACCTTCTGTGGCCCTGCCCTGTGATGTACAGCAGATATGGGAATGAGATGGTTCCATGGAACCAATAAGCTGCCTATTTGGTACCCTGAGCCAACATTTTGTCAAATTTTGATGAAATGCTGTTCTTTGTGCGAATTTTGCTCATTATAATGTCATTATAATACCAAAACACACCTCCATCACGAAGGCTACCCACCTCCAAGGTGCGACCACTCCTCCTTGAGTCTGTGTGTTGAATTTTTTGTAAACTATACCTTTAAATGTGAAGCGAGAGAATTTTACACCAATCATAATAAAAGTATTTATGACTAAAGTCACTCAAACTCCACCTTGAAGGTAAAAAATAGTATAAAAATAGCCCAAGAAAGGGGGGATATCAGGGAAGACACCATCATGAACAAGTCAAGGAGGACTCCATCGCTGACTGCCTTTGACTTCCGGCACCAGTCAACGGGCTGAGCCTTTCTTCCCCCCCATAGGGACGCCTTTGGGTAAGAACTTAGACTATACCGAGTACTTCCTCGGGAAACTTAGGAATCTCTCTAGAGAATCTCTTTCCTACGTTTATAGCCAGGTTGTATTGTTTATAACTTCCTCGCGCGTTTTGTATATTTAACAATACTTTTATTTGCACGTGCTTTGCAGACAGTGTATTTATCACTGGCAATCATAAGAACCTATATATCTGTTTCTTAAACAAACTGCACTGTTTAAGTAGCTAGTCATTTTGGTTTCTCATTAAACACGATCAAAGACTCGAGAGTGGCCGTGCTAGTTCATAAGCACAACTAGACTGAAGGTGCAGTCCACTATTAGTATATCCAAATCGTAACAGTTTAATATATATTAAACGCGCCTGGACTGATAGTGGTGAATTGGGCATCACTCAGAATTTAAACCTAGACACACCTAGCCTTGCACCTCGGTGAGGAGTGTTAGAATGCAAGGGTGTTTATTTGCTGCCAGAACAGCTTTGTCCCTTTCTTACAACAGAAATTTGGTGTAGTCAGCAGGATTGACCATGAATAAACTGCTGCAAAAATATGATTGTGCCCCTTCCCAGGCTAGGAAGGAGTGGACCCAAAAATTTTGGAAGGATGAAGATAAAGTGGTAGAACGTATTGAAGAGTATTGGGCTTCACTAAAACTCAGAGTGGGAAAAGGCAAGGGTGTGATCTGTGTGGTGTTAGGCGCTTGTTTATCTTGTGCACAACAAGAAGCTAGGGAAACCCCTGCTCCTAATCTGATTTCTGCTGTAGAATATGCAACTCTGAAATTGGAGAATGAGGTGTTGAAGTTGTCGTTAGCTTTTCAGAAGGAGACAGGAGAAAAACTAAGAACTCAAGTTGATAAGTTTGTGAGTGAAAACTGAAAGTTTAGGAAACCGGAATGTGCGACTTGGGAGTGAAAATCTCCAACTTAAAATGTTATTGGAAAGGTTGACTGGGCTCTTAGATAAAATGCAGCTTCAGCCCAGGTCCAATAAATTCGAAAGTTAATGTGTTGTCCAAATTCCGGAACCCAGACTGGAGATCTTTGGTCTAACAGTGAGGATGATGAAGATGATGAGGTGGAAGGGACTTTTACTTTGAAATCCCAAGTCTTTCCTTTACAACCTCTGGTTAAAACTGAAACCGCGGTTGATGATGATGATGATGATGAAGTCCACACCACTGTGTGTACTGTTCCATGGACACCAACAGAGTTGGCGAAAATAAGGGAGAAATATTCAAGGTGGCCAGGAGAGTCGGCTGTTGAGTATGTGTGGCGAGTTTCTTCTGAAGGAGGAAATAGAATTATGTTGAGTGAGGAAGAAGCAGGAGACTCTTGGGGACTAGGAGTGTTTTTAACTACTATGCCCGGAGACCGTAATTATTCCCTAATTGCTCGAGCAACCTATTGGGCAGGTGGTATGGATCCGTGAGAGAGAGGTGAGCCATTAGTGATTAGAGCTATGAGCTACTCTGATCTGTGTGCAGCAATACGGAAAGCAGCTTGTCTGCAAGCCATGTATGACAGAGAGGAATTTCGGAAATCTCCAATGTCAGCCCCTGTCAACCCCAATCGATTATCCCCTCTCACCTGTGGCCTTCCCGATTGCCTGAAACCGTTTGTTGTCAGCACTCAAGATCGCATACGAGATGTTCGGGGTACTTGTAGGCGGAGCCGGCGTCACTACATACCCACCTGGGATGAATATGTACAAGAAATAGACCAATACGAGCGCCGAATGGGCTGGGCCAGCCTAACTAGTGAAAAATCCTCCGAACACCCCCAAAAGGTTCGCCAAGTCTGAACTCATGCTCAAAACCCTAAATCAGATGGAAGGTTAAGCCTGATAAGGACAAAAACGAGTTGTGGCGTAAAGGCCTAGAACTGGAGGTATCCCGACAATTCTTGCACGGTGTCCCTATGGGAGATCTCCGTACACTGGTCCAATCTCTAACTAGAAGGAATAATTCAGCTGGGGAGAAAAGTCTAACCAGAGAGTCCCCAAGCCATGAGAAAATTGTGCCTTCTGCACCAGAGCGTAACTTGACTGATTTGTCAGAGTCACAGCCAAAAAACTCCTGTCCCCGGGGAGGGCAGTGAGCCATCCTGCCTGGTGGGTACTAGTGATTCAATGGCTCTCTCAGAAAGACTCCAAACCTGTTATTGTCATTCCTGTCAGACCCCAGAAGATGTCGGTAAACTTTATTATTGATACCAGAGCCCAAATATCTGCAATCGCTAACGAAACGGCACAACTTCTAGGTATAAATCCCACCTGACGCAGAGTCAACTTCACAGGAACTGATGGCGTGGTAAAAACATGCCCCACCACAAAGACTAACCTCTGGTTGCCAGGAGAACAATGAATGACTAGGGCAGAAGTGTTAGTGGGTGCCTCGCGTACTAACCTCCTAGGATTTGACGTGCTGCATGGGTGAATGTGGAAATTTCCAGATGGAACTGTGTAGAGTTTTGCAGGACACAAAAAGGGATTAGACACAGGGAAACTGAGTCTATTGGAAACTTCCATACCTTTACCTCCCTCTAAAATCACCAACGTTCGGCAATAGCCACTGCCTGCAGCTGCACTTGCAGGAATTAACAGAGTGGTATTAGATTTGGAAAAAAGAGGCATCATTAAGAGAACTCATTCGCCTTATAACTCACCGGTGTGGTCCGTAAAGAAACCAACCAGGCAATGGCATTTCACAGTAGATTACCGAAAGTTAAATGCCAATACTGCACCCCTGACTGCTGCGGTTCCGAATATTGCTGAAATTGTGACAATGGGAGCTGCCCATTCTTAGATGGCTGCCTTAGATGTTAAAGACATGTTTTTTTTATGATTCCCCTCCTTGAGCAGGACAAAGTGCAGTTCGCATTCACATGGAAAGGAATCCAATATACTTTTAACTGACTTCCACAAGGATACAAACGTTCCCCCACTATTGCTCACAATGCTTTAGCTGAAGTCCTATCAGAGATTCCTGTTTCACAGGGATGTAAGGTATACCAATATATTGATGACATCCTAATAGGGGGAGAGAACCAAGAAAGTGTAAAAGACATGACAGAAAACATCCGAGAAACACTACTTGATTTAGGATTGGAAATTCCAGACTCAAAGTGTCAGGGACCTGCACAGGAAGTTAAATTCCTAGGGGTCTGGTGGATTAAAGGAGTTGCTTCTGTTCCTCAGGATACCCTGAAAAAAGTAGAACATGGACAGAATCCATCCAGCGCGAAGGAGCTACAGCAAGTTCTGGGAACTTTAAGTTATTAGCATAAACACATCCCTGGCTTTTCCGTCATTGCTCGCTCCCTTTATAATTTGCTCAAAAAGGGTAAATCCTGGGAAAGGACTGACCAACATACTAATGCACTGGAACTGCTAATAAAGGAGTTAAGGTTATTCCAACAACTTGGTCCTATACATCCAACTGACCCTGTCCATGTAGAATGGGGGTTCAGTGAACATGGTTCTCATTGCAACTTATGGCAGAAGGGACCAGCAGGACAAGAAAGACCACTGGAATTTAGCTGTCACTCTTTTAACGATACTGAGAGCAGATATTCAGATCTTGAGAAGGGTTTACTGTCCCTAGTGTAAGCGTTGCAATGAGCAGAGCAAATAAGAAGAGAACAGTGTGATCATTCGGGGACCTTTCTGCCTCCTAGATGTGGTCCGCAAAGGAACAGCACCACCAGCTGGCATTGCCCAGAAACCCACAGTTGGAAAGCGGTATGCTTATTTAGAAGGCATTAATGAAATCACTCCAATCTCTGAAGGTAGTGTTAAAGTATCCAAGCTGCAAAAGGATATAGATGGTGCCCTATTGTTCCAATCTCTGCCAAACAGACCATCTCCAATCCAAGAAGCATCTCCTCTGAAGGAAGGCAGTGATCTTACGGGGGTGTCTTTTACTGATGCATCATCTCACCATGAGAACAATAAGTGGAAATACAAGGCCATAGCACTGGAAGCAGCAACAGGAGAAAGAGCAACTGAAACCAGAGAAGGTAGTGCACAAGCAGGGGAACTCAGAGCTGCCCTACTAGCTGCACAACATGGGGCTAGTTGCATTTACACTGACTCATATGCTGTTCATTTTCTGCCAAAACTGCTTTGCCCTTTTCTCGCAACACATGCTCATCAGATTCTAAATTTCAAATGAGAGATACGATAAAAGCTCACTTTTTTTTTAAACTATAGTAAAGAAGTTGTTAAAATGACCAGAACAAAATAAATATCTACTCTTTCTCTTGCTGAGAAAGACTTTCAGTATTTATTACAATTGACAGTGAGTTGCTATAATATTTGAGGAAAACATTGCTGCATGATAATTACACAGTTTGTATTTAAGACTATATTGCACTTAGGAAACAAAGTACATATGCAGGAGAGCATGTCTTTAGGTATAAATGAGGCTTTTTTACAATTTGCTTTTCTACAAACATAATCAAGTGGATCTATCCCAAAACTTCTAACCCATATAGAAGACCAGGAAATCATCACTATTCAGTTCAATACGTTATTTCTCAGTGCAGGCAGAGGCCAATAATTTCAGTGTAAATCTCAAAGGTTCTAATTCTAGCAATAAAATTTCATATTTACACAGTCAGCTCTGCCATATTTGACATGGGCAAGCTGAAGTTACAGAACAGAGCAATCTGCAAAAGAAATCATTTTATCCCCATATGTAAGTAAAATTGAGGCTCTCAAATCCAATGGATGGCCAAAGTTCACTTGAAAACCCTACACTGAATCAGAAATTCAAATTTCTGGTCTCTCTCTTTGGGTTAACACCAAGATTTTTCCTCTTCCATTTTCTCATCCACTGTCCATAAGAGCAACTTATTCTGGTGTAAAGCTGAGTATATAAATGTGAAAGTGGTATTTATATTGTAGTGATGCCAAGACCAGCATTACCCTTCTGACAAATTACCACTTCTCGTGTGGAAGAATGGCAAGCATGGCAGCAAAGCAGAGGTATAAAGCTCATACGAAGGAAGGAAAAGGCATCCCTTTGACTCAGCATCACCTCACTTCACAGAACTTTGAAGTGGTGCATTTTATGTTCCTTTTAAAAGGAAAATAAATGAAAAAGAAACTCCTGCCATTAAAAGCTTTCCATTTCATATCCACACTCTATAAAAAGCTTCTAGCTGAGTAGAAGCTAAGTTGTGTATCAGTAAGGAATGAGTAAAAACTGGCCAAGACTTCCAGGTTAGACCAGAATCCATTTGTTTATAGTTTTATGCACTCCAGAGATAACAGTATGTTGCTTCACTTACATCACTGCAGATTGTTAATTACATTCAACTTTCCCATTAAGCAGATGTGTTACTACATTCTTTTACATTAAACTAGATTTGGAATAAAACTATGAAGTACATAAAAACACAAAGACAATCATTAATCTTCTTGGCACTGGAAGCAATGACTATAGCCATCAGAGCTCTTTGCGTAAAAGAGCTAATACCATGAATAAGCTTTCTTCTAAGAAGTTGCTTTGCATCCTGCAAGACTAGATTGTGCAAAACAGAATGAATTATAGATAAAAACAAATGACAAATCACAAAGGGCATGTTGTAAACCTAAAGAAAATTAAAGTTTCAGTTCTGCAGAAAGTGCAGAAGATGTGTCTTGTGGGAAACTGACACAACAGTTGGTACGCGTCAAGCATGTGATCTTGGCAGTTGTTTGCTCCATCATTAGGGAAATCACCAAGACATTTTAGGACATATCTCACCTAAAATGAGTTAAACAATGTCAAAAAACACCCTGCTTAATGAAATATGCACCTTCTATTTTTACCTATGTTGTTTATGCTGGGCTTGAATCAGTTCTACAACATAACTAACAAGCTAAAGAGTAAGGAAAGCTGATAGATTTGAAAAACGTTATGGACAAACAGACAACATGACATATTTTCGAACAATCCTAAATTTTTCTATTAATTTTCCAGGGAAAGCAACAAACTACATGTGCATGAGGAGAGGTCATTTATCACTAACAGTTCTAGTTTTAACATATAAAACTTTCAATGGCAAGATTAAAGGTGGCGACGTACAGGTACTGATTTATCTTTTTATGAGGAACATAATAGCTGCTCTATCTTGCCATGAAGCCAATTTGTCTTTCTTTGTAAAGATCATTTTATTTTACTTGCCATGTCTCAAAGATTTATAAAACATTGATAATTATTAAAGGCCATATATACATTTTCCTTAATACCGAAAAGCATTAATGCTTCTGCATAGATACAGGAAATAATTTAATTTTGTTTTATGACATATTACATGCAATAAGAGAAAGAAATTAGAGATAAAAAAATGGACAAGCAACATGAAAAAATAGAAAATAAGATTGTTTATCAAAGGGTTTAACTCTCAACAAAAATTAGAAAAAGATGACATTTTGATATGCTGTTATATATAGTAAATACATTATTTACAATTGTGAATATATTACTTACATCAATCAAATTCAAGATGCTGACTTCATAAAACAAATATGTTAAATATAGTAAAGCAGAAAAACTAAACAGGACTATGCAACAGGACACTGTACCCGAATGAATAATTTATTTGTATACGAGCCAGATGGTGAGGTAGAGCAGCACTTACTTGTAAACGCATCTCGCAATAACTGCATTCACACGTTACCTCAAGATTTTTAAAATTTAATTTTAGAGAAATAAAGTAGATGCTTAATTCTTCCAGATGTTACCACTGCCATGCATATATAGATTACTGTAGCAATTTAATTATTGTTGTTACAATTCAAAACACCATTTTTCTATCAAACATGCTTATTGAGAATTTAAATCAGGAAATGCTAGCAGATGAACTAACAGTGAATTCCCTAAATATGCCAAATTTTCTATGCTCACAGCAGGCTCGCAGCTGTTAATATTTACTCAACAGTTACTATTGCTTTTATATCCCAAATGAATACTAATAAAACCAAAGATTAACTGTGCATATTTGTGCTGTAAAAGACTTTTAATCCATGAGATAAAAAAAAACATGTATAAAAGGTAACAGAGAATACAGGATCTCGTTCACAGAAGGCTGGTTTTGTAAAAGCAGTATGCAGACTGCAAATTTGACACATTTGGTTTTTATTTTCTCATGTTACTAGATGGCACAAATAATTCACGGTGGCCAGTGGAATTGCTGTCACTGTTGTAATCTCTCAGTGCAGTACCATGTAAAGGAGAAAGCTGTACAGGAAAACTTCCAAACATTACCAAATTACTCCGTTCTGTTTCTGCTCATAATTATGTTCAGACAATTCCATTGCACTGATCAGTGACTTCTGAGCAAGCAATTATTGAGACATAGAGAGATAAGTACTAGATTAAATCAGACCTAAAACCAAAAGAAGGTTGAAGACTTCACAAACTGGAACACGCTGGTCTGGAGATTGGGGATCCCAAGTGCCCACCACGTGCTCCTCACCTCACAGAGGAATATTCTTGTATAGTGACAGTAAGGTGCACAACGCATTACCTTATACCTAATTTGAATAATTGTTTTTCTTGCCCGGGCAGGGTATCTTTGTACCTCATGTCAGTCATTTTCTTACTTTTAAGTGCTTGATTTTTAAGAATAGCAAATAAATACATTGTTACTATTTAGTAACGCCTGTGAGCTTTTGAAGCCTATTACACAGCAGCAAGGTATGAACACACTCAGAGGAACAAGTACAATTTACTCCACATTTATATTATCATGGAATTTTCACCCGACAGGAAAGTCTTGATAAATTCATCTTACCTCATGTGGTTTGGTGATACATTTTCCTTTCCCCGAACACTGGATGTTATCTGAATGGCTTCCCACAGGCATGCAGGTGCTGACTTTCACTATCACAGTCAAGCGTAGAGCCACAATGCATTTAGTAACTGAATCATTCAAAAAACCTTAAAATAAACCAGAACATTATATATGAGAAAATACACTAATACATATTAATGCTCTACTGCTAGACAAATAAATAAAACTGATTTGAAATAAACTGTCAACTAAGAACATCATTGGTCATATGTCATACGCTCCTATCTAAACACAATGCATGTAAATACAGATTAGAATATAGTTTGGAAGCGAACACTCATTATATTGATTAACAAAAGGAAGGCCGGCTGGTGAAACAGACCTACTTCCAGACCTCTAATCCGCTATCGTATTTTAGGTCTCTAATAATCAAATGCTTTTCCCTGCTATCTTTTTGATGAGTTAAAAATATATTTCCTTAAGTTTTTTAATGACAAGGAATAGTAAAATCAAATTCGGTGGAGAAAAAAATTTAACTGAATTTCCAGAAGTTACTTCAGAGGTAAAAAGCACACAGATCATAAACTGCATCACACTGGTAACAGATGGACAACCCCTTTGGCTGCATTTTTTATGAAGTTTGCAAGAACAGACATACACAGCTTGACAGCATCTCTTTGTATATATTTGCAATACAAGTATTATTGAATGTCTGATCTGATCACTTTGTAAGGTGATATGCTAGGTATAGACAAACAAAACATGAAAATGTGAACATTTGATAAGGAAGATGAAAATTCATGAATGTCTGGTTAGCACCTGTAATTGCATGGAATTAAAAAATGGTTGGAAGCTATTAAAACACACTGGAGCATAACAACATCCATATCACCCGTATTTCTAACAGATATACCTGGAAAATAAAGTACATACACAGCCCATGACATACACAATTAAGTCAAGAGTTCATGTCAAAATACACACAGCCTGCACCTATACTTCACTTGTGCTTGGACTGCATTGTTCCACCACAGTGATTAGACTCCTGGGCTCCAGCCCTTCCGTGTGAGGCATCAGTTAGCTGGTTTGTTCTGGGAGCTTGTGGCAGAATAAATGCGCAGTGACATAAGCGTGGGTTTGGTATAGGGCATATACTGCATGCAGAATGTATGCATTAAAAAAACCAAAGATACTTCCATAAATCGTCAACATTAAATTTGATGCACTGTCCTTTATGTAGGTAGACTTCTAAGGGTCTAAGACTGTTTGTAGTATCAGTATGGAAAGTTACAGACACAGAACCATTGCAGGATTATACTTTTCTTTAGAAATTAATAGAGAGAGAATTTAAGTAAAAATTGATGCTTTTTAAAATCTAAATATCCTTAATTTTTAAAAGAATGACAGTAAATAGATGTAGGAAGTGTTTGACATAGAATGCTTTTTCTAATATATTCCACTTTAAATTCTAGAATCCATTCACAGCCTAAATCTCAAAGAAACTTCAAAGACAGGGCCTAGCTTCTTGCATTATAGACTGGAGATAGCATAATATTTAGTCAAGCAGAAAAAAAATAGTACAAAATATTTGTAATGAACAGGAATAAACCGAAGTTTCATGAAACGCTCTGAACTGCAGATGAATTCTCTTTTCAGAACAGCTGCTAAATATTACTTACATTCTGCATATGAAAGTGTCAAGCATGACTATTTCTACAAATTCATAGAAAATCATATGGAAGACTTCCATTCTTTGCTCTTAATTTTTAGATTTCACTTTTTATAATTCTGTACCCTTTGAACAATTAGTTGGCTGTGCTAGAAACAATGATCCCTAAACCATATCTTCAAAGCAGGAAAATCTCACATCCAACGCAGATGTCATCAGCTCGAGTTTAGCATCTACAAGGTAGCTGAATATTCTAAAAGATAGATTAAGGAAAAAAACAATTATTCAGAATGGTTCCAAATGTTTTGGCTAGGGAAGATTATTGTAATTTGCTGACCTCTTCAAAGCAAGCCAATTTATTCTGGCCTTAATAAACACTCCATTTTTACCCATCTGTTCAAAGATGCAGCCAGAATTATTTCCTTTAACAATTGAATGCGATTGTCACTGGCAGTTATGCAATTATATGTGAATGCTTGGAAGAATGTGGTATTTAGAATACGTCTTGGGGTTCACATTTGCTTGTCTGAAGCAGATTGTTATATATTCTTCAGGACAGTTCCCTAAAGGAATATTAAATCAACCTTCTTTGTACTTTGAGTCTTGTTACTATTTTGGTACCAAAAGCCCTTAGGCAAACCACCGAAAAAAGTCATTATTCCCAGTGGAATGCCACACATTTTCCTGTAATTTCAAATTATCTCACCTAATTTCCAAAGACTAGAAAAATAAAAACACAGCTATTTATTTTCACTCTATATAAGTTGCATACAACTTCGAGATCTCTGGGTTTTAAGGCTAAAGGAAGCTTGTCTGATCATCTAAATATGACTCCCTGCTTAAGTCAGGTCATAGCACTTCAATTAATTTCTTCTCCAATTCCCGTAACAGCAATGGAACTAGAGTGAGTTTTAAGTTCTATTTTTAACTTCTAGGTAGGAGAATAATTTCAGAAGCATGTTTACAGCTCCCTTCATCTAAGGTCTGGAGAAAAATGTTACAGCTGTTTAAAGCAAAAGGTAATTTTGTTCAGTTTAACTTTGCTGGTTTTCTAAAGCTAGTTAAAACACAGTAACATTGGAGCATTTTAGGTTGAAGAACTCAGGGTTGAACTATTTACAGTAATATTATGGAAACAATTTTAAAACCTAATAAATCATAATATGATGTGAGTAGTCACTTAGATTGCAGCGCAGGTATTTTCAAGCTTTGTGCATGCACAGTTGGTAGTCTGAGAAATGCCTGCATGATTTCATTGGCAGTACGCACAGTAAAATACACTACAGCTCATTCCACCCAGGTAGCTTCACCTACTTATGCCTAGGAGCACAAATTACGTATGCTCCTGTTTCTCTCACATCAAGAAAGTTAAGAATGAAAAATAAAGAATATATTACCCTGTTGCATATCATGCTAATGGAAGGCATAAGACTCAACCTCAAATCGTAACTAACTCTTGGTGCGCGCTCAATGCTATTACACACACGAACGCTCGCCTGTTGCAATTGCCTCCAATGTGTTTCTCTGTATTCCAATCTTAACATATATTCAGCTATTGTTGAAACAATAGATTATCATTTTACATCAGAAATATATAATAGTTCCCTAAATTAAAGTTCTGATTCACTAAAGTATAGGTCTTAGAGTCCACCTAAAGGTTTCTTGGATAAGAGAGAACAACTGTCAAGGGTTTGGGCACTCACTTACAATGAAGCATCAGTCCCCAAGTTTTCAACTTATTTTTAGCGTGGTTTCCCAAGGAAATGAGACAGCAGTGGGATGTCTAGCAGTTTCCATCTGTTCTCTTTTTCTCTCTCAACACTTTCCCACACCAAAAGCTTTTGGGGTCAGTAGCCAACTTCAACATCTTGCAAAGCAGCAGAGTTCTCAAAGACACTAAGTGCCTACAGTTTCCCTGCACAGTATATAACCATGGCACTAATGGGTAGGAAAACGAAAAAGGGCCCCAGAATAAGGTGATGTCATTTCTTCACCCCATTCCCAGTGTACAGTACAGTCAGTTATTCGTTACATGGAAAATGGGAAACTGGGATATATACAAATGGAAGAAAACCAGATAGTATCAGTCCTTCAGGAGCAAAGCAGTGGTATCAGGTGTGCACCACATCTTCAGTTCATGTCATGTAGTAACATAATGAAGCTATTATATTTCCAGACCTGATTTCAGTCTCCAGAAACAATACGGCTGCTATCAGAGCATATTGAACCATAGTTTATAAATCTTAGTGGCCCAGGATAGAAGCTACATAAGTATGTCTGCTAGTTCATTCACAGATAGTAGAAAGTTACAGAATTAACCTAAAGCATGAAAGAGCCAAGAAGAATTTTCTCTTTGAACACATCTCTCATCATGTTATCCACCAAGCTAGACAGGAGTCGTCAATATGCTCAATGTTTTCTTTTGTGGCCATTGAACTTTGCAGACATAAGAATAACTTAAAGAAAGGAAGCTGGGGGGGGAGTGGAACCACTAAATTTTGATTACAGTACTCACCAGAAAAAGGACAAAGGGAGACTTGAATTCTAGTCCTTTCTCCTAAAATTATGTCCAAATTTTATCCAAACATTATTTCACGTCGATAGCACTCACACTGTCCATGTATCATATGGTATGGCTAACATTCAAGGCCATGAAGACCACCACAGGCTTCTAACCACCACCATGCATAAGTGCCTTTTTTGATCTAAGCATAAAGTAGTAAATTCAGTTTGACTACACAAACCAATTTCGTCTCCTATGGCACTGTATATCACAGTCTCAAACAATGGTTATTGATCTAGCAAATCTAAGAGCTCAGTCCTTCCAATCATTCGTGGAAGTCATGTTCAACTCATTTTAGAGACCTAAAAAATGAAGAAACATAACAGGATGCTCTGTAGATGCAGTTGATTGTTAAAATTTACCTTTACATGTTGAAATAATAGAGGCATACTTTTAATTTACAAATAGACAATCATGTATCACCCTTTCCATGACCCAAATGAGCAGGACCATTAATGCCTGTCAATACACTCAGAGCCCTGACACTAATACTGTTCTGCCAAATTTGGAAAAACGGGTCAGGAATCCTTTCCTAGCTTGCCTTAGGATGATTATCATACATAAGCAGAAAGCAAGAAGTGAGAAACAGGTAGTCAATGACATTCGCAATCTTTGGTGCAGTACTTCCCATGCCATCAGTATCATAGGATACTTGTACTGAACAGCTGAGATCATTCTCTAATGATACTGCTTGGCAACATAGCATCTGGGGATACAAAAATACAGCCGCAATAACAAAAGTGCTATTTTGCCCATAAATAGCACTATTTATAAGTTGTACAACTCTCCCAAATTCTATATAGATCAGCATGCTCACTGTGCTTTGTCACAGAAGCTTTGGTCAGATACTGCTTTTGAAAGTATATATAGATTTTAGTGAGAATCAGTTCAAGAACTGTTTCAAATACTTTATTTTTCAAAAATTCACATGAAACAGAAATTTAAAGAACTTTTTGTTGTTAAGTGACTAAAACTTCTCATTGCTTTTTTTTTTTCCTTCTCCAAATTGATACCATAGTCACATTCAATCTAAAACTAGATATGCTTTCTTCCTTCATTACCAACACTGAAAACTCATCCTGGGCTCTGAAAAGTCAAACATGTACTTTCTTCTCAGACATAACCATCATTACAGTGATAAAGATAAACGTGATGCTGGTCAAGTTTCTCAGTAAGATCATTGCAATTCTATTAGAGGCAGGTTGACAATAATAGTGTTACACAGGTGTAACAGAAAGCAAAATTTTTGTGTTGGAAAATTATTATCAAAACTTTGGAAGAAATAGGACACAGCTTGACTTTCAAGCTGGAGCTCAGTTTTGCAGGACTGACAGTTAAAATATATTTATATTTATGAACTGAGCAAACCGGTTGGATTCACTTAGCAGAGAAAAAAGCCCAATACACGTTCCATTACATTTGCTCTATGACAAATGGCAATTTCTGAATTTCACTGTTACTAAAAAATTACCCAACTTAATAGCTTGACTGGACCAAAACCCATGATAGGATAGGGCAGCTAGCAAGAGTACACACTTACGCTTATGAAACCACTTGCATACACCTTATTAAGGAGATGTGACAGTAGCTTAGTGTGACCTTCTGTCATGGCTTCAAGGACTCTGCTTGCTGTCCAAAATAATAGTGAAAGCCCAGTGAAGGGTGACAAGACTAATCTTCTAATAGATTTCCTGTGTCGCAATTTCTCCGTTACGTGCTTATTTATCAGCATCTCCACAATGCTACCAAGCTGGTCGTGAACTATTTTGGGCACAAATGTAGACCACCAGAATCTCTGATACCACACTTCACAAAAGCAGTTAAGTGTGGTGGAATACGAATGACACAGTTGGGACTGCAATAAGGGGAGCTGCAGTAGATTGGAAGGCAAGGTTAGCTAGGATTTATCTATAGTGACTGGGTTCAACTTAAAGATTTATGAGTGGCTACCTGACATTTAAATACACTGTACAGTATGTTACACTACTAGCTGAAGATCTCAAAGCATTTTACAAGCGTTATTAAAACATGCCTCATGCTTTCCTTTAAGTTGTGTGTTAGTGTCCTTATTTTACAGATGAGGTTAAGCAGACTGTCCAAGATCTCCTAGTACAAACAACCACGTGATCAACTGAAAGTAAATATCTTAACTGTGAATTGGTCACAAAAGTCATATTTGAAGGAAGAGACACCTTAAAAATAAACAAACAAAAAATATTTCACCAAGCATTACAAATTTGAGCAGATGAACCTCCAAAGACAGACTAGAAAAATAACTGTTACTTGCTAGAAGTGGCAGTGAATAAATATTAATTTTGAATCATTTACTGATTAATTAAAGACTCCTCTAAAGAGTAAAAATTATTTAGATGGTAGCTTAGAACATAATACAATGTATAAAAAAGTTATTAGTCTAATGTTTACATCTACTTGTATGTGAGACAAGGTACATACAACTTGGTCATGAAGAGCAGGGCAGGATATTGATTTTTATCATATTTATAACGATATCCTTTCTTATATAGTCTAACGGCATTCTTCAGAATGGTTTAAATTTCAGCTGAATGCTTAACTTTTTGCCTTATAAGGCCATCTTTTAAAAAAGTAATTGAAATTAACACTTCAATGAACTTTTTACACTGTTTGCACTTTTGCTGCTGCTGCTATTGTTTATCAAAAGGCCATTTTCTGCAAGGTTAGCTCTTACACCCAGAACCCCAGGGAAATGTTCACGGTTGAGCACAATACTCAATACGCCTACAATATGGCCCTTCCAGGCAAATTGCACACGGAAAAATGAAAATCCCATTAACTGGAGCAGTTGTCACCAAATTGCCCCATCAGCAAGGCTGACTTGCACAAAAGCAATAGTCACACACACGTTACTGCACATCGGCTGAGCAGCAGAACTCCTGAACACTCCAACCGCCGCATGTGCAAGGCAATGTGACTTAATTTAGTCCAGAGTGAAAGAGGGTTAAGTCAAATGACTGCGCATATGCCATGGGCTAGGAGCTCACACAGATGCTCAGATGACACATGGTAACTTGTTATAGCTAGAGTAACTTGATTACGTGGCTTTCAGTGAATTCAATTCACACATCTCCTATTATGAAATAAAATTGTCCTCTTTCATTTTTGCTTAAGTAAAAACAATTTCAACATGCAGCAAACTGCCTTCTTTCGATGGAAATATGTGCGTGTTTTAAACACATGTAACAACACAAAACGCACCATCCAAAAGACACAGCTGCAACTTGCCTCCTAATCTGAAGTTCTATAGCCAGATACAAAGAGCAAGAAAATCAGACCGACTTGTTTCAAAATATCTCTCTAGACTATTTATTTTTAATACAGGATTTTGTACACTAAGCTTCATTTTGCCTATTCAATATACCTGCAGTCATATTAATGGTGACCACTTATTAACGTATGATGAGATGTTGAAAGGAGCTTCATTAAATAACTCAAAGAGCATCAAGAGAGCAAATAACTGCTTAGGGCAGGGATATTAAAGAAAATACTTTGTTGCATTAGAAAGGCAGGACAGAATTTGCACGGGAAAATATTATCTTCTCTGTAAATATAAAGATATGGTTCGCACACTTTTTAAAATGCACCAGATCTCTCGTGCTTGAGGAGCCAAGCTTTAATTTTCCCTTTTAAGCAAAACTTCAAAATGTTTTGTGGAATTCAAGCAAGCTGCCTTACAGGTGCTGGCATTTGAATAGCATCAGTATTCTTCATCTCACCATAAAGATGCTATAGCATCCATTTTCAAGTGAGTTTGTACAGTTACCAATTTTATTTATGAAAATACTTTAGAAATACTTTATAATTATAATTTAAACCGGTTAGTTAAATTGTATTGATCTAAAAGGTTGGGCATCTTGCAGAAAACCTGATCTACATCAGCCTTTCTTTGCTGTGATGAAAATCAGCTTTACAGTCTAAAGATTTAGCTGGAGGATTTATTTTCTATTCAGATAAAAATATTCATCCATATTAAATGTTAAACCTTCTACCATATTATCTGTAAGGTCTTATCCACGAAATAGCAATTTTGCTTATAAATTTCTTCTTATTATTTTATAAGCAGACAATAAACTAAAAAACTAATGTAGTAACATCTCATGAAAGCTGCTTTTTAACCTGCATCATGGAATTACTAAATAAAGCATAAAGTCAAAGAGTAAGTAATTTCAAGCTATTTACAATCATTTTTTAGCAACTACAGATATACAAACTTTTCTATCACATTACCTATGGGGAAATGCAGGCAAAGCACTAACACCCAACTGTCTGTTTTGCTATTTGTCTGAAACAGCTCCCATCGTTGCAGCTTCAGCAGTAGGCACACTAAGGCAGAAAAGCAATTTTTCCAGCATTTTATCATGGAAGCTGGTGAGAAGCAGGTTGTCAACAGAGTTAATATCCTAATAACCATGATAAAGACCTGAAAACATAATTGCATTTTTTATGTTGTTGGGAGAAAGGACAGAAAGAGGTTGCATGCACAGAGTGAGCACTGCCAACTCCATGCCCTACATTATGCTCAAAACCTCAAAATAAACACTTCTTAAAATTGAACTGATAATCATACAATATGCAATTTTACTACCTAATTTCCAAATTCATCCAAAAAAAACAAAAAAGCCATGGGTTTTTTGATTACTAGCAAAATTGTTCTGTTAAATATAATTTGCTAACTGTATACCAGTATAGGTATACCTATACTAGTTTACCAAGTAGACTGGAAACTGTGAAATTGCAACTGACTGTAAGTCTCACATCCACAAGTGTATCTTTTGAGTCCTGAAGCACAGATTTGTTGCCTTAGTGAACAGGTATATTAATTTAGCGCCAGGTAAATTGACTCATGAAGAAACAAATGGTATACAGTCACACTAAAACTTCTAAAATGTGAGTATTAAAAAAAAAAAGTTAATGCTTTTATTATGTGTTGGTTTGGGGTTTTTTTTCACTATTTCGATAGCAGACTCTTTTTAGAATAGTTGTTCCAGTTTTCAATGAGTGTGATCGCACGTTTGGATAAAAAAGATGCATGCAACAAATCATAGCAGATTTTTAAGAGAGTTGCCATGCAAGCTGAAAATGCCCTTCAAAGTCCTTAAGCAAGGCCTTTTTTATTTTTCTAAAGGAAAATGTTAATACATTATTTTCTCACAAGAGATATTATTCAATCAATTTAGTAAATCTTATGCACTTGCAACAAACACGTATAGAAAAAGATATACATGTCCTGTACATGTTCCCAAATCCAATATACTCTGAGAGAGAGGCGCACAGAGAGAGGTGCACAATGTTGGGTCGATTAAATTCCCCCCAAAACACAGAACAAACAGCACTTTCAACTCACCACAGAGATCCTTAGCTGTAACCTATTAACATGCATGAGATCTTCTGTCTGAAAGACTCATGCACAAACTGGCGGTGCATCAGGGTACTCTTATCTCATTTTTTCAGACTTGTAAAATGCATTTCATCTGATTTCAATTTTTCAAGTTATATTGCAATGAAGAATAGGTGTGCGACTGTAACAAGGTAAAGTTTTGCAGTTACTCATTTTCAAATATTCTAGCACCAGTAATGATAGCATGAAGATATGAAGATCCCAAATTAAAACAAATACTGATGAGACATTTTATAAATATGATAAATGGTTTATGCAAGAATCACTCATTAACTTCAAAGAACATCAGGGCAAATAGTTTGAAGCTATAAGTCTATTGAAGTAAAAGGCAGAATTTCCATGAAATAATATGTTTCAAATGTTGATCCCTTTATTGCCATCTCTTATTTAAAATTATGATTCATTCCCTCTTCCTTCACTTCCCAACTATCTGTTTGGCAAATCCATAGCACTCCACAGACATATTACTGTATATATATTAAAACCTTTGCTATTCAGAAGTGCCCTCAATAAAATACTTTTTTGTATTTTGTTGTGGTTTTGGTTTTTTTTTAAAGTCCTGAATTTGGGCACAAAACTTTTGAAATCCTCTTGGTATCAAATGAAGCATTTTTCTTGCAAACAGTTGGGCAGAGATCAACAGTTCACCTGGCTTGTACTACAGATCAACCATCTAGTGATTACCTTTGTCTAGTAGTAACCTGACATTAAAAGCCACCAGCACCTCATGATGTGCCACGTGCTTCATCCTACACCTAACCCACCCAACCTACTGAGTGAAGCAGTACTTTCAGGGGGCTTTTTCACTTCAAAACCTGAACCTTGTTGGTCTTTTTTCCCCGCTGGATAATAAGTATACTGTCTAAAAAAACATAATAAATTATTTCAGAAGACTGGCCCGTGTGTAGCATCAAATCTTACAGACAAACACAAATACTCAAAGCAAAGCAGTCATGGGGAGAATGTGTTACAGAAGGTACAAGCCAGTCTTCAAGTTAGTACTCTCCCATCTACTGGGGCTTATTTTAATGGAGTAAATGCTATAATTGAACAGCGTAATCATGCCTGCATAATCACAGTATCATAACTCTTTTCCTGCACTGCAAAAGACTGCAGATGCAGCAGCCATTTTATAGATCACATTTTAGAAAACAGACTGCTCTTTTTTACTTAGTTATGTTACACTCTTCCCCTTCCCTCAAACCCTTCATTCTCAAATAGTGCAGGTACTGTCTCTGGGGTAAACAGCACTGTGATCGAGGTGTCTATTTTTAGATCTCAGAGACAGAATTCTTTCCAGCCTCTAGACATTGTGCCCTGAATCACATGATTAGCAAATCAGTACATTACTGCTGACTTTTGAGTCTTTTCAATCTTGCCAAAACAATTTTAAACTTGATTTGTGTTACCTCATGGTGACACAAGTAATATTTACCTAAATGTTTTTATCTTTGACATAACCATCTTATTCAGAAAGATGTGCAAAAAGTAATTAAAGTATCTTGCTGAGTAACAAACTTGGAGGCAACACAGTGAAGTGACTCAAATGAGACGTAGATCAAAAGACACACACAAAAAACCCAACCAAAACAAACCCACACACTCAGATCTTCCCCATTTTTCTTTTACAGTTCTAATTAGAAAATTTTTTTCAAAGGTCAAAAAAAAATTGCATTGTACATAATTCACCAATTAAGAGAAGAATCCTTTAAAAATTCATCTGAATAAGCAGAAGAAGACTGGAGGAAGAAGGCGGAAATTATATGAAGTAAATACATCAACTGGCATGGTCTACAGCCTTCCTGTGTGATTCTATGCTTACAGCATCCTACGTTATCTTGTGGCCTCGTGATTGTTCTAGCTTTAATATCGTCGATGAAAGCACATGCTACATTATTGCGTTTTTATATAAAATCATCCACTTTAATTTATTGTACCTTAGAATATGTTTGTCTTGTATATCAAGAAATATATGGAACGTTGTCTAGAAGAAAAACTTTATTTGTCTGATCTTATTGAAAACTAAGCTCTTGAAAACTAAAAACTTAAGCAAGGTGCATCAGATTCACAGACCATTTCCATACATCCAGATCAAATATGAAGTAAAAATTTAGTTATTTCTATATAGACCTTAGCTGAATTACGGATTTCAGTTCAGTTCAGAAAAAAAATCAGCATTTTTCAAACCAAATGACTGAGTTCCTTTTTAAATTTTACACCCAAGACTGACACTTTATTGGACAAGAACTGATGATGGAAAGTAAGCGGAGTGTTTCCATATAATTGAGAAGAAAATCCAGAGGCTACTGTGTCTTCTCTTTCTTACAATAAATGTCGATAGGTCACAAACACTTTTAAACTTGACAAATTCAGACTTGAATGTTTCAATTTCCCTGTTACTTTAGTATTTCACCCTTTTTCTGCTCAAGTGTTTTATTAAAAAGAAATTATTCTGGGAAAAGCTATGAGTAAATTAAGGCCACATAAAATAATTTGCTCCAGAAAATAGTTGATTTACCTCATTACTTGATTATATCATAGCACAGAGTTGCAACACCTCAGGACTGAAGGATACGCAGATAGAATATTTCATATTCATTTTCTATTAAAAGCACTACAAGTAATCTGTCCATTTGCTAAAATAAATAGGATTTATAAAAATTCAAATGCACTATACCCGCTCTCATCTTTACTAAGCACTCAGATGCTTCTATTCCTGAATGTATCACTGTATTATTGGAGTCTTTCTGCTGCTCCATGCATATGTATTTCTGATTCATGTTCTTTACGTAAATCAAATTACACTACAACTGGAAAATTCTACAAAGAATTTCACCATCAGGAAATTAAGACGACCAAAGAAAGTATCAAAAACCAGATGCAAGTAAAATAAGAGGTCTCAGAAAACTTGAACTGCATGAAATAAGCATGATCATTAGTGCAATTTCATGATCTAAACCTTGTTTTATATTCACCAAGGAAAAGGTATATTTTCACTTCATGTTACCTAGCACACAGTAAACAATTCAAAGTAAAAATCCTAGTCACAGAAAGACAGCTACAGAGAGGAAAGTAGGAGAATACAAACTATGACAATATTCATTTTAGTTATCTAAATTAATAGTCTATGCTGTATGGCACGCGCAGTCAAGTGAGCTTTCACAGAACAACTTAGGCCCTCTACTTGGGAGCTTATAGACCAAGCCATGCTTTAAGTACTTTCATGAGTGCATAAAAGTTACAAATTATCCTGTCTTCAGCAAGTTTTTACTTACTTTTATTGTACATTAACTACCACAAAGCAAATGGAAAAATTTATTCCTGAGGAAGTCACATGAGGAGAGTTTTAACTCTGATAAATTAAATGCAAAACTATATTAAAAGAAAAAAAAGCTAAAACTAAGTATCTTGGAATGAAGTAAATAATAAAGAAAATATAAGGAACTGGAAAATTATTTGAAGAAAGTAAACATCAATAAAAGAAACCACTGCTGACGGTAATTAAATTATTATACTAAAGCCTTCAAGCAGTATCTTTGCTAAGTGACACCTCAAAAAGGAGAGAACATGGCACCGCTACTGCATTTGTGGTTGGTTTTTTTCTGTATTAGCTACAGACTTAGAATTTGAATGTTTCTGCATCAGAATGCATTTAATTCTACATTTATTAGCATGATAAGTTGCTGAATAACAATTTGTGGCAGCTTATACGTCATTATAAGATATACAGCATTTCAAGATTATAATAAATGCTCTTAGTACAATGACTTTGGTTTCATGTCATTGGTATAATAAACCATCTGCCCAGAAGGCTCAATTTAATTAGGTCTATTGTGTCTATGCATAAATATTACATTAAATCGATATTATATCCCATACACTTAAAAATAACACATCAGCCTATTTTCATTGCACACCTTCCGCTAGGCTGCTTAACATTTAATTGCCAAATGTACTATAATTTTTAAGGTTTCATATTCACAGAGACAAAACTAGAAGAGAAAAAATAGTGCAAGTAAACACTGTTAGAATATCCAATTTCCTATTATATTTTAATATTTTTTTTCAAATTTGCTGTGTACAGGCTTAAGTTTCTTTACAGAGTATCCCATGATACATTACCTGACGAAGAAACACCTCAAACATTCAGAGTTATTTACTGTAGCATTTACCAAAAGCTTTACAATAGGTTAAAATAGAACATATAAAATTTCTTGCATCATCTAATGGTATCAGGCAAAAATCACCATGTAGATTTTAAACTGAATGATGCCACCTATGTAAGAATTTAGTGTACCTATTGTCTGCTTTCAATGAACCAATGTCTAAAGCATAGTCACAATATCTGGATCTTTCAGCAGTACTTAAATTAAGGGAATTACCTCTTTGTTTCTCTAAGTGTTGGGTAAGCCACCAGCTGTCACCTATAGGTGATAAATAGAAAGTTAGCATGTTACTCACCAATAAAGTAGTTGTTTCCTAATGCAAGCATTTCTTCCGAAAGAACAAGTCCACCCAGTGCCTGGAGAAGAGTGACACTTCTGCCATCAATAAGTGAACATTGTTTAAATCCAGTGGTTGTGACCTTCCATAACAGGATAAGAGAAGCAGTAGCATCTTGCCTTATTCTAAGAAAAGAAATCATAAAAATGTTTACACTGAGGGAAATTGGTGTCATTAGGAAGTACATCACTGCAGAACAGAAGCTTATCAACAAAGAAAACTTAAATGTAGCACGTATGGAGTCAGGAAAAGGCCTGAAGGTTCTTAGCTTGTCCACAAAAATAAAAAAAAAAAATGCTTCAATAGTAAGATTTGCATAAGAGTATACGTAATAGTAGATTTAATCATACACAGTCTCCATTTCTAATACTTGAAGGACACCATCTCAGTGCCCAAGAAGAATTTTACATAAACATTATATAATAGTAAAGCATCCTTTTTCAGTCTTTGTGTTTATGCCTTTTTGAATAGTACCTCCTTTCTACATCTACAATGCCATCATTTTCTGCAGCAGAAGTACATCCAGCCCTCTTGTTTACTGGGGAACATTCAATGTTCATTCAATACAGGGAGACGGATCCTGGTAGAAATCCTCATTTGTTTGACATACCAGATCGAAGGTTCAGAACAGTTTATTCTTGTAAATCAAATGAGCCATGTAATGCTCCCAAGGTCACTGAGTCCATGGTGCCTTCCCTGAATATTGACAGATTGGATAAAGTAGTATCTACAACTGCATATAATACTGTCGGCTCCACTAGGGAGCACTGTATCTATGTCAGCGTTTCTTTCCTCTCAGGATACTTTTTTCCCTACTCACCTCCACAGAGGAAAAATAAGAACCTGTCATGTTTCTGGCAAGTGCCCACATATTTGCATTCATTTCCTCTGAAGGAATCCCAAATGAGTTTGAACAATCCTCCAAAAATTCAAACACAACTGCATCCAACTGTGGAAAACTGATAATTCTCTCCTGCTGAAAACAGCCTCCAAATACCCAGAGATGAAGTTCTGTTCCACAATTTCCTGTTTCAATCCAGCTAAAAACACAAGGCAGTTTCTCCCTTGTCGCTTCTTATTTGAGTTCAAAACAAGAAATGCAAAGTTTTCTAGTATGTTTGACACAAGTTGGAAAAATGTTGCAAGTAGACATATAAGAAGCAAATTTTTGTCAGTATTTTGGGTCCTCTGTAAGAACCACCCCCACCGCTACACCCAAAGCTGACCATCTCACTTTTAGAACAGGATAGCAGCTAGTTTCACAGTTTAGGTCACACCTGACAATCAAACCAAAATAAAATTATTAAATTGAAATTCTTTTCGTTTCATAGATAGTCATTGAACCAGAGATGTTACTTGGGCCTTTAACACAGGAAATACAATGAAACGAAGATAGATATTGATCTGCATTAATCTACCCAGATATAAAACACTGCTAAAGATATATAGCAGGAAAAAAAAAAAAAAAAAGACCAAAAATGTACTCTGCAACCTCTTTTAAAATGGGGTCCCTCCATCAAGGGTCTTAAATACAGCTGTCAAACCTACAAACGCCAGCTTATTCCCGATTTCAAGAAAAGATGCTTGTTTGCTTACAGATTCCAGCCAGCCAGAGCATCCACACTCACAGATCTCTCCCTGACTTAGGCTTAATGCTCATGAATGAGCACGATTCAAAGTCCCGTGGGAAGAGTGGGACAGCTCCCACGTTTAACAGTCACTGCTCCAAACTGTCTGCAGCTTGTCTGCTTGCAACAGTTTGTTTTTTCCTGCGAGCATGGCCTTTTTTAACTGAAAGCTGGGATTCTGAGAGATAAGATGACAGTATGAGAAAAGTAGGCTATTTTGGGAAAATCTAAGACTAAAATTGCAGTAAAGCTGTGAGCCAGAGAACCACATTGGCATATTTTTATTTGAAATAAAATTTCCAATAAGAAAGTGCCTCATCCCAACTGACAGAATCAGATCTTTCTAGGAAGTCAGGTTCTGTTAATTAAAAGTAACAAAGTAAGCATTTGATCAAAAAAGGATGAGTTTGAAATGCATTCAAGTTCTTGAGAAACGTGGTTTGCAGGACATACACAAAGATTTCACAGCTGATGATGACACCCAAAGTAATAATCCAGAAATCAAATACAAATGCACAGAATACATGCATTTATATAGTCAACAATAACACTTTCTAACAGAAAGTGCATCTTGAGATGTAAGAGGAGGGGAAAAAAGGTGTTCACTGCATGAAGGAGAAAGGAAATGTCATATCTTCTCCAAACTAACATCTTCAACACGTCTGCCCTAATTTCCAATGCATTCTAATAGCCCAGAGACAGTTTACATGCTTACATCTTTTAAAACATTAAGTATACGGGAAAAATTATTCCAAGCAAAGAACTGTCATGGCACTGTTAGATGCTTGAAGTCTGTCTGAAGTTCTTTCATATACTTTTAGCCATTTGACAACTCTGCCCATCTGAAAAACTGTTATCTAAAATATCCAGGCAAATTAAAATAAAAGCATTTTTATATTTCATCACACATGATAAATATTCTTACTTTATTGATGTATTCTGTGGAACTTCAAAGGAGATAAGCCGGCCTCCAGCAGAGGTATTGGAACTGGCATTTCCACAAGCCACATCTGGCGTTATCTGAAAATAAAAATAGTTTTAGTTAACATTAAGCCAGAAAATCTAACCAAAGAAAACATGAAAGAATTTTTCAACAATAGCACTAACAGTCCAGCAGTGACCTTTTAAAAATCATCAGGATGGACCAAAACATTCACCAAAACTTTTATATTATCAACAAACATCCTTTTAGGTTTTAGTTTTAACAAAAACTTCCTGCATATAAGCGTAAACTTCTAAAGCCATTTTCCTTTAAAAGAGATCACATTTAGAAAAAGATGAATAGGCTTCTGGTCTTTTAAAATAATAAATAAAGCTCTAATGTTTGCCACATCCAAGAAGTATCACATCATTAATTTAGGTGATCTTGAAGGATTTATAATAGCAAATACTGATATTGTCTTTCTACTATATTGAAATACATTTTTTTCCAAACACAGATTACTTTAAAGAAATATTCTCCCATCTTGCCAGATGGAAAAAAATTACAAGCACAGTTGAGAGTGAAAGGATGCAGTAGACATAGAAATCAGTTACTGTATTAACTAGATCAAGACACTGTACAGGATGCCATACAACATAGAGGAATCACAAACAGAGTCCTTAATTATTCGTATCTTCTAAACTAGTAATTTCACGTAGGCAGTGTTTGAAAACCATTAGCGTTTCCAATGACACCTTTATTTCAAATAAGTAATATTTTATGTGGCATAATTGAGTCTTTCTATCACCTACGTTAACATCATCAGTAGTTTTAATTAAGTAGTTCTCAGGTATGTTCATCAGCTTGCCTATGAAATATCACACTGTAAAAAAAAAAAATAAATCCATCAGTTTCATCTTCAAATTGCTAGGCAGATTTTGCAATTCTGGGTTGGGTTTGTTTTTTTTTTTTTTTTTTCCAGTCATCTACAATACATGTGCAACCTTTCCACATCAACCTTACTGGCTAAGTGAAAATGCAACCTGATACACCTCAGAAGAAAAAGCCAGAATCTAATTTTTAAGTAAAATTCAAATTCATATTTTAAACATTATTATGGAACACCTGTGAAAATATGAACAACACAAGTCCAGCATACAATGCAAGTAATCATTTTTGGGAGGCTCAGACTTGATTTTGACTTGGCAAGACAAATACCCAGTATTCACCTTTCCCAAAAATGTCTAGAATACTCGATTCATTGTTGAGTTCTCTGGCATATATAATATGCATACACGTAGTTTGTGAAAATAAAGTGAGATGCAATTTTATTGTATGTGTTCAAATAAATTTTGAAAAAGATAATACATTTATTACAATTTTTCAATCTTGGAAGCCAAAATTATGAAGCTAACATTCAAAGCTCAATGAATCCAAAATTAGTTTTGGCTAACACTCTTTTATTTGCCAACATTTAAACTTTCATTTCCTTTGAGAATCTACATGCTTACTGGGACAAAGGGAAAAAAGGAATCAACATGTCTATTCTCACAATCTTATACTACATCTAAAAATACACTCACTTTTAAAGTATTTATACAGTTTTACAATTTCACGCATCTATTACCTTGGAACACAAGGGGGAAAAAATGTAATTTAAGCATTTAATTTACCTTACTGTTCAATATTAGAAGTTTGTAAAGTAAAGGGCATTGATCTCTTTGAAACTAGAATTTTAAAAATGACAAAAAATTAGGGAAGCAAGAGCTGAACAAAGTGGCTGCATAACAAGAGCTGGGATTTAACTTTATGAAAATGGAAAAAACAAACTGAAAAGACTTTGGTTTGCAAACACATCAGAATTTAGCATTACCTAGCATGAAAAGCACAAGTAGGAAATATTTTAATGATAATCAGAAGAGTGAAATGCAAAATGCAGCATTTTAACTCTTCTATTAAGAGATCTGCAACATTTGATGTCTTTCACTATCTAGGAACTCTATTTGTAATTGTCCCTGACTTGACGCTCTACAAATCTGATAAAATAATCATCTAAAGTAATAGGACACTAAAATCAGGATTTTACAACAGCTGAAATTCAATCTTTTTTTTTTTTTATATTAAAAAAAAACCTAGTATTTAGATCAGAAAAAAAAAACCCCACACCACAGGAAAAAGCAGCAGCTCTCATAAGGAACAAAATTGGTTCCAGCAGTGTCCTATTTCAGACAAATACTATGGAGACAAAGATGACAGCTTTGATACCTGAATTAGGAAACAAATTACACAGCTTTCCACAGCCATGGGAAATTTGTATAAAGATTTAAGTATGTCTCTCTCCTGTTTTAACAGAGCTCTCTGCAAAACTGAAAGACTGAAGAATGAGGACAAAGACGACCAAATCATTCAATAAGAAAGGACACTCAGAAGATGAAAACCATCTGTAAAATCTCACTCTCAAAAAAAAAAAAAATGCTGCTAGAACTGGTAGGAGATATTTAAAACAGAACTCACTGGAAAATATACTTAAATTATTTTCAGAAGGTAAAATAAAGAGATTTCTACCCTAATTTAATTTAAAAAGTGAGATGGCTAAAGTAAAACACATAAACAGACCATCTAAAGTCATTTAAAGAGAATCTTAAAAAAAAATTACATATAACTGCAATGACATGAAACTCTTCCAAAATTCCCCTGAAGCATTCAATAGCACAGAACCTTCAAGCCAGCATGGAAGCTCCTTGGGGAACAGACTTATAGATACAACACAAATGATGCAGCTACTTTAAAAATAGTCACTGAAGAAATCAAAATCTTCATGCACCTGCCAGACCCCAAAGTATGTTTAGGAGCTGCTTACAAAGATAAGCTCCTACGTCAGCACAGAATATATTTAAGAGCTGCTCTTCAATATATCACTTAGTGTTTCAAATTCTTAAATATCGAATTGCTGATAGGAAATATAGTATTCCTCTTTACGTACATGTTCCATAAGTTTTCATCTAAGTCATGTTCTTATTTTTAAAAGAGAACATAATATATAAAAAATACATTTCTGTTTCAAATGCTTAAACAGTGTTAACTTTCCGAGTCTTTACATGGGTAAAAGATGACCCATGATTTGGGTCATGATTTGAGAAAGCAAGAGTGAAATCTCCAGAAGAGTACCCATTCCTACAATCTTTACTTGGACCTTAACATTCAGCAGTGCCCTGGGTAGAAGGTTACTTTACCAGGCCACAGCATTAGCATAGATGAGATTGCAAAGGAAATCAGTTGTGGTACATAAGAAGAGAACAACAGACAGTTCTTCCATATTACGATTTTTCTGAAAAAAATAAATATAGTGTGAATTATACAGATGCTCTCCTGCCTTATGCACCAACCAGGATAACAAGATACACACTTAATTCAGCAAGTGCTGAAATACAGAAATAGATCCCAAGGCAATATTTTTACATGAGTGCCTTTATTACTTTGGTAAATTAAGTGTACTAGCCCTTACTTCAATGAGGCTAAGAAAAGTAACATACAGGCTCTAAGTCTACATTTATGCTAGGATACATATACGCAGCCTCTCACACTACTGGAAGTAGTTCTGTGAAGGTATTTGTTGTATATGAAATTTCATAGTATGTTTCTTGGAAAGCTGACCAGACATTTGTAATTCTACAAGGCCTTATCAACACTGGCAGACTAATCCTGGCCAGTGCAAAATACAGCCATTCTCCTACTGTGATACATGTTTGCATTTCTTCTGTATCCGAGTCCCCTGAGTGTAAAGAAGTGCAGAAGGCTTTTACTTCTTGCAAAATATGCCACACTTCCCTCAAACTTAAAAGTCATCTCTAAGTGGAATGGCTAAATTCACATTAGCCTTAGCAATTCCACACTACCCTATTAAGAAGATATAAATGAATATTTCTGTAAACTAACACATAACTTCCAAACACTGGAAGAGGCTGTCCAGGTGTCTTGTGGACTCTCCATCCTTGGAGATAAAATTTATGACTGAACTGAACACAATTCTGAGCAACCTCATCTAGTTGACCCTGCTTTGAGCAAGGGGGTTGGAATAGACAATCTCCAGAGGTCCCTTCCAACCTCAGCTACACCGTGATTCTGTGAGTAAAAATTCACCCCATGAGCCAGTTGCCTACTAAGTCTTCCCTGTAAATGGCCATCGAAACTTCAGTGCCATCATGGCTTTCACAAAATCCCACTCCAACATATGAGTGCTTCATTTTGCAAATATCCCCAAAGCTTACACAAATAAGTATGCGTGCACATGCGCACATTCAGGCACACGCACAGAAACTTGTGTATTTTCAATCGATGCTTTCCTCCTGTGCTAGCTGTGAAAGTTCTCTTTGGTTAATCTCTTGTTTTTTCATCTCAAAAGCTGTTCTGGTTTTACCCCTTAATGGGGCAGCAAAGAAATCTGCCAAGGCCTTGCAGCCAAAGCAAAGTGGGGCAAATCAGTCTGGAATTAAACAAAATACACAAACGCACATATCATTTCCACACATCATTCTTAATGAAATAAAATAGGTGAATACAAACTCATCTTACAGAAAAGATCAGTGCTTAAAAGAAAAGAAGTCTATGCTTAAAAATTTAAACATATTTGTAAAGACATTATATTAATGGAAAGAGTACAAAACTGAGTTCTTTGAGAAAACAAGGCTATGTTCTGGGGTGGCCTCCCATGAAAATTGACATGGTCATTAAGAAAGATAGTCTTTCATTTCTTCGGTGGCACAGAAACTGTCACAATGAATACATTACAAGGAATGCTCTTGCAAGAGCTAACTCTTTCAAATCTTCTTCCAAGGGATTACGTATTAACTTTTAATTCAATAAAGCAAGTTTCATATCATGCAGTTTTGCCTCTTCTGAATATATAACTACTTCTCCATCAGGACAAGGCCTGCAGGATTAGTTATTTCCAGCCCTCTAAGGGTGGCAAGAGGTGTCTTATTTTCTAAGAAATACAACATGTTTGTCAGCCTTCCTTATGCAAGGGAAAAATAATATGTGAGAGAAATAAAACAGGTCAGATCCTGACTATAAGACTTTGAACAGCTGTCTGCAAAGAATTTAAAAGGGAAAATAGTAGGAAAATAAAAGGCAATATAATAGAACCATAAGAGGGAGATCAATTACTATCAATAAACCTGGCACAGAAATCACATGCAGACAGAACAAAATCATAAGAAGAAGAAAAGCAGTTCCCTTGCCCTGTAGCATGGAAAAACTACTGCTTCTGAAAATCTACTGTCATGTAGCCTAACTGCCACATGAGTGTATTTTTTTCTACCCTCCAAAGTTTCATATGGGACAACGCTTGAAAGAAAACCAGAACAGAAAGAAAACAAAGGCTTACTTCTGATATATAGAATAGACTCATAGAATGGTTTGGGTTGGAAGGGACCTTAAAGATTCCAACTCCCCAGCCATGGGCAGGAACACCTCCCACCAGACCAGGTTACTCAAAGCCCCAGTATAGATTCAGACGAGCAGGGCTTCAGCATCGTGACGTAACTGCACTCACAGGAATTTTCTGTATTTCTGTCCGTAAAGGGGATATAAGAGTTTTGATTTTAGGAAGGCTAGTATTTATGACTATCCATTAAACATCTTTGAGTAACAGAATGTACTAAAGAAAGGTTTGTGTGAACTTCACATAAGTTTTGTTTGAGCATATTAAGCTTTTAGAGACATTTAGTTTTGTGTTCTGAAAATAAATATAATAAAGGGTATTGCCTATCCAGACTGCTTACACCAAGTTGCCTATCAGACTGGCATTTGTACAGAAAGTTACATACACAAATATTGTAGAGGGGAGATTTAGTGAAGCTACAGATTTATCCCAGAAGAATATTAAGATTATTCAAGCAAAATCTATGTTTCCTCCAGTCTCCTTATTTGTTTGTATATCTTTTTCTAAAAGCAAAAGAAAAATAATAGAGGCTTCCAAAACAAATCTTATATACAGGTATAAGAAGAGCTGTACTAAGTCAAACCAAAAGCCTACATATTCCAGCACTTTAACTTCAACTGCAATCGTAAGAGGGCATCCCAAGAAAATAGGGTAAGGAAAAGTCAAGCATATTTCCTCCAGCCTCCACCCATTTCCATGTCAAAGATTTTCCTAAGTTGTCATTTCTAAGGATGGAGTTTCTACGTATTTAGCAACCTCAAATGGATCTCTCCTCCATGACTCTGTTCAGCCTCCTTCTGCATTCATAGCGTACTTTGGCAAAAAGGCATGAACGTTCAGCAACACATAAAGCAGTCAGAGATTCAAAGGTCTCTGTTTCAAGCAGAATTATTCTGTAAGCATATTCCATTGCTGCAGAGCAGGAGTACTCTCTCTCAGGATTTTCCACCTGACCCAGCTATACTCCCTTTAAAGGCTTACAATTTACTGACTAAGAACACATGTAAAACAAATGCTGTCCCCATTGCAAGAGGAATTACAAATTTATTGCAGCCTCTAATCACTAGTTACAAAAGCTTGAATCTGAGCAGTATTATTGCAGTATAAATAAGAGGCTAGACTAGGACTCATGTGCTTAGCATTATAATTCCTGGCTGTTCACCTGGCAAATCACTTTACTGCTCTGCGCTTCAGTGTGTCCATCTGTAAAATGAGAAGAATACTACAGATTTCCTTCAAAAAAAAATTTGAGAAATAAAAAGGAATAGTTATATATTAGAGTAGGGTATTGCTATCATTGCAATTCTTACAGTTGATTTGGTACACAGAAACCTTTGTTGGATCTGTTTTTTGAATACGAGTAATGAGATGGTTTCTTTTTTCTTCAATTATTGGCTAGTATATATCTTTTCTGCACTGTAACACAAAAGATCACTGTACTGGGGAAATGTGGATTGCTGGATGTATCTGTCTTCCAAGTGGAACAACTTAGTTGCCCAAAGTAGGAAGAAAATTCTCTTTCAACAGCTGATCACAAAGATAAATTTTTATGAAGTTAAAGAAAACAACAGACATGAATATTTTTCTCTCAATGATTTGTTTTTGTAGCCCTTAATCTCCGTATCAGGAAAAGATTAATTCTGATAGCAAGAGCTCTCTAATAAATTAAACTGTATCCAAAGACACCTGTATGTTGTCTACTGGTGCAAATGTTACCAAGAAAGTTCAGTCAAGCAAGCACTGCCAAGTATATCCCTAATATCTAAGGAATACAGAAAAAAATGTCCAACTCTAACTATATATCATGCCTCTCAGAGAGTCCACTTCTCTCAGGTGTTCATCTTTTGAGTCTCCAAAACTTCCTGGAAAAGCTTCCATAGAAACTTCATCCTTGCAAGATAGGGAGAGCTTTCATTTGGAAAGTTTCTGGCAAAATTTCTCTCTGAGCAGACAGACAAAAGAGTATGAAGAACATTAGTTCCAACTTGTCGTATCAGTATAGAATAGTGTGAAAAACAGGCTGACTTTGGAAGATTTAAAGAAAAGAAGAAGAAAAAAAAAACAAACAGGAAAAAAACCCCACAACATAATAATAGCAGCCTTTGTTGCCTCTGAATCTCAAGAAAGATCAAAACAGCAGATTTTTGCAATACAAAACCTACAGTTGCTTTATTTTTTTCCTTTTAAGAGGGCAAGAAAGCATCAAGCTTTGTGAAGCTTTTAAAGCTATGAGGAAAGGTAGTATTTTTCTGCCTTACACTCAACTCTTTACTCTTGAAGCCTCCACCAAAGAGCCTTTGGAACACAGACCTTCAGGCAAATCAACTCACTTTAATACAGATCATAGACAACGTCTTGAATTAGCAACTGAAATATCTGTCTTTCAGATAACCACTCTCTCACTGTGAATTCCAAAGAACAGAAGGTCATTATGCTACACCAGAAAGATTGTGAAAAATCCAAGATCCATCACAATACATTAAAAACATATCAACAGAAGTAATTTCATAATAGGGTAACAAGTAATTTCCATGTTAGTGTTAATAATGCAATTGCAGTTGATAACCTATTTGTATTTCTCAGGTAACAGAAGACACGTAGAAGGGTGAATTTCAGCTATTAAAATACCCACTTGTAAATGTTTGGCTGAAATGCTTAGTGAATCTACCTAAAATGCAAACCAGGCATAAATGTTACTTATACAATCCCAGACCACAGATTGAGGAAGACACACAAGGGAAATCTGGTACAGAGAAGGGCATGCCCTTAATTGATCAGGACATACAGAACACCCATGCAGAGATGACACAGCATTTAAACTAAGTAATAAAAGCAGATCATTGTTTGTTTCTGCTTCAGTGCTCTCTCCAGACTCCGTACTTGGTGACTGACATACATTCTACTGTAAAATAACAGATATGGGAGATGGAATTCCAAGAAACAAAGCTCTGTTCTCCAGACATTGCCCACCAGAACCCCCACTGAAATGGGATACAGCCCTATATAATCTGAGAGTCATAATACATCAAACATGCATTTCACATAGGTTGGTTTTACTTTCAAAAACTGATTTAAATAAATGTTATAGTAAAAACATGAACAAATTTGTTTGACTAGCAAATAATGATGAAAATATACTTCTTCCAGAATTAAACTTGTGTCTGTTCACTTTCTCATTACGTAGTGTGTGAAAACAGCTCAGAAGAATCACACTCCTTGGAACACTTCAAAAACAGATACAGCTGACATTTAACCTATTTGTTCTTGAACAAACTCAAATGAAATGACTTTACAATGCATTTTTCATTAAGAATAAGAAGTCACAAAGATTTTAATTCTTTGCCTGCCAAAATTATAGTATTTCTTCACCAACAAGCTTCATTACCCCTACACTGTTTCGTACTAAGTTGACCCAAGCAAAACCAAAAATATGGCACTACCATTACCCGAAAACAGATGCTCACTTTTATGGCAGACTGTGCATTTTGCACATACGTACTATTATTATAGGTGGGTGATCTCTGGATCAGGTTGGAGACTCCAGTACCAGCTACTGTAGTAATAGCATATGCAGAAGTAGTGGTCTCACACCTCCAAGTAAGAGAACAACAACACAGGGAAATATCAATCATCCTTGCAGTGATGCACTTCAAAGAAGAAGGGAGGGGGATAATCATGTGCTAGAATGAACTTAATGCATATAAAAAATTGAAGAGAGAAATAATCCATTCTTCTTTGTGAGTGAACATACTTTTTATTTATACTTGGTTTTCACATGTAAACATTAATATTTAATGGTAACTGGGTTAAGTTTGGTACTTTTTTTTTTTGCAGGTAGTAGAGTCTATGTAAGATGTCTAAGAATTACTAATAAAACAGTGTACAAAACAGTACAAAGCGAAGATCACTTTTCTTAAGGATCATATATTGTCTGCTTTCCAATTGTAGTTTTGCAAGATATTTTTAAGTTTGTCGTTTTACTAAGTGATACAACAAAAGTTTAAAAGTTTCCTCCACCATCATTGCATCTCTAGAGTTTTGCACTATGTAATACACTGACTATCACTTTTCATAGAACCATAGAATGGTTAGAGTTGGAAGGGACCTTAAAGATCATCTAGTTCCAACCCCCCTGCCACAGGCAGGGACACCTCCCACTAGACTGGGCTACTCAAAGCCCCACCCAGCCTGGCCTTGAACACCTCCAGGGATGGGGCATCCACAGCTTCTCTGGGCAACCTGGGCCAGTGTCTCACCATGCTCACTCATCTAAACCTACTCTCTTTCAGTTGAAAACTGTTACCCCTTGTCCTATCGCTACACTCCCTGATAAAGAGTCCCTCTCCACCTACTCTGTAGGCCCCCTTTAGGTGCTGGAAGGCTCCTATAAAGTCTCCCCGGAGCCTTCTCTTCTCCAGCTGATCAACCCCAGCTCTCTCAGCCTGTCTGCATAGGAGAGGTGCTCCAGCCCTCTGATCATCTTTCTGATCCTTCTGTGGACCTGCTCCAACAGGTCCATGTCTTTCCTGTGCTGAAGGCCCCAGACCTGGACATGATATTCCAGGTGGGGTCTCACCAGAGCGGAGCAGAGGGGTAGAATCACCTCCTTCAACCTGCTGGCCATGCTTCTTTTGATGCAGCCCAGGATGTGGTTGGCTTTCTGGGCTGGGAGCGCACATTGCCGGTTCACGTTGAGCTTCTCATCAACCAGCCCCCCCACTCAGGGCTGTTCTCAATCCATTCTCCACCCAGCCTGCATTTGTGCTTGGTATGGCCAAGCAATCCTCAAATAGCTATGTTTTCTTAGCACTGCAGGGACACACACTTTTCAGAACGTCATGTGATTATAACTGCAAATGGCAAAAAAAATATATTAAAGGTATTGCTTTAACATTTTTATTTCCATGAATTTATTTAATGTTTTAAGATATGGTGTCACACAAATGACTGGAAGAAACAATATTATCCCATTTCAAAGAAATACCCAATACAACAATTTGGCCAACCTCAGCCCACTACTTTTAATAAGTATCTTTTTTTATTTATTTATTTAATTTTACTAGTATGTTAACTCAGGGCAGAGATCATCTCTGCAGTCCCCTCATGTAGATATCCATGAAATCATGCACAAATGACAACACAACAATGATAACTCTTAGAAGTTGTTTTCTGTGCATTTTTATTTAGACAGAATATTCTCACCTCTATTTCATCCCATTTCAGATCTATAACTTTCTGTCCTGCTTTTGGCTGCCATGTAGGTAACACCACGGTTGCTCTTGAATGAGGAAGAACAATGTCAGGTTCCAAGGTGGATGAGACCGGTCTGCTCTGTCTTGGTGACGTCAGCTCTGTCCGTTCAGAGACTGGAAGGCTGTGCAATGCATGTTCACAGTTTGTTCCCTCATAGCCTTCACTACAGAGACAGAGGTAGCCATCACCGCTAGTGCTGCAGTTACCATGGTGACAGGGGTTGCTGGCACAAGGATCTGAAACAAACTGGGAAAAACATATCATATAGGTCAATTACTGCATGTAAACTATTTATTTCTGAGCTTTACAAGGATTCTTTTCCCCTCCTGTATTTATCTTCTAAACATATTTATGAACCAAGCTCATCTTTGATGTATCTTCAAGGAAGTACATTCAAAGGATTAAAGAATATAGATTAATCTATATTAACCACTTTTCTCAGACCATTTAATGCTAATTCACTGTTGACACATTCAAGCAAAGTGATAAAAGTGAAGTTTGAACACGGCCACTCTTCATAATAAGCAATTTTCAAAAACAGTCTTAAAAAAGTCACCTACCCAGGGAAAACAACAAACATCTAGAAATTTAATACAGTAACAGAAAAGGACCAGGGCGCAGAACTCACACAGATCACCAGGTCATGAAGCGGCTCTGTGTTGTCAGAGTTAACCACATCACACAATCGCAGTTGTGGACACAACTTCCATTTTAAAATAGCTAGGCCTTTTGCCAACACTTTGTTTAGTGGAGAGCAGTTTCAGAAACTGATTCATTCTGGTGCTGAAAACTTTCTAAGAGGAGCTGGGGCAAAAATGTGCTTATTTTTAAAACAGCATTTGTAATAGTATAGGACAAGACTGAGCTCAATGATGCAGGAAAAATCCTGTCCTATGCCTGCCTGAATTTCTAGGTAAAATTTGTCTACAGCTAGTTTGTACTCAGTTTCTTATGTCATCATTGACTTTCAGGTTGAATGTCTTTTCCCTCTTCTATGCTGATGTTTACATACCTAACATATTTATAGAATACATCTACAAACTCTTCTCAAGTTTTAGCATTACACTAAATAAGCCACGCTTGCTCAGTCTCCTTGTGGAGGACAAGCCCTCTGTTCACCTGCTCATTTTTGCACCCCATACTCCACCTTCTGCAAATGCGTCAATACTTTTGTTTATCCTGGAAATAGATTCCTTGATATTACTTAAGAAATGTTTGCTTAGTCAGAGCCAAATCACACTGCTGACTCACTGTCATCATTTGACCAATTACAACAGCCAGGCAGTTCCCTCAATTTGTCTTCACATCAAAGTGATAACGCATCACTGGAAACAGACATTTTCTCAGTCTTTAAAGGCAAATTTCATCCAAGTGTTCCAGTCCTGAAAGTTACCCAGCTCTCCCCTGTTCAATATTCCACTCCTTCCCTGCATAAGCAATGCTTATTATATTTCTCATTAAAGCACCATAGTTATTTATTATTAAACATCTGTTTCAATTATCATAAGAGTTACATAAGCTTTATATACCATTAATGTCATAAAAACAAGTATTGGGTCTACACTAGGAATTTTGTCTTTCCATTGGTTCAAAGGCCCAGTGTCAAGGACACCAAATCCTAATATTATACCTTCTTATATAAAACAGTACTAGTATTTACCCTAGCTAGAATTCTTTCTTTGGCTGGAATTTTTGTATACCCCAGCCTTTGTAACATTTTGGGACAGAAAACAGAGGAAACATTATTATGAAAGTTAACTTTGGAGACAGTTAATGATGAATGTCAGATTTTGTACTGATGATGCAGAAGAGTTAGAGGCCATGGAAGATAGTCCAAAATATATGGTCTACTTATTGATCTTGTGGTTCCATTAGAGCTCTGAATGTTATTTACTTTGCATGGTGACACATCTCATACATATCAGGTGATACATTAGACATCACGATCACACTCTGACTCTTCTTCATTTTTAAAACTCAACTATATAGTGAGTTTATGTATTCTTAATACATGAAATATCAAGGAAAATGGATTTTTATGATCAGATGGGCTTATCTCCTGAAAGTCTCTTTCTCCTGCAAATCAACAGAATATATAAGTTCTCAGAGAACAATTTCTAGATGGCTCTCCATGAAATAACATTTCAGTGACAGAAAAGAACAGTTTCCAGAGAAGAACAAAACCTAGTTCTGTTCTATAATTTGTCAATTACATTTTAAGCTTGCTCCCGCTGCCAAGCGGCAGAGATTTTCACAGACATTTCCTTTTCCTTTAAGAGTGTTGAAGATAAAAATTGTTGAAGTGTGAACAAAGCCCAGATAAAAAAAAATTGTTTGCAACAGGTTTTTTTTTTATGTTCTAGTTGCTTGGACTAGATCAGAGTTTGAGACATGCAGCTATCCTGTTGTTGGATAAACCCTTTACTCATTCTTTCACAATTAATCCAAATTCACATTAACCCACTTTATATGAATAAATCAACATTTATTCTATTCTGAGGAAATTTAATTGTTCTCATCACACCTAAAATGTTAAGGTTATTATTTGCAAACCTAGTAACAAGAAGAAAAAAAACCCCAACATTCTCAAACAACCACAAAGGGCATTTTTTCCCCTTAGCGAATACATCAACTCACTTTACAAGCAAAATAATAAAAAGTGCTCTGTGATACATGTGATTTGCTGTAAACCGTTTTGAGCTTGTTTGACTGGAAACAGATGTGCTTCACAACAAGCACTGCTTACTGCTGCCCATGCCACACACTGAAGCACACCTTGTGCCTTATGAATAGCCACTAACCTTCCACACACAGTAGAAGTGAAAATAATTAAGACTGATTTAGATGAAGAATAAAAAAAAGATGAGTGCAAATGTATAACTTCAGCTATGCACTTTCTCAAAATTGAATTTTATGAAGTACTTCACAGGCTTTTAACTTATCATTCCCTTTTCTTAGTTGTTATTAACTCTAAAGCTCATTTTTCTTTCAGTAAACGTATCAAAACAAATCAATGTCCTTTGTGCACATAAGTTTTCTGTTGAACTAAAGGGAATTCATTCTGATTAGCAGTTAAAAAGAGAGGAGGAAATAAAATCGATTAATTTCTGTTGGTTGTGATGTTTCTGTAGTTCCTCTAGCCCTCTCCAAAGTGGCAGCAATAGTTAGCATGGGCTCTGAGAAATGTCTTGACACAGTGAACAGCATGGCTACATCAGAATTATAAGGTAGCAAAATTTCAAGGCTTAACATTCAATAAACTTCTGAAGCTCACAGAAAAAAAGTAAACAATAACCTTGGTCTCATAACTGAGAGTTAAACATAACTATATTGTGAGTACGCAATTAAAAGGGCCCTTTTTTAGCCATTCCTTGTGAAGTTCATAGTATTTTAAAACATTGTTGCAGAGAAAAGGAGGAAGCAAGTAATATGTATCCATACAGCCCACGATTAAATAAGAACACAATATAAACACTACTAAAAAATTCCAGATTTTTTTAAGATGTAGAATTGCAATAATCTTGATTAAGAAACTATATTTAGTATCTAGTTCTCTTGTTTTCACCCCTATTTCTCCATTTAATAGTCTGTCTGTTTTCATAATACACTCAGTGACTAAATAGACACAGTCAGCAGTTGCAGCTGACAAATCTAAGCTAAAAATCATAAAGTGTATTTGCATGCAATTATTACTTCATGTGTCTGGACTGTTATAATTTTTGGAGTATTTTTCCAATACAATCCTAAAATAGATGCATACCAAGGTACCCTTCATATTGCAGTTAATTTTCCGAAGGGAGACTGAACAGCACAAATATGGTACAAACACTAGTCTCGTTTAAGAATCACATTCACAAACATGGATTTTTTTGCCAGCCAGTCCAACTGTTTCCTAGGGTTTCAGTTTAAGATAAAACACTGCAAGATGTAAATCTGCAAGGTCTTTCTGCTGGTACGCTGTGGTGAAACCAATTTGTCATTTAATGCCCATTCAGCATCTCTTTAGAGTGGTTCTACCCAGAGACAGTCAGAAAGGATCCACCAGAGAGCTTCAGAAAACAGAATGGTAAGCCTAAAGAGAATGCTATAGATAAGTTCCTAAACACTGTGCAAAACCTGTCTTCCACCTGTGACTCTCCTCTTAGATGTGTTAATACAAAACTAACTTTTGGCTCAGTTTTTATTGCTGTTGCCTGCAATCGCACACAACATTATACCAGCTTGCAACATCAGTAAAATATGGAAAACACAGAGTAAACCCGGTCCTCAGATTAGGAATTCAGTGGATTGTTTAAATCCATGATAACCTGTTAACAAAGCCAAGCTGCCGCAACAATGTCAAAGGCTGGTGTTTTACATACGTGTCCAGTAGCACTCACAACCTCCAAAACAGGCTTCAGATATTAAAAGCCAAGAGTCCAAAAGTTTACAACTCTCCAATGACTACCTGGGATATTTTTTCCAGTTACAGGATGAAATGTTGTGGTTTTCAAATATGTAAAGTGATTTTAGCTTGTTGGGATACAGACAGGTAATTTCTTCATGTGTTCTGGTAAAAACAGATCTTAGAAGTTTAAATCAGTAGCTTTGCACCTGCATTGCTGAATAAATTCCCCAACACAAAAGCAAACAATCGTTCTCCAGGAAGAGATCATGGGAAGATCCGTTACATATCACCAGCAAAGAAAAAGGATCCGACATAGCATTTTCAAGCTATGCACAGTACATTAAAAATTATCAACTTCTGAATACTTTAGAAGGAAAATAATTGAAGCCTACAAGTCTAAGATACTATCTGTTTGTTTTTAATACAGTAAGTAGGAAAAAAAAGGGGGTTTTTTTCTTATAAGCACATCTGAAATATCATACTATCTTTGCATATGCATCAATTTATGAAAGAGATGGAAACAAATTTAAATCTTTTACATAGCAATGGCAATAAAGCTTATCTAGAAATGTAATCTCTTTGAAAGAATGGTTTAATTATGTTCAAACTATTATTTAAACCCAGCCTCATTCAATCCTTCACACAGTGAAGCTTTAAATCTCATTCAATCACACATTAAATATTAATGGAAACTAGGAAATGAAAGACAAGAAAACAAGATGAATTGGAGGGGAGGGAAAGAAAAGAGAGAAAAAAAAAAAAAAGAAAAACACCCAGAAGTTCCAAAAAGTGTCCACAGAAAAAAAGCATTGAAATGACTATATTGAACAAATACAGTGTCTTCTATTTTGAGAAAAGACTATCTTGTGACTTAGTGGGACTCAAGCAACATGTATGGGTTCAATTTCTGGCTCTCCCAGAGATATCCTGTGTGACCTGAGACCAGTCAGACTCTCTCTCTGCCTCTTTCCTAACTGTAAAATGGAGATCATATTTCCTTTCTCACAGTGCCTGTGTTGTCTGGTTAGAAAGCAATTTTTTTCAGGATGGGAAGTACAGAGTCGGATGTAGATAGGGACTCTCCAGCAGCAGTGAAATACAAATAAATATAATAAAGAAATAAATGTCTGTACAGCAAGGCTAAATCTGTAACCTGTGGTTATTCAGGTTTGTTTCTTTCTTATTCTTTCTTTTTCTCTTTCCCTTTGTCTCTTTCTGTGGCTATTCAGGTTTCTTCTGAACACTTCTTTGCTCAGAAGCGTTCAGAGAAATAACCAGCAAAGATACTTTAAAGTTAAGAAGAATTCCTAAATTATATTTTCTTTTGTAATTAATCCATAATAAACAAACAGCAAAATCATATTGATATTGCATGTTTAGACACTATACTCTTCATCAAAATAAAATCTGCTTGAAAACAAGTAGGTTGAAGAATACATTAATTTTCCAGCTGTGACCAAACATAGAAATAAAAAGAGTGGCTAATTCACTGAGATTATGAGAGTTAGGATGAATGAGATTTTTTTGTCCCATAAGAATGTAAAAATTAACCAGTATCATCACCGTGGTGCACATAGGTATTTCCACCTTAAATGGCTGTTACTGAAAAGCTCCCCACAATTACTTTTGTGTATGTGTTTAAGAACACTTTTGGTAAGTCATTCTTCTACCACCTGTGGATAACTAATACTGTGTCCTAGTGAAACACTGCACCTTGATCAGATACCAGCCAGTCCATACAGGAATCAGAATGTCACAATTTGTCAGAAGAACAAAAAAATGTGCCAGTATGGTGCTGTTTCATACTAACAAGTAGCCATATGCTGTGAATTACAATTTGAGCCTTGCGTATGAGGGACTTCAAAGAATGGCCAGGCCACGAAGTAACAGCAAGTGCTTTATAGAGAGTCCGGGAAACCAGAGCAACCCAGACTTACTTTCCCATCCCTCAAAGCAGTGTAAGGAGCACAAAACATTTATGTGTTGCATAAGACATTAATATGGCAGCTACGTCAGTTACTAGAAACTAACTATAAGCTGCAACACAGAATTGGAATTAATCATGATTTAGAAGGCTAACACCAAGAACTGTGTCATGCTGAAACTACAATGTAAGCAACTTCTTTCTAGAAGTAGACACTTACTGTTTTCCTTTAGCAATTCCACTCAATGCCCCAACCCACCAGGAAAGGCATCAATAATTCTAATAAAGAACTGCAATCTTTATCAGATAATTCAGAACAACACTCTGAAACACTGTTAACCATAAGCATTTTGGATTGCTTACAAGCTGCCATTCTCATTCTATGAGTTTTGAATATTCAGAGTAATGAAACTGCCAGTGAATGTAATAAATGGATATAAAACACTTTCTTTACTTCAGTGAAGCAGCAAAAAAATGCCTAAAGAAATTGTCTGTTTAATTGAGAACCAAAGCATGGCTGCCCAAATCTATTTGAAAAACCAGCAAACATAACAAGGCAAATTTTAAACAGCATGATAAATTTTAAAAACAGAGCTCCGGCAAATGGCTAAGTTATCCTTGCATAATAAGTTACCATATATCAACTGCTTTGCTATACCTACCCCCAGGCACATTCTTACCTCGAGGCATACTGAAATAACTACAAAATAAATTGAGATCACTTTCCCTCTCGCTCAACAAAGGAAAATATCTGCTTCACCCTAATCACTGCTAGTACTGCTAGATGTGAGCACATGCATAAATAATTATTGAGAAGCACCTTAGATTTTTTCTCAGCTTTTCTCATCAGATTATTTTTAATACCTTTTTTGTATATTTTCCCTTATCCTCCTAGGAAAGTCATACAAATTGTTTGTTATGTGTCTAGATATAGTGGATTTAACATTACATTTCAAGTAGACAAATTAAACCAACTTACTGTGGTTTTGAGCAACACCCATGTTTAGCAAAGATGCTTTTTAAAAATAAAATTATGTCAGAACATCCATACTGAGGATAGGTCAACTACTTTGTTAAACAGGTAAATACTATTAACAAAATACTTTGTTAAATTGTTAAATAGGACTCCAGTAGCACTATCATTACTGATGGTAAAACTAGGGCGCAATTCTGAACACAAAGCATTAACTTCGTTACAGTAACAGGATATATCTGTTTGTTTAGATCTTATGCTGTTATTTCATTATGAAAACATCACACAGTGAAAGAATTATCAATAGTGTCTTTACTCTTAATATTGTTTTCCCTTTTTTGAAGTATTGTTTCTTAAGCAACAGTAGGGTGCACAAAATATTAAGGTATGTAATGATGTGAAAATTCATAACATTATTTCTAGAACGAACTTTCTGTTAGTTTCAAGTATATTATTCACTTGTGAGGAGTTGAAATCAAGTAAATAGATTCTCCTATATTCTTCTAGAAGTCAGTAGTTGACCTAAAACCAACATGTAGTATTCTGTAAAAAACAAGCAAATATTCCAACCTACATGCAAAAGATTTTGAAAGGTTTTTTTAAACTAAAGATTAATTAATTCTAATGAATTTAAGTTTGAAGTTAAGCTTATGGGTCACATTCTAATCCAAGGCTAATAATACTACTTCAAAATCTTAAAATTTGGTCATGAATACTCTGACTTATGATGAGATCAGGACTAGCCCAGGGAGGAACATAGTTCAAATACATTTATGAAACAAATCCCAAACAATCTGCTACTGGGATTTTCAAAACTGACTAAAGAAATTACTTATCCTGCTGAAAGTAAGAAGATCTTGAATTCCTAAATTTTTATCTGTTTAAAAAACAACAGAAGACTATAGCCTCTATTCAGGTATGCCAAGTTTTACACAATTTATCTGTCTGTCCATCCTTACAAATTTTGACCCCAGTGAACAAACCAGATTTGATAGTTTTCTAGAGATCTCAAAAATAATTAAACTTTTTTTACTTCCATTGCATGAACAAGCAACCACATAGAGGATCAAGCCTGTATAACTGGCAAAAAGAGCATAAGCTCACACTTTATTATACAGCAAGATGGGTAAAAGATAGAGCACCCTTACAAAGTTAAACAGGAAGAGCATTCTCATTTTCTGTAGCATCAACATCAATCAACCTCAAGACGTAGATTCATATAAAACAAGACTTCATTAGTTCAAGTACTCATGACATTTCTTGATTTAGAGGTCTGAGGTTTCAGACATTTTCTAGATGAGATACAGCAAAATAGGTGTGCAGTTCTCCTAAGAACAAGAGGAGGAGTGAATTAACAGAGTTGCGCAGTAAAACTATACAGTCAAACCATCAACACCACACAAAATCCTGAAAAATCCAATAGATGTGACAACTGGCTACTCTCATAGCTTTTTGCCTGCAAGAGGCTGTGAAAACAGGAAAAGATAATAAACACATCTTTAAGGTATCTAGGAGATGTGATATAAACAGGAGTCCACTGATGCCACATTTTCCAAATCAAGTACGAAAAAACAATTAAGATTTGGGGTGTTTGAAAAGAAGTAGTAGTTATAATTTCAAGCCACAATACATCAGAAAGGAGACATTTTGCCAGCTGAGACATTTGGTAATCAATAAAATAGAAAATGCTTATTTTCTGATGGTCAAATAATGCTTATTTGATCAGCACCTGGTCAAATAAATGAGCATTATATAGGTCCTCCAGCACTTTCAAATAGCATTACAACCAAGATTACTGCACTCTGTGACGTACTACTGACAACACAGTAAATCACAGGTATGTGGACTCCTGATTTTTTTCTTACTTCTCATACTTAAACATCATAGAATCTTCATGGTTGGAAAGGACCTTTGAGATCATCAAGTCCAACTATACACAAAAAAACAAAAACAAAAACAAAAAAACCCAACAACCTACAATCTCTGTCACTAGAGCATGCCCTGAAGTGCCAAATCTACACGTTTCTTAAATACTTCTAGGGATGGTGACTCAGCCACCTCCCTGGGCAGGCTGTTCCAGTGCCTGAGCACTCTTTCAGTAAATTCTTCCTAATATCTAATCTAAACCTCCCCTGCCACAACTTCAGACCAGTTCCTCTGGTCCTGTCATTATTCACCTGGGAGAAGAGGCCAACACCCACCTCTCTACAACCTCCTTTCAGGTAGTTGTAGAGGGCAATGAGGTCTCCCCTCAGCCTCCTCTTCTCCAAACTAAACATGCCCAGTTCCCTCAGCCTCTCCTCATATGGCTTGGTCTCCAGACCCCTCACCAGCTTGGTAGCTCTCCTCTGGACACGCTCCAGCACTTCAATGTCCCTCTTGTACAGAGGGGCCCAGAACTGAACACAGGTGAGGTGAGGCCTCGAGGTGAGGCCTCACCAGCGCCGAGTACAGAGGCACCATCGCTTCCCTACTCCTGCTGGCCACGCTATTCCTGATACAAGCCGGAACGCTGTTGGCCTTCTTGGCCACCTGGGCACACTGTTGGCTCATGTTAAGCTGGTTGTCCACCAGCACCCCCAGGTCCTTTTCTGCTGGGCAGCTTTCTAGCCACTCTTCCCCAAGCCTTTTGATCATGCCAGATCAAAAGTTAAAATATTGTCTAGTTGGAGAAATACTGAAAGAAAGATGAAAACAATTGCGAACACATGAATGCATTCTTTCAGTATGCATTCTCTGTATTGCTGTGTCAGATTAAGTTACTCTCCAAGATTGCTATTTTAAAAACTCTTTCCTCTGTATGTTAATATATATTTGATTTTAATCATTCAGACTCAGGATTAGAATTCCAAGACCTAGCTACATTTTTAATATAGTTATTGGGGGTTACACATCAAGTACTTAATATAATCAACACACTGAGCGGAACTGACATCTAAAGAGAATCAGTGAAAAGGGATGCCAGTGTGAAGAAGCTGCTTTCAGATACTGGCTGTTACAGCAGACAAGGACTCTCAGCCTTCTTTCTTGGATTAGGAACCTGAACAGTTTTCTCATCACAAGTAATTTTTTCTTTTAAGACAGGGTCAGAGGCAGTATAGAAAAGTCAGCATCTTTACCTCATAACAACGCACCTGCCTGCACATAACGAGCAATGTCCAATGAGTTTCAAATCAACATTCAGTTCCTAATCCCTGAAGAACTTATAATTTTACTGCAACAAATAATCGGATTAAATATTTGAACGATGTTGGGAACAGAGATAAAAGCCCAAAATTTCTCTGCTCCTCCTTGCTTAAACACCATCACTCACTCACATTGACAGCCATTCCCATCTTCACACTCTCTGCCCCTGTGATTTTTGTTCTGTGAAAGCAGTTTAAACTACAATGTATTATTTCACATTTTATGACAAGGCTAAGAGTGAACTCAACTATTTCATGGCAGTTAACACACAGTAACTTGTTAAGGTATGGAAACAGCAGCATATGCCTGAACCTTGAGAATAAGCCAGATGCATACAATAGGTCTTTATATTCAGTGGTTAGAGACAGTGCTTCTTTTAACCTCATCTAAAATAGCTGTTTTGCCCAGTCAGTAGAACAACTTTTTGGGGGCTATTTTTCAAAACCAAATTTATCTTATGGTCCAAAAGACCTTCTAAAATTTGTATTAAAAGAAATTGGATGATCATTTTTCCCTTGACATATACAGTAGCAGTTGTTCAGGGTTTTGCTTTCTAGCTTATGTCAATACAATTTTTCTAATGTCAGGTTTTGATTATTCTCTTGTAATTTCAGCTTCTCAATCACTCTCACAACTTCTAGTTATATACACCGACTTCTCATTTCTTTGGTGCAAATAACTGTGCCTTTCTGCTAGAACACAGACTTCTCATTTCTTTGGTGCAAATAACTGTGCCTTCCTGCTAGAACAATTCAAAACAGGACACTAAACCTCTAAAATCTCTAGATCTAGAGAAATAGAAGCTTGGTGTTTAGCCCACCTCTCTGGGACACTGGTACGCAATCTCAGGTCTCCTGCAGCAAGTTACAGGGAACCTGTCATTGCAAATAGGAGAATTACTCCTCAGTGTGTTTACTGTTTCTCTTGTCTCTGTCACATCAGTGATAACAAGCAGAAAGTTGTTTGTTTTAAGATCTTACTGGTGCCTCCAGGATGCCATGTATGCTCATTGTTCAACATGATGAAAGATATATGTAGAAATGGTAAAATGAGTTGAGTTTCAGTTCACTAGTTCCCAGCAATAAACTCATCATCTATAATATTAAATCTGCCCTAAAGATCATAGCTCTTACCAAACGCATTACAATATTAATGAACAGTTCCTGAAAGAAATGACAGGATTGGTGCCCCCTGTAGATGAAAGGGCAAAAACGAAGGGGCCCTGTCCCTTTTGGGCATAAATTATTATATGGATTTTTTGCTTAAGTCTCTCTTTCAGTTGGTCTAAACACTGGAATCTATAAAATAGATAGAATACTTTAAAGCCCATTTTTCTAGCCCTGTAGAAAGCAGGGCTGTGACCTATGAATTTTGTTCACAAGGTCATATATCTAAATGACCTTATATCTGTCATCAAACTACACTGTATACACGCTGTCATTTTGGTGTCCACTATAAACTTTAGAAATGAGTATTTTTTAAACAATGCTGTTCTGTAACTTCTCTCACTCATACAAATTTCTCATTTGATGGTTTACCCTTATGAATTAGTCTGTATCCAGGCAATTTGAAACTTATGTCACAGGTAATTCTCCATATGTTTTTATTTCTCCAAACCTTTTATTACTCTCTTTTAATGACTTCAAATCTGTTGTTTTAGCTAATAATCCCAATATTAATTTATGGCTATTGGCCCAGTCCTTTAATGTTTGATGCTATGAATTAGATTTATCACTTTCTGAACTCAGTATTACTTCATGGCATCTAAAAAACTTCTGTGGCAATAACTAAACTGTAGAACTTCTGTGCTGAATAAGGAAACACTCCTTTCACCTGATTTAAATTTTCTGTTTGGTAATTTTATGTCCCTACTCCTTATCCTGTGATATTTAGCAAGTATGTTGCTCTCTTCATCACATCACTCATGATTTTAGAGACTTCTGTCGGAACTGTGTTTGGAAAAGTAGTTGAACAAGAAAAGTCCTAGATATTCAGAAGCTGTTTCATATACTTTGTTATCATTCACTGTCACTTTTTGAGGTGAGGAGAGACTACCAGAGATGTGGGTATACCTTGGATTTATATACTGGTATAATGATATTACCTGCTTTTTTTCTCTGGTCCTTTCATCGTAGTAATCAAAATATTAAAACCAACTCTTACAATGATCCTCATTTGTTTTGCCACTATATGTCATTTCCTATCTATATGACACATAACTCTTTTTCTACTTATCCTATTCAAGGACAAAATTGATTGCCTTTACTGGTTTAGACACAGATCCTCTGAGGTTCTGTCGCATCACCATTCACCTGCACACATGTATGATAACTACCCACACAAATCAGGAGAGTAAGGATTTGCAGATTTTATCACATTCATGCTGGGAAGCTTTGTATTGAATACAAAGACAATAGCATCAGAATTATATTTCCCACACGTAGCTCTAGCTACCTTTTATTAATTAGAGTCCTGTATGCATGCTTACATTTTGAATAGTTTTATTTGGATTATTGGGTGGTTTTTTTTTGCAAGATTCCATTAATTCTTACAACAAAACATTCAGTTCTGGTGGCAAACAGTACTCTGAATGGTACTCTCCCATACTGATTTATGATATAATAGGTCACAAGACACACAAAGGTGTCTGATAGCAGTTCAGAGGTAAGGAGAAGTGTTTATGAATATTCTTTTTCTCCAGATTATCAGGTTTTTAGAGATTGAAGAATTTACCTCATTGGAAACAGCTACAAGAATTTAAGGGAATATTTCCTGCTACTATAAAAGAATTCTAGGCTATTTCTGAGGCTATCGCACAGAATATTGCCTCTGGGTCACATGCATTACTGAGGCACTTGCATACCATCGCTCATAATGCCTAGCTCCGATATAAGTGTTAGTCATGATATTAAAATTGCTCCTTTTCCTACTGTAACTATATTGAAAGATAGTGATTTAGGAAACATTTGGATAGGCAGTTAAACACTGAGTCTATAAACAGCAAAACAGCATAGTGCATTTTGCACAATAGTATGTATCCAACTCAACATAAAATTCAATTTGTACACGCATGTATCTATGTCACAGGATGAGATAGCATCTTTTGACAAGTATCAAATATTTTTTTAAAATTATTGAGAACTACACATACACATCCTGCATCAGTATTTTGTCCTTGACCTTCAGCAATATGTTTATACTAAAACAAACTGATTAAAAAAAGATAGGGAAAATAGGAAAAGGAATGTAACATTTTTAAACCACTGCTATGGGCATGCCTTGCAGGAAGCTTCTGTGATGGATGAAAAAATGGCTCATTAAATCCCTGCTGTGCCATATCCTACGTATCTTATTGTGTCAGGTTACATGATATTTTAAGACACGACACAACTGCCATTCCCTCTGAGGACAGAAAGTGCAATGGAGTAGCATAAGATTCTTAATGCTGTATTTGCAAAATGGTAAAACACAGCATAACCTCATTGTGGCATAAATTTTGTCATTAGTCATTGTTCCCTCAATGTTAGTTGGTTGAAAAATCATTTTAATTAAGACTAGTAGTTAAAAGGATAACAAGAATATAGACAAGAAAGAGAAAATTAAAATAATTTTCTTTTAGTCTTTCTTGCGTCTTGTTTGCTTCCTTATGCTCAGGAAACCTTTCAGATTTACAGTGTTCCTTCAAGATTCCACTGAAAGTCAAAAAATTTTGAAAACCATGATGTAATTAACCAATAACCCTGGCAAACCTCTCCCCATTAATATACTTGCCTTTTGCCTTACAGAAATTCTTCTTGAATTAAAGACACAATTAAAATATTTTTCTGAGAAATAAGATTTTTTTTTTAATTCTAAATAAAAAGTTCTTTTATCAAGTAATTTCCTATTTAATGTAGAAGGGGGACAACTCTGAAATAGGATAGGAAATCAATACTGGGAGAGAGAGTCTAGAGCAAGAACAAAAGAAGCTAAGAGAATTTGACCAGAAGAGATGAAAAACATACGTGGACAATACAAGAGAAAGAAGTATTAATCAAAACATCTAATCACAGAATCAGTCTGATTTTCTAATATTAAAGATGATGAATCATGGGTTCAAGATTCTTTTCTCTATTGCAACACGACACTGAGTTACAGCTGAAATAGAGGGACAGATATGGCTAGTGCTACAGTTTTTAGGCCAAAGAAATAGATTTGTATTACAAGGACAGAAGAATACAAGTATTTTACATAATAATATGTAAACGTTTAAAAAATGAGTCAGCACTAAGTACTTGCTAGACTTGGTACTGCATCCTTAACCTGAAATCTCCACGTACAGATGTGTTCTTGAAGCATTCAGGTGCAAAATACTCATAGATTATCAATTGTTGACATTAAAACAAAAAGCAAAGTAGCACAAGTGCTACTTTCTGAAATGTTAGTCTCGAGACAAAGAGGAAAAAAAGTTAAATTCTAAACCATTAAAGCCAAAAATGTTATTTATGCAGGTATACCATATAAGCTTTCCATTATTACTTTTACTTACAAGATAAATATGTAGGAGGAATAAGAAAATCTATTGCAGGGCACACAGTAGAAAGAATTTTTAGAACTATTGAGAGCTATGGCTTGGAACGGAAAGAACCTGATAATGATCTAGTCCCACCTCTCTCCTGCTCTGGAAAAATCAGGCTGTTGCTCACCTTCCAAACAGCTTTCTTGTGAAACTTCGAAGCATACTACTACTGCTTCTTGTTCAAATTTTCTGTAAGTTCTCTATAAATGCTAAAATACATTGTAATTGCAGTACCATCATGGGACATCTTCTCCAATTACATCCTTAAAGACTACAGATTTTTAGACCCTCCTATTTTCATCTTTTTTTATCCAACTGATGATCTAACATATGTTGGAACTGAACCACTAATGAGAAACAGGCATTTATGTATATTTGCATCCTTGAGTAAGGAGGTGTCAGTTTCAAAATCAAAATATGACTCAGAATAAGAGAATAAGTAAATATCCTAGAAAATACTGTAACTTTGCCTAACAGGTATTAGGAATTAATCTGTCAATAACTCCAATATCCTCCATACAGTTCTGATGGTTATTCACAAATATGCTAAACTTCATAACAAAGACTGGGTTACAGTAGCATTTGATATACTGTGTCCAGTTTTAATACTGCCTCTCTGGGTCCAAATGTTTAAGAACACATTCAAATACACCCCCAACATCTTTTTAATTTCTCATTTGGAGGACATCATCATCCAAATGTCCACACACTTGTTACATGAGAAAATCTCTCATATGTCCTCAAAGGTGATTTCACTGTGGGCTTCTTTAGCTCATCATTTACATCTGAAAATGAAATGACAATGATGTCAATTAGTGCTCAGACACTGAGATTTCATACATGCACCCACTTTACTAGGGGAAAATGAAAGAAAAGTAGTACAATTGGTGGAAAAACAGCAGCATGTGAACAAAATCCCTTTTCCATTGTGCAGACTACAGTAGGATACTTGGGTTGCAAGTCATTCCTGAAGCTTTCTTGCTATATTTAGGCTTGTAAAATCCACTCTCCTCTCCAAAAATGGCTGAAGAAAAAGTATCCCTCTTTTACAGCCTTACAGTCTGTTTTGCTAGTTTACCAAATCCATACAATTTTCTTTCCCAGCTCCAACGATCTGCTGCTTAATTACAAGCTCATCTGCAAGGAACAATATTTCTTGGCGGTAACCAATTCATTATCCTAACCTTCCTGCATTTGATTAAGAGGAACTCCAGTCAATTTTTGTTAATTGTTCCTGACATGCATCATCTACCAATACCTCCTGGAATTCCAGGACCAAACATAGGTTAAAAAAAAAAGCACAGATCAAAATAAAAAACAAACCACAAAACAATAAAAAAGGCAGAAGCAAAATGACTGAGTGGAAAGCAAAATTTCCTGACTGGAAAAGGGGAAACATAATCCCCATTTTCAAAAAGGGAAAGAAGGAATAACCAGGGAATTATAGACCAGTCAGTCTCACCTCCGTGCCTGGTACGATTATGGAGCAGATCCTCCTGGAGGCACTGCTGAGGCAGAATAATAACAGAGAGGTGACTGGGTACAATCAACACGTCTTCACCAAGGGCAAATCGTGCCTGACAAACTTGGTGGCCTTCTATGAGAAGGTTACAACATCAATAGACAAGGGGAGAGCAACTGACATCATTTACCTGGACCTGAGCAAAGCCTTTGACACTGTCTCGCATGACATCCTGGTCTCCAAGCTGATAAAATATGGGTTTGATAGACTGACAATTCAGTGGATAAAGAACTGGCTTGACGGCCGCACCCGAAGAGTGGCTGTCAGTGGGTCCACGTCCAAGTGGAGGCCAGTGACAAGTGGAGTCCTTCAAGGATCAGTCCTGGGACCGGTCTTGTTTAACATCTTCGTCAGCGACAGGGACAGTGGCATAAAGTGCACCCTCAGCAAGTTTGACGATGACACCAAGCTGTGTGGGGCGGCTGACATGCTGGAGGGAAGGGATGCCATCCAGAGGGACCTTGACAGGCTGGAGAGGTGGGCCCATGCCAACCTCATGAAGTCCAACAAGACCAAGTGCAAGGTCCTCCATCTGGGTCGGGGCAATCCCAAGCACCGATATAGGCTGGGCAGTGACTGGCTTGAGAGCAGCCCTGAAGAAAAGGACTTGGGGGTGCTGGTAGGCGAGAGGGCCAACATGAGCCATCAGTGTGCACTTGCAGCCCAGAAAGCCAATCGTATCCTGGGCTGCATCAGGAGAAGCACGGCCAGCAGGTTGAGGGAGGTGATTCTTCCCCTCTACTCCACTCTCGTGAGACCCCACCTGGAGTACTGCGTCCAATTCTGGAGCCCCTACTACGAGAGACATACGAACATGCTGGAGGGTGTCCAGAGAAGGGCCACGAGGATGATCAGAGGGCTGGAGCACCTCTCCTATGAGGACAGACTGAGAGAGTTGGGGTTGTTTAGTCTGGAGAAAAGAAGGCTCCAAGGAGACCTTCTAGTGGCCTACCAGTATCTTAAGGGGGCCTAAAAGAAAGCTGGTGAGGGACTTTTTAGGATGTCGGGTAATGGTAGGACTAGAGGGAATGGACTAAAACTGGGGATGGGACAATTCAGACTGGATGTTAGGAAGAAGTTCTTCACCATGAGGGTGGCGAGACACTGGAACAGGTTGCCCAGAGAGGTGGTGGAAGCCCCATCCCTGGAAGTTTTTAAGGCCAGGCTGGATGGGGGTCTGAGCAACCTGATCTAGTGGGAGATGTCCCTGCCCACAGCAGGGGGGCTGGAACTAGATGATCTTTAAGGTCCCTTCCAACCCTAACAATTATATGATTCTATAAAATACCATTTATGGTCTTAAAATCAAAAGACAAAGACAAACACTACCACAACCAGACATATACTAAATCTTCATGGTCTTCATACTTAAAAGAAATAGGTCGGGATTTGTGAAATGATACTGAAATGATGTTTAAAGCCTCAGGGATGGAGACATACAGGAGTACATATAAAGTTACTTTTATTCTTATGGTCTCCTCTGCCAAATCACTGACTTTTTGTGACAGCAACAACAAAAAAGAGTAAATGAAACGTTAAATTCCCATTTAAATCAGATAAACCATTTTGCTCATTACTGCTTTCAGTAAGATTGAATTCTGCTTCACTATCTGCTTTTGCCATATCAAATGGAATAAAGGGACAGATATCTAGAAAGCCTAACACGACACATGCAGTAAAATGTACTGTTTCAACTCAAAGTGTCAACATCTGCATAAATAATTAGCCAGAAGAAAAAAAATGTATTTAAAACATAAGTATACACAAAATATAATACTTAATTATACCCAAAGCTGTCATTAATCCAACAGCCTCACTTTTTTTTTTAATTATTTTAATTTCAAAAAACAGCTTTTCAGGAATGAATTAGTGCCCAAGACGGTTTTACTGGAATTTAGTGACTATGTACAGTCAGGTTAAATGTCAGTTCCGTTCTGGCTTGTCACGCTTGCCCTCAATAGATTCAAGAGAGTAAAGAGAAGCCTGCAAGCTGCAAGACAGAGAAATTTTAAGAGATCTTTGTCTTTCTGGGCTTGTGGATTAGTATTGAATCTGGAAAAAGTGAGAGACTGAAAGGTAAGAAAAAAGCAGGTGGCTCTTGAACAAGCTTTGTCACATCACTTTGCCAATATATTTGCAGCTTGATTTGTCACACTTCTGTTACTTTTCTATTAGCCTTTGCTGGAACAGACTGCATATTTTATGAAGACATTCAGGAATAATTTCTTGCACACAAAAATGCCAGGTAAGGACAAAATAATTAGCAATTTCATTTTAATTTATGTTCTCAACAGGATTTGAATCTTGATAAAGCATGGAATGCTTTTCCTGAAAACATAAAAAGGAAAGGAACAACCTTCAGACTGTGTGAATTACATCTTCCTCGCATTGTGATTTGTAAAAAAGACCCGAAATATTTACATATTTCCTAACTCCGCAGACACACATCATGCAAAATAATTATTTTAGTCTTATGTGGAACACAGTCAATGTTAGTTATGTGTGAAATGCAATTAGAAAAAATTTGGCTATCCTAACTGAACAACTAACCACAGAAACCTCATCCCTCACAAGCCAGTAGAATTACAGCCAGTAGTGCTGTAGGTGTGCCTATAATTCCTTGTGGCAGGTGTGCCTATAATTCCTCGTGGGATGTACAAGCCATATTCCACTACAAACATGTACAGATGTCTGCCAGGTAAATATCTGGAAACTGGAAGGCCAGTATTGTAAGTAGACTGAAGTATGGCACTATCGCATACTAAATTTCTTTAGGGTACCTTCCTTCTGCCCACACTTTGATTGCAAAGTCAGAAAAATAAAAGCAAAGCAAAGCAGTTTTTAGATGACAAACCATCTGGTAAGATGCCTAAAATAATTACTCTGTTTCCTTTAGAATAACTTTCCATATGTTGGTAACTACCCCGTTTTCTTGTCCCATGATACAATCAGCTTTGAACTAAAAATGCATTCCAGAGTACTGAAGTTAGAATTATATTCACAGTTTAGGATATACTCTACTGCAACCATACTTTTTCTGTTATTTAATGCAGAAAATTTTGCCTGCTGATTTACTATTTCTCTTTATCACCAATTCTTATTAGATTTCAAATTGCAATGACCTTGCAAAACAAAGCACACAAAACAACCCCACATACAGGGGTTGGATTCGTTCTTATTTTCTCTTTTTTTTTTTTTGTAAATAAAAATCAACACATCTATTCCACCTATTTAGCCTGCCCTGCTCATTATAGAAATATTTCCAAAAATGGAATTATCTTTTTATCTCCATCCCAGTAGACACATTCTGTATCTTCATCAGTCATCCTATGGCCAAGCTATATTACCCTAGATCAGCAAATCCAGCGCACTGAACACTTTTTTGCACTAATTTTGTAACTCCCTGTTCTGCTCACAAAGACTGCAAACTTTTGGTCTTGTAAATTTTATTTATCATAAAGAGCTCTTTCTAAGTTGCAATGGAGGAAAAAAATGCATATTACTCTATATTGCATATAAATGAACTATACGATTTAACCTTTCAGTGATTACTATTGGATGCACTTAGCTTGTCTGAATTTTCCAACTAGATCAATCCTAGTTAAAATGTATTAGTTTTATTTACAAACCCCATCCCAACTAGTATCAAGTATTTTTATATTGAAGGAAAAATTAAATAAAATTGCTAGTCAATAACTATAAAAAACAATCGAGCCCTGAGACAAAATAAGCTATTCATTAACAAAGCAAGTCATAAGATACCTACTGATGCGACAAGACACCAGAGTTTGTAACCTTTAAGAAATACTGACACTCTTCAACTGAAGGAATGCATGACACCTACATTCTTAATATACAAACATCTGCATAACTAGATGACAGAAATTCTCTTGATTTAGCATCAAAAGTCTTTTCTCTACAATTTTTTTACTAGAATAATAGATTTTGGATGAAAACATCAAAAAACTTTCTGTTTAGTTAATTGAATTGATTCAGACATAGACATGCATGAATGTTCAAATAGCAGATTTTGTTAGATTGTCTAGCTCTTGTCCATTTTATTATTTTTAATATCACAGTCTAAACACTTCTGACACAGATAAATCATTAGTACATACTCAGAAACGAACAGCAGTGTTTCAGAAGCATCAATAATACGACAAGTCACACCCCACAGCAGATAGCAGTACAGAAATGATCTAACAATGCAAGCAACTCCCCCAAGGCTGAGGGAAAAACTCCTAGTTAATACATTTCACATTCTTTAAATAAAGTAACTGTCTCCCAAAATTGATACGAACAAGTCAAAACACCTGGTAAATCACAGAATCGCAGAAATTTTCATCTGGAATGTATCAGTTTACACACTACTCAGTTAATACTACAGATTCCCTGATCCCTGCAGTGGAAAACTGAACCAAACAGGGCATCATCCTTAATTTTTCTTACAATCATTATTTCCCCACAGGCCAAAAGCCAAGCACTGGAAAGTGTGCATGAGCATCATGAAATTGCATTAGGGATGGAAGTGTTATGAGTAAACAAACTGAAAGATACCAATAATGGTGGTATTCAAAAAATATTTGAGAGGAAAAGCAAAATTTGAAAGAGAAACAGTCAAAATATAAATGCTGTGTATAAATACTAAATACATTAATAGTCTAGTTAGAAATAAAAAATATTATACTTTCTACCAAGTAAAATGTTCCGTAGATCAGTTTGTCCAGTGTTTATTACTGTCACTTGCCTTAAAAATTGTGAGCATTTTCAAAAATGCATTAGAAACTTCCCTGTTTTTTATATACCTCTTATTTCTTACAGCAATGTATTTTGGAGTCTCAGAACCACCATTCCAATACTTTCTGAAATAATAATAAATAGCAAGTTTGGCATTTTTTTTAAATTAGAAAAAAACAGCCCATGTTTGACCCATGGTGCAATAGCCCATCTACTTTTATATAACACAATATAAAAAAATCTTCTCTTTATATACAGGTCATTCAAAAAAGATCCCCTCAGCCTGAGGCTGTTTAGAAATGGGATGCGTTTCTATGATTTAGAGTGTATAAAATCTGTCATAGGCTTAGAGTGGAAATCTGCTGTTTTAGAACTGTTTAATCTGCTGTTCTAAACTCTTTTAGAAATGTGGCTTTATCTTTATGCAAGAGGGGGGAAAAAAAGTGGTGAATCACATAAACATCAGATATAGTCTCTCTACTGGACCAGGATCAAGAGTAGTTGAGACTTATCTTCAAGATGAGATGGCTCTATATTACAGCTGGCCTTTTACCACATTTGCTCCACTCATCATTCCATCATCTTTCTTCCCTTGTTGCATTCACCCTCCCTTCCCAACTTGGTCAATGGGAGAATGTCACATTTCACTCCAGTGCTTGTTTAACTAAATCGGAATTTAACCCATTCAAAATCCTTTGATTTAATGGAATACGTTACATTTTGTCTTGTTAATTAGGGAACACGTCACTCTCAAACAAAGGCTTCGGTAATTCATTCTTGAGTTCAGAACTCTTCATTTCAGACAGCTTCCACTGCAGCTCACTGTATGACTTTGGTGCCACTTTAGCCAAAAACTCCCCTCTCTCCTCTTCCACTACCACCCAAAGCTACGTTTTAAAAGTATGTCTTAGCAGAAATATGTACCTTTCCACACACTTGCTATAACTCTACAAGTGAACATTGACTAATTTTGATTCTGTATAACAACATTTAGGCACAATTTTACTTCATCATATTAATCCTCAAAATGTAAAGCTTACATTCTCCATTTTTCTTTTAAAGAAAATGAAGCCTAAATTTTCTAAGCATTGTATTAGAGATAAGATAGAACAGTAGTAAATTACACAGTGGTTAAGAGAACTTTACACGTAAAGCAAAACAATGTTCAGTTATACTTTTTTGTGTATCTATTCCCAAAATGTATTCCATTTTAAAATACTTTCAACTTAACTTATTTTTTTACTCAGAACCCTTTTATCTTTCAAGACACAAAAAATCATAGAAGATTTTTTTATATTTATTTCTTTACAAATAAATGTGGATTTACATTTTTCTCCACTTACTCTGAAGATACAGTAAGTTTTTGAAGGATGAATCAGAATAACTAGAAGATTTCAAATAAGAAAATCTCATTATCTCTGTTGGGTAGGTCTGAGACTGAAGACTTGAATCCCACTCATGTACCCTTCATTAGTGACCTGGCTTTCAGCATAACAGGTGTTCTGGCGTAGGTCTCTGCTTCACCCGTTAACACTGTTTTACTTCAGACATGTAATTATGTCTCTATTAGAGTACGCACTTAAACTACATTTACCAAATCCCAGGCAAGTGCCTTTCTTATTGAGGTATGGAGTTCTTCAGTCTCAGTTTCTCCAGCAGGATGTTTAATTTTTGTTGCACTAGAAATGTTCCTACAGAAAAGACACAGTCATACATAGCTTTGTAGGTTACCATATATTCTTAAATTACAGGTATAAGCGCAGTAAAACAGGGACTCAACCAAGTTTCTGAACTACATTCTAAATCTCTTTTTGTATGTGTATAATGCTAAGTCATAGTTTAAAAAAAGCCTGACTTGGCCTTTTAGTGCTACTACCCAATACTTATTTTACTAATGATCTGCTGAATTATATTTGGATCCTCTGTTAAGTGGATCATCATAATTTTGGAATTTCTCAAAGATCAAAGAAAACTGTACAAATGAAAGATACTAATCCACTTTCTACGCAAAAACCCCTTAGTTCCCCAGAGAGATTTCATACACTGCAGGATATCCTCGGCTGCTAAATACTACATTTCTAAGTCAACCAGAAGATGCTTAAAATTAGGGGGAGGAGGACAGTACTTTTCCAATATGCAGTCATCTGTGTAGTGATTATCCCTGAAAAAACGTTAAAAATTCACTAACAATTGTTTTCACCTGGATTATATGAAAAAAACCTGCTATGTAAAGAGAATCTTTGCATTTTAAAGGACTCATATCTCTCTGATGAAAGTGCTTGAATCTATGAACCTCACAAAGTATCTTCTACCCGGAAAAGAAAAGCCATAGACTATGTCTTAAATTAAAATTGAGGCTTTGCTAATAAAACTTCTGGAATAAAAGTTTTACCCAATTAGCTCCCTGTTAAAAGATATAGTTACTGGATTTTCACATTTTCTTTCAAACTGCTTCCTGTTATCTGATTTCTGTTCTTGGGTCCTTATGGTGACCTATATAAAATGAAAAACTCTCATGATCAGAATTCTGCAGCACTCAGAACTGGCTGTAATTGATGAACTGAAGCCACAGCTGTAGCAAGAGCCTGTAGTCTTAAAGCCAAGCAGGAAAGTGTTCCTTTTAAATAAGACAGAAATGTCTGTCCTCACCAGGGTTTTGAAAACAGGGGTTGGTGAAAACGTGAAGTTCTACTATACAGAAATAAGGAGGATTTCAGAACAAAAATTATCTTAAATTGATACTTTTATCCTCCTAACCTCTTTTACCCATACAAATGTGGAAAAATCACTTAAAGTCCAGGCAGTCATTCAGGAGCACTATTCCTCACAGATTTCAAGTGCTTACAAAGGGTGGGGGGAAGTAACTTCTGTTGACATTGTCTGTGAATACAAGAGGGGATACTTCATACACCATATAAAAAAAATAATGAGTAAGTCTATTCATGGAAAATCCATGGAATTCCCAGAACTCTAGGAATTCACAGACATCATCCAAAAAATAGCTAACTAATGACCTTAGATTACTACTCCACATATCCTCTAACAAGATGTTATATTCTATAGGCCTAACACTGATCAAAAAAACAAGGAAAGAACACCACAAAATATTTTCAGACTGAGAGCACAGAAAATTTCAGCAAGACTGAAAACTGTGAGCATTACTTTCATCTTATTAACTGAATGTAAAGTGGGAGGACAAAAGATCAGTCATCCTCATTCTCTGGAAAACTGGAGAATCTTGGGACCTGTGTTGTGCATAAACTACTTTCTTGGATGTATCTAACACATTGATATTCAAGTGTTTATGACACCACAACCACTCAGCCTTACTGCCTACATTTTCTCTGAAGAGTTCTATAATAGGCCACCCCAAAGATAATTTTCCTCCTTGTGTAATTCAGTGAAGGAAACTTAGGAACTTCTGATGAATCCTCTCCAAACTTCTCATTTCTAAGCATACCTGAGGTAACAAGACAAGGATCAATACACATCTTATTCTTATTTCGAATTTTTTCTTTTATCCCTACCTCAGTTATAGGAATACTTATCACGGAATTTTTCAGAGTTGGAAGGGACCTCTAGAGATGATCTAGTCCAACTCCACTGCTAAAGCAGGATTGCCTAGAGCACATTACTCAGGACTGCATCCAGGCGGGTCTTGAAAGTCTCCAAAGAAGGGGACTCCACAACCTCCCTGGGCAGCCTGTTCCAGTGCTCTGTCACCCTCACCGTAAAGAAGTTTTTTCTCATATTTGATCAGAACTTCCTATGTTCCAGCTTGTGTCTGTTATCCCTCGTCCTGTTACTGGGAACCACTGAAGAGTCTGGCTCCATCCTCCTTAAACCCACACTTTAGATACTTGTAAACGTTCATAAGGTCTCCCCTCAGCCTTCTCTTCTCCATGCTAAAGAGTCCCAGCTCTCTCAGTCCTTCCTCATAAGGGAGATGCTCCAATCCCTCAGTCATCTTTGTTGCCCTACGCTGCACTCTCTCCAGTAGTTCCCTGTCTCTCTTGAACTGGGGAGCCCAGAACTGGACACAGTATTCCAGTTGTGGCCTCACCAGTGCAGCGTAGAGGGGGAGAATGACCTCCCTTGACCTGCTGGCCACACTCTTCCCTATGCAGCCCAGAATTCCATTGGCCTTCTTGGCAACAAGGGCACATTGCTGGCTCATGGATAATTTACTGTCTATGAAGACCCCCAGATCCTTTTCTTCAGAGCTGCTTTCCAGCAGGTCCACCCCTAACCTATACTGGTGCCTGACATTCTTCTTCCCCAGGTGCAGGACCCTACACTTGTCCTTGTTGAACCTCATTAGGTTCTTCTCTGCCCAGCTCTTCAGCCTGTCTAGGTCACGCTGGATGGCAGCACGGCCCTCTGGGGTGTTAGCCACCCCACCCAGTTTGGTATCATCAGCAAACTTGCTGAGCATACACTGTCCCCTCCTCCAGGTCATTGATGAATACATTGAACAATACTGGTCCAAGTATTGACCCCTGGGGGACACCACTGGTTACAGGTCTCCAACTCGACCCTGCTCCATTAATCATAACCCTCTGAGTCCTGTCACATAGCCAGCTCTCAATCCACCTCACTGTCCCCTCATCTAGTCCACAATTCCTCAGTTTCCTAAGGAGGGTGTTATGAGAGACAGTGTCAAAAGCCTTGCTGAAGTCAAGGTAGATGACATCTGCTGCTCTACCCTCATCTAGCCAACCAGTTATAACATCATAGAAGGCTACGAGATTGGTCAAGCATGATTTACCCTTGGTAAATCCATGCTGACCACTTCCAATAACTTCCTGCTCTTGAACGTGCTTGGATATGACATCCAGAACAAGTCGCTCCATTACCTTACCAGGGACAGAGGTGAGACTAACCGGTCTGTAGTTCCCTGGGTCCTCCTTCCTGCCCTTTTTGAAGACTGGAGTGATATTGGCCTTTCTCCAGTCCTCAGGCACCTCTCCTGTCCTCCATGACGTTTCAAAGATCATGGAGAGTGGCCAAGCAATAACATCTGCCAGCTCTCTCAGCACTCGCAGGTGCATCTCGTCAGGGCCCATGGACTTATGGATGTCCAGATTGGCCAAGTGGTCTCTAACCTGATCTTCCTTTACCGCGGAAAACTCTTCCCCTCTCTATCTTTAATTGTTAATTTCTCTTCAAGTGTACAGTCCTAGGCTGAGCTTTATACTTTTGTGTAAAAGACACTAAAAATTGCACTTCTCTGACAGCTCTAGAATGAAACAACGTTCCCTACACACACTTCCTGGTATTTTTGTGTTAAGAGGAGAGCAGTAACACAACTTTACCATAGAAACAGATATCACAGCTTTAAGCGGTTTGTTTGTTATCTCTCAGAATTTACTTTTGCACTTTCCAAGTCTATGTTCTCCCAGTACTGGCAATTCTAATGGACATCCATGGCTTTCATTAGCTACAGTAGTGACCAATTTGTCAGAATTTCCTAGATTACCTACCAATATTTTAAATGCCTACATACATGAGCCTTCTTATTAATGCATCAATATGAATTGACTACCCCGACAACAAAATCTCCAACTACATGCCTTTCCTTTCAGAAGCCCTCACAAAGCCCATCCATGTCAAAACAGTTATCAGTACGTAAAGTAAAATAGCAGGATTTTTATCTTTCTACTTAGGTAGAACTGTTAGTCCCATCCATAATCTATGCTTAAGGGCCATATCTAAAGATATGAAATGTGTGAAGCATATGAAATGTGTATTTCATCTCTTTTCCATTCTTTCTAAATAATATCTAAGAAAATAACTAGGGTTAAAAGAAAAAAAGTTACTTGAAGGATATTTTAATGTGTTCACTGTTTCAGAAAAAAACAGTAGTGACAGCAACAACCTAAAAACATCAAACTTCAGACAAAACAGGCACATGACACGTATTTTGCTTCGTAGCCCTATACCACATAACACAAATGTCATCTACATGTGCACTGTCATAAAACATTGAAAACCAAGCTTTTTTGCCTCAAAAAAGCCGTCAAATTAGATCTAATCAAATTAGATTAATTTTATCTATATTTTCCCCACTTAAAAGCTGTTTTGCTTATAAAATATTATTAAACTGGCCTACAAAGAACATGATTCAGTTTAAATTGCACGTGTTGTGTGGAAGCAAAGGTTTCATAACATGCTCTATATTTATTTTATATTTTAGAACAAAAATCCTAGAAGAATTGTTCTAGATATAGCCACTATAGGTATAAAAATTTGGCCTAGGAAAATGACCTTTCAAAAATTTCATTTTAATAAAGTAATATAATTTTTACTCTCTGTGACCAAGCAGGTATTTTTTTCTCTAAGAATATTCTTAGAAGTATAAAACCATTCAAAAAATTTGGACTATAATGACTCAGTAGTTCCAGAGTAAGAAAAGAAGGCTTAAACAAAAGGGTGGTATTTCTGCATCTCACACTGAAATTTCTAATTGCTATAGATATTTTTTTAAAACCCTACTAGAATCCACTTGGTCAGCATCTTAGATTGCAGCAATTAACCTCAACTAACTCATTAACTTGATCTAGAAATCTGTTTGTTCCTTACTTTTGCTGCAATCACGACCACAGCACGCTTTATAATTCTAGTAAAGAGTTTAAAAATAAAAACTAAAAAAAAAAAAAAAAAACCAAAAAACAAACCCTAAAACCCACATGTGGGAAGAATCTTTCCTTGTTCCTTAGAACAAATGTAGCCATACACTTACAAAAATAATTACAGGACACAGTACATATATCTTATAAATAAATGTGGTTACAGCTGTAACCCTCCTGCCCCTGTACATATAATTCTCAGAAATACATCCTTTGTGAAAGAAAGATACGTACCAATATATTTATACAGCAATGCCTCCAAATTCATCTGCAGATATTAAAGTGTAATGGAGAAAGAACTGTTTCAGGACTGCAGCATGCATCACCACCACCCTTTTTTTTTTTTTTTTTTTTTTTTTTTTTTTTTTTTTTTTGGTTAAAAATGGTCTGTTTAGTAACAAACATCAAAGCCCTAATTCAGGAAAAAATGCACATACCTTTTTTGGTATGATGTGCTCCAATTTGAGCAATTTCAATAGCAAATACATTCCTGACTACTTTTCCTAACAAGGCCTAAACCATATTCCAATAGAAATTGTCATATTCTTAGAAGACACTCAAACATATTTTTGTGTTTTCAGGATCTGAACTGCTCATTTCCATGTTGCCTTATAATATTATATTGAGGAAGACACTATCTTTTATTATACACAGGAACTAGTTTTTATAAATACATATAGTTATCATAAGAAATTAACATTCCTAAAGTTTAATGAGCAATACTGCCATTTGCATGCAGTTCATTAGGTTCCCATGTGGAAAGCAGAAAACACAACAGCACAAAATTAACCACAGTGGTTATAAATTATTTCTTTTAGGGCTCCTCATCTTTTAACTGACAGCAGGAAATGGATATAAGACAACAGATGCTGTAAGTTCAGGTCATTACTACCAACCTTACTGACAGCATGCATATTGATTCCTACTCTATAAGTTATATTCCTCTAGCTGTATTTGAATTTGAATAGAGGCTTTATTTTCTCTACCATATTTCAGGAATTTTAATATTTTTCTTTTTTCTCCCATTTCCTTGTTTTCATGGCACATTTTGGAGATCTCTTGTCTCAACATACTCTAATGTAGTAATGGAACAAAAGTCATTAGTAATCTTTATTGAACTGGTTCTCGTCTCCCAAGCAGCAATAATATGTTTCACATTGGGATAGTAGTGTGCCGAGAGTGCTGCACTTCTGAGAAAAGACATATGTATTGGCCCAAGACCAGTGGCCAAAACAAAGATGCTATCATGATCCAAAAATAGGGATGATTTTCACCAAAGGTGTGTGTGAGTAAGAAAGATGAGACAAAAGCATTCGAGTTTAAAAAAAATGTGCAATATGAAAAAAGACTCAAACTACAGTTGCCCGCTTTAGCAAGCGGATTATTTTCAGTAATATATGAAAGCTCAAGCTGATTTTAAAAAATTTCTCTAAGTTTTTACTGAACAGCTTAAGAAATTTTACCAAGTTAATGCCATCTGTTACATAATAAAAAAAATAAATCAATTCTGGGTTTTATTTTTAAAATTTACCTTACTACAGTAGAAATATGTCTGCCTTGTCATATTTCAAGGCTGGGTAACTTGGTTCTTTATTTCATGTCTGTGTAAGACTTCACGTGTCTCTGAATTGCCATAACTAACCAAAGCAGTCACACTGCTACACTTTACAAAAGCAGAGGAAAAAAAGCATATGGGTATTTTTAAATAAAACAGATATTTTAACTGACATTTTTAATCAGATATTTTCAAAAGGTTTCATTTGAGGATGCATACTGATAGAAAAAGCTAGGTGAATATGGAAATAATGAAAGAGGATGCCCATTTACAGTGGACCAGCTACTTTGGTCTGTTTTGCAAGTCAAAACACAGACAATAATGCCAATAAATCCATTTACATAAAACCTTTAATGTAGACATCTTTTGATGTTGTTGCCCTTTAAAATTCTCTAAAGAAAGCAAATGAAGGGAACTGCAAAATGAACAACTACCAAACAAGAAATAAAACTCTCCTTCATTTTGTGAAACTCAAGAGAAGTATTTACTCAAAATTCGTTTAGCAGTCTGTACCAACTTGGATTAACATTATCAATGAAAAAGTGATTCTACCTATAAAAAGTCCTTTTTCCCCATATGTCGCCTCCAATATTTTAATTAAAGAATTGTGTTCAGTGCAAGTTGTATTTCTGCAACCAGTTCAGGGACACAAATAAGGTACACACATTACTAGCTGAAGTACTAAGTATGCAGAATAAGAGACTGCACTCTTCCAGAAGCCCAGGATCCCATGACTCTGGGGACAGTATACACCCAATGACCTGAAAAATTCTCTCTCGACAGTTAAAAGCAAATTTTTTTATCTTTTTCTCCCTAGGTGGCAAGAGGCATTTCCCTTCACAAATTTGGATCAGTCTTCACATCATCAACATACAAAGTGGGATTGTTAAGGTGACATTGCATATAGTTGGAGCAATATACTGTAGGTGAACTTATATAACATCTGAAATATTTAAAAAAACTGTTAGGATTTAGTAATTACTAATTATAATTTTCATAACTCCATTATTAAAATAGCTAATCTAGCATATTCCATTATGCATATAAAGTGTGGACCAAAAAACTCTCCAACAAGGAAAACAACTAGAAAATAGTGCAGCTAGACAATGGAAAACCTCCCTCATCCAATGCTTTCTTATGGTACAATCCCACATTCAATCTTGCATTTTAGTAATAAACCACAAACCAGACCATTATTCTTCAGAAAAGTGCAGAGTAAACAGGTAGCTTGGGACTCTGCTTCCTTTGATTCTTCTTTAGGATAAATTCTAGAGTCCAAATAAAACCTAGAATATGTCGAGTACTACATATCTGGAAAATATAGAATCACAGAATCATTTAGGTTGGAAAAGACCCTTAAGATCATCAAGTCCAACCGTTAACCAAGTCCACCACTAAATCATGTCCCTAAACGCCACACCTACACATCTTTTAAATAACTCCAAGGATGGTGAGTCAACCACTTCCCTTGGCAGCCTCTTCCAGTGCTTAATAACCCTTTTCAGTGAAGGAATTTTTCCTAATACTCAATCTAAGCCTCCTCTGGCACAATTGGAGGCTGTTTCCTCTCATCCTATCACCTGGGAAAAGAAACCAGCACCTACTTCAGTACAAGCTCCTTTCAGGTAGTTATAGAGAGGTAGATATAGGTCAGATAAAGTCAGGTAAGACAATAAAGAGCAGGCACTGGGGAAATAGAGTCACACTTGCTGCATAAAAACGTAGAATAAATCTAGCACCCAAGTCTTACATCACTTCAGTATAAGGATAAAAAGACACAGAAAGCACCTGCAAAGGGCTACTGCACACATCTATGTGAGGACGTCAGACAGTCAGAAAGGAATAAATGTAAGCCTCAGTGTTTAGTAAGACCAAAACCAGCAACTTCAACTCTGAAAAGTAAAAATACACTAACTAGAGAACAATGTGTAGACAGCAACCATGAATCTCTGACACGGGTTTAGCAGAATGCATGCAATTCCCATGGAATCTGGTTACTGGCCAAACTCCGAAGTCATGCCAGGTTAACTGAAATAGGCTTTGTTAAACTAATATATTCTTTGTGCAAGGACTCTTCTATAATAGGTTTTCAACTAGTTATTTCAACTTAAATTGTGTCTGTAAAGTTGTACCATTCCCATTGTATGAGAATTTTATATAATCCTACTAAAGAGAACTTTTGCCTTCAAAATTCTATACTTTTATTGCCGGGGGAAGATGGGAAGAAGGGAGATAGGACAAGAGGATTATTAGACTGGAGACAGGCAGCTTTCCCTGTAACTTTGGAAGACAGCCCGAAATATTTGATGTTCATGTCATATTAACCAAGCCTTTAACTGTGTTTTTTTCTGCACTGTCATGATAAGCCAGCCATGGAGCAAACACTGCTAGGTCTCCATGTCACAAAAGAAAATGGATGGGTGTGACAGTCTGGAATCTCTTTCACACAGGAGTCATTCTTCTGTGTTTATCCAAGTACAGCAGGGTCGTCATTCATGGCTTATTTTCTGAATTCTACAACAGCATATATGAACAAGCAGGAGTACTAGCAAATGATGGTCTTGGTTGGTACCATGGCTGCAAGTTCTTATCTGGGAAGTTATTGCAGTGAGTTTAAATGACCTAAATTTGACAGGCTATGCAGACTCCACCCCTTCACAAGATAAGTCAGCTTGAACAGCTCTCAACATAAGCATAAGAGTTTTAGAGCGTATTTTATACTGTCTGCCTAAAACTATCTGGCCCAAGAAGGACATACTTCATTGATTATGCTATCTGGAAGTGAATCTACATCCAAGAGTAACAGTTTAATAACTCAAATGTTCCATTTGAAGGTAGCTTAGGAAAAATTACATTTTGCTTTTCAGCTATTATACCTGAGAATATGTACCATAAGGAAGTATGCTATACTACATCCTTAAAGACTGCTAAAAATTTAACTAGAAGGGATCTAAAACATGTGCCCCTAAATTGAGAAGCTGTTAAATAAAACATGTAGGAACATACTCAAAGCTTTCAATTAGAATTCTATTGTGGCCATTCTATATTTGGAGCTTAAATGTCTCAAGAGTTACCTCAGGTAACCTATGAAAAAACTGCAGGGGAAAAAAGTGTCAGTGGCTTAGGAAGCAAAATAAAAATGAATCCTATTTTGAAACCAAATATTCCTGCAGTCTACATGAAATGCAGAAGTAACCAAGTAGTTAAAAGCACACTTTATTACAGCAATAGTTTACCTAATTAAAATTATTTCTCTATTTACATTTAACAGTGTTTAACTCTTAAATGAATACCCAGAATGAACAGCTAGCTGGCAGAAAGAGACAAAGATAGAGATGAATATTAATGCATGTTGGGGAAAAAAACTGTCCAAGAGTTTTGCTGTCATGTTTAGTTCTTCTATATAGAGACTCATATTTCCCCCTTTTAAGGGCTGAAAGTTGACAAAATAACCCCTCCTTTTACTACTTCTCAACTAATATGTGATAACAACCACAACTCTAGCCAACATTAGCCAAGGTTGGTGAATATTGCTTTGAGGGCTTGGTTTTCCATTATTAGACCTTTCAGTTAATTAGTTGATCCGGATATATGAACCCATACCTGTAGGAGAAATCAAATCCTGATAGTCTGATAGAAGGGGTAACTGAAGATACTCTTTTCCTAATAGAATCTGCATGCTCCGTGAGCAAGAACAAGACAATACTGCATTTCACAGCCTCCAGTCATGAGCATACCAGCTTCAGAAACTTCTTGTTAACTTTTGCCCGCTAGTAGAATTTAGGTTCTCAGAAAATATGCTATGCTACAAGATGCTACTTTATTCAATTTCAAAAAAATTAAAGTGTGCATACACCATCTGAAACAATAAAAATGAAAATGTATTTGTTATGACAGTGTATCACAAATTTTGGAAAACAATTTCTTCTGAAGTTTTTTCTTATAAATAATTTCTGGCAGCATCTTCAGTCCTGTCCCACATTACCTTTTGTAATATCAATACTACCCAGACATTCAACATTGTTCATCACTACAATGCTGATTAATTTTCTAAATTAAATGTTCACCAGCCCAATATTAATATATTATTTGTAAGCTGTTTGGTGTTTTACAGGGTTTATCCATTAAACCCAAGAAGTCTTTTCAGTGCCACTTGTTTGAGTTGCAATCAGGACACTATTTAATGTTCCTGCCCAAAACCAGGTTGCATAAAAAGACAATAAGAACACTGTTTGGCTTTAAAAGTTGTTTTAGCACTTGTGGAACTATGTGCAAAAAGCAATAACAGCAACATAAAAATCACTGGGTGAAAGGGGTTTTAGTTTCCTGTTGGGAGAGTAGGACTTACAGAATAAAAATGTTTGAGAAATATCTTTCTGTATGTACTTGGTTTTACGCTCTGTCAAGCACAGATCTTCTAGTAAATAAAGCAACTTAAAAGATTGCCTTTTTAAATCCTTTATTAAAATTAGCATCCCATCTGTTTCTCCTAGAAATATATAGGCCCAGCACAAAAGATACGAAAAATTGATAAAAGTTATGTTATATATCATTTATTATGAATTTGCCAATAGACTTAAACTCAAATTCTCCCAGAAACATAAACCCATATGTCATCCATACGGCAATGGTCAAACCAAGGAACAAAAAACTAATCTAAATTTTCTCATTTGAATCCTGACAATTAAATTCTTTCTCTTTTCACTATAGCATACAACGTTGTTTATACAGCTGCTATTATTTTTATGCAAAGTAAATGTTCGTTGTTTTTTTTAAGAGTATGAAAAAAGGTATGTGATTGAAATTATCCAGATTTCAATGTGAAACAATCCTCACTGGTACTAAAAATATTATATAAGAAGCAAAAATCATCTAAAAGGCAGTATTCTGGTCAGCACAAAGTTTCTTTTCAATAACGAGCTCTCAAAAAGATTGGTATGAAAAAGTAGGGAGTTTTGGTTTTTTTTCTTTTCTTTAACTACAAGTAATTAAGGGCAACTATTTAACATTTTACTGAACAGAGTACAGGCTAGCCATGACTGACACACATTTGGATTCAATTTCTCCATAACCTATAATGCCAGACTTCGGAATTTCCATTCAAATTACAACCCATAATTGAGAATTCATTATCTATTGAATCTTACGTGTAGGACCATTTACTTTTTAATGAAACCAAAACAAAACACCACAGCAGAAAATGTTCCCTTGCTTACAAACACACCTTCATTAAACTTCCATTTTTAATTACAAATATAATATTAAAATCAGGTCTAATGTAACTGGCAAGATCTCAAATCACATGTAAATACCTTGTGAAAAAGTTATTAAAAGCATTTGTTACTATCTCATTAACTTCCGCGCTTGTCAAATTTGGCTATTAAAGAAAGTTAAAATCTAATCTTATGCCTACCTATTAAAAAGCAGAAAGCAAAGAGACAAATAGAAGAACAACACATTATTACTAGAAGCCTGAAGCAATCAAAACAGTGATAGTTATCTAGAACTGGAAAAAAAAAAAAAACCAACAACAACAAAAAAACACTCTCTCAATAACACTGAGGCATGTATTACAAAAAGGAGAGTCAAATACTTCTGGGGACAGCAAGAGATGAGCAAAATAATATACTCCTAGAATTATTAGAAGTTTCATCATTACTATAATACTAAGCAAGGAATGTTTCTTAGCATTTTCTATTTGCTATATAACATGGAGCTAGATTGAGAAGTATTATTAAAGTGGATAAGCAAATCCAGAAATAAACTGAGACTAATGAGGAATTAGCACCAAACACCATGTTGGATATGAAACAAACAAAATCTCAAAAAATATTTGAGATAGGAGATACCAGAAGTCACACTATACTGGACCTCCACACTGGCACAAAAGTAGAGAGACAGTCATAATACACTTTGTCAATAACATCTTGAAACTTTATAGTTTCTTATGTAACTTTCTGTAGTACTTATGTAACACAACACACACTCCCTAATTTAATATTTGTATATTATTTCTTCATTATTAATATTATTTATTATTAAGAACAACTTCATCATCTGAACTGTGTCATATCACTTTATAATGACTCATCCATGTTCAGCGAGTAGAGTTCAAAAAACTTACAGCTCAGTCCTTCAGTCACAAAGTAGGGAGACCAAAAAGTATGTATCTGTTAGATGAGCAAACAAGAACAGGCCACAGAAGTAATGTTCGAAGAGATGCAAGATATAAATAGTTTCAATTTAAGAAACAGTGTAGAGTGCAGTAGTACATAGACTTCTGGCAGCACTTTAAAAGTAAGCTATAATTTTCCAACTAAGCAAAGATTGAAATCCTTAATTAGACATCAAGGTAGAAGAACACACTTAAGAACTAGAAAAACCTTAATACTAGGTTTCAAAATCAGAAAGATTGGCTTTCCTGTAACTCAGGGAAAAAAGCCTGTCTGCTTTTAAAAACATAATCCTGTTCCCATTAGATGTAAGCCCTTTAGATTTAATTCCTTATATGTAAACCTGTCTCATGTGAAATGCAATGGAACAGAAATTATGTCACTGTGTATGCTGCTGACAATTTCATTCTTTTTTTTTTTTTCATAATTTCAAGCACACAAGTCATTAAGCACTGCAGCTTTCCAGCCAAAAGCAACCCTGAATTTTTACTTACAACCTTGATAAAACTTCAATGATTTCATATTTTTAGAAGTATCTAGGAAACACATAATTGTTTTATTATAACATCAATGAACCAGTTCACTGACATACCTGATTCTGGGCAAGACTAAGCTTTCATGAGAGAAGCGCAAACTAGAATACTTATTTTCCTGATAATGGACAGTATAATCTGGCATGGTTGATGGTTTTCAACAGAAACCACCACTATTACCTGAAATCGTGCAATCCAGCAAAATATCTCACACTTAATGGAAGCACTGAGGTCAGATAATGTGACAATGAAGCTGGACAGCTAACCTAGCATTCTATCCCAAAGCAGATGCTAGCGTCCATTTGCCAAAATTGTTTATTGCATTTCATAAAGGTAAGTCAGAATAAAAAGCCATAAACAGCTTCTACCCTTTTGAACACAGATGCAGAAACACATACAAACTACTGTTGCAGAAATGTTTTGAGTTTTAGTTGTCAATATAACTTTTTAAAACTAATATGTCTTCCTTGTTTAACTTGACTGCTATCATCCACTGCAGTAATACCATGGTAAGTAAAGTAAACCCTTTAAGTAAGTGAACTTCCTTCTCTCTCCTTTTTTCATTCCACCTTCCTTTTTTTTTTTTTTTTTTTTTTTTGCTGCAAAAGACCATCAGATGAATGAAGATTGAAATAAACTATCTCTGTGCAGAACCAAGGATATGCTAAGAACTTCTGTTGTTGCTGAAATCAGCAGACTGAAGATTAAATGGTTAAACATTTGAAATTTCAATCATTCACCCATTTGTAAAAGGAAAATATTCTCTTTCCCTGCATGCAGCAATATCAGAATGACCTACTGCTACTGTTTTTACAATTAAAGAAACTTGGCAAAAAAATACTTATTTCCTCCTACTCACATTAGGAAACCTTCAGGTCTAACTACAAATTTCCCAATTTTATAAAACTTTTTACATTTTATTTTAACATAAGAGGTCACATTAATATTGCTTTACTAATTGTGCACATCTCAAACAGCTGTAAAATGCAAATAATGCGGAAAGGATATTCCAGGAGACTGGAAAGAAAGTGTGCAGATGGCATTGCAATGAGATTAGAATTTGTGTCTACTGATGAAAATATTTCCTAGACTGAGACCTTTTGTTAATCATTGAATTATCACAATCAGCGAGGTATTTTTATCCCCGCCGATGCTGCAGCTCCCCCGGGACAGGAGCTGTGCAGCAGCAGCAGGCCGAGGTTAGAGGACTTCACCCACAGTCGCTTAGCAACGAGCAGCCTTGCCTAGGCTGAAGGACAAAGGGAACAAGGACAGGGCAGCCTGATAGGTGCAGAATTGATGGTGCTCCTAACACCATAGTTCTCTCCTGATGATGGGAAGAGTTCATTTTCCAACTATTATCAGTGTGATTTCTGTCATGGATCCTCTTTGCTCATAGGTGACAGATTCAACCATGGAAATTAATTTGCTGTTGAATCAACTAAAGGTCTGCCGCTAACCAGGCTGGTAACTTACTTCAGAGAGCTTAGGCAGGACTGGTGCTCCTCCCATACCAGAGGAGCATCAAGGACCATAGCCTAAATAAATTTTAAACAAAGGTGAGTCTACAAAAAGTAATGGGAGCCCATTCAATATTAGAATTTGGCAGTTATCTAAGCAATATCAAAAGATCTGTGTGCAGTTCGGGAATCCCTCTTTGTAAAGAATTGATCCACATTATTAAGTCTTTCTATTACAGATTCTTTATTATTAGACTTTACTATTTTAGGTTCTTTTCTGCATCTTACGACAAAGCTGTATAAACAGACTTCACACTGATAGCATTTAGTTGGTTTGCAAGTGGATTGGTTAATGCATGAATGATTCAAACAGACACAGAGATGCTGATTAGTTTCTATTATTTCAGACTCCAGGAAAATCTATTGAATAAAGCAATGATTCTCAACTGGACGCATGCAGTTTGAAATCATGCAATCTTCTGAAATAAAGCAAGTATGTAAAACTTACTTTTCAACATTCCTTTGATTGGAGGGTTTCCAATACACCAACAAACAAGGCATCACATTTGTACTTTTGGACTATTGATATGAAATTAATGCTTTTTTTAAGCATATTTTAAGAATGCAAGAACAGTTACTTTATGGGCAGCTGTATAACCAGAGTGTTTATAAACAGTCATCCCAAATGATGAGCTACAACTGAAAAACTTTATTTCATTCCTAAAAAATCAGCTAAGCATTCAACCATTCAGTTGAGACAGCACCAATAATTTCTCCAAAGAAAAGTCGTGTGAGGCAAGAATATACAGTTACCACTATTTATTTGTCCAGTGCAGAAGGATTTCTTTGGAAAAATCCAATTGGTTTTGTCACTTTTTATCACCATATGGATCTATTTCCAACAACAAAGGAATACTTTGGTTTTCAGAATTACATATATGCACAAAATGGAAAAATGCATAAAATAGTATGTTTATAACAGGAATAAGATGATTCTGAATTTCTGATGATCAGGGTTTAATTATGACTCAAGATAAATTGAACACTGCTTTTCAGTCAGTGCTTTTCACTGCAATGTAACAACAGTTTTGTTTAATAATATCATTTAAATTTTCTAAGCCAGATAAACAGAAGTACCTGTAAATAATTAGCTACCCATAATCAGAATGAATCCTGAATTTTTGAGGTTAATTTTAAGGAGACAAAAACCTTTAATGAGTAGGACATACTTTAGCACAATCTGATAAACACTTAAAGTTATTGAAATGTGAGGGTAATTTTGCCACAGAAACACCTAAAAGTCTATCATGGCACTAGCCTCAAAACTGATATTTATGGCCACTTTTACCGGTCTTAACAGCTGGACAAAGGACTGAACTGACATAGAAGGTGAAGTAGGAGGTCCTATCAAAGTAGTCCAAGACACATTGCCATGACATATTTCAGATGTATAAATCAAAAGACATCAATTGCAAAACTCTACAGTTAGGAATGATTTTAAAATTGTGCTGAATTGTATTTTCAACTTCTACTTTTAATATGTTTTCATAAACAAGAGATGAAATTCAGTGGTTGATAACCATTAAAAATAATTTTTTATTACTACAGCTATTACATCAACTTCAAAACCTTTTGCTATCAAGGCAAACCCATGATACCTAATTGTTTGTCTAATTAGTTACATCTTATATATACGTATTCTAATTCATAATTTTTGCATGTTTTGTTTAAGTTGTGAGGCATTTCTAATTTTTTAATAAACAAACAAATGCTAAGATACACTTTGTGAATCTAAATGATAGCTTTCATGGCTTATTCAAAATTCTTGTTCCAAAACACTTCAACAATACAGATACCTGCAATAAGTTTAATTGCAGAGGAATAGAGAATTGAACAAGATCTACCTTTTCCATAAATATTATGTCTCTAATTACCACCAGGGAAGCTGTTAGAGCAGTCACACACCAAGACTGACTTCTTTTCAGATGAAGCACATACAATCTGTAAGGAGATTCTCCTGGAGAAGGCTCATTATGTGTAGCAGACCAAGTTACAGAAGTCAATGATGGCATGGGATCCAACGGGGCAAGGAGAAACAGACATAAACATGGATTCTTATTTCCAAAATTTCCATTTACTATTTGCAAAACCCAACTCCGAAGAAAAAATTCTTGACTTCAAACAAATCCAGAAGTAGTGATTTGCTGATATTCAAATATTGACTTTTGTAATTTGTAGGCAATCAGCTGGGAAAAAGCTGGATGTGCGTCAAACTTTATAGTGAGCTGACCTGGCAGCCAGGGAACAATGAGCAGAAAAAAGATTTCTGCATCTGCAGGTTACCGTAATTAGTAAAGAGCATTCTGTGAAATCTCACAGGATACAAAATTAGAACTGGTTCACATTCATACAATATAAGAGGAATTTCATGTGGACAATTTTATGACTACATTCGACTTCCAGTTGTTAGATTTTTCAGGGTGGAAAATAAGCAGACTACAGATGGGGAAAACATTGGAGCTGGCTCAGCAGGGTTAATTCTGGCATGATGCTGCATTACTAGTCAGCTGCAGGGCCTCAGCACCACACTCCAGGGACCAGAGTAATTGTGCATGGAGCTGGCAGGGAGTCAGGAACTTTGTTAGCTCCTGATCAGCGTTAGCCATTCTAAATAAAGCTCAGCTCTATACAGACAAGTGTAGGTGACTCAACATGATCCTCATCAGTACCCCGGAGTTTTCTTCCATGTGGAGTATGCTATTTCCCCAGTATTAAAGATAATGGAAAGTGACTACTAGCAGAAGAAAAATTTTTGTCCAAAGATGGCCACTCCAGTTTCAGACTTTCTGTACACACTTCCTTTCCCCCAAAACACGCACAAGTAAAGGATTAGGTTAAACAAATTAGCCTGTAGAAGAAAGCAGAGCCTTTGCATTGTCACAGGTGAACAACCAAAAACCCGCAATAATATAAAAAGTAAAATGTGCATTTGGTGTGCTTGTTACTATAGAGAAAAAATGTTTCATTATAATGAGAAGAGTTCTAACCCAATCAATTCACTAGAATAACATCCTGTGACAAGGTAAAGTGGGAAAAGTAAAAATAAAAGGAGGACCAAATTAATACCTTGCCATAACTAAATACAGGACTAAAATCCACCAGATTGCTAGATCATATACTAAAAAACTTCTAGAATAAATCTGAAATGGACTATAATCAAAGTAAATTAGGAACAGCAGGGGAAAACTACACTACTTATCAGCTCTGAAGAACACCTCTATGAGCTCTAAAAGGTCACCATATTTTTAGATTTTACAAGAAAGTTTGTACTATACTTGAAATGAAAATTACAGAGCCCATTTTGTGGTCTGAAGATCTACACTTTTCTCGTAATATCAGGAGATTTGCAGAGTGAAGTGTGAATATTTTTTTTTTTTTCTGACATGATAGAGATACAGAAACTTTTGATGTTGAAGAAAATTTTGAGAAAATTTATAAGGGCAGATTATAACCAAGCCTTGCAATACCAAGTTTCCAAACCTTTAGATCAAAAAGACAATGTTAACAGATCAGAGGCAGGAAGCAAGGAAGAAAAAGCAAGGTGTGGGCAGGATTTTTTCTTACCTCTATTAATTATTTGTAGCCAGAACTATTTCATATGAAAAATGTAATCTTGCACATATTGATCACTATTACACACTTTTGATCCAATCCACAATCAGCTGAAAGCAATGGAAAATGTCCTTAATTATGAATTTAAATATGCCTGAAAAACAGGCTCTTATTTCTTTCTTCATTCATCTCGAGTCATATCGAATCTTCTATCTCCACATAGAATCAGACACAGAAGTCACCCTATAGCACCGCACAGTGAAAGCATAAAAGACAAGGGTAGCTAAGACAAAGTGTGCTTACCACATCCATACAGCACAGCCCAACAAATGACTCAAGGTTTCAAAGCAAGGCCTCTGAGCTTTCTCTGCTGAAATCAAGTAATTTCAGAGTACCTGAACAGTCTGGACATAACTGATTGTTAATGAGAAATAAGCTTCTTTAAGAATGTCAGCAGCACCACTATCCAGAGTCAAAAAATTACACCACAGTTGGCCCACCATTTTTAGCGTATTTATATACACACATTAATGATGGGAGTCTAGTACAATTGTCAAGCTCAATTGTATCATTGTAGATAATTATTTAAAATATTGCTTGGAAGAAGTTACTGTTACGTAGCTTCAATAATTATTCAAAATCTATTCCAAAAACCATACAAAGGTTGAATCTCACATTTTACCTACACTACCAAGGTGCACTGAGTTATCTCAAGTATAGAGAGAGGAGGAGGTTGTTATATGATCTAGTTAGAGCAAGAAGCTGAATTGTGATACTAGTAAAAGATGCACAAGTAGTTTTGTCATCTGATTTTCCACAAAGCATTTTTATTTTAACAGTAAACTACTGAAAACTAATTTGTTCAAAATGATGCCTCTGTTCTTCATAGGATTTGCAGGTACAGTCCCCACTATCCTGTATGAGCCATCCTCCTCAGCCAACTCAGTGATAGGAGCCATCTACTTGCTCCAGAAATACTTTTCCAGAAGAAAACAGAAACAGTAGAACAATTACCAAGCTGCAACCGCATCTGGAAAAACTCATTAAAGGCCTTAGTCCCTCAGAAACTCAATCTGATCAATAAAACCAAAAGTTACTGTCAGTGAAGAATGATAAAGACTGAACACCAGTGTATTTCACAGAAAGGAATTTTAGAGAAACAACTTCTTTTCTAGAAGAATCATCATCTTTGTTCTGGAATAAGAATAGATGCAATCCACTCCCACTTACAGATTGATGCAGATGACTACGCACTATGACCTTACCAAAAAGGTACGCAACTTCTACGTTAGTTATTGGCCAAAGTGGAAATAAGATCTAAAAAAGATACAGATCAAAAAAACATTCTGAAATAACAGCATTACTTAAAATTGGACAGAGTTAAGAAGTTAGGCAAAGGTAGGGAAATCTACTAAATTTGTCAAGTGCTTAACAAGTCTTACTAAATTCATCAGAATTGAAAAGTTGGAAAATATTTTTAACCGTGTTAAGTCACTGCTGTAATTAGTACTGCTGAGCAATAATATTTTACCTATGAAAAGTCCATAATTTGTCTAATAGGAGTAAATGAAAACTAACTGAATCCCTCTAGTTAGTTCTGTAGCATTCACTACAGCAATGCAAATCACATTTGCTACGGAAAAAAAAAAAAAAGGAAAGGAGAATAAAATATTGTTATTATATTTGGAAAGTCATCAGCAATTAAAATTAACTATTTTTTCTCTAAACTATCTGTTTCTTGTATATTCCGATTCATACATTGATGCCAAAAATTACTATTTATATTCTTGTGAAATCCTATGGCATATGTCTAACTATGTCTGCTGCTGTATTACAGAACAATGCTTTTTAAGAGGAAGTAAAATTTAGAAATCCATACAGATGACTGTAAAATTAATTTGGGTTACTGAATCCACTTGAACAATGGTACATAACATTTAATAGGCATACAGAAATTCGTAAACCTTTCATACCCATGAGAGTGAGAAAGACACCTGGAACGCTATGTACCATCATTAATGCATTTATTCAGACCTGTAATACAAGCAGGTGCTGAAGATAAGGCCAACAGTCAAATTCTCCAAGAAGAATTCTGTGAATTCACCTAGCTGAGGCATAGAAAATTCAAACTATCATTTTACTTATACCTAAAGCACTGCCAGTACTGAAATGAAAATCCCACAATGCCATCAAAATGCAATTCAAGCAAGAAAAGAATCTATCAGGCTTTTCCGCATCTGAATCCTCTTTGTCTAAAAAGAAAATAAAAATTATTTTTAGAAGTTAACTTTATTTATGCAACTCAGAGCTAAAAGACATCAGCAGAAGCTACAGAAATTACATTCCTGCAATTACTGTGAAAAAAAAATCTTAGGCATTGAACAGATGCCGAAGCATTGAGCGAACTGGGAATTGAACAGATGTTATTCTTATAAAGGTAGAACAAAATCAGAAAAACATATGTAGAAATTATTTCAAATAGATTGCCTCCTAATGGTCGCTTGTTGTATCTATTTACTCATCTAGCTAGTATCCTAAAAATTATTCCAAACACTGTGAAGGTCAAAGGCAAGGGCAGCTTGGTGGTTCAGGAGCAGCACTGCTGTAGATGGGGATGACAGACTAGGACCGTGGCCCAGTTCTTCCTTTCCAAATTAGCAAACACAGCAACGCACACTTCCCTTGCTGAGATTATATTTTGTACATTAAATCAAAGCTTGTATAACTGCGAAATTCCAGAACACAACCACAAGTGCTCTGTGATTAAGCCTGAATGTATTGATTTCATCACTCTATTATGAATATCTATGGCAAATACTTCAGCTTATCTGTTATACAATCTTAATATTCAACTCAAAGTTTAACTTTTGTGCTTTTTTTCCTGTCAGTGCCTGTATTTCATGTTGTAAGTAAAGAAATGCAAACACACAGCATCATATTCTGTACTCTTCTTCATCCCATGTATTTCATGAGGGCTAAAGGGACTACGAATGACTTATTATTCTACTCGTCCCACAATTCAATAACATCCCTACATCAACTTGTGTTTCCTCTGGGTTTGACAGCATTGTCCTTAGAAAGAAAGTAGATTCTCCTAGAATAAGGGATACAAGCTCCATCAGCAACATTCCTGTGTGAAATTTTTTGCTAATACACTGGGAAGACCAGAAGGGTTTTTCCCCGGAAGGCATGGGGGGAAGGATAAAGAAAAAAAAAAAAAAAAAAAAAAAAGAGAGAGAGAAGAGAACAGTGAAGATCTGAAGTAACAGAATACCAGCCAGATTATTAAGGTAGCTTGGGATTTATAGGACAAAATAGAATTTGGTGTAATGAAAAAGAAAGATGATTTGGATTTAGAGAAATTATCGAAAAAGGTAACTAAATATTTTATTACACAAAGTAAACCACAGATTCTATTGTAAGAAATACCCAAAACCTACATCATCTCAGCTCTGCCAAAAAGATGATTTGTTGTTCATCCTGCTTCCAACTGGCAGCATTTTTAAATCTCAGGAATTAGTTTCATTGATGTTTATTTCCATAAACAAACAGGCAAGTTACTACAGGATAAAACAGAAAATGAGCTTGCTGCTTTGACATGTGCTTATATGCACATGCTTACATAGTTGTACCCCACAGCAAACACACATAAGCCATCTCAATCCAACTTTAGTGTAGCATTAACACTAATAGCATCAATAGCATGAACACAACAACATAGCTAGGAAATTTACGCACAGATCTTTGCAGTCTTGCTTTTATGCATCCATGTATTAAAGTTTTCCAAAATCAACCTAACACCTTTACAATTCCCTTGAAAAACGTATAGAACCTCACCTGCGTTATTTTAAGACAACAGAGAAAAATAAACTGTGCATATTAACAACTGATACTCTAAAGTTTTACAATTATCTCCAAAATTAGATGAGATAATAACAATGTTAACATCTAAATCAATACATAATTAAATACTCAGGAACTTTTCCCACTAGATATCACTGTACCACACTTCTTACAGTTGGTAGAAACTTCTGACTGAACATAGGGGTCATCAGAAAATGGAAGTTCCTTGAATAAAGAGTTTTGTGCTGGCACCTCTGATCAGAGGAGGCCAAATCATGGATCTGTTTCTGATGGAAGCTTTCTGTGAAGGTAACCTACCTACGGCAGCACTAGGGTTCTGCTTGAAGATCTGGCAACACAGCACCTTGAAGTCCTCAGCTCAAAATCAGAGAAGGGAATTTAAAAGCCTTAAGACTACCAAGGTAACTTGAAGCTCTCAAGACTTCTCTGCTTCACAGAGCTGTCCTACTTAGTGTCAAGGAGCTTGGAAAACCATCTACCAGCCAGCAGCTCTCAGGGCTCAATAGCTGCTTGCAGTAAAAAGCCCACCTCCAAGAGTGGTCTACTTTCACACCCTACACAAGGAGCTTAGAAAATCCGAAAATACAGAACAGAACTGGATGTAAGTATATTATGAAAAAGAAAAGTGTCATCCTCAGAACTAGAAATCCCAAGTTGGAAGCTGCTGCAGTACTGATTACAAAGTGAAAAGTATATACGTCGTGCAGAAATCAACTAAGATGCTATACTTGCATTACTATACGTCAGTTACACGATAACGTTTGCAAGCACAGCTGTCACTGCAGAGTATCCTTCAACTGATTACCTCATATAAACATAAAATATGGTTAAATCACTCACTCACTAATATGTAATGCAATCAGAGATCATTCATATTCCTAAACCAAGTTTAGTGAGGTTTTAGCCCATACCCTGGTTTGCTCCATGCTACTGCTAGCAGGACTTGGTAGTCAGAGGACATACCTGTAACTGGTAAATCTGTCATGCTGCTCTTAAGCAGGCCTTTGTGAAAAGGCAGAATCACCGTAACAATCCATCCTTTCCCACTCAGATGCAGAAAGAGTTAAAATTTGGTGTTGCAAGGGAAGCTGTTTAATCACGGAGAAAGTTGTTTCAGAAGCAAGTGGCACAGCTGACCTCGCTTCTGCATTCATTCACCTTAGAGAATTTCTTTGCTACATTTCAGGAGCACCAAGAAACACAGGCTCAAATGGTTACTGAAATAACTAGTTCTACACTTACATTTATTGTTTTATAGGCAAAGAAATTACTATAAGTTTACTTCACCTTTAAATGATGTCATAATGGAGTCTCAAGCAGGCCTTTAAAGAAAATGCTCCACATTTTTAGCATCCCCCCCGCACCCTCAGAAAGATTATCAAGAATTTCTATAACATCAACCCAGTACCTTTCCATTATTTTTAAGAGGCAATAGTTAGCCAAATTTTAACATTAGAGTCCTATTAGAGTTATGTAAATTAAGTCAATTTGTCCTTCCTTCAATTAAACATGTTAATTTCCCAGGGGACTCAACACCATTTTCTTCAGTTGTCACATATGCCATCATCACACAGAACGCTGTAGCCTTAAAAAGAATTAATCGAGTATCTGGTCTTATACATCTCAGTAAACTTCACATAACCCAACTCACTGAAATTCAAAGGCATGCTCAAATGAGAAAGTTTCTCAGATCCCTACATACAAGAACACAACCTTGGTGTTCCACAGTGACAATAAATGCCAGAAAACAACTCTCTTCAACCAGACAGCAGAATTAGGACTCTCAACACAAAAGGCACTTAGCTCATAAATTATTAGACTTCTGCATGGCCATCTTTACCTCCTCCTGTTTAATAATGTTCAGTTATATTTGTCTGAAAATTAGATTATAATAGAAGTACAAGTACTTAGGCAATCACAAGTTATTAAGAGACTGCTAAGCCTGTATGAAAGCTAAGCCATATATATTTTAGTTACGGAGATTCATTCATCAATTTGATTTTGATAAAATTTATTTAACAATTTGCCTAATTTCTTCAGTGGAAGAAACCATAAATGTGTCAAAAGCTTTAAAACAAAAATACAAATAAAATTTGCATTAATTTTTGCAGATTTGCTGAATTTAAAGCACAAATCATCAGGGCTGAATAATAAACATAAGAATCACCATGTAATTCATGGTGCTAGTTACTGTCCTTATTGACAAACGCCACTACCAAATACTTCAAAGGGAGATCACATCAATGTACCAACTCTGGAAAATTATAGAAAATTGTCTATATATTTTCCTTAGCCATATTAGTTGGTGACTAGCTGATGCCCAGAAGAATTTAACTGTCTCATTCCTGTTGGTTTTTTTAAAAGCATTGTCCTTGTCACAAGATTACCTTTTATTCAGACTCTTCTTGTTTGTCTCTGTATAAAAGTTAACAAGTTGTTTCTCCCAGGTTACTCAATTCTTTCCACATCTCCTAATCACTTCTGCTGCCCTTTCTCTTGGCCGTACCTATTTCTGCCCTCCCTATCTTGTAAGTAAAGTTACCTGAACTTGATTTCAGGCGATTAAGTACTAATCATTCATAGAAGTGAACAGCATTCTAAAACAGTTTCTGTTCTCTTCTGACATTATCTGCACATCTTTTAATTATTTGCATTTTGAGCACTCAGGCTTAGTGAGGATTACTCTAACATACCACCACCAGAACACACGGGTTTTCCTCCCAAATAATCACAGTTTATTTAGAATATGCATGGTTAGCTGGAATTATTCCTTCTCTTGTGCATTTGTCAACAGTAAACTTCAGCTTTATTAGGTCCGGTACAAAGGACCACATAAGGGCAACCTAGACTGAAAATGAGACTTGTAAATAAAAGGAATCATATCGTTACTCTTTTTACAGATACTGTTTCTGAAGATACCCAAAACTCTTCTCAGACTCACAATACAGTTACTGTTGTAACTAATACATGAAGTACAACAAAGTTCCCAAAATCATTAATATTCAGTGACTTTATCTCAGTATAACAACCCTACTTTCACAGTCAAATTGAATCCTGTTCTTACCTTATTCAAAAACACATTGTTCACAAACACCTTTGCTACAGAAACCTTTGAAATACTGATCATTGATCTTTTGCCCCTGCTTCCAATGGGAAAGAACATCATGAAACTAAATTAATCTGTTGACTGCTAGCCTGAATATTTGCCAGTCAAAGAACCAGTGTAAACGGTTGAGTATTTTTTTTCGTAAGAAGGCTTTTTTCATTACAGTCTAAATACATTCTGATAAGTCACTGATGTGTAATTCAGAATCTGGCATTTCAATATGATGCTTCCTTATAAAGTGCTTTTCACTCAACATTCTTAAAGCCTTCATACACATTCACAAATTAACCTTCTGAACACCCAGAATTATCTGCATTTATAGCAGAGAAATCCGAGTAAGAAGGTGGTTAGAGTTTTTGCCCAGTGTGACTCAGCAAGGCAGTGAGAATTCCAAGCATCAAGCCTGATATTCCCATTCCTAGTCATGATGTATCACTTTCAGACCTTTCTCTACAGAGTTTACAGCTATTTTTCCAGATTTACCACAGAATATACTACTAAATAATACAGCATAATTGTTACACTTACCCAGCCTGTATAATTGTGAAACAAACCAAAGCAAACTTGAAAAATAACACAGGGCAGTGATATGTATTGCTGAACTCAAACATGTTACGTACGTGGCATACAAATCAGCTTTTGAATACAGGAGTGCTTCTTTGCAAGAGATTACACTTAACCAATAGAACAAATTAAAGAGTTTTCTTATCAAGTAAACATTACTTTTCTCAACATATATCTTGATGTGCATTTCCACTGTTAAAAAACTGTTTAAAACCGCAACAATTGTAATTAACTTGAAGATTTTTTCCTAATATTACCATTATAATTTATGTTTTGTGTATCTCATATTGAGTGACATGTTTTTCTGCAGAGGACATTTATTTCATTGCTTACATTATTCCTGTAAAATATAAATTGACAAAAATATACAGAAAAAAGTTGAACAAAACTATTTTTATGCTTTAAAAATGCAGAACTAATTAAAGTGTCTTAATAAATGATGCTGTACAATGTCAAATGCACATACTGCTTTTACCTTCAGACATTGACCTAAATGCCGCTACGAAGTTTTTAATGAAATTAACCCTACTCTTGCCAAATGCAGTGCGTTCAATTGACACGGGTGCTTTCGTTTTGGGATCACCACACCTCAGGTTACTGAGCTGAGTTTGCCTATATCAACCAAAAGCTAAAAAAAAAAAAATTTGATATTGTTGAAGCCTTCCTGCTAATGCAGGTGTCAAAAGAACAGGTAACCTCTCAGCATACATAAAAAATGGGGTTTAGCATTGCAAAAAACAACAGACTATATTTAAATTAAACAGCAACCAACAGGAATATTGTTATTAGTTTGATCTATTCAGCTCAGACAGAACACTGCAGGAAAGAAAAACAATATTCACTACATGGATGCACAGGGAGGGAAGAGTAGAATAACTCACTTTTAAAAGGGAAAGAAATACAACAGGGAAATTCAATTAAACTGAAAGACAGAAAATAGAAACTAATAAAGTTGTGTTTTCCATGCAATTAATCTGTGGGATTCATTGGAACACAAATGTATCACAGAAAAAGAGTTACTACAAATAAATGAGGGAGTTCATATTTAAGAAGAACAGAGTGAGCTATGATAGCAAGTACAAAAAAAAAAAAAAAAAAAAACCACCAAAAAAACCATACCAAAAAAAAACCCCCACCAACCTAACTTTAGGGTTAAGCGGACACTATTTTCAGCAGAGTCATGTTTACCTATTAAAATGGAATTTCTTGCATCATCTTCTAAGATTTCTGGTCTTGTGATGACATGATTAAGCTGAAATCCTGCTAAACACCACCTCTGAATTATTGAACTCAAGCAAGTACTTCTCAGAAGGGCAGTATGTAGAAGATTCTGCAAGAGCCCTCACAAAGAGTACAGCATTTCTACCTTCTCTAATACTGAATCAAGTCATATAATTCCAGTATTTTAAGCAATATTATTGGGGTTTTTGTTTTCTCATCCATATTCAGTTGTTTCTTATCTTATATTCAAGGTACTCTCCTAGCACACTGGGAACCCACTCCACTAACGAGGATTTCCAGAGCTACATGTAGACAAATTACAACATCAAGTTAGGTATTTCAAAGGAAAGTAAAACAACGCTATTTTTTAAACAGATACCACTGCAAAGTAATTCTCTCAGATCAAAGAACATAAACTGCAATGAAATATGACATATGAAAAAGCTGAAGCATCTTAGTACAGCATATTTTCTGCTATTATTCAGTTACTTTACACCTGATCTGCGCCTCTGCAATCTTTAATCATAAAAAATGGGTAAAACCAACACTTAAAACTTCCACTTATATGATGGAATTTTGGGGAACCAAATAATTTGCGCTATGTAATGACTTGACTAGCATTTAAAAATAACTATTTTGAACAGATTTAAAGGGAGTATTTCAAGGTATTGAAAAAGAGAATAGAGAGAATACAGAGATTCACAAAGGTTAGTGTGTAGATGTTACCCAAATAATGACGACTTACATAATTGAGACAGTTTGCGCTATTACATTATTCCAGTTTTATTCTACAGGAACTTAGAATAATTTGTTTAGATCCCATGGCAAAAATCACAGCACAATTCTTCATTGACTGCTTTGGAAATTGCTGAATTATAGTTCTCTTGCTCACAAATTTTCACATGATATGCTTCAAGGCAAGATGCTAATTTGAAAAGCTTAAATTTCTGACTGGAAATATATTTCTACTACACTTAGAAAAAATAGATGTTATAATATCTAAAATAAATTGGGTGGAGAAACTATTTTTCACATTCATTAATTCTGTATTACATTCCCCATATTTGATACCTCACATCGCCACACTGCAGAACTTCATCAGTTCTACTGCAAACACAGAGATCAAAGTTCACTGGGTACCTGAACAACACTTCACTTACAGATCACAAAAACTCATGGAAAGCAAACAATATCCATCAGTCCTTTGGGACATACAATTGTTACTTGAAGAAAAAAAACTTAACTTCAACTATGAAACAGGAGTATACTAATTAGTGACTAAAGGAGCTGTAAACAAAGTGACTTGAAATTCATACTAAAGATTTTTCAGATATCTAATATAGCCATTTTAGAACTCCTGCATGCATCTTGCACAAGTTTGTCAGCTTCCAGTTACAGTCTAGACTTGATGCAAAATGTATACATATAATAATATGGAAATAATTTAGCAGAGTATCCAGCAAACGGGAAGCAGGAACAGAACAAGAGTTATAAGCAAATGCAAAATCTAGGGGGAAAAAGTATATACAGAATCAGAGAACAGAATCATAGAATGGTTTAAGCTAGAAGGTACCTGAGGGAGTTCTCTGGTCCAGCCCCTGCTCAGGCCAAGCCTAAGCTAAGCCAAGGTACTTGGGGTCTTGGCCAATCAAGCCCCAAATCTCCAAGGATGGAGATCTCACAACGGTCCTAAGTGCCTGTTCCAGTGTTCGACCACCAACATTGTGAGGAATTTTTTGCTTAGATTTAACTGGAACTTCCCCTACTATAACATGTGTGTCACCTCTCGTCCTCTCACTAACCGCATCTGAGAAAACTCTTGCTCCATCTTCTCTATGACCACCCAGTAGGTACTTGAGGATGTCACTTAGTTCCCCCTTAAGCCTCTTCTTCTCCAAGAAAAATAAACTGAACTCTCGTGGCCTCTTCTCACACAGAGTATATGCATCAATGCAAATATTTAAATTCTGCAACTTTAAACCACTGCAAGGGTTAGTAGAGTTAGTCAGCAGGAAATGACATGGTACCTCAGAACTCAAGCTAAACTACATCCAAATAAAACAAGAAAACTCCAAGGTATCTGCTAACTATACAATTTACTCGTATTAAAGATAAAAGAGCAAACAGAATGGTCACATAACAAAACACTTGCAGCACAATAACCACATAATCTAAGTATATACCCTTCATTAACGAGTACAGAATGGGAAAAAGATAGCATTTTAAATATGTTAGAGAACTTATTGTGAATTCAAGATTATTTAGAGACCTTTCAGAGGGATGTCAGACTGTAATAGAAAACAGGATCTCGTGAGGAATTAATCAGGATACTCACATGAAGGTGATTTGGCAGTTAGATTAAAGGATGTCCTGCCCAGTGCAACCTGAAATAACCTGGCCAATGAAATTTTGTACCACTTACTCTGAAGTACTAGACCATTGAGTCAAGAAACAATAATCCTTCTTTCTGTAGCAGTTTGCTAACGCCAAATTTCTGCATTCAGCATTAAATGGCACATTATCAGAAATATATTGAAAACAGAAAGAAATTCAAAAAAAAGAAACAAAAATCCAACACAGGATAAAAAAAAAAAATAATAGAAGCAGGGGGCACAGAATGAAAAATGGAATCATTGCATTACAGTCTACAAATGTTCAAATACCATGATCAAAAACAAAAAAACTGGTATTCAAAAGTACAAAAAAGGAGAGAATGAAGAAAAACATAATCAGGCAGAAATTCAGGAGGGGGAAAAATAAAATAATCATTCTAAGAACAAAATTTAAAAGATAAACTACTGTCCATCTGTATTTATTTTTATAATATCAGTTCATTCCTTGACTTTTTTTAAACTCAGATTACACCTTTCTAAAATTCCATTTTAAACAAGCTGTCCACAATTACATTTAAAAAATATTTTCTGCTATATGTGTGGAAAGACAAGCATTAGAATGAACATAACAAATCCTCTCACAAATCAAAGAGATCGTTTTGCTACCAAAATAATAATTTCAATAGTAACTCAGAAATACATCAGTGGCTACCACATCACTCAGGAGTGGAACATTCGGTCATCACAAATTAGACTATATAGAAGAGAACTGCTGCAAAGTCAGAATGCTGGTTTAGTATGCTTGGACATGACTTGTTTTCTAGTTTTGATTGCTGACACAATCTATAAAATAACTAAAAGCGTATTAAAAAGCACCAAAGTAAAAGAATAAGGGAAAATTATCAACCAAAGAAGAGGAGAAAAAAAAATAAAAAGCAAAACACAAACAAAACCAAGAGAAGCAACTAAAACCAATGAAGCATGTATGCTAGTATTTAAAAATACATTAATAACTGAATGTTTCTTCACATGGTAGTCTTTTAAAGAAATTAGCACTAGGATGGAAACAGATAAACATCATGCAATTTAATGCAGTTAACTAAGTTCAGATTCTGTATTTTTTTAGCAAATGACTGAGTCTATCATGAAATCTTTCATTTCCTATTTAGTAGCTTATATCTATAAAATTATTTCATAAGGCACTAACACAAATCAGTTTTTACATAAAACTTTCCTGATCAAGAAAAGCAATTGTACTGGATTAAACATGTCATTAGAAGTAACAGAGTACTCATTTAGACTAATCGTTAGGAATAAAGGTTAAAGTTCGCCTTTCAAAGTAAAATATAAGTAAAAATTTAGGGAATATAAAGGTTAGGGAACTTTAATATCTGTCACTTAGTTACTTTCAATTTATTTCATCAAATTCTCTCCACATAGAGCTGAGAACTGGCCAATTTCAAATTTCTGCAGAAGGGCAGTTGAATTCACTATAATTTTTGCACCATTTCCTTGGGAATACATGTGATTTCTTTGCTCAGACTAAAGTTTAAGACACTTCAACACATCAGTTCTATTTCTTCTTTACACAGACTAGAAACATGGCAGAGAAATGGAAAAAAAATTCACAACCATGAAAACAAATGGAGTTAGATTAGAGCAATAGCCTGTAATGTGAAACCAGACAATCCATAAAAAAAAACACCAAACCTGAAGTTTGCAAAACAAAGTATATTCAAACCATAAGTAATGTGAGATATATACACATGCATAATTCATGGGATGGATATAGTAAGAGGACCTGTAATTTCTGTTGTTAAATAAATAATGAGTTACTAAAGCAATTATAACATAAAATCATGGAATTGGCTTAAGTCCAACTTAAATACTTCACTTGGTGATAGGAAAGGGCTTTTTAGAAATATCTCATGTGTATGTGATATCAGTTTTATTCTTTGCCGCTTTTGCCATGCCAGCATCCACATCAAGTGCATCAAAACCAGTTAAAGTAAAAACTTGAGCAACAAAATTTGTGGTCAATCTCCAATTTTGACTGTTAGCAATCCTTCTACATGATCAATTTTGCTGTGCCCAATTGACTTGTAGGCACATTAAGAACATTTTTCCTTGTTCTACATCTCAACATATCTGAGCAGAATCGGCAAAATATTGCCTTCATTACAAGAAATAACATGAAAGTAAATCTATACTTTTAGGGAAGTGGGGTTCACAAAAAACTTCAACTCCATCACAAATTCAAAAAATGCCAATTTACCTTCCGTGATATGGGTATTTAAGCGTAATAATTCCTGTTCTTTTTTCCCCTCTTGGTATTCCCCTCTGCAAGTCCAGCTGTTCAACAACAATCTCAGCAGTAAATTGAAAACCCCCGGTCTAGATATATCCCAATGATGTCCCAATTTAGCCCACGGTTTTCTCATAACCCTTAAGGAATACAAGAAAAAAATCCTTATAGTCATTTGAAAAGCCTTACAATTATTTATTCTCATTGAATTGGAAAACATGACTGTTTTTACCTTTCTTTGTATAAGTTTCATCCATTAGGCATCTGAACAACAGAGCAACACAAGAATTAATGCATTTGTAGAATATTTAATCATTGCCTATTTTGATAAAATGAGCAAAGCCTCAACTTTGGATATACATTGTGCTTATATTACCCCTTTAAATAACCTGCCTGCTCTCTATTTAATTAAAGTTGCATTTCAAAAACATATTAACTTTTCATAGTTAACTGGCATCCGTACTTCAACTGCTGACATGATAGCTGGAAGTGGCATTCATTTGTTTATCAGATTCCCTTGCAAGGGTCATTACTCAGTATTTTATGAAAAGAAACAAAATGTATGACACTGTAAGGCTCCCCTTATTAGTTAATAAAACGCCTAAGTGCTATGAAAATATTGCCTACCTCTTTTATTAGAAAAACAATTAAATCCAGTTCCCCAGGCACAACACTTCACAGGAGGTATGATGCCAGCAAGCATTACATTTTACTAAGTCTTTAAAAGGGTCATTAATCTTTCAGTCATGGATCTCAGACAAGTGTAACAGCAACAAGCAGAAGCAAACACACAGCGCTCTCTTTCTTTGTAGTGATAGAAACACAGTAAACTTAAGAGGACAACAGCTAAAATTAGCCAGAGAAATCTAATCCACTTTCATCTCTCTGTTACAGAATCTCATGAGTGTAAATATTTTCACTTTCGTTGTTCAGCTGAATCAACTGAGACGTTTCAAGGCAAGCACAGAACTCTGTGCTTAGCGCCCCTACTTTACAATGACTTTTATACTCACCTACACATTAAGTCTTCAGTAAAGGTATTATCCCTTTCATCTATTCAACAGTATAATGTGGGTATTACCGACCAAGGAACAGTAACAAAAACCTAAAAAGCAGGCTGCATTTACTTGAATTCATTTGCTTCTATGGCAAATCCACTTAAAACAGTGAGCATTATCCAAAGAAATGGTAGCCAATGCATATAGCCTTTTGTACACTGCTGTCACGGAAAGTAACGCGTAGCATCACATACATATTCAGGAAACAAGCCTCTTTGTCCCTGCGCCTGCTTTTCCTTATCTGAAGATATGGGAAATAAGTTTTTGTGAATTTCTGAACATGATATCAGAGATTTTCATCCTTAATACTAGAGAAAGAAAAAAAATTGCAATCTCCACGTGACAATAATTAAATTAGATTGCATTATTACATTAAATCCCAATAGGATCAAGCACCTTAGAAAGATACCACTTACTGCCTCTCCGTATTTTAGATCATTATCCCTACTCAGAGCATTTATGACCTTTCAGAACTCAAAATCAACCCAAGAAGCACCCGAAACATGGGAGCAAGCACACTTAACCTATGAAAATGACTACTGGAGACACGATTTAATGATTAGGATTCGATGCAATACAGCACCCGCTTCCAAGGACCGTCCTTTTCACCTTAAGATAAGTCAATACTAAATAAATTGCGAGGACTGGTCGGTGGGGGTGGCTCTACTACCGAGATCAACCTGGAAGGCGCTGGCGGAGCTCAGCCCCATCCTCGTTCACCTCTAACCGTGCCCCTCACACGCCGCCGGTCCCTTCCGCGCCCGGGGGTAACGGCTATCCCCCCGGCACGGCTCCGAGCCCGCCGCTCGCACCCGCTTTATACGTCCACCGGCACAAAGAGCCGCCGGCCCCTCAGAAAGCCCGGGGGGGAGCCCAGGCCGCCCGCGGCGGCCGTTAACGACACCAACGACCGCCGCGCGAGGAGCCGGCGCGAGGGAGCGGCCGCGCGCGTGGTGGCAGGGCGGGGGAGGTGAGGGGACACCGCCCGCCAGGGTAACGGTCACCCGCCGCTGCGCGCCGCCCGGGGCGGACGGGCCGGCAAACGGGCAGCGGAGCGGCCGGGCGAGGAGCGAGGTAGGGTGGGCAGAGACGCCCGCAGGCGGGGCGAGGCGGGGCGGGCGGGGTGGGGTGAGGTGGCCGGAGGACGAGAAGGAGCCCGCCGCAGACCGAGCGGGGACACCCAAGGGCAGGGACGGGCACAAGGACGCAAGGCGGGAGGCGGGGGCATCCCGTGAGGGGCGCTGAGTCGGGGGCTCTCGGCGCTGCCCTTACCTGGCAGGAGGTGCCGGTGACCCCCGCGGGGCAGGCGCAGCTGTAGGCGGCCGGAGGCTGGGGCAGGAGCAGCTGGAGGCGGCGGGGCGCGGCGGGGCCCCGGGCCGGCACCGGCGAGCAGGTGCCGTTGTTGCGGCAGGGCTGGCTGAGGCAGGGGTCCCGGCCGGGGGGCGCGGCTGTGGCCGGCCCGGGAAGGCAGGCGCGGCGCTGGGCCAGGGCGAGCAGCAGCAGCAGGAGGAGCGGGGCGGCTCGGGGCATGGCGGAGGGGCGTGCGGGTGCCGCTCCGCTGCGGGCACCGGCGCGGATGGAAGGAAGGAGGGGATGGAGGCAGCGGCCGCGCGGCTGCTCCCTACCCCCGTTCCCTGGGCAACGGGTGGGCGGGGACTGGGCGGGGAGGAGCCGGCCGCCGCGCCGCCGCCGCCGCCCGGCAGAGGGCAGCCGCCCGTCCCGGCCCAGGCGGCACCGGCGCGGGGCAGGTTCTGGAGAGCAGCGAGGCCGGCGTTATTTCGTCCCCCAGAGCCAAGGCTGAGCTCAGGGCGGAGCGTTCCCCTCTCGGGTGGACTGCGCCGAGCTGCTCGGGCACAGGGGACCGGCGCTGGGCACCGAGCACCCTGACTGCAAACGGGAGCGGTGCGTTCATAAACTTCCCGGCAGATATCGCTGGTTTGTTGATGCCTCCAGTTCGCGTGAGGGGTGTGAATGCCAGTGCAATAGCGCTCGACATCGAGCCCTGCCTCGGGTCAGACAGCCTGAAAGGCAAACTCCTTGGTGAGGAGAATTCACCGTTTCCTTCTTATCCACTGTTTCACAAGCATAATCTCCTGTTAATTAAAGTTCTATTAAGACCAAGGTGTGAAAAGCATAAAAATGAATCCTGGTGTTTCTCATATTGAAAAAAAAAAAACAACCTGTGTGTTTTCTCAACTGAGGTTATCTATGGCTGATTTTTAAAGATTGATTTATATTTTGCTAGTCTTTGGGGATTTTTTTACTGCCTCTGATTAGAACTAAGATATGTGGTCTGTAAATCAGTTAAGGAAGATCATCCACATTCTCTGACCCTCTATTCATTTGTTTCTGCAAAAGTGAAGTATTTAAATCTAATGATTGTTCACCTCTCTATCATAGGGTGACGGGAGGACTGATGGCAGAAACGTGCTGACACTTTTTGAAAATCTTTGCGCTTCACATACAGCTGAAACCTGTATCACGAGCAGAAACAGCTGGTGATGCTAATTGAACTGGAAACTCATCAGGGTTTCTAGCAGCCTGAACGCGTCCATCCTCGCATCCAGGCTGAGGCGAAGTGTCACTGCTCCTCCATCATCCCACCAGCCCCGTTTTCCCTCCCCGCCCTGGCAGCGGCCCGTTCGGCGCCGCACCGGCTCCCTCTGCTGCCGCTGCTCCGGCTGCCTCCCCAGCTCTGGAATCACCTCCCTTCAAACCGATCTCATTTACTGCCCACCCCCCATCCCAGACAAAGTTACATTCTGATGTTTACTACAGCCTATAGGCACTCTGGTAATACAAATAAAAAACAATCTATCTTAGTTACATATATTTGAATTAAGTTGTTTGTTTGTTTTACAATTCTCTTCTCCATAAGGTTATTTTTTCTATCAATATTTGTTCATCGGAGCCTTTCACGGGTTGAGACAAAAAAGCCTGCTGTGCTTACCAGACTAATTCATCATCTTTTCTTTACTGATCATTGTCAAATGCCTCATCTCAGTAAAATTCAGGAACTTGGAAGATATTCTTACGATTTGAAACTGAAATACTACTGACTGTCCTTTAAGTATGTTTTTTCCCAACCAATTTTGCAACCATAAGAAACATATTCTTATTAATTTGCTAAGCTTGTTCATAAGAATATCGTGGAAAGCAATGCCAAAGGCCTTGCCCATGTCAAGTTATAATAACTGTTTGTTCGTTCTATTCCACTCACAAGATCTGTTGCCTTGTTCTACGAGAAAATAATTTCGTTTGACATGATTTGTTCTTGATAAGTCCACAGAGGCTGCTACTTGTCTCCTTGTTATCTTCCAAGTGCTCTGAAATAACTTGTGTATATATATCCCAGGTTGCTGTGGCATTTGATGTTTAAGCAACTGGGCTGTAATTCTCTCTGTCCTTCTTCTCAATAAAAAATTTTGTCCTTTCCCAATCCCCTAGGACTTCACCCTTCCACACAGGTTGTCAAAGATAGCTGTTAATAACTAGCTTCAGCCAGTTCTCTAAACATCTTATAGAACAAATCATCAGAACTAGACAATCTGAAAAGATGTTCCACTCTCTAACCTGAACCATCTTTCTTTTTGCCCAAGCCCTTCTCCTGGCTGATGCTAATTGTGCTGACCAGCTGGCCAACTTTTGCAACAAATAGAATGCTCAAATAAACCAGTTATGCAGTACCCCTACTTTTTAGTTGTTCTTGGTAGCCCTAAAGGGTTCAGTAATTTTGATGGAATTCTGGTGTGTCTGAAGCTTTATAGTAGTAAGAAAATATAGATAAGAATTGGAAAAGATTATTTCAAGACTGACAGCTAGATCAGATAAAGAATTCTGTTGATGTAGTAGCATGGAGTTTGCAGAAGAGAACAACTTTGAAAATAAGCTACCCAACTAATACAACCAACAGAGCAGGACTTAACACGGTGTTCCAAGTCAGATTGGACATAATTATATCACATGAGTTTCCTTAGCATTGTACAGAATGTATAACCAATGTTTGCATTATAATTGCCATTTTCATAAGGAAATATTTAATTGTACAACAGAAAACATTATGCTTACATAATTAGCTAGTGGTTTTCCAAAATGCTCTATCTTTTTATGCATTTTAATGTTCCAATATGCATAGTTTAAACAATTTTATAGTCAGCTTTCCATAAACAAATTACTAATCTTAGTATTCAATAAGGATTCAAGCTGTCTGCCTCATTTACACTTGCTAGAATTTGAATTGTATTACCAGTCTAATAGCTTATTAGTGTGGCTTAGATAAGCTACATTACAGCTTAACTATTTATTTTGATGGAGAAGTACTCATCCTCTAGTGGCTTGAAGGAGATTTTGCAAAATATTTTTTTTTATCTGTTCTGATTAAATATTTAGTGAGGAATAAAAATCTCTGTAATTTCCTAAGAGGAAGTTATATGCTCTGAATGTCCCCCATAACAACAATGATCTTTTTTCTAAATATTGATGAATCCTTTTAAAACCACCTACTACTAGTTACGTTTTTCTTTTCTAGTATAGGAGGTAAAATTTAGATGAGACAGTTACCATGTTAAGCCTTTTCTGAACAGTGTCTGGACTGTAATTATTTTGTTTCATGCTTTGGGTCGGGCTGCAATCATATCTTTATGGTACTTGTTTGCAGAGTGCAGAGCTGACATTTTCCTCATCTCTCCCCCAGTTTGTGCCTGCTTTAAAGCATCTCATGAGTTTCACTTCCAATCTACCACAAGGACTGGGGTTTTAATTTCATTTGAGGAATTTCAGAAGGGTCCCACTCATCCAACTGGAGTCAGATTTCCGAAATTGCCCATCATGTTCCCAATCCCATATCCAACAGATGCCAAAATTAAAGCTAAATCTGTTTGAAAATCATTGCCGCAAACACTGAAAATATTACTGTTTTTTTAACATTGTGCTTCATAAGATTTAAAATACATTTATTCAAAATGTTTTGTATACATATTTAACTTTCTTTTTCCAAGCACATAGTTTCTACCCCAGCAAATTCCATTAATATAGCTGTTTGAATGATACATGCCTCAATTTATCAAAATATTGAAGTACACGTTTAAACATGTAAGCAGCCCATGGAATTCAGTAAGAATACTCACCTCGGAAGTGGCATACTCAAGTGTTTCACATCGGAACTTACTTTGTCTGACATTCATGGGTTTGTGGGGCAGTTTTTGGCTACAGGAGAAGGTTCATTTAAGGATACGAACAGAAACAAAATTTTTAAAAAATATATAGCTCACTGCTATAAGCAAATGAGAGGGAAATATTGCTTTATTTTCATATGTAACTGAATAATTGCTATTTTTCTTTTAACTTGACTCAGACTAGCAAACACCCTGCTCCCTGACTATGTGCATGGTTTTATCTGCTTTCCTCCCTGGCTCTTGAATTTATATTTGTTTTATTTCTCTCCACTGTATTAAGCTGTTTGAAGTTGCATGTTTTCTTCTTTTTGTTTGCTAACTTTGATATAGGAAACTGGTGATAATCATGCTGATTTGTTTACTGCTGTCGATAGTGAAAGTATATGTTGTTATTTAATGTCTACTGTTCAGGGGATCTGCAGTATAAGTAGAGAGGTGTTGGTACAACTAGTATCAAGAGAGAGCTGCCAGCCCAGGTACAGAAACCTTCTTCCTTGTGGGAATCACAAAATCTTGGGAATCATATATTATGTTTTAAGACTAAATCCATACAGCAGAAATTAAATGCTTGTATTTGGGAGCATGAAAATACTGTGCTGTGGAAATCCATGATAACAGTTTTATCAGTAGCAGACAGGTAATTCAGGAATGGCAGTATTTCCCATGTTTTCACCTGTTTGGCTCACAGGAACTTTTATCATCCTGTGTATTTTCAATATATTTTTAGAACAATGGATTGAAATTAATCCATACCTCTACACAGTATAGATGTTTCACAAACAAAATTACTGTCAGCTATTTAAGAAAGATCTTTCTCTAAAAGTTGCCAGAAAAATTGTCTTAATAGCTACTGCACCTTTCCCCAAAAAGCTGTACACATAATTTGAAAATAGACACTTTTGCAGCAAAGATGTGCTTTTAATACCCTTATAATGTTTTTTATCACCATGCTGTGTGACACTACAGCAAGTATTACTGTACTTCATGAAATGAGAAATTCATCTTATGGAAAGAGTGATCTGGACCCACATTTAAGCAAATAAAACTACACTGTGTAAAATCCTACGTATTTATACAAAGTTTGAATCAACCTCTAAGGACCTCATTTGAAAAGTCTCTCAGAAAGTACCACCACAAAGCAAATGTTGAAACTAACACAGATGTAGCAGATGTAGCTTAAGGTGTTTAAATCCTGTGATGTAGAGACAACAAAATAATTAAGAAAGAACGTATAGGTTTTGACATTTAAAGTCTTCCACTCTATCCTTAAGCCATGACTTAGGCTTTTAAATAATGACCTGATGTAACTACAATTTCAGTAGAGATAAAAAAAAATAATTTATAATGTATCATTCCTACAGACAGTAATTTTTAGTCAAAGAAACAGAGCAAGTACCAAGCATAAAATCTCAGAATTACCTTAAATCTTTATCTTAGATTTTACATAGAGGTTTCATCAACTCAAATTATGTGCTTAATATGACAGCTATCAGAACAAGTATTTGACTGTGAGAACTTGAAGGAAGTATTGTATCTGAAGAAGAGCTATTTTTATATCCAGTAAGTAAACGAGGTTTTCTTTCTATGAATTTCAAGGTGCATATGGCAGAGGACATGATGTCTATATTCTGGTTGACTGGAAAAACCTTACAGATCAGAAACTGTACAGAGAAGAGAAGGATAAATAAAATTTGAATAGACATTTTACCTGAAGCGGGGGAGGGGGGAAGCAAGTCATAAAGTAATCTCTAGTGAGAGGTTTTAAGGCCTAATGTTTCTCTTTGTTATTCTTCCTGAGCAATAAACAAAAAGGTGATGCTTTTGGTTTGTGGGCACAAGATGACCAGCACCTGAGATTCTCAAGGTAGCACCCAGCAATAAAATATCCGAAATAGAGAACTGTTTTTATTAATTTCAACACAAAATTTCACAGCAAATACAAAACTGAATTTATGTGGTTTGGGTTTTTTTCCTTTATGCCATTATTCTTTCAAGCCTTCTTTTTCAGATATTCATTTCTTTTCAAGTTTTTCAATTTATTATTGCTCAGTAACATTACCCTCAGATTTAAAAATTCAGATATAAATGTCACCTTTTTGTATTCTCTTACACGTCATTTATAAGGAGTAGATTATGGCTCAGTTCAAGATTGTCTCTTCAATTTCATTGTCTCCCTAAGCATGTCTTTCAAATAAGACACATATACATGTATTTTAGTAAATCTGGATCCACAAAATACCTTGACTCCTTTACAGGTTAAACCTTCAGGCTCCCATTTAACTTAGTGCTGATCATGACTCACCACCTCCTCATTGCCCTCGACTGAGGTGGGGGTCCCAATTTTGCAGCTCAAGCTCCAGCCCAGATCCTAAATTATTTAGACACCTAACCAACAAGTTGGATTCTCACCTAACTTCCTACAGGAAGCCAGTTGTAAGTAGAAAACTCATCCTATAGCTCTGAACTACTGACTTACACAGTGATAAAGCTTGCTATAGGAAACAATCAGGCTCTAAATTCTGTAAAAATTAAGAATAAGTGTCATATATGCACGATTTATGGGAAAACAATGAAGGCAGTATGACAAACACTTATACCGAAAAAGGGAGCACTGTGCAATATGTGTGTTGTTAACACTGAGAGATTCAAGGTATCAGTGCCATTTGCAGAGGGAGTGGATGTGTACTGGCACCCCACGTATTCCATGGCCAGAGTTAATGACAGCCTGTTATATATCATATTCACTGTTTCTTAAAACCTTTTGAAAACAAAATGGTAATATTTTAAGACAGTTCTGGGGCAACTCTCACTGGGCCTTCCACATAAAGAACCTCTCATTTATTTTATGTCAAGACTAGAAATATGCATAAATTACAGCATCCCGTCTTTATTTGAAGACCACAAGTGATGAAGACTCTAGGTATATTTTTCTCAAGAGTTTAAATCATAATTTTAATCTGAATTACTGTAGTTTCGTCAGGCACCCATTGGATCTAGATTTACTTTTTTCTCACAGATTAAGGAGCAATATGCTATCAGAGTAATTTACATAGAATTTTTACTTCTGTAGGTGATTCTACGCTAAGATCAAGCCATTTGTTAACATGCTTTTAGATGAACTAACATCTTTTGGTCACTGCGTTTATTAAGACTAATGTGCTATAGCTCACATGGACATTTCGTGGCTATAGAAGTCGAATTTGCAGAAGAGAACAACTTTAAAAATAAGCAGGAACACAGTAAAGCAGAAGATTGGTTATATAAGATGCTCATAAACATCTTGAGGATCACCATGGACATACACAGCACTGTTTCAGTTGCTCACCTATCAGTCCCCATTTTTCAAATTGCATGTATGGGATGGGAGAAGAACTTTTTCCTACCTTTTACATTTCATGTTCCTAATTCTACCTAATCTTTCAATTTTTAGGCAGTTTTTAGGATGTGATTTTTGGTTAACACCTGTGAGAACTGCTCTTTCTAGAAAATCCTGTATATGGAATTATGGCACCTCTCCATAACTGCTGTCAAATCATGTTAACTACTTATTCTGGAAAAATTCGGAGATTACCAGCTACCTGCTGGGACAGGGATAAACACAGGGACATAACAGCAACCAAACACAGGTAAATGCTGCTTCACTCAATATTAAAAACAGAAATAAGATGCCAGAAAAACTTTTGAAAGTTAAAACCCTTTTAAGAAAAGTAGAAGTAATTAAGGCCTGTAATTCTCAGTCACTTGAAGTAGAGTCCTCTGAAGTGGAGATCACTCATAAGCTGCAACTGCAAAGACCATTGTCATTTCCATTCATTTTATGGAAAATTTAGAAAACCTTTCTCTCTGCATATAAATTTCTCCTGTTGGACTTATTTAAATTGATAGGACTGATGTAGCACAAAACAGTGCAAGACTATTTAAGACGCGTATCAACTTTTTTTAATTCTCAGTCATTAGTAAACGCCTGCATGCAGTTTTGATTTTAAATTCTAAAGATAGCTAATTTTAGAATTGTGATGTGTTGTAGTAAAACAAACAGATTTATCCAGTTAGGTCTTGAAAAACCCAGGGAGACTGCAAAATCTCTCTTCTGGGGATATGAAGCCAAGGGAAATAATCCCTTCCTTGCTGTGCTCCCATTAGCGCAGCATGGGATGCTGTTGGTTTCCTTTGCTGCCAGGGCACACTGCTGACCCCTGTTCAGCCCATTTCAGCAGAGCTGCTCTCCAGACACTTTCTCCCTTTACCTCTAATTTCTGGTGTAGTAGAGGAAGCCGATAATGCCGGCCACAAGTAGCAAATTACCAGTCTTAGAACTCAGCGTTACTGAAGGTGGGATAATTTTGATGTTTGATAACCAACAATGATAACGTGCTCCTTTGCATACCAAAGAGGTAACAAAACTGTAGGAAACCTTTCCAAATGATTGGTAACATCAATACTTTCAGTAAATTACGCATGCCAAGCTACCAAGTGAAGACATAAAAATTAAATATTGCCATTTGTTTGAGAAGCATAGCACAGAGAATAGAGTTGTGGGAAACACTGGCTTCAGAAAATAAATTATCAGGTAAGAAGTTATCATTGTTTTGCCAATATCTCGACAGTTTCGATACATAGAAATAATCTGTGAAAAAAGGTTGGAAGAGGAGGCTGAGACATAAAGTGCCACCTCCGAGACTGGCTAACTATTTCTGAATCACCGCTTGCATCACCTGCCTGCCAGAGGCTTCTGCGTACACGAAGTCCTAAGAACAGAAGAGATGCAGTCAGACTAGGCCTATATTTAGCCTAGAATACCTTGGGTAGCAGCTGAAGGAAGAGTAAAGCCACATACATGATACATGGCCTAAATATTCTCTTTCCTGTCACTGGTAGCTCAGAGGCGTCCTAAAACAGACTAAATTTAACTCAATTCTGGTTCTACTCCTATGACCCATTTCACTAACTCACTACAAATCATCAGTTAAGGTTGCTTCACTGAAAGCACAGGCTTTACTTTACCAAAAATCTATGAAATGTACCCCGATTCTATCAGAAACCATTACACTAAACGCTCTCAATATTTAACCTCATCCACCATACGAAACAGTCACAAGAGGCCCTGGGAACAGAGAGGAACTAAAGAATGGGAGGACAGGCAAAGCAATGAAACAGGAGTCCATAATGTCTAGCTCCTGAGTTAAATGCCACAAAAAAATTTGTTGAATAGTCATGTACCACTAATTCCGATACTAATTTATTGTAGTTTTCCATACTAGGACAAAAGTCTAAAAATCCCATTTTCCCTTCCTGTAGGATCCCACCATCCACGACAGTTAAAGGCAGGCAGGAGCCAGGACTGCTCTCTAGACAGCTTATGAAGTCTTGTGATCTTTTCTCTCTACCTTTCACTCAGTTGTATATTTGGGAAATAGCTGTTGAGATGGGATAACTGCAGTATTTCAACCTGCCTTGGTTTCCAGTATATAAGAGCACATGGTGTTTAAGCTTACCTTACAAAGGGAAACCTCTTCCTTCCACCTTTTCCCGTTCTCAGACATCAGGGCAGGGTGGTTGCTGCCTCACAACATTTTCCCCCAGGCTTATCTAACTTTAACAAGCTCTTAGCGACAGCCACGTCCTAATATTAAAGGGGTGGGGGGACAGAGACAGACAGGACCAAAAAAAAAAAAATCCCCACTCACAACCACCTGTTGCTTTATCCCAACATGCTGCTTACAGCTTCAACTGGGCAGTTTCATTCGTAACTACAGGAAGTCTTCTGAGGAGCGGCTGAGGAAGCTGGGCCTGTTTAGCCTGGAAAAAAGGAGTTTGAGAGGAGACTTCATCGCTCTCTGCAACTACCTGAAAGGAGGGTGTAGCAAGGAGGGGGGTCAGAGGAAGTGGGCTCAAGTTGCACCAGGGGAGGTTTAGGATGATATTGGGAAAAAATTCTTCACAGAAAGGAACAGGAACATTGGAACAGGCTGCCCAGGGAAGTGGTTGAATCACCAGCCCTGGAGGTATTTAAAAGATGGGTAGACGTGGTGCTGAGGGACACGGTCTAGTGATGGTTTTATCGGTGTTAGGTTGATGGTTGGACACAATGATCTTAAAGGTGCCTTCCAACCTAGATCATTCTATGATTCTAAGATGTCAGAGGAGTTAGGAATTCTCCCCACCACTCTTTTTTTTGTGGGGTGGAGAAGTAGCATGCACTTTCATCCCTCCTATTACACATTTTAGGGTGGTCTTTTGGTTTTCTGTTTCCTCTTTGAACAGGTTTGCAGGAGTTGCTTTTCAGCTAGATTTAGAGCTTTCAGTAACTTTAATCTAGTGCCTTGAAAATATTGGATGTATCTTCACTGTCCTCCCATTTATGGTTCAAGATTTTGTGACTCCCTAGACACACACAGCAAAGGAAGAGACCCAAGACCTGTTGCTCCTCTTCCCCCAAAGCAGCTTTATGTCTGACCAACATGTGCACATTTCAGTAGCAGGACACAAGGACATAGTATTTATCTAAAGGAATCTTCTACCCCAGGTCCACTGAAGCAGATATTCCTTGAACTCATTCACTGTTAGTCACTGGCAGTAGAGCTATGAAATTTGTTTCCTATCATCTGCTGTATAAGTGTGCATTAAATGCCTGTTAAAATACATGTGACTGTGCAGCTTCTGCTGTTGTGCTCAGGGCACTGGGATCGGGTGACTACTACTACTCTTGTGGCAACCAACTATGCTCATCTGAGAAGCGGCTATTAAAAACACAATGCACTGGGAGAGAGCGAGCAAGCTGAGAGCACGCAGCTGCGAAATTCTGCAGGATCACAGAGAGTTCACATGACAGAGAGGTTCTCCAGTTCAAGAGTCTAGGAAAGTAGAGCAGGAGGAAGAGCCCTGAGAAGGCTCAGCTACCAGTAAGATTTGCCCACCCCTTCCAAACTTCTTATTGTAATCCATCTCAGCAAAGCTTTTTTTTTTTCCCCCCCATTCTGCCAACATCTTCATCTATAGAAAAGCATCTTGACTCAGGGGAGGCATGGTCACATCAAAAACAAGGCATTATCCCTGAAGCTAGGTAGACTTTCATTTCCTGTTAGAAAGTCCCCTGCAGAGGTACAAGCTTCTCCGATGACAGGAACTGGTATTACTCATTTGAAGACAGGTTGCTGAAAACAGGGGGGCCAGGGCCCAGAAACCACAGCTGACAGACCTACCTCCAGCAGTGGCCAGAAAAGAGGGCACAAGTGATGCAAGCACTTGGAATTTCATCAGTCCCTGCCCTTCAGCACCCACCTTCTCAGAGGAGAGCTCAGAAGGGAGACAGGGAAAAAAAACACCAAAAAAACCCACCCCAACACAACATGTGGTTGAGGGCAAAGAAGGAAGAATCCAGGCAATTAAATTATGTGAGCAGTCTGCATATGAAAACTTCAATACCTGATCAAGTTTGGCAATGGGAATAGGGATTTTACACATATTTGGAATTAATTCTTGTACATCCTCCTACAAAATATAAAGAAGCACTACAACTTACTAATTAATATTAGATGTGATACTACTAAAGTGTTCCCTACACGAAAGACTTCTGTATAAAACAAACATCAAACAAAAAAATTAAAAAAAATAAATCACTGCACAAGTTCAGTAGCAGCTATCAGTGCTTGGATGGCACTTTTTTCCATTAATGATTTTTTTTTTTTGCTGCTCTTGCTAATTTAGGACATGAAACTCATCCAAAAACAGTAACTGATGTACCCTAAAACCACTTGAACCTACCATGTTAAAAGAAACCCTCTGTTTTCAAAAAATAAGACTTCTTATTGTACTTTTTATTATACCTTATAAAGATATACAAAACAGTTCAGTACTAACATGACTACATGTTCTCCTTAGGGCTACACAGTCCTCAACAGGCACCTGCACCCACCTTATGATTGATTTTAGTGAGGTTTTTTCCCTTAATCCAAGTTCCTGAGAAGGAGGAATCCCTAAAATCTTGCCCCACCCCTCCACTTGTTCTCAACTACTCTTAGATACTACAGTTCTGTTTACAGGACAGTATAGCAGTCATGTGAACTGTGACTCTTCTTATAATTTACTATCTTTACCTTTTAAGGCAGACTGCTCTTCTAATGCACTGAAAGCTCCCCCTCACAGGGAGAAAGAAAAAAAAAAAAAAAAACCAAGAGGTGTCACTCAAAAGAGTTTCATTCACTTTCAGGACAACTGCCTCCTTGGTCCATGCTGAAAATGACAGCCAGCACAACAAAAGAAAAAAAAAAAATCAATTGTCACCACAGGTACTTGGTTTTTTTCCTTCCTTTTTAAACAGGCAACCAACAACTTATTTTCCCACTAAAACAGTTACACAATGGCTATATATCAAATTTGAAAACTCCTCAAAATTTCAAACTAGATGAAAGCCAGATTCTAGAGGGAGACAACATGGGTAAAAAAATATCAATACACATGATATTTTAATACAAAATATTAGCTTTTTTCTTTTTTTTTTTTTACACAAGTCAGGTTTTTTAAAATATAGAACCTTAAAAAATGAACAAATTGCTATCCACATACTATAAACACTTTTTTTGTGCTCAGTTTGATCAAGTTATCAGAACAATTTAAACACCAGTCCATAGTTTAAACACTGCCTTGAAGTTTTATGAAAACTGCTGCACTGTGCACTACCATTATTATATGTACAGTGTGAAGCGCCTTCTTCCACTTTTAATACGGAAGTAGAAACTGTTCGGTAACCAGATTCTTTGTGCAAGGATTTCACATTGTACTCATGCTCATGACAGATCTGCATTACATTTCAGTGGTATGAGCAACCACATGTAATTCTGTGAATGTTCACTGGAAAAGTGTCCGTTACGCGTACTGAAATACATATTCTGGAAGTACAAGTTCTTCAGCTAGATAAAAGAAAACTTGTTATTGTTAGTTTAGGGGAAATACTAGCCTGATTAGCCAGAATTTAACAATTTCTAAGCACTTAAATGAATTTTGATTTCTCAAAGTTGAATAAAAGTTAAGTAACTATCGCATTTTCATAGAGATGAACTATATAGCAGATACATCTCAGGAATATTTGTTATAGCAGTTTTTTGAACCCATAGAAAGAAAAAAATTGCCCTCTAAGTTGGAGGTCTTAAAAGGTCTTGTTTTAGTAGTAAATCATCCAGAAGTTGCAGGTTGTTAGCCAAGTAGATTTTAGGATGATTTACTTGCATTACAGTAATTTACACAATTGAACTTTATGCATACAGTACAAAACTATGAACAAAAAGGTGAAGCAAACTTTTTTATTTATATTCAGGTAAAAACATTAACCTGATGAAGTAAATTATTGCAGATTTGAGAAATCAGCACATAAAACAGTTGGACAGAGCATTGCTTACAGGTGCTTTATCTGTGTCAAAAGACAAAGGCTGAACTGTTTGTTCCAAGCTAGCGCTGGGGGGGAGAAAAAAAAAAAAAAGAGACTACAAAAGTAACCAGGAACTTAGATCAAGAACAAGAAAACTGTTTACTCAAACAGGGAATGAAACAACTAATTTGTCTTTTAAAAAACTTTACATCAATTCGAAATGCTCTGGCCTTACCACAATACACACTGGCCAGCCCAAGCTGTTGGACTTCAACTACATGAAAGAAAGAATTCTTCCCAGCCTCTAGTAAGAGGCTTTTTCTGCCTGAATCACTGTGTAAACAGCTCTAGAGCGTCGACTGGTAAAGGCTGTCACCATTATATCCTACCACTACAGTAAAACTATGCTATAAGAAAGGTTCTACCTAGTTACAAAGGCTGAATTATATTGACAATATATATTTGATTTCAGTAAAATTTAAATTATCTTAATCAGAGAAAGAGGCACGGAGCAGTTAATGCCCATGCTAACCAAAACATAACAATTGTTGAATGTTGCACACAAAAAAGAACCAAGTGAATTGCACATCAGACAATACATGAGGATGGGTAAAATTAGAGGCAGGTGAGGGTACACAGAACTAGTCTACTAAACTAGATTCATCAAATACATGGTGTATTTTAATTTCTGTACTTATGTACAAAAGTTGTCTTTGGAGGAAAAACTTCAGACTTAGCTAGATGGATACACACAGCCCAGTATTAAACTGCACAGCGACATTTATTGTTCCAGCCTGGAAAAACATCCCTTTTTAAATTTCACACAGCAAAGCAAGTTAAAAACTTCACTCATCAAATAAATGATAATTTAAACAAGAACTTGCTAAAGAAACCTTGTCACAACAACTTTTAGGGCCTGATCACTTTAAGTCCAGAGGGGCCTTTAATGAATATCAACCAAGTGTCTTTGTTTATAATCTGCAAGCCGTTTTTCTACAACAAGAAGGCGTAACACGTTTCCTTGACTCAGGTGACATATTTAGAAAAGAATCACGAGTTTCTCTTTTGCTGTAACAGGCAGACATTGCATTTTTCATTGTGATCAGGAAAGATGGAATGACTGCTGCCCTTCTCTTGCAGCTATCAAGAGTTTTTCACGCATTATCTCAATAGTTGAATAGTCCGGCAATTTGAGATAGTTCACACAAGTCATTACTGAGGGCAAGAAGTCATCTGGATTCTCTGTAGACTCAAATGTCTTGCGCACAATTGTCAATGGAGGATTCAAACTTCGAAAGCCTATTAATGAGAAAAGACATTCAGAATGGGGGTTTTCAAGAGGAACAACTTTAGTTAACACTGTAGACATCTAACAGTGACAGAAGCATGCATCTCATAACCGACTTCTTAATCTCGGTTTTTAAAAGTTTAGAATATGGCTTTATAAGGCCATGTAGCAAGCTAAAAAACACCCAATATCCTTTCTGTAAATTAGTTTTCCAAGATGGATTAAAAAAAGAAATAAGCTAGATGCATCTACTGTTAGTTCTGTTTTCCGTATGTGTAAAAAAAAAAAAACCTATCCCAATCACAGCGTATTTGAGTTTGTTGGTTTCATATACATTTCCTAAGATTCTCAGAAGTTATCGATAACTATTGTACCTTATTTTTTTACTCCAGCTTAGGTTTTTTTACTCCTAATAATCAGTCCCATCTGCACCATCTCTCCCCGAAAGAGCTCTAAATTTTTTTTTTTTTTTTAAAGAATAAACTCTTTCTTATAATGTCAATTCTTTACCTAGAAAAAAAGAACCCCAAACCCCAAAGAACTAAGTAATGGAACAGATGCATAAATTCCATTTTACAGTAAAATGTGTATTCTATAACGGTCCCCAGCAAAGACAACAAATTCCTCAGTTTTCCTCACTGCTTATCTAAATTCTGAAATTTGGAAGAGGGGGAAATTAAAGTTTATCACTATGCTAGCATTGTCTCCCTTTCTAGAAAAAATGATTATTTTTTCCAGGTAGCAATGCATCCTTTTGTTGTTGCCATAACTTCATGCACCTCTAGCCAAGAAATACAGTATTAAGCGTTTTCAGTTCTGTTAAATTTTGAACTTTTTTTTGCCTTCAAGTTACCTGGTAACATAAATTAAACCTGGAGAGAGTCAATTGAATGAGGTGTCATGAGATTAACACAAAGTTTGAGAATTCTATCTGAAGTCTACCCAGCCACTTCTGAAACTAGAAGCACCAAACAAGTATGAACCTCTAAAATACACAGGTAAGTAATTTTTTCCTATGCCGAAATAATCCACTTATTCTGAAATGCATTAATAATATTAATTTTATGTACAGCAATATGTAATAAACAAAACCTACCTCCTACAGGCAGTCTGGGGCTACCCGTCACAAACTGAAGAAACAGTCTTTGCTGCTCACTATCAAAGCTACTGAGAATTTCAAAGAGATACTTCACTGCTCGACTAAGGAGGGGAAAAAAGCAAACTATTGTTATTTTGTTTACAGTTAAAATAATTGCATCAGATTCATATTCAGTGCAGTATGAATATTTTCAAATAAATTTCATATAATTCTTTTAACTGAATAACAGTATATCAAGATTATTTAAATACATATTTTTCTAGTGCCTTTTTAAATATATTTTTTATTTAAATAAAACCAACACCATATTACCTGTCATGTGTATAACCGTGATCTGGCCTGCAACATTCCATTAAAGTCTTTGCATCCCAAGTGTCCGTTTTACTGCCACACAAGAGCTGCTCCAACTATAAAATTAAAAAACAAGGAAGGAAGTTTTGCCCTTTAGTACTTGAGGTAGAACGTGAGTACTGTCAGTTCTGACGACTATTACAGCATTCTGCTTTCTGGAATGGCTTGCTGTAAAACAGCCTCAGTCACCGTGAGCAATCCTGCCAAATTCTTTGAATGCAATAGCTTCATCCCAGAGCAGCATCATTTGCTGAATCTGCCTTTGCATACAAGCCACTACCACATGAGATGCTGAACGTATCTCTTGGAACAGAGACAGTTCTAATAAGCATTTTATACTGGAGAACCAAAAATGCCTTAGCTTTTTGGAAATCTCACAATTTTTAAAGAAATCTAGGGGAACAGCATGAATAGAGTGTTTACACTTGCTTTTTAGAACTCTGAGAACTTCTTTGAAAGAAAAAAAAAGAATCAATGATTAGACATAGATGGATCTGTCACATAGCAGTTTTATACTAAAATTATTTTGCCTATTCTTCTTATACACTTGGGCAAGCAGAGATGACAGGCTACAGTCAAAACATTAGAAGTTTCTACAGACTTCCTTCTAGGGTACATGAGGAGTTGTAAAGCTCCGACCTCAATAAAAACAGGGGTTTGACACACCTAGCTGTTCTATTCATGAACAAAGGAATTCTACAAGTTCTTTATAATAGTTTAGGAATGGTTTGTAAAACAGTTCAAACGGCTGGATAGCTATCAGCAACAGAACACGAGATCACACGTGTATATCCTATTAAAGAAATGACATAATATATCTTACACTACTCCTATGGCTTAACTTTAACCAACAGCATTAGTACATTAGCAATAGACTAGTGTCTGTATTTTAAAATTTCAAAGCAGAAGCAAGCATCAAACCATGCCAAACAACAACAAGACAGAACAACAGCATCACATATACCACAAAACGGAGAACTCTGGGTAAAACACTGGAGAAACTAGAATAATCTGCCATTTTTACTAGCCTTAAATTTCTTACAGAAAAAAAGGTGGTGGTACTTCTTCGAAAGCAGTAGCAACAGAGAGTCACGAAGAAGAATCACTATGAGCAGTTACAGATCTCAGCTTTAAAAGACTCTTACGTTGCAAAGCACCAAGAACAAGAGAGTAATACAAAGGCTTGGCTAGCACACTGCTTCAGAGCATGCTTAGCATTTCTTCATGACACCGAAAGATGTAAGTTTAAGAACGTAAACAAACGCGTTGAAGTACAGTCTTCAAATAGACTCCCTAAAGGCAGAGTAATAAAACATTCTCTCTTCTAGACCATAATTGTGTCTCGTTTCAGTCCACATAAGAGTGCAAGAATTTTAAAAGGAAATTGGTATGGTGGGTGGCAAGAACAAGGCAAGACCAACTATCCTTATTCTCTACTCCTTCATCTGAATCCCCTCTTACTGTCTAAAGCTTTGTTAAAGAGCTATTTTTTTTTTTATAGAACATCCAGGTAGCATCCACAGCTACTAAGAGGTACTGCAACACAATGAATTTATTAAATTTACCAATATAGAGAGCCTGCATTATAAATTTAAGCACTTTTCTCAGAAAAGCTGCATACACTCAATTTTAAATAGAATGAAGCTATTCATAATAAAAGCACCAAATAAATGACCAAACATAGAAATCTTTAACATTTAAGTATGCAATTTAAGGGACACCAAGTTTTACTAACATGCATCAGAAGTGTAATGTACAGACTCTGTCACAACTGCACTGTATCCAGAGCATACCTCGGTTCAGACTCTCCATACCTGTAGGTATAAGGTTATAAAAGCATTGGTAAAAACAGGTTTACCAACCTCCTCAGGATAGAAGTACTGAAGATGACTGAGGGGGAAGACTGATTCAAATCCATCTCTGAATGAGTCAAACTGTCTGGCAACACCTTCATTTAGTGCCCAGAATATAACCAACTGCAGGGAAGGAAAAGGAAAAAAAAAAGTCATTTGAACAACAGAAGCGTGGAATGATCACAAGTGGACAAAAGACTACAGCTGCAGAAAAACACACTACCGAAGCCCAGCCATATGCTCATTGTAGTTGTGGCAGAGTTTGAACTTTGATTCATAGAGCTGCTCTACAGCACTGCCTCTTTCTGCCTTAAATCATAAGCTCATACTTCTGCATGTGAGCAAGTGCAGCGCTGCTGCAGCACAACAAGCAAAATTTGTTGGGTTTTTCTTTATAACTTTCTCACGTGGCCTGTCATTGCAAATCAGCAAAAGTCATTTGGTGTTCACACAACCCCACATTTAGAATACCCTAAGCATGCAACACGTGCAGAGTTTAAACAACTTATTTGCCTTTACTTTTGATAAAACAAAGTTAACACATAGAACTCCGAATAGCTGGTTAAACTGATTCTATTTAACAAAATACATTCAAACAAATCAAAACATTTATTAGATATTTTTAGAAGCCTAACCTAGATGTTCTGTCTGTACACTGACAGCCATTTAAAATTCAGCAACTGAAACAGAAATCCTCATGTGAGTATTATATTCGCTTCCCCCATGAAAACATATGTATCCATTTTGTAATATATAGTTACAAAAAGTAACTTTAGACTTTTTGTTATATTAAGTAGCTTACTATTAGAAGAATACATGGGGGGAAAAAAAGAAGTAACTTCATATTATTGGGATTTGGTAAGAATCATAAGGCAAAAGACAGCAAGACAGTAGTCCAGGCTTTTGGCTTGTACCTGCAGTTACCCCTCTCAGGATTGGAGAGGGCAAGAAGTGGACAGCACATACTGAAACAGTAATCATGGGGGCGAAGGAAGGGGACATGACACAAGCCAAGACCAAATTTCTTTTACATCTCCTGCAGCCGGTATTTCTCCACTGCATTAAAAAAATATATTATACATGGCAGATTGCATGCCACGTTCAGATTCTTTTGTCAGTTAGTGCTACTGATGCTACCACTTGCCTTGGCTATCCTCAACTCCAGCAGGAAATGAAGGCTGGTTGTAAATGACATGTTGTCAACACACAGCTACTAGTTTTTAAATGTGTTAAAAGCTCTGACCAGGAATGCTGAGAAAAGCTTTGAAAGGCATCTAAGCGTGCCTCTGAATGTGATCAAAAGCCTCATTGATACTGCTGGACTCCTGAAGCAAGTATTTAACCCTGTCCCAGCAAGAGTTACCTGTTCCAGAGAGCTCTCTGAGACAAAAGCCTACTACAATGCTTTCCTACAAAGGAGTCAGGCCCTGAATTTCAGTTAAGATACGTACCCCTATTTTCACACATCAAGTTCTAATACAGAGCAAGCTGGTAAGCACCAGCAGCACAGAAGGCTGTTCTATTGAGTTCTATGATGTAGAATATTCTGTGGCTATTCTAGCAGCAGAGCTGCTGACTGAGAATTGTGATTACTTTTTATGACCAGGAGTGTGTGGCAAAATTAAGCTGCACTGTATTGTTGTGGATTCAGAGAGGATATCAAATTGTTATGCAAAAGACTGCACTCTGGAAACTTTTTGTCCACAAATTTAGAACAAGCAAGTTGGCCTCTTTCTTTATAGTACGGGGAGAAGTTGGGGGTGGGGAAGGAAATAAGAGAATAAAGTCTTTCACTACACTGACTGGTAGCTGAAATAGTCCTACTTTCTGATAGAGGTAGCTCCTGTGGGAACCATCCTCAGAGAAAAAAAAGCAAGGTGGAGGGTGGAATGACATGACTGCAGGAGAGACATGAGGAGTAGCACTAGGATATTCTAGCTTTATAAACTCCTTTTAATGGTAATCCACTCTCAAGCTTTTAATGAAAATGACATTTTCAAGAGCAGGGCAGCTGACCCACAGGGAGCTGTACAGGCTAGCTGATAAATTAAATATACTTTTTCTAAATTGCAATTCATCATACTTGTGATACAGAGGACAATAATTTTCTCTCTTGAAATCTCTTCAATTTCCTTGACATCAAGTCTGTAATGCTAATCACTGGGATCTAGTTTAAAGTCTCCTCTATAAGGCAGGAATATAAAGACAAGGATGGAAAAAATGCACGTCCTTTAAAGAAAGCAGTCCCAAAAGTTGTTTAGAAAGAAGTGGAAAGCAAGCTTTCTGTAGTGATCTGCTTTTCCTTTACAATGCCAGAGGCCTGCAACAGGACAACTACAGGACATCTTAAGATGTCTGCAAGCCTGTCTCAGCAGATCAGATACCCATACGTGTTACCTAGAAGAAAAACAAACAACTGACTGCAAACTGTATGAAAAAATCAGACCTCAAAGCAACCTTGCTCAGCTTTCCTCAGTAAACAGAGATTGCAAACTGTTTCTAACAAACTATGGTTGTTGGCATTGCCCGTCTGTAAGTCTGCAAACAGCTTTATATCCAAATACGTTTAATTTTCTCAGTGATTCTTGACTAGCAGAATTTGCTTTCAACAAATAAAGATTGAGAACTGATACGTGCATAACTGCTTGAATCTGGAAGATGAACAGCAACTGCTCAATATTCAGTTGTAAAGATTATGAAATAACTTTGCAAAGTTCTCAGTTGATATCCAGGAGCTTATACATCCCTTACTGAGGGAGAATGGTAGGATCATTTCTAACAGAACATCAGATATGTTTCTTATCAGTTCTTGAAAATCTTAACAGTCCTCAGAGTGAAACTGGCAGCAGACTAACCTGTCAGAAAAATGCATTATTTAGGAATAGGAATAATGGCTTTTTCATGATGCAATCAATCATTCTTACCTCTATCCCACTCATGACTTCGTATGATACTCTTCCTGCCTTTTCTCATCTCTTTTCCAGGCTGTTTTTAACCTATTCCCTTTAACACTTCCTTATGCAGAAGTTTTTTACCATTTTGTTTTTCTAGGTTTTACGTCCCTTCTGACATAGGAATAAATAAAAATGCAGGTGTGCTGCTGACTTATTATGGCACTGTTTTGTGATCTGTTCCTTACCTTTTTTTACGGTTTGGTTTTTTTGTTTGTTTGTGGGGGGTTTTTTTTGGTTGCAGTTTTTTTTTTCTTTAGAAAAAAGAAACACTACTGGTTCTAATTTTGACTCGCAACTGAGCTGAATTTTTCTTAAATCTGACTCCAAAAAATTTCACTATTACTATAGCAGTTCGGAGCCCAATGAAGTATGGGTAGCACGTGCTAAATCACTATTGCAAACAAATTCATTATCATACCTAGATGCAGGAACCTGTTAAAAGATTCTGAAAGTCCACAGCTCAAATTACTCCACTTACTACAACACTTGTTACCCAAAAAAACATACTTCTGATGACTTCATTATGTATAAACCAGACTTTTTTGTATTATAAAATTTTTAAGTCAGATGCGCTGACTAGGATTCAAACAGTTTTTCTGTAGTAATAAACTGGTACAGAAGAGAAGCAATCAGTAGGAAAATTATTGCTATGCCCAGTTCACAAGAGCGCACTCAAATATACATGGAAACAAGCTACTTGGGAGCAAGGCAAGGAAGAATAAAGAAAAGTTTAGTCCTAGCTTTGCTTCTACGTACTCTGAGGTACTCCTCTAAATTGTGGATGGTGACCGGTGTATCTTTTCCCCCTTTTTTCAGTTCTATATTAGGAAACCCGGGAAGTGTGAAGTCCAGCCCTAAATCCTCCACTGAGCAGCCATTCATAGTCAGAGCCTCCAAGGCATACTGTAGACTTTCTTTGGTCTAAAAAAATCGGAAGTGAAAACCAGTGAGAACAATTCATTGACATTAATTTATCCAAAAGTTATGACTTGTAAAGTAATTTTGTTTAAGTAAGCATTTCTATAAGAATATTACTATTAATACTGTTACAGTAATCCTTGCTTTCCTTCTATACTTTTCATACATAACAGTAAACGAAGACAAACTAAATAAATTATCTTAATGGATAAATTTGAAAGATCATAACAGTACACTTTTTCCTAGCAATTTTAGAATTACTTTAATTTCTTGCACATTATTTAGAAAAATACTACTGCAAGAGAAGGAGATGTGTAATATGCTACAGCTCTTAGGCTATGTTTTTTCCTTAGAACAGTTAATGGCACTCATATTTGGCATGCATACTGACATTTTTCAGCTTTCATCCACCAGGTTTCAGGTTTTTCAAACTCTTGTTGGGAAATTAAAAGCGGTGATCAAGGAGAGAGAGTGAGACCGTGAGGTGAAGAGGAACAAAGACCCACAAGCTTGCAATAACTTCACTAGTAACAAAGCAGATGTATTAAGAGTATAAATTAGGGTATTACCACCTACCATCTATTAACATTGGATGCTAGAAAGCATGCATGCCAAAGACCTTTTATCACTACTCTGCAGCAGTAAATGGTATTATTTTCAGCTAAGAGTGGATAACCTTGAAAACTTAAGATCCTTCTATATCTGTAAGAGGGCCTGTATGCTCACGTATGAAGCCAGTTTATATCAGTTCTGCATACAGCTCTTCAGTGGGGGAGGAAGAGGCCCACAAAAGGCTCATTAAGTAAACCTGAAAGTCTGACCAAACCAACTAGTAAGAAAAGCCAAGCCTTTTGAACATTCAAAAATCAATGATAGATATTTTTTCCCCCGATATTGAAGTTGGTTAGTTTTTATAAAGTGAAACAAAAAGACATTACTCGAGGCAAACATCTGGCAGTTTTAGCCATTTCTAGCCTATGTTTAATCACAGAGAAATACATTTCTAATGTTAGAGTCTGTATTACAGAAAGACCATGTTATAATTACTAGCCACTGATTTAATAACATGAAAACTACTCCTTTTATTAGAAGGAAGTCATTATCTCTGTCACCACCAGTATTAAGCACTATCATACAGTCTCAGTTATGGCTACTTAATAAAATCCAAATGTGTGAAGATGCACTCTTCCACTCTTAGGGTTACTTTCCCACCTGTGTTTTGTCCTGTTCAAGTCTTTTCTTTTGTCTTACAATATCTTCAAGGTGATATATTGATTTGGCAACTACTGGATCAATACTGAACAAATCATGCGACGTCAAGGAAGTTTCCTGTCGTAGCATCCATTTATAAAAAGGAAGTCCAAGAGGAAGGTCCACCTGGAAATCAAAATGTTTTTTAGTATTGAACTGTCTTCCAATATTGTTATCTTTTGCTATTTTATCTCTTGACTAGATCTAGAACACTACTTACTAATTCATAGTTCTGGCACATGCCAAAACACCATGTCCGAGTGTTTTTACCTGAGAAATTTACAATCAAGAAAACACAATTGACTGCCTAATGCATATCCATTAGAGCAATCGGCAAGCTAGCAGGTGGAACAACAACAAGCCCAAAATGATCTTGAAAGAAGACTGGAGAGAGACTGTAACACATGTCAGGCAATGGCTTTTCCTTTTTTCACTATGGTCTCAAAACCCACGGTAAACATCTTCAACATACACTACCCATTCCCCCTCAAAAGCTCAGCCGCATCCCTCCTCCCCCTGCCCTAACTGCTAGAGCTGAAAATAATTCCATGCAACTCAATGCTATTTGTTCCCTAACAGAGTCAGAACTAGAATTTCTATTTAACCCTTCAGAATCATATTTTCCATTTTATTCTCACCAGTCTAAAATCCATGATTGCCTTGGCCATTAGTTTTCCCAGAAAGCGGAACTTCATTTTAACTTTTGCAATGTGAGCTGGCTTGGCTGTTCTACCAAAAGGAAGTGCAAAAAGGCCTTGAAGGTTATGGATATACTTGGTACCTTCCTGGCTTCCTGTTGAGAAAGAAAGAAAAAAAAGTTCAATACATACACTGCTAATTTCATTCCAGATGCAAGTTTGAAAGCAGTTATCAGATAACCATAACCTAAAGCTTCATATAAAATTAAAAAAAAAAAAAACCACCAACCCCACACAAAGATAATCACACACTATCACGAGGCATATTATCTGACCACAAACTGAGGTGCCCTTTCAATCAAAGCCATTCACATAATTTAAGTCAACTTAGAATCAGTCCAATATTAGATCAATATTGATATTTTAGGTACTAAAACATTTACCTTTTGGATTGGCTAAAGTCACTTCTTCTCCCCTCCAAAGGCCTAAGTCTGCTCTCTGTAGTTCCTGAGATACAAGTGCATAGAACTCTAGCGTGGGGCCAAGGCCTGTGCCAACCTTCAGGAGGAGGAAGGGTGCAGGGAAAGGAGGGGAAATGAGATAGATAAATAAATGAGTCCATTAGGTCAGTATGAATATAGAAATCTTTACTTGGTCTGGGAAATATAGTACATTATTGGCTATAAAGAACACTGCATTGCAAAAAGCATCTAGAGAACCTAACCTAGGCCAACATTTACAACACGACTGAGACAGCTTGGAAAGACCACGTATCAGAGGGATAATAGTGGAATAAAAGTATTAACCAACTAGCAATCATATTACAGAGGAAATGTACGCAGCTGTTTAACTATACTTAGAGTTGGAAAAAAATGTGCTCTGCAGAATAAGACTGATTATGAAATTTAGCAGATCAGAAAGCTTTTTGTAGCAACTAAAAAAATCACAACTAAGTGGATTAGGGATAATTAACAGATACAATTTTGTGGCACCAGCAATGGGAAAGACCAAGAGTCTGAGCAAGTCATTCTAGGAAAGTTGTAGCTTTTTTGTACTGATCTTCAGTAAAAAGGGGTTAAGTTAGACTGCATTGATATTACTTACTTCATTCTCATACTGGATTTCCAACATGGCTCTTGAACTGCCTAGATCCTGCATCACAGATTCTGCCTGTTTCAACAGCTCATCTCTGTTCACAGTGCGCTACACATTAGAGAAGTTTTAAGTAGTGAAATTATGCTGTAAGTCCCAGCTCCCAAGGCAGTTACAACAGGAAAAAAAATAAGTTATGCAAGTTTTTCCACCCCATGCTAATAGTTCCACAGTTTGACAATTTGTAAGCATATATTTTGATGAAATAATTCTTGCTTCTATATGAAAACTGACTAAAATTTTTTATATAAAATTAAAAAACAACACCTTATATTTGTATAACTAACAGGTACTACTCTTGCCAAGAATCTGGCAGTGGGACTACAACATAGTAGAGAAGTGTTATGTGATGTTACATACCTCAAACACAGAATAAAGATGTCAAAAATCCAGCAACCTAAAGGAATAACCCTACACCCTGCCCTTGTGGATTCTCTAGTAGGGGAAGTTGTAGGTATCAAAAAACAGATCAAAACATGCACCCAACCAAAAGACAACCCCAAAAACACCCACATAACAACAACAAAAACACCACCAAACAACAACAAAAAAAAAGAAAACAAAAAGAAAACACCAACCCATAACAGCACTGGGATTCGTACATATTGGAAGCTATTTTTTCCCCAAAGGTATTCAGGACCATATAGAGCTACACTATACAACAGAACTTAGTTTAAGATAATAGACTGAAGGCAAACACCCAAGACTCCCTCAATTTAAAACAATTACAGCTTAGTTTTATTATGTTGTGACAGGAGGTTTAATACTGTCCCAGAATACACAGACAACGTTTTTGTTTATTCAGCTAATATTTAAGGGTCTAAATCCTACTCCTTGAATTCTTCTGAAATTCTACATAAAGCAAAACAGATTTTTACAAGCTAATATATGGAAATAACACTAATGTAACCTAAAACTTAAAGTTCATTCTCAGAGTACAGTTGCAGAAATTATGTAAAGACTCCAATTCAAAATTAAGCAGGATGTGGGAAAGCAGGGTAGCATACTCTAGCCCCTCCTGCCACCTAGTGGCAGACACCTAGAAGACATTGTGCTTTCTACTCGGGGGCTTTTAAATAAACAGAAACAAACCTCCCCTTCATTGGTATACTACCAAAACCTAAGTTTTACAAATAAATCTTGCTCACAATGATATTCTTAAAGACAATATAAAAATTAAAAGATCATTCATTCCATTTTTAAACAAGATATACCTACTTTTTTCCTGTCCAGTCGTGGTGCCACTCTGCTATCCTGAGAATCTGATTGATTGATTTCTGGATTAGTATCCAGCAGTCTTTGCATGGCTCGATCACGATCAAAAGCAGTTACATAAAACAGCATTTGACGGGTATCAAATGGAAAGAAAAATGGGCTGTAAAGAGCATTGGATTAGTTAGCTGGGTTCCAACTAGCATCTATGACTACAGTTTAGTTTAAAACACGACAGAAATGTAGTATGCCTGAAATTAGTGCTTTATTAAACACTGTGGTGAAAGCAGCCTCCAAAGGAAGCCTTCCAGAACACGCTTTAGTTTTAGCTACTATGCTTATGAGCAAGAGTCTAGAAATGGAATTTAGTATAAAAAGGAACCACAAAAAAATTGCAGAAGCTTCTAACTCTCCCAGAAAAAAATAATTCAAAATACTTGAATGCCCTGGTTATTCAAAGTTTATATCAGAAAATAAATATTCTTTTACTTGTTCACACCTGCTTTACAATTAGTAAATCTAACTTAGATCAAAGATTTTAAGAAGGTGGTTCAAGCTCCCATATTGGGGGGGATTAGAAGCTGCCTACAGCAGTGCCAGCATTCCACCTTCCACCATTTTCAAAAAACACTTTAAATAATCCGCGAAAGATTACCAGAGAAACTTACTATTTTAATTTATCAGTTCTACTATTCTTGAAGGCATGTGTATGTTAACAGTGCAGTCCTCCACTGATATTTAAGTGAAAAGGCAGTTTTACTGAACAAATATTGCTACAGATGTTTGTATAAGAATATACATTCATACTCATCATTTGTTATCTAGAATGTTTATGAAGAAATTTAGAGATCTCACTTTAAAAATGAAAAAGCACATAATTTCTCTAGAGTACATATTTCTAGCCAATTGTCACCAATGTTGCTGCAATTAACATGACATTCTTGGATTTTTCAAACAACTCTGATTTCTCATTATTTCAAGCGCAGGAGTTTTACAGCTTACACTCTGTATCAAGATACTACAAAGTACTATGAATATAGCTTTATAAAAGTTATTTATAATATTTTATCAGTAATTACAGAAATATTTTCCTTCATACCATATTGAATATGCTAAAGATAGATGTGGTGGTATGACCAAAACGTCATTAAGCAGTTTAAAAGGAGGAAAAAAAAAAAACCTGAATAATCAAGTACACTTATTTCAACAAGAAAACTTCAAGTTGTTCAGGAACTCCTGTATAAATGGTCCAAACTTTGCAGCTAGTCTATCCCTCCATATTTGGTTTAAACCATGCAATAGAGATGTAAACATTTATCCAAGCATCACCGTGTAACTTAGCAAGACTTCTGTGACTACATTTTACTCTCCCCCAGCACTTTCAAAAGCCTTGTAGCATACGATGCACCTGGGCTGCCCAGCCAGGAGGCCTACTGAACTCTAATTAGAAATATTATACAGTCAGTCATCCGTACCATGTTTTTCCAAGTTCTGTCAGCCAAGTTGGTATGTTTCCTGTCATAATTACCAGAGGATCCTGAAGCTGCCTGTTTGCTTTTGCTGTCAGTTTACTGTTGATAAACTCTGAGGTTGGAATTATCTCCTTGCAGATTGCATTCTGTGTTAAATAAAAACAATGTACTTCTAGTTAAAGAAGTGCTGGAAGAAATACCAAGCCTTTATCAAGAGGGCTTTTTATGCTTCTAATTTGCTTATCACCACAAGAAAAAAAAACAAACACCTTTCATTGTCACTTTGGTCATACAGAGTCTAAGCCATGAAAGAAAGACTGAGTAGATTTGTACTATTCATTTCTTTTCAGGAATAACATTGCTTTTTGAACTTCAGGAAGGCAAAAGCATGGAAAATGTGTTTAACACACTATAGAGGAAATATGATTGACTACAAGAATTTATAACTTCCTCCTTACTAGAAGTTAGAGAAATAGGTAGGGGAAGATGATAGTATTCGCGTTATTTTGTCTTGGTGGGAGGCAACGGACCAGGGAAGAAGGCTGTTTTAAGGTGTTTCAGGACAGAGATGTCTGTATCAAGTATGAAAGCGATTTTAAAATTTCTCTACTCACATCATACAAGTAATACCAGTATCGACTGATAGCATGTAAAACTCTCAAAAGAAGAATAACATCTAATGAGGGATCTTCAAATGTTATGTTTTCAGGTGGAGTAGATATGAGGTAAACTTCTAGAGGATTTAATACCGAAGGGCATACACCATCTAGCAGGAAAAAGAATACATTATCAAAATAAATCTCTTTCCAGGATTTAATTATTAGAAGCCTAGGTAGTATTAGTCATGACATTCACTTAACTACAGAAGTTTAGTTAAACAATTCAGTAACTATCTTATTTTTAATTTTAATACACACACTAATATATGCTTATTTTTCTTACACTATGCTTGCTTTAAAAGAAACCCTATGGTGTCTCTAAACACTCTTCCTCCCCATCCTTTCAGAAATTTTGTAAGTATAACGCATTAGCAAGGCAACACACTCACCATGCCACAATTCATCATGCTTTTTAGAATTTCTAGGGGAGGTTTTTGTGGGAGCAGTTTGTGCTCTTCCTCTTTTACCACCAACACAGTCCTTACTACCATCTTCATCCTCTCGCACAGGTTTGTACCTAAAAAGCAATTAAAAGTTAAAAAACACGTTTGTGAAATACTAACTTACATGCAAATAAAAGCAGTTATAAAAGTGTTAGTTCTTTGATTACCAGAATTTTACTTGAATGACAGTTAAAAGCAGAGAGACAAGAACAATGCATTTGGATATGATCCAGCCTTTGAAGCTAGGCCTCAGAAGCAAAGTGTGTCATGGGAGACAAAAAATGGGGACCCTCCGCCTCCATGAACTGGAAGAAGAGAAGCAGAAGGTATAGACAAAAAAACAAAGTGGGTTTTTTTGTTGTTGTTGCTTTTGCATAACACATTTAAATGTTAAAAAGAAAAAGATGCTGCTGAACGTTAAAATGTTTGGCACAGTCCTAGGTCAATACTGCTCCTTGCAAAGTATGTCCAGAGAATACATAGAATGGACCTTAAAGATCATCTAGTTCCAACCCCCCTGCCATGGGCAGGGACACCTTCCACTAGACATATGGCACAGCAATCAACTATGAAAACCAGTATGAAGTTGACCATTACTTGTACAGTGAAGACACGTTCTCTATTGTTTGTGGTGAGTTACCTAACACTAAGAACGATTTCCCTCAACATAGCAGGTGTCATTTAAGATTGCCCGCTGCTTCTTCATCAGCTTTGCTGATGAGCTAGAAAGAACATCAGTAGCTAGCAATGAATTCTTACTAAGATTTAAGTATCCCAAGCACATCAGGAAATTCAAAGCTTCACAGTTTTGGAGAGTGGGAGGGGAAGGAGGGAGGGCAGATAGATGGATATACATAAAGAAGATTGGAATCTAAGAAATTGCAGAAGTTGTCCCCTGATTTCTCTAGCCAACTTACCAAATTGTATGCGTTTTTGTCCAAATCCCAGCTCTTCCTAATGGGTTGCTTTCATCATCTGTAGACTCCCGCTCCTCCTCAGCTTGCAAACTGTACTGCCTGACTGCTTGATACACAGTCATATTGTATGGCAGTAAGTGATCTCCAATGTAAAACTGCAGTCTATGTCTCACATTCCCTGAATTTAAGAATTGAGCAGCCTGAAAAAACCACACAAGTTAGGAAGCTAGCTTTTCTTTAAGACTCTCCCCACACTGTTCCCTCCTCATATCCTCAGAGCAAGAGCTTACCAAAGATTCATCTATTTCTTCATCTGACCCATCATCATCACTATCCTCATCATCTTCTCTAACTCTTCCATAGCCTGAGGTAATAGAGGAGAAAGACACCCTCAATTTGTTTTTACATGAAATGCAGCAATGCATTTATACTCTGACTTTTATAAACTCTGCTGTTTAAAACAGTTCCAAAATACATCAGTTTCAAAAAGTAAGGTTCAGATGTGTTAGAACAAATTTCAGTATCAACATCTGCATCAAGAATGCCACGTTACAGCCAATCTGTCAGCCAGCTAAATTTTACTTCTGTTAGTATTTAGACTGAACTGTTTACAACAGGAAGAAGTTTGTCCCAGAAGAGAGGAGATTCTCTGCAGCCTTAGTCTCCTCCCCTGTGGGCCCAATACCTTTATAGGTACATAGGTACCTCCCCATTTGTCTTGAGTATGATCCTCACAGGTTTTTTGTGGGTTTTTTTTTTGTTTTGTTTTTTTGTTTGTTTGTTTTTGTTTTTACAGACTATACACTACTGACAGTATTTTGGCTATCCCAAAAAGCAAAACACAGATGACTGTATAATATATATACCTCTAACTACAAGGTATCTTTCAATGGCTTGTACCAAAGCCAGAGGATCAATCTTCACAGGTCCACCTTTCCACTGTTTCACATTAGCGCAGTCTGGATGTCTTTGCAGTTGGCATTTTAATTGATGTGTATTGAAGAATTTTAAAGCTTGGGATCCTCTGTTAAGAGAAAAACTCAAAATAATTTGTGAAAAAAGTTGCTACACAAAGAATCTAATAACCATAATTGCATTAAAAAATGCATTCAAATAGGCTTATACATGCATTTATTCACTTGTTCAGAGTATTATTTCTCAGCCTATTTCTCTAAAAACAAACTGTTAAGATTCAGATAAACATATTAAAATTTTTATTCTACAAGAACACCAGAACCCAAGTTCGATAAAATCTGATTTCCAATGGAAGCTACTTGGAGTAAGAGAAAGTCCAGTTTGAGGTCTGATTACAATATGGACCATACTGACCATCTTTAAGGTCTGAAGTCGTTCAGTGGTCAGCTAATACCACATGAGATTTAGAGCTGTGTTTACCTGCAGTGCAATAAGGATCAGAATTGGGGGGTGGAAAATGCAAGTATCCATTCATATAATTTTTAGTAAGGACATAAAGAGACAACCTGAGAGCTCCTCTGGTTTTTTTTCTTGCCAAGTATAGTTTATATACATGTTCCACCTCACCAAGCTACCAATACTCAAGCTAGTCATTTTTATACACAAACCTCTTGGCATGGGCTGCTTCTATTTCCAGGTGCTACTGAAAGACTACCAAATCTTAATGCCTCAAAATCCTCATTGACATAATCCACAGTAAGACTAGCAGTCAGACAATGCTATAGTAGCCTGACTTTCCGTGTTTAATTTTCTATCAAAAAGAATAGCAGAATTTTGCTTCTATCATCATTTTTATAAGTTTTGTAGCTATCCCACTTTTTACAGAAATAGAGCACATGAAGAAGCGTTGTAAGATGACACAGCACATACTATTTGCAAAAGCCAGTATCAAGACAATTAATTCCTTCAAGTATTAGAAATTTGTGTATTGCATTCATTCCCATGGATTTTCACACAAAACAAATACTGAATTTTAATGTAAGTTAGATTAATGCTATAGTGTGAGGCTCCAATACATCTGCTATAATGGATGTTGTGTCACAGTTAGTGACAACAAAAATCCAGACTATCTTAACCACCCAAGAGACAGAAGATTTTGGCATTTCAAACTTTAAAGAATAGTTTTCAAAAACTCATTTTCAATGCTCCTCCCCTCCTAACTTCTACACACTCATAAGACTATGTCTATAACTAAACTGAGCTTTTAGCCAGCACCACAAAACACTTTCAGAACTGCACTACACACCGAATGAAAAATAGTACTGATTTATTAAAGAAGTACAGAAAAGAAATTGTAGAAATAGGTCTCAGTCACTCAGATTTGTTATTTAAAATGCAAATAACAAGTTGGATTCCAACCTTAATCTGTCTTAAGACACAGAGCAGGTCTACAGTTATTTTAAACTATGTTGACAGCCAACAATTATCACTCAATCCATTATCATCTTAGAGAACAGAACCTATCTGAATTTGAAAATCTGAAAGTCTAGTGCTGTAATACAAACACTCACCAGTTTAATCACTTCACTAAAAAATATCTATGTCTCAGCAATAAAGAGATTATTTCTTTCCAGTGTTTGTTACATGGGGACAAGGAAGACACTTGAATTTTTAAGGCTTAAATTTAGAGATTGCATTTAAAATTACACATCCACCCCCAATCTCAGTGAGAGAAGTTTCAAAATGGTAAGCAAATATTTGGTTAAATATTTAATCTTCCACTGAACAAAAAAGCCAACTGTGTAATTGCTTTTGTCTTCAACAGGATCAGAAGTTTCCATTACCTCTTGGAACTTTCAGCATTGAAACAAGTTTTGGAAAACAAAAGCTTCCAACAAAACCGTTACCTGAGCATTAATCCTTACCTGCTCCCTGTTCCATTTCCGCTTGGGAAGTCATGCACTTTGACAGGAAACTGTTCCATCTGACTGAGGCAATTGTTCATTTTATGGACTAACGCCAACAAAGGTGCATTTTCTAATGGCTCTAATCTTCCAAGGGGTTCTTCTCCAGGAAGCTAGAATATATTCCACTCTTAGTTATGTGCTTGAATTAATCCATCTTAAACAATTTATACCACAAGTTGTTTAAAAAAAAACCAAAACACAAAAAACAAAATTAACAATCACTGCTCTCACTTAAAGCAACAGCAATATCAGGATGACTAGATGACATAAGTTTATGAAAGACCGATTTCAAAGAATGCAGTTTTCTTTCCTGGTTTCAACCGAATAGCCCTACAGATTTTAAGCATTCACCCTTAACCATGAGCAGTAAACTTAATAGAAGTTGTAGTTATCTCCTTTCCTCTCTTCCACTTCAAATTTCTTCCTTTAAAAACACAACAATCTAGTTTCTTGCAGTATTTAGGAATAAAGAGACCAAGTGGTAAGATTACTAACCAAACTCTTTCCATATCAACTTCTAAGAAGTCAGGAACAACTTTAAAGTTGTTCAACTCAGGCAATTGGCCATATTGGAATGTTCTTCCACTGTTGTATGGCATTTTCTGTTATTACAGGGTGTTCTAAAAAGTTTATGGCCTGTGAAAACATAGAACCACGTGGAAGTGGTACTGTTACACATCTTAGGCAAAAACAAAACATTCCTTCTGTACTCCATCTTTAAGTCAAGCTCATTGCTGAACCTCCTCAGATGGTCAGATAAGTACAATTTGAGAGACAGACAACTAAGAATGACAAAACAATAAACAAGAAAACTTACTGGAGAAGAAAAAAATACATGAAGAAATCTTTTCAATCTGATATCCCTGCTTACAGTATCTTTCTCACTTTTAGATGTCAAATAAAGCAGCAGTTGTTTAACAAACCCACTATGCTGGATTTCAAATGAGGAGACGTCAGACTCCGAGACAATGCTACGGATTTCTACAAGGCACTCTGTTCCACCATCCACCTGAAAAATACAAAGGTAGTATTTTACCACCAAGGTATTAAGGGCTTAAGAAATACTATTTTTCCTCGTACTGCATGGAACAGCTGTAAAGGGAGGGGAAAGAAGGGAAATTCTGGAGTGTATAGGAACTCAACAGAAGAAGTGACAGGGCAAATAAAATGAGGATAAACAGTTTCTCCATTCAACAGGAGACATTACAGGCAACATCTATATTTTCCCTGTTTTAAGAGAAATGCAAGGTCCCATTTCTGTCTCATGCAACATAGAGATGAGCTCCAAACAGAAGTTTGTTGGTTTGTGTTTTTTTAAAAATCAAACAGTCTGGTATATATTTTACATGACATCTGTGTGGGAGAGAAGCGGAGGAAAAGCTTCGTATTTTAATGATTGCTTAGATCAAAGTACAGAACTTAATACAGCTGTTTAGCTACTTTAGAAGCCACAGGTTTAGACCATCTATCAAGGATCACAACTGTCTGAGAAACAAGACTCATGTTCTTGAGATGCTAGTAGATTCGGCCCAATCTATTTCTTCTATCCTTTCAACAAAATGCTACTTCCCTCTTATCCTCCCCCCTACCCCCAAAGTTCTTACTACAAACTAAGTTCTTCTTTAGGTATAAAGTCAATCCCTAACACTTCACCATAGAATTTTTAAATTTGAAATAAAATGCTATGCAAGTAACACACTGCCAGGAATCAAAAGTATCAATGTTAGTACCAGCCATTTATCATAAGTGGTATGTGTCAGAGCTTACATACTAATTCTAAAAAAAAAATTCCCAAGCAAACCATTGCAAGTTAAGAAACACTATCATCATTTAAGATAACAGAAACTATGCCTGAAACATTGGCAATACTGTCTAAAATGGCCAGCATTCCTCTAGCTTCCTCCTAAATGCTTTTACTGCTTTCATGCCCAGCCCCACTCCAAGTAAGTCTGTCGTTTCTAACCTGGAGGTTGAGTTGTTCAGTTGCAGTGCAAAGTCTCTGTAATACATTTAGTGCAGGATTGCTTCCATCCATGTTTTCAGAACTAAAATAACGTTCTACAAATTTATGGGCTTGCTCCTTAATCCAGCCCTTAATTTTTTCTCTGTAAAGAAGCACACAAAAGGCACACTTAGCATTTGCATACTCCAGTATTACAGGTAAACACAGCCAGAGTATCATTTTCCCCATGTTTAACAGCAGCCACAGACAAAAACCCTTCCCTCTTACTCCAAACACAGTAAAGCTCTATTCTGTACAGATTACTTCTTGCACCATTTTTCCCAATTCTCTAATTTTTCCCCAGCATGCTACTTTAAACATTAAGAGGTTATTTTCTCTACCTTAGTTTCTTGATTCTTCTTCCAGAGTTATTTTAACAGTGGCCAAGCTCAAATTTCTTTGATAGATGCTACTTAATCACCCGATGGCTTATTATAAGAAAGTAGCTGCACCTCAAAGTCAACATCATATTAGAAGCATTTTTTGCGTGTGTACCTGTTATTGGAAATGGTATCCTTGGAAGCAGCCCTTGCAAGACCACTTACTCCTGCTGTTCGTGCTGGTTCCATGTTATTACTGTTGGACTGTGTGCTTAATCTTCCCCATGTTTTGGGATTTAAACTTGCCAAGAAGGAAGATTTAGGAGATTGAGTAGTTGTAGGGCTTTTAGCTGGGGGAAGCAAAGACATAATTAAGAGAATCAACAGGTTTATTATATCCTAGTACTTTTGACAGCCTATAAGCTTACTTTCAAATTTAAAGGGAGATAGAGTATCACATTTTAAGAATGATTTACCTTGATTGTCTACTTTGTCATCATCTCTTGGAGGAGAGTATTTTGGTCTCCTTGGCCCTCGTTTTGGCAATCTTTTTCTCTTTAGAACATCGCTCAGTCGTCTGTCCAATTTTAAAAATAAAGTAACATGTTTCCATCCACTGTATTCACATGCATACCCATCTCTCAGTTTAGGATGAATCTGCCAGCTATTTCCTCAAGAATTAAAAAAAGGTTCCATCCCATAACAAGGAGGGCACAAAGGAAGAATGAGCTCTGTGAGAAGGGCCCTCAACTCTATTTTAATTGAAAGGACAAAGTGACTACTCCACCCAGAAAGAAGGGGTTCGCTTGCTGTCACCATTCTACTATGGGCAACCAAAACCAGCCAGAGGTGTCACTGAATAAAGGTTTCTCCCAATTTTCATGTTTTTATTTGTGTAACCATCTGGTTATTTATTTATGCAAATAAACTTAAGGAGAACAAAAAAAAAAAAACAAACCATAAACATCCCACAAATCTCTACCGAATAAACATCAAAAGACATGGGGTATTTGACCTGCCTCCCCAATTAAAGCCCAGAAAGCACTTTTTCAACAATTTATGGAGTTTCTACTCACCAAGCCCTACACTTCCCAAGTTCACATATTTCACTTCTGGTTTAAGGTGAGTTTCCTTATTATGCCAATATATTAAACATTTCACCTTTAAAATAATGGCAAATGCTGTAACACTAAAATAATTTATTCCTACAAGAGATTAATTTCACAAACGTTCAAAATGGTTGTATTCCAACAAAAGAACTTAAGGATGACTTCTTTTTCCTCCAGTCTCCAAGAGAAAGGAATCATGCACCACAGCTATCATTTCTCTGAAAGAATCGCTCTGTCCTCAAGAGTTACATGAGATGACAGCTGTTTCCCTTGGCATTCTCCAGCCTCTCCCCAAACAGCATGGATTGTTTCACATCATTACATTGTAACTATCAGGTCACTAGTCTTTTTTTTGTCTTTTGTCTTTTTTTTTTTTTTAATCATTTCATATAAAATGAATCAAAGCTACCCATTGATAGCTTCAACACCACTTAATTCCTTAGAGGCAAATATCACAGAAAAATACAGATGATAATGTAGCAGCCAATGTCAGTCAAGACTTTTTTTTTTTTAAATAAAGCCAACACACCACAAAACAAAACAATAACCAAAAAAAACACAAATAAAAAACCCACAGATTGTTTGTACACAACAAATAGTGCACTTACCCCTGTGGGCTCAGATCCAAAGAATCTTCCCGGCTGTGTTGTAAGCTAGGAGAGCCCAAATCCGCAGCTGCATTACTGGCAGCAGTTGCTGTTCCAGTACTTATTGTTGTAGCGGTACCCAGCGTTCCTGATCCATTAGTGCATACTTTCGGTGGGCTTGTTAGCAAAGCCTCAGACTCCGCTAAGTTTTTCACTTGATGCATCACCCCTTAGCAAAGGAGAGAAAGAGGGGAAAAAAAAAAAAAAAAAAATCAATCTTTGTTTGGTGGGTTGGTTTGGTTGTGTGGTGTCTTTTGGAAGGGCAGGGTAGGGACAAAGGTGTTTTTAAAAGGTAGAAGTCTGTTATTAGAACCTCTGTTTTGACTACAGCAGCATTGGCTTACCCCGCCCATCAATACTAAGTCTTAAAAGCAGTTCAACCCTTTCTTGAAAAAATTAATCTACATAGTTAAAAAAAAATAAAAAAATTACAGCAGCACAAACAGTAGCTAGAGAAACTCTAAAATCCCCAGTAGATTATAACAAAGAGCTCCTGCCAGAGATTCATCAGTTTTGTCCAGTATGACTATCCATGTAATTTCAGCAAGCTATCTTCAGCCTAAATATAAGTTCACTAGCATCTAGTGAGCCTGTACAAACTTGTTCCAGACTCAGAAAAAAACAAGTTTGTCTCCTCCAGAGTCTTGGTCAGCTCCTCCCCAGTCATATGACGACAGCTTGCATTAATTTGTTTTTATTATGCAAAAATAATATTAGCTTTTTACAGCTTGGGGGAGATGGAGTGAGGCATAAAGGATCTGGATTCTACACACACACGCGCATGCTTTTGAAATACTAATTAAGGAGGTGAAGAGGAAAAAAACACAAGCAAGATTTACCTTCTCTTCTGAAGTAAACACTAAAAATGTCAGGTAACTTTTGCATTAAAATCTCTGCCATCTGCAGGGCTCCAACTACTATCTTAAGGTCTTGACTCGACAGCATGGAGGCAATATGACTAAAACAGACAGTTTGTTAGAATTAGGATTCTTTTCATGTTTTGTTGTTTTAAAAAAAATAAGATCAAGCCAGTTCACCTTGCATACATAGTACTGGAGACTGAAAGCAAACAAGTTTCATTGTGCTTTTGTAAAAGCTATAAATAAAAGGACAGAAAAAGTCCTTCTTCCGCCTAAATCACTTTTACCAACTTTTAACGTGACATAAAGCAAAAAAGAGTTTTATTCTTTTAAAAAAAACAGTGTTGTGGAGCTTTGTACTAGTCAGTTTATTTTCTAATTGCATCCTTTTCTCTAGATCCCCAACTCTGTCATCATGTAGGAGAAGTCTCATGAATAGACCTTACTAGTTGAATGCTATGAGAGCCTTACTGTTCACATTGTATTACCTCAAAACGCATCTTGCCCTCTGAAAAGTTTATAGGCAAGTTTTAGAAATCAGGAAAACAGTAAATGGTAATATTAGACATTACCTATATGGCTGTGTGTACTAGAAATCTAAGTTTCTAATAAGAACACCTAGAGTTGGCACCTACTGTAAAATCTAAGATGCAAAAACATTCCTGAAGACCTGGCAACCACAGCTTTTGGAAAATAAATACGTAAGAAATTTAAAACTACGTTTTTCCCCTGAAAAAGATGATTCCAAAAACGTAATCACAAGTTTGAGTTGTAAGCTCAAAGTTAGTTTTATTCACAATAGTTAACAAACCCACCTTGAAACAGCATGGTTTTTCAGCACATCCTTCAGAAGTTCAGCATCGGCAAAATAAATTATCCTAAGAATTGCTCTAAGGCACTTGTGTCTAACAGCAGGTCCAGCTGAAGAACTATATACTTCATAAAGAACACCAAACAACGTTTTGATAAAGGATTTTGCCAGTTCTGGGTCCTCTTTCATTAGCTGTGCTCGAGCATCATCCTTCTTCAATTCTGAATGTCCACCTGTGAGAAATCATGCAATAAATCACTGCATAGTTCTTTGCATCTCTGCTGTGATCATTACTTTCTTTTTTTAAAGCTGAATTAGTTTAGGTATTGAATTGAAAAGATATAGTTTAAGAACTAGGAGGCAAACTGATGGCAAGAATGTAGGTGGAAATTCTCCTTTTTCAAGGAGTCAAATCTTTTTTCTTAACTTTTCCAATTTAATGGATTTTCAGTTCTCAGGAAAAGAGTTCACATGTTAAAAAGGACGCATTTCAGCACTTTGAGTTTTGTTGTAGAGCTGTCTTCATTCACATAAATCAGAATAGTTTGATGTTCCACAGAAACCACAAGAAATATATTAGCTAAGTAGCAGACTGTTGTATAGCCCAGCCACAGCTAGAGACACCAGGTGTCTCCTAAGCTTTACTTACTAGTGTTTGTATTGGCTAAAGGGTTTGGTTTTCGCTGAATGGCACGTGCTGTTCCAGTATCCTCATTTATTTGCTGCATAGAGTTAAAATCAATAGTATAGACACGCCCAAGTGTAGACAGGCTTATCTCATCCTCACCAACCTGATGAGCTGCCTAAAAACAAGGAAGAGTTTAAAGTTAAGAAATCCCTAACAAATAGGAAGCTATATGAAAGGCGATGAGAGGGTAACACAGTAGGAAAAACAACGACTGACAGAAATACAGTAAGAACAATGATCAAGTCACCCATTACTGAATGCCAAAATAGTGCAATATCACAGAGGCTGGAGGAAACTCATGTGTTTGAGTAAGAACAAGGCTGGTATTTTCAAAATCATAAAGGTGGCACTCAATTCCTCATACAGCTGCATTCATATCTAAAAAACATCACCACACAAATGTGTGGAATTATTACCTCTATTATTCGACTATCAATCCTGTTATAGGGATGCCAAAGGCCCCTGTCATCTCGCCATTGCCATATCGCACCATCTGTATTTTGTGCATTTCCTTTCTTTAACATAGTATCAACAGCAAAGATTCCCTCTTTTGGCAGGCAAGGCATCAGTTCACTGTAAAGAATATTAAAAGAGTATTTTACCAGAAGTATACAATAAAGTTAATCTAAGCTGAAAACTGTTTGCTTTCATTTTAGAGAAGTTATGGATTTTAACATACCAACCAGACCCAACCTAGGGCTTCATAACTCACCAGATAAGAGAAGTAAGCTCATAAAGTTCTTGAGGACTTCGTGGAACAAGGTCGATTTGTTCTTGACAGCTCCCATTTGAGGCTCCGCAAAGAAGGAAATGAAGCGTTTCTGCAATATCTATAAAATTATTATTTATGAGATTGCCTGTATCAGAATATGGACTCCATTTTGTGTTAGACGCTATGCAGAAAAGACAGTCACTGCCCTAAACAAATAGGCAGTAGACAATAGGACAAAAGTAATCTCTTCAAACGTTCCAAGAAACATGTTTGTTCTCAGGTCTAGGGTTTGTTTTGTTTTTTGTTTGTTTTTTGTTTGGTTGGTTTTTTGTTTGTTTGTTTTACAGGACATATAGGGGAGAAATATCACTCAATATACAGGACACAGAAGGAAACAGGGGAACCACAGTTGAAGTGACAAGTCAAAATTTACAAGATGAACAGAGGAAAACAAGTGAGAACTAAGACAGCTACACAGCAGTTACTTTTCTTTACTGTTTCCCTTAGAAAAGGCCTTTAAATAACATTTCCCCCACCCAGTAAAGACGACAAAAATAATTATTCAGCTTGTGTTGAAATGAGAGTAACTTGTGCAGCTAATACAGTCAGAATTAGACAAGCAGTCTAGTGACAACAGCTAGAGATGGGAAAGGGGAGAAAAACCCCTCAGTAAAAAAAAAAAGCTTTCAACAAGATTAACTAAACTTAGTATCCCAGGGAAAGCATAGTCAGAGAGGAACATAAGAGAATGCAATATTTGTATAATCAAATGCACAGAGTTCCATATTGACCATAGGCATTAACTTAAATAGGTCCCCCCCAGAATATGAAAGAGCAAGAACTCACTTTGCTTCATAAGTTGGACTGCAAGTGTAGGACAATTGGAGCACATTAAGGAAAACATGCGCACCACCATGATGAACATTCCTGAGCTCAGGATAGGAGGCGTCACTACCAAGAGTTGCTGGATATTTGTTAACAAGTCCTTGGAAGCAACCTGCTGGAGCAAGTTCTTCAGGAGAGAACAGTAAAATTAAAAACGTTAGTCTGACTTTGAAAGGTAAGCCCTTAGGAGAAACTGAGGGAGAGAAGAATGAAACAAAAATCCACACCCAAAAACCCACACCCTTACCTCCTCATGCTGGAAGTTGTCCACTAGCCGTGCAAAACAGAGACAAGTGCTTTCAACAGACTTTTTGTCCTATTATAAAAAAAGTGAAGTATTTGGTTTGTATTAAAATATTTTAACTTGCATTAGATTATCCTGTCATTTTGATGCATTCATAAAGTTTCTCCAAAAAAGCCAGATGAATCACATTTTACAGAATATTACAGCTCTGAATTTTAAATTCATTGATATAGTCTAAACTAACCTCCTGATATGGCATATTCCCTGGGAAACACCTCACATTTGCAACACAAGTACCTTTGGGGACCTTTAGAGATCAATAAATGAGTCTGTAATATCCTTTTTGAGTTCTACAAGGAGGAAACAAAAGGAAAGAGAGCTACAAAGCCAGAACAACAAGGAGATATAGATAATAAACAGGAGTGAAGGCTGCTGCTGTTGTACAGACCACACGAAGCCTGATTTTTATATCATGTGTACACCCAAGACAGCAAATCCAAAGACACTAAGATACTAAAGATTGCTCTAAAAATAGCTCTAGTTAAAAGTTCATTGAAACAGTCCAAAAAGTTCATCTGAACATAATAAAACACTTTTACTGTAAGGGTGGTTGAACACTGGAAGAGGTTGCCCAGAGATGCTAAGTCTCCATTCTTTGAGGTTCCTTTTAAATAACAAAAAAAAAAAACCTACACAAAACCACACAAATAAAAAAAATCTGCTGGACATGATCCTGGGCAATCTGCTCTATTTGACCTTGCTTAAGCAGGGGGTTAGGACTAGATAACTGAGTGGTCCCTTCCAACCTCAACTATTCTGTTAAGAGTTAACTCAAGACTTTCTTTTTTGCCAGAAAAATTCCACTGCAAAATTTCTTTAAATCTTACTTTTCTGAGCTGTAGCTTCTCTTCAGAGAGCAGAAGTCTGTACTTGTCCCTACTACTGCTGAGAACGGTGCTTCCTGTTTCCAAAGCACCATCTAAAGCTGACATTTGACTTCTGTGAAGCTGCCTCAAAGATTCAAGTAGTCTCCCAGCAAGAAATGTTGGCAAAATTAAGAATAGCACAAGAATACACAAAAGATTCCATTTAGTTGCATTTGTTAAAGAACAAAATAATTTCTCCTTTTTCACCTTTTTAACAGGGATCTGCCAGCCAAGCAGGATGTCCAAATCTCTTTTAGTGCAATAGTTGTGAGTGCTCATTTATGAAGACAGCAGCATTGCAATACAGGCAGATCTTAGGAGCCCCATGATTTAAGGTTCATCACTTCGAACTATTGTGCAAGAGTAAGAACTTTCTTTTTAAAAACCTGTAAGGCCTCCCAAAAACTCCAATCAGAAAAAAAAAAAAAACACAAGAACTGAAACAAACTTTTCTGAGCCTGAAGTGGGAGGGGACCTTGCAACTCATTTAGTAAGAGAAAAACATGAGTAAGGCTGCTGCATTTCCTCTTACTGATTGGCAAGAAGGACTACAAACTCATTATTATTCTTCACGCTCTAAGTTAAAGTACCTTATTTATCTCATTTTACAAAACTAGTAGGGGTGTCATGAATCCTTACAGCACCTTTACAAAAAAAAAACAAAGCGTCCATATGCACATTAGAATATCGCAACTGACAGTATAGGAACTTTAAGGCAATCATCACATTGCAAAGGCAAATAATACACAGTCAAGAACTAGGTATCTGGAGATAACTTTACACTACTTTCAGGTAAAAATGAAAAACTTTCCATTTTAGAATAGCTTCTTACCTGATGCGTTAACCTTTGTGTAAGCAGTGGCAAAGAGTCTGCCACAAAGTGAAACTCATCAGGTGTTATACTCTGGCAGCAGTTGGCAGCAATAGCTAGCGCATTCCTCTGTGCATTTATGCTGAAGAATTCCAGATACAGCAAACAGTCTGCCAACCCACCCTATAATAAAATAAACAAACATTTTCACTCTCAGTATTGATAAAACCACAGAAATTTGTTTTCTTATTTCATCCTCACAAAGATTACCAAGATGCAGAACTGGTAGAGGTAAAAGTTCTTTCTTTTTTACTTACTGCCTGCAGAATGGCTTTACTATGCCTACGAGATAACATCTCCAGGGCTGTAAGCGCCTGCTCTGCCACATCAATGCACTGAATAACTTGCAGCTACAAGAAAACAAGAAAGGTTGTAGATCAATTTCTAAATCAGTTTGTAAAAAATAATCTTCATTAACACTTGAACAGTTAGCCTGTACTAAGACACTTATGCTAATGGAGCTGCACTGCAAGCTGTAATCAAGCCAGCCAATTTAAGGCTAGATCAGCTATATAGTTACTCCAAGAGTTACCAGTTTATATAATTTCACAGTATCTTTGCAACACCAATCAGAAAATACGTTCTCAGTGAATCAGGCAATGCTTTTCAGTAAAGGTGTGAACAAAGAGTAAACCAGTTTTTAAAAGCTTCTCACACATTAATTATCATCTTGTAAGCTATGAAAAGGAGCCCTTGTCTTAATGGTATATCCTGAAGTTAAAACAAAAGATAAAGTCGCCTCAGATTAGTTTAACACTGTTTTGATTTCATTTTACCTTTTCCAAGAAGACAGGAATTGCATCTACCACTACAGCAGATGATCTGGGAAGTGCTTCCATCATATATGTTAAGGCCCGACATGCATGGTTCATCTATTAAATATACAGATATTTGGTTTTAATTTAAGATGATACATTTTTGTATTTCAAAAGTTTCTTAAACATTAAAAATCACTTACAATGTCAAAGTTGTGCTCCATCTGCAGCAGTGTTATCTGTTTTTTTAAAAAAAGTATTGTTAGTTTAGTAAAAAGTACCTAGATATCAACATAAAAAAGGGTACAAATCAGTATCATAGTTATTGACTCAGGACTTAATTTTGGTACGAGTTTCAAAAGAGCCTCTACCTATTCTTGAGCTATTAAAGAATTACTAGAATTGCCAAAATTTAACAAAATGTGCCCTCAAAACCAAATAATGAGATATATAGATTGATACACATACACACATGTCTAAAATTAAGAATATATAATGTAAATAAAGAGTATTTCATTTAAGCAAGATATTAAGTGAAATATTATATCCTCCAATAGAAATATGAGATTTAATCTTTACCAAAGCTGGTACAACACTCTTGACTGGAAATCCTCCTAATGTTTCTTCATTGCCCATGACCAACAGCTGGCACATCTCAATCACTGCCTGAAGTTGCTGACTTTCATCAGTGGCTTGGAGACCTTGTAAAAGCTGTTGGGCTTTAGAACCTAGATACCCAGAAAAAGAGATTAGGAAAGAAGCTATTAGAAAACTTAAGTGTTCAAGGGAACAGTTATGCTATACTTCTGCCAGAGTGGAAGACCAGAGATAGTTTGTTTTCCTCTGTATTTGTAGTTTCACTTCCTTTCCCTGTCATAAAAAGCGGGGGATAGGAAAGGGAGGCAAAATCTCACTCTTGGCTGTCTTTGCAGTGCAGGCTGGTCAGCACAGGGAGTCCACCACACTGCTCACCATAGCCATCTTGCCAACCTACAGCAGGTGCCAGAACCCACACCGCTCCACCTTTTAAAAGCAAAGGACTTTTCAGCACACCCCCTGGACAATACAGCACAGGGAGTATACATGAGACCCCATCCTCTTCTTGGCAGGCAGCGTAACAGGCTGCCTTTGGCTCTCCTGGAAAGCCAAACAGACATGGACTATAAGGTACACATCTTATCCAGCTGCATAATGCAGACATGGTGGAACAAGACTAAAGACCCATGTTCTCACTGACGCACTGTCTGAAGGAAATTATTTCTATCTGAAACCTAAGAGACTTTTGAAACTATAAGCAACATACCTTAGAACTGACATCTACTAATAGTTTTAAAGCTAGCTTAAGCATTTGTTCAAAGCTAGCAAAAAATCCAAAGGGGTTGGAGAGGTCTTTTGTTAAGCAGTTCATCATGCAAAAGAAAAAGATAAGGAAGGGGTGAAAAGGCAAGAACCCTCCCTTCCCCACCTAGAAGGGAATGTTAAGATGCCCCAAAAAAAGGAAAATAAAAGAAATACCGCTAAAGCAAATTTGTCTTCCTTATAGGAAGACCAGCAAATTAATATTGTTGACCAGTGATCTAGCACTATCAATGACATACAAATCTCCAACATGTAAAATATTAAACTACAAAGCTAATACAAATATTAGAATTTACTAGTGGCTGAATTCTACTAGTCTGGAAGTGGAAAGAATTAAGTCAAATTAGACAAACTTTGCTTACTAGCTCCACTTCCAATTGTCCTGTGGAAGAGCTGCGACATCCGAGGACCAAGAGGGCCAAACAGGTGAGGAGGAAGACCCCTAGCCTCTAATAGAGCTAAAAGCAAACAGAGGATAACAGCCATTGTCAAAGCTTCTGCATATATTTTTAAAAGCTTAAATTCCATGATGCTATAAATTTAAAGACTACTAGAATTTTGATACTTTAAGAAAGAAGAGTTAGATGACTGCAGCTACCACAATTTCTAAAAAACACCAAAAAGATGACCTTTAGGGAACACATAACTCACTTTTGTATGCATCAGAGCATTAAGGCCCTTTAAGAAGTCACCCACTGAGTTTCCAGTTACGTATTTCACAGAAGAAATCTCGTCTCCTCAAGTGTTATAGTCCAGATCTAGCATACCAGATATACCAGACTAATTTCAAATCTGAACTCAAACTACATAAAATAGCTTATCTTCACATTTTTAGGAACTGAATGGCACTATTAATCTGAAAAAAATGAGACTGAAAAAAGCTTTATTTGCTGATAAGCAGAAGAGGGAAGAACTCTGCTAGATATTAGAGGTTCTTAGGCTTTGTTTTGAACACTTTTCAGTAGTGTTACATTAGCTAGACTAAGTGGGTGATTCTGATTTTTACTGTAGCAACCATGACTACTGCTGATATATACAGTAACAATTAATAGTAAAAACCAATTTAGCTCAATTTTCCTAATGCATATCCATGCTTGCTGAGGACTATAAGCAAGTGAACTGGTAGTGACGCAGCACTCATTTCCACATTAACTGAAACCTGTCATTTGCAAGGGAGATCATGATCTCAGAACTCCTTGCAATGTAGTGGCAAAATCATTAAAACAGTTGTAGGACATGCAAACTGATTTATACCTGTCTGTACTCTCAGGTTTTGAGAGACCTGAATCCTTTAGCCCAAGCACAAAAGCATGCATTTGAAGAACATGTAGATTTTGTTTGGTCAAAGCTTACAGCAACATGGGTATCAATGAAAAGCACAAAAGAAAAAAAATGTTATCCAGAAGCAGGCAGACTAACAGTAGGCCTAACCTGGCCTGTCACCTGAAAACGTTCTTGCAATTATTTCATATTTGAGCTTACACACTTAATAGAACTGAGTTCTCAGTTCTCCCCCCCCACCTCCACCTGAAAAATCATCAATAGTAATGTATTATACACCATGTAAATAAGTAAATACACTATGCCACCCCCTCCAGACACTACTTACAAATTCTTTACTGAATTAAGGCTTGTAACGCCATATTTCAGAGCCACTGTAAGCAAAGCAACACATTCACAGACAGAGAAACAAAATATAGCCTTCCCACTATGTATAATACAGAATTTGTGTAGGTATGGTTATTTATAAGCTGCAAACAGAAAAAGTGAATGGTAAATTAATAACAACTTTTATACCTTGTAGTCTTCCCATCTCAGAATCATCTGACTCACTTTCTCCAGAGGTTGTCATACCTACAGCCCCAGCAACAGAACTAGAAGCTAAAGGAATAAAATAGAGTAATGCAAGTTACAATGCCTTTAAACCTACAAAATTCACTTAAATTCTGCCATCAAGGAAAGCATCCACCATCAGAAGAGTGCTCTACATTTAACATTGCCACCACCATACTTCTATGTAATTGTCATTTTAAATAGACCAGTCTACAGCTCTAATACTTTCCAAAAGCTGAAGAGAGGCTATATCAACACAAGATAATGAAAAAAAAAGTACAGCTATATCAGCAAATTACCTTTCAGAGAAATTCACCTGTATCCTTAGTAAATTTATGCTTTTCTTAATTGACTGTTGTGTTGCACTTAGCTTCCATTAATTTTGACTTTTTTGTACCGATGTAGCTAGCTTTAAGCAGAGAACGTTTGAGATTTTCTACAACCCAGCGTAATTGCTTAACAGCTCCTTTGAACTCACTACTGATTAGGACCAGGTGATAAAATTAAGTACCATTTAATAGAACTGTGCAAGTAAGAGCATTTAACTTGGTTACAAATTTCTCCAGTACAGACACACTTGCAATTTCAACAGAAAACTTGTACAATATTTATGAGTAGTTGCAAGAGTTTTTACAGGTAAAAGCATGCCTTCTGTATTCTGAACAGTTTGGTGTCTCTTCAGTTGGCAGTGCAGTAGTTTATGTAGCATCAGATGGTTACATTTAAAAAAAAAAAAAGGTAGATGCCTGAAAACTATAGTCTACTTTATTGAACATAGTTTGGAGACTACAAAAAAAGCATAACCAAAACACGTACCAGATATCCAAGAGATCATATTCAAAAGAAAGGTCCCTATCACTCAAAAACTTTCCAGAATTACTTACCAGCTTAAATAATTTCTCCACAGAACTTAAACCATTTAATTACTTTTAAATGCAAAGCAGCTTATATGAGCAACTATACTAAAAATTCTTCAGTTGGAATTTCTTCTTACCTGCAGCTCCCTGGGGAGCCTCATCTGTACGTGCAGCTGAAGAGTTAACTCCATCCTGGTTGTTGTCAGGATCAGCCATCTTCTCCTGTCGGCGAGCTTCAGCTGCTCCTCTTTTGCCCAGGCCAGAGCCTCGCCGACTAAAGGTTCAAAAAACAAAGTTTCAGACCTTATGAACTAAGACAAGAGATTTATTAATGTGAGACCCACATAACATTTATGTAGATCACTACCACAAAGTTGCACAGACTAACAGAGTCGCATAAGAATCAGTCTTCACAAAACTATCCAACTCTTCTTTACCGTCCTTGCCCCGCACCATGACAGTGATTTGTTTATACTAACACATTACCCCCAGGTCCTTACATTATACCCTTCAAGACAAGGCAGTCTACTGCCTAAAATAGGCAAACAAGCAAGATTAAAGTGCCTGTTGGTTACAAATCTCGTACACATTTGAGAAGTTTGATGACAGAGTAACTATCATTAAAGGAAGTTCTGAAATACTGAAACACAAAGAACTCTGATGTTAAACTGTCTTTTCAGCGCCAGAACAAGTTTGAGGGCACAAGCCTTTTTAAATTTGCTTTTTTAAATGCTACTGTTATCACCACTACAAATATATATGCCTACAAAGAAAACAGTCAAATGCACACTTGACAACAGAATCAGACTTCAGAAGCTTTTTTTTTTTATGGCATTGAAGATGGAAAATAAGTTGTGCCGGAACTACTAAGTGTAGCTTAGGCTTAAGAAAAAAAATAAAACTTCTTAAGGCTTCATAAGTCTACCTTCAGAATACATGCAACTACAAAAATTGTTTGTGTCACAGGACACATTTACACTCCCCTCCCATTTAATCTACCAGCTCTTTAAAATTATTAATTCAGTACAAATTTTCGCCTGCATCAGAAAGTATATTAAGTACCGAGATGCAGCTACTGACAAGCTGAGTCAGCTCAACAATGTAAACTATTAAAACAGACTCCTGTGTGGTACCATGAAGTCTTTTATTTTTCAAAATAGTCATCTATTTTATTATTCACGATGGACAGTAGTTTAGCACTCTCTGTTTTTGTGTTTAGTATCTTTTTAAACACCACCTCCCTAAGGAAAGGATTTCCCTCCACCCCATAGCTGAGCGACTTACTGAAGGTCTGATGGTGACAAATTCCATGTACTATCCATGACACTGGTGTACAGAGTAACCCAGCAGGCCTGAAAAGCTACAGCTACTTCTACAATAGCAAAGTAAGAGACAGACAATGCCAGTTTTCATGCATGAAAACAACATTAATATCAACCCACTGCAGTAATTAGGTTTCACTGTCTTAAGTCTTACCTGGTGCTAGCACAGGAGCCCGTGGTCTTTTGCCGTGTGCTCCGCCGCAAACTGGGGAGCTCAGCAGGTGGTGATTCACTGCGCTTCTTTGTAGATTTTCTTAGACCTAAGTAATATATAAAGAATTGGGAGTAAATCAGTCTTTAAATACACAGCAGTTTACAAAGCAGTGAAACTGCTGTGTACAGGAAGCTTCTACGTAGAAGAACAGCTTCCACACAAGAACCACAATAAGCCCATATCAGCTTTTAGTCACATTACACTGAACTGCTATACCAGAAAAAGAAAGGTTCAGGTATTTACTTTTACTCATTATTTTGAGTTAAGTAATATTAAATTCAAAGTTGTTACCTAGATGCCTTTTCCTAACCTACACGCTACAGTTATAGAAGAGCTTGTAAGTCTCTCATGCTAAATGGATATCATATTATAGGATACAAGTTTATTATTTCCTCATGATGATGTTCAAATTGCTTGAAATAAAAGAAGATACTTGAGCTTGAGACAAAGAAATTACACTGGGGGGATGGCAGCGGTGGTTGCATCTCTTTTCGCCCACTTCCGAGTAAATCTCTGCAACATAATCTCCTTCACTAGTTGAATCATAGTTTTTAATCAGTTTTATTCACATTAGTATGGTTTAAGAATAATTGCCTTAAATCAAAACCATGTTCCCCTCCAGAAGTCGAGCACTGACAGTGCTGAGATCTCTCATATGTATTATTTGTGTTCCTGTTTCAACTACATCCCTTCAACCCCTATCACCACCATAAGGTCTTCCTTGAGGCAAATAACCACCTTGAGGCAAATATCTCCACAGCTTGGGAAAAGGAGTTCAAGTTATTAATTTGGAAGTATTTGCACTGCTGAAGACTGACCCAACTGATATTAATTTGCTCTAGGTTACAAAGCCATTGTTCTGATGACATATCCCAACACAGAACCAAGTAAATCTTAAATACACAAAAAACCCATGCAATACAACAATCACGGATGATGAGCAAGCTTACTATCAGATTGAAATATCCTGTAACAGCTTCCAAACCAGAAGGCTGATTAAAGTGTCAAAAATTAAAAATCCTTATCAGGCTCAGCTTTGCATTTCGGTCCCCTCGCCTTTACAATAAGTAAATAAAATAAGAGAACCCCATAACATTCAATTTAGACATACTATTACTAGAACAGATGCAAATAATTTTGAAAAGATGAGAAAGTTAGATCACTGCTCCCTCTTCTGGCAACAGAGCCAAAATAAAACATTTTAATGTGCAATGTTTTTGAGCACAGTACCTATCAAACTGCCTCCTGTCTATTTCCTTCATCCTAAAACATTCCAGAAATGCTGAGTTGTGGCACTGAGGGATAAATACCCAGTCAGAAGCTGCGTAGTTAACGGAAAAGGGAAAGTGATCTGAAAAGCTATTACTGACCTGGTCAATTGTCCTTTCAAATACTTAAATCTATTTGACCCAGGAACACAATGCTGTGTGCAGTTAAGTTCCACACAGATGAAGATTAACCTGGTATTTGTGTAGTTAATACACACCTGGCTTACTAACTCAAGAAATCCAGCAACCTTTAGAAAACAACAAGTTTCTGTATTTAACAGCCACCAAGCACTGACGTGAAGCAGGCCAGCCACCTGAACCTTCAGATGGTCTGTACATATAGAACAAAATAAGTAAATTTTTCAATACTTAGAAAACTAGTGGCATTTTTACTACATATGCTTTCAAACCAAAAATTTAAATTGAAGTTTCTACAACAGAAATACATGATGACTTCAACCCTATTTACATACAGTAAGACACTCACGGGGGGGAGGGAAAGGGAAAGAAGAGGAGTGTTATAACAAGAAATACAAAATAAAATCAGCTTGAAACAGTTGTAGCAGGGTCCCACACCACAGCTATCTAAGCTTCTCAAGTACTAGAAGTTCACACATACAACAAAACTCCCCTCACAGCTGGTTACATTCTACAATAGAAAAACTTAGCTTTAACTGGCACCAGGTACTGGCACTGTAAACTCCACAGCTAAAACGTGTTTACCACCCTGAGTTCACATTACGTATATGGAAAAGTAGGCTACTTGGTACCTACAACATTATGGTGACATTTTAAGTGAGATCTACTTCTGCTTTAGAAGTTAATCACCCTGTTACAGTGGAGTTCACTGGAAAAACATACAAAACCATTGTAATTCTTTATGTCAGCATGCCACTTACTACTTCAAGTCTGTGGCTACTCATTTTCAAGTAGTCAGACTAAATATTAAGTAACTTCGTATCATCTTAGTAATAGGCTATCAATGAGACACCACAGACCCACTGTAAGTGAACTAAGATTGACTTAACCTGAAACAAAATAGGCTTTTTGCTAAGGGCAAAGGTTTCACAGAACAGCAGAGCTAGCTTAATTTAACAGTATGGTACACTCACTCATGTCTTATTGTTCCCAAAGCAGACCCAAGATGAACAAAGTGCACAACTGATACACACTTTCTTCTCCATTAGTATTCAGTTTGGTGATCTGAGCTTGCTTAACATAGGTCAGATAAGCACAGACACCATGAAGCAGCATGGCAGTGAAGCGGTGAAATGGGCTGTCCTTTTCTGTAAGAGGCATTAAATTAGCTGAGCCATCTCTTTAAACTGAATTACATCAGTAACAGGGTTTTAGAGAATACAAAGAGTCACCCAGTTACTGCTTGGTGGATGAGCTGCAGGATACATCACAGCCTGAGTACCCAGAAGAGTTGAGCTCATTTTCTCCTGCCGCTCAGGAAGAACATTCTATTTGACAGATCTTTTTGCATGTTTCTCTTTTCCCAAGGCTTTATTTCTATACATCTGATGTATCTACCAGAGCACATATGAACTTCCACCTCCCTCTGTTAATTTCAAAGGCTAAAAAGGAAACGATAAAATACTTTTCCAAGCTTGTTCCCTTCCTGCTGTTCAATGCCACTCTCTGTCCTTAAAGTTTGTTCTTTAAGAAGGCTTCTTAAAGTCAATCTTACAACCTGCATCTTTTGCAAATCCTCTGAGTCTTCCCAATACCATAAGCTCAGGACTGTCAACTTCATCAGCATAGGACTGAATCTTCTTGCTTTCACTTGCATTGTCCTCAAAATTTGATCTCCCCCTTACCACACAGCCAACACGGCCTCCCAGTGGAGTGTTAGTCCTCTATCTGTAGGAGCTGCAGGAGGCTAACGCCCCAAGCCTTCACTGGTAAATAGGGCACAACCCAGCATTCAGAGAGATGGGATTAGAGATGCCCTGTGACTGCCTGACAAAGGAAAGCACCAGTCTTATTGCCACAGACAGACAGCAAGGGCTTTCAGGGGAATTGGTTTAATGTTCACCTCCAAAAGTCGTTTATTCAGCGCTATTTCTGTAATATACAGGAGTTATCATAAGGAGATCTGTTTCAAAGAGCTAGTAAAAGTTATGAACAGATTTTCAATATGGACTTTCAATAAACCAAAGGAAAATTAGGTTTAAGCAGCTCATATTCAGCAACTGCAAAAGCTTTGGATGTAAACTTCAGAATTAAAGCAAAGGCATGTATTTCCTTATGACAAACAGATACATTGCTTATGCCCTGACATCATCCTATTTGCATGCCAAACACTCATGTTAATGACTCTGAAGGAAAATAGATCAAAACAGGCTAAGCCTGAAACAGCACAGCCTAACAGAAATCAAATAAAAAAAAGTAATATCTTAAGAACATCTTCATATTTAAGTGTGTTTACTGGTCAGCTTTTTTTTTTAAAAGGCATTTTTTGTTGCATGAAAGAACAAGTTCTGAATGCAGCTGTACTGCCTTCATTTATTTTAAGTCTGAGTATATTACCCAAGCCAAAACAAAAGCTAGTCAAACTTTCACAGTCCATAACCTGGAAAGCCCTTTAATTGCAGTTCAGAGAGATAATCAGCAGAGATTTACTTGTTAAGACTGGAAGTTTAGACTTCAGACTGGCTCCTGTGTTGGGCTGCTCTCCTCACACCATAAAGACAGGGTGAAAATAGCTGTTGCAGGGGAAGGCAAGACCACCTCCTGTCGTTCTAATACTCCACTATTCCCCTCCCTCATATCAACCCAGACATCCCCAGCTCTTGATTATAGTTCCACACAGCCCATCACAGCAATTAAGCCAAGTATCTCCAAAGTAGTCATCTTATTTCCTCAATCCCAAACCCACAACTCTAAGGCTCTAACAACCATCACAGGCAGCACTGTCACCTGCAATCCCAAATAAACTAATTCAGAGCTATTTTCAGATTCCTTTCTCCCTCACCTCCGCCAAATCCCCCGAAGAAAGGGGTTACACACCATTCAGGCTCCATGTTTACCTTCATGTGGCTTTTCACAGTATCCCAATAACCTCTCCAGCCCCACAAATCTTGAAGTATTAGGAAGAGCCTTCTCAGTCAGAGACAGCTACCCAAGGTTACCCTGCTCTCAACACTCATTGCCAGCTTCCCCCTACTTAAGGGCCACAAGACACTACAGAAAGGCAGTACAGATTTCCCAAATAATGGAGACATAATTCAGCTTGGGTTTTTGTTGTTACATAATCAGTGAGATGACCCAATTGGCAACATTTAAAAAGCCCCCACAAAATGTAGGGCTTGAAAGGGATGTGAAAATAGTCACATCAAGACAGCAAACCAAGAAGCTTGCCTTCCCCCCTCCCCCCCAGTCAAGAAATATTTAGCTACAAATATAGAGGTGAAAAATGTTAGTCTAGCCTGGTTTTATTCTTCAATAAATTCTATAGCTGTTATTCAGTGATGTCACAGCTCAGTTACACAGACTGCTGTGTAGCTGAAGACTCTGAAAGTCACCTTGGCTGCACTTAACACCTATTAATTATCCAGTGAGGACTGGGCAAGAAACCTCAGGGTATTCCCCTCCAATACATGAAAAGCTTCTGCAAAGGTGGCAACCATGTCTCCCCTCATTCTTCTCTTCAGCAGAGTAAGCCAGCTCATGTCTTCTAGTTTCTCTTTCAAAGATCACAACTAGTAATAATTCTTCTTGTTCTTCCTGAACTGCAATACCCAGAAGTGAACAGCATTGCATTTATACAGATATGACCAACCGTATATGTTAGCCAGAATAATCTCCCCTCTCCTCCCACTTTTCTTCCTAGGACCGCTCCCCCCATCATTTTTCCTGAAGCTTCTGTAGCTCCTTACAGAGTTATGTTTGCATGTTTGTTTTTTTGTTTATCTCCCACTAGTTCTATAAGCCCTACTTCAAACTTCTTCAAGCATCTGTTTCATATTATACCCCTATACAAGCCTACTGAATTTTAGTCTTCACTTTTTACACAGGATTACTACAACTTCTGAAGACATGTTCCCAGGTAAAGGGGTGTACAATTCAATAGTTTAATGAAGATCTCTGTTTGCCCTTACTGCTTCAAAAAGCCTTAGGGGTGTTAATATTTATGTGAAAAATCACCTACTTCCGCTCCCTTATCCTCTAAGGGTAACAGCTTGCTACAGAAAACAAGTTTGAACTTACCCATTCTTCCTTAAAAACCCACCATGGAGATTTATTTTTTTAACATTTTCTTGACACTTCTCAGCATTATCCAAAATGTGTATTTTCTTAAAATATTTCAAATTTGTCCTAATATTTTCAAGTTAGTGAAGCTGTATGACAGACAAGTTATTTTCTCTTTTTTAAAAAAGGGCTAAGCTAACAATAGTTACTGTTGATTCTAAGATCATTTCTATCTGTTGTCAAAGAGCTCTAACGCACTATTTGAAAGGCTGAGACTATTTGAAAATATCATAAAGTTTAACACTTTTCTTCTATTCTAGGTTGGGTTCTTACTCTTAGTGATATTCAGTATAATCACTTACTCTGATCAATGATCACAGAATAGTTTGGGTTAGAAGGACTAGATGACTTTTAAAGGTCTTAATCCCCCCCTGCAATAAGCAGGGACATCTTTGACTAAATCAGGTTGCTCAAAGCCTTGTCCAACCTGACCTTGAATGCTTCCAGGGATGGGTGATCTACCACCTCTCTGCACAACCTGTTCCAGTGTGTCACCACCCTCATCATAAAAAATTTCTTCCTTGCATCTAGTCTAGATCTTCTCTCTTTTAGTTTACAACCATTACTCCTTGTCCTATCACAACAGGCCCTGCTAAAAAAATTTGTCCCCATCTTTCTTATGAGCCCCTTTTAAGTACTGAAAGGCCACAATAAGGTCTCCCAAGAGCTTTCTCTTCTCCAGGATGAACAACCCCAGCTCTCTCAGCCTGTCCTCATAGCAGCGGTGCTCCAGCCCTCGGATCATCTTCATGGCCCTTCGCTGGACCCACTTCTTTTGATGCGGCCCAGAATGCAGCAAGCTTTCTGGGCTGTGTGCACACATTGTCAGCTCATATCCAGCTTTTCATCCACCAGTACCCCCAACTCCTTCTTGTCAGGGCTGCCCTCAATCCCTTCATCCCCCAGCCTGTATTGATACCAGGGGTTGCCCCAAACCAGGTGAAGGATGTTCAATATAATAACCATTAGAATAAGTTTTGCTGTAATCTACAGTAAAATAAAGAGGCATTAGACATTTTACACTTCCTAGTATCACCTCTAAGTACTTCCCCCTCCTGCCCTCAAATTGAGACACCATCTAGAGAAAGTAACTTTAGCCTCTATTGAGCCTAGAGATGTCTCTCACCATGCTTTGTGTCCCTTACCAGTGACTTTTTATACATGAACACCCATACCAACTTGGGTTTGTGTCGTATACTTGAATGTCTTAGTTCAACTTAAGTTTATTTTTTTGCAAAAAAGGTTCACAGAAGAGTTAAAGATAGTCAAGCTGGCTTTCTCAGTACATTTGTTGTGGAGACAGTTTAGGCTCATATTCTCAATGTTGTTTTTCAAGCTAATCAACACCACCCCCCCCTTACCTTGTGCTATCCCACCCTTCCACTTCTCGCTCCTTGCTGAAGTTTTGTAGCTTGTCATGTAAGTTACTCTCTGCCTTCACCTTCTTGTTTTTCACTTGTTGGAGGAGAAAGAATTCTCCTCCCTGTTGCTTTTCTTCACTGCTAAACTGCTAAAAAGTTGCCTGCAACAAGGACGGACTTTGCTAATAACTTGTTGGTCAGCCCCATTCTTGCCTGATTCCCATCCACTTTCCCCTCGCTCCACCCTGTGCAAATTTGGAGATTTTACTCTGGAATTCATCACAAGTCTTGAACCATGGAGCAGGTAGATAAAACCTTGCTATAAAGAAAGTACCCCCTCTTCCCTTCCCCAATGCCATTCCTCCTCAGTTAGGTTAAGTCATTCCAGAATCAATGCTCCAGTCATGCAAGTTATCTGAAACAAGCCTGTTAGGCCAGTTAAATGTATTTTGATTATACCGGAAGACATCCAGTTGTTTATTTCATATATTTCCTGCATTAGTATTAGTTATAGACATGCCCACATGCCCCAGTTGGGACAGGCTACCTGTGACCATGTCTAGGTAAAGGAAAAATAGTAAGCAAAAGCTTAGGAACCCAACTTCTTAAATCAAGTTTTAGAGAATATATGCTATATGTAAATCATACAGTATGCAAAGGCAGCATAATACATTTCAAAAAAATTATGTTCAAGGCAACAGAGCTACAAGCATATCTGCACAGTAGCAAGCAGGTCCTCTGCTGGGAGGCAGCCTGTATTTCTTAATGACAATGTCCAAGAATAGTACCTTGTATTGAAATTCAGCAGAGACATGATGTATTTTTGCAGGAACAATTTAAAAGACAAAGTGACTAACATACTAGGCCCACTAGGTTTAAAAGATCACTGTTCTTAAAGTAACATCATAGATCAGTAACATCACAGTAAAGTGAGCCTGAAACAAGAAAACACGTACTATCTGGTTTTTTTCCAAGCATTTAACTTTCCCACTTCAGGACAGAAAGCTTAAGAAAATGAGAAAAAACATCTGACAGGAGGAATATAATCAAGAGAGTTTTATAACATACATGTCCCCATCACAACATCCAACTATTTTGCATATATTTTATTTTTTAAACTGATTTGCAAGACAGAAGTAACTTAAACTTACAGAACACTGACTGTACGTAAATCATCTGCTTTAGCTGTAAATAGTTTCAGTCACAGCTTTACTTAAAAGCTCTGCAGAACACACTATTAATTTCTCTAAGAAGATACAAGAAGCCTGAAAACAATAGAAGTATTTGTTCAGAAGACTTGATTTTCAAATATATGTGCTTATTCTTCCACAAAAGAACAACTTACTTGCTAGCTTAGCCTGTAGTCCTGAAGGTCCAGGTTTTGATGTCTCCGACTTGGAAGAGCCTGGTAGAGACAGTTTTGTTTTAGGCAGACTGACTTTTGGGCTGAATCGAGCAGCCCAGTCAAACTTTGAAGAGCCACTTGTTTTACTCTGTTCTTTGTCCCTGCTACTCCTTCTTGGACTGGGGCTGGATGCAGAACGGGAACGTCTAGCCTTATTCTGGTCCTTTCCCTGTTTCACTCTGGCACCCTGAGGAACAGTAGAAGAAGCAGAGGCAACAGCAGAAGAGGAGGAGGATGATGTAGAAGCTGAAGAAGAAGAATCAGTGATGGTGCTACACCCAGCTTTGGCTGAGGTCACCGATTTTGAAGCCAGCTTGGAGAGTTTTGCTGACTTCTCTTCAGCGCCAGTTGATTCAACTGCTGAACCACTCTTTATGCAAGACAGATTCTCTGTCCTTTTCCTTTTCTGACTTCGGGAGCTACCAGCAGCTCCACCCTTTCTGGTGTGAGCCTTGCTTGTTGATGGCAATTGTGTAGACTTCGGCTGTTCTTGGTCGAAGTGTCTTCTCTTAGTTTTAGTATGTGGCTTGTTAGTTTCCAAGGAAGTTTCAGTGTGTTGAAGTGCTTTGGGTTTTTTAGCAGAGCTAGGAGAATTGGTCCTCCTGTAATCTGGACTAGCACTGCGTTTAACTCCTCTAGAATTGTCTTTCTTAGGCACTTGCCCCGTTTTTTGCTTTTCTGAAGTATTGACTCTCTCTGGATCTTCTTCTTGTGGTATTAAAACAGCAGATGAACTACAGCCTCTGTAGAAGTAAGCAGGAACAGTGTCAGTATTGAACTCAAAAAACCTCACAGTTACAACAGTCTTGCAAGATACATGTCAGCATTCTCTAATAATAAAGGAAACTGCAGGTCAGAAACATTGTTGATTATTAAGTTTACATTGAAACAAGAAAAAAGCATGCTTATATGAGAACAGACATATTGCAAATCTTTGCTAGCACGAAAATTAAAATAAATTACGAAATAAAAGCACAGTACGCTGCCTTTTTTAAGGGGAAGATATGAGGTAACTTAGATTAAAAAAATAATCAGATAGTAAAATCTAATACATATGTCAACTGATTAAAAAATATTCAAGCCATGAAGCTATCATCTGAATGTTTGAGAATATAAGTTCCACAAGAGAGTAAGGAGTGTTCAGTAATGCATAACTAGTCATAACTGGATTCTAGTTCAAGGAAGGCTCTTAATGAAAGGATAGTTTCTCATCAGTCTTGAAACTGAGGTAATGAATCACGGACAAAAATGGAAAAATTCTCTTCTACATGACAGAAAACTGTTCCAGTGTATATACAGCAGAAGTGTAGGAAAAGCAGACAAAGCATGACCGAGATTATTACCCTGAACACTGGCATATTTTAGATTATTACATTTCAATTAATATTGGAAATTGCTCAGAACTCCTTGGGCAATCTTCCCCCAACATGACACAGGAAGAGGGGAGAAAGACCTTGCAAGTATTCCAGGACTAGTTATGCAGAAATCATTTCCTCCCCATCACTGATGGAATGCTCTTAGTTGGTGAATTAAAAAACAAAACACAAACAGAATGTGAAACACTGAAATATATCCACTGAATGAAATACCTAGATTAGTTACAAATCTATTAGTCATACATTCTATAAGAACCCTGTATAACTAGATACATTATATACAGTTGTGAAGCGCAGATAACACTGTTTAACTTATGAATATGAAGTACAATTACCTTTTAGAAAAGTGTCCCTTGGACTGCTCAGAAGTAGTATTAGACTGCACTTTGGGTGTCTTTGAAATAGATTTTCTATTCTCAGGAGGGCTATGTGCCTTATGTTTTGCCTGCCCTAAATGTGACCTGTCAGCAGAAAGTCAAAACAGAAAGCTATCAGGATTCCGAGATACAGACACAAACCTGCAGGTGGAATTATTATTTATTTTTGGACCATTTACAAATATTAGTTTACAGCTTCAAACCTTTCCATATCAACCCCTAACATTAAAGCAGTATTTCAAAAGAATTATCTGGTGCAGTTACAAATCAATACCAGTGTAACTGTTTTGTAAAGCACAAAATTATTTAGTCATTTTAAATGAATAAAGCATCTTCTCACACCTGAGCTGTGCAGATAAATTCACATTTTTCTGATGTGCAAGATTACTGAATTATTCACTTAACCATTAAGCTAGCACAGTAAGGCACACGACCAGAGCACCTGTCAAAGATCTCTCCTCAGAAATAAGATACATACTCGTCAACCTCAAGATTCCATGCATTAAGACTTTATCTAGTTACAAGTGTTTACAAGTTTGTCTCTCTGCTCTTCAGTTTAAGAAAAATCAAATGCTCGGAACGGGAATGCAACCCGTTCCACTCAGTAGGAGAGTTCAGCTCTGCCAGTTGTTTTCTGGCTGCAGATTCACCAATTCAAAGGACTGGGAGCTGTTTGGCAACAGCTGAAGTAAGAGGAATGAAGAATTGCGTGCTACCGATGAAGGCAGTCAGATGAGACAGGAAACCTATGATGTCAGAGAAAGGAATGAGTTTCACTTCAGATAAGCTAAAAGAGGCCTTCCAAGCAGCTTTCAATTGCATGCAAAAAACGTTTCATTGTATGAGCTCTGAATGGAGGACAAAGATCATACTATACCATAGATAAAAACTTAAAATAATCTCCACTAATTCCACGACCATTTTCAAAACCAATAAGAATTACCATCTGCAAAACTCAGAAGAGACAGCTTATCAGCATTTAAAACAGCAGAGTATAAGTAATTGCTATGGCAAGAGACATCTCACTTGTACTTCCCTGGATAAAACACGCTTTTGACTCAGCTGTCACCAGGAAAACTCTAGTGTTCATATCCTACCTATACGGAGACTCTGAGCACCACTAACCTTTATGAAACCTCAAATTAGACTAGTATTAATGCTGGAAGAAGAATTGTTGATTATCCGCCTATATGCTATTAATCTAGGCTGTCTAGTCCTTTGAGTGGAGCTATGCTAACATCTTTGAATCGTATGGGGAAGGGGAGAAATGTCAACTTCTGATTTTCATGTCCTGCTCCAACCCCAAACATCAAAAATTTTAGTCCAAAAGGGTAAGTAGAAAAGTTCCACAAGCTTTCAGACAGCTTCTTCCAACAAAATGCCAGAAATCTGGTAGCAGAGGCAGAGCTAAGCCTGCTAATTGACCAGAAAGTTTCACCATCCTTTTAAGGATTTCAACACAAGCCTAAACGTAAGCCTCAGTAGGAAAGAAGTACCAAGTACCTAAGTGATAACCATATGATAATTTGCTTACAGAGTCAAAATGGTAAGACTTCAGTAATATGACTGTTTTTCTTGACAACTTGCCTTCCTCTGTTTTCTTCCAAAGTATTCTCATTTAGTCACTCAGATGAATGCATCTAGACAGCACATATTCAAAACATTTTCTGTGGCTCATCTTTCTAAGAGCATAGGTCTGAAAAGATTAAATTAACAGCATCTTCTCCATACTCCACGGTTGGTTTTTTGTTTTTTTGTTTTTTTTTTTTTTTTTTTTTATTTCTCATACTAGGAGAAATCATTTTTACTATCAAATGCCAATTAAATGAAGCTTAGATCTTCTTTCTCCCCCACCACCACCACCTTCCCCCCCCCCCCCCCCCCCCCCAAAGTTTCATAACCCACTGCAAGGCTTCACTCAACTGAGCAAAGCTGTCTGCTGATACACATTTTAATTCACAAGCAGACACTCAGCTTAGAATAACACAGGTACAGAAGTGGACAAGTGACCCACCGTTTAGTTTGTGGTGTTTATATAAACAATCTCATGGAAACTACCAGCCCTTAGCAAAACCATAATAAAGAACCAACTAGAACCGATCCTCAAAGAGTTACTCTGTGCATATGAGACAACCCCATGCCTTTTGAAGTTAGTCAATAAACAAAGCATTTCATCTAAGTCATGTTCCTCAGCAGCTGACTGTGAGGTATTAAATGCTTCCAAATATGAAGTATACAAAACTTTCATACTTTACATACTTTCTCTCCTCAGAAACACTCCACCTGTCCTCCCCACTAATTCAAACATTAAATTCAGTTTTTACAGAAGTCTCAGGTACGACGTTAGTTAACATATTATCAAGACTGGTCTAAAAAACAAATCCTGTTCAGAACAAAAGTAGCATAACTGACAAAAATATTCTTCTTGCTTTAGTATTTGAAAAAGGTCAGCCCAGAGTTTTTTTCCAGACTCTGCTTATACCAATGTCCTTTTTTCAGCTAAAAAGGATCTCTTCTTTCTCATTCAGCCTTCAATCCCATGTGCACAAGAACATGTATATATTGTATTCCAAAAACTTAATTTGTATCAAGTATCATACTTTCATACACAACTGCAACAGTGTAGCAGTCATTCATGTCAAAATTTATATCCTACTTAAATTCTGCTGTTCCTAAAGATTTCAGGAGAGTGACAATATGCAGATTAAAAGATAAGTGCCACTATCATTTCACGCCACTAAACAACAAAAATTTTTGCAGCACTAGTAAATAGTTCTAGTACATAGGACTACTCCATACCAATATGCTGAAACATTGCTCACAACTAAAAGGAACAGTCAGCTGCACTAGTTTCAGAAAAGATCTTATTGTGTGCCTCACAATATCACTTCCAAATTGTTCCCATTCAAAGTAAATACTATGGCATCACTGGGAACTTAAGACACAAGGGCACAATTCTTCAACACACATAGTGACAATGCAGATACAGAGTCAAGAAAGTGACAGTAAGTACCTTCCACCCTCTCCTCCTGCCCCCATGAAAAGTGCTCTCATTAACGCATCTGCTTCCCACTCCTCTTTGGTTTACTGCTGCAAAGGGAAGCTTTAGTATCATTATCGCTTCCTTACAAACCTGCAAAGAGTCATCCCTCAATGGAAAGTGCTGGAATAGATAGTTCAGACAAGGGTCTTCAGACAAGGCTGTACAATTAGGAAGGTGCCATTGTAAGAGTAATTCTAAATTAGGAGGAGCACTGCAAACTTGTCAATTTGGTAATAAAGCCAGTAAGAACTATTAACACCTACAAGAACAGAAAGTCATCCAAAGTTCAAAGTTATTTCAACATCTCTAGTGACAACAGGAAGTGAAAAATCACATTAGTCCAACTTTACCATGGCCAGTTTGGTTACGTGCATGGGGGGGGGGGGGGCGGGGAACAGTTCACCAGTTAACACATCAGTTTTCAAACAGACATCCCTTGCTTCTTTTAGGAAAAAAAGCACACATTGTAGATGCTAAGTTTAATTCCAGTTTGTGCTGCAAAATTTTTTCTACATTGTCTGTGAGCCTAGCATCATTGTTCGTTTTGAGGGGGTTTTTTGGGGCTTTTTTTTTTTTTAATAAACACAACTGTAAAAATCAAACACTCAAAGCTTATTTCAAGTTACTGTGTTAAGTGTGAAATTGCTAGTAAAACTCAAGGAGAAAACGCATCACAGGCTTCCCCAGCTCATTTTGACTGCAAGTATTGATGTTATTAGGGTGACATCAAATAAGCCCAGCCTAGAAGAAAACAGGTTTGCATTGCTGCTTCCAGGTTAAGCCAAGTCTGGAAGTATTATACGTCACAGGATTATGTTTTACACACTAGACCAGAGAGGACTTAGAAATTTACAGTCTTCATGCAAGTGAACAGTAGCTGCTCAGCAAGTTAAACTGAAAGTTTTAACAGAAGACCTTTAAGCTGCAAAAGAATTGAAGACTACAGAAAGACATGCATGAGCATTTCAGCTTGGAAGTGATATCATTTTCCAGCCTCTCTCCTTTTTAACACCTTCCTCAACTGAAGTATACAGTAATGTTCACTCCAGTCAGAGCACAAGAGACAGTTAAGGCTATGACAAAGGCATTTGGCTATACCACCAATGGCTACACAGCCACTCGCTTACATTAGATTAGTAATTTCAGACTTTGATGTGAACTCTACAAGTGATAAACTACACAAACTCTCCAAGTTTTTGTCACTTAATTTGTATTTTGAAAATGCATGCACCTCAGCCACAAAAAAGCTGTTACATTTCCAGCATTTAGAGAGCTATTTATACAAAGCAGAAATGTCATCAAGTACACAAGTTCAGACAGTATCAAAACTTGTCCGTGCTCAAAGAGTTATGATTACATATCTATGACCAAAGTAAAGTAACCTCCTCCAACACTTTAGAAGGTGTGGCCCTTAAGTTTGCTTATAAACTTTGGGGCTAATTTTAGGCATGAAGCAACAACCCCCAACAGACCTACATTACTGTTTAATTCCCTCTACAATACTAGGGATTTTTGGTTCGGGGGTTGTATATTGGATTTGGTTTGTTTGTTAGTTTTAGGTTTTTTTAAAAACACATTAACCTAATGAAGTGGCTGCATAAAATCTCATACTATCTGTACAGCTACCTCAACAAGTAGTGCAGATCAACAGAAGAAAATTCATAAAGCAAGATACTTGCCATTGAGGACCAACATCCACGCATTTCAATGATTCCTACCATAGCAGACCAGATTATAACCACGAGTGACCAGGATGCACTCGTTAGTTTCATCCAAAAAGATTCCAATTCAAGTGCTCCAAGACCATTCCATGATGTTACCCAAAGCACAGCAGGTGAGGCTGACAGATTTGCTTCAAAAGAACATTCCCAACTCCAAGTAAAATACTAACATAGATGCATTCTAAGTTCACAGTTACTTGCACAATATGAGCATATTATTGAAACTGGCCTTTCCACAGGTTTTTCATTCTATTTGAATGATTTTACAGATGAAATTGAAGAGTTTCACTTTACAGATGAAAAATGAGAGAAAGACTGGAAATAAGTTAATGTCTCAAGTGGCCCAAGAAAACTAATGTAAGAAAAGGGGGCTGGAGGGGGAGTGTTGTTTGCTTTTTTTTTTTTAAATATAGTAGCCAAAGCAGTATGTATCACCAGAGTACAGCAAGGCATAAGGAAGAAGGTACATGAAGCTGTGAACTCTAGACCCTCCTATGTACTGCTCAGCAGCAAAACTAAAACATACTATCCCGCTGCATCTTAGATGCATGGAAGTATGAGTCCTGAGGTTTGTGTCTTCAGACAGGCAACCAGAGAAAAAGTGGCTGTTATCTGAGAGCCTGTCTCTTTCCATTTCATCTACAAATTTTTCAAGAACATGATAGATCTGCCTTACATTGTTCCTTGTATAATAGCCATTTCTGCCCAGCAGCTTACTAAAAAGGAGATACAGAAGACAGTAAGAGAAACTGAATTCATTACAAAGTTTATATTAACCAGCATGCTTTTTACATACTTTGCCAGCCAAAAATGCTTTTTCAGAGACGGAAAGGCAGGGGAGGTCCTGTTCTAAGGAGTCTGCATTTTCAAAGAATATGCAAGGCTTCCATCCTCTTTACTTAAGCAAAGACCTTTGCTTCCAATAAAGATCTAACATAGTTCAGGACTGCATACACTCTTGCTCATGGAAGTCTGACTGACACAGACTTGGTGAAGGTGGAGAGGTCCAGTCATTCAAGACAACTGGCATCTTGAATCATTGTGTGATAGCATAACTAATAGATCACAAGGTACCAAAACACCAGATAACTAACTTTCTTACAAGAAAATAGTGCTACCCCTGAAATTCTTCAAGTTGTCTGGCTCACTGCAGAGCTCCCTGACATTTTGCAATAAAATCTGAATAAACAGTAGATATCTGAAGAAGAATCCCCCACCACATGCCCAAATAACTTGCCTCTAGTTCTTTCTTCTAGGGAGAGGGTTATTCATCCCACATTAAGTTTAGTGTAAAAAGGAAAGAACTGGTAGGGCAATATCTAACTTAAACATTCAGATGTAGATATAACACAGAATGGAATGAAAGCTTCACCATGCTTCATTTAAAGAAGGAGTATCGTCCAAAAACAATTCTAGCTTGCAAAATAGTCAGCTACATAAGGCAGCAACCTCCCCCTCCTTATGCTACAGAAGTCCAGGACAGAAGCCTCATGTTTATCATCTGCTTTTCCATTTGTACAGTAGAGACTAGTTTAGAAAAAATGAAGCTGCATTTTGCAGATTGAATTATTCCCACCAAGGTTCCTTAGAAGAACATCTAGCCTCCTTCATCCTTTTAGTAGTATTAAGTCTAACTGAGAACAAGGTCACTATTAAAAAATACGCCTCATTTTCATTATATGTTATAGCCCGATTCCTTCATAGTAAAAAACTTTTTACTTTGTGCCACTGATCTGCAATATTTTAATACTCTTATACCAAAAAAAACCCAAGCCCAAGTTACATATATTCTAACAACTGTACCAGCAAGACCTCTGAGGAAGCAGAGTACAGACAGATGCTGCCCACCATGATACTATAGGCTAATATTTTAACAAAATTACAGGAAGACTTATCCATACAGGCTTCACTCACTCAGATGAAAACTCTTAATTCCTTGAAGGACATAGTAATAATTATACAGTCAGCATCCACAGAAAAGTTTCAAGGATAACCTTTGTTCTGTATTGTAGAGGCAACCATTTACAGAACAAATACAACCTGGTACACTTGCTCACTAGTACAAGTATATTAAAGGATAGCAAATCTTCTGTTCTTGAATTATCCAGAAGCTGTGCACAATTAACATGCAGTGCAAGGGAACAGAAAAGTGTCAGTAATTCAGCCTTCTCTGAAAGGGACACAGATTTTCCCAAATTTCACACACCAGAGTCTCCCTGTCCATCTATCTGTCCATTGTGTCCCCCTCCCCTCTCTCGCACTGTTTTTGTTATCAGGGAAAGAACAGGGCTTACGAATTTGTTACTACCTCCGATTTTTGGAATATAGCACAGTTCACTTTTTCCCCATAGACCTGCTACCGCAATTCTAGCTGAACATGCACGATAGAGAGATATCCATGTTTTCATCTCATGCAATAACAATATAGACAGCATTTCAGGGGCAAAAAGATTTTACACAGGTTTCACTGCTTGGATTGGAAGGTGAAAAACTACGTTCTCCAATTAAATCACATCAATTTTGCTCTTATACATTAAAACATACCCATGCAAAACAGGCATACCTTCCTCCTACTGCGTCGTCTTGTGGCTGGGCCCCAGCAGTGTTCCTCTGTGAACGTCGCAGTGACCCCCCTGGATTGTTATTAGGCCGGTTGGACATTGGCACCTCTCTCCTGAAGGGACATACCCTTTCTAGACACTATCATTCACTGCAAGACAAGAGAGATATAGTCATAAGACACGTGGCACAAAGACTCACAGCTATCAAGAGGCAGAAATAAAATGCTATTGTTTGAGCAAAAACTTAAGACAAAAGCCTTTAAACAATTTTTAGTTAAAAGGTACATGGACCAAGATTCTTCAAGAGCATTTAAATCCTTAATACAGAACAACCAGTTTTCAGTTTATGTAGCATATAGATGACCTCTTGGACTAGGTGACCTTTAAGGGTCCCTTCCAATCTAAACTGTTCTGTGATGACACGCTTCTTTTCTGGCAAACTTCTGTGATTATTTTAAAGAGACAAGACAAACACAACTTAGGAGAACCTGTATTTGTCAACATCAAGGAAAAGCACACTAACTAGTAAAACTCAATGCTTGATAGAGAGCAATAGTATTTAGGTATTTTAACTTTCATTGTGGGAGATGACAACGCCAGTTTCAGGAATAAGCAGCAGTATCCACAAGATTACAGATTAACTACCGTGCTTTTAAAACAGCTTCTTTCTCCAGTCAGATTTACGCAATTTCCAGTTGCGTAAAGAAAGATATATAGTAATTCAGGAAAAGAGATCTAGCTATATAAGCAAGAAGTTCTTGTCCTGAGAGCTTAACTGGTGGGGAAAGGTATTTGAGACAGAAGAATTAATGAACGTACACAATTATTTTTAAAAAATAATCAATACAATGGCTTTGTATTAATACTTTTGGAATTGCTTTGACTGCTAGAGGTCTACAGGTATTATTTTGGTAGTTATTTGTGGAAGACTAACGTAACACCCAGCTGCAGTCCTCAGAAATAGAGGTATTTCAAGATCAAGCCTCACTTAGCTCCTCAGCAAAGAGGGGTAACTTTTGTATTCTGTACTAAATTGGTATTTCTAAACAAAGAGCATAGCAACAGGACCACAACCAGCAAATCCAGTTTTACCGTTTCTAATTGTGGGGAATCTGGTAAAAAATAAAAAAAAGCATTTGCAGGTGAAAAAAAGCCACAAGAAGGAAAATAGCCAAAGTTTAAGAACACAATGGTGTATATGCTGATACAGTATCTATTATATCTATAGTACAGTAAGCAAGAAGTCTGCCAGTGAAGAGTTCAAAACATTTCAGCTGCAGATAACTAAGGCCCAGTTCAAATTCAAATGCCTGCAATAAAATAACTCTCAAAACCTGGCATTGTCAGTAAAGGCAGACAACACTTGACTATAATTGTCTATTCCTCTGAAAGAACCATAGAAGTGAACAAAAGTGAGTAGAAAAGAAAAAAAATCCTAAATTATTACATTTTACCTGTAGGCCATAAGAAACCAGGCACATAAATTGGTATTATGCAAACCGTTACCTCACATGCCTAGTGAAATGGCAAAAGGAACATGTATACGATCAAGACACCTGCACAGCACAAGAAATTAGTGATCACGATTCTGCTAGCTCAAATTCAGTCTTATTACACTGTAATGACACACAGCCTAATACCTAGAGCTCCCAGTTAGCATGCCAGAAATATTTTAAATAAGCTCTAGCAATCAAGTAAGAATACAAGTTAGGCAAAAGAATTGCTCCCCATCCTAATCCCCGCATCACCGGAATCAAAAGCATCTTTTGAAACTTCTTCATGTTCCACTAACAGGTCAAACACAGCAGCAGACAGCAAGAGCAGAAAGTACAATCAATTAGTAAATCATTGTCTTTATCTTGCTTTTTTTACTTATGTTTAGGAACTTGAAAGAATATAGGTGGACCACAAAATACACAGTCCCACAAAATACAGTTGTTCAATGAATCCTGTAGCTAGAAGTCTTGATGAACGGGAAGTTGAGAAAGCTGTAAAACCTACTCCTCAGAAGCTGAGCTTCTCCTCTTCGTGATTATTCCTCTTATCCCGACCCCTTAGTCATAGCAAATATTCCCACCAACAGAAAGGTTTAAAGTAATATACAGCACCTTCTGTCTACAACTTCTTATACTTCGGAGCACAAAAAGACTTACAATGGAACAGAAAAAGCCTACTATAGCTGGAAATTATGCCAGCTTGCTGGTGCAGCCAGATTAGTCAAACTGAGGAGGTAGCACCTCTGAGTGGTAACATTCTCTGCAGAGGCAAGACAAGGAGCCCAGCATTAACCAGGCTGAAAGGTGGCCACGGTTCCAGCAGTACCAAGGGGTCTAGCTGAAGTCCATCACAGGCACTGTCAAATGCTGTTGTGCATTCTCTCTATTTCTTTGTTTTCAAGCACCAAATGAAAAAAAACATCACTTCATAAACATCAGCAAGGAGGTACATTTTGTGTCTTTTCTGAAAGAACCGAGTAGTGTCCCCTCCTGTACAAAGGTCAACCAAGGTTGAAATCGGGTACTAACATCAAACTGTCAGTCATACCATTAAATGGTTGCCATAGATCTATTGTATCACCTTGTACTGACTATAAGAAAACCAAGCATTCCAGAGGGTTTCTTGCTGCAAGTAGTGCTCACTCCAGAGCTCTGCTAGGTCAGCCACATGCTTTCCCACCCAGGGCCGGTACATAGGCTCCTCCACAAGAGTTAGCTGAAGAAAATATCACACAGGCAATCCCGGTGCTGTCTAGGAAAACCAGTTTAATGTTGATCTGTCTGGGTAAACCAGCCACTTTAAGTAGTCTGTGCTTAGAAGTTATGCAGCGCAGTGTGTTGTCATACACATATTTTCAGCTGCATAGAAGAATGAAGTGGCAGCTGTTTTATCCTGTAACACATCTGTCAAGTCAAGATGATGTCCAGAGTTACCTTCTATATAGAAGCCTCTCAACTTAACTGCGTTTCTTATCATGCAGCATGTTACCATATGACTCCCAGTTTGCCTTTAAATATAATGCTGCTTCACGATTCAGCTACAACCTTTAACATCAAAGCATTAACTTAAGTGTCACTACAAGTGTCTGAAGCCACACAATACCACGTGCCCAGGTAGTTCAAGTAGGGAAAAGATCTTTAGTGAGTCACAACTGTCTTCCACATGCTAGAAGAAGAAAGAGCTCTGAGGTTCCTAAAACTGAACTGTTCTCATTCAGACAAACGACACCATCCATCTGTAAGCCTCATTCCCAGCACTTGGCTTACTCTTCCTCTTCTTTAGATACTTAAATTCAAAGGAGATGCGTAATCCAGTAGATCAGCTGAATGCGCCAGTCCAGTCCTGTCACATTTTAAGACAATTTCCTCAACTACACTGAGCATTCTCCCCATACCCACAATAAGAAAAAGCTACAACTGTACATCAGACCTCCATGCTTCAGTTGACAGGCTTTGTGATTTGACAGTTTTAAGTTCAAGTCCTCTTCTAGCATAAAGTTTTCTGTAAATAAGCCATTTTAGCTAACATTTCACAACATATTCCTAACTGTAATGATGCCAAATCGCTGGTCTGTAGATGCTCTCCTCATAAGCAGACTCAAAATGAGAGTGAATACTAAAAAGAAGCATTTCAAATAAACACACAACATATCTTCTGAAGACATCTAACAGCACTAGCATCTAATTGTTATTATATCACATAGTATTATTGAGTTTTAGTAAACACCATTTGATTAACATTAAGTCTTTTTTGTTAACGTACAGGAAAGCAACTAGAATTAATTTCTGAAGATCTAACATACCTATTACAAACATTATAGCTAATGCATAACCAACATATTACTTGGAGAGGTTCCACAGGAACATGAGATATAAAACCCACCTGTCAGCTTGCAGTGAAGCCTTTACCTTTATTACCCATGGAAAAGACATGGGTCAGCAACTGACACTTTTCCATATCTTTGAAGGAAACAGAGGAAACTGACAACTACAGAACAAGCCTGTATCAGCTTTTACTGAACACCCAAAAGCACCCCCTGCAGGATTAATGTAGGCTACAGAGAGGACAAGAGAATGAATAAAGAGAAGCACTCCAACTAGCCCTAGGGCCACTAATAGCCTAACAAAGCAAACTAGTAACAACCCCTGTAAAAATGGAACTGAACACTTTCACAAGAAAAAGCCTTCCTTAATCTACTTGGATGAACTCTAGAACTTGTTTGGTTTTGTTTGGGGGGTGGGGTGGTTTGGTTTTGGGAGGGGTTTAAGTTTTTTTCAAGTCTTGCTAGTATAAGAATTTTTCAGGCTCTCGCACTCCAATTTCCTGGATATTTAAGGATATGCCTAGCACCTCTGCCTGTAATACTCCATCAGAATGCCTGTTACCTGCTTGGAGTTAAGTACAGTACACTGATCAGCATACTTTCTATTTTGTACCTTGGTCAAAAAAAGTGCCTTACTTAATGCTGCTGCAGCAAGCCAGCTTCTCAAAACTGCAAAGACTTACTGCCCTGAAGACAGTATTAGGCAAAAGGGCGGGGGGGGGGGGGGAAGAGGAAAAAGACAGGAGGATGTTTATATGCCTTGTAAGTTCAGAACATTTTCTTCTAGTAAGTTGCACATCTTGCCAGCAAGAACCCAGAGTTTGGCATACTTATCAGAAAATGTTAAGTCTAAGACTTCAGATTTGTATTCCTTCACTTCAATGTAGATAACATTAGTTTATCAGCTGTATCTGTGACAAATCTAGTCAGTTAAGGTAGAAGCAACATTCTAAATATACAAGCATACAACACATTTAAGAGTTGAGACATTAATTGCAACTAAACTCAAGAACTTACTTGCACATGGTTCAGTAACTGCTGAATTGTTTGGGACGTACATTACTTCATTTTAAACTGATCTCATAGCTGCACCTCATTTTTGCTCACTGTTTACAAGGTTCTCCTCATTTACCTGCAAACATACACACCTATTTTCTTGCCTTGCAAGCAAGCACTTGCAAGCACTCATTCAATTACTTCTACTACTTCACCAGCTGACTCAGAAATTCATTAAAATGACTTTTTAGTCCAGTTAGTTGCTTTAAACTGAGTCTTGTGCAGCTGATTTTGACACATTACTCTTCCTTACTATACTCTCTAAATTCAATAGTTATTCACTCTGCCCGGTTCTTTTCCACTGCAGTCCTCACCTCCAAACATAAATTTCATGTCAAAGCTCCATGCAGGCAGAAGCCTGTATTTTCAGTTGTCCCTTCTGCCTGTAGAAATATTTCATGGAATAGTTTAGGGACTGGGTACAACATACTGAAGGTTTCCTAGAAAAGTTTTCTGTGACATCTCCCAAATTCTCATCATCCCTCCCCTCTTCCTGACAGCACATTTCTATACACAAACAAGGTAAAAGAAATTGTCCCATGAGCTGCAAGGTGTTGTAAGGTACAGCAAGGTGGATGGATTTCAGCTGCGTTCATGCTAATCCTGGGTTATTCAGCTGCATGAAAGCATAGAGCCTTAAGGAATGACAAGCTTTTCTTCTTCCAACATAGGAAGAGCAAGTTACCACTTATTTTCTTATCTGCTTCCATTTCTACCTTCTCCCCATTGATAACCATAAGCTGCCTACATGATTTAAAGATGCTAGAGTACACTAAGGCTTACCTGCAGCATTGCATCTAGTGATGTAAAATTCACATAGTGACTTTTATCAGATTAACTTATTTTGATACAGCACAGTATTCTTAGATTCATTTACAATGGAGGAGGTTTTTTTTTTTTTTTTACTTCAGCTACTCTGTAATCATTAGAGTAGAAGCATTTCTTAATGCTTCTCATTGAAGAGGTATGGATACTGCAGAAAACTTCTCAAATATCAGTAGGCCATAAATACAGTCAACCTATGGACTCCACAGAAAGAAAAAAAAAAAAAAAAATCAGTAAAGGAGCAGGAGTTACCCCCTGTTCCACTGACTTTACAACAGCCAGCCATCAGAAGATTATCACAGCCTTCGGGCCTTCCTATGTTAGGAAGAAATCAGCTTTCCCTTACACAATCTTTCAAGAGCTTAGAACTTGCCTAGCCTTCTAGCTGAGGCAGTGGCAATGCAGAAGGCTACCTTCACAGAATAAACAGAACAAGCGGCTAGGAACTTGAAAGGATGTAACCACCAGGGTAAGATTCTCTAGACTGCATCTATGCGTATTATAATGACATATAGACAAAGATTGGGAAGAGAAAGTCTTGGCATGGAAGAGGAAGGGAGGAGAGCTAAAAATGTCTCCATTTGTGATGCCATGGTTCAGAATTAGGGGAAGCTATACTCTTAGTTGGCAGTTAGAATACTCACTGCCTGAAACTGAAGATTTACCATTTCCCACAGAAAATAAGAACACTGAAAATGCCTCTGAGAAGATGCACAACACTGTTCACTAGAGGAATGCCCAGGTTGTTAAGGCTGTGTGATCCAACAAACATGCCATGACCCCAAGCCAGCAGAGCAGCACCTTTACCTACTGACTTCTGCTTGGTGAAAGAACTGGAAGAAATCGGTGCAAAAGATACCATAGCTTGCAAACATGTAGTCTGGGGAAGTCAGAGGTCAAGTATTGTTTAAGACAAAGTCTAAATACATGCTATCACATGCTCCAGTGTTGATAAGAACAGTTTCGTGATGGTGGGAAGACTGAGTTGTAGAAGCTGAACAGCCTATCCTGCTTAAAGCAGGTCAGTTGAATTTGAAGTCTGAGACTGCAGAGACCTTTTGCTGGGTCTGGTATGGAAAAGCAAACTGAAGATGTCTTCAGTGACCTGAAAGAAGCTTAAAACCTTGTTCTGTGAAGACTACTGAGATCTGGCACCCATCAATGCTTCAGAAAGAAAACAGTCCATTGGGCTATACACCACAGCCAGAACTTCAGTGAGTCCTTTTGGGCTGTGGAAAGTCAAACTGAAACAGCAAACAGGGCACTACTCAGAACAATAGAGAAGCACAGATATCACTGGCAGATGGCTTCATAGCCAGTCAACAGTACAACTGGCTGAATTTAAATAGCTCAAGAACCAAGAGAAACCTACGGATGTAGGGGAGGGCCAGAAATTAGCTAAAAAAAAAAAAGCACCTGCAGAAGTTAAGCAGCAGAACATGTTCACCTGGACAGCTTAAGGGAACCAAAAAAATGCTGCTCATGTTCTATTCTGTATATGGCTGCACACGATACAGAGGTGAGCTCAGGTCTGTTTGTATAGCTAGTGTCCCCAGCTCATGGAACACAGGAATCCATAGGTTCATTTCATTACTGAAGAAAGAATCACCATTTTAGTGCACTGAGAAGCTAAACCAGGACCAAAGCTTAACTTTAAATTCTTGCAAGCTGGTTAAGGGGGCTAGCTAGCATTTGTAAAACCCTTCATCTCCTATGCTCCTTTCCTCTGGAAGACCAGAAGCTGCAGTCTGAGGAAAAGAAGTAAAGGAGCTGCACAGAACAAATATGCTGTTTGTAGACATCCCTCTTCAATTCTGCCACCTCACTGCTTTGTTTCTCTTATGTTCATCAAGGACAGAAGTATTACAAGTTCTTTGGACTGCATTTTGGTTCACAAAAGTACACAAGTGTCATTCAGATCTTAGCTCTTCATCCAAAACAGAAGTTAAGAAAAATAGAAAGTATTTCATTTTATCCTCTTGCTTCTCTTTAATTTAGCATTCTGTGTCTTTGGAAGTTAGAAGTGTTGTGAACAGCAACTATTCCTCTCATTTTTGAGAGCATCAACAATGGAGTTTATTATAAAACAATCTCTTAGAACATTTACAAGGGTAGATCACAACTTAAAGAATCCACCCTTGTTAAAAAAAAATAGTCAAAGAATTAAGTAGTTGTTCTCCAAATAAACCAAGTTTGTGACCTTTCTATGTCATTTGTAACACATCCAAACTAGTCCAATGTAAGTTTTCCAACAGTGTATGGTTTGACTTGAATCCATTAACAAAGGAAGGGAATGCTCTCAGTGGCAGAATGCCAGGACTCAACACTTCAAGAAAATATTTTCATGTTTACAACACCTGTAGTTTCTTGGTCTTCAGCACTCTGTTTTGTTTTGGTTTTTTAACCAGCTAAACACTAAGTTCTGTTGCATAATACAGTCAATTCCACAGCAGTTAAATTTTTTCTGCTCACAAAAATAGATTATCATAAGATTATTTTTTCTGCTCACAAATATAGATTATCAAAAGATAGCATAAGAACCTAGAAACTTGTGAATCAACCTATCTTCAGTAAAAGACTAGTCTGATCTGGATAGCTGCAAGTCAGTCAGCAACAGCTCAGCTTCAGCAGCCATACAGGGATATTTAAGCCATTTCAGTAACGTCAAAGATTCGTTACACCACATGGAGAATGCATACATAAAAACATAGCAAACATTAGCTGCAGAATACTGTACACCAGTTTGTCTCTTTTCTGACAGATCTTTTTCATTTTTAGCACAGCAATGGGAAAGAGAAGGGAAAAGCGAGGAACAGGTATGTTCAAAGTTTATTCTTCTGTACACTTGCATCAAAGCAAAATTTCTCTGCCAAATCAGATCCTAAAGCAAGAGCCTGACTTCGCATCTACAGGAACCTTAAACTTACTGTTATTGACAAGCTGCTAGACAGAGAAGTTTATACTATCAGACTCTCACTAAGCAATTCTGCTACCTGGTGCTAATACAAGTGTAGTTCAAACTTGTTAGCAACAACAGAAATAAGTATTATTTCCCTTTTTTAAATGAAACAGAAGGAACTGATATATCCAAGGGAAAAGAACATATTTCCCAACAGCCAAATTCTGACCAAAACTCTATTTGTACCCAGAGTGAGTTTTTGTCTGTTTCTAGCACACTCCCAAGAAAAAAACCATCACAAGCAATAGAGGTAAAATCTCATTTGTCCTTTATTTTCAGCTTCTCTAGAAACTCTTGTTTAGTAGGAGCCAAAATTCACTGTGTGGTGGCTTAAACTTTCACTAACATTATAAAAAAACATGCTGCCTCGCAAGCTTGAGGGAGAACATTCTCTTCAGAAGAGGGGAATGAATTTGAATGAGGAGCTTTTACCTTCTGTGAGACAACACAAACAAAAGCACAGAATCCCTCATGAAGTAGAGATCAGTGACACTGCCAGACATTTAGAGAAGTTGACAGAGAAGGTGGTCAAGTTAAGACCAAGTAAACAGGTGCGGCAAAGCCGGGGCAGGGGGCATTTGTTAGCAGTGAGGAAAAAAGGTAGTTGAGAAATTAGTGCAAATTTCAATTTAGAAGCTCTATTTCAGTATTATCATGCAAGTGAAACAAGAAGTATCCAATATCATCACCTACTCCAAGTCTGCCCTGCCCTATACTTAATGCCCAGATGCCTTTGAGCTGCATAGCTCTCTTTACTTCAACATTATGAGTCTGAATGCAGAACCTACTGCTTCAACAGCCTCTTCCCTATTCTAACCCCACAGACCAGATGGTGCCTCATTTGCACTTTGCCATTCACCAGCATCTGGCACACACAGCCTTAAATAAGATCAAGTGCAATAGTACTTCAGGACAAATACTGATGTGGTACATACTCATGTCCTACCTGCAGAGCCTGTTAGACAATACATACCCCAAGTTGCAGCACAGCAGGCTGCCTGAGCCCTGCCAAGCTCCTAATGAACTTCTGCCAAGCTGTCTTGAATTACAGAGATACCTAGTGAGCTCAGTGGCTAGCAAAACATGGCTTGGCCACCCAAAGTCTAAATTAACATAAAATGCTCTCTGCAATCTTCTAGACAACTCAAGGGGCAGGTGGAATCAAAAAAGAACTTAACTTTAATTAGCCACTAGAATGAAGAAATGCAGAGACTAGATCTTACAGAATTTCCAGCTGGAAGAAGAAACACAGAAAACAGTTGACACGTACAAGCAGATTAGACAAGTGCCACAGATAAACCCAAGATTACAGGTCTAGGGGCATTATGTAGATCTACCTTGAAAACAAGGTAGAGAGGGAGGAGACTGGGTCTTCATTTTGATAATATTCAGCTGCAGCTTGAGACAAGTTTACATACAGAAATGCCGAAAGTTGAGAAGCCTGTTCACTCATACTAGCATGTCTTAAAGAGAAACACCTTAAAGCTAAAAAAAATTTTAAAATAATCTATGCTTCCAGGGGAAGGAAGGAAGGAAGGAGGGGAGTATTCACCTGTTATCTACTTAACTAGTTTTAAGTTTTTCCAACTTCAAAATATCATTTAGAAAAGTTTTGGACAAATCAGGAAGATCTCAGGAATTTTCCTTTTGTTTTTCTAATCACTGATATTTAGCACTGACTCAAGCTGATGCCTGTTGAGGCTTCCTTTCCTAGACTGTCTCAAGCAGGTTATGCTATCCTCCTGAACAAAGGCTTCTACCCAAAGGCTACACAAAAAAGGTCATAGGCCTAATGCATAGCAAGATTCCTACACCACATGATACAATCTGGAAAATGTCTTAATTGTAGTTGTTGAGGAAGAAATCCAATTAAAACAGGTTAAGTTTCCGGCTTCCTCAGCACTGGATCTGCATATGGATCTTTAGCTATCACAAGGATACTGCAACAACAAACAAAAGGATTAAAACACATTTAAAGTTCCTGAACTGGATAGTGCTCAAACCAATGGCATCTTGGAATTACATTCCAAAGATACATCTTTGTGACCAAAGAAAAACAATTTATACATTGACATTATACCTTGCAGTGATGTAATTAAGAGCAAGCTCCAATACACATACCAAATTACTGACATAGGCACAATTAAATGCATTTACCTTGTATGAAATCATGAACCAAACTACCTACTAAGTATCTGCATGGAGAAACAGAAGTTCTGTGTGAAGCTGAACAAAAGGAAGTCACACCCAAAGAAACACGTGCTAAACACTAAGGATTAAGCTGTCTTTAAGATGATCCTATCACTGATAGGATCGGGACTATACAGTGCTCAGAGCTATTCTTTCACAGTAACTACAGAGAATAACATGCAATATTAGCTTCCACAACTGCATTTTAGGAAGGTTCCAACCTTTACAGTCATGGAAAAAGTTGTCAAAAGCCAGAATAACAAGATTTATGAAAGAATTAAACAACTTTATGTCACATTTCATTGATGAGATTGCCCACTCTCACATACACACACCTTTTCAGTACTCAGTAAATAAAAGGAGTTTGTGGGAACAATGCATTGTACCTGGGGATCACAGAGTACAGGAATGGCAACTGAGTGTCCCAAGAACCTGAACAGGAGGAGTTAAGATGCTGAACTTGAGCAAATCTAAATGCTAGAGCCCTTTTAAATGCTCTTTAGCAGGATGCCAGACTTAGACCAAGTCTTAAGCTAGACAAGAACTCACGACTGCAAACTTTAATACAGACAAAAAAAGTCTACCATAAATTCCTCTCTTCCTTCCCATATGTGCAAGTACCACCAGCCTTTTTTTTCCTGCTTTACCTCACCAACAACTCTTACTTCCTCTCTCCCAGGCTACCTACGCACTTTCCTTGCACAAGCAACAACTGTAACTATGTCCATATTTTAGAGTTCAGTAGATTAACAAACTGACAGTAATAAGGTATTTTTTTCTCAGGGTCATAGCACAGCCAGGTTTGCCCAAGCCTGAGTTCCTTGCAGATAGTCAGCCATCACAGAGTTGGATGAAAGGCTACTTACTTCCTGGTGAGGCAACGTTCCAATAGATGCTGCCTAAATCTGTTCAATGCTTTTTGTTACCTCTCAGATAAACTACTGCTCTCTAATGTACTGAAAGGATTCCCAGACCACCAGTAATACAGAACACATCAGAAGAACACAAAGTTTCTCCACAGCTCTGAGATACTTATAAAAGAATAAGCAAACCTGTAGACTTTCTATAGCTTGATATGAGGACCAAAATTATTATTTAAACTATACCTTACAAGCAAACGTACAACCTATCACCCACGAACAACAAATACTGGTTCTGGTCTTGTCTAGGATTGGGATATGGCAAGGAAAAGAGGAAAGGAAGGCAGTGTCCATTTTAAGTACTTTGCGTGTACATCAAAGATAGAATACTTTGGAGCAAAGCTATGCATCCATCTTGCTATGCTCACAAAATACGTTTTTGCAAACATGAAAAAACAATCCCATACCATTAAAATGACATTGAATTGGAAGCAACTTAACTCCTATGCAAGATGTCTTGTCTTTTTGTTTTGTTTTTCTTTTAAAAAATATCCACAAGACACTCATACAGATTCCAAACTAGTCCATATGTTATCCTCTTCACTATTTATTTTAAGCCATTTAATAAAATGTACTAGTAAGGGAAACAAGATAAACAAAAGGCTATTTAACTGGAGATGGCAGCTTCATCATGATGCAAGATAGAACAACTCTTTACAACATTTGAGTAAAAAACATACAGGGAATGGAGTGGCTTCAGGGAAAGATTAAAGAAAGAATATGAAGTAGACAGGTTTGTGAAGGAAGAGGGAAAATACCTGTAAGGCCCAGAAGCAAGCACAGTTTCTTCCTTGCCTCCCCTTTGCACAGCATCTTATCATATCAAACACAAACTTTAGGTATTTCATAAAGGCTACGGCCTCTCTTAATCCTACATCCATTTTGCTAATCAAAGATACTCAGCTAGGAGCACGCACCTCCCCATCCCACATATGATTAAGGAACAATGAAGCATTCTAGTAATCACAGTATCTTTACTACCTCTATGTCCCCACTTGAAGTCTTTGAAATAAATCTCTTCTCCCATCAATCACTTCCTAGAACCTCCAACCCCAATTAGTTACCAAAGATGCCAAATTAATTGTACTAACTTTGGGTCTTTCCTCTATGCTTTTCAAACTTTACTTGTGTATTTTCTTTGAATTTAAAGGCTCCCCTGGCAGAACAGTTTTAGGACATAGATACTGTGTACTGCAATTTGAAAACAGCCTGATCTGTCCAGCACAAGCTTCTTCCACAGAACTGAAAGTTAAATAGTTTGAAAACATTGCTCAAACTTAGAGTATCCATTAAGAAATAGTTTCAACTATTTCCTATTAAATGTGTATTTTGACTCATTACAAAGTGGAGGGTATAAAGCTTCTAGCATTGAATTTTCAAATCGGCACTGGTGATGTAGTTTCAAGTGTTAAGGACAGCATGCCATTAGCATATACTAGTATGACAGTATTTATTACATTAAACAGCTGCATGCTAACAGTCTGAAAGTTTCCAGGGTGCTTTTTTTTATTTTCAAGAAAAACATCTTGGATGTGGTATAGCAGTGTGTATTTTATAATGGATACTTTTCTAATTAAAATGACAGTATAAACATTCTGTACATATTCAAGTATGACACATTCTAAGCCAAACACACCTTTTTTATAACTCCATTAACTGTAAGCTTAATATACTGATTACACTTCCTTATATTCTTCATATAAGATTTAACTTATACTAAAGTTACAGCACAGACTAAGGAGAGAAAACCTAAACAAGTCAGTCTTTAGGGCATCAGAGCTATCAGTGTGCACTATGCCATTTTTCAGCTGAACTCCATTGTATTTTCCAGAGAGTACCACAGTACTGATGGAAGTTAAAAACCCAATTAGATTTCTTGGGAGACATCCTAGTGAGTGTGGTCATCTAAAGTTAGAAAGGAAAGCTGGTTCCTCTAATCCAGCAACTAAGTGAAAGTCTTATGTACTTGGTAGAAGCTAGTTTCCAACTACTACATATATTTATCCGAAGTTCCTACCTTTGAGTATATCTTCATTTCAAGCCCCTTCTCTTACACAAATACCTCAGAAGGTACCGGGATAGAGTACAGTTATTAGTTTTACTCTAGTGCCTGTGCAGGCCATTTTCATGTTAGAATTCAGCACATCAAACTTCAGGAGATGGTCAAATGTAGACAACTGCATCTGTACAACTTTATATAGACAATTTAAAACCTGACACATTGAACTATCACCAGTTGTCACCAGTAAAAGCTTTCAAATTCTGATGAAGGAACCTGAAATTAGATCAGCCTCTCCTCCACACTCCACCACAAATGCTACTATAATACAAGTATAATGAACAAAGCAGCATAGATGATAGCCAGACACAAATGTGCATTTTAAAATCCTTCCCACCTCAAAGCTGGGCCACCAACCTTTTTAACCTCCCGAATAAGCAGCGAACACCCACCAAGAATAGGTGCAACTCTGGTTCGTTGCAGTAACCTGGGATACTACTTATTAGTAACAAACTACGCTGATTTTGGATGCACCTTAATTTAACTAAACTTAGACATTTAAATCACTTTATTCTACCTTAGGTTGAGCTTCTTCTTCTAGCTGCCACAGCTCTAGACTTGCACTAGTCACTTTCTGCTTTTGATGTTGTCAACAGCAAAACCAAACCCTTCTGAAGGTTCTTTTAAAAAGTTAGATAGTACACATAAAGCAAAGGTAGGGCCTTACAAGTCCCAACTCAGCAATGTCTCCCACAAGCTACCTGAGAATCAGTGGAAATACAGTAGTTTGCATCTTCTCTATTTGTCACGCTCCATGATCTCAAAGCAGCATTCATGAGTCAATGCTCACAAAACCCCGGGTCCTTAAATTCCTTGCCTCAGCTGTTCAGAGCTTAAGCTTGGTGGTTTAACATCTTTAGAACAGCTCCCCTTAAGGGAACTAAGCACAGAGATCCTCATGGGAGCACCCACCTTTCATGGTGTAGCTATAACATTTATGACAATACAGCTAGAGTCAGTGGTATAAAAGTGAGCACTTACACATACTTTTGCACTTTGTTTTTTTTTTCTCCACCTCTAAGCCTTTAGCTAGCAACTAAATATTTTAGGCTAAATGTCAGGCATTTAAAGTACTTGAAACAGAAGTGATCCAAAACCACAATACGGAAGAATTGTCCCTTTGCTTCAAAAAACAAGCTACTACTTAAAAAGAGATCCCATTAGTGTTGACAGTATTCCCAGGAATAGGCCCTCTCCTTTCCTGAGAGACTAAGAATTAAGACTGGTTCCTCCAAGTACTTTTCACAGGACAGCCTACCTTCCTCTACTGTGTCAGTAGTGCCATGAAATTGTATTTGTTTACTCTATGAATGCATGTAGATAGGCATTCTCACTAAACAAGAGTTTAGCAAAAGAGTACAAGTGCTCTTGAGGAGGACTATTAAGCTACAGTTTTCCACCTCTGTCAGTTTCAAAGTTTGCTGTATTACAGCAAACACACTACAGCAGGAGTACATTTGTCTAAAGTACTTCCATCTTTAGACATAGCTGGACTTAAAATATTCATACATGTGAATGAGCAGTCATAGGCCCAAAATTGAGAAAAACAGTTTCTGTAAGCTATGGATGCTTAAATATTTGTAACACTTGAAGGCAGGAAATGATCTTAAGTTTGTGATGGAATTAAATCTTGAAACCCTAATTCAGTAGTGACAGGACATCAGTAGATTCCAGAAGTGATTTTTTTTTGACAGCAGAACTTTCCCAAAACAGTAAGTACACATAAAAAATATGGAACAGTAAATTATATTAATGAGACACTTGCAATTCCATGATGTACAGTAATACCAAGCAGCATAGAAATCCCACACCACGTCACTAAAAACAGGGAGTTTTGCTATAAGCTAAGCCCTTGTAAATTGACATAAGCATTAGTGACTGCATGTTCCAGTTACTCACAGAGTGATACTGGGGGGGGGGGGGGGGGGGGGGGGGGGGGGGAAGGAGGAACCAATGATTAGGTATATATACACCACTACAGACTAACTGAGAATTCTCCAGTGCTTTTGTACAAAAAGTATTTATCTGGAATACTCTATTCCATCACAGCTGGTTTTGGTCTAGAGAGATGAACTCCAGTTGAAAGAAAAGTTCTTAGGAGGTGACTAATAAAGCCTGTATTACTTAGCCTGGCAACAAGATGGTTATAAATGCTTTCTGTAAGAGCCAAGGGTAAGACACCAAGAGAAGAAAAAAAACTTAAAATGAGAGGATAGCATTGATACAGTTAGCAGGCAAAACAGTCATGAGAAACTTTCAGGCTGGAAATTAGGAGATCTTAAATTTCCAGAAACAACATGCTGAAAGAATCTCCCAGGAGGACTGAAGAATTAAAAAAGCACCTATGAAAACAAAACCAACACATGCACTTACCTGCTTTTTAGATGGCTGTAAATTAGAGATTTGATGTACCAACAATATTAGCAGATTACACTTTTGACATTATGAGGTCTCACTAAGCTTATTCCTAGATAGTACTTCACTGTCCTTACAGACAACTGAAAAATACCAAGTTCTGTTGTTCTGTCAGGCCAACCAAAAGAGAGACAAGATGCTCACATTGCTCAAGACAGAGACACTTAGGTACAAAAAGTACTTTGAAAGCTCAGTTCCTAGAAAAGCCTAATACCTCCACTTTAATCTTTTTGCTATGGAAGCGGAACACCATTCTTGTTACCATACCACCCATTCTTTCTCAGAAGGTAAAAGAAGTCAGAGAAGGACACTGCAAGGAAGCAAGCCTGTATTATCTCCAGTTTGTGAAGCTTTTCTTCTCCTGTCCCATGGTACCCACCACGGAAACTCCATTGTGGCTAAGGAAAGAAAACTTGTTCCCACATCTTCTGCTCAGAAGGAGGGGGAAGGCAGAAGACAGCTCTCCACAAAGCAAGTTCTTGCAGTAAGCAGGGAGTTTTAGGATTTAAAAATAAAAATCCACAAACCATACACCACACTTTTGGATAGGGTTATTCTATGCAGAGGTTGTTTATCCACCTTGATCCTTCTATTGCTGTGTCACTCTGTGCCCATATGTTCACATTTGATATCTCCCAAATGTGCATGCTGGGGGGGGAAGGGGGGGAGGGGGGGAGGGAAATATGCCAAAGCTGATACCTTCAGAAAACCAGCTACTTGATTTTTCTTTTTTCCCCCCAAACTAGCAGAACAAAACATAGGAACGCTGTAAAAGTGTGACAGAGATTTTGTATTTGAGTTATGAACAACATTCAAGACAACTGATATTTCAGAATGGGTTACAAACAGAGAAAGTCAAAATAATAATTTAGTTCTGTTAGACCAATTAACAACATCACCTGCTATCTAGTTTTTATTTGCCATAATACTGAGCTGACTTTCCAAATAACCTGACATAATTTTGTTGAAGAAAAACATTTTTGCAAAATCTAAGAATCTGTAAGGAAGAACCATTTCTTAGTTAAAGAGGAACAGCTTTCAGATGAAAACACATTAAGTAATTTTGTGATGCGCAGCAACCTACTCAGCTTAGTTCCGATTAAGTTTTTTTTAAGTGCTCCAATACCACTAAAACAATATTAGTTGCATTAATAGTACAGGTGAGATCTAGTAGGGTTTCTAGTAATTTCAAGTGGCCATGAAACTGCAACAATGAAACATACCATAAAAAGAAGCAACACAAGTTTAGAACAGTCAGACTGCTAAGAACAGGTTGAGAGAGTTAACAAAGTGGTTGTGAAGTCTGTGACAGAGGAAAAAGCCTGATGCACGCAGGGAAAACACTTTACTCCAGACACCCTCTGGGAGCAATAAAGTATAGCAACAAGTGCATTCAATGCATTATATTTTGAAAGTGACAGATTGAGATTACTTTGCCTGCCACTTCAGTGGGGTCTCACAGGCAACTTCACGTTTATTTTACATCTGATCTCAAAAATTAACTCATTGCTACATTTGCCTTTACCTCAAGTTTCCAAATAGACAGTTCTCAGGTTCTAGATCACTTGAGTTCATCTGCATACAGCACAGTGAAGTCAGAATCTTCAGTGCCCATACTGTTCCAACTCCAGTTTGGTTTCAGCAGTATGTCAAGAACCCCTGAACTACTACATGGCCATAGTGCCACAAAGTATTTAAACATTAATGAAAGGCACTTAAGTGATACTGTTCCTTCACATATTAAATGCCACAAAATTCATCTTTCCTCTTCACAATTAACCTGAAAAGAGCTCAGTTTCCACTCTCTTCATGGAGTATTTAAATTTGCAGATTGAGGTGTGCAACAGCGTTTCTCTTAACGATGCTTCTTCAGATTCTAGGTACAAAGTGATGATTAAAGTTTTGAGCTGGAGTACTGTTGTCAAGAGCTTAGTATAAAACATAGGTACATTCAGTTGCAAGTCTACAAATACTTGAGGTAAATGAGAAATAAGGAGTATGCAGCAGAACTGTATCAACTTAAAAGTTGCCATGCAAGAAATTTGAAGAAAGCATATTTTCTACCTTATTTCTGGTGAAGAAACATATTTGTTCTTCTGCTAAGCTTTTTGTAACTGAGTAAGGGAATGAAACTAACTTCTTTAATCCATAATCCTATGGTATAATACAAGTCTTCATTTTTATTACCAGTGTTTTATTGTATAAAGCTATCTGCTAAATAAATGAGGCAGAACATTACCAGACTAAGATGTGGCAGCACACACTGTCATTACATAAACATGACAAACATTGTGGAATAGACTGTAGCAGATCTTTAAAGCACAACTTTTAGCACTTGGAAACCTGGCTTAAAGTTTGCCAAAGTTATGCAGCTTCCATTACTTTTAGAAGAGACAACAGTTGAAATGGTGTTTTCTCCAGAAATTTTCTAATTAAGTTCAAATCAAGTTGCATCTTTATGTACACCAATGGTATTCCTGCCCCTTCCATTACCTGAATCCATTTATTTTGATTACTGGTTTTACTTAAAGATCTGAAATCTAGCTATGCAGCTTCTTCTCAGGTGCTATTCCCGCAGGCTTATTCACACAGAGTATCAATGTCTGCATGCTCTTGCTCAAGTTAGTGATTTCCCACCTTCCCCTCACCCCTCTACAATGGATGAGCTAATCAGGCTATTATACCTGAAACAACTGCAAAAGTCAAAACAAGTGAAGTTTTAAAGAGAAATTACAGTTCCCAGTGAGTAACTTCATTACAATGGAGTATAACCTCAAAATAAAGAGGAAGAGAACATTCACTCTTTAAGGAAGAGCTCCAAGCTTGTATTCAGCATACATCTATTAATATGCACCTTCAGTTACTTTCTTCATTAGTTCTCTTTAAATGCATAGCCACATCTCACCTGTGATCAGAAGGTTCAGTTACACTGCACACACCTTCCACGAAGGGACACTCTCTGTACTGAATAAGCTAATTACATAAGGGATTTGACATTAGAAGACACAGAACATTATTAATATGGATAAGATGCCATCTTCTAGCCCTGATGTTAACCACATCTTACAATATTACCTTGTCCAAAAATAGACATCTACCACAGATTCATATTCCACAAAGGTATATGATGTAAAGGCAACTTCTCCTCACTAACTCCAGAAGTTAAAGTAAGCATCTAATCACTATATATCAGCATCAAGGACATTTAGTGTAAGTCCCTTGATTGTTTGGGAGGGCAAATGTGTGTCCGGTTTTCTTTTTCCTTTTCTTTGGGGCAGGCATAGGGGATGTTGAAGTTCACCACCACTAGTGTTACTACACATTGTTTACATCGTCCCTTTTTTGGTGCCTCAACTCATTAATATTGCTCCTAAAAAAAAAAAAAATGTTTTCAACTCAGAAGATACTACCTAAGTGTATTTTTGATTTCTGTATTTATTTACCTGTACTTCTACTTTAACATCTAAACAGTACTCAACTAAGAGAGGAGGTACAAAACAGACTTCAAGCACATAAAAGCCCACAGTACAGAAAGAAGATCATTTCTCCTATCCAGAGTGGCTAAGACAAACAATAACAAGCTCATAGCAAGGCAAATAACACAGAAGTTAGACATGGAGTAAGATGAGGGAGAACAAAACAGCACACATGCTTCCTAAAAGCAAAGATAGCGTAAGACTAGACCTAGTTACCTTGGAGCACAAGCATGTGACAGATGACCTACGAAGGTTTGTCTCAGGCCTGTTTTTCCTAATGGTTTTACCTTTAGGAACTACCCCTAAAAATCAGTCAAAGTAAAAATTCTTCATTACAGTTACTGCTCTGCATTAATAACAATTGATATTAACCATGCTTTAAACACACAATAGTTGCCAGTCACAAATCTGGAGGAGATGCACATTGCTGGTATTGAGTCTAATGCCTGTCTCATGACTGGATAGCTTTCTGAAAGTTTAACACCTTTGTCCCCGAATAACATATGTACATCAGAAAATAAAGAACATGTTTGTGTTCTTTCATTTCCACCTTTACAAAAGCCTAGCAAGTAGTTGCCCTCTTTTATGCTAAGTCTACTTATTTGGATGTTATGCAATAAAACAAGGGTTGTCAGTAACAAGTTACTCTGAAAGCAGAATAAACATGAAACACACCTTCCCTTTCAGATCTTAAAAAAGCCTTCTTGTTCAAGAAGTACCAGGGACCTCAGCTTCCATTTTGAAATACCAAATTGCTCCCTGCAACTCAAGGTTCACATTCCAGGAGATGACTCAGACCCTTTCATACCTTTTAAGAAGGTCAAATCTTTGCAGTTCAGCATGTGCACTTTATTGTGGACACCATCACAAAACAGACCAGACCATTCAGAAAACACTGAGAAACTTATCTCCCTGCTGCTCCATGAGACAGCACTGTACTTCTATGTATTATAGAATCCTTCCAGTTTCCACTCCACACATACCTTTAAGTCTGTTGTTGGTTTTGGGTGATCGGAAATGGGAAAAAAAACCAAGAAGATGGAGCTATTTTATCAGTACAGTGATCAATGAAAAACTATTCATTCAAGAGTAAAGTGAAGTGGTGAGCAGGGCCAAGCGATCTCCTGAGGTCCTTTCTGAACTGGCTTACTGTATGAATCATGACAAGAGAGGCTTTTTTGGAGCAACTGAAGGCAACTATGGCTTGAAAACCATTGCTAGTACTTCTCAGGCATCTTTAATATTGAAGTCCAGTATTAGATCGCTGTGATTAACTTTCTTGATGTACACTTAACTTTTCCAGTTTTTCCTATCTAGAAGTCTTCAGAAGTTGACTATCTATTGTTCTTATACATGGCAGTTTTCTGCCATATTTGTACTGAGTATGTTCATGAGTCAACTAAGACTGGCAACAGTCAGTACATTGCAAGACAAGCCTTATTACAGACAGTGAGAGTAAACAGATTGGTTATGTGTGCTCGAACCCTGGCTGCCAGACAGAATTAAAGGAGAATATGACTGCATAGTTACACAGTTAGACTCTACCAACTTGATGAGAAAAATTTTATCACACAGCAGGATTAGGAGAACAACTGCTCTTCAAAACTAACCTTCACACTAAAGTAACCATCACTGTTATCCGAAAGCACACAGTGGAAAAGCTAGTTGACATAGTGTTGTCCTTCACACTGACTGTACATTTGACATCATACGTAGCTAGAAATTTTCTATTTACAGAAGACTGCTGAATTCACGTTTTAATCATTTTGTTAAAAAAGACAGCCTGATACAAGCAGCTACATACAAGCATTTTGTCATACTTGATCACCAGTGAGAAGTCTGAAAAGTTTTGCTCCTTGAGAAACATATTATTTCATGTAAATTGAAAAAAAAATCAGGAAGGAAAAAAGAAAGCGTTAATGTGACTTTGTTTTGCAGTTACCAATCCCATGTCCCGAATTAGAACTTTGCTAGGAGAATGCTCAGCAAGAAGTTGGTTCATATACTGCCATAAATCTGCTATGATACTATATATAGATTAAAATATTAAGAGGAAATTCAAAGTATTACTTCAGAAAAATAAACCCACGGACACAAAGGTAATCTATTACCCTACCAAAAAATTCAGATGTACTACTACCTTCAGAGTCAGTACTGAATGAGGCAGTGACAGCTTGATGAAAAGTTTCCACTATTAACAATGTCACAGAGTCCACAAAGTGTTTTATAGGTAGCATTACTAATTTGGCAGGTGATGAACAGGACACAGATCATCCAACAGGCCAACAGAAGACCCCAGAAACACTCCAGGTTAACTTTTTGACAAGTGTGATAGTACACCATGTTGTACAGCTTTGGGATTTGATTATAATTTGTCACAATAATTTAGTCTCAGTGTGACAGAAGACAGACCTGCGATGAGAAGTGTTCTACATGATGCTTACTAATTAGCTTGTTTGAAAATATAGCATGGCCTATAAGTGTAAGATTAACACAGACATTTCTGAGATTCACTTACACTGCAAATTAAGTACAAACATGTAGGTTAGTCAAACAATAACTCTCCTTCTCATGCTTCAGCTTCATTGCATAGAAACAAAATAATTTAGTCAGGTTACCTTCCTGGATTGTCTCAAAGTAAATAACTGTATTTATCAGTGATGTAAGGACCCACACAAAAATCCATTATGGCTTCATTCATGACATTAAAGTCAACGTTTTCGCTAAATGGCTGCAGAAGGACTATAGTGTCTTTGTTGCCTATAGCTTTGGGCCTCAAATTTCGAGATTATTTAAGAACAAGTTTTCATTACATTTTTTTTTTCTACAGTATTTGCATTCTGGGTTGGAGGACAGTCAAAGTGAAATAAAGAAAAAGAAAAAATGAACTTGTGCATGATTCCTGCCTGAGAATGACAGTTATGATTATTCATTTACTGGAAAGATACAGGTTGTTTCCGTAATGGTCAGTTTGGCCTGAAGAACTTTTGCAAGACATCAAAAGACTCCATTTTCATAAGCCTCTTACTCAACAGGTCGGCACTCCTACCAAAGTAGATCTGCTATATTAATAAGTAGTAATGCCACACTGTGGATGACCTACAATTTTTCTGCTAACAGCTAAGACCTGTTTAGGCTCCTACCTATGGAGCCATCTGGAGACTGAAGAACAGTCAGAATTAAAGTTGTCAATTTAAGCTTACTACTGCCATTTTTTTCAGAGGCACCCTAGGAGTGAAATAAATTTAAAAAAAAAATAACAGATTACCTCTATTGCTACTAGAACAACAGGATACACCAAACAATAAAAACTAAAAATACCCTTCCATTTTAAGATCAAAATCAGTGTATATACAGAATCAAGACATTCATAATCAGCTACATTTTACAAATATAGGAAGTATTACAAGTTAAAAACATGTATGTTTCTGAAAACTAGAAGTATTATTTACAGTATTTACTTACCAGAAGACTGCTTTTAAATTTCTTAGTTGAAATATAACATTAATTGTTAAAAATATTTGCTACAAAAACTGAAATACTAATATTTTCATAAACACATTTCATTCCTATCAATATTTATTAAATAGGCTACCAAGCAATAGAAAGGTACACAGTTATTCTTCAAGTACTGCTTTCATGTTCATTACACGTATTTTTATATACATAAAAAATAAGCTATATTTTAAAACTTTTAATGCAATGAAAAACTTAAACCTCATGAAACTGTTTGAGCATCAAATCAAATACCAAAAGAACACTCTATACAATTAGAAGCCTAGTCTTGGTGGTGGGAGGGAAGAAAGAGAGAGAAAACTGGAGAGAATATACCAGAGATAAACAGAAGTAATCACAGCAATGCTTGCCAGCTTTTAAAGTCTTACAAAGAAAATACATCCACAGTGACACTTCCCGTAAAAAAAGCTTGTAAAGTCATTAGAAGTCCTCTTTTTTTCCCTCATTATGAAGCACATACTTCGTATTTGTCAGGTGGTAGCTACTCAGCTCCTCTTTCTGACAGCCTTTAAAGCACCAGGAAGCTCAATATTCAAAACACACACAATACATAAACTGTGGGAGTTATCCTGTTTGAGTTAAGTTTTGTGTTATGGTGTTAGAACCTCTGGATCAATATTATTTCTGCTGAACAATGCAGAAAGGAAAAGAAAAACCTCAACAGTCTTTTGGAAAAAAAATATTTCAAATTAATATTATTATTGGATTGCTACACATAATAAAACCACCCTCAAAACAAACTGCACACACTCTAAAAACGTTCCCAAGTTGCATGCCAGACTTGGAGAATAAATTTAGGCCAGTACCAAGCACTCATTTCTTCCCCGTGTGTAAATGCGACACAATCGGGCCTCACATGCAGGCCTCTCTCTCCAATACAGGCAGGACCTTTGTTCGATACGTCGATGTTTTTCCCCCAAAGCCCTTGACATAACTTTCCATTCTTTCCCCTATTATTTTCCGGTTCACAGTCTAGACTTTCGGACTCCCGTTCTGTGAAAACCCCTGGCTGTCGAGAAGGCCAGTACACTCGGAAAGGGGCGGGGGGGGGGGGGGGGGGGGGGGGCGGGAGAGAAGGGGGAACAATAAAAAAGTTGAACAGCAGGAAGACGGGCCTACAGGTCTGGCGAGAGCCCCGGTATCGGTTTGTTTGCCAGCCCCAGCCCACCACAGCGGTACCGGGGGAGGCTGCGGGGGGGGGGGGGGGGGGGGGGAGGGAGGGAAGCGGCGATGCCACCGGCCCCTCGCAACTTGTCCCACTCCCCGGCCCCCCCCCCCTCCACAAGCCCCGTCGGGGAAGGGGAAGGAGGAAGAGCCAGGCAGGAAAGGCAGAACCCAGCGTTTGATCAGCCTCCAAGTACGGCGCATTATGCAAGCGAACGCGAGGACCGGGCAACTTGCTTCTCGACTGTGAAAGCAACAAAAACATCGGCTCTAAAACATTAACTGCGAAAATAAACCCCTCCCGTGGGCAGCCGGCGCTGTAACTCCGGCCCTACAGGCGCCTCCATTCTCTTCCCACCTTCTTCCCCCCCCCCCCCCCAAAAAGCTTGTGAAATATGGACGTCGGCCGATTATTTAGCATTTTTTATCGAGCCGTGCAGGGGGGAGGGAAAGAGGAGTTGCTATTTTTTCCTTTAAGATATTCGATAGCTCCTTCGGGGAGGGGGAAAAAAACAAGGAAAAAAAAAAAAAAAAAAAAAGAAAGAGGGAGCCATTAGGGAAAAGGGGGCCAACCGGAGTGGGGGAGGGAGACGGCGGGGAAGGGCATACAGCTCGGCACGGCGGTGTCAACACTGACACTGCCCTTTTGTATCGGCAGCGACCCAGGGCCCGGCGCGGGGAGGCCGCGCTGCCCCCACCCGCCAGGCGGCCCGGGCGAGGCGAGGCGGCAGCCCTGCCCGGCGCCGGGGGTGGGGGGGAGAGGGGATGTCCCTTAGAGCGGGCTCCGGTGACTGCCTGGCCATTTTGTCGGCTCCGTTCCCACCCCCTTCCCTCCTCAGCAAGGGCCCCCTCCCCTCGCCCCATTATACACCTACGGGCCCCCACACACACACTCACCAGCGCGACGTCATGTCGGCCCCGTTTCCCCACCGCTCACCTCTCCCGCCCCCCATCCGCAACAATGCTCCGGGATGGCGCTGCTCCGCTCCGCTCCCCTCCCCCTGCCCCGGGCCGCCACGAAGGGCAGCTCGGCTAATGCCGGGGATGACACAACAGGCCCGGCCGCCCGGCCCAGAGACTACCGAGGGGCCCAGCGCCACGCTGCCCCGCGCCCGCCTCCCCAGCGCCCCCTGAGAGAGCGGAGAGGCCCCGGGTACCTAGTTTGTCCCGATGCGGCCTCCGCAGACGCTCCGTGCCTCCCCTCCTCCCGGCAACAGCCACCTTCTCTTCCCTTCAATTATCAGCTGAAGCCGCAGCACCGAGCAGCGCCTCGCCCGCCGCCTCCGCCGCCGAACCCCTTCCAGCGGCGCGAGGGGGAGGCTGCGGGACTACTTTCTCCCGGCGCCGGGGCCCCGCCGGGGCCTGCGCGCCTCCCCCGGCCCGACGGGCGGCCCCCGCCCCGCCTGCCGCCCCCCGCGCAGCCCCCGCCGTGGCCGTCTGCGCGCACGGCTCCCTGCAGCTCGGTGGGGTCGGCGGTCGGCCTTCAGTATCCCTCCGCCGGGGTCGTCACCCCTGGGTCCGCGCGGAGCGTCTCCCCGCGGGTGCGGGCGGGGGGCGCGGAAGGAGAGGCGGAGCTCAGCGGGGGAACGGGGCTCTGCCGGTGGCGGGGACGAAGACCCTGCCCGGCCACCGCGCGGCCACCGGCCCTGCTCCTTTAAGAGGGGGCTGGGCTGCCGGTGACCCCGCGTGATGTCCGCCTCTTCCTGGTTGCCATAGACACCGCCTTCCAGCGTCCCAAAATGGCGTCGCTTCTGGGAGAGGAGGTGTTCGAGATGCGCCGGCAGGCCCCGGCCCCCAGCAAGGACTTCTGCCAGCTGCTCGTCACCCGGCGGGAGGTGGGTGCTAGGCGGCTGCCCCGCCGCTCTCTTCCCCCTCACCTCATGCCCGTGAGGGAAGGCAGCTGGGGCCTGCCCCGGCTCCTGAGGCAGCGGCGGCCGTAGTGAGGGCCCCGTGAGGAGCAGAGGGGCTGTGTCGGGAAAGGGCGGGGGTCACCTGTTAGCGCCGCCGGGTAGCCACCAGTCAGCGCTGCTGGTTCGGCCTCCTGAGGGCTGGGAACGCCTTGCTGCAGCCTTGGGATGTGGTGTCAGTTAGTAGCCGGGGAGCAGGTAAGGTTTTGCTACCGAAAAGCGTTATTTCCTGGCATAGGTGAAAGCCTGTCTGGACGAGGAGCCTCTGTGTGGGGGAGATTCCTTCTACCTAGAGCATCGAAAGCCTGTGGGAAGCGGCTCTGGGTGAGGATCAGAGGAAGACAGCAAAAAACTGATCATAGAATCATAGGATGGGTTGGAAGGGACCTTAAAGATCATCTAGTTCCAAGCCCTCTGTCATGGGCAGGGACACCTCCCGCTAGACCAGGCTGCTCAAGATCATTCAAAACGGTGAGTTAGTAGCCTTGGGAAAAAATATATACACAACTGTGATTTTGTAACCTAAAAACAAGCTTAAGTCTTTAAAACAGTGAGTTAGTAGCCTTGGGAAGAAGTACATACACATCTGTGACTTTGTAACCTTAAAACAAACTTAAGTCTACTCTCAGAAATGCCTCACAAATAAATGAGATTCTAACGCTTAAAGTAAGTAAATAACAAATCCTTAAGTAACATCACAGTATTTCTCCTAAGGAAAGACAAGTTTAGCTGCACTCACTTAAGGCGAGGGGAAACAATAGTCTAGCATCTCATTCCAGGAAAATAAACTTAAATTGCCCATCTGGGAAGAGGAAGATTGTGTATATTTTCCGTATGGTACCTGAAGATGTTTAGGTGTCCTGCCTTATGTCTGTACGTAACTGGTTTTCCAATCAGGGAAATAAGCAATCCTAAATACCTTAAAAGAGATTTTTTTGAACTTTTTTTTGAAATATGCTGCAAAATGTGCTCTATGAACGTTTTCCAGAAAAAAACTAATAATAATCATCAGTGATTAATATTTGATAGTAAACAAAAGTGATTTAACAGATCTGATTATGAGTTGGTAAGGTTATGAAATAAAAATGCAAATCTCCTATAATTTTTGTTTCATTTTGACCTATTTTTGATTGGGTTGACTTCGTATGAATAAGAGATGAACATAGATGCTTGTCTCAGTCTGAACATACTGATTTAGAAGTTGTAAAGTTTCAAAAATTTTTGTGAGAAAGTTTTTAAAATGTCTCACCAGAACAAAAAAACTCAATATATTTTGAAACTAGGAGGAAGTTTCTGTTTTGTTTTCCCAAAGTAAACCAAAATAGCGAACGTGTATTCTTCCAGGGATGAGAGGATTGTCAGGTTTGTAATTGAGAAATTAGAGGGAGGGGGAGGTGACAAACTGAAGTTCAGCTGCAATTCCAAATGATCTGCCTTCTGCATGTTATATGGAGCTTCTTTTGGTCTCTCCAGTGCCAAGATTTTCTTTTTAAATCACCAGTGTCTTTAGCAGTTTCAGAAGGGGTTTTGGTTTCATTCTTTAAAAAAAAAAAAAAAAAAAAAAATTAAGATAGAACTGACAAGGCAACCTTAGGGAGCTTTGAGTTCCACCAAAATTGAGACTAATTATGGTGCTGCACAATAGCTGGGAAATATGTGCTTTTCTGTAGCTAATGTCTTGTAATGGGCCTGTCCCATTGACCTCATGGGAATCATGTCAGTGGCATGCTTCTTCAAGGAATATGTGATTGAGTGTTAGGGGGGTTTTACCGTTCATTTTTGCACTCAGATGTTCCTTATTAATATTATCTTCATTTTTTTGGTTCTCATATCAGTTTCCTGTCAAATACCTCAGATATCTATTTTTGCGTTTTGTTCTCAGCTGCCCAAATATATCCTTAAAACAAGCCAACATCAGTTAACATAAACTGTGCAAAAAGCTTTGTAACTGTCAGTGGAAGTAAGTTAAAATTATTCTGTAAGCGCTTATTGTACAAAAGCATTACCAGGAAGTTAGTGTCATTGAAAAAGAACTGGACTGGTTTATTTGAAAAATTTAGTTTTGATTTTATGGCGGTAAGATCATTTGAGCATGATGCAGTGAACATATGTATTTGAATATATCACTATATCCTTTGAAGCTGATGTATCTGATTCCAGCAAAACTTCCCAGTTCAATGAGATTTGAATTCACTAGTGCTGAAAACAACTAACTTCACATAAGTAATCTCTGGAATTTTAACTGCCGTACACATAAAACTTCTGGATGCTAGTTAGCCTTTCTGCAGGCTATGGAGTCTCCTGAGATATGTGTCAAAAATAGTAATCGAATGTATAGGCATCACCAATGTGCCAAGTTATGTATCATGTAAAATGTATTTAGTCCTAATGTGTTAGCACCTAGGAGGCCTAGTTGTTGGTTCACGTTCCCAGTATGCTATTTTGCAGTCTCCCAATAGTCATTGCCTGAAAGACTTTACAGTCTAAGCCTCCAACCTTGCACATAATTACATGAATGCTGAAATTTGCTACTTTCAATAGTCCCATTCTTCGAAGTCAGCGGTTTCAAAACAGTCCATTGTTTTTCTTTAAAAACAAAAAGGGAGTTTGTGGCTGCATGGTGGATTTGTACGAAGGCTCCCGTATTTCTGTGAGTGTTGCCCTGCTTTGAATGGTCTACTTGGGCTTTACGTGAGCAGTAAATTCATGTCCTTGAGAATGAAGTTATTAATTTACTGGGCATGTCTTACACAGCTCCAGAGTGCATGTACCTGTGGTGATGGCCAGGATTTTCAGGTATCAGCTGGCTATCAAGTCAAACTGTCTATAGAATCAGAAATCCTGTACACATACAGAAGGTCTTAAGAATTGGTTAGGGCAAAAAATTTAGTGGGACAATGGCCATATCTGGGAAAAAGCAAGTCCATGGCAGCAGGCTTTGTGTTCAAACAAGCCATGTGAAACATCTGTGGCTTTTGTTTAGCTTTTCCCCCTCATTCTAGGGAACTGACATCTCTCTTCCATCATGCAACCTGATATGTTAGGGGTGTTCTCCGGAAAGCATTTTCGAAGTCTCCTACGGTGTCAAGATCAATCCAGGCCTACACTATTGTATATTGTATAACTAAAAATAAATGAACTGGAATTGCTGTAAATTAAAAGAAAGGATGGCTCTGAGAGCAGAGTTAAGCATACACTAAGAATTTTGCTGAAGCTAAATATAGGATAATAGTCAAATAAAGAGTACAAGACAGACAAAAAGAGTACCTAGGGGTGTGACACCACAGGAGCATACATCCTCAGCTGTAAGCATGTGAATTACTTTATTACTGCAAAAATAAATTGGAAAATATTTATTTATTACTTTCAATGTTGTCAATTGTAATAGCAAGGTGTACTTCAGCATGCTTGTTTGTGTTTAGCTCAAATCTAGAGAGACTAAAACACCTGGAAAAAGGAATGCAATGCCTTCGGTGGGCAAACAAGATATTGGAAGCAGACAAAAGCAGAAGCTACTTTGAACTCCTCTTGCCAATAAAATGCAACAGTTTTTAAAAAAACAGCTAGAAATACACCCACTTGTGTGGGTGCATTTGTGTCCAAAAAGTGACAAGGAGACCCTGATGGTAACTTTTTATTTTGCAACAAGAGACAGCTTCCATCCCAGATACAAATTCAATTTCAGTTGCATTTCAAAATTAGAGCCATTAATTAGGACTTTATAAACAAAGGTATTGACTACTCAGTAGCAAGCATGCATTGTCATTGAGAAGTTAGGAAGGGAAGATTACCAACTAGTTTCTGCATAAAATACTTCAAGGAGGAAGCATAAGGAGAAGGGGAGAGCCTTGTAACTTATTGCAAATAACTCTTCTAAAAGTAGACTGTATAGAGGTACAGATGCATAAGTGAGTATTCATGGAATGCAGTTCAACCACTGGGATTGTGTAGAAGGAGAGATCTTTCAAACCATAAGTGAAAAGACTATTTTTTCCAAGTAGCTATTTCAAGGCTGCAATCATAACTTTACAAATGCAGGGAAACTATCCCACATTTCCCCCCTGTGGGCACCTACCAGTCCCACTGCAGAAATATAGGCTGAAAGACTATAGCCTGAAGGAGATGACTTCAGGTCATCAAGTCCTAGTCCCTGCTTTCATCCAGATGTATAATAGATCTTCATAGCATAAATGGGATTTGATGTGTTTCAAAGGTAGTGAGGCTTTTTTTGCCTTGCTGCTTCACACAATAACTTCCCCAGATCATCACTTCTCTCATGGTTAGAAATGCAGTTATACAGACTAATTTACAACTTATTTTGTGTGTGGATATCTTTTAGCTTGAATACTGCTCTTGTGTGTAGGTAGCAATGTTATATATGTCTGTATACATGTATGTAGATTTCTATATATATAAAATGTTATATATATTTAATAAATATGCCCTCTTGTCAGGGTTTGTTTTGTTTTTTCAGCCTCCACTTGTGAAACAGGCTCTCTACTTCCTGGCCACTTTAGTATCTTTTCACTGCGTTTCTTCCCATTAGAACTTTTGTTCTTAACAATAGTAAGTCTTATGAGTGCCACATGCAAAGGCATACTTACTTCCCTATGTTTTCTGGAAAATTCTATGTGATTTAAATTTTAGGATTGTATTTAACTTTCTCTACCAAAATCACATTAGTGACTCTTGATCATCCTTTGAAGAATTACCATACCAATGTTTTTTCTCTTCTGTCAACTTTCAATTTATAGCCTTTTGGTTTATTGCAGAAATTATTTCTAAATGAGTGACTTTGCCATTTGTACTTTTCAGTTTCTGTCCCCTCCCCCCCACTTTCCCCAGGAATACTTTGAGTTGTGATGAAGGAGAAGTTGGTGTACATATTAGTATCAACATACTAAATAGAAAAACATGCTTGACCATAAAATGTGTACTAGTAATCCTGCTAGAATTCATGGGAACAGTGGTTCGTTTTTGTCTTGTGTGAGTGCATGTAATATTACATAGAATGGGAATCTTTTTTGTCCCAAGACTGACATCAAGGTCAGCAACCTCTTTAGCATATGCCTTTCCATCTACCTTTCACTGTACATGTTTTTCAATCACTCTTGAAATGCCAAATTAATATTTGATATGCCAGTTACAATTTAGCAAGGTTTGTCACAAACAACAATAGACATTGTCTGTTGTTACAAAGCAAGCAATAAATCCTATGAGTTCCAACATTAAACATAACACGTCTTGAGACAGCCACACAAATAACCTTTCAAAATAAAATTTCTTATAAATTGTCTAACAGATGATAAGTACAGGTTTTGAAAAGTGCAAGAGAGGAATCCAGATGGTGGGATAGTGTAGAAAAGGTCGGTTGCACATTTTGGTCAAACAAGGAATATAGACACCCTCCTGCCCCCCTCCCCTCCCCCCCCCCCCCCCCCCCCCCCCCCCCCCCCCCCAAAAAAAAAAAAAAGTCTGGTGCTTAATCTGCTTATAGGACAGGCTCATAACTAGAAAGATGAGGCTGGTAACAAAAGAAATGCAATGGGGAAATGATTCACTCAACATGTAATTAATACGAGCATCTGTCACCATTTAATGAATGCAACACTAATCGGAGGATTTTGTCATGTTAGTAAAATGTTTAGCTACTTACCCATAAAAGGCAGGCATCATGTGTATACAAAACTAATGTAGTTCTGTGCAATATTCCATATGTGATCTGCTCATACAACAGTCAGGATAATTGAATTTTATCAAATATGTAACTGCAGAATTGTGTGTTTGGTCAGAGATCAGCAACTGGATTCTCTAACAAATACATACAGGACATCTAGATGAGTAAATAGTGTAGGTAGCTAGGCAAACAGTTCTGGTGACTGTTCCTGTTCTTCACCCATCATTGCTCCTATTATTTAGTGTCCGCCTCTACATCTTCAATCAGTTTCTGGTTAAATCAATATATTCCGAGCACAGCGCATTATTTTGGATACTGAGAACTACAATATTTTCTTAAAAGATCCTGTAAATAATTCTTTTCATTTCAAAAATAAAGTTGTTTTCTGGCTTTTTTAGTTGTAAGTAAAAATTCTGAACCTACAGCACTTAAATCTTAAAAAACATTAAAAAAATCTCTTTTCAATAAACAGCCTGATTCCATTTCAGATCTCTATAAACCTAATTTTTTTTTTTTTTAAAGGTAACCTTAGCATTGTAAATAAAATTTCAATTTCAGGAGATATTAGTAAGTGATAGTTTTACTGGTTGTGGGCTTGTTTTTTCAGTTGTGAGTACCTTCAGGGTCTATTGAAACCTGCAAGGATAGTTCCTTCCTTTTGAAAAATGGTACTATCCGTGTTGCCTTTGTGTCTTGGGCTTATTTTTAAGTCTTAATGATGACACTTGATATATAACCTATTTGATTGACAGAAGATGCCATTTGAAGTGTTTAAGCCATATGGATTGGGGGGAAAAATCAACAGATGTTATTATAGTAATTAAGCTGAAATTAATTTCATGTTATACGAAACAATTTTTTGCAAGATAAGTCTGATTTTAAGTAAAGATCTGTGGGAGGTGAACCTTTTTCAAAGTCATATTATTTTATTTGGATTTGAAACCTAAAGGGTGCCATACCAGTTATTGCCTAGCCGGACCAATTATATTCAAGACTCTTCTTTGACATTTCAAATGAGAATTTCAGTTCTTAACGAAAAAAAAGAGCACAAAAATTTCTCTAAAGGGCGTTTAAAAAAAGATAGTTTTTTATAAGCTATTTGTATAGGGGGATTTTATCGCACAAAACTAGCAACTTGGTGGTAGTATTGTCTTAAATTAGAATCGTTTCAAGCACAGTTTGATGACTTCGGGAGAAGGAAGCCATTTTGTTCCATCTCAAGAAATGCTCTGTTATGCTGAAAAAGTGTATTTCCAAAATAACTGAACACTTTCATGATAATGGTGTTATACAATATTAAGAAATTATTATCAGGAGAATGTTTATTAAGCCTAAAATACATAGGGAAATCTCCTTTGCTTTTTTGTTGTCTCTAATTCAGATATCTAAGTAAACATTAGAGCTGCTTAGAAAAGAGAAACAGTTTCTTTGGGGAAATAATGCCGTATTGGAAAAAAATGAATATTGTTGTCAAGTGTTTCTGTCCAAAGCTAAAATATGTGATGTTGTCTTATAGTTTGGATGCCTGATAGTGTCTCTTACTTTTTCCATAATGCACCACCTCTGGATGTATGCAGTTGCTAGGTCTTATCCATCAGGAAACATTTGGGAATTCTTTGGTCATGCTGCAGTATTGAAGATGTAATCCAGCACAAGAATACAACTGACATAGGAAAATTTGGACTTTTAACAACTGAAATGCAATTTGTGATGTGTTGCTGAAGCAGTGTTGGCACTTCAGGGCTTTCCTTATTGGTGGATCAAGGTTTCTCTGCAGAAGGCATCACATACAGCAATATAAATTGTGGGGTTTTTCCTTCCCAAAAGACTTAATCTCCTGTTTTTTGTGGTTGTTTTGTTGTTGTTTTTTACCCACAAACATTACTAAATGCATAACCCTATGAAACATTAATTTATGATTTGAAATTAGAGATATAACTGATATTGAGTCCTTAAGTGGTTATTACATGTGAAGTTCAGTTGTTTGTGAGCCTACGATAATTCAGTACTGTCATGTGGGCTTATAAAATTCCTTTTTCAATAGTGACTGAGCTATTAGAAGATGCATTGGAATATTCTCATGTCAATTTCAATTAAGGTATGTTAAAGTTAAGAAAGTAATTTCTTAATTTCTTAAAAACAGAGAACTAACTAGTTCTCTGTTACCATTATTTACTATTAATCTGGTTTTATGTGTCACGGGTAGCCTAGAGATGAATTTTTTCTTTTGTCTAGGCTGATTTTTGTCCACTGGTCCTTAGTATACAGACTGATCACACTGAATTGCAATGTTTAAGCTCCCATTTTAATTTGTTTCATGCATGGCTTTAATACTTGTGGCTTTCTTCAAAGGTATGCTCGATCTAGTTCTCCCTGCCAAGAGTGATTTTCAGGTCATGAAGGTGTAATAGTTTCTCAAGGTAAGCAATCACCACTGTCTTCTCCTTAATTAAGTAAATGTTTCCTACCGTACCTGAGTGTGTGTTGTTTACATGTTCATTATTATCAGTGCTTTTTCTTCCAGAGAAAGATTTAGTTACATTCTTCACTTGCCTTACTTTAGGTAGTACATCCCCTTATCCCTGTTGCTCTGTCTTGGGAAACCTCAGAAGTAATTCTGCTTTTGTGTTACCAAAGGTAAGTTTGTGTTCCTATCTGTCATCTTGTTTCCCTTCTTCCTGCTTCAAGTTGGGAAAATAAGTATTTCTTCTTTTCTGTTGCCTTTATTAACCAAGAGCAATTTTCCTTATTTCGTTTTCCACATACACAGCAGCATTCATCACGAAGAACCATCAGATACATTTACTTGACTAGGTGTACCATATATTTATAGTTTGTTCATTTATCAAAAATCAATTAAATGCACTCCATAATGTGTTCAAGGGAAGGAAGGAAGAAAGAAAGAAGAGTAGAAGGCAATGCTAGAAAAGGATCAGGATTTTTATCTTAAGGTGTGCTAGGCTACGAGAACTCTTATCTGAAGGTGCACCAGTGTAATTTAAAATTTGTTTTTAAACAAACTTGCTAAAGCTGGTCTAAACTCCTCTATGATGCTTATTATAAAGATTTACTTGATTTTGATTGGGTATAAACTAAATGAATTTGTGTTAAGCTGAAATAAGCCTAAATTAAACCAAAGTAAAAGTGCCTGGAGCTTTTGGATGGGCTTCACTAAGTTAGATTAAAATTGCACACTGGGTGCAACGAGTGTAAATGTAGTAACTAGAAGAAAGATCACTAGTGCACAGTAAAATGATCGAAATCATGTGTCAAAAAAGGCAAAATGATATTGTAGAAGCAGAAGCCTAGGAGCATGTCTGAATCCAGAGTTCTAAATAACATAAGAGGATGATAGTGAACAATAGAGCGAAAGGAATGACAACAGATGGGGACTGCTGGCAAGCGAAGCTGTGTACCTGCAAAGCATCAAAAGAGCAAGCAGATACTTGTGACAGAAAATGCAATGTGTGTATTTAATATACGTGCACATCAAGTTATGACAACTGATAATGAAAGGATAGATTTCAGCATTTGCTAAGTTGGTGCTACAGCTGAATTGTGTAGGTTTTCCCCCCTATGCAGTTTGCTGAAACCTACAGGTAACAAGTGCTAAGTTTGATGTAAAACAAGTAATTAAAATTGGACTGGACAAAACTAGTGTTTGAAGAATCAGAAAGGCAAAAAAAAATCTTTTCAGAGAGCATGCTACCTGTAGTACTTAGTTGATAACTGATAGTGAAAAAGGGCATACTTGTTCACCACAGCTTTTTCTGAAAAGTGGAGACACAGGTAGGAATTGAGTATATCGGAATACCTGCACAATGTGATGGATTCTTTAGTGTTCCTGTCATTTGATCAGGTGGAATTAAAGCTGTAAATAGACAGCAAGGGAACTCTGAAAAACACATTGAGAGTGTTAGTCTGTTCTTAAAAAGTGTGATGAGATTTTAGGGGCCAGCACAATAGACATTTCTCCAAATTTACAGTAAGAGATGTCAGCGCTGAAAATGAGCTGACCACATAAGAATACAGGAAAACAGTTTTCAGCAGATATTAGATTAGACTGGTTGCAGATGTATACAAATCAGAATGATAAGAAGTATCTAAGGAGAGCGCAGTGGGATGATTGAACTAAGACTTCATCTGCAATAAAAAGGATTGCCAGTTATATGCCCAAACCCTGCTAAAGCAAATGCTGATTCCCTAGAAAAGGACTTTCCATTGTAACACTGCTGTACTTTAGGACTTTTTATACACATAGGAGAGGGTCTGACTGTTCTGTTGGGTTTTTTTACTGTAATGAAGGAAAAAAAAGGAGGAAAAAAAAACAAATGTGGGGGGGAGAACCACAGAAGAAATTTAAAGCATTGGCTAGACCTCAAATTGTAACAGGGAGACCTTGACACTGAAGCAAGGAGGACAAAACTAGAAGAAATGGTTTCAAATGAAACCTGTCAGTATCTTATCCATCTAGAAAGGAATGTTATGTCTTGCATTTAGCTAGCATCCTTTGTTCTGTTAAATAGTGGAATAATCTCTTTGTGGCGGTCTTATCTAGGTCTGCCTGTTTAATCACGTTAATAAATGGCAAGTATCATGTTCATAATTGAAGACACTGATCCTCAAGAGTAATTTTTTATTCCCTCTGATAGTGTTGCTTTCCCCTCAGCACATACCCCCCTCCCTTCTGCATTGTCTCTCACTCTTCTGCTCTTGTGTTGTTTTCTCTGATCTGTGTGCACGAGCCTCTATAAAGCTAGAAGTTAGCCTCCAAAGCACCTGTGCTGTAAGCATCTGCAATAAAGATCTTTAGCCCTTTTTTTTCTTATTTTCTTGCCTTTTTTATTTATTTTCCCCTGCAAGCTCTGGGAAAACCAAGGAGGAAAGATGCTAATATAGGAATAAACCAGGTATGTAACTGAGAGGAAGCAGATTTCTTTCTCAAACACAACTACTGCATTCCCCAAAGGAAAAGACGATTCTTTTTTCCAAGCTTTTTATTCCATTTTCCTCCTGTGTTTTATTAAAATGTTTTTCAGATACTTTAAGTGGAAGCCTTTGGTAGTCATGCACACACACGCATGCAGAGATTAATTTTTAAGGGCATTATAAATGTTCTAGTTTTAACTCAAATGTATTCTATATAGTTCAATAAACTGAAGAGTTTTATTACGTGAGGTATATTCAGTATATCAAGAAGAAGAAATAACAGTGAATTATGAAGATGGTCATTTAACCTAGATAAACAAGTCTTCTCTTTAAATTGCTACTAACTTACAAGAACTCCTTTCTTATGCAAACATGAACATCCATATTTATGTACACTTGTGTTTATTAATTACTATCTAAAACTTTAGAGTGCTGATTTTTTTTTTTTTTAATAGAAACCTGTTATAAATGGCAGGAGGCACAAATATATACGTGTAACTACTGATACTAATTAATTAGTCAGAGGACAGGTGGGACATTGTCCCTGAGTAGCTGGTCAGAAAGTAAAAGAATATTTAAGAAGTGACTGTATAGTAGCAATAAAAACTTGCCTGCTCACTAGTCTGGCACAGTTGGAGACTTACCTTAATTGGTGAACGTATTAAGTCTTTCTATTGATGTAGTGTAATTAGGAGGGAGAGTGGTCTTGCTGGTTAGATTGTTTAACTTACTGTATTTTATCCCCTTTAGTTACAACTATTTTCACAGCAATATCCATTGGGAAAAGCAGAGTTAAATATTTCCGTATTGATTTACTCTTCTTAATAGTGTCTTTCCACCTGTCTTATACAATATTGTTTTTTCTCTGAACATCTTACAAGGTTCACCAGTATGTCCATCAAAACATAATTCATTTTTTAAATTCTGTAATAGCAGAATGATCAGGTTAAGGAGATGGATCTAAAACCACAATGTGTTATAAGGAGTCTTCTATTATTCTGTTTTTCATTGGTAAATGAAAAAATTATTTAATCAGATATGAGCGTTAATCACTTCCAGGATAGTACCAGGGAAGTTGTATGATGTGGAGCTAATGGTTTAGTCCAAACGGTATTTTTTTTGCTTTATCTAAAGTGTTCAGATAAATATTTTAGCAGTAGTTTTGGAGCATGTTGTCTTTTATTAGGCTATTCATGTTTACGATCTTAAAGCCCAATTACCAAATTAAGCTGGTTTTCTGTTGTTACTTGGAAGATAAAGATGGAAGATACCCATCTTCAATAGCAATGAGTGATTGCAATTGCTTTCCAGCTCTGATGTTTATTAAAGTAACCCAAAATCTCCAAAATAAGGCAGACTTAAAAACATATATTAAGAGTTTTGGTTTTAAATCTCACTTTTAAATGGAATAAGGAAGCTGGAAATAACACTTTTTCCTGATGGACAGTGAATTTCTTCTGAATTCTTCTTTTTACACTCTATGTCAAGCTAAACACTGTGATCCTCTGCTGGCTCTTCTCCATGTTCTTATATTTACAAAGGACTGAAATAGCCAGCTGAGCATTTATCTTATGTCTATACATGTTATAGAAACATGGTTGGGCAAAAGTCTGGATTTTCAGGTAAGTGTCCTCAGGTGATCATACTTGCCAAACAGCTCCATACAACATAATCGTAGGGCTCTGCAAAATCAAGTAGTAAGCCACAAAAGAGAAATCTCAGTGTTCACAGATTGAGATGCTGATGGAATTACATAAAACTGGCAAAAGATGCCTCTCTGATTGCAGGGCTTATGTCCTGCTACAAAAAAAAAAAAACCACTTACTGCAAGGAATAGATGTGAAAGAGCTTCTTGATTTTTGGGCAGCCATCATTAACTAACTTAAACATGAGAGTGACTGCCATTTTCTTTTGTGTAGAGACAGTGAGGAAACTATTAGAAAAAAAGTTGCTAATGCAACTGTGCCAAGATCTTGGTATGAGTATTTGGTAATATTTGTTAAATGTCGTCTCTGTAACTATTGATTTCTTTGCTGTTTCACAACACCTTGTGAGACACCTATATGTTGCTTGTTACGCTGTATGAAGACACAGTGGGAATATTTATTTAAACAAAGGATATCTTTTAATTGCCGAGAATCTAACTGGTTTTGGAGGCAGCAGGAAAAAAATGAGACTTAACAGATTCTTCAGTTCCACAAGATCTGCGTTCTTGCTTTTAAGTTAATCACAGTATGCCATTAGTTAGCCTTACATGAAACAATTACCCATGTGTGTTACTGTTCTTCAACAGCTTATCCCACAGGGATCAAAATAGCATTTGCTTTCACTTCATCAGTGTCAATGCATAAGGATAGCCTCACTCAAGCTCTTTATAAAGTTATTTAACATTTTATTTTAGTTCTTTTGCAAATGCTTGTGCATTGTTGGTGCTACTTGGTTCCATAGTTTAGATACGGTTGCCTCTTCTTGGTGAAAAGTGAGTAAAATTTTAAGGTACCTATTTTGCATTTTTCAAAGTGACCTACAAGCCTAAGCTTCATTCACTTGCAAAATGAGCATAGCTCTGTCTAAGCCTGAAGATTTCTGTTGTCCTATTCGAATTTTCCTTTATTACTTATGCAGTCAAAGCTGTAGCGGGGATGTAGCTGCAACAGCATGAAAAAGTTTACAGTGCTATAGTACCAGCTTCTTAATTAGATGCGTCTATGTTAGAATAATAGTAGGAAAATCTATGACAGGAGGAATGCTTTTCCATAAGTAAAATTGCATCTACACTAACAGGGACTGGAAAGATGAAGGAAGCAGGTGAGCTGGTAGTTTTCACCGTGCAAATAATTTCAGAATTAAATATATATATATATATATATATATATATCTCTAGTGAAGGCTTTTGACTTCTTTGTGGCTTGGAAATTGCGCTTAGGTTTACAAACTCTTAGGCAACATACTAGCTGATGATACTGGCTTCAAGCGATCAGTTAACTGAGATTAATTGATAGCTTTAGAAACATCTGTCTTACAGTTATCTCCAGGAAGATGTTTCAGTAATGCTGATAGTTATTCCACTTCTATTTTGTGAAGATTTATGTGGGGGTGAAATGGATGATTTCTATACTGAGGTGCACGAAAATGGAATGCTTTCATTTGAAATTGTAGCAAAAATGCAACAATGTTCTGCAAGAGAAGATGAGATAAAATGAGGGACAGAAACATTTGAATACTCTAATTTTGAAATCAAATAGTAAGGCAGCATAAATTTTTATAGTCTCCTCCAATCCACAAAACCCAACCAAAAGCAGAGATATTTTTTTTTTTTCCTGATCTGTGGAAAAGTAATAGAATATGGGATAAAACAGCCTGGGAGAAGGGGTTTAGTAAAGGTAAAGTCACTAAGACTAAGTGAGAATGTGACTGCTTTTTTCAGTAGAGACACAATGGCTCCTTCACTGCACAGGGGAATGAGAACTTGGACTGCAGTGACAAATCCAAGGCCAAAAAGAAAGACTGGGGATTTAAGCTGTTCACCTGGGACAGAGGAAAATATTTGAATCTAGATCTCCTAAATCTCAGAAAGCACTAATTTCTAGATTGTGGAGTCACCTTCCTTCTCCAATGAATGTTTAACTGTTTAAAGTACAACAATTTAAGAGAAAAATAGGGGAGATTCATCTCCAAATAACCTGTAATCTGAGAAATTATATTTTGAGTTACTAGTTTTAAGCAAAGCAGAATGCTGAGTCTGGAGAAGTTTGAAATCCTAAAAATGTATATTGGAGAAGGAAGCAGTTTCTCATATATGCCTTTATAACAGGGCTTAACAATTCACACCGTCTGTCTTCAGCTTCTCCCAGAGGTTTCTCATTATACAGCATGAGTCTGTCATGTGAGACTTGTCTCTAGTTCTATCACTTCCGAAATACATTAAATTAAGGGAAGGTTGAGCCCAGCATCCTTAAAAGGTGGCTCACCATATGACAAACTTCAAATATTATTTTCTTGTACAACGTAAATAGTACTATGCTTCTGGTAATCTACAGTCCAGATTAATTTTGACTGTAGATACTTCCTAAATAGTTTATTCATTGCTAATTTTCACTTAAATATTTTAGTTGTTTTGTTTGTTTAAAAAATTCCTATGACTTTTTATTCAAAGCCTTGGCTGGTTGTTGCTGTTTAGATTTGGTTCTGATCATCCTTTCCTCTTGTCTCTTTTTTCACAAAAAAATGCTAATGGAGCAAGCAACGTGGTGGTGAATTGCTTTAACACTTGCACCTCCAAATAACGTCGAGAATGAAATGTGTCCATGGTAACCAGGATGCACTTATAATACTTTACATTCTTCATCTTTTTAATCTTCTTCATCTTTTTAATCTATGCAAAAAGCATAGGTATTACAAAATCTATGCAATAGTTTTCTTTGGAATAACCATGTGCTAACAAATTACCAAGGTAACTGGAGTTTGTCCTGGGTATTTGTACGTAAGGAAGTTTCTAAATGGAATAGTGCTATTGTCAGTTTGTTCCACTGTAAATCAAAGAATAATGTTTAGAAAATACACGGTGGGGTTTAATATAATTACTTGAATATTTTACTTTTCCCTTGCCTCTGCATGTTGGCCTGATCTTCCCATTCTGGCAGATAGTTCTATTGCGGTGTGCTTCCTACTGTAACAGTTAAGAAGAGAAGACATTACTGAAATATATATTTCTGTAATTTTTGAAGTTTTTGAAGTTAGTGTTAAAATGCTTTGGAATTTATAATTGTACAACAATGCTACAAGAAAGTAAATTTTTATAACCAAGTTAAAACACGTATCATGTTAAAACATCTACTGTAATTGCTTTAAAAATAGGACAGAAGTATTTCATTTGTAGAGTATTGACTTAGTGTTCCATTTTAGGATTGGTTGGATTTTATGAAGATAAAATCTTATTCAAGAGGCTATGTACACATATGCACACTCAAGCGTTTGAATTAAATACGTTCTTGTACATCTGTGTCTACATAAACTTATATTACAGATAAATACACTCATACACACAAAATACTAAACAAAAAATACATAGAATGCTTACTGTGAAAAGTTTGTATTGCTTACACCAGTGCAGAATTTGGGCGAGCATCTGCTATCTGTATACACTGAATTTTACTGTACTTTATATGCCAGACTGAAAAGTATTTATTAATACATTTTATAACAGATCACAACACATTGCAATCTGTTGTGCAATATAGTTCTACTTTTTTAAGAATAAGACTTCTAAATTTGTGTATAGTTAAATCTATAAGGTTATACAGAAAATTGATCTGAAGAATTAGCTATTAAAGTTCAAAAATTGAAAAGCAACAGTCATTGTTAATAATTTTTGGTGATTTTGGAGGCAGGTGGCTACTTTCTCTTTCAGTAACATTTGGCATTTCCATTTGTTGTTGTTGTTTCTGAGCAATGTCACTTCCTGCAGTAACATGAAAAGGCCAAGAGAAAGCATATTAACCAGGTTTCTTTTCTCCTTTAACAATGATCTTTTTCCCCTATAATATACTGTATTCTTGCATACCATTTTGAAGGGTGTGCAAGGTGAGGAGCATGTAGGAAGATGTCTTTTCTTTCTCCATTTGCGTATCAGTTTTGCTCTGACTTTATTTTCACCTCATGTTTTCCACAAATAAGAATGGAAGTAGCTTTATGTGCTGATTCTCCCTACATTGCTAGAGAGAAAAGGAGCTTTTGCAAATACAGTACAGCATTCACTGTCCCATTATCCCCGTGGTGGGCTACAAGCATACGCGTTCTAAAGCCTTCCCAGGTAGTTAAGATCATCACTGCAACAGAATGACAAGTGGTTTATAATCTCTTTTGCACTGAATCCTCATATTACCACTAGTGTATTAAGTGGTGTTATTTCTCAACATGGTGGTCTATGTTGTGCATGTACAATACAGAAATGTTGACTCTGCTATTATAAAATGTTTCAGTGGTGTAATTTATTTTTCATATATTAAATTCTAGAATACAGATTGGGTGAATGGGGTTTTTACCCCTTCAAAGAAGCAACTGTTTCACTGCAGAGGAATTAAGACTCTGTGTGTCGTTGTAAAATAGGATGAACTTATGCAACTGCGTAGGATGTTTTTTTCTTTTATTCACATAGTTAGAGTTATTTTGCAGAGTATTGCAGATATGTCTGAGAGTTAATTGAAGCTATTTTGTATGTATGCTATCAGAAATATGGCTTAGTAATTCCGATTACCCCCTATAATGATATATTAGCCACAATAAACATCAAAGTGATAAATTTTAGCTGACTGTATTTGACATTCGAATGTAGGTGTTAAGCCTTTATTCAGACTTATTTACTGTTACTGTATATGAGATATCAACAGGATAAAAGCAAGACTTGAAAAATATAGAAATTATTGGTGTGGGCTTGCCTTGGCAGATTGTCTGGAATCTGAGCTTTAATTTGAAAATTAATGATGAAAGTGAATGCAACTCATTGAGAATTACAAATACTTAATTCTTCTCAACTTAAAAATCTACCTTTTGGCACAGAAATACCAGAGAGATCTAAAGTTAAATTTAATGTTGACAGATATAAACCACTTTTGTCAGATTTAAGATTTGTAATGGTAAATTTAACCCTGTGTTCTTCAGTCAGTGTACGTGAGTAGTCTTCTATGGCTTATTGACAGTTAACTCAAGACTTACTTTTAATTTTCCTTTTCTGCAGTAGAAAAAATAAGAATCTATGGAGTGCATTTCATATATACAAGTGTGTATGTTTATAAATGTACACTTCACTAATATTTTCATTTGTCAGTTTTATTGCTCAGTGTGTCAGGAATCCACCTATACATATAACAACTTAAAATGCTCACTTTTGTCAATGAAATGGAAGGAAATAAACCAGATTAATATTAGTAAGATTACAAGATATTTTTTTTTAACCTTGCCTACAACAGCAACTGAATCCTACTTTTGGGTTGGAATGTGGTCTTTGTTAACAACTTGTATGAAGGAAGAGATGTGATTACGACTTTCCTCTCCTGTAGACACAGCTTTGACAGCAACAAAAGTCAATATTAAAAACTGACACACTGTTCAAGCACATAACTAATGTTTTAAGAGAACTCTGGGAAAAGTACTGATAGCCAGGGCCACTAGTTCTCCATCATTTCATAGCTCCATAATTTACTATTCACATTAATCTTTTGTCTCAGTTGAATGCTTTGTAATGTGGGCTTTCTTTTCTTTTTCTGACTCTGAAAATGTGAGTTGAAAGTGTACTTCTGGAAAGCTTTTTCCAGAGTTTTCAGACAGTGTAAGTGCTGAGCTTTGAACTGTCCTATTAGTTTTTATTTTAACAGAACATTAAAATGACAGTTTAACTTACAAGACTGCCACTTTTGAATGCCTGAGCAGTTGAATGGGTTTTTCTACTTAACCACATAATGTAATGCCTGGTGAATTGTGTTTCTGTGACTAAATTAAAAACAAAAAGAGAATGTTTATAGTTTTGCAAATGGAGATGTCATTAAACATGCTTTAATTTCTATCAACAATTCGCAGGCAGGGGTTGGGAACTCTTTATTTGTATATAAAAACATTTCACACTTGTCTAGGTGCATTAGGAGATATTTATTGTCCTTTGAAGTGTGTTGTAGGGCAGCTGGTAATGTAACTGTGGTCTGATCTCTTATGATAACTTTGCTTTGGGAATAGTAGCAATATTTATACAACTGGAATCCTAAATCTTACCAGTGTATTTATCTCATGGTACTTGATATTTATTTCTTCTTCCTTTTTTCTTTTTCTTCTTCCACAATTGTAGGTCATTTTCAGGTGGTGGAAAATCTCACTTAGGAATAAATTTTGTGAATCAAGACCTGGAGAAATTAAGGAGTCCTGGGAGGATTTTTTGGATGATTCATCTCTTCATAGTAAGATGACAATAATAATTACATATTTGCTGTGGCATATAATGGAATAATCTATGATATTGATCTGTAATGACTTTCATGAAAGATGTGATTGCTTTGACTAACAGGCTTTTTTGTACAAATTTATTAATATAAATTAGTATATGAATACTGGAAAAAACAAAAGACATGACAGTAAATGTAAATATAGGATAAATCCCAGCAACATTGACGCTTTCATTATAAGACAATGACAGAAGTATTAGCAACAGTTACAGATGTGATGTTATATTTATCCTATTTTTATGATGAACTTGAAAGTTGTCATTTCCAAATGAAATCCTGTTTTCTTTATCAACAGCTTTGGTAGACATTATCTTATTTACACCTATGCAGAGGAGGTCTACTTTCCTAAGAAGTATATGAATCTCAGGTGGTAGGGAAGAGGGTAAAGCTTTCCTCAAGAGAATATATCTATTTCAAGAGTAAACTTGAGTGTATCTTCATTTAGGGTCTGAAATAAGACCAACGCATGTTTCCTATGCTTTGCTTATTAAAATCTAACACTTCTTACAGCACAATCGATATTTTTTTTTAGCCTTGGTGAGTTAATGTGGTCTGCGTTTCTATGTTTAGGTTTGTGTTTCTGATCCCCGTTATAACTTTTGCAACTGATCAGTTTGAAGTGAATTTGATTGAAATAATAGCACTTCCTTAGGCAGTTGGGTAGGGAGACGGCAAGTGACTGCTGTTAGTGCTCCATTGATGGAAAGACTGCACATTCTGAGCTCACGTGACTGGAAAAAGTTTGAATCAGCACTTGCAGCCTGTAACAAAATAAATCTTTAATTCCAGTTATTACTACTTGTTTTGACTAGAAGGGGAATGAATGTATCATGAACCAATAGAAAATGGACTGCCTCTTGAATTTGGCTAGTGCTCAGGGAGTCTTTAAATATGCTCTGCTTGTTTGCAGTGGGTGTTTATAATTGCTCCATTAGTTGAGGCAGAGTTGCACCACACTTTTATTTGAGAAAATTGATTATCATTTTTTATAAACGTGAGCTTTCAAAGAAGTAGTTTTCTATACGTTTTTTGCGAAGAATTACATAGAACTTATAGCTGAACTTTAGCAATAGGTTTTAGTGTTCCTATTCTCAAAATTTACTTACAAATTTATTTTTTTATTTACCTCATAAAAGTGGATTTGATATGTGAACATAGATTAGTGAAGGTTTTAGCCTGTGCCATTTGTTATTAATAAAATGCCACAATAAAACATCTGTTTTACATTACCAGGGTACGACTCAAATAGTTAAATTATTGTTAACATGAAGTTTTCTACTGGTATCCTGTGTGTTTTCAGTAGATTACAAGTAAGATTTGCCTGCTTTTTCTTGAAAAGTGTTGTTGGTGGTTCAGAGGTTTTCTATCCCATAGGAAGTATCGAAAGCCACGGTTGTCATTCTTTCCTAACATTCAGTTATTTCTTTCTCCTTCTAAAATTACCTTTAAAATCATACCTGGGATTCTCCCTCTGTTTTTTAAGTAAAATTTTAATATAAAAGAGAAGTATTTTGTTTTCAGAAAAATGCTAACATAAATAGAAGTTACTAACATAAATAGAAATTCCTATGTTTGTGAGAAGTTATATTGTTATATTGATATTATTTCTGTCCATAGCTCTTGGTGTTCCACACAATCAGATGTTTTTACACCTCCGTCTCACCTCCAGTTAAGAAGAGCTTTGCTGCTGTTCTTCTAAGTATTCACAGATTATTCTTTTTTTTCCAATACTCCACAAATATATATACTGGAATAATATTCCAGCTATCCTTACTGAACTTTTTGCCCAATGAGGGTTCAAATAAAAGACGCCTTACCAGACCACAGTTTGCTGCTAAATGTTTGTACTCTCCTACCAGCAAAATGTTTATGTTGTATATTGTATGTTTATCATATGTATGTTGTATGTATATGTATCTTTCCTTTTTTGGACAGTGAAGTGAGGTATCATTAGTTTCTTTTCATAATCTCGACAGAGCCAAGAGAGAAGAGCAAGATTTTGTATATAACTAGATTTTTATTATGGTTTTGTAAAGATGAAAAATTAATTCATGATAGCGTAGGGCAAGAGAAGAGAGGTCTATGTACATTGGATGAGTGAACAAATAGTACAAGTCTTCAAGTAGAATCCAGCACCCATAGGATGAAAATTTCACAGAAAGCCTGAAGTCCAATGTACTTTCATAGCTAGTTCATAATTAGCTGCAGATGCAATTATAAAGCAAGATAAATGCAGCTAAATATACTTTAAAATAGCCAAACCAGATCATATTATTATTTCTAGAAATAAAAAATTTTCAAGAAAAACTCAAGGAGCAGCAAATATTCATGTGGTAGCCTGCTTAATCATTCAACATGAAATAGATGCACACTACAAACATTATCATTGTCATTCCTAGTATGCAAAGATTTGGATCATTCTTGCGTATCAGCTTGAATTAGATCAGCCAGACAACTTTTAGTTGACTGTGTAGATCATTTCTGTACTTGCATATGGAATTTGAGGAAAATTACCAACTATATAGAACTGAGATGCTTGGAAAGCAAGTGAGAACCAACACTTGCAGTATGATATAGCAACAGCAAAGAGAGCTTGAACAGTATTGGGCCATCTACCCAAAGACATGAAGGAAGATAAGGTGATAGCTTCCTTTTATGTAATTGCCTTAGGAATATTTTGAATGAAAAGAGAAGAAAAAAAAAATCTTAACGTCTTAATAGTGATATCTTGTAATGTGGAAAGCTCTTTCAAATGTGTTCACAAAAGCTTGCATTTTGTAACTCATCCTACAAAATATTTTGGAGAGAAAACTGCTGCATCAAAGTTGGATTTACTTACTGCCTAGAGTCAGTGTAGTTTCAGCTTCCAAAATTCTGTTTCTCTTTCATTTTATGACTTTAAGATACATGAGAAGTTAGACTCTAGTTGGTTAAAAAAAAAAATAAAAATCCCCAAAACAACAACAGCAACGTCCACCCCCCCACCCCACCCCCCACTTTGGATGCATTAGAATAATTTCATAACACAAAAAATAGTAATTCTACTTTAAATTTAAATTTTGTTCCCTGTGTCCCTGAATGAAAAGGATGGGAGGGGGGGGGAGGGGAAGTCCTTTACAAATCTGGATGACTGCATTCATGTCATCAGATCTTAGGAAACAACATGGAGCTCCAAAATTTACCACTGATCATTCATTAGAAGTGTAGCAAATAGAATTCAGGATCTTGTTTTATAATGAGCTAGTATTTTTATTAAAGCAATTTGATAAAATAGATAAATGATCTGAAGAAACAGTGTTAAATTCAAAAGCCCAAGTTCCAAGTTGGAAACTGAAGCAGAAATAATCGAGTGTATGAATGCAGGATGGAGAGTAGCTCACTAAGTAGAAGATCTATAGAAAAAGAATTTGTCATTGTACTGGGTCACAAAGTGAAAGAGTCAGAAAGTGTCATGTCACAGTAGAAGATACCTGTCTTCAATTTCATTTTAGTGTTTAACTGCACCTACATAAGATAAGAAGCAGAACTACAGGGACTCTTAATGTCAGAGCCATCATTATTTTCCTTAAAGCATGCAACTGAAGTACTTTTTTCAGTTGTTTTACTAATGTCCTCCTGAATAAATAGCAGTCTTTTTGTAAATAAATATATACGTTGTGGAAACATGGACAAAATGGATATGGATAATTTTCAGTTCAGCTTTGCTGTGTTTTAATGTTCCTCAGCTGAGACAAGAGTTTGCTGTATACTGGACAATGTACAGTTTTTTAACTAAAGCCGTGTTTTTACTGCTCAGGCTTCCTGAATGTCACTAGCAACTCTTAAAATTAATTGAAATAATATAAATTACTAATGTAAAATATAAGATATTTATGTTATTTTCTCTAGAAAACATTTTAAAAAATTGAGCTGACTTTTCTGATTTTTTTTTTTTTTAATAATTATCTGAATAATGTGGGATTATTGGAAGAAATTTCAGGCTTTTACAAATCTGTTGTCTCTTGGGTTTGTTTGTTTGTTTTTTTATCACAGTTCAGATTGCTATAGTGTTTGGTGCCAAAGTTCTGGAACATGTCCTCAGTCTGTGCCGAGGTAACTATGACTTCCTGGAACGACTTCCTGTCCCATTGGTCCTGTACATCATTTCCTTTCTGGAGCTTGAAGATATTGCCAGGCTTTCTCAAGTTTCACGCAGATTTGAAATGGTAAAAAAAAAATAATTAAAAAATAAATTATTAATTATTTTAAAATTGTTAGCTTTGCTCTGCAGCATGTTGGTTTTGATTCATCTCACATTTAATGTAATCAATCTGTCTGCTTTACTTAAAGTTTGAGATAATAAATTAATCATCTGTATACAAGCAACTGAAGGGGTGCAATAAAAACTAGATCTTAGAAAGGCTGTTAGAGAGACTGTGATTATCCTGTTGCATATAATAAACACAATGATCCAGATAATTCCATTGTAACTCGTGTTTCAGTGTTATGCACTACTTCCAGGAGTAAGTATTTGAAATGTAAAACCTATGCTTTGCATTATTATTTGCATTATTGTAATGCCTAGAAACTTCTAGAAACCATGGGCCAGGATCGCCTTATGCTAGACTCATTAACAAACAAAAAATCATTGCCATCCCTAGAGAGCTTATGATTTAAATCTTTGACAAAAGACAGGAGCACAAAGAAAGAGATTTTTTTCAAGATTTCTGTAGACCTCGCAGCAAGGAACTGTAAGGAGTGCAGGAGAAAGAGCAGACATTATTCTTGCTTCTTGGGAAGCTCTTTCCAACTGTCAGGGAAGTACGGGAAATAGTATGAACATGCTGAATCGAAACTTTAAAGAGTGAATAACGGAAGTTGCCACTCTTGGCTGATTGGAGCTAGGGGTACCCTCCCAGTACTGAACAAGGGGTAACACACAGGGAAGGATAGCCTGGAAATCCCGGGAGAATGAGGGACAGTCTGTTGGTGCCAAAAAGAGAAAAGTCATAGCCTAATTTAGGCTGTGTTGGAAAGGCCTTTGAGAGGTCATCTGCTTTGTGTGGGGTCGGGTAACTGGAGGGATGAAAAGATAATGTGTTTAGAGCTGGGATTAGGAAGCTTATTTTTGTGGGTCCAAGTACCTCAAAACTGCATTCTCTATCCCAGTCACAGCCTGAGAAAAGGCTGCTGCAGTAACTCAGGTAGGGGGAGAAACAATGTTTTTTATGAAAAATAGAGACAAGCATATTAAAGAGGAAAAAAAAAAAAAACAACTTGATTCTTATCCCCAGGGGTGCTGTAGGAGCCTAGAATGAAGCCTGTCAAGTTATGGGTTGTACGGTTACTGAAAACATAAGTAATGGTGAGACCAAGGAGAAGATAAAAACAGGTTAGTCATCTTGAGTGTGATGTGACAGCTAGATGCTCTCTGAGAGACTTCAGAGAGACAGATTAACCTTTTCATTCGGAGAACAGGACATGTCTCTGGTAGGGAGTACATCTCCAAATTGTATCGGGATGAGGTTACTCACAGGGTTTCTATTATTTTGAGGCTGTGTGGCCCAAGCTCTGTGGAAGACTGCTGACTGTTCAAGAGGACATGGCTGTACTGCTGTTCCTATAGTGTGGCTATGAAGACATTATAGATGCTTTTAACAAGAGTGAGTTCAAGTGAGCACAAGAAATAGGAGAACGTGTAAAGAAAGCACAGGAGAAAATGGTGTGATAGCAAAATAGAGCATGTCATGAATTTACAGATGAAGGGCAGGTGGAAGTAGATAAGCTTGCCAAGTTCTGGGCTTTATTTCAGTTTCAAGATAAAACAGTTGACACTGTGACTGGGAAACAACCGCTAGAGCATGAGAGAATAAAAACAACTAAAAGGGAGGAAGAGAATGGATAGAAGGGAGGTCAGGAAATTATTTCTTAGTATATTTGGAATCCATCTGTCATTTCCAGAGTGTGAGTGGAGCAGGATGAGGTACTGTGGAGTGCAGTAAACTTTTAATTAGTTTAACACAAAGCCTTGGATATTCTGGAATTTAAGGAAATCCTAGAAATAATTAAGTTGCGTAATAATAAAGGTAAGATTTTGGCACAATGAAATAACTTTTTTACAACTAGTAATGCCATGCTTTCTTTCTCTTATTTCAGCAGTATTTTTAAGGAATTAAAAATTTGCCCCAGTACTATGAGTTTTCATTTCCAGACTAATTTATGTGTAGGCTGCAATGCTGCTCTCTGTGGAATTATAAAGTAGCATATTCAGATTTTCAAACAGGGGAAAACAGAACAGTCTCTGCACTCGGGACTGAAAAGTGGAGTGTGAAAGGCTCCATACATCCATCCTGTGCAGTGCATCCTCGTAGGCTGGACTGAACAGGTATCCTCGCTTGTTACCCAAAGCATGGCATTTCTCTGACTCTGCAGTTCTGAGCAGAAATCCTGCTCTCCAGAGTATTCAGGTGCTTTCAATATGCGTTTCAAAGTATTTTAAGTTTTCATGAGGTAGTATTTTTAAGTATTGCGACAGAAGCTCCATCTCAAAAGAAATAAAGTACAGAAGTCCTAATGCGGGCACCACCGATAGAGCACTCTGTGAGCTTTCCAAACGCTTTTTCAGCAGACTGCTCTGTTGTGATGTTTCCCAGCACAAGCTCGGGATAGGATTCGTTTCGTCTGTTTTGTACGAGGTCTTTACCTAGCCAAATTTAAACTAGGAAAAGAAAAATGCGGCTTTCTACGAGCTCAGGGATGCGACTCCCGCCAGAGGGAGCCAGGTTCCCAGCGCAAGGGCGAGAAGGGGCGCTCCTGCGCTGGGCGGGCTCCGCTGCCCACCCTGCGGCTGGGTATTAGGGGACAGAAGGGAATATCTAATGGTTATTACGCAATTCAGAAGCCACTGGCACGGAAATAAAACCACAATAATGACAGTGATCATCTTTTTTATTTCTGTATTTTCTTCAATGGAAAGCTGTATTTGGAAATACAAATATAGGATACTAAAAACCAGTCTGCACTATTTTTAACTTAATGTGTGTCCATTTTTCATAGGAACAGCAGAACGGTTAGAGACAGAGATCAAGCAGAAATTTAAAGCAAACTTTAAAAATGCACATATTTTCATTTCAGGACTTCTACAGCAGTTGCCACCCCACCCCCTACCCCCCCCCCCCCCCCCCCCCAATCCCTGCTTTTCCGTTGCTAAAATACATTTGCCTGTTGTGCGTGCCTGCAGCATCATCACTCTCACAGTGAAACAACAGAATAACAGAAATACTCTTGCCACACATACTCTGATACAGCTTCGCTGTAGTCAGGGAATAATTTAAGGTATCCAGCTACATCAGCAGTATAAGTTATACCAGGACTTTTGCTTTTCTGTTTCTGTTACTGCTTGTGACAGACATACCAGCCACTTGCATTGCAGTAATCTAGTACAGCTCCGTTTAGGTCCCTGCGAGTACACATTTAGAAAAGTAGAATGCTTGGGAGAAGAATCAATGTTGCTGTGCTCTGCTGTAACTTACAATGGGCAGATAATATACACAGAGTATCTTCCAAATTCTTTTTTTGTGATGGTTGTCAACTAACAAATTACATCATTTTTTTCTTCCTGTTTGTAATATAATGTTTCCACCTGATCCTTTCTGAATCTGATTCGTTCTGAAAAAGGGAAGCATCGCCTGAGAAACAGGTTTAATCCCTACAGTGCTTCTGAAAGCTTCCTAAAATTGCATTTCTCTTTTAAGTCCAAAGGCAATTTGCTTCTTTTACTTACCTTGAAAACAGATTTGTATTTGTGGTGTGATTTCTACATCCTGACAAGTTCTTTGGCATAATCTTACACAGCTTCATTGATTCCGGTGGGGCTGTATGAATTACACACCAGGAAAGCAGGTGGCATTACAGCTGCTTTTAGTGTGGCAGAAAGGCCTTTGATATCATACCAAACAAAACTCAAATTTTTCACAGAAGAACATGCGATATCTTCTGTTGGCAACACTGGGCAAAACTTCCACTGATATAATTGTGAGTTTTAACTAGTACTGCATCTTTCAAGATAAATGGGCAGCTTGCACTGCAAGTGACCTTCATACAAGGCATCTGTGCTGTCTAAACACATTTTGTGTAGTAAAATAATCACCAATGACTAAGCCAAATTATGGTTTTAAGCCTCTACTTTCTCTTGCAACTAGATATGTAACAGTAATGCACTATGGGAAAATATTGTGGAGAACTTGTGTGACACAATTACACCTGAAATGAAAGAACTTGCGCAGGAAATTGGCTGGAAACAATTCTTCTTCACAAACAGACTTCAGCTACAGCTGCAGCTCCGGAGGAGGAGGCAGAAACAAGATGCTCAGAACAAAAAAGATGATGAATAAAGATGTATTTTTTTCATTGAAGTAATTGTTATAAGGCGTGGATTTGCTGTTTATCAGGTCAGACATACCGACATTTCTGCTTTATTAGGGAAAGCAGATTATTTTGAGGGTTGAAAGAAGAAAAACAAAATGTGCTTTATTCAGAGCAACATGTAGATAATACAATGTTTCATATGTGGGGCATCCTGAAATTGTATTATGGTCAGCACCGTAACAGTTACTAGGAGTAGAAGAGATTGTGGCTTCTTTGTACTAAAGTACTTTGTACTTCTTTATTAGGTTTTCATTCTGACTTCTCTATTTTGTATATATGCTATACATGCTCCATGTCTTACATCAGATGCTGTGGCATTGTCATCATTACCTTTATAGAAAACCATCTGTCATTTCTTACTACAAAAATTGCTGATGAATGCTGAGGTTTTTACTGTCCATCATGGTAATTTTGCAATGTTTATAGGCAAGTAACATTTAGCTGGTTCCAGAGTTTGATGTGTGTTAAAATATTTTTAAATTAATTATCCAAAGTTCAAGCAAATAATAATTTCGGCACCAAGAAGAAACTTCTTTGGTGAGCGAGGGTGTGGATCAAATGTTCATCCTCATCTTGGACAGTCCATCAAAATCATATTTGAGGCACTCTGCCAGAATGGTATGTGGTCAACATTGTTCCTTGATGTTGCTGATGCAGGAACTTTTGAAACTAATTGACTTCCATTGCTCAAGTTCCATATTTGATATGAGACATTCGCTGTCTTATAGGACTGTAGCAAGTTACTTAACAGTGTTGTAAAATGAAGGCAGTTCTTGCTGACATTACTGACTTAAACAATCAACTTCAGTAATTAAGAGGCCAAATATTATTACTCTGAAAGTACTGGTTGATTAATATATCATTTGCCATTGAATAGATTTAAGACCTGAGTATTAAAAACAGTGATTGCAGTATTTGGATATAATAGTGTAATATTTAGGAGTGTATTAGGTTTACAGTTTTTTAACATGTCAAGTATTAAACTTGAATTTTATAAAGTGATTAAAAACTATGAATACAGGGTTCTTAATATCCTTCTATTTCTTTATAAAGCAGTATTTTAATTCTTAAAAGATATTTGCTAATTTAGATTAAGAATATTTTATTCTACAACTATATACCAATATTCTTGAAGCATTTGGTGATTGTAGATCTTTTAGACAGAAGAAACACTTAAGTATACTCTTTCCTCTTTGTGACTATTTCCTTTTAGGACAATGACAAATGCAAATTTCATGATGTGCATAAAATACTGTATTCATAAAATTTCTGTTCTGTGTAATAAAACACTATAAAATGTAATTTTGCTTTAGAGTGATGATTTTAAGAACTACAGTATGTAAGCAGGGCTACTAAACAACAGACCCTCTTTTCTCACTTTCTGTCAATTTACCACCAAGGAGTTTTTTTCTTAGCTTGTGCTCAAAACAGAGTTAGGCAGTTTCAGCTCAGGAAACTAGAACCCATGCTAGCCAAAATGGATGAGTGAATATTAATTTAAAATCCTAATTTAACTCGATTTTGTCAGCCCATCTTCCCCTATCCTTGATCAACCATGTACATGTTCCTTCTGTTATGAGAAATAAGAACAATCATTTTGCAGGACAATCTTCATTTTTAGGCTTAAAAAACCAACAACTTAATTAGTAAATGAACAGAAAGTGAAATTTTGGGTAATGTAAGTTTATTCCCATCATATGGCCCAGTAAGGACTTCTATAGAAAGATATATTGCAGATATCATAAGTGAACAACATTTTATCATTACATTAATATGCAAATAAAGTTGATTTTGACAAAAGACAAAGTGAATATCTACGTATAAAGGGTACATATCTTTCAAAAAGGAAAAAAAAAAAAGGAAATTGAGGGAAATCATCACTTCAATATATATATATGTCACCAATAAAAGATAGCTCAGTTAAAATAAGCTAGCGGCAGCATTCACGCCAAGACATTAAACCTGTAAAAAAAGAATTGATGTGAAAGTGTAGTTTACATGAACATTTTCTCCAACAAAAAAGATGATTTTAAGAAATTACTAACTGCATGTTCACACCATGTGTTGCAGTTCACTGGCATCTCAGTTGTTTTAATATGAATTTTAAAGGCCATACATAACTATCCTATATGAATGAAATTATCTAAATCTTAAAGTAGTTTGGGGTTTCCTCAAGGTTTTCTTTTTTAACTTGGCTCATTTCAGTGACCTATTTTAAAGTATAACCCCGCCAACAGTTGTAGAAGTGCAAAACTAAGAAGCTGGTGAGTTGCAATATAGAACAATATGAGTTGCAGTTCAGAACTTTTTTTTAACCAACCTTGCAGCTATAAAAAATATCTGTATAATGACATTGTTGCATACTGAATTGTTTCCCAATATTTGTTCATTATAACTGAATAGTACCAATTGTTTTTAAAGAATTCCAGCAGCAGGTATAAGTATTAAACTAAGAACCTGATTTGTCATGAAAAAACTTTCATAAAGCTAGCAGGAAAAAAAACTAGAGTGACTTTTATTTGATAGGAAAATTAACATCAGACTCACCTCTCAAAGCTGAAAAGAGTATGTCTCACCAACTGCTTAATGTCGTTTAAGAAAAAATATTTTAATATTTTCAATGATCTTTAGCTCTTCCATGCTCTGCATTATCTAATTTTCTGGTGAATAAACATCTCAAATGTGACCAGTCTTACACAGTTCATGGTGTATATTAAAAGCAGCAACACAACTGCTCGTAATATAAAAGTTTTTGTTATTAAATTAATTGTAACAAAATTTAGCACACTGTAGTCCAGTTCATTCGAAAACTATGTCTGGCCAATTTTGCCCAACTCTGTTTCTTTAGTACTGTTTACTTGACAAACAAGTCCCATGGAAGGAGTCAATGGCAATGTTACAAAGTTCTAAAATACCTCTAATTAGGTAAAGCACCCAGAAACTTCAAACTGTTTCTGGCAACGTTTTCCAGTCTGTGAATAACAATAATATTTTCCATATGTTGCCTGTTTCTGCTTTCATGTTTGTTTATATGCATTAAGTGTCACAGCATTTTTAATGCAGCCTATGTATTGGCTACTTTATTATGCAGTAGATACTTTAAAAAAAATAAAATAAAAAATCCTTGAAGTAGAGAGTCATTTCAGAAAAATATAAGAATTGTTCTTCAGTTTTTCATCACAGAAATAGTAATTTTAATACACTGAATTAATTGAATTATTGTACTAGCATTTCAACAGTACTTGACTAGCCACGTAAGAAAAACAATCATTTCCTCATACTCAGTAACTGATCTTTTATCAGACAGAATACATATTAGGAGGACTTCTATATCAAATTCTCTTGTAGGACTAGTGTAAATCAGGAGTAACTGCACTGCAGCCAATGGAGTTTCACCAATGGGTAGTGGTGAAAAGGTAAAAGAGAAGCAAAGGTAAAGGCTCCTAGCATTGTTTAAAAGACTAGCAGGGTGCTTTTAATTGCTATATTTGTTAGTTCTAAAGTAAAGGACCTTAACTCAATTTAAAACCATATTTCTAATAATTTATTAGCATTTTGGAGCACATTTGCGTTTCACTTAAGTACAGCTCCTTGTGGTTGGCTCCATAAGAAAGACAGCTTCATACTGTCATACAATAGAAACACGAAAACAAACAAACAAAAAAACAAACTGTAAAAAAACTTCTGTAATTTGTTCTATACTTGTGCTTCTTCCGTAGATTTTTCTCTTGGTTGTTTCTTTTGAATACAAGGTTGTATAAGTAAAAATATTATTCCCACCATGTATAGCAAGCCAGATATGTAAAAAGAAAAATCGTATTTATGTGTCATGTCATAGATCCAACCTGCAAAATAAGGAAAAAACATGTTTGTTGCAAAGCTTGACAGGGTATCTTGCATGGGAAAATATGAAAAATACTGCACACTTCTCTCATGACATTTTAGTCAAATCCACAGATTTTTTGTGGAAAAAAGAAGTGGTGATTGTCTCCTCCTCTAGATGCTACAAATGGAAACAGATTAACAAAATCTCTTGTTCATTCACCAAAACCCCAAACCTGTGCAAAACCTATCCCCTTATTTAAGTATCATGGAAGTCTTAAAATGTGACTCTAGCTATGTGCCATTCTAAGAAGCCAAGCAACCTTCTCTCTAAAGCTGTACATTTTTCAAACAAGTCATTACAGGTCCAACTTTAAAATAGACATTGTGGAATCCCAAACCAGTTAGTTCTTCCACCCTACTATTGTCTTTGTAAAACGCCCACTACTGCAGGCTAGTTCAAATGCTGTGCCTTTTGCAAGCAAACACACTCCCAACAGCTTACTCAAAGACTGACATACTGATAAAAGACTTTTCAAGAGACATAATCTCAGTACTGCAATGACTCTCGTTCCAACCTTAATTCCTTTGCAAAAATACATTAAAGTTACTTCAGAAAGGTATGAGAACCCCAAATAGCAAAATTCCCTCGTGTCATCTTGGTTGCATTGTGATGTAACCTCAAGATCAGAAGCTTTTTTTACATCAACTAATTGCATCCTATTTGCTTCATTACTTGTGACCAAATCCAAAGACATGTTCAGCACAGACTGAGAGGTGCTGGAAGAATGTATGGTAGAGTAAAACTCTGCTGCTTTTCAAAGAGCACTAAATGAGCTTTCTTCTAAATTGTGTCAGCTCGCTTAATGGTGGGGAGAGAAGGTGAGAGTGTTCTCTCTTTTTTGGGTTTCTTGCGCTGCAAATAGCTTCAGTTCAGCCTAGTGCAACCCCTGGCTGGCCACGGCCATTACTCACAAGGTTTCTTAATGCTCTCTTCAGATTTGCATCTCTAAAAGATAGCCATAGTCTGGCATTTTATTGACAATCAGTACCTATATCTCTCCCGTATTTCCCTGCCTCTTTCTATGAGAAAATTTATAATGAATGTTTGTTTAAACCTAAGTAACTTTAGGGATAACATACATACGCTTCTGCCTTCTGTTGTGGATGGCAGTAAAGAGATTATGAGCAGTGCAGTCCCCAAAGTAGATACTTCTGGCTGAAGGAAAGCAAAGCTAAATTCATTAAATCTACACATCCATTGGCAGCTTAGAGTGGTGACACCCAAACACACTTTATAGTTCTTGGGGGTAATGCTGTGGTACAAATACCTGCCTACCCTGAAAAGTATACATTTTTTCATCTAGAGGCATGAGTATGTATAGTACGTATACTACACAAAACACATAAAAATAGGTTAAACCTTTCAATTTTTAAAAAGTATGTGATAATATTTTAAGGAAACATACCACTGAAAGGTATGAAAGGTATAGATTTGGATTTATTTGCAAGGACGGTAATTTGTAGTGTGTGAATAGCGAGCTGGTACCCAGCAGATGTGATCTGTAAATTTGTACAATGTAAACCTGGATGTTACAGTCCATTCTGGAGTAGATATGATTTTGTTAACTACACGTGCTCAGAACATAAGAAATCTTAGTAATATAACAAGTCACGTGGTTATTAATTATACAAACATCTGTTGGTTAGAGATACGAACTTTTTACCTGCAAAGGGTGGTCCAAGCAATGCAGATATTCCATTGGCACAAATGATGATGCCATAGGCATTTGCAAGGTGTTTAGTTCCAACTAAATCTTCAGTCACAACAGGCATTAGAGAAAAATAGCCACTAGAAAATCCTATTAGAGCACAAACCACAGCCAGGGTAACGTATGTTTCCATTAGTGGCAAAGTAAGAATGCAGGTGACCAGGGTAAAGTTAGCCATGAGGAAGACGTTCCACGTGCTGATGCATGGGAGATCAGAGATGATTCCAAGGATCACTTTACCAAAAATATGCACAATGGCTATAATGGATGTCAAAGGAAATATATTGTTCTGACTAGATAAGTTGTACTGCTTGACTATTTCTGGAAGATGAATAAAGGGAATGACAAAACTGCTATAGGCAAACAAAGCCCAAATTATAAAGGCCACAAATACTCTATTGGTAAACAGTGATGCAGCTCCAAAGTAGCTGGAGTACCATACTGCAAAGCCCTTCCTGACGGTAACTGTCAGCTGGCTCACTGTCTTAAGAATGCGCAGTCCGTACATGCTCTTTCCATTTCTAGATTTACCTCCAATTTCTATGTGCTGAACACTGTCAAGCACTTCTTCATTTGTTGCCTCTTCTTTTTTTTCCGGTTCTTCGCTGAGGACTCTGTTAGATTTTATAGTCTCTGCAGAGTGGGACAGAGCTTTTGCCTGATTATCTTCACTATTACTTCTCACAACGTGTTTTTCACTAACAACGTCTTTGGGAAAGAGTGGTCTCATAAGCGCCCCACAGACACAAAGATTCAGGGAGATGGCTCCCTGGATGAACATAGCGTTCCTCCACCCAAATTCGGTGCAGAGGTACTTCAGTAAGGCAGTCATTAGGAAAGCTCCAAACCCTGTTCCCGTGGTACTGAGTCCTTGTGCCAGCGCTCTTCTCTTCTGAAAATACTGCCCTACCATGACCACCGCAGGCAGATAAACCATGCCACTTCCAACACCTATGAAAATAAAAACCAAAGTCAATATGAACTTTTTGCCAAAAAGATAAGAAGCAGTGAAAAATGAATTAGTTTTATTCCTAACTTTTGCACAAGCATAGTAGTAAAAACAAGAATAAATATTCAATTCCAATGCTAACTTTCATTTCTGCCTCATAGTATGTTCCAAAATCTGCAATACTCATTCCAGTGAGAATAGAATACTGCCATTAAACTGCTGGAAAAACTGAAAAACATGGAAGATAAAACCTTTACCTCAGTTCAGCATGACACCACTAGAAAGCCCCAAACATCCCACAACAAATCAGTGGAAGTTAATATGGCAACAAACATAAACAAACCGTATTTTGAAATATCTGCATTTGTAACGCTTGCATCTGATTGTATCAGCGACCAGAAACTACTTAGTGGGCACATGTTGTTGCTTTTGCCCAAGTTCGTTGGCAATGAAGATCCAGACTGAGTTTTTGTCCTTACTTTGTAACTGTGGAGCCACAGTGACCATGAGATACATTTCAGGGGTCAGCCCGGGGGGTTAGCCTGGTGGTAGGACCTTGGGTAGCTTCCAGGTTTCTCTTTGGGCACTCCAGGGAAGCCTAGGGAGGGCCGCACAACAGCTGCACAGGCATATTCTTAAATGGCAGATCTCTAATTTTGTAGAAATTCCCCCACTTACAGTTAAAAAAACAGGGTATTAATGTTACCTACTTCAAGCAGAAAGTGTTGAGAGTTGTGCAAACACATCATTAAAGGTAACAGTTGCCCAGTTTTTCTCAGCAAATTCCTGACAGAGGGGGTTTGGAATGGAAGAGATATACGCAGAACATGCTTCCAAATTCACTGTGATCATAATTTAGAAGAGTGCTTTGGACTTAGAAGTTTTCCTAAATAGCTGATAATGTAGCTGCATGCAGCTACAGCATGATCTAGCTACAGCTAGATCGGAGAAAGAGCGATTACTCCAGCAGAGCCTGAAAAAAAGCACCTCAACGTCACAGCAGTGTACCCTGGGCAGAGCTGACCCGCTCTGCCTGTCAGAAGCATTTATTTCTTTGCTACACAAATCCATGATCAGGTTTTTATTTCACACATGGTCTCCCCCCACAAAGCCAGTCCCAAACTCTAAGGCAGTCTCCCTGCCCCCCAGAAGACCCCCTGCCTCCTCAGACCCGCCTGCCGTTGGCTGCTGTGAGAACGCAGCCCGGGCTCGTGCTTGCGTTAGCGTTTACTGCGCTTCCCCGGAAATAAGACATTTTCAAAATTGTTTTACCTTATCTTTTCATTCTGTGGGCTACATAGCAAACCGTAGTCTAACCCCATGCACAGGCATGCTGCCTTCACAGGTAAATACAGGTCCACTGGGCCTCCCCACTCCTTTTCCTCACAGATTTGTGCCCCTGCACCACCAGGCCAGCGGCAGGCCCGGCTCTGCTCTCCCCCCCTGGGGCTCAGAGGCAGTTTGCCCCCCAGCCCACAGGGGCTCCCTGCGCCCTCCCTGGGGGTTCCCTGGCTGGGTGAGGGGGGAGGAGGCTCCTCTGCACCCCCATACTGCCGCTGTGGGGAGCAGAGCCCATGGAGCTGGGATGAAGCCGGTGGCCAGGAGGTGAGGGGCAAGGCTGTGAGGAGCTGAGGGACGGGAACCACACTGAGGTGAGGGGCGCTTTGGGAAGGGGAGCTGAGGCGGCAGGGTGGCTGCGGCCAGGGGCGACAAGGCCGGGATCGTGGGGACGCACTCTGTGAGGGCATCTGGCACAGCAGGTCACCAACAGAACAGGAGCCATGAGTATGCCCACAAGCACTGGATGGAGGCCTAGAAGTGATCACAGCAGGAGGTGGCCACCGTCAGTGAACAGCAGTCTTACATCTAGAGGCCATGAGAACATGAAGGAAAACTTCCCTGAGGTGGCGGTGAGTGAGGTGACCGTGAGCAAGGGGATGGGGAGTGACGGGACGGGGATTGAGGCGATGGGTGAGTGAGGGGACAGTGAGTGAAGGAATGGTGAATGAGGGGATCGTGAGTGAAGGGGCAGCGAGTGAGGAGATGGTGAGTGAGGGGATGATGAGGGGACAGTGAGTGAGGGGACGGCGAGTGAGGAGATGGTGAGTGAGGGGATGGTGAGTGGAGGTCTAATGAAGCTGGAGGAAACATCTCAGTCATCTCTGGACAGAATTACTCCTACAACAGCATCTCACTCCACCTCACGTAAAACTTTGCTTCAGATTTTTTTCTGAAAATACAGTTTTCACCCCTCTTTAAACTCTCTGTATAATCTCTGCTTTTTTGTCTGATATTTCTTTCTGAAAAGCAGCAAGGGCTGAGAGAAAGAGTGTGTAGATTCCTGTCTGCTTGATTATATCCAATATATACAGAAACAGAAATTCCAAAAGGGGCAGAACCCTGCCTGTAATTATTGCTCTTTGTTCAGGAATTTGCAACATTTCTGCAATCTATGGTATGGTGGTATAAAGAGTCATCACAGTGATCCTTGCTAGTTTCAATTTTTTTCCCTCCAGAAAGATAGATAAAAAATAATGTACAGAATTCTGCAGATTTCTGTGAAATTCTGTGAAAGAGTAGTTAAAAAGGACGGAAGGTACTAAAGCTATTATTGCAAACAATTTTTTTTTTTAATGCTTCTGTCTGTCACATATAACATAGATACCATGCTTCATTTGCAAACATTACTGGACATGTTATCTGTGGAGCAAATAATATTTCAAAACCCCTTGAATTGCTCAGTGTTGCTCAGGTAATAATTAAAGGCCAAATTTTGTATTTCTTACTTGGATCACTTTAACATTTTTGTTTCCTATCTATTAACAGTTACTCTTTCCAGAAATGAATAGTGAATAAAATTGGGTAGTGCTTTAAGTAGATAATACTGGGTCCTTCTACATAACTTTCTTAAAGTAACTCATTTTTTTCACAAGAAGCCACATTTTGCTAGAAAATGACCATTCAGGCACTAAGGATCTATTGGTTTCCAAGAAAGATGCCTAAACACACCTGCCTTTTCATATTTTGATTGGGCTATTGGGCTCTTACACATATCAAAAGGTTTTCTAAAGACCTACTTCCAATAAAAATCACAAAATATTGCTTCTTTCGGTGGTTTGATTGTAAAAAATGTAGCAAAATAAACTGCTAGCTATTTATTAGTGGTTGTTGAATATCCTTTGTTAGAAACTGCATATGAAATATGGCCACATGCATTGTCCTAATTCAAGCTGGGATAGTTAATTTTCTTTACAGTAGCTCATATAGTGTTATGTTTTGGATTTGTGACCCAAACACTGTTGATAACACAGGGATGTCTTAGCTGTAGCTGGTCAGTACTTACATCAAGGCCTTTTCTGTTTCTCACACTGCCCTGCCAGTGAGCGGCTTGGGGATGCACAAGAAGCTGGGAAGGGACACAGTGGGTCTGCTGACCCCAACTGACCACAGGGATTTCCCATATCGTATGATGTCATGCTCAGCAATAAAACTGGTGGAAGGAAGGAAGGAGGAAAGGGGGACATTCAGAGCTGTGGCATTTGTTTTTCCAAGTAACCATTACACCTGATGAAGCCCTGCTCTACTGGAAATGGCTAAACATCTGCCTGCTTATGGGAAGTAGTGAATGAATTCCTTATATTGCTTTGCTTGTGCATGCAGCTTTTGCTTTACTTACTCACTGTCTTTATCTCACTTTTACCCTTCTGATTCTCCCTCCCATCCCACTCCAGGAGTGAGCAAGCAGCTGTGTGAGGCTTAGCTGCCTACCAGCAGTAACCCACAAGACCCTTTAAGATGGGGTTTGAAGCAGTACATAGGTATCATAATCTGGTATTTTATTAATGGGGAGCAGCTCCTGTAGAAAACATTTGCTGTTTCTTCCTGTGACAAAGAGAGGAGTTAGCTGAATATATAATTCAACAGTGTTTTAACATCTTAAAATTCTACTTGTTAGAGTTTGGGTTACATTAATTCTTGTAATTAAAAATGTCCTCTAATATATTTACTTGGGAGAAACTGATAAAAATACCATCTTCAGACAGCAGATTTAAATGACAACAAAAGTCATTGGGTCCCATCCACTGAGTAAATAAATAAGTTTCTGAAAAGATAACAGGCTGTAAAGAGTGTGAAAGGAAAACTCAAATAACTTTGCAGTCTAACTTCCCTCTTTACTCACCCAGACAACCTTCAAAGGAATCAAAAATAATTGAAAGAACTTTCAAACGTCAGTACAGCTCTTACCGGCTGTCACTCCAAATGTAAGGAAGAGGTAGTGCACATTTGAGGCATAAGCACTCAGTATCCAACCTAGGGCATTCAAAATCCCTCCAATTATAGCTGTCTTGCGGCACCCACACATGCTGATGAACAGACCAATGAAAGGACCTGTTAAAAACATGAAAAAATGGTAAAATATTTATTTAATTCTTTAAGCTTTTTAATAATTTTTCTCATGAAGATTCTTAATATTTTAAACAAAACATTAAACATCAGGCTATTCATGCAATTCAGTTTATTTTCCCTATTATTGTTCAAAATCACTGAAAGAAAAATTCAATCAACTGACCAAATACTTAGCAAATACCTGCAGGACCTAAAATCAAAGTGCCCCATGACAAAGGGACAGTTTAAACAGAGGAAGAAGCTGAAACCATTGTTCCCAATACTAATGCTGTGTGAGTGCAGGCCTTTTTCACAAGTAATTGGAAAGTAAACATTTTATTTTATTTTCAGTGGAGTGTTTTAGGCAGACCTAAACACAACTTTTTCAGTCTTAATTTAGGGAGACAGAGGTGTGTACATACATATATACACAAACATACCCCTCCAGATATTATTTTGTGTTGATCCTACCGCAACTTAAAAAATATATTTTAGTTCAGCTGCCAAACTGAAATATAAACTGTGCAAATTCAACATTTTCTCCTCCCAGTTAGAGTATGGGGAGGACCATGAGCTTCACAGATGATGTTTTCTTAATTCTAGTGAGACCTCAAAGTCACAGGCATCCTTTCCTGCTCATGCTGTCTCCTGGAGTCATTGTCTTCTCTATCATTTTCCCTGTTGTTCCCTTTCACCTTCTAACTTGTAAAATTTGTCCTGGTGACTTTAAATAGGCGACTCAGGAGAACTTGGGCAGCTCTGCTAATAAAATGGAAAACTGTAAGAAAAATACTTGAGGGATGAGTGGCAAACACATTCTAAAAACCTCTGCAGTTTTGAAATAAATTATGCTGGAACATACCTACAATAAGCGTAATGCCCATGCTGAGGGAGCTAACCCACGCTGTTAAGCCACGACTTTGATTAAACTCTTCAAGCCATTCCATGTTGAGTATTCCAAGGGCCATTTGGGACCCCATGATAAGTATGTGCACAAGGAAAGAGGAAAGTACAATCATCCAAGCCCATCCTCCATCAATGTTTGGATTAGGCTTAATTGGCTTACTTCCAACTTTTGAGTCATCTCCAAAATCATATCCAATATCCTCTCGACTAGCATACATTTTCTCCACGGTATTCTGAAACAAATGCAGTAAGCACCTTCAAAATACATACCAAATGATCAGATTTTGTAGTTTGGTTATAGTGAATAGCATAAATTACTACCATATTTCACCATTGTGGTTTAGTGCAATTGTACTGGGTTTTCATTGTTTAAATGTAAAATGCTAAGAAAATTCTCTAATTAATATATTTCTTTGTGTACCTTGTTGCCATGGTTGTCTATACAGGAGTATTTACAGGTTGACAGTAGGCTGCATTATTTACATTACTATGTACTTTACTTACTTGTAGGTGGCTGAGAGCACTCACTCTTCATGAGTTGACTGTGGTCACAAAAAAAGACTAGTCTCTCTCTGTGTATTCCTTCTCTGTACCACCTTCTGCTGTCCCAGTAAGATTATGTGCCTTTGTGTTCAAGTTGATAAAGCTTGGAATAAAAAAAAGGAAATCCTGAAGAGGCAGGCAGATGAAGTTACTGTATCTTTTCAGAGGAAACCAGTTTTGAGATGTATTTCTTCCTCAGTAGTGGAAGAACAAGAGTGAAGACAGAGAAAGATAAAGATATAAGGTTCTTGATTTTCAAAATGCTTTGCTTACATCAACTACAGCAAAGGGATTGTTAGTGCCTCTCTGGCAAGCTTTTTATTAGAGTCAACTTGACAAACAGTTTGCTATTAATCTTTCAGTTTCCATAGTATTAATCCATATAATCCTACTAAAACTGAAGAATTCTTCAAAATTAATGTCAATGCCTATCAGAATCAAACTGAGCAGCAGTTATGTGCATAAGTGTATGCAGGATCAGGCCACAATAGCTTAACTTGATTACTTTGATTTCTTCCGTTGTTACTTTAAGTGAAGATTGCAACACAATGTGAAAATAACTTCAAAACCATTTTTAATTGATTAATGGGCAAGGTGCAGAACCCAGTCTTCCCTCCATCTGATTTCTGTTGCAACATACTGAAATGTTACCCAACTGTGGAGTACCACATAGGTTTCCATGGAGACCAGAAATGTGATGATACAAATTACCAGAGATGGTAATTTTTTGTCTTCTTTTCTTCTCTGGAGAAATAAAAAGAGCCTTCAGCTTCAAAATAATCAAAAGAGAGAAGAAAGTTATAAAAATTTGTTTAAAAAAGCTCCTTATGTATTCTGTGAGCCCTCAGAAGGTGTGCCCCAGGGCTAGCGCCTCACGACTGAAAACTGGCAGTGAATGGAGTAACTTGGATTCTGTACTAACTGAAAATTTGGACTGGTGTCTTTAAATACATGAGTATATTTTTCTTCTCAAGTTACTACCTTTCCAAACTATTTTACTTTTTTCTTATTGCTAGATAAACATATAGAGAAGGCCTTGAAGTATTTCATACCGTAACAGAGATGGAGTCAGAGCTGATTGGTCAAAGTTACCATTTCTTTCACAGACAACAGTGAAAACCTGGCGATATGTGTAACCTCTCCAGACTGGCTGCTGGGTAAGTTACCTTTGTAGGTAAGTGCCACATATCCCTTACTTGCAGTACAGGTAATCATGTTTAACTAAGGGCAGCTTGAACACATAGGTTCCTCCAAGAGCACACTGATTTGCCTCATACAGTGAATTGGAGCTAAAATATGTTGTACTCCTGCTATCAAACTTTTCGTAGATGGATACTCTTTATGGGCTAAGTTGTCACTAGCCCTAACTTGGCCACGGAAGGTATTGGTGACACAGTGAGGAAGAACAAGAACCGTGCACATTTAGCACTGGCCGCACAAGCAGATAAGCTGGGACCAACTGATAAGTCCACACACAGGCGCCAGTGGAAACACATACTGATATGACTTACTGGCTTTTTCTTTCCAAATCAAGAAGCAGAGAGAAGGGGGATTATGCTTAGAGGTCTTTCTAGAGGTCCTGCAGCATATTTGAGGCAGGAAGAGTAGTGGAGGAAGAAGTCAGAGCCAAGTTGTGGTGCAGGCTTTTTTTTGAACATAAGAGGATAGCCTTAGTTAAAATTATACTTCATCCTTCCTTTACCTACATCTTAAAGATGACACCTCAACTCTTTCCTGTTAATGTACTTGGAGCTAGATCCCCCATTGATATAGTTTATGTGACTACTTATGGAGGATTCAGCCCACTCACAAGAGAGAGAAAACACTAACTGCATAAAGGTAATAAAGATAGTGAATAATCATTCTAATGGGAAATAATGAAAGTAGCAGAATGAAGGAAAATTGCAAGCTGTTAAACGTGCTCTGTATAAGATTAATGAAAATGTATGATGGATATTACAGTACATCTTAGATAGTGGAATACAAAATTATGTAACTGAAGATTCAGAGTCAGGATTAAATGTGGAGCCTTGCCTTGCTCTTTCATGCTTTTGACTGGTTTTGTGTGCACCTGAATATTGATACTGGCCACAAAAATTTTCTTCTTTGGACAGGAAATAGATACATCTTCTATATATTTTAAATTATTTAAAGCAAAAATAATTGACATTGAGATGCAAAGATATCACACTCATCTTTGCAATCTTACTGACTGAATGGGCTCATATTGAGTAGATGCAAGTGAATGTCAGGCTTGCGTCAACCCCCCCAAATCTTCAGAAAATGCATATATTTTCCTTTTGAACTGGATTCTTGCTTATTATTACTTTTATACTATTAACTTTCCACTAATGTCACAAGTTCAGAGTGAATACACTTAAAAGCAGTGAAGGTCTCAATTTCCACTAATTGCACAAACTCCCAGGCTCTGAATAAAGCAAGGAATGGATGGCTGGATCCTCTCCCCACTACTGACTCATCGCGCCATGCTGTATCGCACCCCGGAGAAATGCACTTACCTGCCCTCAGCCTTCTTCCCACACCACAGCACTGCCAAAAACACAGTATCACGGAAGGCAGAGAAGCCCAAGGGGCTCTTCGCAATTGTGAAATCCTACAGAAACTGCAATGAAAATGACAGCAACCGATTTGTGAAGCCATCCGCATTTCCCCAATGCGCAAGGTACTGAAGACCCACTGACAGCAACAGTGTTGAATACAGCCCCTCACAAGGGATTGCATTTAAAGGCAGGAGAATCTGGATTTTTGTTTGGTCAGCTGGAGAAGGACTACATTATTTTTTTTCAGAACAGCTTTTTATATTGTATGCACACACAATATGCAGAGCTCTTTGAAAACTGGCCCAAACGTTACTGCCCACAAAGATGCTGAGCTTTTTTTGAAAATCTGACTCATGAGCTATTTTAGGGACAAATGCAGGTGCTGTAATAAGACCAAAGTTAGCAGCAAAACACCAAAGTTCCCTGTACCACAGTTGAGCTATGGCTCTCTAGCTTGTAGTTGAACTGGATCATTGAAAAACATCCAATGTAAAAAGTCCATATGATGAATAATTTACATATATTTGGGTAACCTCTTCCAGTACCCGATTGCCTCAGTGTTAAAAAGTATAGAATAAAATCGTACTTTATAGGCACTTGCAATGGATAACTCATAAATGCATTATAAATAGTAATGAGTTTTGCTTCACAGTGGTCCCTGTAGACACGCCACATGTCTTTTGAATACATACAGAAAAAAACATAGTTAAAAACATAGTTTATTTTGTGTGTCATAAGTTTTGGCAGTCTAACTTCAGCTTGCTAATACACTGAGCGCTTCAGTTGTCAATGACTTCACTGGAGATGCGGATACTTGCCCACTTCTGCAGATCAGAGCCACACTGCTAACCGTGCATGCTCAGCAAGGAAGAGAAAATCAGGGAAATAAACACTTAGAACACTAAGCTAATTGCCAGGGTCACAAGTTTGCATCAAGTTTTGTGGCAGTTCCATTTGCTGCCCTTCTGCCCCTGAGGGCTGTTTCCCGGGCTCTGCTCAGAAGACCCCACCGGGAGACCCCCCCAGTGCTGTCCTGCCTCAGTGTGACACAGGAGTGCTCCTGCGCCCCCGGGGACAGGGGGAACAGGCTCAGATAATAAATATTTTTCTCCCCTTGGTGCCAAGGGAACGGGCAGCTCGCATCAGGCGCTGTGCCTCTATTCTGTAAATGGTTACAGACCGTTACAGGAGCAGCCCGGAGGCAGAGGATATACCTTTTCCCCCCGTGATAATACATTTGGGAGCTTTACACGTTACGCCCTCCCCAGCATTCAAGTTAAGCTCATCTATGCAAAACACTGCTCAGGCGGGGAGGGTTGCCCGCCCCGGGCTGCCACGGGGGCTGTCCGGGCGGAGGCCCGGGCTCGATCGCAGCCGCCCCCCCTGCCCGCGGCGGCGGGGCCGGGCGGCGGGCGGCGTTCTGGAGGGCCCGCCCGCCGGAGCACAAAGGATGACCGCTAGTTACCCCGCTGCGGCGGCGGCGCCCCCGGAGGGGCCGCCGCCGCCTCCCGCCGCCCCCGGGCAGCCTCGGCCCCGCAGCACCGCGCCGGGCCAGCCCGCCTCTGCCGCAGGCGGCGCGGCTACTGCGCCTTCCTCTGCCGGCGGCGGTGCCGGTGCCGTGCGGCGGCTCCCGGCTCCTCCCGAGGTACTCACCGCGCAGGGCCCCGCCAGCGCCGCCGCCCCAGCCCGGCACGGCGCCGAGCCGCCCCGCTGTCAGCCAAAACCCGCGGCGCTGCTCCGCGCCCCGGGAGCTGCTGCAGGCTCCGGTGTCCACCTGCGCCCCGCTCCGCTCAGCCGCCCGCGCCAGCTCAGCCTCGCCTCGGCTCGCCGCCCCGGGGCTTATTTTCTGTAGAAGTCTGGCACCGGTCTTGGGCCTCTTGCCCCCCAGGCAGCTCGTCTCCTGCACCGCCTTGTCTCCATTCCCTGCAATTTCAAATCTCCACGCTCTTTCATTCCTGCGATACCGGCTAATTCTGGTTTGGCGGAGGAGATTTGCAATCCTCTCACATGCACACTCTTGTGGCTGAATGAAGTTTATTGCTGCACAGGTTATCGCTGGAAATTTACATCTGAGAGAGTTAGAGGATATAAACCAATAAAAGCAGCCAGTATCAAGGTTTTAATGGCTGTGGGATTATGCTGACTTCAGAGACTAGTTGAATTTATGTAGACAAACCACCTTAACAATGAAGCTTGAAAGCTTCATTGTATAGTACCTTATATGTGCAATAAATAAGCTTCAAAAATATTCCTCCTTTAGGAGAAGAAAAGAGTTGCAGAAATATACTCCTACTTTTTCAAAGAGGTATCTGGACCTCAGTTGTATCTTTCTGAATAATCTGACATTAATGAGGAATATATTCTAGAATATATTGCTTTGACTATTTGCAGTGAATTTACCCAGGCTAAAGTGCTTGTATGCCACTGTACAAAACTGTCATCATCAGAGAATTTTGGTGTCCTACAGCAGTGCACTAAGTAGCATAAATAACGGCTTTTCAAGAAGATGTAAGAAGTCATTTGAGAGAAGACAAAATGAAGAGAGACCAACAGGAATGTTTAAATGTTGTTGTCCATGCTGTCTATGTGCATAACATGGTGGTTCAGAATCTGTTGTAAGATAATTGGTTTTGAGGGGGTTAAAAAAATGTGTTTGGGGCTTTTTATATATTTTTTCTACATTTTTATTTGACCACACTCTTTGGCCTACGTGTGCCATTTACACATGCAAATCTCATCTAGGTTTTCATAAAAATTTAATGTCCTGTTCCATTATATATCTAGTCCATCAGATATCTCGCTATGAAACACTTTTGTCTGGTTTTGGTTCAAGTGTGTGGCATACGATGGGCTATTGCAATGGCTTCAGTCTTTTATGTAAATCTCATACTACTTTGCATTGTAGCCTTAAACAGATAATCCTTTTCCAGAATAAACAACTAGATTAGCGTCAGAGACTTGTGATTGAGTTCATTTACTTCTCCTTTGTAAACGAAACTAGATTTCCCATTTTAAAAGATTATGGAATTGCATTGCAAATGTCTGTTGTTCTGAAGTATACATGTTCCTGATTACTTTGTGTTTTGCAATACCTTTCCCAACAGTGTATGGCCATTCATATTCCAGATTTTAACTTTGGCATTAACTTTTTGGCTGGAGTCTGGTTTCTTAAACGGTTCAATGCTAGGGACTTGACACTTGAAATCTGCTGCTTATTGGCTAGTTTTGCTACCCAAGTTTGAGACACATACATTTTGATTTGTGAATCATCTAACATGCTAACGCATTTTATTAAACCTACTACAGAAATAGATTTACTGGGATTGTAGGATGACCAGTGACAAAATATTAAAAATATATTTATTTGACTGGCTGTTAACCTGTGTTCCCTCTGGTACTTGAGATGCCACCTGCGTGCTTAGATCCCTGTGCTAACTGAGGTTCTGTTTTTACAATTTGATCTGATGGAGAATTCACTTACCTGTGTCATACCACTTCAGCAGTTCTGGTTCTTATGTCATTGTGGTTCTGGACTAAAATCTTGGATTTATGTTGTCTCTTGGGAAGATAAGTATGGATGGATCTGTTTGAATTTTTAACCATTACATTTTGCAGGTCTAGCAGCAAGGGTACAAACTATGTTCACTAAGGAAAAAAGTCCATTTTGTAAGAACGGGAATGACAATGCTATGGTATCAGAAAAAGTTTGCAGTTTTTAGCAAAGATGCATAGGTGCCTGATCCAGTAAAATAAGATGTAAACAAAGTCTGACAGACCCTGGTGCATTAGAAATCATAACTGTATCAAATGGTTGGATGGCAAACAGAGTAACCCCAACTGAAAAGGAAACACTTTTTACTAGTCCCTTAAACATGATGGTAATTATGTGTCACAATATAACTTAAAGGGAGAGAGGAACAGGAGGAGGGAGAGAGGGAGGAAGACAGGAGTAAGAGGAATTGGTAATTTTGTTTACTGTCTAGGGACCACTATGGTGGGTTAGACTTTTACAGTCGTGGAAGTGGTGGTTGGAAGGGATCTCTGTGGTCGACCCAGTCCAGCCTTCCACCGGGAGCAGAATTGTGACCTGTGGTATTTCAGGTCAGCCACGGCTTTGCCTAACCTGCCTCTGAAAGCCTTCAAGGATACAGACTCCACAGCCTTTCTGGGCAGTATGTTCCTGTGCAGCACCACCCATGCACAATCACAGGCATCCAGTCACAACTCCAGTGATCAATTTGTGTCCTTTGCTCCTCGTTTTACCATTCACTACTACTGAGAAGAGTTCAGCTCAATGATCTTTGCCACTCCCCTTCAGGTAGTTATAGATTGTTATCGGATCTCCCCTTATTTTCTTCTTTGCCAGGTTCTTCACCATGTTTTCACAAGTCACATGCTGTAGGCCACTTACCATCTCATCAGTCCTCTGCATGCCCCTCTCCTGTTTCTTGACATCCTTCTTGAATTGGGGAACCCGAAACAGGACATATTATCCCAGGTGTGGACTCACTAGCACTGAATAAAGAGGGATAATAATTTCTATTTATCTGCTGTCCTTGCTCCCTTCCTAATGTAGCTCAGTCTATGGTTCACTTTATTCACAATGAAAACACCCTTTTGGCTCATATTCAACTTAGTGTCCACTGTGACAGCCACATGCTTTTCAGCTGGGCTATTGCTCAGGCAGCCTGCACTGGTGCCTGGCACTATTCAACCCCATGGGTTGCACAACTTTGCACTCCTTGTTAAACTTCATGAGGTTTCTGTTGACCCAATTTTTAACTTTCTCAAAGTCCTCTCAACTGAAGCTCCACTGCTTGGATTGAGAGCTACACCTTCTAAGTTAGTATTGTCTGAAAATCTGCTGCAGGTGCTTCCTGTGTGATCATCCAAGTTACAATGAAGGTAATGAACAATACTGGCACCAATATTGACCCCAGAGTGTTCTGCGTGCACTGGCCACCAAATAAACATCAACCCATTGATTACCACCCTTCAAGCCCAGCAATCCATCCAGTTTCAACCCATCTAGCAGTTCATTTATCCAGACTATGCTCTTCAGCTTTTTCCTCACCTTGAGCTTTAACCATTGCTTAATCCCCATTGTTCAAAATGGCAGCTGTGCTGGAGAGCTTTCAAGCCCTCTGAAAATATGTATCGATTATAAAGTGCTGATTTAGCTTCCCAGCACTTTTTCTCTGCTGTTGCTGCAGTGCTGATTACTCTCTTCCCTAAAGCTCTCATTAAGTCGCCACCCTACTTCCCATGAAACAGTAGTACTGCAGTGACTGATAAGGAAATAAAGATTTGAAATAACAGTTTGGTTGCTGCAGCATCAAGATACTGAACAGAAAAAGCATCTTGCTTTCAGTTTTGTTCAATCCCTGAACTTTTAACCAGTGCAAAGTATCACCAAATAACCTCATCAATTCTTGCTACACAGTTATTGTTACAAAGAAAGATAATTTATGGCATTTAAATATTTCACCTCCTCTTTCTTTCAGCAACCTTTTTGGGTCACTAAAGAATACTGTATATTTGGAAGGGCATGTTACATTGGTCCTGGGTTAAAAAGGAAAAAAAACCCAGGAAAACAAGCCAAACAATATTTTAATTTGGCATAGAGATTTCACTGTAGTACAGCTTTCTTTCACCGTAAAAGCTTGTGGTTCGTCCTCATTTTGGCAACACCAGACTGCCAAACAGAAATAATGCATATTTTCTTGTTTTTCCCACTGCCTGTCTGAAGAGAATCCTTGGTATCTTTGGTGGATTTACCACAAAACATCATCCTCAAATAATATCCCAAGCAAGTATGAACATTTTCGGCAACTCCCCCATCTCTTCCCATGATAGCTGCAGTGTCTTACCCAGATGGGAAAGAATAAACTTGCTATCTTCAAGTTCACCCAAGGCTGAGGATAGACCATGGGAATGGAATTCAAAAGTGGAAGAAAAAGCAACATTTTTATCATTGCTGGCATGGAGGTTTACGTTTGGACAATAACTATTTGTCTTCTCTCTTTTTTCCCTTCCCAAGAGCTGATGCATTGTAGCAGCTACAGATACGGGAGGGATTAGGAGGTCCTGGCCAATTTTCTTAGACACTTCAAGGACACTATGTCTAAAAAACTATTATATGTATGATGTGAGAGAAGTGAAAGTTTCCTGGAGTGTATTAATAAAAGGATAAAAGGATGGTCCTCAGCAGATGGGAATGATGATGAGGTTAACAATCCTGCCTCACAGTGGCATGGCTATTTTATCAGCACCTTGTCATGATTCACATTAGAGATTCCCCCAGCAAAACTGAATATTGCTATTCCACACACGAGGAGTTGGGGATAGGTTCTTCCTGCCACAGAAAAGGGCAGTGCAGCAAGGATGAAGAGGGGAAACGAGTGGGAAAGGGACACTGAGCTGGAGAAGAAGCCTAGAGAGCTGTCAGGGGACATTGGATGGGTAGGAGTATGTATAGTGGCTTCTGCTTCTGAACTGAACTGCTGCCACCCACACACTTTTGAGTCTTTCAGGGGCAGCAGTAGCAGCAAACCTGTGTTTCCAGGTTGTAGATGAAGAACCCAATGAGAAAATGGGTGTTCGGCGACTCCTTATAGTTATTTCCCCACTTCAGAGTCCCAGCACAGGAGAAATGGCACTTGTTCGCAAAACCATGGAAGATGTGATAAAACAGTCCTTTTTTGCAGCATTACTTAATTTCAGCCTTGTACATTAGCAATCCAAGTTGCATATTATATATAAGGTAAACTACCTTATCAAAGAAATCCTATTAGTCGCAAATGCTGTTGTAAGACTAACATGTTTTGCACATGCTGCTATCTTGCTTTTCTGGTTTAAAACGTGTGAGCATAAGGGCGTGGTTGCAGTGGTTGAACATCAGAAGTACCGTACAAGGAGAAAGAACTCAGGGAGCCCTCCGATATGAGTCAGGGTTGAGCTGCAGTCACTTCCTCCTCTGGGCCGGACCTGCGTGCGTAAGAAATTTCAGAGCATTCAGTGAGAACTGTATGACTTGGTCATGGGTTGCACCTGTTGCAAATATACCAGATTAACTGCAAATTCCACTAAACTCAAATTAGCACTCAACTAGTTAATATAAATTGCTGATTCCAGTGGTACCAGGGTTTAGTCCTTCAGTCTGTGGCATTCAAATCACAGTATTAATCTGTGTGCGGTAGCTTTCTAAATGTTCACGCTTTAAATATTTTACTCCAGTGGGTACGAAGTAAATGTTTTGCATACGTCTGGTCTAAACCAATAAATTTGGTTTTACTGCAGATTAAGCATAGTTTTTAAAATATATTGCTAGCTTTTTTCTGTAATTTGCTTTATGCTTATCTTGACAGACTCTTAGGTCAAAAGAATCTCCTGATCTATAAGCATTTTGAAAATACTATATAAAACCCCTCTGGTTTTATATAATAATAAATAATATTATATAAAAACCCTACTCTGGGAGGGGGGTTGGACTAGATGATCTCCAGAGGTCCCTTCCAACCCCTACCATTCTGTGATTCTGTGAAAACAGTATTTGTGCTTGTAAACTTTGAGCTCTTATGAAATGGATTTGAACTGTGTGATTTTCTTTTCTGTTTCTCGTTTTATTCTCTTAGCACCACTGCCAAAGTATTTTTTAAAAACCAGTTCATGAAATATCATAGTTTTTATGAAATACTAACATCAAAATTCTAATAACTTGATGTGTATAAAATCCCAAAGCAATATCTTTTCAGAAAAGGTATTTTTTAAACACAAGAACTGCAATAATATTATGATTTGTGAGAATAGAGCAAGTAAACAATGATTAGAGACAGAAGGAGAGGCACTATCCTCCACAGGAATGCGAGCTGTAAATATTTTAGTCAAGTTAGAGTAGGTAACTTATTCAGTTTGCAACTAAATTGCATTGTGCGACTAGTGGGTCAAATCTCATTAGGTCATCTGCATCAGTACTTGAACCAGACATTCTCAGGTTGCGGGAAGCTGCCAGGGTGTTCTCACTGTTCCGGGACTTTGCTGCTGTCGTACTCTCGAAGCTGCACAGGCCGATTTGGAGGGCTGGAGTGTGACTGATCTGTGTTAGGCCAACAAAACCCAGAGATCCTGTAACAGAGATCACTGTGAGAGTTCAGCCAGAACTATTTGTACAAAAGCTGACGATATGGGTCCAAGATAGAGTCATTCCTTCCTTCTCAGTAACTGCTGTGATATCAGTTGTTTGTTTTGTTGGGTTTTTTAATCTTTCCCTGTGTAGCACATGTATTTTTCAACAATCACAGTTTTCCCTAAAAGGGAAAAGGAATGTAATCCTTGGACTACCATTTTTCAATCTTTATTGAACTGCCTCAAGATCTTTAGAAAATTTACATAAATACAAACAGGAGTGCAGTATAGAAATATATTTTATGTTTCTTTTATTTGTTAGTATTTTGTAAACTTCAAAAAGAAATTCAAACGTTTATTTTAAGGCCTGTGTTATGTTTCCTTCTTAAGTTTTCATTCTTGAGTAGTAAACAGAGGACTTCCTTTGAAATCAATATGAGTGCAAGCTAAACAATTGTTGCCTTATGCTTAGTTTGTCCATATTTCAGTATATAAAGAAATATTTGCAACTTTTCAGTCAATTAAACTTTCAGTGCTACATTATTGCCGTGCCAATCTACATACGAACACATGCCAGTGTGTTTCTCCAGTGAGCTCTAACTGAAGTCAACATTTCAACCTTTGATTATATGCCATCCATGGTAGTCCCACAGGCACTGGGCATCCTGTGCCCACTTTCCAAAAGACTTTACAAGACATCAGAAACTTGGTCCTGTTCAGTAGTCTCTAGAGCCACACCAAGAGTCTCATGCTTTTGTGAGTTGGAGCAGTTCCCACGTGCTGTGTGGGGCGCACAGATCATTATCGCTTGTTTTCTTACCAAATGACAAACTGCAAACCAACAGCAACAAGAGTCCGTAAGACTAAAAGTGATAGATCGTTTGTGTGGATATCATGGTCTGGATCGTGAGGGTTTTTATACGAAAAGGAGACATCCACAAATTCTGAACAGTTACTGTTGAATTGTCTTTGGGGAGGTAAGACTTCTCGGAGCTGCTGAGACAGAGGGTGGCCTGTTGGGTGGAAGGCCTGCATCCATGCTCGGATTTCTAAGCAAGCAGGGAAAACCATGCAGTACTTGTAAGAATGGTTCCCATTCAGTACAGAACATAAATATAGGTCATTTTGTTTCATTGTCAAATTAGTAATTGTTTTTCAATATTACCATTTCTCTTACTTTTGCTATTTATTTTAGATTTTTTTAATCAATATGTTAACATCAATGTCTAAAGAAATCAGCATGGTGTTGATGGTAAATAGAAGTTTAAAAAAATTAATTGAGCCGTGGTTGATTGTTCGTATGAAATTGAATTATCTGTGTTCATCATGCAGTCCTAATGATCGCAGAAAATAACCTAGCAGCAATTAAATTTTAGATTTCAGGGCTTTAATATTTTAGAAATTACTTCGTATTTGGTAATGTAATGGACTAAATTATTCTTCCCCGCTCCCCCCCCTGCCTTAAATTTTACATTATTGCTTTAAATGATGTAGAATGAAATTGTTTTCAGAATCTGCCTAGCAACAACAGATGCTCTCTCTCCCTCTAGTGGAGGATAATAAAATAGTTTTCCTTCCGTTTTTACATGTGTAAACCATCAAATCAGAGGTTGAAAGCTGTTCTGAACAAGAATAAAACATAATTTGTGTTCAATGTATAACAGAAATGCTATATGACTAGCAGTGTAATAAGAGATATTTTCATATTAATATTTTTCTGCAAGTGCGCTGTTTTTAAAGTGATCCTTAATGATATGAATTGTAAAATATTTATGTGTGCAAATATTTAGAGGTATCTAGACATATTTTAAAATAACAATAAAGGCACAGCCGTTAAGATTAAAAATAACTCCTGATCTCAAAAGTAACATACAGCATGCTTATTGTTGAACACAGGAGTAGCTTGCATGTTGGTATTTGCCAGATTGATCCTCAGTTTAAAAAGCATGTGCCTAAATGATTTTTTTTTTTATATTAATCCAAATGTTTTCAGCATTTGTGGTGATCGCCTTAAGAGAAGGAGACTGCCACAATAGCTGGATGCAATGTGTGTCCATCTCTTTTTCAAAATTAGATGTTAAAACCGACTGTTTTGTTTCAGTCTCTTAATAAACAAATTTTTTAAGAACAGCATAAACACCTTCCAAGCACTTAGTATTCGTTGTAAATGCAAACTGCTTATGTAAGTCATGATTTATAGGACTAAGTCCATAATTAGGATAGTAGAAAATACTTTTTATGTATTACTGATTAAACAAGATGTGCTTATACTTCTAGTTTCCAAAATATAACAAGACCATTGTTTCTTGGCTAGATTCCTGTTACTGTTTTCAGCGGAAATTTAGTTTTCGTATTCTGCTGCTGAGCTTCTTTTTAGCATATTTTTCTATTTTGTGTTTTTATTATCTCAATTTGTGTATTAGTATTTTTCTTGCCCTCCCCTGTTGCCATGCAAATTTTCACACAGGTAGGCGGAGAAGCTGTCAGTCCAAGGGAAGCTGAAAGACAATGCGCATGTAGGGAACTTCACAGTCCAGCTTTCAAGGGAGAGGGGCTTTCTCCACCTGCAAGACACTGCCTTGTACCGAATGTGTCACTGTGAGCATTTTAGTTCAAATTAATTTGAGTTTGTGCATTTGTTGTGCTTACCAAGTCACTAAAGGGCAACAAAGCTACTTAACAAGAAGTGTCGGGTGACAGTTCTGGGTTACCACTGTCTCACTCAAGTACCAGCAGAAAGTGGATCTCTCAGCAATGAGGAAAAGCCTTTATTTTCTCGTACTGGGGAGTGACTCCAAGGACTGCGGTGCAATGAGTCACTTGAGTTGTAATTGCTGTAACTAGCACAGAAACTTAAAGAGTGGGGTGAAACAGTGCGCTAAGAGATGACACAGAGGAGACGGTGGAATGTTCTTCAGAAATGCCACTATGGCCTCCCAACTGTATCTGTACTTGAAAATCTCCTCCAGCATGAAGAAGAGAGATAACAGAGGGACAGGGGGATGTGAGACAGTGCTTTTGTGGCCGCCACCACAGCAGCTCTGCGCTTCCGTCCCTGATAGAGATAGGCTGGCATAAACGCATCCCAGGCTCTGGAATTTGACAAACTATTTATGGCTCAGTTAGTTTGTTCGGTGTTTTAGGGAGGATGACAGAGAACAAAAAGCAGAGGAGCAAAGTATGAAAGGGACATTTGTCCACTGACTGTTCATATTATCAAATGGGGAGAGAGAAGTAGTAGATTGCTGGCCAGGATAACGTAGTAACGTCATCACACACACCAGCCTCTATTTGTTGGTTATGTTTTCCCAAATGCTGTATTCCTTTCCCATTAGTGTAGAAAGTATGTAATAAAGACTATTATTTGTGAGTGAGAGCACGTCGGCTCCTGGGGCATTCCACGTTAGTTGTGAACTTTCCCTGGTTTCAAAAGGGAGTCTGGAGCTCTGGTGGCCGGCAGCTGTCAGAGGACCTGGCAGATGTTGGAGATGCCCCTGCTGCTGCTGCGACAGCAGCTACAGCCACAGTGGCACCAAACACACAACACGGAAAAGAAAAAAAAAGAAAAACTATTAAATGTTCTCTGATTTAAATCAGTTGATCATCTGTGGAGTTACATTAATAGGCAATGCAAATATGATTTTAATACACCTTTATTTTTTATGTGTTAAGTTAACCTTTATAAGCTTCATTTTGGAAGCACTTTCTGTTCATATTCTGAAATGGTTTTTCAACCAATTAATGTGTTCCTAACTTTGAGATGATGATTATTTCAACCTCTTGGTATTTTCAGGTGCGCTGTCTTTGTTTTCAACATTAAACATTGCAGACCCACTTCTCAGGATTTTCTTTAAAAAGCCACGTGCTTTATTCAGCTCATTTCATTACTGACCTGATAGTTCCCCGAGTTTGTATTTTTTTTTAATTTATTTTTTAACAGAAGTGTAATGAAACTGTAATGAGAAGCTATAATTAGTATTAATGAGGCTTCCTGGAATGAACAGTTGAATGAACAGTCCCCACAACACTTTCCAGTCCCTAAAAATAATACGGCTTCTGCGCCTCCGGTTGCTCCTTGCCCCCGATACCCATGTGGAGGTGCTGCCCCCCCGAAGCGCTGGCTTTGGCGGCGGCGGTTCCCCAGTGAGGTCCCTCCGGTGCCCGCAGCCGCGGTGGCCACGGGACAACCGGCGGGGCTACCATGGCGGTTGCCGCTCGCCACGCCAGGGGGCGCTGTTGGCGCGGCCCGCCCGGGGCCGCTGCGGCGGGGCGGGGGGGATTTGTGCCGCGGGGTCTTGTAGCCAGAGGGGTTTGCCTTCGGGGCTGCTTGCTTTGGTTTGGAGAAGCTGGAATTTGGCACGTTCTTTGATAGAGACAGCAGCTCAGCGAGGTACGTCATGTGCAGATGTGACATACCAGACTCTTCGGTCGGGTGTGAATGGGGAGTAATGTCAATTGAATCAGTGGGGTGACAGCAGGTCACGCTGCAATCAGACACCTTATGGTTTCTGAAAATGTTGTTGAATTGTTTGGTTAGGATACACTATTTTTTAATATTTCTTTTAACCAAAATCCCTCTGAAAATGTTGCTACTTCAAATGTAGCAAATTATATTTTGATTCCTGTATTAATTTTTCTCACAGCTACTGACAATTTATTGAAGTTCGGATAGGTGATTTAAGTGAGGCTATTATAGAAAAAGTGGACTTATTGTTCAACAAATAGTCTATATCCTTGGAATTTTATAAAAATTTGTTGCACTAAATAACAGCTGTTAATGCTTTTTGAGTGTCTTTAGTATGCACAATTCATAGTGCTTTGCAAATCATTATAACCATTATATTGTTTCACAAACAATGCCATTTACGTCATGGAGAAGCTGAGAGACACACTCAGAGCAGACTGATGAGAAGACTGGAAATAATGAGCTTGTCCTCTGACCCCATTTTGATGACTCTTTGACCCAAAAAGCGGGTAGTGCTTGATAGGCAGGCAAGGCTGATAATCCTGGGCCTCTAAGGAGGTTACAAATTGCATGCAGTAAACCTTAGAATCTCTGGTGTTCATGTCAGGCTCAGAAAACTATCCATGGCTTCAATATTTATTGAAATACGCCTCACATCTGTTAGAAAGGAGGGTTCCTTGCTGTCAGCTGCAGTAGCCTGAGAGTATAGAACATAGTACAGAAAGTGTATGTCTGACCTTTATGTCAAATTACCCTGGTCTTTCTCCCTGCAGTTCTTCCGGGGAGGTGGGTAAGTTTCTGGGTCTCACCATAGACCTTATCCTCACTTTTGGAGAAAAAGCATTGTGAACTAACTAGTAAGACTACTAAATGATGAGGTCTTCAATTTCCGTAGTTACGGAACAAAAGCTAATCTTACTCTGTCAATAGCCAACTGCAAATCTTCACTCCCTTTTGTAGAGTTAGCATCAAGTCCCTTGGCATGATTCTGCCAGAGAGCTCCAGACAGTTTTAGATAACTGCTCTCACAATATCATTTGTCAGACCAAGGTTTTGACTTACACAAGATCAGAAAGGAGAACAGTCATCACCCGATTGCCAAGTCATGGTTTCAGTGGGAGAGCACAGGGAAAGAAAACCGTTACTAAGTCTTTCAAACATTAAATTATCTTAACTAATTTTGCCCCCAGTTTCATTCATCGCTTATTAAAATTCATTTATAAACAGAAGAAAAAAAAGTCCTAATTGTCGATAAAAATATATTTTATGAAATTATTTATAGTAAATAATGGACTAAATTGGAAAGAAGGCCTGGATTCTGTAAATGTGAACATTGACTATGAAAACTGCCAGTAAGTTGTTTATCTAGAAACCATATTCTCATGAAAGCAGAGGTTTGATTATTGCCTATTGCACAGGACTGAGTCCATAACAAGTTAAAACCTACGACATGAATCCTGCAATGCAGACATCTGGGGCCCAAATGGTACAGAATATTTTTCTGGATTTTTTTATTCCATTATGTTCAGAGAGCTAGGTTTGCATTTCAAGTTGCTACCTCTTTTAAGTCTCTTGTTTTGGGGGGTTATTAGTTTTTTAATATCTTACAAGTTTTATGTCTATCTGCTTAGTTCCTTCTGAACTTCTGGCCTCTTTAAGATGTTTCAAATTTGACTCCTAAAAATTAAAATGCTAATGACTGCTTTGATAGCAGTACGGTGTGTTGTACTGATAAAAGTACCTTGATTTATGTGGTTTTTTGTGCAGTTCTTTGCTTACAGTTAGCTGGAGTGGCCTGCAGCTGCTCCACTGAAATCTGGGGGTGTTTTTTAGCTTTGACACCAGCGTGAGCCTGGCTGTGCTTTAACCTAGAGGCTATGCAGCTGGTTTTTACCATACTTTGCTGGCTATGATAACATCATAACTATGATATTAGTCAGAACAATGAGGAGGCAGAAGCAAAGTTAAAATTGAAGCTTTAAGGGTCTGACTCATTCAGTTTCTGGCACAAGGAGGTGCAAATTGCACTTCCTGAGTTTGCAGCACACCTAGCAAACCTCAATTACAGCATACCCCATATGCACTATGCTATGAAAAAGCCTGTTCGCTGCCTCAGTGCGTACCCATCTACCTTGTATGTTGTTGCTTCTCATTGCTAATTTAATGTTGGTAGCAGCTTCTTGTAGGATGCTACCTGAAAGAAGGCTTTGTGGTGTTGCAATTCTCCTTACCAGTTTTGCGGTCTTTGCTCACTGCCACCCAGAGAGGGCAGTTTGTAGTAACAGTACCCTGATAATCCTGAATTGGACAACAATTTGACAGATGTAGGGCCCCTGTCCTCTCTGCCCTTACCTTTTGATAATGATAGGTGGAATACTACTAATTGCAATATAACAATAAGCAGCATATTACCGAGTGGGTTTTTTCCTCAGAAATAGCAATAAACCTGCTTCTCAGATGTGTTCCATCTGTTCCATCAACGAGAATAATTTTATGACCCCAATTCCATGTAATTATATCCAAAAAAAAGCCCAAAGCTGGCAAGTGCGCTGGTATGTTGCTGAAAGCATGTTACAGCACCTTTCAAGTCACAAGCCCTGTCTGAGAAATACCAACAAAACGTAGTGCCCTGCAGTAAAGTAAGTCAGATTCAGCATATGCGGTGCATGGAGATAGGCACAAGGTATGCTCAGCATGAGGAACCAGCAAAAGGAAATTCTGTCTGCAAATCTGTGGTGGCTAGAGCAAAGGAGGAGCTTTCGAGGGTAAGTCAGAGAAGGTGGTAGGCATGTTTTACCCAATGCCCTTGTTATTACACAAAATACTCTGGTGCAGATACCCCTGCTTGCTGAATGCTCTTTTCTACATGGGATACCAGCTTGCAGCTGGCAGTGAACATGAACAAAGCAAGGCATGCTCCAGCTAATTTGCAGGGATTTCACAGATGTTTACTTTGGGGGAATGGCTATTGTCATTCTAAGGCTTGGAACAAAAATTTGTATCAAAACTATGGAGGTTTTGTGGTTGCTGTATTTACATTTTCCAGGCCACTTATATTTTTCTTCCACAGTTAAAATTTACTGTGTACATTTGAGATTCTCAAAAGTGATGAAGAGAGTCCCAGGAAGGAATTTTCATTAAAGGTGAGTTAATTTTTCTGTTGTATTATTACTTACAAATATTTATTTCTACAGCACTTAGAAGGTGCTCTCTTGAACCTCCTTGGACAAATGGGAGGCCATAATACTACATAAAACGAGAAATGATCCAATATTAGATGCAGAATTCAGTAATATGCAGTGAGAATGGGTAGTGCTGATGTAGAAGGAAATATGCTTGTTCAATTACACCTTTCATCTTGCTTATCTATATTTAGCTTACAGAGTGTCATGACCTTGTAAGAATCACTCAACGTATTTCCCATGGGCTATTCTTTTCCTTGTTCCCTCTCATACTACTTTTCATGTTCCGTTATTTAAGAGGATTTATTTCTAAAATATTTTTATGCATTTCTTAGAATATTTTGAAACAGCTTTGAAGGCTTGTCTTTGAGTTGTTTAAGCTGGCTGAAGGGACAGGTGAGGTGGAATATATGCAATTAAATAGTTTATATCATTCATGACATAAGAAAAATACCAAAAGCTCTTTTTTTTTTCTAGTCTTCCTGGGTGGAAGAAAGATTATTATAAGATTTTCAGAAAGAATACTAGAAAACATATTGGAAGCCCAAAGAATATGGACAGAATGACAGAATGTCCTCCACAAATAACAAAAAAAAAGGACAATGAGTGTATCCTTTTCTGTGGGAGAATCAGAGCAGCTCAATTGTGTATAAGATGCCATACACTATTAACAGGTATTCTCCTGAACACAACTAACTAATTAGGAGAATTACATTATAAGTAAGAGGATCTAAGTTTTCTTAATTTTTCTATAAAATTTCAGACAACCACAGTATATCTGTGATAGCTGTGAGGTTATTGTATTTGTTACAATTTTTTTATCTCTTGCTATTAATGTTTTGGTTGAGTCTGTGGTGGCATAAAACCGTTGTAAATGCCTAGAGAAAGACTCACATTATAAATATGTAAAGACATCCTAGACATTTTGGTTTTTAAAGTAACTTCTTTATTTTTGCTTCTCTTTAATTTCTTTTGCTTCTTCTTTTACAATGAGCAGTATTTTAACAACACAGAGAAAGAAACAGAAGCATGAACTACTCCAGTTTCAACAGAGACAAAATACAAGGTATTGAAAATTAGTCTTGATACTTTTCAGTGAGTTTGCTCCCTAAGATTTGATGACATATATGTCTTTAAATATTGCCTTACTAGGTTCAAACTTAGCAAATTTTCCTACTTCTGAATTATTTTTAGTTCATCATTCTCATCATCTAAGTTCACTGTGTTCCTATACTCTTTTTGTATTGTGAAACTTCTCCAAATGATATTCCTAAATCTTAAGAATAGATTATTGGTACAAAACTAAAATACTTCTGAAGGTGTCCCATCTTCTTCACTTTTTACCTACAGTTAACAACATTCTTTCTCATAAGTCTGAATAAAACAGGGACACAAACTAGAGAGCATTCAGCATCGGTTCCCATGCTTCCATCTCAATCTAGTCCTGTCCCATTGAAACCAGCAGTACCCTTTTGCTTCAGTGGAAGAGAGCCCATTATTTTAGCAGGAATTATACATAATTTTGTGCCATCAGGTACTTTGGTCTCTGGTAGTTACTTACATCTAAGGACAGTAGAGAAATCGGAAAGCCTCCTTCCAGGCATCTAAGTTTCCTTTGTTCTTAGTTATGATGAAGATCATTGTAGTCCTAGGCAAGAGGAAACGAAAAATCAGAGATCAGGAGTTTAGATCATAAATAACAGAACTTTCTGGGTACATATATAATAGTTCTGACAGGAAAGATGTCATCAGGATATAGTAAATAAGGCACTTTTACACTGTACAGAGATGGTTGTCTTTAAATAACATGGTGGTTGTATTAGTCCTGTATTGCAACAAGTCATTGTTCCTGCTAGTGTGTTGTTACTGTATCACGTAGGTGGAAGAAAAGCCTACAGACATATTGCAAGTGTGGATAGGTTTTTAGAATAGAATTTGATTCAGTCAGCTTTATGGCATTACGAAAAGTTTAGAAATACCTTACCTGAACATCAGTGTGACCTGTTCACAAGTGATGCCTTCCTAGCATCTCACATTGTAATTCACATTTTTTCTTGTTTGAAATCTCTCCCATATTAGGATTACAATTAGAATTAGGCCAGAATCAGAGCTGTTCATAAGGTGCTATTTGGGATGAAATTCAGTTTCCTAAATAGAGGCTTCCAGTGCCTTTTAAAACACTGTGTGTTGCCCAAGACATCTGTATGGGGCTGTCAGATATGATGGAGCTGTCAGAATAAGGACACCCTTATTCTTCTGGAGCACACAGTGGTGGAAATGTGGGGCACTCTATAGCTGCCTGTTTCTAGGGGGGTGAATTCCCTCCCATACTGTCAGCAAGCAGTCAGTGTAGAGCCAGTACTGTCTCAGCTACCACCACTATTGAAAGGGGAGCTCTTTCTCATGTCACATAGCAGCATCACTGACTGCAGGAAGAACCACAGTGTCTCCTTAGGTACGGACACTTCACCGTGATGCTGGCTAAGCAGTCAGTGAATACTAGTTCCTGAATATCAGACTGGCCTGCTCCTCTTGAAAGGGTGGAGTTTCCTTCTGCTGGGAGTGTGTTCTTTTTGATTTGCATTACCAGACCACTTACACCAGATGTAAGTATTCTAAAACTTTTTATTTACATGGTGACCAAACATCACAAACATGGGTAGTCAAAATTAGTACGGAGTTTTGAAAGCCAATAGATGTAGCGATCATAAAAGATAGTATAAAACAGGTTAGAGTGGTAATCTGATTTTAATTCCTTTAAATCTTTCCCAATTAATTTATCAGTGTAATATCAGTGCAATGCCCATTAGTGGTGCTTGGAATAATACAACTAACATATATCACGGGGTTATTATTTTGCATAAATCCCAAACTGGAAGTGCTTTACTTCTATAGATAGTCTAATTAAAAACTCCAAATGAAATCTGTGGTGCTTTTAAAATGAAGCTTTAGCTTCATGTATAAACACTGCTGATGCACAAAGAGGTTTAATTTCTATCAAATTCAGCATTAACATTTTTTTAAGCTTTTGTAATATTGGAAAATCTGCGAGATGAAGGCTTCTATTCTATACCAGGGAACTCCTTCAAGTATGGCAGAGGGCTACAGAAAATTTCCTAGAACAACTGACATATTCCTAGAAAAAAATTCCTAGAACATGCTAGAAAGCTATCAGTGTGGCACTGAGTGATATGCAATCTAGACCGTACAAGATGTTGTGGAATTGTTGTGATGAAGCCCATGAAATGTTAAAGAAACTGCTAAATTAGGGTAGTCTATCTCTCGGCGTCTGTCAGGATGATCTCACACTGCTCTTGGTTATTTTGGTAGTTGAATAGTCTACCAAATGAGGATAGCTCAAAGTTGCCTTAAAGCTTCGGAATCTCAGAAATCCCGTTTCTTCAGCCAGACAAGTAAAACCTGCGCAGCTTTGTTTCAGTATTTCTTACCCACACATCATTAGTATAATAATTAGTGTAAAGCCAGTCCAATATCAGTAAGAGCAACAGTCAATGATTTCCTTTGTGGCAGATGAAAACAAAATCTTGTTTCCATCCCAGCGCCTCAGCTCTCAAGTTTCCAGTGAAAGTCCCGGGGAAGCTGAGTCAAAGAAGGCTCTACCGTCCCAGACCATGCATTTAATCTTGTATTTTTTAAACAAAAAAAATTTCCTTTTGCAAAGAGTGACATATATGATAGGTGAAAATACTGTGAATTTCTCACCAGACAGGTAGTATAAGGGTACCTAGCATGTGAAAGTTTGCTGTAATATGATAATGCTGAGTGTCTGTATTGAATCAGTTTGTATCATTCACAAAAGATTCCCTGCGTTAAGACGCGTTGATTTTGATCATTGCCTGTAAAAGATTCTTCTGATTTTGCAGGCTACCTCCTAATAGCCATGTTGCATCTAAGCACAGAACTGAGGTTCCTGTTAAATGCGAACTGGGAACACTGCAGACAGCGTGGAGCTGCTGCCCATACTGGGCGCGAAGCCATGCTTGAATGCATTGTGGGTAAAGACGTGCGTGAACAGGCCCCATGAGTCTGTTACAAGAGCTGTGAAAACTCATAAACTGAAATTTTACAGTATACTCATACTGCATACTCATCTACATCAGCGCACAGATCTAAACTGCAGATAAAACACTTAAGCTACTGTTTCCTTTTGCTTATACACAGGAAGTGACCAACTGATAGACAAATGACTTAGCAAAGCATTAGTTATTTATGCACATATAAAGTTGACTTTCAAGGGACCCTGACAATCACAGAAGACAGTGGTTTAATTCTACTATATCTATTATGCATATTCTAGCAAAAACAATAGCAGTTTTCTGCTTATTTAGTGCATACTTTCAATGAGTTCATCCTTCTACACAATAAATGGAAGATAGAGTGCCTATTCTCTGTGTGTGTCTGTGTGTATATATATAAATATATATATGTTTATGGCTGAATTAGCTAAATGCCCCACTTGCTAAACAGATTATACTAGGAGACCAGAAGGCCAATTTGTGACAATGCAGTGCATTTTAAAAATAGCTCCAGACACCAGTATTGACACTGTGTAACTGAAGGCGTATGACTGCACAGAGTCCCAGTAAAAACAGAAGCTGCTCTGTGTGGAGTAGTTTGAAGCTTTGGAGGCATAACTCTGAAGTGATGCATCAGTGTTAATAGGTTGGCAGGAAGAGGTGACTCTGCCTTCTGCGGGGGAAGCTGGAGTCGCTGGCCACTCCTTTCCCTTTTGCTTAAATGAAAGAGGAAATGTTCATGTTTCTCTTTTTGTGAAAAGCATGTACACATGCAATGTCTGTCCCTGATATATTAATCAAAATAAACTTCCTATACGTTGTGTTTTTCCCAAAGCTTTTTGCGGCATGTGTAGATAATTTGAAAGCATGCTTATCTGTTCTCCATGCGCTGAAAGGCCACATGTATCTGTGGAGACTGTATGTCACTTTCTTGAACGATGCAGACTCAGTAAGGAGATGCTGACTGTGCCCCATCCGTATCCTGTCTGTTTTCAGAAGTATTCTTGAAGAAGATAGCTGTAGGTGAATTATGTAAAATCTAGCTATGCAGTTTTGTCAAGTCAGAAACTATACGTATTACCTCTGTTTATGGCTTACTGTTATCTAACAACCAACCACAGACTGGTCCTAGATGTAATAAAAATTAGGCCACTGTTTTCTCAGGAGCAGCCATATTAGCCTGGAAAGCTGCTTGTCTGCGGTAAGCCTATGGCTAACGGTTGAGCGACAATGGGCCATGAGCAAAATGAAAGCTTGCATCAAAGTTATTATATGACTTCTGAAAACAGGACTTATGCTCTGAAATTACCAAACTGCTTTGGAAATGCTTAAACTGTAGTATTTGTGTACATACATACTTTCTTAACTGATGGTCACACGGAAAAAGCTGAGACTCCTCAGATCATTTACAATACCCTCCTTGCCTCTGAAGTATCTTTTTTTTGAGTGCTTGTCTCTGTTCTCAAGTATTAAATTCAGTCTTCTCAGTACTATGTACTTTGGTTAAATGCAGGCAGTACCTACAAAAGATGTCTGAAAATCAAGCACAAAATAAATTGCAAGTTATCTCAAGGAAACATAGCATTTAAGACTGCATTTAAAAGATTCTGCATTTAAATAAAATTTAAAAAATATTAAAGGTTGGGGAGGCACTGAAATATCAGAAATACAAGACCCTGAGACAGCTAAACTTAGTGGAGGACCACTGCTTACAAAAGAATAGTTTCAAAGACTTTCTGCACATAACATTTATGTTTATATATTTTTATATGTGGGGGGGTTTTAAGTTGGTAAGTAAAACTGAGTGTTAGTGACAATTGTCAAAGCCAGTTTCTCTTTAAATGAAAAATCATGTCCGGCTGACAAAAATTTTATCATAAATACTGTTCAGAACTGTCATCTATTTGGATATTTGAAAGCAAACATTCAGAGCAGATTATGTCATACTAAGTGCCAGACAGATGCTATTATGAATATACCTTATTTTTCTAGTAAATGTAGTACTTGTGAAAGATTCTAGAGTAACAGTTTTGAAGGCTGAAATATTTTAGCCATTAAGGTTATTGTATCGCAAGTTTATTTCTGTGCACTACCCATCTGCCCATTGAGGGACCATGAAGAAGGCTCAGCGAGCAGCTTATTCTCTTTTTTTGTTTGTTCCTTGCTTTGCCCTATGAAAGAGCATCAAATGAATCAATCTAGCTACCAAAAATGGTGATGGATACTTTTCATTTCCATACTCTCTATATTCATCTTTCTGCTAAATGGCCATCAAAAAGAGACAATTAAGGAAATGCTTTACAGGTTCTGGTATGATGGTCTTTCAACCAGGAAACCCAATATATCACATGTAAAGTTTACAGCATAGTCAGCTAACAGATGTGTGCAGACAAAGCTCTTTTATTGTGAATAGCTGCTAACCATGCTTGTGGTTGTGGGGAAAAATAGCATCAAGCTTACTGTACAAATTATGATATCTTTGAGGGTTTTGTTGGTTTTTTGTTTTGTTTTGTTTTGTTTTGTTTTGTTTTGTTTTACAGGACTTCGGAGCTAGCTTTAAAGGTCATTAACATGTATGGTAATTCATCAGAAGGAAGATGCTCAGTATTACTTCATATAGAAAATGTAGTAAAAAACATCCCTTTATTCAATTGATTTCATTTTTATTACTTCAGTTAGGTTGCTAATACCAAAGATAGTTTGAAAATGCTTTCAAACGAAGAAAGAAGTTCAATATTTTCTCCTGTGCCATCACCTTCTTTGTTGTTCGCTCTTCTGTGACTGTGGTGCCATCTGTTACACAGTACAAGTACTTGATGTGAGAACTCCACAATCTGTAATCTGGATAATCTTTGGAGTACGAGTAGCATGTGGGAGAAGAACTTTTACTATGATGGCACTTTACCAGTGTCTTGCAGCGTATGCTGGCCTTTGCAATATTTACCACCGGTGCACTCAGTGAAACACCAAGTCATCATTTGCGCTTGGATTATAACAAAGCTTAAAGCTATTTGCCTATTACTAATAGAAGGCATTAAAAGAAAGACCAGAAGATATATTCAAAACAGAACCTCCTTGGCCAACTGTGCTTGGAGCTACTTTTGCGAGAACAACTGGAATTGTTTTAATTGTAGTTCTTATAATCATCATTGTAATTAGCTGCTGCCTCTTCTGCAGAGACGGAAAACATGCTGACCATTTAAATAGCTCAAACAAAAAGGCCAGAAAAATCATCATTATTCACGGACTGCAAACGAGTTTGCCTCTTCTGCTACTTCTGATAACAGCTGTGGGAAGACACCCTGATAATACTATTTTACATTTAGCAGCCTTTCTTGTTTTGTTGTTTACACTATGCTTTAACCCTGTGGTTTATGGTCAGCGAAACAAAGAGCTGCAAACCAAGCTATTCAGCAGGCAAAGACTTGGGGCGCTTACCACATTGCAAACAGTAATGACACAGCAGCTATTTAGTTTACTGAGTTAGGTGACTGATCCTAGATGTAAAACTCTAGCTCTTCCACCTTCTAAGAAAGTATGATCATCATCACTGTAAAATAAAGAAGAAAGCCTCGGATGCTCCTGCACAAAGTGTTTTTATGACACTGACTGGAACTTAAAGGAATTTGAACGGTTTGACTTTAACAATTTTCATATCCTTGTTATTACGGCCGTACTACTATGAAGCTTACTATGAAACAAGATCAAACAGAAGATTAAGTATGAGCTGGCGTGTGAAAATGCCACAGGTTTGCCAAAGGAGATCTAAAACTGAATTTATTTTAAAAGAAATGGAAGCCTACTTTCACTGGGCTATAGTAAAAGTGATGAATTATAGAGAATACAGTGGAATCCAGCTGTAGGTAACTATTGTTAGATAGGAAAACAAAAGCAGTAAAGTAACTTGGGAAATTCAGCCTTTCCAAATGCAAAATCAACTTGAAGAATCAAGTATCAGAATTGTTTTTAATATTTGAAAAGATGTACACTATTTTGTCTTTGCTCATTACATTTAGAACAATGAAGTTTTATTCAGATTTTAGTTAACTGCCATTTTTTGGTCAATTTGTTCCTTTTACTGTTGAATTCTGAAAAACGTTAAAATTAGGAACATGAATCCTTTGTATTTATTTTTTTTTTATTTAAAGGAATGAGTTCTTGATTTACCAAGGCTGATACATTGTTTTTGTAGGACCTCTAAAAGTGGCTGTACTTGAGAGAAGGACATGCACATTTCTTACCTCTTGCTTCCTCACATTCACTGTATCCCCCATAAAAGTCTAGAGGTTGCCTTTTGGAGTAAGGTAAAGCTAATAAAATCTTTGGGTTTGTATTTTTAGAGAGGCTACCTAGACATAGAAATTTGAAAAACTAGACTAATTATTGTTGCAAATTTTTCCAGCATTATTAACCCCAAGAGACCCGTTCATAAGTACGTACACCAGAAAATGAATTGTCAGCTTTTAAATTATTATAAAACTAAAGGAAAGCAAATCTCGTGTTCACTTGCCTTTTAACGGTTTAACCTTTTAGGGTATGCTTGCTTTTAGCTTTGATACGTCTGTGAAACTAGAAATTATTTTAAAATAAACAAATAAATTTTTAAATAAAAGCTGATATTCTTCCTAATAATAGGATCCCAGAATCCTATCCCATGATCCTGTGATGAGGGAAAAAATGTTACACTGTACTTCAGGATAATATTTCAGTAACTGCTGCATTACCGTATGATTCACTACATATTTATATGCTTAACTTGTGACATTTAAATTTGAAGCAGTGGCCTTGTGTACGTGATCTTACTTTTGCAGATCTAACAGGCAGATGAAAAAGAGAAGAAGAAAACTGCTTATTTAGCAGTGAGTTCAGATGAACCAATGAGATCCTCCACTGAAACCTAAAGTACAAAAAAAATGAGGAAGTACGAGCCCAACCACTTGCCAATTTCTTCCATGATCAGGCAGCAGATAAGCTGTTTTCAGCTTAGCATTTATTTTACCGTAATATCATTGTAAGTACAGCACAATTTGCACAGGAACTGAAAACTAAAGCCATCTGATAATGAGCTCCACTTTGCCAATTGGAATGAGCCCTGAATTTTAGGCATGATGGGAAAAAAAGGTTTCCTGCCTCACACTATAGTGTAAACAGAGAGAGTGGTATCCAAGTAATGACTTGGAAAAAAATGGCCTGAGGTTTGCGTGTAAGCGGAGCCCTGCTTGGAGGCTAGTGCTGCCTGGTGCCCGGCAGGCACCTGCCTGGAGCTGCCAGCTCACCCGTGCCCTTGTACAGCCACCACGGAGGGCGACGGGCCGGGCTGCTCTGTGGAGCCTTTCAGACTACTGTGGGACTGCGCTTTCATGAGTGCTTGTGTAAACCTAGAGTTCAGTGGAGAAAACATCACAGGATGTCATAAACCAACACGTGAGCTATGAAGTGTTGATTCACATCTACTAAACGTGTCTTCCAGAGATGTACACATTTCAGCATCACTGAAATGCTATGTAAAAATATGAAAACAAGCTATATAATGATACCATAGGTCCAAATTAGGAACAGAAGTTAAAAATTATGTCAGGCAAATACGAGAAAATAAAACAACAAAGACATGGGGATTTAATTATCAATATTTTTTTTCACCATAAATAAATTAAAATTCTGTTGCTTTTCTTATTTCACCCTGTCATGCACAGTATTGAAACAGGGGAGGAGAGAGAAGGTGAGAAGAGTCTTGCGAAGCGAGGTGGGGAAAGTCCAAGCTGGTAGATTGAAAAAAGTGCTGTCTGTTTGAAGATCGGAGTAACACCGTATGAAGCGGTCCGTTCTGAGTATCATTTACAGCATTGCAAATACCGTACCAGATTTAGAATAACCGCAAATTGAAACCTGAATAATGGTGGAAACTGTCATCTCTACAGAATTTTGATAACAGAAGTAGAGTGACTGAGGGGGTCTCTCTTCTGAGTGTCTTGTTCACAAGCGCTTGCTGCCCTGGCAAAGAGTCTTTTACGTCCTAGATGCCAGGAAGCAGTTCTCACTTTTCCCTATATATGGCTTCTTTGCGGTTATAGCCCTTGGAGCAGAAGGTCCTAAGTTCAGTCACTACTGCAAATTTATGGTGGTGGTTGTAACACAAAGTTTACAGTTAAATTAAATTCCAGTTGATAAACCTTTAGGCAATACCAGATTTTTGCATAGTGTAATCATTAGTAAGGTGATTACAGACCACAAGCTAAGGCAACCACAGACCTTTTCAAACAAATATGCTCAGCAAGGTATATTTAACAGAATGCTAAATACTCCAGAAGTATCAAATACTTTTTTCCAATAGAGCTCCTCCTAATGAAAGTAAGCGGTAATGCCAGTGGAATTTTTGTCAAGTAGGCAAAAGCTAACGAGAGATGTAACTCATTTATGATTTTTTCCCCCTTATCCTGTTTGACAGTTCTAAAATGGCTACTCTTGCTTTGTTTCGTTTTTATGCTTTAGCTATTTTGTCCCTGCTCTTCCTCTGCATTTGTCCAGACATTGGTCCATTTTATAGCAGCAGAGAAGCTCAAACAGCAAAAGCAGCCAACCTGCTTTCCCACAGTGAGTAACCACAGGCTTGAAATGGCTGAGAACTATATGCCACGTAGCAAAAAGAGACATAGAGGCCAATTATCCTTGTTCTGATCCTTTTCCCTTCAGTGGATTCTAATTTTTATTGCTGGTTATGATATATTCATATATTCTCTATTTTTAATGGAGAGGATATCTTCTGATGATTTATACGGAATATTTCAGAGTGATGATGGCTGTTGATGGGTTATCATTTCAGAGAATACAGATACAAACACCTTGGAGTGTATCTTTGAGCTTGCCTTCACTACAAATGTTCTACTGTCCTGCAAAGCTTTTCAACGCTAGTTCCAGGAAGCTCTCTCAGGCAATGTGGTTTTGCCCACATGTAAAGATAGGTTGGGAGATTTTACACATGCTGATTGAAAACAGTCCTTGGGTCTAAATAGGGTGGAGGCCAGACAGCACTTTATTAGACCAGCAAATAGATTCTCTTCCACAGCAGCTGACATCTGCCAGCAGTAACTGCACTCATTGGATCAGTTTTCCAAATTTTAGATATTTCAGGAGAAAGCATGCTTTTGTATATATTTTTACGTTTTAGTGTTTCTACTCTGAAGTAAAGCTGGCATCATGTAAATCATGAGTATTCCGTCTAAGCGTCTTCAAATCAAAAGGTGACAGGTTTTGGTGATGCGTCTTGTTTTCTGTATCCACAAGCGCAGTGAGTAGCGCGGTCTCTGACAGGGAAGCAGTGTGCTTTTCAGTGCATTTGTCATTGATAACAGAGATCCGGGAAATCAAGTTATGCCCTTACTGCTATATGTTCAGCCTGGCTTCCTAGGCCTCGAGCTTCAGTAGCACTTACAGTAGGACCATATTGACTTCACTGCATTTGCAGTGATGTAATAGATAATTGAAATTCTGCTTAAGAAAGAAGGAAATAGTTTATCAGCTGAGTAAAGAGAAGTTGAACTTACACGATTACTTTCCAAAACAGATACGCTCTCGTGTTAGATGTTTCCAACAAAGCTGGTTAGCACATTGCTGGCAAAGATTTTGTGAGCATGTTTTGCTTGGATTGTTCTGCTTTGTCAGTGTGGTTTGGAACACAAAGGCTATTGTTTAAAAAAACATGGATGCTAATTTGCATTCCATTGCTGGGTTATTACACAGGGTGTGGAAAGAAAAAGCAAGCTCTGATTTAAAAAAAAAAAAACAAAAACACAACAAAACACCATTGTTTCCTTTTCCCTTTCTTCTTCCTCATGCCTGTTTCTCCTTTATTTTAATGTTTCTTCTCCAGACATGCTTTTTGAGACAGTAAGTGTCCTCTAGCGCTTTTAGGCAAATGTAAGTAAATCCACAGGTGTGTCTGTAGTGTAGAACAGAACAGAATATTTCAGTTGGAAGGGACCTATAAAAATCTTCTAGTCCGGCTGCCTGTAGATCATCTATCAGAGCTATATAAATTTAAAACTGAACCTAACTTACAGAATCAATTCTACAATGACATTTCTGAGCAGTGACACTTGCAATGTACCTGCTCTGAAATTAGGAGGTAATTGCAGTACGAAAATCCACATCCAAGCTATTGCAGAAAACTCTGGGTGTAGTTTCAGAAGTGGCATAGACCCTGAGTAGACCACACTGACACCTCACGTGCCACCATCCATTGATTCTCAATCCCAAGCCACGTGCTCCAGCTGCCTCCATAGACCTGGTTCATTTAGCAGCGTGGTGAGACGGATGAGCTCATTAATATAACCAGAAATAACTTTAGCAAAAGAGAGTTAGTTTTCAGTTGAACTGGTGAGCTGGCCTGACTCAACAGGCAGCCTCACAAGCACAAAGGGTAGCATAAGGAGAGTGGGAGGAACAGGACAATAGGAAGGGGAAAAAGTAGGACTGTAGGCACTAATAAACCATTATTGGCCCCATCTGCCAATACCCACCCCCCGCCCCCCTCGCCTATGGGCCTGGGGGTCTATTTAAGTTCAGGTGTTATCTGTTTCTGTTACAGCCCTGCTTGTCCCTGTCTGTAGGTTCTGTTGATTTGGGTCATTGGGGACTGATTTCCTAGCCTGCCCTTGGCTCTCTCCTGTCCTTATGGGCCTGCCTGGAGCTCATGAGGCTGGGCCTTATCCCTGCTCTGGCACCATAGACCTGCCTGGCAATCACAGGGTTGTGTCTGACCCTGACTTGCAGATTGACTTCTCAGACCAACCTTGGACCTGCCTCATTGCTTTGAACTTGCCTGATGATCAGGTTTGAGCCTGGCTACTGCCCCTAGTCTGCCCTCCTCCCTTATTTTAGGGCAGCAGGATGGTGTCTGGTGAGGCCTTTGCTCTTCTTGCTGTGATGTATCTCCCTGTCCCTTAGGGAGCAAGCAGCCCTTGCTGCTCCCTGACGAGGACCAGGCACTGGTAGCAGTGTGGTCTCTGACTGGCTCTTATCAGTCTAAACGAATTATAAGACTGTGTTAAGAGGTGGCAGTAACAATGAAGATGATGTTAGTTCTTCCAGGAGCTGCTTCCCAAAAGAAGCAGTCCAGCCTCTTCCCCAACCACAGGTACTTGTTCCCACCCCTCTTTCTTGTACCAGCACAATAGTTTATGCAGCAAGGCAGTGAACCAGGACAAACAAAAGTAATGAAGTTAGTTCTTGAAGAAAAGAAGGCATAGATTTACCTGGGGCAGGAGCAAGCACCTAGTGTTAAGAAGAGCAGCTGATGGCTTCAACCTGAAGTGTTTGTGGAAGTCTGGTTGAAAGATCGGCAAGGTTAGGGGTTTTACTGTGATCACACCAGGTCTGTCTGGGATCCTGGGAATTTGTGTGATTGGCCTAGGCTGAAGTGAACGACGTTACGTCTTCCTCTTTGCCACTACCCAAACTAGCTCAGGCATGAAGGTGCTGCTGCAGTTATGTCTTGTATGGCCATGTAAATATAGCTGTGATTGTTTAGGCCTTTCTTACACAAGTAAACAAAGCAGCAACCATATTCATCTAGACCTAAAGGTGCTGGGCACAGGGTTTACTTTCAGCTTATATTGAATGAGGAGATCGTAAAAAACCTAAGTGTTCTGTGGTTGACTCTGCCAACTTAGTTGTGTGAGGATCAGCCCATTTGGTACTGATTGGTTGGTTTGGGTTTTTCTACTGCCTAGTATTTCTGTTGGTCTTTTCAAATGTCATCTTCTGTCAGAATCAGCATGCAAGTAATGTCATGACTGGTATGTATCTCAACCAGCAGTGTTCAGAAGATGTTAACTTCTGAGATCTTTAACCCACTAAGTGAAATCTCCAAGAAAAAGGTCTCACTGTTGACCATAGTTGGATTTGATCATTGATTAGTTGGAAATGAAGACTAAGCCATGCTCTCGATCGTTAAGGTGTTCTCTCCCGACCTGTTTTTAGGCATGCTGAGGAAGCTTGCACTGCAGGTGATTACTCTGGATCTGCTTCATGTCTTTAGCATCCAGCTCTTGTGTTATGCTAACTTAATTTTAATTAAATGAGAAAGGCATTAAAAAATTAAATGGTGAAGAAATTAAATGGTAAAGCCAGAACTGCCCAGCAAATAAAAGGTATCTTCAACATAAGCAGGTAAGAAACCTTTAAAAAGATTATTGAAGAGAGAAAATGGTAATCATCAAGAATTTATTCAGTATGTTGCAGGGGAAAAATACATTTAATAAATTACTTATTGCTCATTGTTGTATATTCATAAGAGAATATTTGCTTTCTTCTGCCATTAATATTGAGGGATCTGTTAAGGACTTAATGAAAATTATTTGCCTGGCGCTAATAAGATATATTTGCATAAAGACTGTGGTATTCTAGAAACTTCTGAAGTTTCAGAATTTGTCAAATATCATGGACATATAAGGAATCTTTGAAAAGGCAGTCTAAAGGGTAATAAACCCAAGCAGTCATGTGAAACAAATTGCCGGTGTAAGTAAGGAGCAAGTGATGAATGGTATCAAGGGTGGAAGGAAGACTAAGGATTATTTTTTGTCTGGAATAGAGTCCTGGATGCTTGGTAAAGATGAACCTGTTTGACATCTTGTGAGCTATATTAAATCAGATTAAGATCAATGAGTGTGAGATTAAGTGTTTTCCAGGATATTCAGTAAGGAAATCATAGAATCATTTAGGTTGGAAAAGACCTTTCAGATCATTAAGTCCAACCGTTAACCTAACACTGCCAAGTCCAACACTAAACCATGTCCCTCAGCACCATGCTTACCCGTCTTTTAAAAAATACCTCCAGGGGTGGTGATTCTACCGCTTCCCTGGGCAGCCTGTTCCAATGCTTGACAACCCTTTCAGTGAAGAAATTTTTCCTCATATCCAATCTAAACCTCCCCTGCTGCAACTTGAGGCTGTTTCCTCTCATCCTGTCACTTGCTACTTGGGAGACGAGACCAACCCCCCCCTCACTACAACCTCCTTTCAGGTAGTTGTAGAGAGTGATAAGGTTTCCCCTCAGCGAAAATTACAAAATAAAAGAACAAATGAAAGAAACTTACCCACTGTTAGTCCACAGCAACACTATTTCCTTGTTTGGTGAGCACTTCCTCGGAGTAATTATATCATGTTTTTGGAAGCTTTTTCTAATGTTTGTATCTGACATCCCACTTCCATTTGTCTGACAACAGTTCTTCCTGGTTGGGATAACCCACTTGTGCACGTGGTTCTGGGTTCTGTTCCTGTGTGAATCACTTAACCCCTCTCTCTTTTTCTCTTTCCATCCATAAAATTAGCATAATAATGCTAATTTATCACAGGCTATAGTTATGCTCAATTAATGTTTGTAATGATCTCTGAGATTGTTGGATAAAACATGCTGTAAAAGTGTATTATTATTGTTAATAGAGCCTTTTGTACAACTGCACTCTAACAAAGCACTACCATTGCTCACTAGCTTTAGTCCTAAAATTTAATTGAAACCCCTAAGGACTTAATGGGATACAACTTCCTGTTAGTGTGTCCATTTCTCTTCCTGACTCAATTCATACCATCAGAAGAACAGTTTCAGTTGTGAAACACGGAATAGCTGCGGAGTTTGTGCGAAGAGAAATGATGTAATTTCATAAGTGATCTGGGACTGAAAGAAAGCACTTTAAACAGGGTCTCATTTACACTGACCTCAGTTCCAGCCGAACTAGTTCAGACTTCAGAGGGCTGCAATTTGTAGAACAGCTTTCTTGAAAGTTGGGAATATTCCTTAACCATGGAAATTACGGCAGTGTAAGAGAGTGGCAGTAGAAAAATGTCAATCTATGCCATTGGAGGAAAAGTCAGTAGTCTGGGGTTCATAGTTAATACTCTTGGGTTTTGGTTACATATACCAGGTTAACAGCTCGAAGACAAAGGCTTAGAACTCCCCTCCCATTTGCCAGGAGCAGATGAAAAATGAAGGAACACGCTTCACAACTGGACTGGTTGGGAGAAATGGTTTGAGCAGATCTACTGGCCTGCGAGAGCAGCCCACACTTAGCAGCATAATGGATAGCTGAGCTTGAGCAAGTAAGCTTGAAATGGATTTTTTTGTTGCTTTGGTTCTACATTTGTTAGACTGTTTGGAGCCGTGAGACAGTCATCTATACACATGGGATTTAGGAAGTGAGATTTCTCTGTCCTATTATGTGACATTTGATTTTATCAAATGATAAACAGTTTTCTTGGAACTTCCAAAACATTTTCTCTTCTGCTGACATACTTCCTGCCCCTGCTTGTTCTGGTACTTTTATTATTAAAAATTGATTTCTTAATATTTTTAATAATGAGAAATATGTGTTATTTTCATCCTGCCTGTTCTTCAAAATAGCTGAATAGTCTCTACTCAAACTTTATGAAAAAATCAATAATTGAGAGAGGGAGACTATGTCCACAAAACTGATCCTGCTTAAAGTCATGTGTTTCGGAAGTAACTTTAATCGGTTTATAAAAGGAAATTTTCTGCTGATTTACTTCTAAGAAGATGTAAAATGGCTGAACTTTCTTTTGCAAAGAATAGATTCTGTGTTGACTGCTCTGAGAAACTTCCTTTTTTTCAACCTACTTCTTATTGCTCTTCTTGTCTAGTGTCTAGAATGATTTGGCTAAAATTTTGTATCTCTCTCCAGGATTTTATGTGACTAAGTGAAGCCTCTTTCCGTATCAAATCTCTAAGTCTGTTACTCTCTAAATTAAATGTCTGCCTCTTAAAACTGGAGGAGAAGAAATAGTTGATGTGAACACGGAAGTGCTGATCAACACAAGGGAACCACAGGAAAAGTGTACGTATGGGCGTCGAGCAAGTTGTGCTATTTAGTACAGAGAAAAATGAAACTGATAACAACACAGTAAAAAAACAATACCTAAATTCACTAATCAAGTAAATTAGCCAGGAGTGACAGCAAACAGAAATCTGAAACCTTTGTCATAGTGTCTGGCAGCACTTTAGAAAGCAAATAGGGCCTTAGGGGGTATAATTAGAGGGACTGACCGTGCTCATCAGTAATTAAAGCACTATTCAGAGAAAAAAGGAAGAAAAAGCCACTTGTTAGTGATAACTTTAAGTTAATTAAGAAAATACAGAAATACAACCTGTAAAGGTGAGTGCAAGTATCTATAAAGGCATCGCTTTCTTCAGATTTTATGGATGGATTTACAGTTTTTAAAGTAATTCTCTTTGCCATTTGTTTACAGTGAATCCTAGGTGTTCTAATCCTTAAAGATTTTATAGTTTACAGAGTACTAGACTGTATGTGGCTATTAGAAGTGTTTCACAAAAAAGCATATATAGCACCTCAGTATATCTTAATACCTGACCTGTCTGTAATGCTTCAGTTCAGGTGAGCCCATGCTTTTTCATAATCCAGATTCATAACACATTGATACAATGCAGTATATCAGAATACATTTCATAATATCCAGGTATTTGCAATTTTTGTAAAATCTCAGTATTTGCCTTTTATAAGAGGAATTGCCTTTAAATGCTACTCTGCTTTTAATTCAGTAGGGCTGAAAACCAGCCCCATCTAACAGGAATAGCAGGAGTTTGAACCTGTATCTTAGAACACTTAGATATTCTTTTTGATGGCCTGTTTATGTGAGCGTGGCAATTAAGAATGAAAGTGTGTAAATCATGTACAGGAATAACTAAGAACAATTGTTTTCTGTCCCAGCAAACAATGGAAGAATTTGTTTAGCCATACAGAGACACAGAAGGAATTGTGGAAAAGCCTGGGAAAACTGTCAGCACTCAACGGATTTAGTCTGCAACTTTGGGGCAACTTGTACTAAATGTGTACGCAAATGGAAGTCCAGCATGTTAACTGGGTCGGGTACAGAAGTGCTTTACTTTGGCTCCAAAAAGGCAAACTGTTGAGGTTCTATCATCAGTCCTTTTCTTCCTTCCCTCCCCCTTGTTTTCTACAGTCCAACAACATCTAGTTGAGGTTTCAGTACTTAAGAAATAGCTTCTAAGTCATGTAGTGAGCAGTAGGATTTTGGACAGAAGGCATTTCACCAGCGAGTTCATTGCTAGTCTGAATGTCTTGGTATATGGATGCTTTCTTGAAAGTGGGTGTTAAGTCAGAGAATTTACTTCATGATCAAGGCTGTGTTTTTTCTTTTCCAAAATAACTCTAATTTCAAACTGAGTATTCATTAACGATGTGTTTTCTGCAATGGCAGTAGTGGAATGAAGAGACAAATATGATAGATGCAGCTAAATTCAGAGGCTGAAACAGTCATTGCAAGAGCAGGTTTGTTGGAAGGCTGTATCCAGTTCTGGTGTGTGCTTTTGGAAACATCCACCCTGGATTCCCAGCTGTGCTTCATGTCCCCTTGTTGTTGCTTTGCAGGGATGGTATCACAGAACGGTTGACTGCAGTTTCTTATCTAGAAATCTAGGATTGATTCTATCCTTTGTTTTCTGTATGTTGCTCGTTTACTTGACAAACAGTTTAAAAAAAAAGAAAAAGTACTGAGGTGGGAATGAACCCAAGCATGTGTATGTATGTTCATTCATTTATCTATTATTCAGCGTAACTCCCACATCCAGGGTGTCCTCTATAGCTAGAGGGACAATTTTTTCTCTTGGTCCAGCTTGGGCCCGTGTTGAATAAAGACAGAAGTGTGCTGACCCATATAAAACTGAAAGTGTTTGTCACTTTTTTGTGAAAGTCTGCTAGTCGTCTTCCAGATATTTACTGCTACAAGATTGGTCCTTGGCAGAGTTCCCAGCCCACTAAGCTGCCCTCCTGTATTTCCTTCTTAGGATGACAAGGTGTGGCATTACTTTCAAACAAAAATCAGTACAGTTTTAGGGACTTCATGTGAGTCTTTCTGTTGAGAGATATTAGTTGTTTAGCTTAAATAAGTAAGTTATAATTACAATAAATTACTTAAGGTTATAATATGGTGTGTTTTATGCTGGTTGCCTAGCTTTACTTGGCATGAGTAGCTAGATCTGTTAAAGCCTTTAGGCCACAATGGAGTTAATTTTCTTTGTGATTTTCCTAGCAGCTGGTACAGTGCTGTGTTTAGTCTTTTAGTCTAAGAAAAATGTTGATAATGGACTGATGTTTTGGTAGTATTTTCCCTAAGTCTGGGACTTTTCAGTTCCCCATGTTCTGGCAGCGAGTGCAGGTGCACAAGAAGCATAAACCAGAAGATAAGGAGGCTCCAACCGTCAGCAGAGACTACAAATCAACAAGATAAGAGCATTCAATGCCCAGTGCCTGCCTGGACACAGAAAAGGAATCCAATAAGGTGTTAGAAGGCCCCAGACCAAAAATCACCACTGGACTGAAAGATGCGTGAACAGCACACGAAGAGCGCATGAGGGGCGGGTTATAGATCGCAAGGGTATAACTGCCCAGGGATTTCTTTGTTCCATGTCCCTCTCTGGAGGCAACCAGCCTGGGCTAACCCTGCTGCTGTACCTTTCAATTAAATTATTTATTTTTATAAAATCCAACACCCGAGGCTTTGCTGTCGTCGAGTCTGGAGAAGGAGGGAGCACAGCCAAGACTAAGCGTGTGTATGTGTGAGGAGTAGAAAGAGGCACCTGTCTGCTCACTGGAGTCGCCCACTGCGAAGGGACCCTGGTCTGAGCAGTTAAAGACTCGGGTGGTGCGTGTGCGACTCCTTGAGTGGGGGCTGTGAGTGCTCCGGCAGAGGCTTCTCCTTTAACATTTCTTTCCGCACCCCATCTGCTTTTGCTTCTGTTCTCCAATTGATCAGTCTGGAGGACTAGGACTTTTCCTCTAAGAAACCATATGCCAAAAGGTGGAGGCTGCAGTACGAAGTGACATTGGGACTCCTCATTCCTCACCAATTTTGATAAGCTATAGTATTTGAGGAGGGATTAGACGTTGTTGCCCTCGAGTGGTGATAAATCGAGGAGGAGGAAGCATGTTTACAAGTAGGTGGGGAACGTGGGGTTGAAAGTGGGAAGGGTTACAGCACAAATGGCCTGTGAGATCCAGCGAGGATACTTGAAATTGCCTCACTTTAAGCTGATTGAATGAAGAACTGACACAAGCTCATAGCATGGGCTGAGAAAGTCATGACCCAGTAGAGGCAGAGAATTTTGTAGTTAAGAATCAGGAGAGCCAATGCTTTGGGACTGTAACAGTTTTGACACAAATCAGGTTAGAGCTTAAATCCAGTTTTCTGACTGAGAAATACCATACAGGGTGAATACAACTCTACCTTGAAAATTTCGGCCTGCATTATGCAATGTACAAGTGCAATTTTTTGACTTTATTTATTTACTATGCCATGTACCATGCAGCTGTAGAAGGGCCTAGAATCTGATTTCTGAACTGAAATTATGTTGAGTCTGAAGCAAAATCTTTGCAAATCTAACCCTGCAAAATTATTACTAAGCACTGAAAATGGCCCATTAAAGTAAGCGGTATGCATAAAGATTTGGACAAGCTCACTCCCCTCTTCACTGTGAGATGTTTATTTCTCTGCTGCACCCACTGCCTGCAGGCTTTTAATATTTCCTAAATCCCACAACCCAAAATACCTTGCTGTGTCTCTCCCAAAACAGCACTTTTCTGCGACAACAAGAATTCCAACCTCAAGAATGCAGCAACAGATATATTTGTTGTGCGACTCCGCTGAAATCTGGCTTTCACTGAAAATAATTGTATTTAAAGAAACCTGTCACTTGGTTCCCAAATTGTAATACCATACTTTCTCATAAACCTAACAGATTGCTATATAAGGCCCAAATCTTCCCTTCTTTAAATCTAGGAGCTTTGCCATGGTTTTAACCAGGGCATGACCAGCTTGATAGTATACATTTGACTAAGAGATGAGCTTTAAAAAACCTCAAAACTAATCCATACACTCTCAATTTAAAGTTGAGATATGGTGGCATGTATATAATCAGATAACTCTTGGTTTAAAAAGCTCAAAAGAAGCAAAAAAAATCCAAATAAAAGGTTGCTAAAATGCTAATTTATTTTGTCATCATGTATTGGAATAGCAGTTGTTTTTGCTGGTCTGGTCTGCCTTTCTGCTGGCTGGGTTCCCTTTCTGTGTGACAGATGTGCTATTTATGGAAGGGGATTCTGAATATTTTAAAGCACTGACTGTTAGGATCATCTCATTCCCAGCCTTTAAAATGAAAGAGAACAAAATGCCAAATAACTTCCCAAAGAAAAACATCCAAATCAAGTAGATAGATATTTAATCATTAAAAAAGAAGGACAAGGGGAAACGGCAAAACCAGATTGTTTATTTTTTACAAGAAGTGAATACGTACATACAACAGTCCAGTCGTTGCTGTGTAACGTTTTCTGATTAAACACAATACTTGGTATTAGTTTTCAGTTTTAAAAACAGATGCTATTTTAGAAAAAAAAATCAGAGGGTACACAGGTTCCTAGAGAAAGAAAGCAGCCAAATTTTTAGCCACGTATTCTTTCTCGGCTGTATTGGCAGGTCGAATGAAAGAGCGCGCTTCTCTGTACAAATCTGGCCTCACAAGGATCTATTTATTTCAGCAGTTCGCCAGAAACCAGTTATATTCACTTATACATATCGTAAACAATATATACCTTAAGAAGTCTTTCAGTGAGATATTTTCAGAGCTAGCACGTTAATCTTCGCAATTCAGTTCATGTGTTGGGTATCAGCTTGTGGTATTTGCGGGTAGAGAGATAGAAGGCTGTGAGAAGTCACTGAAATAGTGCGTGTGGGATTCTGCTCTCTGAACAGGTAGATCTTATGGTTTGTTTTACCTCACCTGATGGTTTAGCCTTCTGGGAAGGTAATTCAGGTTATGGTAAACTGCGGCATGGTTCCCTCATTCTCCCTTTGGAGACACAGTGACAATGAAAAAAAAAACCAGTTTTGCTTATTAGGCATTTAAAAAACAATTCAGATTATCAGTTTTTAATGCTTTTTTCCCCGTATAGCTTTCATTATATATGCAAAATATTTTCTTGTATTTCGAAGTTTTCCACAAAATAAGCCTTTTTTAACGCTTATTTATAAAAATCTAATTCCCACAATTACTCTTGCAGTCTCTGCAGAGGGTGATACCAATTTAACGTATGCGGCTGAACAATGTGCATCATGCTATTAATCTCAGAAGGTAACAGCAAGACGTTAAGTAGGTGATGTGAGATTTTTAATAATATTATTATTATTTTTGCAGCTGTGGCTTAGTATTTCAAAATTATTTTTTTCTTAAAGACGACAGCACTTTAGTATCTGCATTGACCTCCATGATGTCAGAATGTCATTGTGCAACCGTAGCTAAGAAAAGCCTCCGAGGAAAAAAAAAAAAAAAAAAAAACAAAGGAGCTTTGCATCTTCCAATAACATGAGATGTGCATATACAGTACGTAGCATTTTGGAATTCATACTGTGGTAGTGAGTTGTTGCTTTCAGTTTGATTAGACAATCATTGTTTCGTTTTCCTTGCTTTGACAGTGAGTATGCTTGTACGCTGCTTAAGTCGTCTTAGTGCTATCTAGGTCAGTATACTTAGGATAGCTTTTATGTTCTGTAAGTCTGACAGATAGCGTGCCTGACAGAGATCAGCACCAAATTTTCTTTTATTTATTATATCTGAGGATAGAAAAATATTTTATAATTAAGCAGAATTGTATACCACATAGCACCTACCGTTTCTGCATTGCAGATATATTTAGCTCTAACACTGCTTGTGGTTAACAGGGTGTAGCGTAGACAGAGACAGCTGATCATGCAGTCAGCCCCTGTGCTCGTGTGGTTTGTCAATACTGCTCAGGATTTTGATGGGCTGTAAAAGAGAGAAAACAGAAAGGAAAGAAAAAGAAATGTTTTATTGGTATGAACGTTAGACCTTTAGTTATGCTATTTTTGCTATCATTGTCTTTTTATTTTATTTTTGGATTCTGAGACTTAAAAATTAGGAAAGCACAGCAAATGCATCCAGGATTTAATATGTGCGACGTGAAATCTTTCTGCATCAAGAGGATGTTACTGTAGTCAATCCAGCGTTTCTCCAATAAGCAAGAAGATCGTTTTGTTTTCCTCGGCAGGCGGACTCAGCCATTGCACTGGCAGATTTTGATAAGAGTTTGAAATGCCTACAACTGTATTGTAGATTTTGGAGTTTGCTAACAGTGTTAGTGACTGGAGCTCATCTTGCATCACCAGTTGATGACAATTTTCTTTGTTCCCTCCCACCCAGTTGAACCAAGACTCTGTAGCCGATACGCAATGTCACTTACAACATTAATCAGATACTGCATTTAAGGTGAGCTGTCCCTTGCCTCCTCCCTTACCAGAGCTGTGCTGCAGTATGTATCTTACTCCTGCAAGCCTAAAATGGCAGGCAGGATTAACGTTGCTTGTGCTGTGTGCATGCTGTGTATTGAATTCATTATACTGTGCCTAGTATCTCAAATGTGAGTATGTAAATGGTCTGTGTGCCATGTCATGCAGTAGTGAAGACTGGGGTTTGCTTCATTACAGGCTTAGATATTTGAGCATCACCTTAAGAATTCTTTTTTCATTTGCAATGTGGTGAGCTGTTAGCTTGTCATCACATTCAAACTACATTATTAGCCCTTGGAAAGGGGGGGAAAAAAAAAAGCAAACTGTGCTTCCAGATGGTGTCACCCTTTTTCTTCTTGCGTTTACTGTAGTTTAAATAATGTATATTGTATTGTTAATTAATGTGAATATCGAATTAAAGCACTTGAAACTTACATATTTATTATGCAGGTAGGAGGCACGTCGAATCTATTTTTAACTCTTACGCAGTCCACGTTGTGCAATGGGCTTTGGTTGTCGAGTTTATATTTTCAGCTGTGATATCAATAGGCTGATTTTCAGTAAATGTGACAAGTGGCCTTTGCAGTGGTCAGCTTCAAGCTTTGAACTCTCTGAGGAGGAGAAAAAAAAAAAAAAAACAACCTTGTGTTGCAGTTTCGGAAAACCTTGGATGAGGACATTTTTTTTTCCCACTCCTGCTTTCCCTGTTGATAAACTCGGTTCTCCTGATCACGGTCTATTCAAGCTGCTTCCCATCTGATTTTTGACAACTGCTTCTAAAAAATCACCAAGAAGACCAAGAACAGAACTTATCTCCATTGCTTTACATTAAAATGGCTGGGTGCATTGCCATGCTAACACTGCACTAAGTGGTACACGCAGGTAGGTTGAGATTTGCATGTTTTACTGATTTCTTGGTCAGTGTTGCAAGAACATGAAATGGGCTTTGGAATGTAGCTTTCAGTTAAAAAATGTATCAAACTGTTAATGAAAACAACCTAATATTAAATTGTTGGCTTCACATATTGGCATGACAATCGTTCTTATCTGTTTTTAAAAGATCTATTGTGAAAGTAGAGCAATCATGTCTGTTAAAATAATCATATGTACTAAGGGCGTGGCAACGCTTATGCAACAAAAGAATTTTTGAAAACCCTATTGATTCAATCACATTTTAAAGCTGACTATAAGCATTACTAAGCTTGCAGTTAAAATGCAAAAATAAAAATTGAGGTAGGTAAGAAAAATGAAAAATATTTAAATTCTGTCATAAGCGGTTTTGTGTTTTGTGCGAAATCTTTAATAAAGATTAACATGCTTTAATGCTTATATTTTCAATATTAGCTACAAACATAAACCTGCAGTATTTCTTTTTATTTTAAGGTAGAAGGACTTTAAAGAGAGAGATTGATATAGATGGCCCTGTCAGCTTAAACTGAGCATCAGTTCACTGAAATGTGTTTTACTTCACACAAACAAGGTTATGAAACAAAAACTTAACATCCAGAGGTATAAAAACCTGAATTTAAGCCTTAAGGATAAAAAGAATTATGAGTATTGTATTACTTATACCAACTTTTGTAATGTGTTTGTTTCAGATTAATACTGGGCCAGAACCAGTTTCCTTGGCAACCAAATCCTTTTAAAAGGTGCAATAGTAGAGACGTAGAAAGATGTTATTCTCTTTAATAGCAATATCACAATGCAAATGGAAATTCTGCAGTTGTTTCCTTTCAGTTCTAAACGAGAATCTGATCTCATTTTATGTTTCCATGCGGCTATCATTTCTTAAACGATGCCATGTTTATAAAACTGCACACAACAAAAAACTGCTGTATTCCTGTTTTGCATTGGTTGTTTCCAGAAACGTACTCTGGGTTCTTTTTTTAATTTAGCCTAGTCTTGCATGTAGGTCAAGGTTTGTACTGTGTGTATATAAAGTGATAGTTTCATTATCACAAGTATAAAAGTATCACTGAAATATTTAGCAGCTGAGAAATGTAGAGAATCAGAAGTATGTTTAAACCTTCTTTCACCCTTGCTGTATTCAGCCACAGAAATGCTAATAAACCTTTCTTTAAACAGTGGACCAATTCTGAAGTTCGGGTGAAGAACTGTGTTTAAACATACTGGAAAAAAACTTGTGTCGGATCTTAAACAAGCCTTTATAGACTAAGCTCACTTGTGGTCTGCGGTAATTTTCAAACCTTATAGATCTTGCAAAATTTAAGTATTATAATTCCTTATTTCTATTTTTAGCTAATATTTTTAACAGTATCAGTAAAGTTAAATCTTATGTGTACCACAGGTAACTGCTTATACAGAATCAGATGTTACTAAACGTCTCCCCTGAGCTTATACCGTAGTGGATCTCCTTGTGAATCTCCTTTGTACGTGACTTGAGAAATTCTCACTACTGCAATGAGACTTTTGCAGCAGGGTAGCCATTTTCCCTTCCTGTCCTTGACTTTAAAATGACTGAGTATATTTTGCATGGATGAGGACCCAGCATTGAAAACTAACGCAGAGAAGGTATTTAGAAGCACAGACATATCAATAATAGCCTTGACAGTGTCAGTAATATCAAACTAATGCTCATTTATTCCTAAATGTAGCAGTTCAGTGCATTCCAAATAAACAGAGTATAACTGTTTCAGGAATATGACTTGTCATCTATCTTGATAGGCCGATGCTTAATAATAATAAAACCACTTGATTCATAATTACGAGATTAGTTTGACGCAGTGCAATATTCCCCTGTTCCACCTAAAGAAGCAGAACTGAAAACGTAATAAACAGCATCTCTCAAGTGACATATTAAAGTTTGCATTTTTTTGTAATTTGATTTATCTCCAGTAGCTTGCTTCTGCTGATTATTTTCCTGTCTGAAATGTTAACATGGAGTGCGCCATTACATGTAGTTATCAAAACTGCATTTCTTTCTTTATTTCTTGTGTGGTTATTTTTAAAGGAAGTTGCTGAGCAAACACTATGTAGAAGCAATCTATTTATTGCCGCTGATATTTATCTTTAGAAAAGACTGGGCACTTAGCGATAAACTGTTTTTATTAGTCTTTGTGTTCAAACATACCCTCTCAAGGCATTTAAAGAAAGTCTAGCTCCGTTACACGAGCACGCTTCGCTATGGTTGTTTTAAATCCATTTGCAAATTTGCTCTTTTGTTCGGGGGTGCAAGTCCTCTTGTAATTAATATGACCGAACTCAAGTGCTTTCATGAGTCTGGAAAAACTCATTGGCAGCCTGTGAACGGTAATTTCTTCTAGCTAAAAAACCTGATTTATTTATTGAGGAGGAGTCTAGCAATTAGCAAGCTGCTTCCAGTTTGACTATTATACGTGGGTTGCTGTATGTATTTTAATGGTAGTTATATCTAGCTAATATGTAGTGTCAAATCTTATAGCCAAAGGTGCCATAAGAAATCTTGTGTAAACTTCATCCATTTTATTCTCTTTGGCCAAGGGAGCTAACCGGGGCACGTAGGAGCAGGTGCAGTTTTTCACACCTCCAGCACAGCCAGCAAATGTTATTGTTAGGGGGGGGTCGGGCTTTTTTTTTTTTTTTTTTTTTTTCATTTTATCATAGAAGGCTAATTGTTGATACTGAGTCCTTCCTTTTATAATTTAAATGTGTTCTTTTATCCATGCAAATTCCATTTGTGCCCAACAGAAAATCTATACAATGCATGAGTAAAAATGAAATCAAACTAAAAATCATTCACTCAGACGGTATTCTACTTGCTTTTCAGTGCCCTTTCTGACGAAGGTTACTTCTGCCTCTAAACTTCATTTTGATTTGAAACTGCAGGTCTCTCAGTGTGAAACCATCCATGTTCGGATAATATTTGTCAGACTATTAGACAGACTGTTGTAGTAATGACCAAGTACCAATTAACCCTTTGGGGGCATCTAGCGTCTGTTGTATTTTATCATGTGAATTGCCTTATTGTGTTTTAAAAGGGCTTTATTATGTATAATATTACATTTGAATTCTAGTATTATCAAAATTGGGAATTCTCTAGCTTTGATAAGATCTTTTACTGCTGTAATCATCCCAATGTGATGTTGAAGCTTCCCATTCACCATAATATTTCACAGTCATTTGCGAATATGACTTTATTGGTATTTGAAGTAATAATAATGGCTTAATGCAATTTTCTTTCATTCTGGCCTTTGTTACGGCAGACGTGAGCTACAGAATACTTACTCAAATCAACGCACATTAAAAACGTACTCAGCTAAACCAACAGAAAAAAAATGAGCTCACCTTCTTACCTTTTAAAGCCAAAGTAATGGATCCTGTATTTCCTGTGTAATGTTATTTATAAACATATATGGTATATTTGCAAATGGGAGATGGATCTATGTATTCTTAATTGCTGCTATATAAATGCCTATCAGCTGAGTCATAAGGCCTTATCCGTAAGATTTTGCAATTGCTCTATGGAACAGTCTAATTTTGTTTAGTATCTGTGAAACAAAGCCCTGTTCCAAATAATTTTTACAGTATTACTTGATAACCTTATTAGGATGTTTGATACATAATAATATAAAATCAGAATGTTTGAAAACGATGGATAATTATTTAAGCAGAGAGATTCAGAAAGTGTATTCCAGAGAACAAGAGTTGCCTAGAAATGTCATTATCACAGATACTGTGATGATATCTGTGACAAAAGAGACCAAAAGAAAAGTGTCAGAATAGAAAGAGGAGAAAGCAAAGGCCTTTTGAAAGACTGCAAAAAAACCCCCAACCATGGAGGCTTTTAAGATAAAGGATAACTTGTAATTGGTTTCAGCAGTTTATATGGCATCAAGGGAGCTGACTAGTAATGATGCTTGTTTCTCCTTGTACCATGATTTGTTTTCTAAACTGGCAAACTGTGAAGCTAATCTTAAAATATAATTGTTTTCCACTGACTTTACCTTGTGAAACTCATGACCAGACTAACTGAGGAAGCTGTGAAGCCTCCATTATTTGATGTCTTACTAGGTAAATCTGTGAGGAATAATTTGGATATAGTTGAGATGGGAGAAGGGAAGTAGAGCTAAGGATTATTTTTAGTCTAATTTTTCCAGTGACCCCAATGAAAAATTATGTTAGACTTGAAAGCGTCCATACATGTATGTCTAGAACATATTATGAAACTTTATGTCCAGTTTGCACTACACAGGTTAAAGCATAATAAAAGAATGCAGAGAGAAGCAGTATTCACAATCGTTTCGTTAATGGTACTGTTTTATTGCTGGTGTGTTGTAAGCCTCCCAGATGTAGATTTGGAGTCCTACAGCACTCCAGGAAAAATTCTGATGAATTACACAATGTATCTGTAAATTAGTACTTGTCTAATAATTTAATCATTAAATTTGGATTTTCCCATTTGCAGGCTGATACACAGTAGCCACAGAGTTCCCAAAATTACTGAGATGGTTTTGCCGAAAATACCTGTCGGTACCACTTTTAAAAGACTCTAAGAGAAGAACAACCTGATTTTAGGTGGGTAAGTTTATGGAGTGATTATAGAAAGTTGAAATCTCTTTAAAACTCACATAGAAATAGTGCTAAAGTATCTAACACTTTAAAACCAGTGCATTACAGGATTTTTTTTTTTCAGTTAATGTTCTACCTTTTTTATATAATCATGTAAGAGTTGGTCTCGCTATGGTACCGCATTGCTCTCTTCCACGTCAATATTGTTAGATTTTTCCTGCTGTCGCTGGATTTTTATTGCCATAGAGGTTGGACAAACAAAATCAGGCAGAACAGATCTTTGAAACAGGTTGTTATAGCCTCCAATGATCTGTACAAGCTGAACATATTGGCAGGCAAGGAAACCTCCTGAGCTTGCCAGAATGTTGACTCTGGATCCCAGTCACTAGTGTTCATTACAAATCTGTGCCATACAATAGAGGTAGAGGAACTCTCTTAGTCCCAATGCCCATTTCTAATTTTTTTGTTTTGGTTAAGCTGTATATAGTTCATCTAATCTCTACCTTTATATATGACGATAATCAGGGGTAGTAAAAAACCTCTTGAATCATGATCTGCAAAGAGCACTTTGTAAATTCAAGTATATTATTGTGATAAATAATCGTGATGTTTCAAAATAAGAGTTTCACATTTTGCACGGCTTTTTCAAATATTAGTATTTTCCTTCTGCATGTGAAATAATCGTCTTGGTTAAAATGTCTGGCATCTGCTTTAGATTTGAGATGTATATATAATGAATGAAAGCATCAGTGAAAACTTGATTAATTCATTAATTTTGAACTTGGTTCTTTGTATCATAGACTATAATTGGCATTGTAGAAAGGGAGTAGTTTCATTGATTTCAGCAGCAGTACTTGCACAAATTTCTGTAGGAAATGCTTTATTGCATCATAGTCACTAATGCTGTGATATCTCTATGTAGAAATAATTAATTAGGGCTGCCACGCAGAACGTAAAATAAGGAACCAAATTAAAAAAAAAAAAAAAAAAAAACACTAAAAAAAAACCAAAAAAACCCCTCCCAAAACCTCTTCAATTCCTAGAATATCTCAAAATGTTTTATGTATTTAAGTATACTTTTAATACGCAATGTTGTATGATGTACAAAATGGCAACAGATTTTCAAAGACAGTAAGATGGCATTGGTGATTTAAACTAATTGGCAAAACATTAAAATTAGATAAATTCAGGTTACCTGGACTTACAGAAGCAACGGGCTACAAAATCTAACTGGTACCTATTTTAAATGAATTATCATAGAACACTTGCTCAGTATATTTTAGGTAGAATACTGGGCCATAACCTGTTTCCTTGGCAACCACATACGAATAAAAGGTACATTAGCAAAGCTGCAGATGTGTGTCAGTGAATGCTTGTTAAGCAGCCCAATGCATTTACATACCATGTGCTCACAATAATGCATGCATCTTGAAAATCACCATATAAAAAGATTTCTGGGCATGGCCCAATGTGGATTCTTAATACTCAAAGGTTTTAACCTAAAAGCCTCATGTTTTCAATGGAAATATCTCTTGTGATTTTTTTTTTTCATTACGCTTTAAATTGGACTTGCAGTAACTGGACAAAACTGTCATGGTAGGCTTGGTCTGCAAATTGAAACCTTTCTCCAAGATTCTGAATATTTATTGCACTGCTTTAATACAACAAAATATGGATGGAAATGAAGATTTATGGTGTCTTTCAGAAATGCTCAGGCATTCTAAATTTCAGTCTTATACCAGCATTCAGAAGCAAGTATGATTATACTGTTTTACACAGCGACAAACTAAAGCCACTAAATAAAAATGAAACTGATGTCACTTGTAGCACTCTCATTCTATCCAATGTATCCAGGCAAAGAAACATGACCAAGTGTTGTCTTCTAACAGTCAACAACAGAAAAAGGTGGTGGGGGAGAAAAAGCTGTAGAAGTCAAAATGGCAGTTTTTCATGGACTTTCAGGCAGTACTCACACTTTCTGCGCAAGTCTTTGTATAGTACTGTTTTGGTTTATATTCCTGGATTTAAAAGAAGCTCAGATATATAAAATCAGTTTCGACAAATTTGTTCAAATTTGACTTCAGCAAGTTTATGTACAGGTTATTTTTGGCCTTTCTTCTTAAAGTATTGATCTGTATATAAAACGAAAATTGCATAAACCCCTTCCGGTTAACTATGTTATCCCAAGATAATATATCTTTAAGAAATAAGTCTCAAATGCTAATCATTAAAAAGATGGAAATAATGGGAACCTGCGCATCCTGAGCTTATATTCAGTTGGTGTAATCTGAGAAGTTGTTTACGTGACCAGTAGCCTAATTAAAACCCCCTTGAAATCAATGAAAAGATTCACATTGACTTTTTTGGAGTGTACAATAAGAGAAAAGGCTTCATACATAACAATGAGATTTAGCAAATTATCCTGACAATGTTAAACATTTCCGCAACTCTCAACAGTCAAGTGTACCAGAATCTAGTATTAATTCCACATAGTTTGAACACATGAATCTTTTCAGGATCCTGAACTGCAAATAGTGTTGTTAGATACCATCATGTGCTACAATACTCTTAAGGCTTGTGAGCAAATAAGAGTTTGGGAAATTATTAGGGAGGTGCAAGTCAACTGCTTTTTTCCTTTTAATTAGACGTTGCCCCCCATCTGAGCTCACCGTCAGGCCAGGGTTTGTGTCTGGGGCAATTCACATTGGTGGCAGAGGATGCAGCACAAACCAGAGCTGGAGCCGTCAAAATTTTCTCCTTGCTGCCAGCTGCCACCTGCTTTTGCTACAGTCCTCCTCCATTGCCCGGGCAGAGGCCCTGCTGCAGCTTTTGGGTTGGAATGTGCAGCAGGATACAAGAGGAGGAGTAGGGCTTGGGCTGGGCCATTTAGATCAGCACAAAATGGAGGATAAGAATATTTATGAGCATACAGACAAAGTTATTGTGTGCCAAATAAGTTGTCATAATTAATAAATGGACGCACTAAGGATGATTCAGAGGAACAGCTATCACTTGTGCATTGTTTTTGGCATGCTAAAGTTTACCAATATAACAGTAAAACCATTAAAATATTTTGCAGTGCTTTAAGGAATATTGGAGATCAGTGGTGGGCAGTTAACAACTTGAAGACCAATTCTAGCTTTCAAAACGGCTGTGTCCTGCCATCTAGCAGACCAGCCTGTTTCCAGGGGAAACGATTTAGCTCTATTTTCAGTCTAGCACCATTTGCTACATCAGCTGTAGTAAAGGGCAAGAATGGCTAGACTGGCCTGGCCCCCAGCACACCTCACTGCGAGTAAGAGTGGCCCCTGAGCCTGCAGCTTGGCTGCTGCTCTTGGGGATGTGGGTTCAGATATTCAAAGGATGTTTCTTCTGAAAATTGGAAAATGAGAGGCTGGGTTCACTACTTTTATATTGCCTTTCTGATAACTGAATGGGCAACACAATACCACACAGTAATTGTCCAAAATGAACAAAAATTAAATGTTTGATTTGCTACTTTTGCTTAAAGCTATTCAGATATATAAATTACTACATTTGACAACAGTCAACAACAGAAAAATGTCTGTTGTTGTCACTCTGTCTGTAAACATAGCTTCATGATTGCAGTTGATCTATGCTAGCTAAGGACTGTGATGTGTCCCAGAAGTGTAGGAGGCTAGAAAGTGGTGTGTCAGCAGCACATAAAAAAAATGAAAGACTTAAATGGAAAATAATACTGAGATTGTTCAGAGATAGCAAGATGTAAAGTCAGCTGATTCCTAGTAGCAGTACAACATAAGATTTTATAATTTGTGCAAAAGAAGAATTTGGATTTATGTCAGCTATTGCTGTTGCTTCATTTTCTTTTTTAGACTGGTGGAGAGACAAAGGTACAGTTATACCTTTAAAAATTGCTTGTATGTGTTCTGTTTGCTGTTAATGGGAGTCAGATTAGGCCGTGCCTAAATTGTAAGAAGGCAACATACCTTGGAGAAAGACTTGTTTTGGTGCACATGCCCAGCCCACAGACCTTGAGAGCCAAATGAGTTCTGCCAGGCTGCTCTCCTTTCAACTAGGCTTGGAGGAGCAGGCAGCTGCTGCAGGTCTCCGTAACTGTGGTCCTTCTCCCTTCCTCTCCCTCCCCTTGATGCTCGAGGAGAGGCAAAGGGTTACGCAAAGGAACCCTTTCCCCTGCTCATGGTACAGAAAGGGGAGTGAAGCCACTTTGGGCTGCTGGCCCCTTCTTGCGCCCCATTTCTGAGTGAAGTGTTGGTCTGCCTGAGCGGTGAAGAGGAGCTGTGTTTTCCTCCTCGGCAGCACCACTGGCTGCTTTGACCTCAGCAGTGAGAGCAATAAAGAAGAAAGTCCATCCAAGCATTTTTTCTCATGGATATGCTGGCCTGTTCTAGGCACTGAGAAGGAAATGAGCCAAGCCCTGGACAAAATCCTGTCACTCGTGAGGAATTTGCAAGAGTTGGTAATGCTATATATGTTGTTTCCTGTTGCTGTTTAAGAACTGAAACTGCTTGGCTAGAGAGGAACATTGGAACATTTTTTTCCTAGGCAGTCTGAAATACTCTTAAGGAAAGAATACCACGTGCCATGAGTTGCAGAAGTGAGATTATCAGACTTCAGCAAAGCATCCAAACACCACCACTTCAGTAAACTTGGAACAAGGGAAAAAAAACCCAAAACAAAAAAAAAAAAACTTGGAACCTTTCTTATACATTTTAAAGATGTAAATGTTTGCTGACAATTTTCTCTATACCTTGCAATTTTACCATATAAGAAGTAATCCACTGCTAAACTACTTGGACTTCTATTTAAAAAGAACATAATATTTGTGTGATGTTAGGTGCAGTCATTTATATGCTTAATGGGAATTGGTACGTGTACACTAGCAAGATTGCCATTTTTGAGTATATAAGTTGCATTGTGGCTTACACCCTGAAATCAGGACTGCAGATGCAGCTAAATCTTGTCCAACTTCCCACAAATATCAATGTAGTCCATTCACATAGGTTTGCCTCCAGCACCAGTTACGCCATTTTCTTTACATGCAATTGGTTATACATGAAACGTTATAATGAGAAAGTAAAATCTTGGGTGCAGCCAAGATGGCCTTATAAAGAATTCCTTACTCTGAATCATATTTTTATTGCACAAGGAGCCGATGGGACTGTGAATTCCAAATAGCTCAAATTATATACGAAAATCATTACGCAAAGGAACCCTTAGTCACAGAAAAGGTGATTCTTTTTTCAGTTGATGAGCTGAAGTTGCCTTAAGAAAACACCCTATCAATTAAACAAACAAAAAAAAAGAGAAAGAAAAAATGAATCAATTTTCTCCAAATCTGTTGTCTATAGATCTTAAGACTGACAGAGCATCAAATGGTCAAGTACAAATAAATTAACGTCTCTAAATTTGGGGTATCTGCTATAAAAATGATGGTTATGCATCTGATTTCCAAAACAATTTAAAATAATCAATTTTAATTAAGATTTAGAGGGAATTCATAACCTAATCTTCCTTAAATTTGTTTCTTGTAATATAAAAAGATGCTTGTGTTTATTGTTGTTCATAACTGCATTTCTTTCTTTTAAAGGATTACAACAGGTTTAATTTAATCCATATTATTGTATTGTTACTGACAACACATTTGTCATAAATACTTCTTAAGGCACTTGTGTCAGCAATCTTCATTAAGACACATTAATACGTATATACGCACCTAAAACAATAATAAAGAAACAACAGTAAATAAGCAATAGACAAAGTTAAAGATTAAAAGTAACTGATGTGAGTATGAAACTTTGCTTCTCAGTTATGTAGGTTGGAATAAAAAAGAAGGTTGTGAAAACTTTGGGATGCACTTTGCTTTTGCAATCAGTATCACTGTGTTCTTCAACTATTTGTTCCACCTCCTGTAGCTGTTGGTAAACAGCTACTGGTAAGAACAGCTCAGTTTGTCATGAGATGAAAGAAACCATTTTTTGGTAGCAGAGAGTCCTAAACTAAAAAGATACTCATTGCTTCAGTAGGTGATCTTATTTATAAGAATTCCAGTGTTCCAAGAAGCAGTAATTAAGCTCTCCACAGAGATGTTCAGTAATGTTTAGTATTTCTAAAATGATCTTTTAATGTGGATTGTGTAAAATGGTGAAAGAAGAGGGATGTACTTGATCAGTCACTGAACTTCTGAGAATTTCCTGACAAGAACAAATTTTTTTTCCATAGCTTTTAAACAACGAGCAAAGCATATGATAGTTCCAAGACAGAATGCTGCTAAAAAGACATCCCCTCCTTATAATAGATTGTATACCTTAAGCTGATATTAAATAGTTTCATCAGATGATGAGCAGCGTTTATCATGAAGGGGGTCTAGCAAAGTTCTAACTTCCAGGCCCATCAAGGGTGACAATGTTTAAATAGTTCATGCTTCTGGATTATTTTTTTTTTGTCTAAAATGAATCAGTTCCTACTATTCAGTGCCTCTAATGCATAGGCTTAAGATCTGAAAACAAAATAACTGTCCAGTAAGACCTCATACACAATAGCTTGTAAAAATAAACACAGCTTAGCCTTGGGCAAAATCAATATTTTCGAGCAAGCTTTAAGAAAAAGCAAATTGTCCATTTTTCTAACACTGTTTTCCACCTGTCTCAAAGCCCAGTTTTTCTCTGAGCTTCACAATCCCAAGGACTGGGAAAACAGGTTTTGCTGACTATTTGAAGTGAGAGGCAGAGACAGAGCGAATATATAGGAAGACTGTGCCGAATATATTGGAGCATCTGGCTAAATGAAGTCAGGCTACTTCCTTCCTTATCTAGGTAAGCGTTTGTTAGTGCTTATGAAGCACTAATAGTATTGTTGCACTTGAGTCCTGAGGCAGTAAATAACCTGAAGTAACCAATTAGAGAGTAAGACTACTGCTTAAAATAAACATCCTCATGATACTGGATGAGTTTCTATATATGCTTAAAAAAATAATTATTAAAATCAGATAAGGAAAATAAGGTGACTATACCTCAGTAACCAAATGTAATTTACTTCAGATATTACTTTTTGAAGGAGATATTTAATCGCTCCTTTTTAGTGGGCAGTCGCAGAAGTTACGGGCAGAGATATGCATCTCCATAAATGCTTTCTCTTTCTTCATATGAGAAAGGCTTTGAGGGAGAGTAAGGCAATGCTTTGTTAGGTTTGAGAGGCATTTGAAATGGCGTGGACAACACTGCACCGGTGGACACGGAGCAAGGGGCTGGATACGGGGAACGATGCATTTCCTCATTTTTCCAAATTTACAGTCCTTGCACGTAAACAACGTGGCTGATACGCGAAATACCCCAGCCGGCCGTGTTAATTAAGCACAAGGCATTTGGTGCAAGATAAGCCCACGGCGACGGCGGAGGGGTGCCGGCCCGCCGGGCCCACCCCCGTCCCACAGGCCGCGGCCGACCCCGCTTCCCGGGCACGATCGCAGCAAAATGGCGGCTGCCCCCGCCGGCCGCCGGCCGCGCGCTGCGGCGGGGCGGGCGGGCCGCGCGCCGCCGGGAAGATGGCACCTGTCCCCTCAACCCGCGCAGCCGCCCGCTGAGCCGCCGCCGCCGGAGGAAACCCCCCAGGCGGGGGCTTGACCGCCAGGTAGCTCAAAACCAGTGAGTTATCCGACATTCGAGCGTTTCTGTGACTGCTGCGGGAAAATCGCACTGCAGGTTAATACGCGTTGCCTCCTCGGCGGGAGGTTTAATGCCGTCCCGAGCGCCGTGGCTGCCCGTGAGCGGGGAGCGCCTTCGAGCTGCCTGCTCGCCAAAGGCCGCGCCTCTCGGAGGCCGCGTTTTGCGACGGGGAAATATACTGACGTTAACATGCTGCATCCAGGAGCTTATATTTTATGTATTTCGTGACAGGATTAGAGACAGTCGCGTTCGAGCCCCGCGGTAGCGGCCCGCATTCAGAACGTGGCTGCAAAGGCCTGTGCTCCCCACCCCGCTGCTCTGAGGGGACGGGGCGCCCTGCGCGCCCCCAGCTCCACCGTGCGGGCGGAGGCTGCGAGGGAGCCGAACGGGCCGGGCCCGGGGGGCCGCGCTGGTAATTAATAGCTCGGGCAGAGGGGCGAAACCTTCGGACATCGGGAAGAACCGGACGTGCAGCGGGAGATGTGCTTTATTATATATATTTTTTTTTAATTATTTTTAGAGCCAGATCAGTGACGGAGCGCCCTGCTGGAGAGACGGGGCTCGCCTTGGCTTTCCAAGTGAGCGTAAGCCTGCACTGAGGGCTGATAGAAGGGTTTAAAGGCTGTTTTCCATGTGGTATTCCATGAGAAACGATTGTAGGAAGTGTCAAGTAGGAAGTGAGAGAAGGAGTTAGGGATGCTAATAATAGGAAAGAATTACAGCTCCGAAGGAATGGTTAATCTGGTGGCTTCAGAGATCTGCTAATACTAACGTAATATTCTTGTGCTAAATTCCACCCCCTCAGCTGTCTGAATTAAAAGTTAGGAGGAAACAGTGCAAGGCTGAAAAAAATGATTTAAAGTCTATGATGCTTATGAGGCTATATGTCTATTTGTTATAGAAAATGCAAGTATTCTATATTAATAGGGAAGGGTGCAAGCAGTGAAAGTCTAAAAGAGAAAAAAAATACCTGTACTTGTAGAAATAACGTGTAGCCATGTAGACTGGAGCACTAAGCTGCATGCCACTGCAAGCTATTAAACATAATTAGACATGATTAAAACTTCCCTGTGTGCCTGAGGTTGTAAGAAGACTGAAGGGAGCCTGGTCAATGCAGCCCTGCGCAGTCATAGTGCCCAGATAGGGCTGGTGAAGTGATTCCATAAAAAAAACCTGAGCCACCATCACAAAAGTAATGGCTGGACAGTGGGTTTCCGGGTGGGCAAGGATCAAGATAGTATAACTGGGGGGGATGTGGGGTGCGTGTACTTGGTTTTGATTGTTGTTTTGTTTTGTTTGTTTGTGATGCCTAGCCCTATTTCTGCTCTAGAACAAAACAGTGCCCTTTAGGAGAGTTAGATACAGATGAATGTTCCTTCTCAGTTGGGGAAACAGGCCGGAAACAGAACAGAGATAGCCTTCAAAGTATGTTAATAGAGAGGAATGAAACTGAACATAAGAAAATTATGGAGTGAACATGTTTGCATAGTGTCACGTTGGTAAGTACCAGAAAATATTAGCATCTTTAAAATCCCAGTAGAAATGTGTGGAATAAGAAAACAGAGGGAGAACTGTTGCTACAATTTATCAAGTATCCAGCTGTTTTTTATTTTGCCTGGGTACTAGCAGCTGGCTCTGATGTGTTTGTTTTTTTTTTTTTTCTTTGATACCACTAGCTTGTCTTTCAAATTTAGGCAACTGAAGTGGAATAAAAGAATCTCTTCTCATACACAATGGGGTACGCTTGCCTGGCAGTGGATTTCAAAAGTTTAGCAAAAATTAAAAACAATATTCCTAGATTGCAACAGTTTCTTTGGTAGTAAAAACAATTGTATTTGTTATATTTGGTATTCATTGGCCAGTAAAAGAACTTCTCTGTGTTTACTTCAAAGTAATATTAATATAAAAATTAACAGTAGCTTCTTCCCTCTGCAGTGTCCATGTAGAAGTGGATGCTCTGATATTTTTAATTAGCAATGTCATCTTTGAGGCATAAGTGGTTTGGATGTATCAATCTGATCTTTCCATTAACTTTTGATACTACTTATTTTCACTTAAGACTATTGTCCTGGAATGGTATTCTGTTGCTGTCAGAAAAGGCAACGTTATCGTTTAATCAACCTGCTGACCATTACACTTAAGTTTCAGATGAATATTTAAATCTTAGTTCTCAAAGTGATTCAACAACTTTTAATGACAGGTTAAGTTTGTTACTGTTTCTCCAGAAAATCTGCAAATAGTAAGGTAACTCCCAATCAAAAATTCTGCTGTTCAGAAGCTAAAGTTATCTATAGGTGCACCAAAGACTATGAAGCTATAGTACAAAGGTACTGTTCAGATTCTGAAGAAATTACTTATGTCTGGATTGAGAGTAAAAAGTACCAAAATAACGTGCATATTTGTGTCAAAAAAAGGATGGCTTAGTAGGCTGAAGAGTTTTGTTGACCTTTAATAGATCAAATGGTATTTACATATGTTTTGGGCAACATTTATAAATAATACTAGAATTTATTCTATAATTCAGTAATAAAAATCATACAGAAGAATAGTAACGTTCCAAATGAACTTTCCAGTGTTTTAATTGAAAATATTTAACAATAATAATAATACATCTGAAAAGTTTGATCTCTGTGTATCTTGGTCTCAGTAGAGCTCCCTTGGAAACTGAAGAGCAGGTTTTCCTTTTGCAGTGTGAACTGCAAATGGAATGTAAAATATTCCTAAAATATTCCATTTATGTGTGTGCTAGGTAGAGCATTCTGATTTTATAGCATTTCAGACACGTTTTTCACAAATGCAAGAAACAAGACAGGCAGTAGAGGATCATTTCACACGCGAATAAATGGGCTATTTGGGGAATGCATAGGTTGAGACAGAGGAGCAAAAAGCGTTGTCTCTGAAAATCAATTAGCTCTGGAATTTTTCTGTATAACTTTCCAATGAGATATATAGCAGATGGTTTAGCCCACAGCAAAATTATTAAATGTCCAAATAACAAATGATAGTTTCTGCTATCTTTACACAAGGAATCTACTTTGGTGTTTTACTGAGCATACCAAAATATCCAAGACTACAAAATCTGACAGTCTATGTACATGCAAGTAGAAACTGAAAATGCTCACTTTTCTCCTTAGGAGAATAAATTTTGAAATAACTAGTTGAATAATAAGGCTTGGGTCTAAAACCACTTGGGTTTGTAGGTCTTGCTTATAAATGCCTCTTAGTATAGAAGTAGCAGTCTGATATTTTTAGCAAACAGTATGTCAAATGATGTGTCTTTTTGAACTAAAACCATCTGTCTCCAATAAAGAAACAGAAAAAACACAGGCGAGTTCCTATGGGGCAGTTCACTGGGAGGTAGAGTTGACATCATTTATTTCCTATACTCAGGAAATAACTCTATCAATGGCTCCTGTCGTGAAATGTTTTTGATGTCTGACAGTTGGTTTCTAATACCACATCACATGAGCAAGTCAGATGTAATCTCAGACATTGTCAATGAGAAAAAAGAATCAATTATGGGATAGCGGCTGCTTGCATGAAGAGAGGTGTTCTTGTCAGTATTCTTTCTGTAGAAGACTTGATATGCTAGAAGCTATCTGCAATTATATATGGGTTTTCAGATACTGAACCAAAGCAGATAACCATACCTAACTACTGTGAATTTCAGGTTATCATTCCAAATGAAGAAATGTATCTTATTTTAAGCCAAATGAGTGTGATAAACACGTGATAAACTCTAATTTTAAGATTTAAAGGCATGAAATAATGCATCTGGATTTACAGCTGCTGTGAGTGACCAGATAATCAAAATAATATACATCTATATTTCTGTCGCAGTTATACTGACAAATTAATTTCTTGACATCCATGGCACATCTAAGCATCAGAGGTATTCTTTGTGAATCACAACTTCGATTTTTCTGAATTCTGTGCATTGAAAATTCTCAGCCATTAGACTGTATTAGAAGTCACACCTGTGGGACATGCGCCCAGGTAGAGGCGAGAAAACTTCCCACCCTGCTATGGCCCTCGGATTATTATCCACTTTCAGGTAGGCAGCAATGAAGTTGCAACAAGAAATCCGAGGGCAATCAAAAGAGACTGCAGGGCCTTGGGATGACTGGTTAAGGGATCAGGAGCACAAGTAGTGTTTTCCTCTGTCCCTCCAGTTTCAGGGTATACTGAGGGAAGGAACAGGAGGATCAATACCTGGCTCTGAGCCTGCTGTCACCGGCAGGACTTTGGGTTTTTTGATCATGGATCAGTTTACACGACACCAGGCCTGTGGGCGACAGACGTGATACATCCGTCTCAAAGGGGAGAAAAAGATTTTTGCACAGGAGCTGTCAGGGCTCATTGAAAAAGCTTTAAACTAGATTTGAAGGGGGAAAGGGATGAAACCACGCTCGCTAGAGACAAGCCTGGGGGTAGCACATCAATGTTTATGGGACGGTGTGCTAGTGAGGTCCTTTGGTCTGCCATCCCAGTGGAGGTAGGGGATGAAGTGCCACGTGACAGCAAAGACACAAGGGATATTGATGGGCTATAAATCACGGAAGTGCCTGGGAACAGTCAGGTAGGAATTAGGGCTTCTCCCCGTGTCCTGCTTTGAGCAATACAGGACTAATTTCTCTTCTAGTGCTTGGGAAAACTGGACTTCTAGAAGACACTAGTGTTTGAATTTGTGAAAATATTTACTTTAGAGCCAGCTATGGTACGTGGGCTCCAAGGTCTCAGTGTTTTCAAGCTAGACAGGTGCAGGGATGAGGAGGAACGAGACCCGGGCACTTGACCCAAGCTGGCCAACAGGATTCTTTCATACCATGAACATCACATTCAATATAAATCAGAAAGTTTGCTGAGAAGTTCTCTTTCTTCCTTGATGGCTGTGATCCTGAGAACTTCTTGCCCTGGTGCCAGACCCCTGAGCCCTTCTCTTCCTCCTGAAGCTGCAGCGCTCGCACTGTCCCACATTTCCTGTCCACAACTGGGAGTGCACGGCTTCCTGCTGATAGAATGGGCTGTCTGTAATCCTTGCATATTTTACATTGGTCTCAGGATCAATATTGGTTCTGTAGTAATACTAATGTTAATTGTCTAGTCTTATTCTATTAAATATTTATATCTTAACCCTCGGGTTTCCTTGTTTTTTCCTGGTTCCCCTTCCTGGGTAGGGGGCGGTTGTTGGGTGAGAGAATAATTGTCTACATGACAATAAATTGTTGTGGGTTCCTCAAACCATAACAAGTAGTTAAAAACACTACTTGGAGATGGAAAAATAGAACAAACCTCATTATATGGTACAGATCTAAATTTGAACAAAACAAAAAAATAATCTGGTTAAGTCAGAGATTTTCTCCATATGTATACTATCAAATTCATCCATTTTTTCAGTGTGGTTTTTCATTCATATTTTGCATCTTTTATCTCAATTAAATAAACCAGTGTATTCATACAGTAACAGCCTGGCTAATCTAAACATTTTTTGCCAGCATTAAACCTCATTATAAATTGGCAGTTATTTAATGGTATTTACTATTGTAATTAAATCTTATTATTTGGTAGAAATTAGGAACACACACACACTATCAAATTATAAAATGTGAACACTATAAATCTAAACTGTAACTGAAGAAAAAATGTTCTTTTACTCTCTATTTGTTTTACTCACTGAATTTATAAATTCAGTTCCTTATAAATTTTCAGTTATTTTAAATTGTGCAAACTATTTATCTAATAAAATTTAATCACTATTTAAAAAATAATATTCTGTTTACCTAAATAGTGTTCTACTTACTCTGCTATTGTTTACAAAATTGTGTTTCTTGTGCATTCGTTTGTTTATAAAGCCTTATCCTGTAGCTGAAACTTTATTGTGTGGGATCTCTGATCCCTGATTTAAATATTAGCTTAATAAGGGGATCAAATGCAGTTGTACTGTAAAGTCACTGTCTGACAAACAGCCTCAGAAAACAAAGTCCTCAGTATCCACAGAACCACAATAATTCAGCCTTCCCCATAATGTCTAGCAAATACCTCAACTGCATGCTGGGGGAATTACCTCAAGGGTTCAGTGAGTCATGCAGTGTGAACCTGAGCAGATGCACCCGCTGGCACAGCAGAAGGTTGGTGGCTGTGGTCCCCAGTGAAAGGCACGGGGTGGGCGACAAAGATCTTTTGCCTCCTGCTGAGGAGCAATTGGTGTTCCTGTGTCTTTGATCTGTACATAGGTTACCTTCAGTATTGTTCGCACCAGTGAACCTAAGATGACTTCAGCCTGAAATGCTATGACAAAATTTTACTGTCTTAAAATTTAAAAATTAATAAATTATATATATATAAAAAATAAATACAGAACTATAAACTTGATCTGTAACTGAAATGGATGAAAAATGCCTTCTAAATGTATTTACATTCTTTTTTTTTTTTCTTGTAGATGACAGTCATGTCCCATTCAAAGGATTTCAAGGATGACTTCCACAGTGACACTGTGCTTTCCATTTTAAATGAACAGCGCATTCGGGGTATTTTATGTGATGTCACCATAATTGTGGAAGATACTAAATTTAAAGCCCATAGTAATGTACTGGCAGCTTCAAGCCTTTACTTTAAAAACATTTTTTGGAGTCGTACTATCTGTATTTCAGGTCATGTACTGGAGTTAGATGATCTCAAAGCTGAAGTATTTACAGAAATACTGAATTACATCTACAGTTCCACAGTAGTTGTTAAGAGGCAGGAGACTGTAACAGACCTTGCAGCTGCAGGGAAAAAATTGGGAATATCATTTCTAGAAGATCTTACAGATGTTAATTTTTCAAGTTCCCCCTGCCCCTATGCATACTGTATTAATGAAAAGGGGCCCGTCAAAGAGGAAAAACACGAAAAGAGGCATGAAGACTCCGCTGTGACGAATGGACCACGAATTACAAATGCATTCTCAATTTTTGAAACAGAAAACAGTTTGTTTTCTCCACTTGATTTGAGGGCAAACTTTAAAAAGGTGTCTGAGACAATACCAGCTCCCAGCATCAGCCTTGACAGAAGCGACGTTTGCAAAGATGCTGAGCCAGCCAGTACACTGGCCGAACACTCCTACGCAGTTTCTTCTGGGGGAGATAATTTTCAAGGAACACCTTTTCCTGAACAGGGCAGCAGCCCTTCATACAAGGTGGGTGAAGACCACTATGAAAATCTCCAAGCCACACCACTCATTAAGGCAGGAAAACAAGCATGTAGTACTCCTAAGACAGCCTTTAAGCCCCAGGGCACTGGCTTGGCTGTAGCAAAAGTACCGGCCTCTACAGTAACCACTACAGAAGCGCAACAGGAAGCAGTTACTGATAAGACAATTGCTTCCTTTCCAAAACCTCAAAATAAAGCAGGAGATATCCCTTTATCCAGAGAAGAGGAAAACAATTCCGCTAATGTCTCTGGATCTGCAGCAACTGTTCCACCTGTTTACAATTGTAACTGTTGTGCAAAATCATTCAATGACAGGGCATTACTCAGTACTCATCTTCAGCTCCATTCAGAGCATCAGGAAACTTTCATATGCAAATACTGCAGCAAACAATTTGCAAATCTAAATATACTGGAAAGTCATGAACAAGTCTGCATGAGATCAAGTAGCTTATCGGTTCACAATGGAAACGAACAAAACTTTGCAGATAACTATACTCCTACGGATGGAAGGAATGGAAGTTCATATGCAAACGCAGAGCCGCCTCTGTTGTCTGAAAACAGCATCACTGATTATTCTAATGCAAACTGCACTTTACCAGAAACGGATCATTTGGTTAAAGTCGTTGATGGGCAGATATTATATACTTGCATCGTTTGCAAGCGTAGTTATGTAACATTGTCTAGTCTTCGAAGACATGCAAATGTGCATTCATGGAGAAGAACGTATCCTTGTCACTACTGCAATAAAGTATTTGCATTAGCTGAGTATCGCACCAGACATGAGATCTGGCACACTGGAGAAAGACGGTATCAGTGCATTTTCTGTCTGGAGACTTTTATGACTTACTATATACTAAAAAATCATCAGAAGTCTTTCCATGCAATTGACCATCGTCTCTCAGTAAACAAAAAGACAGCCAATGGAGGCTTAAAACCAAGTATGTACCCATACAAACTTTATCGACTTTTACCTATGAAATGCAGGCGACTACCTTATAAGTCCTACCGAAATTCTTCATATGAAAATGTTCAGACAAGTAGCCAGGTTAATGAAACTGCTTCTACTAACTGTTTCATTCCAAGTTCCCTTAGCTCTGAGCTACCACCACTGAATTTTCAAAGTAATATAATAGCAAGCAACAGAACTCTGGCCTTGGATACATCTTCATGTAATGATACAGCATCTTCCACAAAAACTCAGAATTCTTCCACTTGGGGAGTAGGTATATTAAATTCTGACCTGCAAAGGGACTTTTTCACAGCTGAAAAAAGAGTTTCCACTGCTGCAAATGACTCTGGTTCTCAGGAGTGTGATTCCTCAGTTGTGTCTTTAACCAATGTGAATGAAAATTCAACCTCTGTCATCAGTTACAGCAGTTCTGCACCCTCTGTTATAATGCACAGTAGCAGAGTTTCATCAGTAATAATGCACAGTAAAACAGTCACTTCTGTAGAAAACAATAAGACAGAATCTTCAAATAATCTACCTACTCAGTCTGTAAGCGATGATTCTAAATATGGGTCAGATAATTATGGGAAGTGCATTACAAAATCAAAACCTATTAAGGAGAAAAAGAAAACACTCCTGTACAACAGAGGAGAAGCAACTGAGGATACGCAGCACATCACAGGATCTGGAGGTTCATCTAGCAAAACAACAAATACTGTCCAAGAATCGAGTAAAACTGAGACGTACATTGCAAAGCCTGCCTTACCTGGAACATCTACTGACAGTAATGTTGCGCCTCTCTGTCAAATAACAGTAAAAATTGGTAATGAGGCTATTGTAAAGAGACATATATTAGGATCTAAGCTGTTTTGTAAAAGGGGACGAAAATCTAAACATGAGTCCAAACAAGACAATCTAATTGAGGAATCAGAAATGGAGATAAAAGAAAGAAGCCCATCTAGGCTATATAGCTCAGAAAGCCTGGAGCTGACAGAAATGTGTGATGACGTAAGTGACCAGGACTCCAGCGATAAACCTTGGAGACCCTATTATAATTACAAACCAAAAAAGAAATCCAAACAGCTAAGAAAAATGAAAAAGACCAAGTGGAGGAAAAAGCACGGAAGCAAGAACACCATTATGGAGAGCCACAACATATGCAGTCGAGAGTATGCGCTCAGGAATGCTCCTGAGGAGAAGGCGATCAGTCAAGAAGAGAACACAGAAATGCCTAATCTTCACTGTGAGCTCTGTGAAAGGGATCAGTCTTCCACTGCAGAAATTCAAGAACATGTACATTGGCATGTAGCTACTTCAAAGCCTTACATTTGTGAATTATGCCAAAAACAATTTCAAAGTCCATCCACTTTAAAAATGCATATGAGGTGTCACACTGGGGAAAAGCCCTACACTTGCAAAACGTGTGGTAAGTGTTTCTCAGTTCCTGGAAATCTACAGAAACATGAACGTATTCACCTGGGTGTCAAAGACTTTGTCTGCCAATACTGTAATAAGGCATTCACTTTAAATGAAACACTCAAAATACATGAAAGAATTCATACTGGAGAAAAACGCTACCACTGTCAGTTCTGCTTTCAGAGCTTCTTGTATCTTTCTACCAAAAGGAACCATGAGCAAAGACATGTACGTGAGCATAATGGAAAAGGATACGCTTGCTTTCAGTGCCCCAAAATTTGCAAGACAGCAGCTGCTCTGGGAATGCACCAGAAGAAACATCTATTCAAAAGTCCAGGACCACAAGACAGAAAAGAACAGTTTTGCAGTGAAAGCACTAAACTTTTGGAAAATCCACATTTCCTTGGCTCAGAAGGAAGTGAAGTCAAAAATACACAAAATGTAGCTCCAGAAGTTATCCTCTGAGTGACAGTTGTGCAAAAGAGAAGAAAAATCCAAAACTATATATTGGATAAAATAGATGCATTGAATGGGGAAAACCTCTCCGCTCAAATTAGAATCATTTACCAAGATCAAATTTCTTCACCTGAACATGTGTCAATATATGCAAAAGAAGTAAAAATAACACAGAAAAGAAAAACTAGTGTTTGCAATAATACAAACTTAATGTGAAAGACCCAAAATACTTTTGCCACAACAGACTTCTAACATAGAGAGAGAGAGAAAGAAAAAAGGAAAAAAAAAAAAAGACCAACCAAAACCCTTCTACTTAGCATTACAGGAAACTAGTCACTGAACTATTTTACAGTGCTGTTTTTGAGTCAGAATTCTAGGCAAAATAAATACGTAGGTTCACAGTGTACTGTGTAGAAGGAATTTTTGCTGCAGAAACCATATATTGCATTTTTTAACAAAAAGTAATGTGTTTATAAACAAAATAATTGTAATGTAGTGTATTCTAAAGTGAAAGTGGGAAATGTTTCATGAACTTGGGTATGCTGAAGTACAGTTGAGTTCTGGCGTGCTTTTCTGTAACTCAACATTTACAAAACATATTCAGGAGTTTAAACCTCTTTTCTTTTCCATATTCAGTTTTGTAGTTACCATAATAACCGTTAAGTCTGAGTGCTTGTGTGGAAAGTATTCCAGATTTATGCTATCTCTGAGACATTTAATAAAGATTCAGTGGAACTCACAACAGCCAGTCTTCCAAACTGCATAAATCCCAATGTCAATGGCCTGGCAGAGCTGTTCAGGTGCATTTGTCTAAAGAAAACTGTTCTTGTGAAACAGCCTCGCTTAAAGAAATCCTGTATATAGATGTGCACCTCCTGGTGCGTCTGCAACTTCTGTCTTTTAGAAATACCATTGTTCTCAGCAGAAGAAGAGGAGTTTTAGACAGAGTCTTCCTCCTCATCCTGGAATAATGCCTGGACAACAAACGACAGAGCAACTCCCCATAAATATTTTCATTTTGGGAGGAGTAGGTAAATACTCAGATTCTTGCTTCCATATATATATATCCCTGAGGCAGTCCCTATGTGTTAACAGGGATAGGTCCAGTTTGTGGGGTTCCCTGTCATCCCCATGCCTTAAATGACAGCATCTGACCTTCGTATATCCCTCCGGAGTGATCCCCCTCACCATGCCAGCATCTCGCCCAGGCAAGTTTCGTCCCAGTGTCCCTTGGCCCAGCACAGCCGGCCCACAGCACAGAGGTGCCTGGAAGGGGCTGCTGGAGGAAGAAGCATTGGCCTTTCTGCTTCCCTCATCCTGCCACACCAGAGGGTTGTGGTGAGCCCTACGGCTTCACAGTTTGCTCAGAATTGTGAGAATAGGCTTCTGAAAGACATCACCAAAATATTACAATTAATATTATTTTTTGAAAATGTGTAACATTATGAGATTTTTAAAAAGTTAAAGAGGGTGTATGTGTACAAGTTGCAGTTTATGAGATAGGGCTCTGTTGTACTGTATCTGCGTTTCCAATTAGTCATGTAGGTTCATCTCCATGAAGTGATAAACAATTAAGTCAGGACGAAGGTTAGTGAACCTCAAATTCATTGTACGTGCAAATATAGTACACAGTTTGTTTACTTACTTTGTCGTCTTGAATATTTTAAAGGAAACTATAGCTTGGGTACAATAAAACTACCAATTCACATGATTATACAGTATTGATTGAAGTAATAATACAGTCCACTTGCTTATTCTATCATCGGTGAATGCTGTGAACCCCTTGAGAAATTTTGGTTTCATGGCAGCTTTGGTTACATTTAAGGATAATAGAAGAATAAACACAAGAAAGTACGATGATGTTTCAAAGAAAGTACACAAAGATAACTTCTAAGTGGACTTGTATGATGATAATTATAGACCAAAGCAAATAAGGTAGAATATTTATAAATATAAAGATAATTTTACAAATATTTTATATAACTGTATAGTTCATAAGAAAAATATTGATAGCTTGTGTTAGGTTTGGGGGGGCTTTGTATATTTTGATAAAAACACAATGACTTTGTAACTCTGTATATTCTCTACAGTTTATAGCAAAGCAGTTTTAAGATGGCAATGTCATGTTTATAGTTCAATTGTGGCACTTTTACTACAAGTTACACGTTGCAGTAATGAGTCAAGTATTAATGACCAAATTAGAATTAAAGTAAGTGTAAGAGAAGGTAAATAAATACTATACGTTGTCAAAGACTGTAATTTGCTACATAATCGCATCTGTATTTTTGTTTAGAAGAAAATATTAAATGCAGATGTTAAGGATTGATAAAGAGTCTAATTTTATTTTTAGAAAGAGTGATTATAACTCTGTTTTTGCTTAATTAAAGTAACATCTTCCTATTTTTCTGTAAGTCTCTCCATTTTTTAAGTTACGTTAATACTTACATAATCTATAAGATCCAGAGATATGTATCTTCTAATAGTTGTTTCGTTAGAAGATTAAGCAACACAGTTACCAAACGTTCCCTTCGTTAAGGTCAGAACAGTGAATCGAGAACACGCCGGAGCTCAAGGGAAGTGATGGTATCTCCTGGCATCGTACCGTTTAGGGTGAACACAACGCTGAGGTGAACAGCATCCCCCTGCTCAGGATCTGAAAGGACTTGGAAGACAGGTGAACTGTGTTTAATACTTTGCAACACCTTAAACATGTTTTCACAAGGCCCAAAACTTTAGAAATTCTTTTCTTTTCAATTCTGATAGTAACCTTGCCATATAGATTGTGTATTTTACACACTGTACTTGAAATCTTTTGGGACTCCTTGTCAAGAAACACAGTTCAGAATGCAAATACCCAATTGCATAAGGAAATATGAAGATACATACAAAATAGATTAGGCATATTCAAAATACTTCCCCTGTCAGCTAGGTGTCACTAGTCTCTATCTTCAACTAAAAGTTAAGCTAAACTATGCAGGTCATTTTGGGATGGACATCAGGAGAGATGTACAACTAAACTAAAAAATTTAGACATTTGCTACATGCAACAAATATATTTTTCTCTATTTTAAATGCTAATTAAAAAGATGAGTGGATCATCCCAATGCTTATGCATCTAAACAAAATGTAAGTCAATCCTCATTTACAATATACCCCAAATTAGAACAAATATACAGAATGATATTGCTGTCTTCTGTGAAATGAGAGAATGTGACGCAGCTGAACTACAGGCAGCAGCATATGAAGTAAAGCAGTAAGTGTCATCATCGCTGTTATTTGGTATAAACTTCCATAGCGTAGCAGTTACCACTGATAATTCAACACCTCGGCTGACATCAAAGGTCAGTCAGTCGCTGATGGCTCTCACCGGGCTCGGTGCCTGGGGACTGGCGTACCCTCAGCGTGTGCCCTGGTGTCACCAAACGGACCCTGTGGCCGGCTGGGTTACGCAGAGCCAAGGAAGATGCCCGCCACCCCCGTGGGACCGGGGCGAGCTCCAGGGCTCAGCGGGATCCCAGGGAGTTCCACATCATGGTCCGTATCTTCAAGAAACGACGGTTTAACCCGTGATGCAAAGGCCCTTTAATTCCCGGTGGAGTCAAGCTAGTTGAACCGTTTCCTAGTTCTTTTATGGCATTTCTGACGCGGCCCAACAGGCGAATGTAAGCGAGCGAGAGCAGAAGGAGGTTCGGCAGAGCCCATGGCGTGCCTTTCACAGGGACGGGCTGGGCACACCAGGAATCGAAGCAGCCGCCTCCGTCGCTCGTTTCGGCCGCTTAATGCGAAGAATACCAACGCGGTAAATACCGTGCCTCGCAGCTAGAGCCCCTCCGCCCCCCTCACAAAGCAGCAGGGCGGCCGGGGCCCCTGGGCGCCCAGGGAAGCGCAGCCAGACCCCCTCGGGCCGGGCCTGACCGCCGCTGCCAGGGCGGGACCGCCGCGCCGTGCCCTGCCGGGAGACGGCCGCCATCGCGCATGCGCCCGGCCGCCCCCCGCCCCGCTCCGGTCTCTGGTGCCCCCCGAGGGCGGCGGCCGGTGGGGGCGGAGCGGTGGTGGCGGCTGGCGGGCGTGTGGCGGGGCTGGGCCGGGCCGGGCCGCTCCCTCCCTTCCTCCCGCGGCGCGCTGCACTGCGCAGGCGGCGGCGCTGGCGCGATGGCGGCTGGGGACGGCGGCGACGAGGTGCGGGTGCTGCAGAACCTCCGGGGGAAGATCTGTAAGTGCGGCGCTGCGGACGCGCCGGTCTGGTCCGGGCTGGGCTCCCGGGGGCCGCCGCTCTGAGGTGCCCGCTCCTGCCCGGGCTCCGCGGCGCGGGCCGCCGCCGCTCCCGCTCCTTCCCCGCGGCGGGGCGGCGGCCGTTGAGGCCGCGGGGGGCGCTGAGGGGGCAGCGGCCCCTCACGGCGGGGCCCCTCGGGCCGGGCGGCGAGGAGAGCCCCGGGGCGGTGGCCTGGGAAGGGCAGGCGGGGGCGGGCCGGGGTCTGCGCGGCCCCGGGGCCGGGAGGGATGCGGCGGGGCCGCTGGAGCCCCGGGGCGGCTGGGGAAGTATCCGTTGGTCCGAGGTTTTCCTTGAGTCAGCGGGCGAGGAGAAATGCCCCCTCCCGCCCCTACCTCGGGCATCGGAGTCTGTTTGTCAAGCAGAAATTGCGAAATTATTGATGTGCAGGAAGTTGGTGGTAGAGGGCCGCTCTGGAAACGGTCATTAATGCGCCTCTCTCTTTGTGTAGCGTGTGTGCGAGTGAGCGGGAGGCCGGTGGCTTTATTTTGGTGGTTAGGAAGTGCTGACTAAAAATACCTATAGATTCGGTAACGTGGGAAACCAGGGGATGAGCCGGGGAGGAGGGGCCGGGGAGGAAAAGAGATAGTGGGGTGCGGGGCGGGAGGACTTCAAAGCCAGGAGGAGAAACAGGATGTGCGGCGGCTTCCTGAAGGGTATCAAAATACATTCATACCACTCCGATGCAACCCGTTTATTTCCTTTCTCACGCAGTCTATCGACTTTTTTTTTTTTTTTTTTTTTTTTTGAGAATGAAGCAAAACGAGTTGAATCGGGCACGGCGCGAGGGATTGAGAACCGGTTGTGGAGATGTGTCGAAGGGATTAGGTTTGGTGGAGGAACAAGAGTCGTGTTTACTTAGGTATCGTCATGCAGTATAGACTTGAGTGTGTCTTCAGTAAATAGAAGAATGGGTTATGGAAGTAGGGGATGGCGGGACGTGTGGCTGAAGGTGCTCTGGCTCCAGGGTTAGCTGTAGAGAGCGATCGCCTGTTGAGCAGACAAGGCTGAACACACGCTTACTGAGATTTTATGTTGTCAGCAGTTATCACAGAAATAATACATGCCAGCTCGGCTGTGAAAAGACAATACTGTTAGCTTCAGTAATTAGTGCCCTAGCCCCAAAGCTGACTTACTTATTGACACCGTTCTGCTCCCTGACTTTTATAAGTTTTTTGTCAACGCTGGACAACACAACATCCAAAGAGTTTACCATTTTGTGATACTTGAACTTGATAGAAGACTTCCATTAAGTGTCAAAAGACAAAATCCAAAATGTCTCGAGACTTATGTTGAAACTAGCTTTATTGTCCCATTTCTGTGTCCTGGATAGAGCCCATGGTTGTATCGTAACTTTGAATGTTTAATTACCTGGCAAAAGTAATGGTAAACGTGAGGACTGTGACTGCTTCCTGGGGAATACATAAAGAATTTGTTGCCAAAGATGGACCTGCAAGAACTGTAGGAGCCCATTTGGAAGTGAGTGGAAATAATATCTGTAATAAAAGATGCATCTTGGAAACTGTGTGAAAATCACTTTGTAAACCTACTTGTTTCTTCTAACAAAACAAAAACAGTTTGAAAAAAAAAAAGATATGAGTTAAATATGCTGTGGAAGCTTGCAAATCCTCAAATCCCTGGATGCTCTTTTGTCTTCCTTGCACAGCACACACTGTTTTATTTTCAGTTCTTGCTGGTATTCTACCAATGTGTTTTTTAGGGGAAAACCCTCTGAATGAACAATAATAAACAAATGTAATAATGTAATCCCCCTTGATCTGGAGGGATTAGCAGTAGCAGACCTCGCTTTGGAAAGTTGTTCATAGTCTGTAAGAATTCCTTGTAACATGTTTGTAAGAATTGGAATACATTTCAGTGCCTAAGCTTTGTTGGCATTTAAACTAGTGCAAGACTTGACACTGACTCATTTTATGTGTTGCATGAGAGAGCGTGGTAGTTTTAATGAGGTAATGTCAGTTCTGTGTAATTCTGCATGTATAGGAAACACCATCTGCAGTAAGTTCTTACTTATACTGTTGTTTTACAATACACAAATAGGTGGTAGAATCTAAAGTTAGTGATGTTACACAAATCATCACGACAGATTTAGAGTTGAGGCATATACTTAAAGGTGATTTAAGTGGCTATTGCATACCTAGCGGTGAAAAAACGGAGTAGGAACACATTTGCAGTCTCTGGTCCTCTCTGTTTTGTGGGATACCAGTGTTTGCAGCCACTCTCCTGCCTTCGGTTTTCAAGTGAGACGCACAATGAACTGGTCTTACCAGTTTGAGACTCCATGATATTTTTTGAAAATGTGGTATTGCACTTTAGCAGGTTTCTACCAGAAATCCACTGAAGATCTAACTTCTTTTTTTTTTTATGACAACTCTTTTGTATTGGTGGCTCTATTTTATGTGTCATAGTAATGACAAAAGCGCTTTACGAAGGTAGGTGGATATCATATAGTTTTAGGCATGCCTCATAGTGTAGTGTTTTAAGCTGTATAACTAGCTTCTCTTTTCATTTTCTGACATACAGTAGTACATTTTTAGGTGGTAAGTGATTTTAGTTGCTTTGATTTTTGGTGTGTTTGCTGAAACCTGTCATAGTGAAATGCTTGGGAAATGTCTCTGTCGTCTCGGAGCTCATCTTATGACAAAATTCAGGACGCGTTCTTTTTCAGACTTCTTGCACTGAGTTGTTAGCACTGCCTGGTTATCTCGGATTATGCTGCACTCCTGGAGTGGATTTAATTGTTGCTATATAATATGTTTAGTCCTGTGAAGTGAAGACTTAGAGGTTGTGTGCATAAATGTCTTTAAATTGCTTTAGGTCCCTGTCAGAGGATGTACACTAATTGCACACTTTGACTCGGCAGAGGATATTGTGAATAGCGTTTATCTATCCCACCTCCTGCTTTTGCTTAGTTTCTGATGCGCTGTTAACAGTGACCAAGCTTTGACTTGATGCTTTCATGTAGTGTCTACGTTTAACAAATGATGTGCAGGTGAGGGAGTTGGACAGAACTGTTGAATTTGGTAGGTTGCTCCATTGCTCTTACTACTAACTCATAACGTGTGTGGAGAATATGAATCTATTAAATGTTGTACACCTGAATTCCTATCGCTCTAACACTTGAGTTTTTATTAGCATTGCAGCTTTTCCCTTTCATTTAGATTTGATCTAATCTTATTTTGATGGGAGGGCTTACTAGGTATTTATATAGAGAACCTAAACAATATTTTCCAAATATTTTAAAATCCAAACCAATATGCATAATTGGCAAAAGTGTGGGTTGTTTTTTTAAAAAATTGCTATTATTATTATTTGCGGTTTTCCCAAAGTAGCTGAGTGGCAGTAAAGAAACTTAGTTTAAAAGTCAGGTAACTGGTTGCAATTGTGAACTTCTGTCTTTTCAAAATAAAAAGGTTGATGTTTATTATTTTAATGACGCATTTCATAGTTTCCCTGTTGAATTAGGCTACTAGATGTGTCATGTGAAAATAATTTCTGGTTTAAATTAGTCCAGTGACCAAAACTGGTGAATTGATATGGTCAGTAGAAAATAAATAAGTGTGATACTGCTGCTCTTCCATCACTTGCACGTTTCACCATTTGAAGGGCAAGCTTACAGTGTCATGCTATGCAGTTTTAAATGACAGCCTCTGTGAAGAGGTTTGGAACATAGTTCCACAGTTAGGTCTAAAACTGGTTTAATTTCTCTTTTCTCCCCAAAACAACTTTATTTGGTGTTTCCGACTAACCACTCATACTACCTACGCTTCCTAAACAAACCCTTGAAAAACACTGGTGTCCATTTCCTCAGTATACTTCTCCCATTTCTTACCTCTTTTCCTTTGCATCCTTTGAACGGTGAAACACGCAGTCTTCAGAACACAGAATTACATACTTGATGAATGCTCTGAAAATCTAAACACTCAAGCAGGTATCTGGTGTTGTTCGTACTTGATTTTTATGCAACCATTATAACCTTAGGTTTTTGATGAAAAAGTAAGACTTAGTGTAATCAAAGACTTGTGCTTTTTTTAAGAAAATAAGCTTCTTGGAAGAGCTGGACCACTATATGGCTGAAAAGCCCCCCACAATCACAGATATTAAGAGGCGTTTGGAAAGATGTGAAATCCCATGCTCTGTACTTCACCTGACAAGTGCTGTGAGGTTATGTTTGACTCGGGACTGAGAATCATCCTCCCTGCCTCCCCAAAACCTCAATAAATTTGTCAGTGCCTTAAAGTTAAGCACTTGGGCTACAAAGTAAAGGTTTTTATCTCATTAGAAAATCAAAACTTCTATTTCTTCTGTTCCCTTGGGTAGAAAGTCTCTTTTAATACTGAAAGACTGCAGTATAGTAGACATACAAATTGTGAATTATGTAGAAATATTTAATTTTTACTCTTTTAAGGAAACATGAAACTATAGTAATTGTAATTTCCTTTCAAAGTCCACTGTACAGTGCATTTAAAGTGACGATTAAGTAACGTTATATCTGAAATACTTCATGTAAAAATAGGATGGTGAAGCTACAGAGTATTAACTAAAAAATGAGATTCTTCTTAGGAAAAACTGACACGTGCAGTTCATGCTTACTAATTACAAACTACAGTATCAGAAGCTCTCTGGGGATTACTAGTCTCTTTCATGAATTTATTTTTGTATTTTCTTTCATATGTTTTATTAAAATAGGTATTATTTTTTTAAGGCAGTGTTCAATCATTGCTGCTTTTCTTGGTTCTTCTGCAATATCTCACTTAAGGGTAATTTCGAGTGTAGTCTCTTTTTGGAGTCCAATGGTGTTAAAAACCGGTTCTGTTCATGTCTCTCAATCTGCCAACGTTAAGTGTGGTGTTTAAAAATAATACATATACTTCCTCCTCTCCCACACCCAATTTGATGAAAAGCTCATTGATGCTTCTGAGAGCACAAGTTTTAACTGTGGAAGTTACTTAAGTGTCTGTTCATGCTTTCCATCAGCGTACATATCCCTGATTTGGCAAACATCATGCATGAAGTTCAGTCTCTGTTCCTGTTAAACTGTCATGTTCTCTGCTCAGATACAGTTGTGGTAGGCTTTCCAGTGCCAGGCGTTACTGACTTGACTTTCAAGACTGTAATAATCTATTTAACACAAAAGAAAAAAAAAGGGGGGGGGGGAGGGGAGAGGAAGAGAGAGAAAATTCTGATTTTACATCTTAACAGCATAGGCAGTAAAGCTTACTCCACCATGCTTCATATCTGCAGTTTTTTAAAAAGGAGTATATGTAAGACACTTCAAATCTGCTTTCAAGCTGTGGTCTTTGAAAGTGGAGGTGTTACGTTATTCAGATATGATAAGTAATTAAAACTCAATACTTTGATGTAGTTTTCATCCCATTACTTTGTAATACCTTATATAAAGTTTAGATAATGTTGATTCCGCATTTCATCAGGAGAGGTATTTCCAGTAGCAGCTGAGGATGGACGCTACTGTAAAAGGTCCTGGGCAAGACCTCGTGCAGAAGACAGTTCTGGTTGCCTGTGTTTAAGATAACAATTAAAGAGGAAGAAGGACAGGGAGTATCTGCTCGCCAATTAGGAGCCTCTCAGAGAGAGTACCAGAAAAGCTCATGTTGTTTCTTTTAGCAGAATCAAAGGTGGAAAGGGTCTGTTTGCTGTCTTCAGGAGACATTCAGAGGGGAAGGAAACATCCAGGGAGAAATAACTGTGTAAGCTAAAGGATAGTGTTGTCGTAAAACTGCCTGCAGCATTCAGATTTTGGAAGAGCTTTCCAATTTGAGCATTGGGAACTGGGTAACTACTTAGAAGTAACCATTTCTGAAAAGGGCTGCCAGATGTCCTGCATGTGTTATTGCAGTGGCCTAAACTCAATACCCGGCAAACCATGTATTCCTCTGTTGACAATCATCCTGTCTCATTAGAAACTTCCTTTTCTACTTGTTCTTATCCATGTTGCATTTAGTGAGCAGGTGATTTTTTCCCCCTCGTGCGAGGCTAGATAGTTAGGGAAAAATAAAAAGTGCTCATAGCTGAACCTTTGAAAATATATCAGTGAACTGAAAATCAGCTGTTCATTGTGGAATATGAAATAGAGATTTGATGGGTAAGTCTGTATTAATCGGCTTCCTTTAGTCAAAATACTTGCAGAGAAAATACCAAGTGAACAATAACTCAGCCAGATCATGTCTTGGTCTCATGACCTAATGCCGTATCACCTCGGGCTGCAAGCTTCTTGGATTTAGCAAGCCACGCAGGGTCAAGCCCAAGATGAGACCTCTGAAGGGAAAGTGCAGGTGCTGGAGGAAGCGGTGTTGGTGAGTCAGTGCTCTCCTCCTGTCGGCTCTCCGTCTGCGTGAAGCTGGGTGCAGCAGTCTCTGTACGCTATGGGACCTTACAAATTAAAAATTAGTATGGAAATGCTAGCTGAATGGAAAAGTAGCTTTTGGATGCACATTAGAACCGTAAAATTCTTGTGCTTAATATTTTGTGGGGCTTTCCCTCCTCAATATTTACAGTCTTTTTTTTTTTTTGTTTTTAATTTTCAGATGATGCCAAACACTTAGTACCCAACAAAATGAGAGACTTTTTCTGTACCATAAACTTGGACCAAGAAGAAGTTTTTCGTACGCAGGTAGTTGAAAAATCTTTAAGGTAAGCCTAATTTTTAAATGGAGATGGTAAGCAAGACTGCCTCAGTTGTGAATAAAAACAAGATACGTATCAATGTGCATCTGCTTTTGCTTGTACCTTTTTAAAATGAGAGCTGACTTGTGGCAGCTACTCAGAATGTGTCACAGCAATGTGTAAATCAAGAGTAGTTGAAAGAAGACAAAATTGAGGCTTGTGAGTTCTACGGTGCTTTTAAAGTGAAGCATGCTAAAACATATTTCCTATAACTTTATATTGTTCTGTTGGGCAGCATAACATTCTTTTTCTTACCAGGTTGTTGCCAGGGGAATGGAATCTGCTCAATACTTGTTCTCCGTGTCATTTCCTACTTCTGACATGCAGTTGGTCTGTATTGGTAGAATGCTGCTTCTAGTGTCTGTCTGGTAAAACCTGTTTCTAGAATGAAGGAACCGGAACTTTTCCATGTATGAGAGTTGCGTGTGCTGTGGGATGCCCCCCTGAATAGGCCTCATTCGCTCCTGAATTCTTGTTTGGGGAACTACACCCAGTACTCACACAGAATGCCTTGCTTTGCCTCCCTGAGCAGCGCTTAGCTGTGGATTCTGCTACTGCTTTAGAGCCTTAAAAACAATCAAAGAAAGAAGTGGTGGTGACACAGCTGCAGTAGTGTAGCTGCTCTTATTTCTCAGAACTCTTTAAGCTCGCTGCTGACCCACACTGAAGCGTCGTTGCAGCTGTATCATTCAGGGCACCTGAGTGACTGTTTCAGTTACCTGGAGGAGATGTTAAACCTTCCTTTTAAAACCCAGAAAGCCTGCTCAAACTCTGGAAAGTTTTCCTAATTCTTCTTGTTTCCAGTGGTTTTATTGTTGGTGTTTGTTTATTGAGCTATCTCTCTAGACGTTTTCAGGTGAGGAACAGCATACTGCTAATATGGCAAATTTAAACAGGGAATTTTACTTTTTCAAAACATTTTAAGGCCTCCATATGCTTTCTGCATGAAAAGCAAACACCACATGCATGCAATCAGGAGCAAATATTTCGCTCATACCCCTGATCTGTGACTGCTGTAGTCAGATCCAGAAAATTTTCAGAATTGAAGTGGCTGCAATTGAGATTGATTACCAAAACAAACTCAATTGAGTAGTCCTTCAGAGAAGGATGTTAAAGAGACTGTATTGATAAAGCGGAAACTTAAAATTTCCCCTTCAAATAGACAGTAGTTTTATGGGTAAAAGGGAACGCAACATATCCTTTAATAAGAAAGACACTGCTATCTGATTTTTGACATATTCATAGTTGAAAACCTAAAAGTTACTACTGTGCTTAGAAACAAGACCCGTTATGTTTAGTGTTTATGCAGACACTTTTATCTTGTTCTGTTTAAGAATTATGAAATTTATATACATTAATCACTGGATAATAAAGAAGTATTAATGGCACAGTAAAATATTTTATAAAATAAATTGCCTTAGATCCTTCAAACTTTTTTTAAATAGTACTGAAGTTTTAACTGAAACTTGATTAAATGAAACCAATTAGTACTTTACAGAGGAAAGGAAGAAAAATCTCACTATAACAAAGCAACAGTTTACGGGAAGGAGGTCTCAAGTGACACACACCTCCCCCTCAAATTGGGAATGTTTCAGGTGATATGAAATTAATATTTCTAAGTTGAGAACGTTTATTTGGAGTTAGAAGTCACTGTTTTGGATCACCCTTTGCCCGTTGGTGCCTTTTTGTCTCCACTGACTACACAGGGAACTCCTTCATCCTCTGAATTATGGCTGTGTTAAGTTAGAGTCACAGCATGAGTGGGGTTCCATACAAACTGATCAAATGTAATAAAATAAGTCGTCCTCTATTAGCAGCAACCAGTGTTGGATGCCTTCACTTGACTACTAGTGTGTATGCAGTTACGAAGGCTGATGCTTGTTCCAGAAACTTAATCATACTGTCGTGTTTCTTACTACTGTGTTAAACTGGAATACCGTACGAACCTAGAGGTACTGGAAGGGAAGATGAAAGCTCTGATCTCTTATTAGTCTGAAAACTTTATAAACTGCTTTTCAGTAAGGTGTAGTACAGTATAATTTCAGCCATACGTACAACTTTGAATTTAATTGCTTTGTTCTATATTATTTGTTTTTTCTCACACACGCAATTCACAATTCAAGTCTGTTTTTCTCACCTTATTCTGGGTTACAAATTTATACTAGCTGTAATCTAAATTGTATTCTACAAAGATCCGCTAGTTAAATGTCTGTGGAAGTAATTATCACTAGAATTAAAATCACCTTTGACTACAGTGATTGAAAAATAATGAATAAATGTATTTTTAAATGTGCAAATAGGTTTAGGCTTCCACCAGCACTGGGACTATTGTTAGAGTGCAAAGCAAATGACTTTTCAAAGTTAGAAAAACATGAATTAATACTGAAGTGAAAGAAGGATATTTTGGCTAATGACTCAAGAAATATTTCCTGACATGGCGTGGGGTTTCTGTGGGGTCTGAAGAAAGAAAATTTTTTTCCCATGTAAAGTTTGAAGAACTTCTGTGAGCCTCCCCAAATATCTATGGTGAAATATGAGGAATTGGGGAGGGGTTGTGGTATGTGTGTGTTGCTTTTTTTTTTTTTTATTTAAACTAAATTCAGTTTCTTTTTTTCAGACTGAACCTTGCATGAATGCAAGGTTATAGCAAAAATTAATTCTCTTGTTGATATAGCTGTTGCTTTTATCAAATGACAGATCTAGGGGCATTGGTCACTTCCCATCATAGAACTGCCAGTTTAATGTAACAAGGAAGGGAAGGGCAAAGGAGTATGTCACACATTTATATTTCATCTCCTGTATTACTGTAATCCAGTTCTTCCTGTATGACAGTCTGGTCTTCCTTTGAATTAGCATTATCTTCTAATTTTGTATCAGTCACAGTCTTTAAAGTTCTTGCATCAAAGTCACAAATGAAAGTACTAAACTGACTGAATCGCTGAGGAACAGGTTGAGTAAGTTCTCCATTTTAATTATTCCTCATTGGTATAACCTATTGTACCCCTTCAGCCAGTTCTGTATCCACCTAAGAATTTCTTTACTAATCCTTTGTATTCTCCACCTTAAATATTCTCTCTGTGCCTCATACTTTGCTAAGAAATTATCAACAACTCATTCGTAAGGCGGTGGTGTTAATCTAGGTAAGGAAAAATGTATCAATATGAGTAAAGTAAATCTTCTATTTATGCTCATACTATTCACCTGCTCTTTCTGGCCAAATCTGAGACTTCATGTAAATGTTGAGGTTAAAATAATGATTGTTAGTGGCTGATCATTCTGTGAAGTTTGTACTTTTTAGCTGTAGGATATGGCTGCTAAGTAGGTTTTTGGAAGTCTCTGCTAATAGTCTCCATCTCAGGCTGATAATAATTGGATGCATAGAGTTATATAGATCCAGCAGGAATCAGGACTTAATGCTTAGCGACAGGAAGTTGTTGATGTATGTTGTAGTCGAGTGTTCCTCTTAGGGTGTCTGGCTGAAGCTGAGCTAATCGCAGAGTTTCCCTTGGTGCCAGTGCCGGCTATTCACCCACGGTTCACTCTTTCCACTGTAACATCTCTTTGTACTGGCACAACTTCTATTTGTGTAGCTGTTAGGGGAGCCGTATCATGGAATTGACCAAAGTTTAAAATAAGCCTTTGTTTCATTATTTTTTTTTTTGTCTGAGTTGTTGTGTCAATACAATTAAAATGCGCAGTGAAGGTAATAAGGAAATTGAGGCTGCTTAGGGCTGCACTGCTGCTAAAGGTAGCGCTCGTGAATTTATACCTTTAGTGGTGATGCTGATGAGAACAACCCAGCCCTTGAAATCGAAGCTGAATATGTTGGCTTTCAAATTAAAAAAAAAAAAAAAAAAAAGTGGTGAGCTGAAAAACCACAAGCAGGTTTTTCAGCTGAGAATTCTTAAATTATTTCTCAGTGTAGTGTAAAGGCTAATACCGATTTGTCTGCTTTAAAGCCCATGGTAAAAGGTCTGTGTTTGAACAAAAGGAACATTTTCACTTGTGAAATTCCTCATAATGAATTCCTGCAGTTAAAGCTCTTGTTTCTAAAAATCAATTCTAGAAATTTGAAATACTAGATTTTTTACCTGTGTTCTTTCGCACTTTTTAAATTAGGTATCAGCTCTCTTCTTATTTTTAACTTATTTAATGAACCATTGGTCCTTAAGTGTTTAGTGTTTTTTCTGTAATTATTTTCAAGGGAAGAAAGTAAGGATAATATCCTATTCTTCCTGGTATTCTTTTGGGTAGGTAATAATATGAACTGACTGTTCTAAATGTAAGCATATTTGTGTTAGTTTAATGAAGTATTGTAACAATACAGTGTCAGAAAAGTACTTTACTGGGAAACAAACAAAACCCCCTTTGTTTCTGGGTTTGGTATAACTGGTATAATTGTCATCACATTACTTTTCTCTAGAAAAGCAGAGGCTAAAATTACTTCAATGAAGCTGAAGTTTCATGAAGCTGAATTAGTTTAATTCCCTGGTGATGTTAATACATTGCAGTTGAAACTATTTGAAGTTTAAGAATCCAGTAGTTCCAAAACAGCAGGTTGTTTCTTGTGGATGCACATAATTTTCAGAATTCACAACTTGCAGTGACACAAATAGCATTGTGGTTTTGTTCCATCTTTCAAAATACAGCATTTTGACTACTGGCTGTGATTGCATCAATAAGCGCTCCTTCAATTTAATGGAAGTATAAATTCCTTGAGTGAAGATACCAGCACATTGTGTGAAATATGTCTAACATAAAGGAACTCAAAGTCTTTTTACCTAGAGGGCTGCGCAAATGGCAGTTAAGTACAAATGGCAGTTAAGTAGGGTGAACTGTAAACATTATATTGGACTTCGTTAGCTGGAGAAATGTGGTGACTGTTTCAGCATGCAGGAGAACATGCGTATTTGAGATTAACATTTCACTTTTTCACTCTTCTGTTTTATAGTCGCTCCTGCTTACGGTTTCTTTTTGCAGGTCTGAATCTTTGAGCATCAAATTTGACATGGAAATCAGAGCTAAACAAATGTCAGTTAGTGAAGTAATTAGTAAATTGTGTTTTAATGTAATTTAATCACATACTGAATGAAAAGAGAAACTAAAACTTGTGAGTGTGTCAGGAAGTCACTGGGGGTAGACAGAAAAAAGAACAACAGAATTGAAATTGCAGAGGAGACAACACTTTCTCTGTGTTCGCTCTGATTTTTTTTTTCTCTTTTCAAACATACGTAAAGCATTCTTACGAATTTTTAACTTGCAGTGTTATTGTATGTTCTTATAATGAAATGGTTGTGGATGGCTTTAACGATAGATAAGTATAGTGCTAAAGGCCAAGGTCTGTGACTGCAGCAAAAATGTGGCATTTTGATGTTTGTCTTCTGTATAAATTCCATAAAGTTTTTCTATTTTAACTTTCAGTCTTTCTTTTCAGCCCTTATTTTGGGGAAGAGTTTTACTTTGAGATTCCAAGAACATTCCAGTGGTTGTCCTTCTACATTTATGATAAAAGTGTTTTGCAAAAAGACCTGCGTATAGGTAAGTTCTGGGATACTGTTTACATCTTGTGTTAACGTTTGGTTATTTTCAGTATCATTATCTGTAATGCTAAGGATGAAATTATTAAAGTGATGCATTTTTCAAAACACAGTGTATAGTGCACAAACTAAACGTTCCTTTAGACTTTGAAAAGCAGGATTTTGTTTCCTTCCTTTATTCTAGGATATTAAAATATGTTTGGTTTTTAGGCTGATAGGACATTTTATAGTCTTATAGTCTCAATACATAATTCTTTTTAAATTCCGTTTTTTCTCCACTTCTGCTTCATTGGAATATTTGAGTAATTGTCACTACCTATAGGACAGAATGAATTGTGGAATAAGTGCAATTGTGGAATAATTCTTAACACTGTGTATAGATTTTTTTATTTTTTTTTTCCTTTGTCAGTGCAACCTGTAACTTAGTGACTTACAAAGCATTTTGCAGCAACTTATGTATTTCAGGTGAAAAGTTACAGGGGGTGGAATTATTATTGTGGGGTTTTTTTCCCCACTGCATAATGGCTCTATTGCAGCTGCTATTTGGATACAGTTGCTATAAAGCTCAGTCTGCTGTGGAAGAAGCCTTCACATTGCTTGAATTGAGGAAGGAAATAATTTGCACCAGGATGCCAGATAATTTGGTATAATAACAGCTTGGCAAATAACAATCGGAAGAGTAAAAGACATCTACCTTCAGTTTCCTAAGCAGTCTTCAGCACTGTTACTGTTCACTCAAATCTTTATTATGTTATTTCCAGCCACAAGTGTGTTCTTTATTTGACCTAATCTTGTTATTAGTGATACCCAAGATAACACGTTGTAATTAACTTAATTTGGCTTTATATAAACTATTTTTCTGCTTTATTTATGCTTCATGTTCCTTGTTTCCATAAGCTTTTCATATAGCATAGTAAGCTTATAAAAAAACCCAAAAAACTAAAAGAGAGTTTAAGCAAAAATGAAACTTCAGATCTGTTTAAATATTTGTCCTAATTAGATGAAAGTGATATTTATGCTTCTCTTTCCTTGCCTCCCTCCCCCAGGAAAGGTATCAATCAAAAAAGAAGATTTATGCAACTACACAGGAAAAGAGAACTGGTTTATGCTTCAACCTGTTGATTCTAATTCGGAGGTTCAGGTAACTATTAAACTGCATACTTACATTTTTTAAGTATAGATAAGTGCATGTAATAATAGAAGTCTTGTGAGACAGTTGTGTCTTTCAGCTTGATTAGAGAATAGTGCATATTTGACATTTCTAAATTGGCTGTATTGTTCCCCATGATACGTAAAACTGGCAGAAGACTTGAAGCAACTGTTTCGGAAATGTCTTAATAGTATTTTGATGTCTAAAATCGTTGCAAGAGGAGCTATGTACTTGAGACAGGTGAATGATCTGGGAAACTACTGAATCATTTTTTTAGTCCGTTTTGGTGTTATCTTCAATGATGACTGATTATGTGACATGAAATGGTTAAAGTATCCAAAACTAAAGGTACTTGTGCTCTTCTTATTTATCTCATTTTGAAATACTTTCTGCATTCAGTATCAAATAACTTGCACTTCAGAGCTGCATTTTGGCCTGTGGTTCCAGTTCTTCTGACAGGTTTATTCTAGTCATAAGTAAAAATGAGATGGCTCTAGATGATGCAGCAATTCTCTTTTTGGTTTGAGGAACAAAACAGCAGTATTCTTGAGAATCTCTTAGCCTTTTTGCTGTGATAAACAATTTAGATTTTGATAGTTTTCTCAGATATGCCTAAGGGCAAAAGTCTTAAACTTGGCAGTTTGTATTTTTCTAGTAACCTGAAAGTCCCTCTGGGTAGGGAGAATCCTGTATGCTTTTACAAAAAAAAAAAAGAAAAAAAAGAAAAAAAAAAAAGACATTATTTTCCAGGATTAATCATCTCTGAGCTATAAGTTTACATGCAGCTGTTGGGTATGTAGGAGGGCATGTGATTGCTTTACATGAAGACAGATTTTCAAAACATCTGAATACCACTTTCTCTTATCTGTTGAAAACCAGTCCTCGTTCAGTTAGGGTAGAATATAATAGAATAGTTTGGTTGGAAGACACCTACAGATCGTCTAGTCCAACAACAAGTTGTCTCATTCTTCTTCCAATTTTTCCATCTAATCACTCTGAATATTTTAGAAAGTCCTTTCCAGATATAAACTGAAATGCAATTTCTGCTTTGATTTAAATATTGTTATGCTTACTATGTTTTTTCTAAGTCATAAAAATGTATTGAATGAAAGATTACTTTTTGTCAGAATACTACATGAGCAGATATGAAAATTCAATTATAATATTCCATTAATAGAAGTTACCAATTTCTTTCATATTGGAAATAAAGAGTTTTTAATTTTTTCATGGCTTTGTAGCTCACAGTGGAATGTAAGCTCTTATTGATACTTTTTTATGTCTGGGACATGTGTAAAGCACTCTCCTGCATGAGACTTCCATTAAAGGATTACCTTTTTTGCTAAGGTGTATGCTCTTCGTTGGAATCTTTCCTTGAGTTAGGAGACCTGGGTAGGTTTCTCCTCTGTCCTGCTCTCTGTTTTCCATGAAACTTGTAACAGCAAAGCTGAGCCCACTTCCCATCTGCCAGATTTGGCTGAAATCTCACTGGTTTAGATGTGCCATACCGTACTGAAATGTATTCCTCAAAGATTCCCAAGATGATTGGTGAGACATGGCTGAAAATAGCAGGCTTTCACATAGTGTGTGTGCAGAAAAAGTACACAAATGTTTATGAAGTTAGATAACAGTTTTGGGGGGAAAAAAGATTGTTTTCAGGTGTGCTGCTCATGAAACAGACTGTGAAAATGCAGTAGCAATTCAAAAACCAAAAAATGCGTAACTGGTTTTGTAGTTCTGAAGTTTAGGTTGGTGATTTGGACACTCTGGGTTTGGCTCCTTTGTTACTCTGTCAGTCTCGGACTGGTCCACAGCTCCATCTTCCTCTAGTCAGTATCTGAAAATTGATTGTTAATCCATTTGTAAAGTCATAATGGTACCTACCAGCTTTTGATCATCCCTGAGATCTACAGCTGAAAAGTGCGTTCACATAAAGTGCGCTGCTTATTTTTTGCATAGGAATGGCTGATTTTGTGTTTTGAACTAAAACCAATCTGCACAACCATGTTTAAAACCAGGTTGCATATTACATCAAAAGTTCTCATACAGATCTGCAGATCAGCCACTTCAGGAAACCATCGCGCTGCTCTCATCAAACAAAACAACAAAAATGTACCCAAAACTCTCCATACATGTCAGGGAAACACTTACTGAGCACCATGTTACTGTAACCATCGTAGTGCTGAGTTTTGAACAAACTACATACAGATAGTTCCCAGGAGCAGTAAACTTTGTATTTTACCCCTATCAGTCAGTGTGGAACGCATGAGTTGTGTTTATTTAAAAAAAAAAAAAAAAAGCAAAAGGAAGATGTTTAGGCCATTCACAAGGTCTGCCTACTAAAACTAGTTAAGTCAACTATTGCAATATGTAGTACTAACATTGTCTTTTCATTTGTCATTAAAAAACTTTGCCTTGTAAGGCTGTTGGCATGCTTCTCGGTATCCTGTTTTTATCCTGTAAATCTATTTTTGTAATTAAGTTTCTCTGCTTGACAAATATTTCCTTAATGTACCTGTGTTCCAATCCATGTAGTAACAGTTTGCAAAACACTTGGCAGGCATCCCGAGATAGTTACATTTTAAAACTTCCTTATAAAAGAGACTTCACTTCTCCTCCCATGTGACGTACAGAGAGAGAAGCACAACCCTTGCCCCAGGGAATTTACGATAAAAACATTTCAATTTTATGTCAAAACCTAAGTGCTATATGTGTGCAAGGTCAGCTAAGGGTTTTACTTCCATTTTAACATCGTACCGCAAAACTGTAGTTCAAATTATAGCTTGCTTCTTTTGCCACACTTTAAAATTACCTCCCAGGTCCTTTCCCTAAGAATCGTAATTGTGGGCAGGCCAGGGTCATCTGATGTTCCCTTTAGCAAACAGATAAATTCCAAGAATGCTGATGAGAGTGTGGTTTAGAAGAAAGGCTGTGTCAGTGTGTGGTTGCCTTAGATGTGAAAGCCAGCACACGCAGCCAGGCACTGAGAGTAGCAGCAGTATTGTTCAGGCTGTAGGTGTTTGGAGCAAGGTTATAGTACCAATTTTTGGTTGTCCCAAGAAAGTTACCTATCATGGTTTGGAGGTTTTGGAGCCTTTTATTGAGAGGGCAGAGTGGGCTGGGCCTTGCGGAGTTCTGAAGTTAATCCATGCTGTGCCATCATTTATGGATTTTTTTTCATAGTGCATCCTACTATATCAGAAACGGAAAAGGAGGAAGCCAGGTTTAGCAATTATCGCCACCTTTTCATCTCCTTTGGTTGTGTTTCCTGTTCCATGAGTACATCAGCAGATTTCATGAGATAGTTGAAAGCTGCACGGGGATGCATAATAAATTTCTAAATGATCTTCAATCTGGTGGGATGGACAGGATTTCACAGCTGGATATTAAATGTTGTTGTTTATGGCTACTACTTACTATTTTACTTTTCTAAGTATACCTAACTGCCTTCAGAGTCTGAGCTCATTTTAGAACTCTCCCCTGAAATGCTGATAAATTCACTGTCTGTTTGTTCAAGGGTTCATCTTGTGTTTAGGAGAAAAAAGCTGAGAGAGACTTTTGCTTGTGGTACTTCCTCATTGGAAGAAATATTTTTCTGTGTGTGTGTTAAATCTGTGGAGGCTTCACCAATTCATGTGCTGTCTGCAGCTGAGGATAATGCTTCTCTCTATCATTGTCTCTCGAAGTTCAAATGCATTCATCATACTCTACTTGCAGGATATGTGCTTTAGAATAGATACTTGCTTCAAGTGGGTATATTGGAATTACGTTAAATAGCTTCTAACTGTAAACTATATTATTGTTCTGATTACTACTTTTAAAATAAAGGCTTTTAAAACTATTTGTGTTTCTCTCTTGCTTTTTCAGGGAAAAGTTCACCTTGAATTAAAACTGAATGAACTGATAACAGATAATGGATCTGTGTGCCAGCAACTAGTAGTACAGTAAGAAAATACATTAATTCTTGAATATTTAGTTGCTTGTTACAACGCTACGTGACTTGTCTCTCTTAATACTGAATGTCTGCACATTCTGGTACCAATAACATTTTTCTTGAAGCCTGCCTTGCTGAGGGAATGGGTATATGCTTAGGGAACTCCCGCAGAAGTTTTTTGCTAGCTGCTCATCTCTGTTGCTCCCAAAGCTTTATTAGGGCTCAGCATGGCTATCTGCTATTGGTTCAGTGTCTTGTAATTCCAGTTGAATTGGGTCTGGTGAGAATGCTCGGAAAGCCACTGCAGCTGACAGCCAGAACTTGCAGTGCTTCTGTTAGGAACAGTGTGAAACTTTTTCAGTAGTAATATTTTGGTTTGGTATGTGAAAATCCACTTTTAGTTTTGCTTCAGAATCACTTTCTCATGGTTAACCATAATAAGGAATGTTTATAACAAAACAAAGTACAGGAGTAGCCATTTTGGAGCATTATAATGTTGCCACGTGTCAGTAAAATTTTTTAGCAACAGCTTAAGGAGGTTTCACTACCAAACTTCATTTTGACTCCAAAGTGTAAATATATTAAAACATGTCAAAGAGCCTCATAGAAACAGTAATTTTTTGGTATATGTTATTTAAAAAAAAGACACATTTCACCAATATTAAAGAAAAAGCACAGAATGAGACACATTGGAAGATGCTAACCAGTCTGCACTCTTGTATTGTTACTCTTAGAGCTGTGTTTGATAATGATCCTATGTGATGGCTTTGGGATTCTCAATATACAGGTTACAGAGATAAGTCACAGAAGACAAAAATTCTGCATGTACCAGACATTCTCTTTATTCATTATTAAACAACATATTTAAGGCCAGAAATTGGTAAGAAGCTAATGCAAATACAGCTATGCAAAAATGTTTTGACAGTCTCATAAAAAGTATGTCTGATAAGAGCATATTAAAAGATACTGGTCTCTAGGAACTAATCCTATCCTTTACTTTGGAAGAAGTGCGACAGCCTTCTGTGTTACTTGCCTCTAGGAGACTGTTAGCTTTTGTTGAAAAGACCAGTGGAAACGAATGGCTGGCAGAGAGTCAGTGAGGTTGGCAGCGTTCTCTTGTGACTCTCTACGTTCTCAGCGTGAGTCAGGTTCAGGAGAACGAACCAGTCTTATCACAGTTTTTTATTTTTAGTGCTTCAGAGAGAAATAAAGGCTGTTCTGCGCTTGTCTCTGAACAGGTTGTGGGATAGGCAATGTGAAGAAAAGGGTACAGACAAGTGGGTTAGAGACTAAGGAAAAATTAAGATTAAAAACTCAAAAGGCAGTGAGATTCTTTAATTTTGCTTTCCAGCTTTATTCATTAACTTACATTTATTCAGAGTGTGAGGTTCTTTCTTTTTTTTTTTTCTTTTATTTTTTTTTTTAATCTTCTCTGAGAATTTAGTATGAAAGAATGGCTTGTATTGTGAAACTGCAAGGGGAGGAAATGGTGTGTGGTCTTCCGTTTGTCTCAGTGACTTCATGTTCAGATCAGCTCCAGGGAGCAGGGGGAGACCATTACACTGTCAATTTTGCTAATATAATTTTCATTATGAAGTTTGAATTACATTCTTTCTGTCATAGTCAGCTGTCTAAACAAAGATGAGTAGTTTAGTTGCAGCAAGACCTAGCAAAATAATCTCTTTGCTCTTCTGTTACTTACTTGGTATGAAAAGAGGAGCTAGTTCTGTGGTAGAACTAAGCCAGTGAAACTGGTAATGCTTTAGTGGCTATTTGTTGGCTGATAATTTAGGTAAGATATGGAAGCTTGCTGTACATAGATGTATATTTATAACTTAAAGATAATTCTGAACGTGTTTCTGGTTGTATAGTGGCAGCAGCTTGGTTCGTTGGAAGTCCTGCTGCTCCTATTTTTGTGTCCCACTTGCAGCACAAGCAGAATTAGAACAGCTTTAACCCCCATGGACTATTCACTGCCAAAAGCTGCCTGGAGCACTTTAGTCCAAGTTAAATTATTTTTTCTATTTTTAAAACATGTTTGGATTTTTCATATCATGGAGAAAAGTTGATTTAGAAAGTTACTGTTGCAGGTTGCAGTTTTGAGTAGGAAGTGGGTTACTCACTGTGCCCTCTCTTAGGATCTCTTTATGACAGAGATAAACGATGAAAAGGAAGACAGGGTTCTCTCGTGGTTGCTGTATTCACCCACTCACTGACATGTGGCAGAGGATTGTGCGTTAAACGCTGCAGTATTACATCAGTACTCTTGTCTTCATCTGAGATTATGAAATGCTCTAGAGTTCCTTAAATAAAAATGTTTATCACACAAGCTGATAGCCTTGAAATAAATGGCTGTATAAGTAATACATTGTACATAAATATATTTTTGGATGTGCATGTTGAGAGTATGAGAAATATATCCATCTCTCACTGGATATAGTATTATAGAAATGGGTGCGAGAGCATTTTTGAGCCTTTTGATCTTAAGGCATGAGGAAGTTACTGAAAATACATGAGATTTTTAAAAATTCTGCTTATTTGGTAAACTTCTGAGGATAATTAGTCAGTGATGCACTTATTGCTATGGTTTGTTAGTCACCAGGCCCTGGGAAGTCATTGTATTAGTAACTCCTTAAAAAAGCTGAAAGATAGGAAGTAGCAGAGATGTGATTGAGTAAAAAAAAGACAGAGTAGGCATATATTTGTATTTCTGTCCCTGCCTCTTCTTGATTTATCCAAAACTGAAAAAGTGTTGGCCAAAGGAAAAAAAAAAAATAATGGAATAAATAATTCTTAAAATTCAGGTTATAATACTTGCCTTCAGTGTTTTACTTCACATTCAAATTAATGGTCTCTCAGTGTAAAGAGACGGGGAAGCTTTTAAACCTTCACCAGTTACATTTTTTTGTAGGATAAGAGATTTCTAGATACTTGCGCTGGCTTCTGTGCAGAGGTAAGTTTCTGATGGATTTCCACCATGTCTTCCCTGAGAGTCCAGAAGTTCTACAAAGGTGAAAAGTAGTAGCTATAACTTTCACAACACAAGATTAAAGGTAGTGTTAAGCATGCAGACAATAGCAAGCAATTCGAGGGTTCTGCTTCTGAGCATTATCTGGAGCCCCCCATCACCTTTTTTGTTTCTGGATGAACCAAAGCGATTAGACCTGACTAGGAGATGGATTTGTATTATTTTGGTTCTGTTGACATGGTTGTAGAAGCTGTTTTTGCTGGTCTTGTAGATGGGTTTTATGGTGAGGATTGATTTAAAACCTGAAGGTAATTCCAGTAGGAAGCTGTTTCTTAAAGTTAAGGATTTCGACAACAGCAAGCTGCTGCTGATGCTAGCCTCTTACAGCTGATGTGGGAGGGAGGAAGGCTGGCTTCATTTCTCATGCTAGTATGCATAGTAAAAACAACTTTTCCAAACAATAAGTTGTTGGTAAAAGAACATGTGATTTTTTAGAAAGGTAAGTGTTGCTGCATATAACAAAACCGGGAATGCAATTCCTCATGTTTCTTTCTTTTTGTACTCTGTCCCACCACCCACCCCCTTCTGGTTTTGTTTGTAATTTGGATCCTTGTTAGGGCTCTATTCCCCAGCTTTATGTAAGGGAAGTAAGGTTGAGGAAGAATAAATATTAATATATCGCAAACTAACTTTGTATCAGTGAAGCTGTGGATGACAGTCAAAAAAACCCTAAACCCCTCACTTAAAAACTGGAAGTTTCCTTCTTTTGCTCAAGTTGACAAAAAGTGGTCACATACAAGATATACCACAACTGACTGATCTGGTCTTACTTGATGCTCGGGGGTGGGGGAATGGTGGCCAATTTTCTTAAGGTGGGACTTTCTGAAGCCAACTGGGGCTTTCAGGTTGTATAAGCACTCTAAATACGTGACATTGAAACACATTTTTCCCTGGAGAACGTAAAATTAGGACTTGTAATTGCTTATCTTGGATCAATGAAGCACTTATACTATTTTTGAAATACAAGCAAAAAGTTAATCTTACTTTGGTGAAAGACTATCTTAGAGACTACTTACAGTGGACTAAGCCCTGATTTTACCCATAGTTTTTGTATTAATTGGAAATGTGCTGTTAAACTTTATGCAGGTACACCCACAGACCGTTTCTGAATTAAAATTTTGCTTTGCTTCCGATACTAGTTGTTTCCTTTTCTAATGTGTGAATGAGAAGGGGAAAAAGATAATGCAATAGATTAGCTGCTGACTCAGTGTGGGCTCTTTTTTTCAAAACCACATTGGCGTGCATAGTAGCACATTTCAAAAATACGTGCTTACAGCTCTCCTTTCTGGGAGTCTGTAAAAACAAGTTTGTGTGACCATTGTTTGTGTATTTGCTGCTGCTGAAATGGGTGATACTTGAACAGTCTCTTGCCAAATTAGGCTACTGGATGGTAGTACTTGCCTTCTCCTTGTTTAGCATGACTTCAACTCTGAAAGAAACACTTCTATGTATTCACAACGTGAATACTTGAAAGCCCAGAAATGGTTTACTGCAGCTAGATTTTGCCTTTTTTTGCACTTTCCTAAATAAATTATACGCTGTACTATCTTAAATTGACCTGTCAGTTTGTTACTGTCCTGTTTATACTTGATCTGCTGACATGAAGAAGGAAACAAAGATTTTTATGAAGTGTACAAATCCTAACGGCTGCAGTTACTTAGTTTCTGTGCTTGGAGGATTTCAGTTGATTTGGATGGTGGAGGTAGAGTCGCTCAGTCATTGAGGGGGTTTATTGCAGGCTGTGTCATTTTATGGACTTGTTTCCATTTTATGAGCTGAATATACGCCAGTTGCATCTGAAAGGCTCATATTTCCTGTATGAAACTCCTCTTGCAGAACAGACCACCGAGATGTGAAGCAAGAATTAATGTCAACTGAAAGATCTCTTACGCTGTACTCATCCGTAGTTTGAGAAAAGAACAAAAGTCCTTCTGTTAGCTATTGCTTAGACTTTACATAGAGATGTAGTAGTTGTAAATATAAAGTAAAAGGCTTCTAAGTTCCTGTTTACTTCTTCAAACTCTGTGTATTTATGCCTTTAGAATGAAAATTGCTTGTGCCAGCCTAGGTAGATGAAACCATTTGTTAAAGCTGAAATGTTTACCATATGGTGGAAATATATTTATTATGGTTGTCAGAATAGGAATGTATATAGTGTTATTTTCTTTTTTGATTGGTCAAAGTGTTTGGGGTGGTGTTTTTTGTTGTTTTCTTTGTGGGATTTTTTTGTTTGGTTGTAGAAGATTGCAGTTCTAGCACTTTGCCTGATTCTTTGGGGCAGGGCAGTATTCCTGTGAAACTTGCTAGCTGGTAGACTCGTTGAGGTGGCACTTTTCCATTTCTGTTAAGTCTACTGTAATTGAGACACTTCAAACATCTTCAGAAATTTTTAAGCATGTTTACTGGAGGCTGTTTGTGTAGTAGCTTAAAACTCTCTGCAATAATTCAGTCTCGTGTATTCAGTCCCTAGGGAGTAACAATCCAGTTTGATACCGCTGAGTTGATTTAATGGCTTCCTACCCTTAATGGCTACTTGCCTTGCACTGCCTTCACAGCTTGTGAGGTCTTCGGCGTGACTAGGTTAATTCAGGTTGCCAAATCACCAAAGGCAACAGATGCAAGGCAGGAGCGTAAGAGGAGGAGGAGGATCCACCATTTCAGTGCAGTTCAGCCAAGTGAGCCGTGCTGTCAGGTAATGGCTCTAAAGCAGGCTCCAGGCGGTGACTGGGGAGCTAAGGGATGGTTATGACTGGCCAGCTTAGAGTGAGAGATGGAAGAGGAGGAAGTGAGGTAAATTTGGAACAAAGTTCTTGAGCCTGATGGGTCTGAAAAGGAAAAGATTTGGGAATATTAAGAGTTGATGGTCAGGGGGAGTTGGGGTATTGGTGGTTTTTTAAGATGTCAGAACAGGGTAGGCTGTCTAAGCTAGCTAGACCTTACTTGCTGGCAACAGAGCTGGGACTTGGGCAGGAGATGAAAAGGGAATGCTAGAGCTGCCTACACAGGGAGACTGGCTGGAGCATGAAATCAGCTTGAAGTGACAGATCTGTATGATGAATCTGGAGATTCTAGTTCTGCTGCAAGGCTGGGTAGTTGTCAGTAAAATGTTTTTCAACTTGCAGGAAATCACAAACAAGCCTTGTTTTGGTTTGTGTATGTTGCAGTCAAGCTGTAAGATGACGTGGGAGGCCAGAACAAGCTGTTTCTGTAACCAAAAGTAGGGCATTGTGACCAGTTTTTGTTGATATGATAATACGCATTTTCCCACATGATGTCAAGTATGCAGATCATTCATGCAGTGATCAGGGAAGGAGTGAGAAACATCATACATAGGGAAATAAACTGCTTTCTGTAGGACTTATATATATATTCGCTAGAGAAATACAGGAGCTTGGTGAACATGACATAGGCTGTAGGAAGAGAAATGGTGTCGTTCTTGTTAAAATAGTTGAATTCTATCCAGATAATTTTGACTTGATCCATCTGCTATGAATTTCCTATGAGATTCAAGTTGCGGCTAACATATAGGTACACTCAGCGCTCACACCTGCAACCGAAAATCTCTGGGAGCTGCAGAGACAATATGTTTAGTGCTACAAAATACCGCGTAGTCTGAAAGAATCAAGTCCGAGCTGCCTCAAATCAGATACCCCAAATGACTGAAAAGTCTAGACAGTTTAATTTTGTCGCCACTCTTCCTATGTCACGTGTGTGTTGGGGGAGGAATCAATTAACGCTTATGAAACAACTGGATGTTTCAAGAACCCGTTTAAATGGTGGGTTTGAAATCACTGTAGGGTTCATTGTGATTCAAAAATTATTGCAATGCTGAAGGCCACGTGCTTGAAAACTGGAAGAAAAATAACAAATGATTGTGCAGTGGTTCAGCACTAAATGTTCCCTGAACTGGCTAAGACAAAAGGACTTTTGGGGGGGAAAATACCATCTGGTTTACAGTCTCGCCGACTCCAAAAAGGGTGGAGTTTTGAGGCAGCACAGGAGTGTTAGTGTCTGGTTTTTTTCCCCACTAGTGAGTGTTTTAGTGAGTTTGCAACTCCTGTTATCCTTCTAACACTGCTCTTCTACAGTACAGGAAGCATTTACTTAGCAGTGTGTAGCTGCTGTTGCTGCTGTGTAACTTTAACTTGATTTGCACAACTTAATATTCCATATGATAGTATTAGAATGTTTACCTGATTATTTATGTGAACTTAGAGCAGAAAAGTGTATTTTCCTCCTTAAGTTACATAGGTCTTGGATTTTACTCAAACTGGCTAATTAGGGCAACAGAAACTTGCTAGCATTAATTTAGTTAAGTTCCTGTAATACATTATTTAAAAATAGATGATCTTAAAAAGAGAGAGCAGGAATGTAACATTCAGATCCCATTTGTGTCTTACTTGTTTATAAAACTTCGTAATCTGCTGAATATTTCCGAACATAATAAATACTACAATGTGCGTGGCTATATTAGAGCATCATTTTGCTAGAAAGTCTGGTTTCTGCTGTAAATGTACAAACTCTTTTGCTTTACTTTTGTTGTTCCAGCTGGTTCTAGTTAATACTCCTATGTGGGCAGCATCTGAAGGTTAGTCAGCTTGCTGACCCAGCTCTGTTTCTAGTAGTGTTGCTGCGATGGTGATTCAAAAAGACTGCAACTCTTCAGAAAAGGTCCAGAAGATGTGTCTCTGTGCCCATGAGCATTACTTTCTAACCATCCCATCCCTTTTGCATCAGGACTGGTGAATAGTGTGCCTATGTACCTGTTAAACATCATCTTATAACTTACTGCACGAATTATGGAAGAAAACAATATTTTTTTTTAAAGGGCTGTTTAACCCTGATCACACACTATTGTGAAAAGAGTTTGGAAATAAACTTTATATACTGTTTCAAAGGTAAACTGTTTTTTTTTTTTTTTTTTGTGGCTGAATAGCATGGATGGAACCTAAACATGCTAGGACTGCATACTAATATTTGGATGCTTAATTTTAAATAACGTTTCAGGATGTGACTTTGCATTTCTCAACTTACTCAACTCAGAATGTAGTTTAGCTGAAACAAAATATTTGAATCCCTTTTAATGCCTTCCAAATGCAGTTGCTGACACATGAATGAGGCCATGTAGCTTCTTGTGGGCCTTGAGAAGTCAAGTTTAAAAGCTAATGAGGGCTGCAGTTTCCCCTAACAGCAGTTCATTTTACTTAGGATTTTGCCATGCATGTGTGATACTAGAATGTCTTTTATCGAAGCAATTCCAAGAATTGTGTTCTTACAGAGCCCCCTAAGTCCGAACTTGAGTAGTATCTTGTATTACTATCCAGAGATCTGTAGTTACGATCTACCTTAGCTACATACATTATGTTGGATCAACGTATATATCGGTGTGTAATACAGCAGGACTTAAAATAATATTTTAAAAAAGAAAGGATTGTTTGTGTTTTATTTTTTAAGCCAAAGACATCGCTTCACTGATCTATTGGTTGCCTTTTCCTTCTAGCATAAAGGAGTGCCATGGGTTGCCTCTTATAAATGGACAGAATTGTGACCCTTACGCAACTGTCTCTCTTGTGGGGCCTTCCAGGTAACATTTTAGTATACAATTAATCTAAAATACTGTGATTTAAACTGGAAAAGAAAGTCATAGGTTTTAAGCAAAATCTTTAAAATACAGAAAAATCTTAAAATGCTTTCTGGGTATGTCACATCTTCCATTGTTACTGTACTCTCCCCTTCCCTTCCATACTCTCAAGATGTTCAGGTGCTTGGTCTGTCTGAATGGCCTGCACTAGTCAAGAGCCAGTTGTCACTCACTTCGTTCTTTCTTCTCAAGTTTTGCACTGGACTCTTAATATCTGCACTGTATTTCCTATTAATATTTGTCTAATTCCTGTGTGGAATGATGTAGTCAATTGCTCATTCGCTTTCGTGTGTTCGTTTTTCTTAATGCGTGAGCTTCTTTGCAGCAAATATTTAGCAGTTGGGAGGAAGCAAGAGAGTAGAGGTTCTGGTGAGACCTTTCTAATGCCAGCACCTTCATAATGCTACTCCAAGTCACCACAGTTTAAATGCCTCCTTTTTTCAGATTGGTAATCCTGAATAGCTGTTGGGGTTTTTCATTTAAGAAATACCCCATTTCCCCCACACTCACTATCTGCAAATCCCTGCCCAATAACATCTGAAGTAAGCTAGTTTTCAGTTGTTTCTTTTTTGCAACATCAAACCTAAGTCCATCTGCTTTCTCCAGTACTGAAGAATTGCCACTGTAAGCATAGTACCAGAATGTCTTCTAGCAAATTTGCATGTTTTAAAGACTTCAGAAGAATTGTCACTGAGTAAACTCTGAGTGAATGGGGGCATTTTTTTCCTCCTTGGTTTCCTTCTTAGGTTTGGGTTGATTTTTGGGGGTGGGTTGGTTGGGCTTTTTTGAAGAGGAGTAGGGAGATTCAACCATTATATCTAGGAAGCATGGTGTTGATTGCCAAAGAAGGTAAATTGACATATATTTCCTGTTTGAGTCCTCTGATACAGATGGAACTGTGTGAATGTTGGTCCCACACAATATTTACCCTGTTGGTATGGGAATATATGTGCAAATCTGGAAAATCTTAACCAGGAACTTCTGTCAGTCTCATGCATGTGTGACTCATGTATCATGACTGGAATACTTATATGGCCAGCGCCTGAAAACAGCTAGTTGATGTCTAGGACAATTTTTCTTCTCCCTCGTCTGTTTTTTCCAACACATTTTCTATTTGTTTCTTTTAGAAAGCATTTTTATACTATCATAGGCCTTTACTAAGACTGTATTCTTTTATAAGACGTGTAAAATGAAAAAAAAAAAAAAAATTACTATATAAAACACAAGGGAGTGGTGAGCAATTGTGATGTTTCAACCTATGCTTTTTAGCATCTAGCGTTAGCAGCGATTCCTTCCAAAGGAGGTCTAAGCCTCTGTAAAGAAGTAGTGGGTATTTCCCCAATAGAAGAGGGTGGGAAAACCAGAAATTGGCCGTTGAACAAGGTGAGGAAAACTGTTCTTGTAACCTGCAAGCACCGGTAAAGAAATTGTTTGCAGACTTAAGTCTGAAATGCTTCAGAAATTGTTGATATATTTTACTTCATATGTGTAAGTTACACTCGTTTGTGAAATGAAATAGAAACTTTGGGCTGGACAGATGCATGATCTATAGATACAGCACTTGAAATTTTAATTTTTCAAACTATGTTGTGAAGATCAACTGATTTTAAGATTTTCTTTATGATCTCTAAAACAACAAAAATGTTTTAACTTAAATGCATGGATCCTTCTTGACAATAGAATGTCTTTAAAATTATGTGTTTAAGTTGTCTATGGTAAAAAATTTTACCACATTGGAACAGGAATGACCAAAAGAAGACCAAAGTAAAGAAGAAAACAAGCAATCCGCAGTTTAACGAAACATTTTATTTTGAGGTAACTTTTTGTGTAGTATTCTGCCTGTTTATGTGTTTTGTGCAACCCTTCAAATATTTCTAAGCAAGCTGCAGTGCCTAACGCAGAAAGCCCTCTTCAAGCAAATTGAAGAGCTTTTACTAGCCTCTCAAATGTAAGTGAGTGACATTTCAATTTCTGGGGCCCACCAGACAGTAGCGTTCCCCTTCAATTGCTATGTGAAAAATTACTTCCTCACAAGCACATATGTGAAGGTAACTTGTTATCTTGAATTTACTTTATATAGCATGTCAGGAGTTCTGAGAGAACTTTGTCTATCCTGTGAATTCTATTGAGCTAAAAAAAACCCCAACTTATTTCTGTAATAAAACAATGAAGCGATGATACCCAATAAAGGCTAATGTTATTACTTTATTAAAAAACTTAACTTTTCTGTTACTTAGGATTTGATTTCAGTTCTACAATTAGATGTGCCTTAAATGTATTATAATTTGCTCTGTTCATATAGATCCTGGTCCTACTGGTCCTACTTCTCCTAAGTGAGAAATTGTTCCATGTTTTTGTATAGAGTATCAACACATGGCGCGTGTTTCGGTTGACCTGCTCTAGATACTGAGTGTAATTTCTTAGGAAGCAAGATACTAGGATAAAAATGTTATCCAAACCACTCTGATAACTCATGACTTACGATTTATTTGGCTTAAACTGAGAATGCAAGCAGTCAAGAAATGAGGACAATTAAAATAAGAGGTTATAATTGTGGTATAAGTAGGGCAAGCAGAGTAGACTTCTTATTTGTTCTTTCCTTAAACATCTCAGAATTAACTTTTAATGCTTTCTTGGGGCTCATACTGAAACTAAAGAAATTCTTGCCAGTTTCATGTCATGTTTCCTGAGTGTTTTTCTAATAGTTCTATACTATAATTCCCTTAGATATCAGATAGCCCTCATCAGGCTCCACCATGAGCCCTTCTTGACCCATTTTTCACCTGCTTTCTGTCGAAGGGCAGTTTGTTTGGTGAACTGAACTTTTCTAAAAGGAACAATAACTATTTACCAATGTTAAAGAGGCAGGGTTTTCTTCGTTTCTTTGCCATCCATAATACAACAGTAAAAAGTGTGTTAATAGGAGGAATTTACTTCCAGGTAACCAGGTCCAGCAGTTACACCAAAAAGTCCCAGTTTCAGGTGGAAGAAGAAGATATTGAGAAACTAGAAGTCAGGTAAGTTATGTAGATTAGAAAGCGATTTATTATATCATTAATAAATCATAATATTTTATCATCAAGACAATAAAAAAAAGGTTTTATTTTAGTGTAACTCCAGAGTGTTACTGAACAGACTTGTAGAAAAGATTATTCTAACATACAACATTACTCAAATTTTTAGTGTGCTTCTTACTGAAGATGTGATGTTTTTAAGTAGTGGTAGAGTGTATCTAGCAGCCTAAACCTGTTTCCTGTGCCCTGTGAGTAAAGAGGTGTCAGGACCTCCTATCAATATGTATTAGTCTAGGCAGAATATTGATAGTAGAACTTGTACGGAAGGATAACAGCATACCTGATGCTGGTCTGTGGTTTTAAATGTAGTTGGCTGTTTTAATAAAAAACAAGGGAAAAGCCTCTTTTATGAGATTCTTAACGATTTTGCATTGCTTCTTAGCGGAACATTTGTGCTGCATCTTTTCCTTGCAAATGCAAAGAATACTTCTAAATATATTCCCCTTTTCTGCTCCTTTATCCTTAGAGCAGGTCTATCTGTATTTGTGTTGATTAGTTAGGACAGCTAAGAGCCCCTGTACTCAGTTTCGTTTCTTTATTGTACTCATGCGCATACATGCATCAAATCTGCTGAATGACAGAAAGTCTTCAAGGCTAGCATATGTTTCCTGCCAGGCATCAGAAGAATTTAGTGGTTATTTTTAATAGCCATTGTAGAACTAACTTGGTATGTGCATTTTTAGCTTTTAGTCTTATGATTATCTTATAGAATTGTATATTTCATTATAGATGCAAATATATTTAGAAAAACAGTCATGCCCCAACAAATCTAGTATTAATTTTTTTTGTTCTTCTTAACAACTGCTGTCTGTCAGAAATGTCAGAGAGGTAAGAAGTAATAGAAAAAACCCAAGGTGCATGTCTGGAGTCTGTGATTCCTTTTGAGGTTGTAAGCCTATGAGCTGCTGTTTGGAAAACAAGCGCATGTATTGGTGTGGCATTGCAGTGTGCCAAATTTTAGCAATTAGATAGGGATACGTAAATATATTGGTTAAAAAGTTCACTTGAATTACCTGAGAAGAACTGTGCACAGTTTTGGGGGTGGAGACTGCTCAGAATACATATATGTTGCCAATATCACTTTTATTTACTGATGCAAGGATTGCAAGTCTAACTTCCACCGTTTGTTTCTTGCTCTGTTCTTTATGGCTTAATAAGCCACTCGTTTGATTCTTCTTGATTTAATTAGAATGGAGTGATATTTCTAACATTTCCTGCCTGTATGCATGTGGATTAGTGCTGTAAGGCAGTTACTGTTAACTTGAAGATTTTTATTTCTCTCTGGTAGAAAAAAATTAAGCAATGTTCTTATTTTCAGGGTTGACCTATGGAATAATGGAAATCTGGTACAAGACATCTTTCTAGGAGAAATTAAAGTTCCTGTGAAGGTGTTGAGAAACGATTCCTTTCAAGCATGGTGAGAAATGGTGGCTCAGAAGTGAATTTGCTTCTGTCTTGCAGATCTTCCTTTGCAAAGGATATATTTTCTTTCATCTATGCATTAAAATATGTCTTCCTGTTCTAGTCTAGGTAAAACATCTTTCTAGAGAGTTTCCCTGCTCAATAATGCCAGAGGGTACATATAGCCCTTCTCTTCCCCCAGTCTGCCTTGTCCCACAGAATAGTTCATGTGTTTGAGAGGAGAGTGCGGAAGGTGAAGAAAGGGAAGACTGAGTGTACTAACTTTTGGTCAGCTTGTTGGGTTTTAGTGATCTGTTTATGCTTTTCAGCCTATCCAGCAAACCTGGAACTTTTCAGAATTGCATCGTTGTAATTTAAAAATAATCATTAAGTATCATGCTGCCTTTTTTTTTTTTTTAATTCCTTGGGGAGGTTCAGAAAGTATCTTCTGGAACCAATCCAATGTCACTTCAGGGGAGTAGGCATAGAAGTTTAAAAGCTGGAAGTGTAAGATATGAAGGGAATTCAGGAAAGACAGATCTCTGCTTATAACATAGCAGCAACCTCCCTTCTGAAGTTCTTGCAAGCAGGAGCCAAATACTTAGTGGCAGGAAGTGATGAGTACAACAGATTCGAATGCCTCAAAGTGTGTGGAATATTCTGCTTTTAGTGCACCTTTCAATGCAGAGAAAAGAGTGAAGGAAGCCCTTGTATATCCATGTAGAAAACACTAGGAAGGAAGTAGGTAAATTCTAACTAAATGGAGCACAGGTCTTGGCCAGCAACCAGTATGGCTCTGCTCTACCTACCCACCTCAGGCTCCAAGTGTCTTGGACATATCAAAGTTGAACTCTGGTTCTTAGTCTTAGTGTTTGAATGTGATCCTAAACATAATAAATGCTTGTGTCAGTATTTTCTATTTTTTTTTTTACGTGGTGTATTGCAGACACAGGTGTGTTCTGCCAGTGCTCTAAATTGATCAAAAGCTGTGTGACCATATTAACATAATGACATGCCTCTGTTAACAGCCTGCTAACAGAAAGGTTATATTAGCATAGACTCAGTAGCAGTGTATTGTGTTTGTATAGCATTTTGAATTGACCTGATTCATGTCCAGTTCACTTGAAGCATCAATAGAGAGATTTGTGTCTGCTAAGATACTTTGTAGGCATACCTTGTGTTAAACATCCTCATATCCAACTATGATCTGCTTATCAGAACCAGTTCTGTGATTAAAAATAGCTAATTTTTTTATACTATTACTCATTTACATAAAATGTTTTGAATAAAGCTGAAGTACAGCAGATAAAAGAGTTATCACTGGTACAAAATATTGGGAAAATAAGCTTAAGAGTTATGCCTTCAAGCAGAAGTTGTCCTTGTAAATCAGTTTCACTTTATGCCTTCATGCCTTCATGTGCAATGCATCTGACTATTAAAAAAAAGTCTGATCTCCTGATTGTAGAAGTACAAATATGAATGACATGATTTCAGTTTGTTGGGCTGAATGTTGAAACTGTGCTGTAACACTACCTAAAAGCTATTAAAATTTTTGTAGGCCTGCACCTCCTGTTGGAATAGAGTTGAACTACAACAAAAGCCAATGAAGAATTACATAATGCATTCTGTATTGAGAGTAGTAAAAGCACATTTTTTTTCCTTTAATCTTACTTGTTTGTCAGGAATGCAGCCTGTTAATATTATGTATTTTTACTGGTTTCAGACTAGACCATTTAAATTCTTGACAGTAGCTGTTCCATCTGCAATGCTCAGCACTCTAAATATAACCTAGATGTAAAATGAGAAGGTCCAACATAATTTCTAACTATTCCTGCTATCCCAATTGAGCTACAAGAGGTATATCCTATTTCACTGTTCAGAAAGATACAAGAAAACAAGTATGTTTCGTTGTGTGCTATAGTTGCATCAAATGCTCCTCCTTTTTTTTTTCTTTTATGTCTCAACTGTTTTGTGAATTTCATTGCCAGTTTTCATATCCAGCTTACGTATACTGAAATAATTAAATGTGATACTTTGCTTTATTGTAGAGTTAGTCAAATTAATAAAATGTGAATCTAATATTTTAGAATTGCCCTGTTGCTTTCAGGTACTTACTTCAACCAAGAGAAAATGGAAACAAGTCTTCTAAAACTGATGATTTGGGATCACTTAGATTAAATATCTGTTATACTGAAGACTATGTACTTCCATCCGAATACTACGCTTCTCTAAGAAATTTGCTGCTAAAATCATCAGATGTTCAGGTATTTTTGTTGAAAATTTCTTTTAAAATGAAAACTTAAAATTAATTATGCAATCCTGTATGAAACAATGTGAATTATGCCTATGTAGAGAGTTTTTTTGTTCCTTTGCATTAGTTACTTTTGTTATAACCAGATGAGCAGCTTGTAGGGCATTTACTTCTGCTTCAAACTACCAAGATTTTCTTCTTATTTTAAAAGAACTAGCAGAGATCATGAAATGACCTGTGCTCTGTGACAGGAAGAGATAAATTACTTTATTCTCGTTGCTTGCTCTTTTCAGCATTGTGTTTTCCCGCTGGCTGCTGTTGGCCCCCTGGATTTCACTGTTTTCCAGGGACATTGACCCATTATTGGCACTGAAGGGGTAGATAATCACCTTTACCAAAAACAATCTGCTTCAGAATTGATTTCTAATTCCACTTCTGAATTGCTTCTGTCTTCCCTAGTGTGTTAATAAGTATGACTGGATTTCTCACGTGGACGTGGTGACAAAGAGTGAAGTGTGGCAGATGATTAGCATAACATTGAGACAGGAATCAAATTACAGTAACCAGGCTTTATATTCCTAGGTCTCTTATGGCTTTTCTTGACTTCAGTGGTAGTGAAGTGGGGCATAGGAGAAAAAGGTAAAGAGGAAACAGGTTGTGACTAAAACTTTTGCTAGCCCATATTCCAATACTCCTTCACTGGAATTCAGGAAGAGATGAGTATGTAGCTAGCGGCAGTCAGTGGCTGTCTTTTTTACTTAAATGAAATAACTTGATCAGTTTTTGTATTGAAACTCCCAACTGTAGAATGGTGACAGACACTTCAGAAGTGTGAGAACTGTATTTTAATGTGCTCTGATTATAGTTTTAAAAGTCCTAGAAAGATATATGACATTATAGTAAAGCAATTGCTTACTCCCTCTTACTTGGATTTGTGACAAAGCCATATTCTAAGCCATATTAGGGAGAATGAGAAGGGTGAGTAAACACTGAATTTCATTCTTAAATGTCAAGCATAGAGTAGATAATACCAATTTGCAATTAAGTATTTCTGTAGAATGGGAACTTTTAATTGTTGTGTGATACAGCAAATGTTGAAACTTTCTGTTAAGAAGCTGTGTCTGTAGTCTTGTTAGATTTGATCTGTACTTTGCCAAACACATGAAGAACGTTAAACTACTTCGCTCATGATATCATATTCTGCTTTCTCACAGCCTATTTCTGCATCTGCTGGCTACATACTGAGTGAAGTTTGTCGAGACAAGTATGATGCTGTTCTGCCTCTTGTACGATTATTGCTACACCACCATAAGCTAGTTCCATTTGTTGCTGCTGTGGCAGAACTAGATCTGAAGGACACGCAGTATGTATTTCATGTTTAGTGCTGTCATGCTTTTTGAAATTATTCTTAGAGTTTCAAAGGGCTTCGTGATGCAACATTGATAAGTAAGCATGTCAAATTTATTTCTCTCATTATGTAAAACTGACTAAATGCATTCATCTTTTAATGCTAGTTTGTAAAAACATCCACTAAAATCACATTCAAGGTGGGAGTCAGAGTTAATGATTGATGTGGTAAAATTTTCTTGGAGCTGGTATACAGCTAAACATAACAAACTAGAAGCCTGGAGTTTTGTCTAAAAGCACATAGTTTTTATTTCAAAATGTCATAATTTGGTCACTCTTCAAATTTTGCTGGTCGTTAAATTGGTACATAACACTTCTAAAATTGCTGCAAATCTTATCCTGTTTCCTTTAGTATGTGACTTACATGAGGGGAATGCTTTTTCTGCAAAGATGCCTTGTGAGTACGTATGTGTCCTCCTGCATGCCTTGAAAGTAGCAAGCACAGGAGTTTTCCCAAGTAGCAGTGTGTGTATGGCCTGTGAATTTGCAGCTCTGTGGTTAGGGGAGAAGTGAAGTAGACCTGAGTAGTGGCCACTGAGGTGCCGAGTCACGTCCTGTGGAGATGTGGAAGGGATTTTGTGACCACAGGATGGTTCATTTCAAAGCTGACTTACTCCAGATTTAAATAAGGTGAGACAATTTAGCTGTGTAGAAAGAGGTGACTCATGGAAAATAATTTTCTGAACTGCGTTTTCGTACACACATTTCTTTCCGTTATAATTAAACTGTAACAAAGAAAGATTAAACTAAATCTCTCAGATTAGAAAGATTTACTGCGCATAGCTGGCTCTCAGTTTTCTTCAACAGCTATAATGAATAAAAAGCCTAACCCTAGATTAAATAAGTTTTGGTTAAAGTGTCTGAGTTTATCAGTGTAGTGTATGTAGCAGTATGCTATTTATTGTAGCTCTAAGGGTTTTTTTTCAGCAGGACTACTGGAGGAAGATTTGTATATCCGTGAGGTACAAGTCGTCTTTATTTTGGAACTTGCTCCAATTGTTCGTTCTCACGTTCAGCACTGGATTATAGCTTCACTGTCTAAAATTTCTTGGGCTTTTCCTTATGGTTTTATTTACCTTCCTGGTTTTGATAACAGCTGTAATAATATTCTTGTTTATTCTCTTTCTGTTCCTGAGTGCTATTGAGAGCTAGGTATCTAGGTTCGGGAATTCCTAACTGAAATATACCAAAAAATGTTTTCAAAAAATTTATTGTTTAATAGCAATATAAAGTATGAATTGGATTTTGTAACTGAGCTTCTTATTTTTTCCCTATTCAAATAATATCAATTATTTTCTTACAGAGAAGCAAACACAATCTTCAGAGGCAACTCATTAGCAACTCGGTGTGTAGATGAAATGATGAAAATAGTGGGGAAGCACTACCTAAAGGTTACTTTGAAACCTGTTATTGATGAGGTAGGTTATCCTACTGAAACTGTTTTCAGGATTCTTAGTCCCCTGGAGTATCCTATCTCTTTGATACACATTCTTCTTACAGCTCCCTGTGTGGTAGTATTCCCCCACCTGAGCAATTTGTAGAGGAAGGTTAAATTGAGCAATAATTGGCTTAGTGGGAGGAGCTGCTTTTTGTTAATTGTGTTCCAGATGCTTGAAAATAAACAGTCAGTGACAGTTGCTTCAGCCTCTAACGTATTTCAGAATTTACCCACATGATGCTTTATGTGATTGATCCATGTAAAAAGGCACACACATAATTGAGGATGATTATTGCATGCTGTTATGGATAGTTAGAACCTATTTGGAGTTTTACCCCTAAATCTAGGGCAGAACTGGTTTTAAATAGGTACATTTCCATGCTTTCTGTCTGAAAAATTAAACTCCAATAGTTTTGTTTGGTTTTTTTTCAGATCTGTGAGTCTCCTAAACCCTGTGAAATAGATCCCATCAAATTAAAAGAAGGGGATAATGTAGAAATTAATATGGTGAGTTTCCTAATGTGTTTTTCCTAATTTAAACTTTCTCAAAATCTGATAGAAAAACATTTTAAAAAGCAGCTCTGTGTAATGGAAAATGAGTAACTTATTAAGCAGTACAATCTGCTGATTCCAGAGTAAAGTTGTATTTTCCTATCCCTGTTTATGAAAACAGCAAAGGAAAAGTCCAACTGAAAATGGAATGGGGGGGAGGAGAAATTAAATAAAGGATTACAGTCTTCCTTGACAATTTTTTGGATGTTGTAATGTAATTCCTGGTGTTCTGTACTCAGTATCTAGATGATGAAGCGCCTACTTAGGACTGCTTTAACACTTTTCATTAAAGTTTTCCTTGAGGCTTGTGTGTCACCAAAGGATGACATTTAAGGCAATAGTTGCTGCAGCAAACTAACTGAACATTCACTAGGTATGCACAAAAAGTGATCCTTCCTTGTAATGTGTTGTCAAATTACAAAACCATGTTTCGTTATAGTTGTATATTGCCAGACAGTGCTTATATGCTTTCTTGTAAGTGGATAACATTAAACTTATCTTTTAACGCTAGTAATCCCATATAGCTATTATGAGGATTTTTAAATATGCACTGTACTAAAATACGTAATTGAATAGTCGGGCAGTGTTTTGAAAAAAGGAACTGTAGTGTTATGTTTGTGTTCAGGGAAAAAACATACAAATGCAAAGGTTAATGGTCTGAAAAAATACCTTTTTTCATAATTGCAGGAAAATCTACGCTATTATGTAGACAAAGTATTCCGTGAAATTGTGCGGTCAAGTATAAGTTGCCCTACCCTAATGTGTGATGTTTTTTATTCTTTGAGGCATCTGGCTGCCAAAAGATTTCCAAGTAAGTGTTCTCTAAAAACTTTTGAAAATGGTGTTCAGGGAGAAATACTTAACTTCTGCAGTTACCTTAAGGGGATTGTTAAAATTCTTGCCTCGTCCAAAGCTGTGCCCTGAACTTCTTGCCTTGACAATCAGGCATTTGTTTTTCTGTCAGTTTGTAACTTACAGTAAAGCTTTGTGATCAATCAGCAAGAATTTTGTATTTTTTGATAGAAAAATGTAGCAGGTCAGAAACACTGCAAGACAGCAGCAAATAAGAAGTCACCAACAAAAGTATGAGATAATAGAAGAAAAGCGCAAATAATACAGGAAGCGATTTAGTTGAAAGATATATAAAATTTGGAATAGCTGATCTGTTTATTGCTTTTAAAGAAGCAAGACATAAACTTGAAAATAAATTTGGTATTTACATCTTAATGACATGAACTGCAGCTGTGTTAACTACAAGTAGCACATTTGTAACTTATATGAATTTAGCTTTACTACTACTGTAGCTTTACTACTTAGGGGTAGTTTTGAGGAGGGTGGATGATGTAAAATATTTAATGCATTTGTAATAATGCATTTGTAATGTGACCAGTATTAGGACAGTTTTATTCTTTCTGAATAGTTTTAATATCGGAATAATGTGATGGGTCTGAAATACTCTTATACTTTAGTCAATTAAAATCGGAAGTGTCGTATAATAAGCCACAAATGAAGAACGTAGTTCTCATAATCTGGAGCCTTTCTCTGATTTGTGTTTATCATTGGAACTGATACCATAAATTCCTCTAGTTAAGACGGTCTTTTCAGAGTAGCTAACTTCCCAGACAGATTAGATTGAAGTGGTCGTTAGAGTAACAACGTGATCCCACCATATTTCCCAGTATAAAGGTGTAAATATACCCAGAATAGTAAATGAGAAAATCCTCATTTACATCATCAAAATTATATAACACCATGGTTTTTATGATGCAACTCAGAATTGGAGTTAAAGTTGTTCATGTGTGTTGACTGCATTTGTTGTGCAGCATTAACGTATATGAGTTGCTCAGTGATTAGCTTTACAGGGGAATAAACCCGATAGCCCCAGAGTTTAAAGGCAACTGCTACAGTATTTTCTCTTTCGGTTCAAGGTGCATACGGCTGTACTGAATCAACACTGTGTATGTAAATGCTTGCAATAATCTCATCGTTCCTAGTAGTGGAGCCGATGAGCCAATTTTATGAGAACAGAACTGTTTAGAGAAATAAACCCTCCGTTTTAAGCAGAACATTTCTTACCATAATCACCTTTCTCATTTCATGCACTTCATTGATTTTTCTATTCTGTTTTAAAATACAAATGTGTCCTCTGATGTTATCTTCTGAAGAATTTTTATGTTGACTGTCTTCATTATTTCCTATTAAGTTTAGTGCATGTTACATTTCATGGTTTTTCTCTGCAGATGACCCTCATGTACAGTATTCTGCAGTGAGCAGCTTTGTGTTTCTTCGTTTCTTTGCTGTAGCCGTAGTCTCACCTCATACTTTTCATTTACGACCTCACCATCCAGTAAGTTTTGTGAAGATTTGTTCTGTTTTATTCGTAACTGTCAGATCTGTTTATCTGGGAAGGCTTAAGTTACTTTCAGTGGGTCTGTAAGTGGGACATAAGGTTACTAAATGTCTCTAGGTTGAGTTTTTAATTTTATACCTCAGTGAAGGAACTAAGACATTTGCAGTTCTTTAAGCATCACATTTCTCAGTCTTTATGAGGCGTTGTCAAGTGATATAGAAGAGCTATTGACATTAAAGGTGCTGTCTTCTTTGGGAATGCACTTCTTTGTTTTGAATAGCAGCATCGCTGAGGGTTCTGTAAGGCTATGTCTAAACTGCATTGGTTCCCTCCACATGGAAGTTAAAGTGGCATCTGGATATTTTACTTTTAAAAAATATTTCCATTTGTGTCTTAAACAGAGGTTGTAGAGTTACCCAATAATTGGTCTGTGTATTTATTCTGGACTCCACTATTTTCGTTGGGTTGCCAGATCTTCCATTTTTAGTTTTCAAATTGTCAAGTAGATGTTCAGTTTGGAGAAGAGAAGGCTCTGGGGAGATCTTATAGAGGCCTTCCACTACCTAAAGGGGGCCTACAAGAAAGCTGGAGAGGGACTTTTTACGAGGGCATGAAGTGATAGGACGAGGTAATGGCATTAAAAGAGGGAAGATTTAGACTAGATATATGGAAGAAATTCTTCACTATGAGGGTGGTGACGCACTGGCACAGGTTGCCCAGAGAAGCTGTGGATGCCCCATCCCTGGAGGTGTTCAAGGCCAGGCTGGATGGGGCTTTGAGCAGCCTGGTCTAGTGGGAGGTGTCCCTGCTCAGGGCAGGGTGTTGGAACTAGACGATCTTTAAGGTCTCTTGTAACCCAAACCATTCTGTGATTCTATGATATGCATTAAAAAAAAAAATTATTTTCAAAGACAGGAATATGGAGATAAGGAAAAAAATACTGTATTATTTTCACATAAAATACAGAATACGTATGAAATCTTCTGCTGTAGAGGTTGTCTTTATTAGCTTATTTTATCTGCTTATATGTGTTGTGCTTTCAAAAGAAAAAAAAAATCTACTTACTCAGATTCATTCCTTTGACGTCATCCAATTTGTTGAGCAAAACGATTACAGGATTTTATCACTTGTGGGTTAAACATTTTAAGGGGAACAGCAAGGCCCCTTTCTGTGGCTGTGTTTGTAATCCTGTACTAAAACGCAAGCAGTGAGGTAGCAAACAAATTGGGCAAAAGCCTTAAAGACAAAGTTTTAAGTTCATGTTGTGTTACGAAAAGTTCCACCATTTGTTGAGCGACAGTTCGTTATGTTTAGTGTTAAGTTTTGAGTAGTTCAGAAGCATTAGATGTGTAGCAACAATTACAGAGTTTGAGGGTTTTGAGATGTTTTATAGGTAAAAATATTTTTCCAAGTACTAATATTAAATTCTAGTGGTAGTGAGTAAAGAATTAAACACTGGGCAGTAGCTTATAAAATATACATACATTCACAAAGCATAAGTACTAAAAAAGGACAATGCTGCATATGCATTTCTTTTTGGGCAAAGTAGTAAAGGAATGAAGATGTATCAGATGTACTACATTGGGTAATGTAATAATTTTTGTGACATTGTTCACTTAAATCAAGGTTTTACCTGGAATTAAATAAAAAATGTAACTTCTGAATTTTGTTTATTTTAGGATGCACAGACTTCTAGAACATTAACTCTTATATCAAAAGCCATCCAGACTTTGGGGAGTTGGGGAAGTTTGACCAAAAGCAAACTTGTAAGGCTACTAAAATTCTTTTTCATTTCATAGACGACATTCTTTGAAAGTTTATTTATGTCGATATACCTTTTCTTGCAGTCAAGTTTCAAGGAGACATTTATGTGCGAGTTTTTCAAAACATTTCAAGAGGAAAAATTTACTGAATCTGTTAAAAAGGTACCTTTCAACTAGATTTTTTTTTTTTAATGGTTGATGTATTTGTTCAGTGTCAATTATTAGAAGGTTGTGCTATTACTCAGTTTTCTAACAGAAAAACAAAAATTGTGGTCCATTTCAGAGGTTTAAAAAAAAAAACCCCACAAATCGAGTACACAAGAGTTATACATAATGGACTAAGACAATTTAGTTTTAAAAAAAAAAAGTACAATTTTTTTGAAACAGACTTGATTAGATCTGCTGTCTAGGAACTAATTAAATCTTGTGGCTTATGGGCATGCCATTTTACATTGTTCCAAGTCCCTGCAGGGTATTTTCATTTCATCTGTTGCATAAAATAATTGTTCAGTTCCAAGAGAAACTGTACATGTATATTTTCAAAATAGCTTTTGATTGTTCTTTGTTTCTGAATAGTATATATTCTCTGTGTATTTTTCCTTAAGTTCCTAGATGATGTTTCCTCTACTGAAAGTAAAGAGCCCAGTGGTCTGAGTGAGCCAGTACATCTAAAAGAAGGGTAAATACATCTTGAATCTAGATCATGCAAAACAGTATTGATTTTACGGTTTTTCCATTAATGCCAACATTAGATTAGTGCTCATTAAAATGTTTGATATACTGTAGAAATTATGATATTTGTAACTTGTGGTAATTCTTTGTTAGCTTGCAGAATTAGTTTAAACCAACAGCTGTAAACTTTTGTAACTCATCTTTTAAATACTTCAAAAAAAAAAATTAAAATCAGCTTAAAACCTATTAAAAGCGCATCTGCATTTCTGTTACAATTCAGTAATGTGTGCTTTGTGATGGTTTATTCAGGATTGTGAGCTTGTATTTTAAAGGAACGTATTAATTTAATTCAGAATTACTTCACATGCTGTTTAAGTCCAGCCAGCTAAATGTTCTGCCGTAAAGTAGGGGGGAAAATTACCCTGTAATAAATGGTTTTAAAAGCTCTCCAGAAGACTAATGGTTGCATTTCATTTGATTCTGGCTTTAGAGAAATGTACAAAAGAGCTCAGGGAAGGACTCGAATTGGTAAAAAGAATTTCAAGAAGCGGTGGTTCTGTCTAACAAGTAGAGAATTCACCTACCACAAACAGCAAGGTAAATGATGTTTATTTTACAATTATTTTTGCTTTCTCAATATTTTCTAAGTGTTTGTATCTGATTTGTGCTTTTTAAAATGCATAAATTTTTTTCTTTTACTAAAGTACATATGTCTTAGTTACCTTTACGCTGGTTACAGAATGCTCCTATGATTCATGTGCATTTTCTCAATAATAAAAAGGCACATTTTGAGAACTTAAGCTACAGTATCAGTGCACTGAGGTTGTAAACCAGTTTTTTTAAAAATCACTTCACTCAGCTATTTACAATTTTTCACAGATAAAGAACCAATTTTCACTATACCAATCAAAAACATCCTTGCAGTGGAGAAACTTGATGAGAGCTCCTTCAACAAGAAAAATGTGAGTCAAAAGATAGTTTATATGTAATTCCCAGTGTGTTCTTTAAATAAAAAGTTATAATTAGCTTATAGAGTTACTGAAACCCTATTACTGAACACTTCAGCAAAAAAATCTTTGTTGGATCAGTAATAAAAATCTGTATGCAGCTTTTCCAAGTACTCTGAACGTGGAACCTAACCTGGAGATTTGGATCTCAGCACCAACTTTTCTGAGTGATTTTATGACTTCTGCCCCCTTTTCCAAATTTCTGAAATGAAGGTTAGAACTACTGTGACCTTATTACAAAGCACTTTTCATGTAAGGTATTAGTAGTACGTATTATATTATGTTCTACTGGGAATGTAATGTTACCAAACTTCTATTTATTCCTTTTGATGAGAACTTCCTACAATACCTTCATCAGCTGAGACAGTTGCAGAATGAGGCTGCGAGCACAGGCACCTCTAACGCATCAGTATTTCTGTGTTATTTCCATCAAAAATTCTGAGGCAGTGATGAAAGTGCAGCTGTTACTTAGGCTGAAGATGGCTAAAAGAGAGACTTCTGGGAATCTTCTGTTACTCACAGAATATCAAGCAGGAAGTCTGAGGTCATGTTTAAAGATACGTGAATGCAGAGGACAGAGAATGCATGACGTTCTAATTCTTTAAGAATTCTTTTTTGGATGAGGAAATGGTGGAATACAGGGAGCTGTTTTATTTGTTGGCTTGTGGTTTTTTTTCTTCAAAATAGGGCTGTGTAGTAAAATGAAAGAGGTGAAAAGTCGTCTTTTCTCCCTTGTCACACTTTCTGTCTTAATTTGGCTTTGTTGAATTGCCTGAGCTTTGAAATCTATTTTGACATATTCAAAGTTACTCTTTTACTGAGCAGAATGATGTTGCGTTCCTTCTACAGATGTTTCAAGTACTACATGGAGAAAAGCCACTCTATATCCAAGCAAATAACTGTGTAGAAGCTAGTGAGTGGATAGAAGCTCTTTGCCGGGTAACGAGATGCAACCAGAAGAGGCTCAGTTTTTACCATCCTTCTGCTTTTCTGAATGGGAACTGGCTTTGCTGCAAGGCTACGATAGAGAACACAGTGGGCTGTGCTCGTTGCACTGCGTAAGTTGCTTCTCAGCTGAAAATACAAATGTTTTGTGGAACAAATAATGTATGAATCACTGTACAACTTGAAAATCTGAAAGCAAGGCTTTAGCAAGTTATGCTACTAAAAACATGCCTTACTAATAAGGCCTGAAGTACTGGATTTTACTAAGTCTATTACTTCATCAGCTACCATATGAAATGAAGGTAACTAATTCAGCATGTAAATCAGAAATATTGAATGGTTGATTTCTTTCCACACAGAATAATAGATTTAATAGCTCACGTTTATTCAGATGCCAAGCTGAATGCAGAAATGTGACACACCTAGGTCATCTGTATGAAATAATTAGAATACCTTGCTGCAAAGGGCTCAGCCTGGAAGTCTTATCTCTTTCCCTAATGACATTGGCATTGTTTATAGAGTCACTTCTTTATTAACCTCACATTTTAAAACAGAGTGTACTAAGAAAATCAGCTAAATCTTGGATGTAGATTCTGACAAATTATTTGGATTTTGTATGTATGTTAGGAAAACGAATAATGTCTTAGAATGCATTAGTGCCTTTCTTTAAGCTGCTGATTTCTGAAAACAAACAAATGCTTTGATCTTTTTGAAAAATAAATTTATCCTTACCTGTATAGATTGCATAAATTACAGACTAAAGATCTCAGTCAGTTCTACGTCATTGGGAAGTCCTACAGGATAACTTCATGAAAATACGTACAATAGTTTTTCCATGTTACTCAGTTCATTCCTATATTAGGTTTCTCAATAGTTAAGAAGATTCCCGTTACTGAATAACTTGGTTGGTTTTGTCTTTCTAGTTTTTTCAACTGTTCTGGTTTAGGAAATTGTCCTGTTGTGGTTACCTTTCAAGAATAGAAGATTTTAAATAAGTGTTTAATTGTCATTTAATAACAATTAACCTTACTTTGATCTTTTTGAAATATTTTTCCTTGACATACTGAATAAATTGTATTGGAAAAAGCATTTTTTTTGTACTGCTGTATGCATTGCCCTCAAAACTGTTTATGCCTGTTTCTATAGAGCACTTGCATTGAACGTTAAGTTTTGTGTAGCAATTGTAAAGCTGTCTGTGAGTGACGGGCATGTTAAAAGGTTAAGTGTAGTGAAACAATCAGTTTTTACTTGCTTTCAAACCTTTCAAGAACAATTCCTATATTGACTACCCATCTTTTTTCACCTTTTAGAGATGTTCCTGCTGATACTCAAATTGAGATTGATGGAGACAGAGAGGCAGAAAGAATTTACTCACTTTTCACTATCAACATGTCTAAACTACAGAAGTTGGAAGGTACTCAAATAATATTTCAGAAGAATTATACTGATATTATTTAGCTCTAGTTCTTTAGGCCCATAACATCAGTTTGATGTCTTAACAATTTACCTGAAAATAATAGAAAGTAGAGACATAGATTATATTTTTGTTGTCTTAGTGCTCTGGTATCAGACATTCTTCAACCATTTCTTTACAGTAGATATGAGACATGCACGTTGTTCTAAATGAATTTGCGTGTATGAAATATCTTTAATAGGCTAAACAGAGAGACTGCAATCTAGCCAGTTGTTCTTCTGTCTTTGCTCTCCTTTTCCTGATGATGGAGTGAGTTCTGTTGAACGTGGTTGAGTTGCAAGAAAGCATTGGTCTTCTGTTAATGTGGACAGGAGAGAGCTGGGTACTTGAGACGCTGAACACAACCAGCAGAGAATAAGCCACAGAACTGTAAATAAAGCTAGTTGGTACTATCTCCTGCTTTTGTCTTACCCCATTTTATGTATAAGCTAGAGTAACTTTACACTTCAGAACTTCAGAATCACCATTTACATGAGAGTTAGATGTGTTTGTTAATTATCAAAATTCTAATCAGGATAATTGTGGTAATTTTTGTAGAGGCTTGCGGAAGTATAGCAGTCTATCAAGGTCCACAGAAGGAACCAGATGATTATTCAAACTTCACAATTGAAGATTCTGTAGCAACTTTTCATACACTTAAACAGATCATAGATATAGTAGAAAAGCTGAATGAATCGCATGAAAATTACCGAAAGAAGAGATCGTCTAGTGCTAAATATGGTAGTGAGTAAGTATCTTATGTAATTTTGACATACATAAATGTGTATTTTTCTAAAAAAAATAAATCACAGAACAAGACCAGGCTTGTTTAGGTAGAGATAATTAAGCTAAAGATAGATTTAGACAACACAAAGAAATTGAGAAAATAAGGTACATAATTTGTAGCAATGCAGCTTTTTAGCAGTTGTTAGAAGATAGAAGTTCCTCTGGGGTGGGATTCATCTGTCTTTCTGTTGAGGTTCCCATAAGTGGGTGCAATGCCTCTGCTGTTTCCTTGCAAGTTAACATCTGAAGTGGACACAAAATTTATCCCGGTCTGCCTACCTTCTAATTTTTTTTTTTTCAAATTCCATATTTCAGTTAAGAAATAATTAAAATATCAAATTATATAAAACTGTAAAGATTACACTGCATTACTTTATCTTTCATGCAGTTTATTTACTGTTTATAATTCACTTGCCGTGCTCTACGGTAAATCCTGTTTCTGGTGAAGTTAAAAAAATCTTTTCTTTGGAGGACATTGTTGTTCCAAGGCAGATCCTTTCAATTCTCCTCAATCCTGGCTGATAGCTATGGAACACCACTAGCAAGTTTTCTGATTTCTTCTTTGCGTCAATAAGGCTTGATTCACCGGAAAAAGAGAATGCTCAAACCATGATTTGATTTGCCTAGTTTAGTATCTGACCCAAGTTGTTTAGAAAAATTTACTTTGATTTATAAAGTCTCACATGAGAGTGTGTGAGGTTTTCTGCAAATCACAGAATTTCACAAGTAGTAGTAGAAATTATTAAAAAAAAATACAGCTTTGTTTAATAAACTAAAATTGTATGATGAGAACTAGAAAGCAGATGTTAACCTTAAAATATTTACATATAATATTTTATTTTTTTTCCAGAGAAAATCCAATTGTTGGAAAAGTTTCCTAACCAAAACAAACTGTGGCACACTTGGATGAAAAAAGAAACTGGAAATGTTCTTGAGTGTTTTGGGGTTTTTGTTTTGTTTTTGTTTTTTTTTAAATTCATTATGTGCATTTTTACAAAGTATTTAAGAATGAACATAAATGCTAGCTGTGTTGACAATCTATTTAATATTTAATAGAAAAATATCTACTTGGAAATCTGGTTTTAAGGTTTATTCTCATTTTGCTGAAGAACTTGAAGTTGCAAGTTCTTGAAGTAATAGGTGTGAATAAATCTAAATGTTGTTTTGCTAATGTTGTCTTATTAGAAAGAACTTTCAAAACAAATAAGCTTTTTAATGGAAGAAAATCCACACAGCATTTGTTGGTTGGATTACATCTCTCAATACAAACACTGCAAACTTGCATGAGTTTACCATGAGCGCCTGCCCTGCTGATACGGATCTCGAAATAGAAATCCCAAGATACTATGACATGGAAAAGATCTGAAGCTTCATGCTCAATTCATTTGACTTTTTTCATTGTATTAGGTGTTGTCAGGACTTGATTTCTCTACAGCTGAAGTCTTACAAAATCTTGCAGTGTGCTGCAGATAATCTGGACAGCAGATACCAGTGTTAGTTGTGTTTTTAAATACTAAAGAAGAAGAAATCAGGGAACTTGTGTTGTACCTCTTGTTTACATTTGGGGTGAGTAATATATGGAATGACATCAGACCACTATCTATATTTTCTTTAGGATTTTTTAAGGTACATATTTTTTCTTAATCTAAAAAGAAATGCAGGGTAGCAACATTCTTTTAAAATAAGTTTGCCTACAGATAGTAAAATTTAAATGTGAATAGATTGTGGTTAAGTACTGATCAATTTACATCATCCCATGTATGATTTTCTTTTTTTTATAAAAAGTAATAACTAGGTCCAGCTCACCTTTTGACTACAAATCTAATAAATAATCTCTATTATAATCACTCAAAGCACTTTAGATATCTGGACTATCCCAGATTATTTTTAGATACTTTGTAGTATCTGCTTGTTATGATCAGTTGAATGATCAACATTGTTTTGTCTTTAAGCAATGCTTCAGTGAATATTTTTATATCTTTAGTTATATGGATTTGTATTTGCCACTTAACACAATCTTAAACTGGCGTTCTTGACTTTAGTAAGATTAATTTTTGCTCACTTCATCTGAGAAGTTAGGTTTATGCTGAGAGAACATATATGTATATAACCAGGAAGAAGCAAAGGTATTACTGTGGCAACTTTGCTTCATCAGTATTAAATATAATGGTACTCCTTGAAATATTATTTTTAATAATAACTTTATGTGGTACTTTTACTTTTGGAGCATTTGCTGTGGGGTCTTTTGTTGTTGTTTTGTTGGGTGATTTTTGGGTGTTTTTACAATCATGATTTGGCCAAATTAACTAGGAATGTAACTTACAAATAGAATAGAAATCCACAATGCTTGAAACAGTAAGCTGTTTAAATTACTATACATGTATTATACTGTTGTAGGGAGGCTTTCTGTAATAGAAGCAAGTTGGCAAGACAGGACTGAAATCTTTTGGAATGAATGTAAATTGTTAGAGTAACTATTTGATTTAATACCAGACAAACTATTTTAGAATATCCAGGATTCAGTACTAGTGTCTGCAACATCACAATCATTTTATCACCTCAGCTGTTTTTGCCTTTTCCTTTTTTACACATTTGATGTATTCTAAGGGACTTTTATTTGCCAACAGTTGAAACGGGGGGGGGAGGGGAGAATATAGTAATGCCAAGAAATGTCTTTTGCCAAGGTAGAGTCTGATTAATTGCCATTAATAAAAAGCTGCCATTAAACAAAATTGAATGTGGTTGAGTGTCAAAGTTAGGTTTTGCTGTATATGGATTAATCCTGTGGCAAAGTGTCTGTTCCTTGGAGCCTTTTTCTGTTGTTTTCAAAGTCAAATTTATGAAAAATTAAATTGTGTACTCTTACAACATTTTTTTTAAATGTGCACTTTTTTTTTGTTTTGGTACTGGAATATCTAGGAAAAAAACAAAGGCCATTGAATATTTGTGACCATTAAGATTTGATTTCTCATTTTATAATGTTCTAAAATGCAGTAGACGTTCTAGAATTTAATTAGGTACAAGTAGGATGATTAATAATAAAAGTTGCCTTCATTTTGATTAGTCTAGAAAGATGATGTTATTCGGTAATTAGTTCTGTTAGGATTGTAAATTATCATTAGTTTTAATTTGTACTATGATGATGTATTGTTGAATGTATTTTTATTTAAATTTTATTTTCTTATCAAGACATTAAAATGTTTTGTAACATTGCTTGAGAATAACTCACAAATAAATCACAACAAACTTGAGATACACTGTGTGTTTATTGTGAGGCCTGGCTCCTTAAAATGTTAGCATTTATCTTAAGACTGAGTTAATAGGGTTTTACATACAGGAGTTGTGTATAAATAGATAAATCCAGTCGTCAAGAAAAAAAACCCAAAATGAAGTCAGAGGGATCTTGCGTGGTCATCTACAGTGTTGTTACATTCTAACTAAGATTGATGGTTGGAGAGAGAAGTGATTGTTGATCATTTGGCGTAACAACGTGCATAGAAGCCTTGGTAATTTGACAGTTTTTAAAATGTTTGGAGTGACTAGTCTGATGTATTGGAGGATATCCAGCACTATGTTACTAGTGTTATATATGACTAATATTTTTTTCTTGCTTACTGAATTCTTATCTTTCGTTACCTGTCCTATGTGCCATTACCAGCTATATAATTTTTCAGACCTTTTTAAATATATTGCATACGGAAAAATAATCTGTCCTTTTCTCAGTCTTCTTCCTTTATGTAATCTGGGCACTTTTTTGCAACTGTCTCTCCCCTCCTATGCTTATGGGCATTTTTATGAAATAATTTTGTACATGCGTGTTTTAATGTCTTGAGGTGTTTTGTTTCCTTGTACAGAGAGCTGACCTGTTGTCCTTTATTGCTGGTATGGAAGCTGCTATTAGGAGTTACAGTGCAAACCTTCCAGTCATTTTGGAATTAATTTTGATTAATTCTGAGGTAAGCTGTAGTAAGGCCCAGTCTGAGTGGTCACTACATTCATTTGCAGAGGTCAGAAAGCAGAGGAAGTTAAAGATTAAATTGGAAGTACAGGACGAATTTTTTTTTCTGTGGACATTAAAAAAATTCTGTGATTATTAAAGCAGAGTGATCTGTTCTTTTCACCGCTAATATGCTACCTTCTCTAACAGCTCCATTAAGCTGAGTTTTCTCTATACCATAATATGAGAAGGGCATTCCCATTTAAGATCTGTGGCTTCTGAGCTGATGGTGCTTTCAGGTTGTGGGCCAGGCTAGCAATTATAACTAGAAAGTTCTTCCTAGGATTCTGGATTCCTTGCAAATCAATGTGCTAGTTTCTCACACAGTTCTGTACATCTTTGTCCCCCACCATACATGCAGGTGACTGTAGTGAGAAAATGCGTACTTACATTACAGCCTATACATAGGTGAGCATATGTATTTATCTTCATATAGTCTACCTATAGACTATGTATAGTGAACAGAATTAATAATATCTGGAAAATTAAGTGTTTAAAAGACATTATCTTTAATTCCTGCTCATTTGTATGTATTTTAAAATACAAAGTTTGCAACATCAGCTCATGTGATAAGGACTGATTCAGTATTGCATTTAAAAGAGCATGCATATGGAATAAAAATTAGCCCAATAAGCAACAGCTCCCAGTAACAACAAAGAGCAACTTCAAGTAGAATGGACAAATACATACAATTTACTTGAGGTTAACAAATAGTTACAGAAGCATATTTAACTAAAGATTATAGGATTTATGCAGATTAAATAAACCAGAAATTGTTTAATAGCAGTAAGGAGACTGTATCAGTGTTACTGTGTTCAGCTGTGATGAGGCTACTGCTGGAATACTTTGTCTCTTCCTGAGATTCAGCAATATAGGCATCTGTTTAAAAAAAAAAAAAATTAAAAAAAAAAAAATCAGACTTTTGGAGTAGAGCTATAAGAACTGGGAATATAGCCTGTAACTTAGCTAAATTACTTAGTTTTAAAATGTAAGTTTAAAAAGTCACTTTATGAACCTAAATCAGGGATAGAAATTTGTTAATCGGTCGTTCTGCAATCAGAATAAGGTTTGAAAAGATCATGTGGCTGCAGTGTTCAGGAAATGCATATGCTTTGTAAGAAATTTTTTTTTTTTAAAAGGAAAAAAAAATTAGACAACCGTACTGAATTGCTTTTAAAATATTCTTTACATTAAGAAATGTTTATGGAAAATAACAAAATCCATCCATATATAAATTTTAATACGTTTCATAGAATTTTATGACTAAGTTTTTTAACTGTTTGAGGTAATAATTATTTTAGCATAATTACTATATGAAAGTGCCACAGCACTTGCAATAAAGTCTAGTTAACAGTTTCACTGCTCACTGGAGAGGATATAAATCTTTATTCTTATTTTAGAAACATTAATTATATGGTTTTTTTTAAATCCAGTCAGACGAATTTAGTTCGCTTTAAGGGACTGATTTTGTTACCCACTTTCATCCTCTGTTTTTGGTCATCCTTCCTACACAAGGAAAAAAACCAGAGAATCACAGAACAGCCAAAGTAAATCTACTGTGTGACTTGAATTCAAGACTTACAGGTAAAAATCTCTTACCTGGTTCCTCTGAAATAGTAGCGTAGAAGACTTTGGCTCTGGTTTCTTAAGAAATGCAAGATATCCTCTGCTTCGCTCGAGGTTGGTGTTTCAGTGACACACTCCACTGTCAGGGAGCAGAGGGAGAAGATGTTTGAGGGATGTGTGTGTATATGTAACAGAAAGCTTCAAAGCTAGTCCGACTGGTGTTCCTGCAGTGTTTTCCTCCCAGATCAGCATGCAGACACCGTACCTACTGAAGGGTTACTTCAGCGGCTGGAGAAGAAGCTCAGGGGTGGGCGCTCCGCGGGGTTTAACACCGCCTGCTCAGCATTCGCTTCTCCCAGACACCGAGACATCGTTGCTAGGTGATACAGAAACAAGCCTTCATAAGAAGGCAAAAAGCAGGCGACAGAGGTAAAATTAGTAAGAGGGGAAACTCCCCTATAAAAAGTGATCCACAATAGCGCTCAGACCTGACATTTATGTTGCATCTTTCATCCCTAGACATTCACAGTACTTGATGAAAGAAGGGCAAGTATATACAGTTTGCTCTCTTCTTTCCACACTGGGGGATGTCAAGGTGCTATGTATTGTGTAGCAATGGAAATTTAAACATCCGAGAGGAAGGAGTACTTCCTTGTAGTTTCTGTAACTAAAAAGTATTTAAATGATGCCAGAAGCCGGCAAAATGCTTTGTCAAATATTTGGTCATTTTAATCATCTTGAGTTGTGAACTGACACCCCAGAGGGTGACAGTGTAAGCTGAGAGGTTTGTACAAGTGTTTTCTCCATATGGTAATGATGCAATATAGCTCATCATTTACCTTGGAACTTGTATTTAGTTCTGTACCTTTCCTTCTCTCACCTTTTCTCCTTATTTTGCTGATTTACCCTAGTATAAATTAGACCAAACACGATGCAGATTATCTTAAAATTGAGACAGAAATAATCCTATCCTAGTCCTGGATAGGAGATTTTTAAATAAAGCATTAAGCTGTATAAATGGAACAATACAAGCATGAGTTCCAGTACTGCTGGAAAAACTCCATAAAAGATCTAGCTTTTTTTAATGCAAAACAGAATGATTTCTGTAACAACCAAAATAATTCACCTAGCTTCCTCCTGAGTAGTTGATTCAGATTCTTGACAAGTCTTCCCTGTCACACCATTCTGTCATTGGTTTTGGTTTGGGTTTTTTAAAATTATTTGTGTATATACTTGAATTGTATATACATACATCTTGGCCAAAATCTCAAAGTAGAAAGTTGGGTTACAGTCAAAAAAATCTGTTGAGTGACATGGTACACAGGACATAATGTCTGCGAGTGTGAATGATGAGAGGATAAACTTCACTTAATGCAGTACCTTCCAGTACTTTAGGCACGTGAGTAAAGGGAGTTTCCATAAGGCAAGTTTCTGTGCAGCTTCCCTTCCTTCTTTGTTTGTTTGGTTTGGTTTTTGTTTTGTTGGGGGTTTTTGGATTGGAGGGCAGGGTTTGCTAACAGTAGCTTATGGGGTCTATCCTGATACTAGGCAGGTTCCAAGTATCAGTGAGAGGGTAAAAATATTAAGTCAAACTGCACTACCTCACATGAATTTAAAGGAGATGTCAGTATTTCAAAATTGGTAGGGGGTGTGCCGCCTCATAACAGCAAAACAACATAACTTGGTTTTCAGTTTTCAAGTCAGAATGCAGTTCCATTCTCAAACAGCTAACCTCAGTTAAAACATGCAAAATTTTATCTTCACATTTAATTTTTTAAAAATTAATAAATGGAATATGAGACTAGCTTCTAGCTCGAAAATCTGCACTGTCCAGGGGAATAGTAATAGGTGAGGTTTGCTCCAGAGTAAAACAATTAGCAAACAAGAATCTAGTGTAGAATTTGATGAAGTAGTCTGGGGTCTTTGTGTCATTGGCTTTAAATCTCTGCCTCAGAAGGGGAGATGGATGAGCCTGGGTGTGGTATGAAGAATGGAGAAGTTTCAAGGCTTTAGACTTAATTAAAACAGCTCAGCGAAGTCAGGAGATATTTAGTCTCTTGTAGACAGGGTTTTCCCATTAAAGCAGAAAGGTTCCCATGCAAAAGTAATTAACTCTTTTTGTAAAACTTCTTTAAGAATTTCTCTTCTATCTATTAGGTGTCATGATGTCCATTTGTTTCACTCTAAGTAATGCACAGTGCATTTAAGAATCTGAATTACTGGTACTTCTGTCTTTGAACTCATTGCTGGATTTCTATAAAGTTCATGCCAAATTGCATACGTATACAGCAATACAGGGGAAAATGGTGGGGACAGACTTTTTTAAACTCCATTTGCTACTCTGGGTAGAAATGTATTTCTGTGATTTCTTCACTCCAGTCTCCCTTCCAGTGAGATCCTCCCAGTGTAAAAGCAGCATGCAATTTATTCCACAAACACAGTAGGTTTCCCAAATTTCTGTTTTGGTTTCTTTTTTATTTCTGGATGCCCACATCATGCTTCTCTTTCACAGAAACTGTACATATTTTTATGTTATACAGTTTATAATCAATTAAATTTCAATTAAATTTCTGCAATAATTCTACAGTGAGGATGCAGTGTAATTCATCAAGGACCGATTCTGGATTCTGATTTGTCTCCATGTCAAATAATACTCATTCGAAGCTCCAAATGTTCAATGTATACATATTTTCAAGTCTATTTTCCATTTTGGCAACTGCATTGGGCATCTTAAGTAAAACCTCAAGAATGACTGACTACAGGTGACAGCTAGTGTGCTGATATAGTGCCATTTCCTCTATTGCAGCCCCACCGCCTGCCCTCAGTGAGGTCTTGGCTATAGCCACAACAGGGTTATTAGTACTGGCCATTAATAGCACTGTTTAGCATATTCCTATTGGAAAAACAGCACAGAAAGGCATAGGTGATCCAGAGTTTAAGAAATAGTTTTGGCACAGGACTATGCTTCAATTATTTTCTTTGGCAGATAAATTGACGCAGTACTTAAGTGTTCTGATATATGTTAGTCTATTGACAGAACAAACAGTATGTGTAATACTACAATCCAGCACGTGCATTAGTTGGCCAAGATACACAAATCCTTACATAACTGTTCTTTGCATTATCATAAAACTGACATTTCCATAACAGTTTTGTTATTAGTAAAAATAATCTTCAATTCTGTGTTTCAGAGTAAGCAAGCTGTGGAAAAAACAACAACAAAAAAAAAATCTCAAAAAATTGTAAGAGCAAAGAAGAAAGAAAAAAAGAACAAAACTCAGGCCTCCATTCTCAAAAGATTCATGAAAATCTGTGAAAGGCCTTGAACATGCTTCCAGCCACTGTCTGTGCAATACTCAGAGTTTAAAAAGGTTCATAGTATATGAAAATGCTCTTGCAAGGTAAAGATGCATCTGTATATTCATTTGATATGGGATTAGGAGTGTGAAAATAGAACTGTGTTACGGCAGTTGTGTAAGTTGCATGTCAAACACTTGGAGCTTTGAATGAGTATTATTTGACATTGAGACAGTCAGCATCCAGAATTGGTCCTTGATGAATTACACTGCTTCCTTACTGTGAAATTATTGCAGAAATTTAATTGATTATAAATTGTATCATATAAAACAATATTCTAAATTTGGGTACCTACTATTATATGCATGCCCATCCACAGTTGCCAAACAAGTTGGGTTTTGCCGTTCTATAGCACAGAGTTGTCTGAGCAGCTGTAATTCTAGCTGAGCCATCACTCGATGGGCTAAGAAGAACTTAGTTCAAGTTCCTATATTTAGATACTTGATTTGGAACATTGTCAGTGAAGTCTGAATGAGATAAGCAACTGCAGTCTTCCCCTGCCCAATCTGAAATAATGAGTTTTGATTTACAGTTAAAAACAAAGTACATTGGGAAAACTCACTGAAAGACCTATCATATTTTGTGCCACTGTCCCGTGTGCGACATCCTTAATGTCATGTGTGTCTGTAGGGAACAGATGAATTCTGGAGTGCCAGGACAGTAGTTCTCCAAAATGGCTTGAAATTTTTTTATACAGTTCTTCAGGTGGTAAAATAATCAAGAAAACAATATGAGTTGTGAAACGATTATTTTATTTCTATAAAGCAATATGGACAGAGTTAAAGGTACCTGTATCATACTTGCTCTACAACTTTCACTGCTAAGGTAAGTTCTGACACTGCACAGTAAAAATGCGAGTTTTATTTTTAAGAGTGTAGACAAGACAAAGCAAGCAAGGGAATACCAAATCAAAAGTTACCTCCTTTCTATTTTGAAAAAAATTAGTTTTCAAAACATTTCTTTCATCCAAATATGGAAAACAGTGTTTCACGTTGGCAATCTCTCTTCTGTTAAAGGATTTACCACTCTTTTGGAATAAATTAGTAAGCAATCATCCAGCCTTGTTTTTAAAGTTTAGCACAGCAATCTGATGTAGATCCAGAACTGGACCAGTACTGCTACAGAACAGTGAAGGTTAAGTACTCTGGTTGGTATGACTTTTCTAATCGTGAGATAGCGAATAGAGAATCGACTGATTTTTCTACAGTACAAGTGGGAACTGACACGCATTTTAAGATCTTGCCTCCATCAGCAATGGAAGTGTGACTGTCTGAAGTCATTTTGCTTCGCAAACTGATGCTCAAAGTTCAGCCCAACCACCAAAACCAATGTGGACACACTGAGATTTCTGCAGGGGGGTCAGAGACTTGATAAATTGCAATGAACTAATGGGAAATGAAAGGGGTGTGATGGTGCGTGTGTGTGCACACGCGTACAAGGCTCAGATCCAGGGCTAGACAAGAAATTTCCCTTCAGTTTTTCTCTTTGTGGCTAAGGTAAGGTGACCCACTGTGGGCTGTGCACATCTGTACTGTCTTGTTGATCCTCCCTGTTGAAGCCGTGTGATGGGGTATGTTCATGTTTTGGGGCACATGGCCGTAGAAATGTTCTAGACTACATACAAAAATAAGTGCTGCCCGTGAATCTAAAGCTGCTGAGAAAATGATTGGTGTTGGGCACAGTCCGGTGCTCTGAAGGTGGTCGATCTGTTTGGCAATGGGACAGGAGAACTTCGGTGCAAATGAAAGAAATATTGGTAGGTCTTGAGAAAAGGCAAAGAAAGGTGGACAGTTTCTAACTCTAGCTCTTACAACTTCCATGAATTTGTTTGTCCTAACTTTAAATAGAACATTGTACCTTTATAGTTTAATTTGTACATGGATATCAACATTATTTAACAAACTTACCTTAAAGTAGTCTTAAAGAGTTAGGGCACTACGTTGGAAAACTCAATTTTGTGTACTTTCATTTGGGTAAAGATCAGGGAAGAAATCCAAGTTTCTATTATCTTTTAAAGTAAGTATGTGCATTGCTTAGCTTTGTTCTTATCCACGCTTTGAAGCTGCAGTTTTTAAGACCTGTGTGGTTGTATATGTAAATGCTTTTATTTTTGAATGTAACCCGACACTTCAAAATTCCCTTTTAGCTTTTTAGTTCCCTCGTGCTTCACAACTCTTTTACCTATTTTCCGCTGATTTTTAAATGTTTTTTATTTGGGTTTTTTTTTTTTGTCCGTTACGAAATTCAAGCTGAGTCTAAGTCTATAGTCTGAATTCCAGCCTCTAGAAACCGTAGACTTTGAGGAGGCTGAGGGTCTTTGGTGAAGGTCTCTCGGGGCCCCCGCCCAGCACCGGGCCCCGGGGCTGCGCCCGCCGCCGCCGCCGCTGGGGGGCGCTGCCGGCCCGCGCTGCCGGCGGCGCGTCCCCGCCCCTGCGCCATGGCCGATGTGGAGGACGGGGAGGAGGCGGGCGCCCCCCACTCGCACCCGGGCTCGGCGGGCTCCAAGGCGGGCGGCCCGGACAAGATGTTTTCGCTGAAGAAGTGGAACGCGGTGGCCATGTGGAGCTGGGACGTGGAGTGCGACACCTGCGCCATTTGCCGGGTGCAGGTCATGGGTAAGCGCCGGATAAGGCAGGCCCCGGCCGCCATGGCCGCCGCCGCGGGCCGCAGGGCCGCCCTGCCCTCCCCTCCCCGCGCACGGCGGGCGGAGGAGCGAGAGGCGGTTTCCGGCAGAAGGGGGGGGCTGCCCCCTCCGCGCCTCCTCTTCCTCCTCCTGAGGAAGCGAGGAGGGCCCTGCGGCACCCCGAGCGCAGGCCCTGCCCTCACCTCAGGTCGGGGGCCCGGGCAGCCCGCCCTCCCACCGGGGAAGGCAGCGCCGGTCAGCGGCGCTCCCCGGGCGGGCCCAGCCCGTACCCGGGCCCGGAGGCGGGCGGGCAGCCCCGGCCTCCGCGAAGGCGTCTTCTTCGTGGAGCCCTTTTGGTGTCTGCTGGCAAGCTCCGCCAGCGCTGGGGTCCGGCCGGGATGGCCGAAGTGTGTGGTGCTGCCGTGCGCGGGTTGTTTCTGAAGAAGCAGCTATAGATGTTCATATAAACTCATTCCCTAAATCCGTTAATCCAGAGTCTCTAACACTTACACCCAAGCCTCTTAATTACTAGTGAAGTTTAACACATGTGAACGTACCAAAAAAATCTATCAAAATGTAAGCGGTCAGTTTACCTGGTTTTGGAAGCTAGAGAATCTCTTTGAAAGCAGCCTCATCGTTGACTGGCATTACTGTTTTCTGACATCTTTTACAAATACGATATTTATTTTGGGTCTTTGAAAATTCTTTAAATTTTCCTTCTACTGTATCCCTATATCCAGTTTTTACTATTGTGCCGAGTCATCCTAGGCATAACTGTGCCCTCAGTTGGGCTTGGTACAGTCTGGCACAACAAATGAGCCAAGATTCCGTCCAGAGCATGTTTGTTTTGTAGGTCCAGGAAGCATCTGGTTTGGGCTTAACAGAACTGAGGCAAAATACATAATGCCATCATTTCTCATACGTGTTTTTACTGAGAATGTTCTGTGGAAAAGAGAAGGCAAAAAGGTGTACTAGAGGGGAAAAAAGATGCAGCCCAGACTGAAGTGGTGGGAGATTCACCTTTTGCATAAGCATCTTTTGAAGATTGTCTGCTTTTATATGGTGAATAGAGACCACTCTGGAAATATGAAGTTGGCTTCATCTGCCATGTAAACCATAATTTTACAAATGTATTTCCCTGTTCTAGCTAGCCTGTTACAGGGCACTATAAAAAAAAGTCTTAAATGAAAAAAATCTTACCCAGAGCTTTTATAAAACTTTAAAAAAAAAAAAGTTCATTTATAATTTTTCATAAGTAGACCAAGGGAGTACTTTTCATCTGAAACTAGCAGAAAAATCTGGTAACTATTTTTTGAGAACAAACCACATTGTTAAAACATGAAACTTGATCATTACTGACTTCAGTTTAGCAATGTCATGTTGACCCTGCCAGACCCGGTCTGGCTCCTGTAGAGCCACTGCGTCTGCAGTAACCTTAGGTTGGAGGCAGTGCCAGACTTAAGCTGGCACTTGTTGAAAGTTTGTTTGATTTTTTGCAAGGGAAGAAGGTGTTAGCTGCCTTCATTTTCTGCTGTTTTAACTCCTTGGACCAACTATTGTAACTCTTTGGACCACAGAAGCACAAGGGAAGGAAGCAAAAATGCAGGGGTTAGGTGGGAAGGGCAGGATTGCAGAAGTACTGACTTATGATTTGCTTAACATTTCAGACTGACACCCTTAGGATTGTGAAGCAGGAGTGGGGACAGCTTAACTTGGTATAGTTGCAATCATTTCTGTCCTCAGAAATGCTTCTTCTCTGTCTGAAACTGCAAGTCTAGAGCTAGGATAGGAAAGCTGCTTTTTCAGTGACTACTGGTCTGCCACAGCTTGCTGCCCTGCATATTGAGGTGGCCCCAGATCAGTTTGCTGTGATGTAGCACAATACAAGTTGAAGCAGTTTGGCTGAACCTTCCCTGCAGTTTGGCCCTTAAGTGCTGTGGAAATATACATTATAGGAACAGACAGACAACAGGAAACTATTTACTGCCTTGCTTTTGTCTCAGTGAGGAAAGGGCAACTGTTTCAGAGTTTCATTACCTTTTCTTTATAGGAGTTGAAGATGTGTTTGCTCTCATAATATTGAACACTTTCTATTGTGCATGGTACGTGCACATATGTCTATGGCAGCCCATGTCAGGGCAAAGGATAAACAAAGGCATTTTTCCACTGCATGTGTGTGGCACAGTACTAAGCCTGGAAGTTGTCACTTCTCTGTCTTACTAAGTCCTGAACCTGCCATCCAGTCCTATGGCCACAGACTGAAGTGCATAAAGATGACATGCATGTGTATGTGACTCTTGTGACAATTACATACAGGTACTTATTAAGGAAAACTACTATATAAAAAGTAGAAGGAGGTGGAGGTTGTGGTGAGAGATGTACAGCCTAAAAAAAAATCAAAATTGTGAATGATTTCCTTAAAAGGAGATGCTGACATCTGAAAAACAAAGTCCTGTAATTAGGGTTTGGGTTTGTGCTTGCTCTGGTCTTAATATGCCCGAGTGCCTTGGCACAAATCTGCTGGTTGTTATATCTACAAAATGGAGAAGCCTTTTTTGAGCAGAAGTTATGAAAATACCGAAGCAATGGAAAATAAACAAAACTGTTGGATAGTTTAGTCCTTCTGATCTGTTTCAGATATATATTCCATTGTCATGTGCACTGTTTTAAAATTTAGAAGGGGTTATTTAATGTTAAAGGGCTGAACGAGACATCAAAACACGGGATTTTTACCTCTATAAATTGGCTTTAGAGCTTATATTTTCCTCTGTCAAACCTATTCTTGTGATGGAATCCTGAGAATCAAATTGAGTCTTGTTCTTGTTTACTTTTAGATGCCTGTCTTAGATGTCAAGCTGAAAACAAACAAGAAGATTGTGTTGGTATGTAGTGATTTCATTCGCTTGTTTTTCAATTGAAGCTTCTCTCAGTAGGGTGCATTTTAAAGTTTGAAGGGAGTAGTGATTTTATTAATGCTCAAAAGTAAACTGGTGTTCCTTCCTACATTGTGTCATCTTTTTACATTAGTAATACTTTATGCTTTATTTTTGAGCACTAATAAAATTAGTTTTGACTTCAGACATGCTGTAGAACAAAATAGCTTCAAATTTGCAGTCAACACATACGCAACTGAGAGGTTTAAGTTTCTCTCACCCTGAGCATAGCTGAGGAGATGACAATGTACCCTTTTGAAGTGGGTGGGAAAAGGTTACTTTTTTTTTCTTCTGAGATGCATGCCAGAAGACACAATGGTAATACCAATAAAAAGTTCAGAAATAAATGCATGTCTGGGTTAGAAAGTGGTATTTTTCCCAGTCTTAATTCAGACATAGCAGAGGCAATTGCTTGTTTGTTCACTTTTTATTTGAAAAAGTGGAATCACTTGAGTTTGTTATAGTGCTGTTTAAACAGAAACATACTTTCAGTTGCATACCAATGTATGCAAAAGCAAATCTTAACTTAATTCTGATATATTTAAATCAAAAATAATGAAAATTGTCTCAAAGAGTTTGCTTTAAACCTTTAAGTCAACTTTTAAACCAATGGTAAACTTTTCCATGCCCTTTTTCTTTCTGTTTTGAAGTATGTTGTCTCAAACTTAATCCACTGTTGTTTTTGATGATTGTTTTAATGAGAACAGGAATTTCCTGTTCCAGATATCTTAACTGGCTTGCTAAGTGTCCTATTTAAGACAGTCAAGGAAAAAAAAAAAAAGCGTAATTTGCAACACTTCTTTGATTGGTGTGCTTGTATTCCAATAGGGAAAATGTGAACTAATAAGGGAAAAAAGCAAAGTAACTAATACTACTCAGGAGTAGATGGACAGTGCTTTTTGTTGTGTTGAAACAATTGTAGCCTATAGACTTAGACCTGTGTCCCGGTCTAAGATCCGTTCTGAGGCTATGTACTGTGTCAGATGGGCCTCCTTGATTATCACGCATTTAAGTTTAAACGCTGCGTTTCAGATGACAATTTGCTGATATGCTCTAGTGTGATAGTCAGTATATTTTGGTATATTTTGGTACTGGGGAAGATAAATTGAATAACTTAGGTGGTTGCACTTCTTTCTTGGACAGAACTGATAAATGTGTTTATACATGCACAAAACTGTGTCACTTTATATGAGGAGGTGAGAATACGTGCATTTCTTTTTTTGTAATTGTAAATAAGTGAAAGGATTGATGAGAAAGACTGTAATAATCCAATCTCAGTGGATAAATCAGTGATGACCCATTTTGTCTCTAAAGCTTGTGATGGTTATAAACATCTGAGAATGATGGTTTGGACCTTGCTGTAGGTGTTGATTGGACAGCTGAGTGTGACTGGAACATGTTCTTTCTTCTCTTTCAGTGGTTTGGGGAGAATGCAATCATTCCTTCCACAATTGCTGCATGTCCTTGTGGGTGAAACAGAATAATCGCTGTCCCCTCTGCCAGCAGGACTGGGTAGTCCAGCGAATAGGCAAATAAAAATACTGGAAGTTTTTTTTTCTGTTGAACTTGTTGAAATAGTGTATGTCTTATGCCATATGCTCATACAAAAGAATGGAACGTGTCCATCATGGCATGATTTATTTGGCTTATCTGCTCCAAGAACAGTGTGGTTTTGTTGTATGCTCTTTGCTGTACAAGGTGGCGATGGTCAGTCTTACTGCAGGTATTTCTACAACTGAAAAAAGAGAGACAATACATTAACAAATGTATCTGGTATGATTTGAGTGTTAACTGTATCAGAGCATAGCAATGTGGTGGTGCAGATTGTACCCTAAATACAGTTTATTTAATGTTTTTTGCATAAATAAATGGATTAATTTGAAAGGATGACCTTACCTACAAGTCTGAAACGCTGCATATAGTTCACTGTCAGGATAAAGAAATTGTTTTCTAAGTAATATTGCATCCAAAAACACAGTCAGTGAGTTTTTTAGAAAGTATTCTGTTTTTTTAATCTAAAATTAATTGCGTGTGAAGCATTTGCTATGTGCTTTTGCCATCACACTGTACTAAACATTTCTAACTTAGGTTTTCTTTATGACTTTAGAAAATCTTATTTTGTTGTATTTCTAATTCTGTTGCTGTATTATATTCTGTACATGATTCCTACAACCGTAATGTTAAAATTCAACCACATTAATTTTTTTTTTAATTTATATTTCTGTTAGAGATCACAGAGACATGCATTTTTAATCCAGAAGCTTTTGGTACAAAGACATGTATTTGATATCCGTTAACTAGTGGTGTAAACAATCTCACTGGTTAGCTAAATAATCTAGAAAGCAAACAAAATGGATAATTTAAATATCCCAAGGAAAGCAGTTACTAGTTAAATCTAGGGAAAAATGTTAAATTGTGGTTTCATGAAAATTCAGTTAATAGAAATTTCTTTATCGTCATTGTATTGGTTATAATGTTTTGGAAGTGGGAGAAAACATTGTTTTGTTTTTGTGGAAATCCTCTATATATCATCTTTTTATATGAATCGTGTGATTTTTTTTTTTTTTTTTCCTTATGGATATTTAAGTGTTTGCCTCTGACTTTGCCTTTTCCCTAAATATCCAAAGTAATTACTATTAATCTGGACATGTGCTGTGGGGTTTATTTTAATATATGTAATAGGTTGAATTACTGCTTTAAGTCTGTAACAAATTCAGACTTAATAAAATGGTTAATAAACCTGGGTGAAATTGAAGCAATATTTTATGCATATCATTGTTTACTTCAAAATTATCACCTTAAATATTTAAGAATAATGCATTTCTCAGCAGATGTATTTCTATCTAGTTCTGTTTTCTTTAAGTATGTTTAAAGAGGTTTGTCTTCACTGTGTAAAGTAGTTGCAATGACAGTCTGTCAACAAGCATGCATGCAGTTTACTGTGTTTTTGTTTAATACTTGTAATCTTGTTTTTAAAGTGTTTTGGATTTTTTAAATACACCTTTTTTCTCATTACACACTGAGATAAAAAAAAAAATCCTCTGTGTTACAGTTTATCACATCAGTTGTTATTATCCCAGATGACGTCTGTCTTAAAATTGAAAACAAATATAAAATAGGTTAACAGTAGCAATGAAGTACCTATAGCATTTACATTGTTATGGAGTATTTCTGTTTGTGTAAAAGGATTCTTCCTAAAATGAGTGCAAAAGAAAATCTGGTTGGATGTGGAAATAATTTTAGCTGTCACATTTAAACTGTATCTTATCTACCACCTATTTTCTCTGACAGAATTTGGTCCCAGGGTCCATCCTCTAACCTCTATTAGTTCCATTTGGTCCCATCAGAGGACTTATTCCTTCATTTTGCTTTGGTTTGTAGGTGAATATGGAAAGTATCAAAGTAATTTTCACCCTGCTTTCAGTTTATGTCACATGCATGACAAGAGCAGCTGAAATTATAATTGTAGAAAAGCTTTTTCCAAAGTGTCGGCTCAAACAGATGTTAACACACATGAGGTATTAAGAAAGTTAATGTTGAAATCAAAGCAGCTGATACTTGTGCGTATCTGTTTGTGTATTCTAAGTATCTTGTTGGCCAGTAATTAGAGGTTCACCTAGAATATAGGGTAGTGAATTTTAAGTCCCGCATGTTTTCTCTGTGATTTAGAGATCAGCTTAAGTCCCAGTCCTTCTGACCTTTGCACCAGAGAAATTTTCTTGTGTTCCAAATCATACCCTGATATTCTATTAGCATAATTCTTAATAAGTACCCATTTTTAGTCATGAATTTGTTCACCTTTCACGACCAGCCATTCATACTGCTACTGTTTGAGCTGTGGTGGCATTCTTGCTAAATGTGTGTGGGGGGGGGAAAGACCCTGCTGAACTTCAAGACCTGAAGTTAAAGCTCTAATTGCCTCCTTTCTTGCCTTTCCGTAGCCAGGGTTTTATAGGAGTATGTTGCTGTGGGCACCGTTTTCAGGAAAGCCACCAGCAGAATTCCGCATTTATTGCTTTGACTTTTTTCAGTTTTGCTTACGCTGCTGGCTGCATTATTTAGCCCTTTATGTAACCTTCTCCTGCCCCGGGCTTACGTTCACCTAGCAGCATTAGCCGTTGTTGTACAAGCAAGACTTCCAAATACTCTGCTTTAGAGTACACCGCGTTCTCCTGCACATATAGCAGTTTGCGATGGATGCCCTCCTCAACAACAGCTAGAGAAACACACCTCTAATGTAATTTTGTAGCGTATAAGCATGAGTTATATGTCAGATGGGTTCAATGCAGACAGGATTAAGCACGTAAAACCAAAATACTTACATAGTAGTGGAGTGACAAAAAGCAGCCAAGAAGGGCTTAGCATTTACGGTAGGGAGTCTGAGAGATGCCTGTTGTTACTGTTAATGTTTAGCGTTTGTGATTCAGCTCTTCAGCTTGCTCTAAGAGTGAAAAAAGAGGAAAGGAAACTTGACCTTGACCTCAGGAGTACAGCTTGACCCCATTGCTACTGGAAGATTCATGGAACTGCTTTTCCTGTTCCCATAACACCTTCAAGAAAGTTTTAGCAGCCAAATCACATGATCCCACAGCAGAAGGGGGCTTAGCCTAGTAAGTGCCACACATGATTTTTATTCCTTTGGGGAAAAAAAATTGGGCACAAACTTCCTCGTGGGCAGACAGTGAGTGAAGTCAGGTGGAATTTGCATTCACTTGATTATAATCAGCTTTATTGATGCCACCTCAGCCATACACTGTTGCCACCTTCTCATCTTGCCACTTACTGTCATAAAGCTAAGCAGAGAAGATAAACTGAGGCCACAATACATACGTAAGTGTCTTGGCAAGATTTGGCTGGTCATTTGAAGTGGGTTCGCTTTCTCTGTGGATAGGAAATGAAGTCAGAACTGTATGTTGTTTTGTACATAGTGATCATTATTTTTAGACCAGCAGCAGGTCTTAGCCTCTGCATGTAATCCTCTCAGAGCCAGATGAGGCATCAAGGTTTGCATGAAGTGTCTGTGGAGCGCAGTCATTGGTGTTGAGTATAGCTTGCATTTTGGAATTATGGATGCTCAAAGCACTGAGTGATGTGATAATTTAAAGCTCAATTATATGTTCGTCTGTGTCAGCTTCTGTTTCAGGCATGGCAGATTTGTGATAAAAGCTTTTTATAAAACCAGTAGTACATTGGTGTTACCTGTGTTGAGCCAGGGAGATACAAGACTGCCCTATTAACTGTGGCCGGAGTGCCACTGAGTTTGGAGTGTGTGTGTATTGCAGACAGGAATCTGCATGCTCTCATCAGCCAGAGACAGTGCATATAGAGGGAATCTTGGTACATTTAAAGGTTATCAGGACCCATTCTGAAAAACACCAGCTGAACCGCATGCATTTGGTGCTGGCAGTGAGAAGGTTTGCCTAGGATCTCATCCCTCAGCTATACATAGCAAACTCAAAGCTCCTTACAGAGAAACCTCTTACCAGTCACTTTCCACAAATGGTGTGTATACCTAAAGGTACTTAGTGAAAATCCTTAAGGGGTATTTAATGTAAAAGCAGTTAGTCTCTCTGGTGTTTGTCAGAGGCCGCCACACACCACTTGCAGGGAGAAGTGCAGGGCAGCTACAGCACAGCACTTGGGCCAGTTACTCATTTTGTTTCAACCAGGCTCTGCCACCCCAAGAGCTTGCCAGGATGTGTGACATGGGGGGGCTTGACAACCTGATTGCCAACACAGCCTATCTGCAGGCAAGGAAGAGTGGAGATGGAGACACCAAGGAGATGCAAAAGAGACGTAAGAGTCTCTCACTGCCCAGGATTGATCAATGCACCGAGGCTAGACAGTCCATTGTTGTTGACTATGACAGCATCTGTGAGCAGCAGCCCATTGGCAAGAAGTTCTTCAGAGACTTCTTAGAGACAGTGCCAGAATATTTGGTAGCTAGGGACTTCCTGGATGAGGTGTCAAACTGGGAACTGTCAGAGGACAATGTCAAGAGCAGTACCATGGAGAATATGATCACCAGTTTTCTTAAGACAGGCTCCAAAAACTATCTGGCTTTCTTGAGCTCTGACGTGGCCAGTAAATGCCAGGCAGCTACTGCAAAAGACTATGAGAATGTCATACAGTTGGCCAAGGAGGAAACCAAAGTCTTCCTTAAAGACAAGCCCTTCCAGGACTTCCAGACCAGCCCCTTCTATGACAAATTTCTCCAATGGAAAGTTTTTGAGAAGCAACCGGTAACTGAGAAATACTTCTATGAGTTCCGAGTGCTGGGCAAAGGTGGCTTTGGAGAGGTAAGAGCTGTACTTTTAAGGATGTGGGTCATTCCTCCCCTTTCAAGACCAGCAGGTGGGTTTACAAAGAGGAATTTGGCAATGGGTTAAGAAATTGGCTAAGGTTTTGCAAAACTTGCTCCTTCAGATTGTCCATTTCTCAGAAATTAGGCTGGGTTTGTTATCTATACTGTGATGTAGCCTCCAGGTGCCCGTTAGTGAAGAGTTAGTTTAAATTTTTTATATTCTGTATATTACGTTAGTAAAGAAGCAGGCTTCTTTACAAAAGCTTGCATGACTGTCCACATGGTTAATTATTAGTCTGCTCCTTGGCACCATTTTAGCCTGTGGCAGCTCACACACTCCCAGATAATTTCTAGGTGCAGTTTAGGGAATAGCACAGATCAGTCTCTGCTCCCAAAACACGGTATGAATGAGGCTACCTTTTTTTGAGATGGAGGAGAGTTTAGCTATGTAGATGGAAGCTGTATATGCCACTTATTCTCATGGTCGGAGAATGGGTCTTTGTTCATTTTATTTGCTAATACATGTCTACTCATGGTGTCCTCAAGAACTTTGCATAAGGTCTACCATATACTAGTCTGGAACAGAACAGATTGTATGCTTGTTTTTTCCTTATTTTCTCTGCTAAAATATTCCTACATGGAAGTTAGCATCAGCAGCTACGAATAGGTGTCTGTGATTCCCCAGTTCCTGCCTATTACTGCCCTTGATATTCCAGTCTGTATGTGTAAAATTCCTTCATTACCTTTCCTTGTGCATCTTGCTTCTCTAGGTTTGTGCCATCCAGGTGAAAAATACTGGCAAGATGTATGCCTGCAAGAAACTGGATAAGAAAAGGTTGAAAAAGAAAGGTGGAGAGAAGATGGCACTGCTGGAGAAGGAGATCCTGGAGAAGGTCAACTGCCCTTTCATAGTCACACTAGCTTATGCCTATGAGAGCAAAAGCCATCTGTGTCTTGTTATGAGCCTCATGAATGGAGGGGATTTGAAGTATCACATCTACAATGTGGGAGAAAGGGGTTTGGAAATGAACAGGGTCATTTATTACTCAGCTCAGATCACCTGTGGGATTCTGCATCTCCATTCCATCAAGATCGTGTACCGGGACATGAAGCCAGAAAACGTCCTCCTGGATGATAACGGTAATTGCAGACTGTCTGATCTTGGATTGGCAGTGCAAGTCAAAGAGGGAAAAAGCATCACTCAGAGGGTGAGTACAAAATTCTTTGAATGTGGGCAGTGGGAAGGGAAGCTGTTCTATTTCTATTGCATTATGACTCCAAGTCTTAATTCCCTGGGATTTGTTCTTTGCTAAAGACCTTATGTGGTCATTTCATGCTAAGAGACAGGTGGTAAGAAGATTTGGTTAATTAACGCTCTAGACACTATATGTAGGTAGTAAAACAACTTCTCTTACACAGAAACAGTAGAATCGACTTGACCTGTTGTTTCTCTTAAGATAAAGTCTTGAACCAGTCATTTTAGAGAGGCTAACACAGATGTCTTGTGCAGTAGTGCATAGTCAGGGATTTAACCAATTACTTGTTTGTTTAATGAGCAGCAGTCAAAGATATGACTCCTCCTGTGTTCAGTTTTTGATCCTAGAAGAATATGGTTTCTTCCAGATTACTCTTAAGTGATGCTACTGGTTGTATTGCAGGTGTTCATGGTGCTGCACAATAAACCATTGCCAGCCTTCCGCCCCCTACAAATTGATTCCTGAAAAAGTTAGCAGACTCGATGAGTCTGTAAGTGTACCTGCCTGTGTGCATGTGTAGGAAGAAAGAATGGATGACCACCTGGTTTTGCTCTGTGAATTTGACAGTGCAGCATTCAGCTGTGCCTGTGGTCATCCTAAACTAACCCAGATTCGTAGTAATGTCATGAGGTTTACACAAGAAGGATGTATGAATTAAAAACACACACACACACACATATACATATGTATATAAAAAATGAGTGAATGTGTCTGAAATACACTAAGAATATGAAGAAACGGAAGCAACATTATAAACTGGTCTAACTGCCTTGTGTTAAACTCCCCAAGTCTTTCAAGTTACTCTGTAGAAATTCAGTAGAAGAGAGAGGACATGCTAGTAACTTTTTGCACTATGCTTGAAGTACACACGTCTTTTGATGTTGTTACTTAATACAGTAATTTGTAGTTTGAAGGATGTAATTTTTCCTGGCAATATAAAAAGTTTGCTTTATGAGTGTTTTTAGTTCTCGGTGAAAGAAAATATGGAAACTGATGTATTTTTAGATAGGAAATAATTTTAAAATGAGACTGCATTGTGTTTTAGATATGAAAATACAGTTTCTGTGAAAGCTGAGGCAGGTTTTTAAATAGAACTTACGTGAAATGAGAATAATGTTTTGTTTGTGAAGATGGCATTTTGGTCAGTGAACCCAAAGCTATAAACCTTACTGTGCTTTGCAAGTTAGATGCACGTAGTTATTATGATCAGAAAAAAACATTTTGTCCAAGAGCAGTTTTTCCTACTTGTAAATATGTGGGGTTTAGCATAAGAAAAAGAACCCGAACAGATAAACACAATGAAAGAATGTGTTTAGAAAGGTCTAACCACTTCTGTGGGTATTAGGGTAGAATCTCAAAGCGGTAGTGGACAAGGCAGTTGTTCCTTCTCACTTTCTATGACAGTCATCAAGTTGTTATAATGATTTTTGTTCTGTTGTTGTTCACTGTTACGTGGGTGCTTTTATTAGAGCAAAAACTGCAATGAATAATATACTACACAATTGTAGCGTGTTAAAGGAATTTCTGTTAAAGGCACTTTTATTCATACAGGAAATTGAAATAGGAGAAGGAAGCAAAAGAAGTTTGGCTTTTTTCTGTATTGTAACTATGAGGGAGTTAAATGAATAATAATTCCCGTTATTATTTTGCATTTTTGCAAAGTAACCCTATTTGAGTAATTTGATATCTACTACTAAAAAACATATAAGATCTAGATACTACTATTATTTATAGTAATGTCATACGCAGGAAGACCTAAAAACACCTTTACAAAATTTATTGCATTAAGGTTCACCGTCTACCCCTGTAATGAAATAAAAATGGTGATGTTAAATTAATTTTTATTTACTAATCCCAGTTACATTGTGACTTAAAATTGGCACAAAGTTTATATCATAGCATGCTTTTTGAGTATAACTACCAAATTGTTATCCCTTTTAAAAAATCTTGAGAGAAGATGTTTGTATAGATTTGGGTTTTTTTCACCCCAAAAGATATATGGCTCCAGGACAGATTTATTAAATTCATCAGTTGCACCATATTGTGGACACAGTTTCATAAGGGCAATTTTATAAGCTACAGTAGAAAATATATACCTCCAGGCCAAATCTCTATTGTACTGTATATCTGACTGAAGTGCCTAATATCATAAAGCTGTTTCTAGATTTGAGATGATGGTCTGAACTGTCAATCTAAGGCTTACAATTTTCTGTCACTAATTATAGGGAAAATACTACCTTTTCATTTCAATTTATTTATCCCTTTGCAAAGCATTGTTCTGTTTTGATAGACATTGTAATACATTGAACTTCATTCACGTCTCCAGCAGTTTTGACTTTAAAGCCAGGTCTTTTATGACCTGATTCTTCAATGTCATACTTAAAATACTGTTCTATTGCACTATGAGAAGAATGCCTAACTTTGCTTGAATCATATTGATAAGTTATTCTACTGCCTGAAAGTAATTAACTAATATCCCTAGTACCAAATGAAATCACAGTTTAGTTGTCTGGTACAGTTAATGGTCATTTATTTCATCTGTTAAGATAAATTTTACTTAGCCAGCCTTACACATATTATGAAGAGTTAAGATAGTGTATTTGTTAAAGTTAAGGTAGAAATAATTTAAAAAATTGCATCTGTTGTGGTCTTTCTGTAAGGTGATATATTAAGAAAAAATGATTTTATTTTTCTTTTTTCTGCTGTATAATGAAAACTTGTGAGCTTGAGTTTGGTCTTTCATTTGATTTCTTGTTTTTCACCTTAGAAATATCAGTAGCAGCAACTGTTGAATTCCTTGTTTAGCTGAAGTACTGTTTCATAGGGAAAAAAAAAAGGAATAAAGGAATATGCATTTCTGGGTCATATTTGAACAGTTTACTCACACTCAACAGATTTCTACAATGCAAGCTACCCTTGTGTTCAGTAAAGCTACTGTTATTATAAGATTGTATTCATTCTGAGTATAAAGATCCTATTTTAGTCTCTTAATGAAGCAGCAGAATGGTGCCTGTTTTAAAATAGAGCGCTTTCCTTCAAATTGTTTTCTGTAGATGTGAACTAAATAGATGCTGAAGGTAAAGTAAAATAATTAAAGATTTTTCAACAACTGTCTACAAATCTCTGTCAGCGATTTGAGTTTTTCTTCCTGAGTGCTGATCTTTTCATGATCTCTCTAGTTCTTCAGGTGTTAAGTGGATCTTCCTTGTGAATAAGCAAAATAAAACAGAAAACTCTTCCATACCTCTTATATATCAGGAGGAGCCCAGTAAACAAATGTGGAGTAGAAATCTGATCTTAGGCACATGCTTAAAAAATATTCATCTGGATGGGTTTGACTCTAACCATGCTGGTATGAAAATGTCTCTTAATACCCCATATAGGTGCCATAGACAGTGAAACACAGTAGCAGTTTCTGACTTTTTTTTCTATGTATCACTTTTGCTATATATTATGAAGTAGAAACATCATGTGATGACTTTCATCCTTCCTCATATAGGGTTGAATAGTATGTAATATATGGATTTATCTGTGTATTTATTTTATTAGAGATTGCAAAAAATACATTATGTCGATGCATTCTGAAGGTTTTGCACACCTCTTGTGAGTGTATAAGCCATTAAAGATAAATCTGTTCTGCTTTGAAAGCATCAGAAAAATTCCTAGCCTCTCATGTATGAATAAATGGTCATCATCCATACATCAGCTGGCAGATCCATAAGTCCCTTTCGTAAATCTTGTTAGGTGATTAGGTGATCACATGGCACAAGTGATAAGCTAGTTAATGACTTCCTGTTTTAGACATTTTCCAAGGTTTTGATGAAGACTTCTGTGAATCTATAATGTTTATGTACTGTTTACCAGCCAAAGATTTTCTTCATGGGTGAAAAGGTTTTTATAATTTTAGATGGGTGACTTTAACATGGTCTTCTTGTAAAGTAATGTGTGTTTATGTTGCAGAAAAAGCATTGTGCAGCTGAAGATTTAATACTTACGTAATTGAAGAAGTAGTCTTGGTGTCCTTTAAGTATTGTCACTACATATACTCCTTTTGAGAAATATTTGTGTGCTCTGAACCAATTGTCTGTAACTGTTATAAATAAAAACACCCTACTTTCAGAAACAATGCTCCTTACAAAGGTCTAGAAAGAGTTGGATACCCGGCCTTAGTTTTCTCCCTTTATTTTCAATTGCTGAAGCAACAAGTAGAAACATCTGGCTTTCCATGTGAATGTTATTTTGAACACATATAGGCAGCTGTAAGTAATTGGTACAGTAATAATTAAGTTTAGAAAGTTTAAGTTTAAAAAAGTTTAAGTTTAAAAAAAGTTTAGAAAACTTTTAATTTCACTAAGGTGTGCTTATTTGTATTTGTGAAGCGCTAGCTGGCTTTAAAATGGAGAAATAAGTAATAAAATACATGAGTTTGAACAGTAACAGTCTTGGAAATAAAAGGAGTAGAGTAGAAAAGAGTAGAGAAAGCTACTTAAAATGCATTTTTTTTTTTTCATGAAACAAACATGGATTATATGGGGTCTTCCCATGATACATACATGTACCTGTGCAGTCTACCTAGAAATGTGCATATGCACACTTAGTCAGAGTTCTTACTGACATAACTGGAAACAGAAATAAACTCTTTGCCAGTGATAATATAATTATTCAGGACTTTCGGAAATATCATCATGACTTCTCATACAAATGTGCCTGTAGCATCTCTTCTGATGTGTTCATCACACCATGCATAAACTAGATTGTATCTTAAAATTATGCCTTTTTAAATGTTGATGTTCTCTTTGTCTTATATAATTGAAATAGGCAACAAGAAGACTGAGCGGCTGCAAAAATGGCTTTTGCATAGGCAAAATGGTTTGTCTAGTTATGTACTGACTTGATTGGTTCTGGAACTAGTTCTTTTTCCATATGACAGAAACAAGGAGCCTCCATCCTAAGTTTCTTCACCTGAACAGTTTGAGTTGACGCCCTTTTTCTTGAAGTCTCTGCAATTTTTTCTTATATAACTCAAAATTCACTTGTATGCGAGTCAAATGCTCCTGCCCTTATCCAAAAGAGTAATAGTATTTAATTTCCTGAGAATGATTGTGAGAGAAGTGAGCATGTTCTTCTGTTTAGTACCCTCATATCCTCTGCATATAGAAATATAGAGGACTTAATTCCATTTTTCCAGCAGTCAGTGCGTATTTGCTGTTTGTTTCGGGAAGAACTTTCTGCCCTTATTGGGTATGGCTTTGTGTGCAGCAACTGTTGCGTGTAAATGATGAAGTACTTTTGTGCAGATGCATGTGAGCCAGAGAGCTTAAATATTGACATAATAACTGTGAAAAAATAAGACAAACATATTTTTGTAGTATTTATAAAAGTGCATTCATATCTTCAGAGGTTTCAGGCTTCTTCATAGTTTTCCTGTGCTATGTTTTATATATTTGAAGGACATCATAATATTTTTATAGGAAAAACATGTTTTGGTTAAAATCTTACTCAAAATGTCCTTTTGCCCTCATGTATGTTTGTTTATTATAAGATTCTATTTCTTAAGAAAACAGAAGGAAATCTATTTAGATGTTCCTGAAACTTGCAGTTTAATTTCAAGGCAGTTGAGAAGCAGGAGGAGGGTTCAGACTTGTGAAATAAAAAATAACTCAGCAGTCTATTCTACAGTTGACCTTTGGTCGTTATCACAAGGCATTCTTATTGGGTGGGATTCTGTAAAAAATTATTCTTCCTTTGCATTTTGAAACATGACAGCCCTTCATTTGCCCAGGATTGGAGTGACTTGCTGCTATTTTACAGTTTCAAAAACACCATTCTGCTTATGCATTTTTAAGTATGACATGTAAAATTGATTATGTTTTGCTATCAGAACTTTGTTCTTAAAAATGTTTATAGTCACAATTGTTATGAAGTGCTTCATCATGACAGGTATTTCAGATTTTTTTAATCTCTGAAGCATATACTTTACAGAATGCAACCTAATCCTTTATGAATGCCGCCATCATGGGAGTGAAGGGAGCAAAAATGAATGAATGGGGTCATTCTGCCTCCTGCAGTTTTGGGCATGACATAAAGGATACTGTAGTCATTTAAAATTATGAGAATGTAATGTGTCCCATGAAATGCTTTTCCTACACAGGCCGTGCCACCCATGAGACACGTTTTTCTGTCCAGGAAAAGACATTGGAGCCCTTTAAGACGTAGCATCAGGTCTCTCTGCATGACTTTTAACCTTGTTCTTCATTCAGTTTAATCTGACAGTTAATAAATGCTATAGCATGTTCTATAAAAAAGCAAGAGATAAGGTTCTTTATCAAGTTCCTAGAGCTGGTAGAAAGCTTAATTAAGCTCTTTAAACATGAAAAATGCTATTTAAGTGCTAAATACTACTGTTTAGTCTCTTTGTCTCTTGAGGCTCATTATTTATTATAAAAAATAATATGCATTCTGGAATTATCTTTTTGGTAAATCATCTAGTGGGCCACTTGTTGGTTCAACATTGTCAAAGATGTTTTTATTTTATTGGGTAAGAAATGCAACATTTGGCTGACAATGTAATTCTTTGAACTGTTGATTTGACAACTTTGACCAGAAGCAATATTGCAGGAACCGTAAGCTACGGGATGCCGAGGAATGTAGTGCTTCTGTTCTTATTGGACCACATGTGACATTCCACTTACTGCGATGAGTAGTTTCAGTTAACAAACATATAATAACTTTTTAATGAAGACAAGATAAAATCCTGAAATTACAGATGCAAGCAAGTGAAAACTATGGGCTTGGTTTTGCTCATTGTTCAAGTTTAATGCTAGTGAAGGGTAGCAGTTTCAGAATACCTGGAGGTGGTTCTGAAGACAGTGTATAGTTAAGCTGCAGGACTCTTTGCGAAAGGTCTTGTAGGATCTGAGAATTTCTCTAGGTTGAGGGGTAGAGTGGGCGATTGATGGAAGACAACTTTGTTGAGAGAAACCATTTCTGTCTCTGGAAGCCCTTGAACTGCAAACAGTTGGAGCCTAGGAAAGTATTAGAGAAGTATCAATCTACACATCAAGTTCTTACAGTTTTCCCTATGCATCCATGTTTTGACCAATTCACAGACAGTAACCTGGCCATATGGGCCTTTGGTCTGATGCAGCCATACCCATCTTCCTGGATTTACATGTAAAAGAATTGTACCTCCAACATTAGTCATAATCCTGAAAGATAAGGTGCATGAAATCCCCTGGATTTCAGTGATAGACAGTAACCATCCAGGCCTTGCTGTCACTTGCACTGCTCAACCTACAGGAGCTGTAGGCCAGCAGCCTTCTCAGGGCACCTTGCAGCCCTGTCCCCTCGGTCACACTGGCACTGAACACAGAATTTCTCTTTGATATTCCCTTTTTGAGAAAGCCGCCCGTGCGTTGTGCTAGGTACTGTATTTGCGTTCATTATGAGGAGCTTCATAAAATATATACAGAGCTAAGTAGACAGAGAATTTTCTCCCTTATTCATATTGTTTATGGTCATTAAATAATAAAACCGTAAACACCTCTGAAGTGGAGTATTATTCTTCCCACTTATATATGGGGAATGCTCAGGAGAAATTTGAAGTGAAATTAAACAGGCAGACTAGAGAACCCTGATGGTTCTTGAATTCTAATTGTGTGGTTATGAGTCTGTACCAAGTGTTCTGCTTGTCCTACATGCTCCATTCCTATAACGTCCGATTGCTTCACTATCTATGAATGCAGATTTCTTCTGATGACACTCACCAAGGTGGGGATGTTAGAAGGCTCTATCTCCAGTAGGGATCTGAGGCAAAGATAGTGATTTACATGTGGTCATACAGGAAGAAAATGGGGAGATGCTCTAGAGTCCGAAATTAAAATTGGTCCCCAGTTATTGGACTGTCCTTCCTGAACCCATTTATTCCTTTTATTTGCATATAGCATTAATATGCATGCTGTAACTGTGTCTCTTTCTCTTCCCAAGTGTGAGCACAGAGGCAGCCTGCCCTTACTGTCACAGAAGTGGCTTTCTCTTTCATTTGTGCAACTTGCTTGATTTTAGTGACTATTGATGTCCAAGCTTAAAAGTAAAAATTGATGTTGGATTTTTTTACTACTCCGGTTAGTGGCTTTGAACCCAGAGGCAATTTTGTTTCCTTTTTTTCTAATATAGCAGAAATTTGTTTTGTCCCTTTTGTGTTTTTATATGTGTGAAAATGAAGAAAACTTTGGTCTTGAATTTTGTGTAAGTGTGTGGGATTCAGTAGCTCCTGAGTTCCCATACAGTCTTTCTCGTTGTCTTTTCCTGGTACTCTGAACAGTCCTCCTTGTGTGCCCATCAATTTATGCTGGAGGCAAAAGGAAGACCCAGAGAAGTTGTGGGCCCGCTGTTGAATGAGACAGGAGCCATGGTGATGCAGGATACGGAGAAGGTGGAATTACTGAATGCCTTCTTGGCTTCGGTCTTTACTGCTTGGCCCAGCCCTCAGGAGTCCCAGACTTTGGAGAAAGTAACAGGGAAAGAGGAAGACTTCCCCTTGGTTGAGGAGGATCGAGTGAGGGATCAGTTAGGTCAATTAGATATTCATAAGTCCATGGGCCTCGCTGGGATGCATCCGAGAGTGCTGAGGGAGCTGGCGGAAGTCGTTGCTGGGCCTTTCTCCATCATCTTTGAAAGGTCCTGGAGAACAGGTGAGGTGCCTGGGGACTGGAGGAAAGCCAGTCTCACTCCAGTCTTCAAAAAGGGCAAGAAGGAGGACTCAGGGAACTACAGGCCGGTCAGCCTCACCTCCATCCCTGGAAAGATGATGGAACAGCTCATTCTGGGCCTCATCTCAAGGCATGTGGAGGAAAAGAAAGCTATCAGAAGTACTCAACGTGGATTCACCAAGGGGAAATCATGTCTGACTAATCTGATAGCCCTCTATGATGGCATGACTGGATGGATAGATGAGGGGAAGGTGGTGGATGTTGCCTACCTTGACTTCAGCAAGGCGTTTGACATGGTCTCCCACAGCATCCTCATGGGGAAGCTTAGGAAGTGTGGGTTAGATGAAGGGACAGTAAGGTGGATAGATAACTGGTTAAAAGACAGAGCTCAGAGGGTAGTGATGAGGGGCACAGAGGCTAGTTGGAGGTCAGTGACCAGTGGTGTTCCTCAGGGGTCAGTACTGGGTCCAGTCCTCTTCAATATGTTCATCAATGACCTGGATGAGGGGATAGAGTGCACCCTCAGCAAGTTTTGATGATGACACAAAGCTGGGGGGGGTGGCTGACACACCGGAAGGCTGTGCCACCATAGAGACCTGGACAGGCTGGAGAGTTGGGCAGAGAGCAACCTTATGAAATTCAAAAAGGGCAAGTGTAGGGTGCTGCACCTGGGGAGGAATAAGCCCATGCACCAGTACAGGTTGGGGGCTGAGCTGCTGGAGAGCAGCTCGGTGGAAAGAGACCTGGGAGTCCTGGTGGACAACAGGATGACCATGAGCCAGCAATGTGCCCTTGTGGCCAAGAAGGCCAATGGCATCCTGGGGTGCATTAAGAAGTGTGTGGCAAGCAGGTTGAAGGAGGTCATCCTCCCCCTCTACTCTGCCCTGGTGAGGCCGCACCTGGAGTACTGTGTCCAGTTCTGGGCTCCCCGGTTCCAGAAGGACAGGGAACTGCTGGAGAGGGTACAGCAAAGGGCTACAAAGATGATTAGGGGGCTGGAACACCTCTCTTGTGAAGAAAGGCTGAGGGATTTTGGTCTCTTCGATCTGGAAAAAAGATGGCTGAGGAGGGAACCTTATAAATACTTAAAGGATGGGTGTCAGGAGGATGGGGCCAGGCTCTTTTCAGTGGTACTCAGTGACAGGACAAGAGGTAACGGGCACAAACTTGAGCATAGGAAGTTCCACCTAAACATGAGGAGGAACTTCTTTACTTTGAGGGTGGCAGAGCCCTGGCACAGGCTGCCCAGAGAGGTGGTGGAGTCTCTGTCTCTGGAGACATTCAAAACCCACCTGGACGTGTTCCTGTGCAACCTGCTCTAGGTGACCCTGCTCTGGCAGGGGGGTTGGACTAGATGATCTCCAGAGGTCCCTTCCAACCCTATGGTTCTGTGATTCTGTGGGCCATCCCATCGTAAGGTCCTTCCCTTTGCTAAGCATTAACAGTATGCCAAAATCTTTGTTCTGAGAGACTTTTCAAGGGTGCCTTTTGTCCAAATTAGATTTGATTTTATCTTCTTTTAAAAGATAGTTGTCTATTCATTTGATCAGCTGGCTTCTTGTTACTGTATGAAGGTGTGGTGAGAGAGTGTGGAGGAACTGCAATTCTGTGCGACTCATTTAAATTACGCTCCATTCCTCCTCACGGTGGCTCTTGGGAGAAAAATGAAGATTGTAAAGTGACTGACAGAGGCAGATCAGTTGTTCGTCTCTACACCTAGGGCCTTTTAGCTGGTGTGCAGAGAAGAGTGTTCCGTGGTCTGTTCCTGCATTCCTGCAGGGTCTATTAAGGCCATTGCTGAAGGAGCGGAGGAACAGCTGGACAAGAGAACAAAGCAGGCAGTGGCACCCCTTGGAGGAAGGAAGGACCGAGCCCCAGGAAACAGCTGATGGAGCTAAACTCAGCTTGTTTTTTTTCCTCTGTTCAACAGTTCTTGTGCCATGGCAAACAAAAGATAGACATTCTGAGTTGCTTTACTGTTTGGTTTGTGATATCAATTGAGTTTGTTTTGCAGAGATCTGTGGGAAAAGGTAGAGAGATCTAAATCCCGTTTCTCCTCATTTGTCTGTTTCTGTGCTGATGAAAGCTCCAGAGAGTTCTTTTTCTCCTGCATCTGCTAGAAGCTGGGATAATGGCGGTGTTGAAGGGACCTTCCCTTCTTGGGACAGCAGTGTGAATAGGACGGGTGAGCGTACTTGCGCTGTGGGCCTTGCTCTGCTTGGAGTTGCGGTGTGCCAAGTACCCGTTAACTGTACTGGGAACTGGGTGCACTTAGTGCTTCTCAGGATCATATCTTGTATTATTAAGAGATTATAATTATGTGACCTTTTAAAAATTTATGCAGGATCACATTTCACAAAAGAAACATTTGTATACTTTCAGATGAGTCATTTCTACTGTGCCCTGTCAAACCACATTCAAAGCAACAATTCCACTTAACGGAACTTCTTCACTAATGTATCCAAGGACAACATTTGGTCATTACATTTTAGAGGATAATTGAAAAATTGGATTTTGCGTTGTTCTCAAGGTAGAGAAATACAGGGAGAAGTAGATCCGTTAACCCTTTTCAAAAGCGAGTCAATTAAAATTTAATTGACTGAAATTTAATTACTATTTTTATATTTCAAACAGCATATGCAAGTAAGGCATCATGCTCATCATCACAAAAGACAGTGTTAATGGAGAGCAAGCAAAAAGTAGCTAGTGTTGCACTGACTACACTTCAGAAAGATGTGTGCCCCTGCAATGGCATATGATTTCTGCCTTCTGTAAAAATGTTGGGATAGTATAACATTCTTTGTCTCCTTTGCGATTTTTTTTTTTTCATTGTGTCCCCTGAGATACTTCCAGGTCAGTGAAGGGGTAATTCCATGGGGTTTTGTGTCTAAGATCACTTGAGCAGTCAACACGTATGTTCAGATGGTTCCTTATCAGGAATCCTACAGGAAAGAAAAAAATAAAGTGCTCAGTGTTAATCTCAGTCAAAACGCAGTGCATGTCCCAGCAGTGTAGAGTTGACAACAAAGGAATTCAACTTTCTGAGTGTGGGATTTTTTTTTTATATTTATTTTCCCTGTTTTCATTAGAACAGTGAAATTTATCCATGTATAATATGATCTAGTAAGAAAAAGTGGTTTTCAATTAATACACAGCTTCTGAATTTACTTATAAATTGTATTGAGTGAAAACAACTACAGAATTGTACAAACCTAACGATTTTGTGTGGGACAGACATACCAGTAACCCATACTTAGAAGTATCCATTCTGAGGCATGGTCAGATAATTCTAATTCAATTAAATATTCAATACCAGCCCATGGGAAGTAGACCCCTTCTCAAAAATAAGGCATAAACCTTTTTCTGGTATCTTTGAATTCCTTTGCTTTCTGTTCTTTTTTTTTCCTTTTCACATTTGAGTATAATTTACAGTATATTTATTTACTCCTTGACCTGCTGAGAGTAACTTAACTCATGACTCTGATTCACGTTTGCTTTGGGAATCAGTGGATACATTTTCCACCTAATACACTATCTTTTTGCTGCTCAGATCTCACTACTGCTAGTCAGAGTTGTATAGTTCAAAAACTCCCTTCACTAAGCTTCTGTTTTACCTGCTTAAATAAACCTCTCCTGAGTCACTGAGGCTGCCTTTCATGTTGCCACAGGATCTCTTTTCCTTGAAAGATGATCTGATTTCTGGCATCTTGTTCTCCATAGTGATTAGTGCGGGGATGTTAGGCTTCCCTCTAATGCTATCTACTCCCCAAAGACAGAATTAAATCTTCATTTGAAATATGTATGTTCTTCCAGTTCCAGGGGTTGAATAATTCCTTTTTTTTTGTTGTTCCCTTATACAGCAAATGCTTTATCATCTTTCTTCCTAAACGATTTTGCCAAAAGTCCACATTTGTAGAAATAGCTGGAAAAGACTAAAATTTAAGCTCTTTTTTTCCTTTCTTCAAATTCCTGTTTTGATAAATATTGCAGAGATTTATGTATTTCTTCTCCCTTAAACATCACTGCTGACTACTTGTGAAATGTGCCCATTTCTGCTATAAAATAGTAATGTTTAAGTGGGGTTTGAGTTCTCAGGGGTTATGAGATTAGGTTTAGATTCCTGCTTCTCAGCCGGTTCCTTCATAATGAATCATAGGAAAGCTTCAGGATTAAGAGAGATTTGCTTTAACATCAGGTTCAGGTTTTGATGAAATTCCATGAGAAAAATAGCTCTCAAAATTCTGTATGGGAATGGTTTGGCATATCAAAGGAACAATATATGTTTCTAGACTTCTCTCAGATTGAGCTGGATCTCCTCAATAACAGCTCAAAAGATTTCAGTGCTAATAATTTACAATTTTGAAGTTTAAATCTTGTTCACAGTTACCCCATCCACAGTGTTTCACTTAAATCTGAAGGGAAGCTGTTGGTCCATGTCTATTTTCTGTTAAATTGCAGTCACACAGTCTTTTTGGTCCGCTGTTATGGTCTTGCTTTCTCTGTTCTTGGGAAACATGAGTATCACGTCAAGGCATGGTGTTCTTCTGTGTGGTGTGACTTACTGAAGGTTATGTGGAAAATGCACATGGAGGTGACTGAAGTGACTTGACAACTGTTTCTTTTGAAAAAACAACCATGGAAGAAAGAATTAGAAGGGGAAGAAAAGAGAGGCAGTCTGAAAGGAGCTGCCTTGAAAGACGTTAATGATTGCAGAATTTTGACTTTTCCAGGTCAGATTTATCCAGTTCCCGTATGATGATGCTAAGTTGCAGCAAAGTAATGTCTTATCAGAAGGACCATACTGTGCTGTCAGGGTACATTTTGATGATGATATGACTCATCAGTTCTTCAAGGCATTAGTGCCCCAGCTTCATCTCGGTAAAAATAAGAATGTTTATTGCTTCCCAGAAAAGGGGGGGGGGGGGGGAGACAAAAAATATTCCAGAAGCCCATTTAGTGTCTTTGTTCACTAACCCGCAGTGACCTCTGTGCACATCCTTTCCTACCAGACTTTCTCTACTGCTTTGAAACCCCTCTTCTCCCTTCCAGGTTTCAGGATTTTCTGAGGCCAGATGGATCTGAGTTCTGTGGTCCATACTTAAGCGCTTGTCCCCCTTTCTGAATGGAGCAGTAATCGTGCATAAACATGTAGTACTGTCAGGGTATCTCTCAATATTAACTTTTACTTAGAGAAATTCAATGCAAACAGTACAAATTACCTGTGGAATGCTGTCAGCTGCTGCAATGCCTGTACTGCTCCTCTGTACTTTTGTGGTTTTAGTGAGGGAGGCAACAGTTCGCTTTTAAGCTTTTCTTTTGCTTTCAGCCTGGCTGATATTTTTGTTCTTCTCGTCTCATTTCTGTTTTTCAATTAAATGGAAGATTTTGCTCTGTATCCCTAGAAGTGAAAAAAAATACAAAGAGGGAAAACAAACTGGATTTAATTTTCTGTCCATTAGGCCTATGTTGTAATTGGTGCTAAGATGTTCTCTCTTGCAAACATAGTTTACAGTAGAGTATATACCATAATGTGTAGTGGCATGAGCTAAAGTTTATAGGGAGACCTGACTCAGATATACTGTGTGCCTAACATTGCAAAAATTAGAGGAGTTACCCAAACACCATGAAATAAAATTCATCTGTTGAGCTGTGCTTTTTACGAACACAATTTGCCCAAATGAGGTCTAGTTTTAGTTACCTTTTTCTAACTGTTTTGTTTTGGAGTGAGTCTGTGTCACTACTTGTGTTCTGGTAGCAGTAACGATGACCATCTTGAATAACCTTTAGTGGGATTTTGCACAAACATAATTTTTCATTTTTAAATTGTAATACTACTAATACATCAGTCCCAGTATTTCAAAAAGATATAAAAGGGGTTCAAGCAACTTCTGACATAGTTATCACTGCTAGCTGAATCTGGTAAATATGTAAAATAAGACGTAACATCAGATGCAGCAGGAAATGGTGGGTCAGCTGAAAGAATGTGGTTTCGATTGAAATCTCACATCCTCAGTCATGTAACAGTGCAGCAGAAAGTGTACAGAGAGGTTGACCTCCTCTTCCCTCCCAGGTGGATCAGGTCCCAAGAGGGAGGGACAGCAGGAGCTATTTTGGATGCTGTCCCCCAGGGGGAACGTGCCAGGCCTGGTCTGGAAGGAGGCAGGCAGATTCCCCTCTCTAAGACCGGTCACTTCTGCTCTTGGAGAGGGGTCCTTTAGTACTGTATATATATTCAGAGAGCTTTTTTTCAGTTAGGAAATATGACGTTGTTCTTTCACCTGAATGCATTTAATTTACTAATTATAATTTTCATAGGTTTACTTTCTTACAATGGTTTTAAGAGTTTTTCTTGGCCCTTGATGGCAGTACTTCCTTGCAGAAACCAACAGGGAGTGCAGCTCAGCTACCAGCTTGATGAGAATTTTCTCATTTGCAGCAGACCCCTATATTGGCAAGTTATGACCACTGAACGGGGAGGGAATTGGTCATTGTTTGTCTGATTTTTGTCTTCTTTTAATCTTTTCAAATTGATTGCTAGTTGTGTTTACAGAACAAAGCTAACAATGCTATCTTCAAGAGGAAAAAAATTTAATATAGAGGAAGAAAGCAAGCTAAGCATTAATTTAGAACGAAACCACTTTTGGGTAGAAATTGCACAGACATTTCACCTTTGAAGAGCATATTTAAGACAGTTTTCCCATATGCCAAGACATTTAAAGACAGATGTACTCCACGTGCTAAAACAGAGTTACACCTCAGAGTTTCTAGATTAAAAGATATATCAATTATACAGAGTTTCTAGATACAAAATGTGTCAATTGTATTACTAATACTTTTGAAGAATTATAGACTAGTCTGTTTAATTGTATGCATTTCATTACTGACATTGAATAGTAAATCTGTCTGTATGTTTGCAATAGGCTGGGACAAATGGTTATATGGCTCCGGAAATCCTCAAGGAAGAAGATTACAGCTATCCCGTGGACTGGTTTGCTATGGGATGTAGTATTTATGAGATGGTTGCTGGGCGAACACCATTCAAGGATTTCAAAGAAAAGGTCGGTAAGGATGAGGTTAAAAGAAGAACTCTGGAAGATGAGGTGAAATTTGAACATGCCAACTTTACAGAGGAAGCAAAAGATATTTGCCAGCTGTTTTTGGCTAAGAAAACAGAGAATCGTTTAGGAAGCAGGTATGCCTTACTTCTCAAACTCAGTAAACGCCAGATTAAAGCTGCAAACAATACTATTATTTTACATATTACACAAAATGAGGTTAGATCATGACTTTCTACAGAGTACTGAATTTTCCCTTTCACTTCTAGGAAATATTCACTTCTAGATAATATGGAAATAAGGAAAAAAAGAAAGAAGTGTGATTGTCTGTCCTCAACCCATACTACTCAGAGGAGCTCCCTTCTTGGTATTTTGTGGGGTTAGACTCTATATAGTTTTGGGAGAAGGGAGCAGCCCACTTGCATGTTCTTTCCTAAAGGTAAGGGATATTCGAGTAGATACCTGCATGTATGCTAATGCAGACTGAATGCACAATCCTAGGCTGTATCACTTACTGGAATGATGTGGGCAAAAATCCAAGTCTGCAAAGTGGATCCTCTTCCCTGCAGATATCTAACTTGCAAGGCTGCATCATTGGCTTCTTACTGAAGAGACCTGAACCCCTCTGCTTTACTCAAGTGCTTTACAAAAATCTTGTAGAGGTTCTGGTCTTCCTGACTCATCCCAGGGAGAAAAGGGAGGAAAAGAATATTGAGCATAAATTTTTATAAGCAAAATATTATTTGGGACTTCAGAGGTGTCTTTGGGTTGATGAAGATAATGGACGTGTTCCTGACTTAGCAATTTCAAGTAACTGTTTAACAAGAAGAAAATTGGAAAGCTAAGCGTTGTAATATTTAACTTGTAATATCTCTGATCCCTCTGGGGGGTGTGTGTGTATATACATATAAAAATCATTTAGTGCATTTCGAATGAGAAAAATTGGGGATCTACATTTGTGATACAGGCAAAATGAAAGAAATATAATAAAAACGTAAAAAACAAATAGGAGACTGAGAGTACCTATCTTTAGAATACACCATGATTTGAATTGCCTATGGATACAAATACATGTATCAGGTGCTTTTGCAATCTAAGAGTGGAATAGACACAAGGACTTAATGAAAATGTACTGATAGTGTTCTGAATTTATATTTCATAACAACATGGAACAGTTTTGCAAAATGTTAGTCACACATTTGCCTGAAAGCATTAACTTTGGTGAAAGGTAATATATCATTAATATACATATTCTTATTATTCCAGTGCTAAATGAAGACAACTGCTCTTTGTGCCTGATAAGTTTTCATAATAACTCTGCAAGGCTGCAGAAAAAAAAATAATTTTAACAGCACGTAGAGAATGTTTGATAAAAAAATCTGTACTATTTTTCATTTGTTTAAAAAGCTTATTTAAAAATAAATTTAATACAAAAACATATGGAGAATTCTACCTTACAAGTCAGCATGCTTTGCAGACATTTAGTCTTACAGCATTTTGTGAAGTAAACAAATTTCAGAGAAGGGGAAAATGAAATTTAGAGATTCTGAGGGACTTGGTCAAGCTCATTCAGCAAGTCTGAAGCAAAACCAGCAACAGGCTATTCACTTACTGTAACCACATACTCTTTGCCAAGGGAATCATTTACAGTCATTCTGTCCGCTCACGGTTACATTATTTCTCAGCAAGGGAGAAATGTACACAGAAAGGTAATTGCACAGATTATTTTTAACTTTCTGCTGTTTAAGGTATTCTTACTTTTATGTGCTGTACTTGGAGAAGGAAAATGATAGGATGTATACTGTATCCAGGCATGATACAGAATAAAAGCCTGCATGTACCTCTTAAACAGGGCAATACTATTCAGGACAGCTCATGCTTATGTAAAGATTAGCACTGTAATTCTACTAAGGACAACAAGACCTTGGGTTATCTACATAAGTGCCTGTTGCATAAGTTAAAGCTGCTCAAGGACAGCTTTACTTTGCACACCTGACCTTTTAAAATACTCCACTCTTTTATTGAAGACTCAATGTCACTGCCTAACTCAGGAAAGATGTAAACCTTTTTCTCCATTCAAGCTTTTTGGGATTGACATCTCAAATCCCAGATCTGTGAATTGATTTTATTTATCTTTTTTTTTTTTTAATGAAGGAATACAAAATTGACGAAGTTTAGATGACTTCATTTGCTTTTCCTATTTAAGTTACGTAAACATGCAGTTCACACAGGAAGAGCTCAAGTTAATCTCCGGCTAGTTGGAAGATGCCTCAGTTGGTTCCAGTAGATGGCGTTCCTGTAGCTTTATGTTTTTAAACTTTATATGGTTTTGGTGGTGTCAGAAAATACATCAGGAGGAGACACACTGCAGCAATCCATTCTGGAGCTTTCACCAGCTTCTAGTGCTTTTTGATTCAAGTTACAGAAAGGAAAAGCAAAATAAAGTGAAACTTTATGAATCCATCTGCCCAGTAGGACTGTTGGCACTACTAGCCCATTAGTGTCTCAGGACACTAATTAAGTTGAAGAGCAACTCGAATGTACTTCAAGCGAACAGTGAATGTAAATAAATCACATCAGGCTTGAGGGCTGCTCAAGTACTTGGTTATCACTAGCTAATTAAGTTAGGAGATGATTTTGCAAGACTGTGTATATGCGGAGGTCATGATCCCTGCTGGCTTAATTTATACATTCATAATTGTGTTCATATGGCTCTTTTGGGTTGAAAACATAGTTTTTTCATTGCCCAGGGTGCCTGGCTGGCAGCATCTATTGTTCTTCAGGCTGTGATTTAGCATTCTGGTCATGGTGGTGTGCAGTGGTTAGTGGCTGCTGGTGACCTGCTCAGAAGAACCTGGCAGCAGAGGCACAAAATGACAACTTTCTAACAAGAGAGCTGAAAAGGGAGCTGGTAGTTTCATCTGAGCTGTGCCTGGGTAGCACCAAGGCAGTAGTGGCAAGCTGTAGAAGCTGTTCTGCATACGTGGTATAAGGTCTTAAAAAAAGATTTTCCATAGACACACAAATCTGCTACCTCTATATGGTGCTTCTACACATTTGCAAAGATAAAAAGACTTGTTAAGGGTTTGCATTGCATTTTTTTTCATAGAATGTTGTCTAGAAATACATAAGGGCTTATACTTTGCTAATATATCATTTTGTAAGGAAGTGGGAAAACAAAAAAGCAACAAGTTCATAACTACCATTTTCTGAGGCCAAAAACCAGCCAAATTTGTTTTTCCTACATTACCATTTTCAAGACCAATGAATCCATAAATACATAAAAGAAAGAATGCATATGTGTAGAAAATATAGTGGTCCTCTCTGCTCCTCCTTTCACTAGAATTCAAAACACCAACTTCGCATGCCTTTACGCTAGAGGCGCAGTTCAAAAACTGTGGTCCTTGGTCATGCTTTAACAAGCAAACATTTGAGGCTCAGGTTATTCTTAAAATCAGAATATCCTACAAGTCTCTTTCTGGGTCTGCAATGAAACGATTCACTGTTTCTTTTACAGGAAGAGTTCTCCCTGAGGTCTACAGTTGTTTTCCTTAAGATGTATTTAAAATATGTATTTACAATTATTTTAGTCCTTTCTGGATTCTATTCTTGGGTTTTAACAACATAAATAAAGGATCATGTTTGTAACAGTGGAACACATACTTTTGCTAATGTCATAATTTGTGAATCTCTTGCTTTAAATCTTTGTTCGTTTATAAGAGTAGTTCATTTGAACGAACAGACTCACTAAAACTGGGAGTGTATTAGAGCAACATAACTGAGTTTTATCATGTAAATGTCGTTTTTCCCCAGTTTCCTATTCAGACTGTCGTTCCTTAGAGTCAATCCCTAGATGTATTAGTCCAATGTACCTCAGCCTAAGGTTTAACAGATATTCTTATCCTAGTTAATACAGAGCCAACCATTGGACTTCCATCGTTGGACAGTAAATCCAATACTCCCTTCCCCATCCTGCTGTATCTTCAGTTCTGGTTAAAGTGTGTCTTTGGATATGGGTGTCTCAGTGCGCTGCCAGAAGCAGCACTGCAACTCTTGCCTGGCACCTCGCCCAGACTAATTTACCCTGAGAGGTAGAGTAATGAATAATGGGTTAGGGATGTTTTCTGCTTCTCAGCTTTGCTTATATTGTGCAATGCGGTGTTTTCTGGTTATGAAAAAGGGAACTGTATGGCATTGTGTGTATATTATGTATCTCTCCTTACTTTAAAATACTCTCCTGTATACAACACAGACACACCTGAGAGCAAACCATCATACTGATTAACAAACTTTTGCTTTATTGCAGAAGTGAAAATGATGACCCAAGAAAACACAGTTTCTTCAAAACAATAAATTTCCACAGGCTAGAGGCAAACCTTATCGACCCTCCATTTGTGCCAGATCCGTCCGTTGTCTATGCCAAAGATGTTGGAGACATTGCTGACTTCTCTGAGATACGAGGAATTGAGTTTGATGACAAAGATAAGAAGTTCTTCAAAAAGTTCGCAACGGGTGCTGTCCCTATAGCCTGGCAGGAAGAAATTATTGAAACGGGACTGTTTGAAGAACTGAATGATCCTAACAGAGTAGATTCCGGGGGATACACAAATGGAGTTGAAGCTAAGTCAGGAGTTTGTTTGTTATTGTAAATATCACATCATTAACAAAAAGGGTAGAAACCACCTCAGAACTTTCCATATTCTGACTGTTTCAGAAACTCAGTGCGTCTGTTTAAGAGGAACGAATCAGTGTTAATATGACATTGACAGGCTATGTAGGACCAACAGTCGTGTAGACTATATTATTTTCCTTTGCTCTAGCAAAGGAGATAATATTTTTGTTTTATTGGAGATTTATGAAGATGAACCATATTTCTCTAAGAAACTTAGAATGATAGAAATTCTGAAATACAAAAAGCAATAATAGAGTGAAGAGGCAACACCTTTTGAAAATGACTGATTACCATTTTAAATGCAATCATATGTTGGTTTTCTTTCTATTTTCTTGTTATTTCTATGAACATTTCCTCTTTGTTCTACAGTTTCCAGGAAAGATTTTTTAATTTTCAGGTAATATTCTCAGTTAGACGATGGAGCTCATATACCATGTCAAACTTGGGATCTTATTGGTTAGCCAGTCTGTCGTTTTCTTAATTTCTGTTAGTTTTTGAATGGTTTGATTGTAATGTGTTCAAATTGTCATAAAATGTAAAAGAAGGCTCTACATATCACTAGGAAATAGGACCAACAGGATCAAATTATTTTCAAAGTTAAATTTAACAAAGCAAAGAGAAGATTGCACGAAATTAATTGAATAAAGCGTTTATTTATTATTATTAAACGTATTCTTTTAAGTGATAATACCATATACAAAGAAAATGTATTTATAAGTTCTTTTTGACAATCAATTTCAAACTTTTAGCAAGTTTCACAGTAATTTTTCTGTATTTCTGTGATAAATTAAGCTGCAAATAGACCAGAGCAATTTGTAACTGGCTTCTTACAAGACATTCATTTCAATGCAATATAAATTTTAATTCAGTAGTTGCAAAATACATTATACTATTTAGTGCTGTAATGCTGGAAAGATGTGTGCAAGTTGACACCATCTTCAGATGTTCATTGATTCTCATGCATATTTTGATGTCTTTTATTTTTCAATTTTATGACAACCTAAATTGAATGAATTGGAAACATTTCTGCAAATGCTTGCTACTGCTGAAGTGTATTACTCATGAGATGCATCCTACTGACTTTCTCTGGTAAGAAAATAGGTGGTAATTGTTTGCAACAACTTCTAAAAGTGATTCTCTATGTTGTTTACTGTCATCTGTCTAACCATAATTTCCACTAACTGAAGTGGAAGTTGAAACTGCTCCATTCCTTGGAGTCCTGGAGGCTGCTAATACCCAGTTTCCTATTTTTCATAGAGGAAACCTCCCTCTGAACTCAAAGAGTTCTTTTATATAGACGCTGGGATTGAACTCACACATCTGTTTTAAAAGAGGAAAACCAATAGATATGATGTTTTCTATACCGGGTCTATTATGTGCAACAGATAGCTTTAGTGTTTCTTTATAGTCTAATAACTCATCCCAAACATTGCAGTAATCAAAAAATCTTTAGTTTTAAGTACTTAAAGTGATTTAGTCACAGCTAAGTAATACATTGCTAATACATTGTGGTGTTCTGAGTAGTAAAAGGGTTGTTTATTTTTTTCCTTTTAAATTTGCTCGTCCAGTGCTTTATATACTTAATTTTCAAGTGAAAATCATGAAGAACGGTGTTACTTAGGATTAATGGATAATTCTGTTCATGAACTATGAGCATATAATTGTCTGCCTTTTGAGGGGAGACTTTCTGTCAAATAGTTTAAAACAATAGAAGCCCAAGTCAGAATTCAGCTTGTAATTGACAAGCATGATCCTGAAAGATTGTGAAAAGCAGAGGAGGTTGAGTGGAGAGAGAGTCATGTGGTTCTGTCACGGATTTAGGAGAATGTTTCCACTTCTGACATCCAGTGATTTTATTTCTCATTGCTCCCATCTGCAGAAAACTCTCACAGAGTGGTTTTAGGCCAACATATTTAAGAAACCCAGACAGAAAACTTCATTATATATACATTTAAAAAGACACCTCACCCCACCCCCCACCCCCCACCCCCCCCCCCCCAAAAAAAAAAACCCAACCAAAAAACCCACAAAAACCCCTCCAACCTTATTACAGCTAGGAGAGACCTGTTAGCGCTAGTGGTGTCAAACTTTTGTCCTGAATTGGTACAGCTCAAATCCATAGAAACACCATTTCACAAATCCTCCAGAGCCATGAAGCAGTATTTTGAAACGGCTGTAGGTTTTCTAGTGCGTAACTGATTTTTCAGGATAGACATGTTCCCATATGGAAGGAGGTTATGTATAGACAGAACCAGAATTTAATGTCACGTTAGAATCATATATCCCACATGATACCAGGTGTTGCAAGTCTAGGGTTTTTCAAAATGTATTGCAGTGCTGGGGTCCGTGAATTCAGGACATCATATGCACATAACGTTAGTTTATTTAGTTTTAGAAATGTTACAGTGTCAATAGATCCCAGCAGGATGTATATCAATGAGGTACTGTAATGTTAAGTGTTCCATGAATCATTCAAAGCAGCACATCAGTAGTCTGATAATGCACAATTTGGCACAGTGCGTGACAGAGAAAAATGTGTTAGTTTGAAATAACTCGTTTTAATTTTCTAAAATTCTCTATTTCAGAACATGGACAACTTGTGTTTGTGCTGTGAAGAGATAGCATTTTTAGTGTGTCTTTTAAAAAATAATTTGAACTTCTTTTAAGGAATCTGTGAGTTGCTAGATTTTCTTCTTCCTGCCACTGTAAAGTTACTTGTTAAACTTTGAGGAACAAAGTTATTTTAACATCCTGCTTCACCTTAACAAAACAAAGCCAGCAATTCTAAAAGATTTACGCGTCTCATTGCAGCCCATGATGCTACTTCTGTGAGTAAGCTTAAAATGTATATGCCAGTGTGCAAGATCAGGGCTCAAGTCAAAAGTATTCACCAAGTCATTGGATGTTTATGATAGAAAATGAGGGATGAAGTTGTGGGAGGAAAATAACCTTGCGGTTGTGGGCTACTTAAGTTCTTGTGGCAAAAGAAAATGGTGTAATTTGAAACTGCTGTTTTTTCCTTCTAGTTGTCTCTCTTTTTCCTCCTTTGCCAGCTCTGTGGCGTCTCACTTGCCTGCCTCTTTTTCAGGCAGATAAGATGCATTCAAGCATTAATCTAATCTAAAAAACTAAATTGTGAACTCTATTGCATTAAATGCCATCTGTGAAAAGTTACTGAGTGCCCTGGCCAGTCTGCAGTGATTGTACTAACAGTGCTGTCTTTCCTGCACTGTTTTACTTAGTACTGCTATTAGAACTACTTGATAATTTTAACTGAAGAAGGCTGCAATGAGAGATCCGTAATGGTTTGAAATCTGTTCTTATAAGAACATCATTTAAAGTACCCTGGACAACACTGAAGAAAGGCTGCTGGCACTGAGAGGGTATAAAAGGAACAGCTTTCCCTTATATCGCAAGGCCAAATTTTTTTTTTTATACCATCCCTGTTACCCTTACCATTACCCCACCAATTTCACTAAGCACAAAGAGACAAAATGAGGTTTAGTATTAACCTAATGAAATCATTGTTCACAGATATTATTTATTAGTGTCGTAAAGCTCTAGCTGTGTACCTTCAGCAGCTGTATCATGCAAAGGCTCAGTTAGTCAATATTGTGTTGCAGCAGGTAGTTCGCTTTTCTATTCCAGTATGAAACAGATTTAGTAATGGGAACCTGCGTGCAATTTCCAGGTTATCAAGTAGCACCAGTATCAGGGAATGCAACTTTAAGTTAAGAGCCTCTAAGCAAAAGTAATACTTGCAATAGTTATTTCTGTAACCATAAACAAACGTCAATGCAGAAAGCAAAACGGAACTAAGATGAGTTCTCTAGTTAGAGCAGATGCCTGTAACTGCTGTGTAGCTATGAAGTGATGCATGGGTTTATACACTTCCAATATCAGCATTGTTTTTTAGCAATAAAATGCTTGTAAGACTGCATTTAAAATATTGTTGCTTTCACAGCTTTCCGTGATATATATTTAACATTTTTCTGATCTGAATATCCACATCTATGATTAAGATATTTAAGAACTCTCATGTCATTTACCTTAAAAAGTATAAATTGCTTCTTTTATGCTATGATAATAATTTGTAACTTTTTAATCATTAGATTTTTAATACCAAAAGTTTAATATTCTTTTAATCTATTTATGCACTAATGAATTCTAAAAAACTATTTTAATCATGCATGGTGTTTTTTCTCTACTTAAATTAAGAATTAAGATCTTAGTAACTGTGGCTCAGCACCACAGAAGTATTGAAAATCCTACCAGTTCTGGGGGCTTTGCTAAAAGCAAAGCATACATTTTTCTCAAGCAACAAACCCATCAATTTTGAAATCTATGGATAGCAGAAATTACTGGCTTTTTATAGTATGAGACCTATCACTTCTAATGTTATGGGTAAAGGTCACCTATGATCATTGCAGATTAGGGAGTACATTTGAAACACTGCATGATGATAGCCTTAGGGAGCTTCATAGACTCATTAGGGAATGCATGGACAGAAACTGAAAATAACTTCAATTAAGCATATGACTTTTTATAATTAGGCATTGTAAGTAACTCTAAATCTAGTATTTCATTTAAAAAATAGACCAAAAGATTAATGTTTCTTAGGAAATAATTGTTTGGTATTTCTCTTGATTTTCTCTTATATAACTGTCTGAACCTGAGCAAAGCTGGTATAAAATTCTTACCAATTAGCCCTCTGCATTCGCAAAGGCATGAATAAATATTCAGTGTTCCTAAGGGAGTGGAAATCTTTTAGGTACCTCTTGCCTGGAAAAGCAGAAGAGCAAGAACAGGGGCGTGTCACTGTGTCTCTTACAATGCAAGTAACTACATGCATGGGAAAACAGAGCTGGTGACATCTGCAGGTAGCACCATTCACACCCTTCTTTGGAGTTTGTTTCCTTTATGTGACATGGTGTATTGTTCTTACATTTATCCACATCTGTACCCTCTTCTCTCAGCTCCAGAAGGCTGGCACCATTCTGAACAAAGCCGTTTAAACGTTCAGGGAAATCTAATGTTAATTCTGTCCCTTGGACAGACAAAAGGGGCCATAAGGAATAGCTGTCAACACCGTTTCAGTCAAGCGTTGCTCTAAGTGGTGAAACACTGGGGGGGAGGTGGGGCGCCATGGAAAAAAACCATGAGATCTTTGAAAGGGCTTCTGGATATCTTCGTTCTATTCCTTTTCCTCTGACCACTTTGGTGCAGCTATAGTGGTTAATTCCTCCCTTTCCTGTTGACCAAGTGCAAGCACAGTCTGTTTTAGTAGTTATTTTATCCTGTTTGCGCTCTTTATCCATGCTTTTCAACGTCCGAGCTTTGTGAGTAGGCCAGTTTCTGCCAATGTTTTGTTTTCTGATTAATGTACACCAAGGTGGTGCTATTGCAATGCTTGATAGAATGACTTATGAAGAAAGAAAATTTTAATTTTTCTTCTGCACACAAGCATTACTCGAAGCTAAACATAACTAATTAATTTTGACGTGTTTTATCAGAGCTATCCTTTACCAAACCTACATGTTGGCCTGTATGATTCATTCAGGTTGTTCTGACAGTTACATTTTACAGAGTGGAAAGATACAGCAAGGCTGAATGACACGCTGTATACATGTCCTTATGATGGGAGTTCCTCACGATGAATGTTTCTGTGAGTCATGTTTTTATAAAGAATGCCAAAGGGATGACTATGGATATATCAGTTGTCATAACTTGTAGTTCAGTTAACAATAGTGGAGTAACTGTTTAAAACAACAGCTATTGTACAGGAATGTTCAGTTATGTTTGCTTTGCAAGACTTCATGCAAGCATGACATGGGATGTGCTAGACACGTCTCGTGACTTTTGAATCACTGGGGTGAAAGGCCTGCTGCAAGTAAGAACAGATTTGTTGTTAATCAGTCCTGTCTGCAAGCATTCCTATAGTAATATATATGATTCTGACTGAACACCTTTTGAACAGTGGTGAAAGCTTTCTTTTAACGGCATTGCTAGCCTGCAGTGCTTGGTTCCGTGTCAGTCTATGGAAATACATTGATGGAACTACAAAGAGATAAATTGTTCTGATATCCTGGACTTCTCAGGAGGACGTAGAGCAGAGCTTATCGCTGTAGTTGTTGCTTCTGAGGGCTTAATCCTGCTTCTGACATCACCAGCACGTAAGTCAGAAGTGGCTTTAGTAATATGAGAGCGGAAAAAAAGAAGTCATGAGGCATGATGCATTGAGTCAGTTCAGTCAGACTGTTAGGAACTGCTTCTCTAGATCAAATGCAAGTGGAGCTGTTTCTTGATAGAGAGGGATGATCAGAGTGGGACCAGTGAGATGATGTCTGCAACAATACCAAACAGGGAGGCCCCTAAAGCATTCCTGTTTGTGCACTTCCTTGTATGAAGGAATTAAATTCATAGTAAGAAGTATGGATAATTTTTGTCATTATCAGTAATAATAACATCATGAGGATAAAGAACCACTAGTACCAATTACCAGTTTAGCCTGTTCCTCTGTAATAAACTGGAGAGAGATGCCCGATTTAGAAACAAGCCAAAAAGAATTTTGCTTCTATTCCCAAAACATAATACCAACAGGATATCATGAATAACAGGAGGAAACTCTCTGTTGAACTTGTACAGAAGGACAGTTGACAGAATAGTAATCTCAAATATGGTATCTGGCTTGTAAATCTATTTTATTCTATCCTAATTATGCAAGAACTATGAAGCTGGTTTGAAAACAGACATTAGGCAAAGAAGGTTATTCTGATGAATACAGGAAATTTTTGTTCTTTTTGAGGTGTTTCCTCCCTTCCTACAGACTGACTTCTGTACTATCCCCCATTAGGACTTGATATATTGATGCATTTCTGTGAGCAGATGACTATTTTTGACCACAAAACCACTATGGAGTTGGTAAAAACAGAGCTACCTTGAAGTTTAATGAGAGATCAGCAGTTAACTGGTAGAACTGGTGTCCAACAAGATGAAAAATGTGAACATATATTGAAAATTAGGCTATAGTTTAAGGAATATTTTCTTAAGCAAAGAGGCTGATTTTAACTCGCATCAGTTTCTTCGCACAATTACTGTACATGTCTGTAAAAAAAATTGTATTACTGGTGCGGGCTATTTTAATCAGCATCCACATCATAGAAATAAACATCCTAATATTAAGTAAGGTTTGAGGAGACCAATTTAAATATCTTGCTGCCCAGAGTGAAGACAAAGACTTAATTCTGGATATTTGATTAAGACAGCTAAGCTGTGCTGCCAGCACTACGTGCAAGTATGTAAACTTTTGGTTTCCCACGCTAACACAGTGAAAGTGAGAAATGATAGTGCGGGAACCTAGCATCAAGCTAATGAGGTATCAGAGCACACTTGCATTTAAAAAAAAATAGTTTAAGGTGCTGCATTAAAAAGGATGAACTCTCTGGGAAGCTGTGAAGAGGTTGTGTAATGATTAGGTATTTATGCATCTAGTGATACTCAGATCTGGTTTTATTTAATAAATAGTAAAAGCAGCAATATTCTCATCACTTTTTTAAGAAACGTGGGCAGCTATTTTCTATAGCTGTATTGCACAACCGCATCTTTTCCTCCTATACAGAGGAAGAAATCAGAAAATGTACTAAATGGCAAGGATAATTTATATGCTGCTTAAAATTGTCTGATAATGATACATTGTCTGATACAACCTAAGAATCAGTACTTTCTCATGCTTACTTTCTCATGCTTAGTTTCTCATCTTAGTATAAGACATCAAATAATGAGAATTCTTCTCTGTTAAACCAAGCAATGGATAAATATTCAGATACTGGTTTTCCTGAATTCCCCCCCCAGGTGATTTTTCTCATTTCTGCAACTCTGTGGTGAACACATTTTTGTTTCTCTCCTCATCTTCCTATGTCAATACTGAGTCAAAATGTTACATTCTTTTTGATGCGCCTGAAAACGTGGTGAGAGATGCTGGATGAGAAGTCCTTTAATTCATGAATTCATAATCCTAATGCAGGATCTACTACCCATGAGAACTAAAACTGAATATGTACTCTTATATTCAGTCCTTCTAAAGACTCTTACGTTGCCCTGGTTCCAGGCAGGGAAAGGAATAAAGAAATTGGATAATCTCTTCAGAATTTTCCGTATGCCTTGTACAGAGAATAGTGGATCAAGTGTTTTAAACAAAGGAAGGAAGGAAACTTTGATTTCTTGCCAAGAGATTGAAACCTCCTGATCTCTTACCAAGCGAATTTCTTTTGCTGCCAACAAACAGTTTCCTCACCTTAAACAGCTCCTTTTCATCTGCAAAACTAAGATCAGTAGGGGAAATGGGCTCTGCAGAATGGCAGGAATCTGCTCTAGTTAACATAGGGGCTGATTCACATTCAAATTTAGATATGGACCAGAAAACACACGCAGTTCCCAGGTGTGGGGTGTCCTCAGATGGTTCCTAACCAAATTTTATTTTTTTTCTCTTAGTACATGAAAGTTGATGGCTTTCCAAATGTTGATCGCCTACTGCACAGAAGTTACTTAACTGTCTTTGCTATTGAATAAAATGCGACTCTGATTTTCAGAATTCCATGTGTTATGGGCTTTTTTTTAAATATTGAGATTTACCAACTTTAAGAAACAAGTCCTTCCAAGTGAACTGAATGCGTCAGTTCTGAAACTTGGCCTCCCTCTAAGCCGGTGAGTTAGTTTTGATGCAGTTTACACCATATCCTAGGTGTTTATACTACTGATTTCAGAGCAGTCTTTAAGCAAGATACGGAGCACAAGTTCGTAGATATTTTGCATATCTTTTTTCAGTGCGAAGGAGAAGATGAAGATATCTGGTAAAATCTGAAGTCAAAGGTTGGCCACGGGTACTGTACAACAAAGTTTTTAGTTTTATTATGCTAATAAACCCAAAAGCAGACTGTGATGAAATTATCTTCTGTGTAGCAATAGAGCATAAATCTTGCGCACCCCTTCAGCCTTTTGTCCCAGTCATATTTATGCAAGGCTAATTAATTGAGGGATTAATCAGCTACAGGTATCTGTTTAGTCCTTAGTTTAGAACTAAAATAGAGGGAATTTTTTTAATTTAAGAATTATAAATTAATAATGGAAATTATTACTTTTGAGGGGAGGAAGTTGTAATTAGTGAGCTGCATCAGCAAACATCTTCCAGTTTTTGTCTGGATGGACACAGGGATAATTTGTTATTCTGAGATCCATGGAACAGCCACTGCTCCAAAACTATCAATTGTTGTTCTGAAATTACCATGATCTTGACACTATGTGAAAAATAAACATTTAAAAATCAGTTTAAGACAGGATATGCGGAACTTCAATTCTTCATTTTAATCAGGAACAGCAGCAAATGCATTAATTGTGTTTTGTTCCTGCAATTTTCCGGTAAGGAAAAAAAATAGACTCATTCTGTAAAAGCTATTATTTTAAATGAACAATGATTTATTATTTTTTACAATAGCAAGTGAGGAAATGCTGTCTGAATCTTTTTTTTTCTTTGCAAATACATTCTAGTTTATAGTAAACCAAATGAACAATCCTCTATTAATTTGTTTTTTCCTTTATATAGCTAGTGGACTGCAATTAATGCTTTTACCAGCAGAACTGATAAATAACAGAATACAGAAATAACGTTTCAGACGTCGACATACATCTTTGGATAACATAGATGATACAAAAATACATGCACTGTTCAGAAAAAAATAGTTTATTTTCCAGCAATAAGTGAAAAATGCTTATGTAGCCTACAGCCATCAAGCTAGAACTATACAGCATCTCCATAACCGTGCATCCTGAGCTAACTGCACTGAAGTTTTGTGTATTTATCTCTAGAGGGATGCTTTACTTACCAGTTTCTCAGTTGCTCAATATACGATTTAAAGATTATCGCATAGCCCTTTGTATTTCTAGTGGAAAACATAAATGTCTTTGTCAACTTAAAGGGCTTTTATTTCATTAAAGGAGCAAAGCAATGGGGAGGGAGCCACAGAAGGAGACACTTGAACAGCTTGAGAGCCCAGTGTATGTGCTCAGTAGAACTCAATTAAAAACCTTTTTATTACAAGAGTCTCTGTGGTCACAGATGCTTGTCTCTGTAATTCTGAGTGATACCCTAAGGATTTTTTTAAGGATATTCTGCTGCTTCCAGTTCAGACAGCAGCGTTTTTATTTACTTTGTGCTTAATGTCACTCCCTTTTAGAGGAGGGAAAAGTCTTATGAAAGAGAAAGTTAGAAAAAAATATTTTAAACTGTACAGTAGGAAATGTCTATAGGATTCACGTACCTTTATAAAAAAAAGCATATTCCCTCTTTTCTTATTTGAGCAACAGCCATGAGCTCTAGTGAAGGAATACTTCATATTTCCAGATGCCAAAAGGATTTATTCTGAAATAAATTGTTTAAAAGCAAAACAAGAAGTGTACCGAAACCAGCGCTACTTGACTCAAACTGCACACAAACGTAGAAAAGTGAGTAATATGAAAGAAGGAAATTTTAATTTAATTACTAGGTATCTTAATCAGCTAATTGTCTCTAGAAACTGATTTATTATGTATGATTTGACCCAAAAGAAGGGGAAATCATATGTCTAGGAAACAGCAGAGTATGTATGTTGCAACGGGCTTTTATCTTTGGTATTACAGAAACCAAGTTAGAAAATAAGATAGTCTGATTTTTTTCAGAGTTTACAATTCTAGCATTAAAAACGGGGAAAGTTTCTGTACGATTAACAGTGGAGATCATATTTGTCTATTCAAGACATCTGTTGTTGGGAATTTATCTCCTGGGTTTAGATTTTAAATGAGCCTTGCTGCATTTTTCCTGCTACTAAACTGTGCTGTTGAAGAGCAATGCAAATAACAGAGGTTGTACTAAAATAGAAAAGAAAAAAACTGCAGCTGAAGAATTATGGCTATATTAATTTGGGGAATTAAATTTACTCTTATCAGGAATATATATCGTAATACGTCTCGTATAATTTTTAGGTGGCTGTTATATTTACATATTCATATATATAATTTTCATATAATGTGTCATATATCTATTTATCACTTTCAGCTGACAGAGCCCTGAGTCACCAAAGGCTTTAAAGTAAACCTACTCAGTCTTTTTTTTTTTAAAGTGAACACGCTGAAAGAAACCAACAGCTCCCTGTCTCTGAAGTGAGACAGTATTAGCAAACAAGAGCAAGAGAGTTTTTACAGAGAAAGCTGAGGCTTGTCAATAGAGTCTGATTAAGAAGTTTGCAAACAAGCTCCTGCCCAGCGTGCCTTACAGGATGAATCCATCTACTCAATTTTGCTTTCCCTTTGGGCAACTTTCATCAGCCTCCTAATCTGTACGTAATTTACACAGCTCCCCATGGGGGTCCTAGAGAAACACCCTTATTTCTAGCTCTGGGTCCGAGCCTCTTCCCTGCTTGCTGCGTGATGATAAAAATAGTAGAATACTCACAGCTTTGTAAATAAATGCAATGCAGAAAATACAAATGAAATTATTTTTGCACAAAGATACAAACTTTTTTCAAAGTTAACAGCTGAGGATTGCAAATGAGGTTTTGTGTCTTTCCACTGTAGAAATGGCACTAATGGCAAAACCTGAATCCCCAATGGCTTCCCCTAAATCCAGAATTTCTTAGGTCTTTGTTCAAGAACACTCTTTAACAATAACTACTGACTGTTCCATATGCCGCATAAACAACTCCTCCTCCCATCTAAATACAGAGTTTCTAATTTGCAGCTTATTTGTCTCCCAGTTTACTTAAGGGTATGTAAATGTAGATCAGTGTATGTAGATAAGATTAACTAGGTTTGTATCTTGGTAATTTGAATTCTTAATGATTAAATGAAGAGGCCTCATTTAATATAAAAATTTTAAATTAAGCCTCCTTCTAAGAATGTTTTAAAATAGAGAATGCATATTTACAAGACATAGTTGCCCTACCTGTGGGTATTGACACAATGGCTTAGGATGCTAACAACAAAATCTGCTGTCATTGAGATCATCTCAACCACTTGACAATTACCAAAGGGGAGGGAACAGGTATAATTGTATTTCATAGTCAAACTTAAGGCAGATGTTTAGTATTTCCAGTGTACTATTTATTTGAACACTGGTTTGGGCAGTATATAATGGATTTGAGAAATCTGCTGTATAGCATACATTGTATTAAGAATACGAATTCATGGCCTGCTGTCCTCTGAAACAACCTATGCAAATAACCATTTCCTCTTCAGTGACTTCAGTGTTTTAAATGTGATTAACTCTGTATTTTTCTGCTGTAGTTATACAGCAGTCATTCCTCTCAAGTATTGGTTAATAACCTTGCTAATAACCTTTTCCTAGGTGCCTAATTTCAGTAGTCCAACTAGATCTGAAGTGCAAGGATAGTAGCTTTACAGCAGCCTTAGCACTGGAGGTGTGTTTGATGCAGTGCCTGACTGTGCTTGATATGTGTTTAAATGCTAAGAACACTGCACTAGTCTTAACAGCACGTATGAAGTACCTTCATCAGCTTCATAAATCATCTTCCACCCACAGAAACTCCACTCTGATTTCTGCCAGAAATCACAACCAGATTTGCTCCTTAGGATGTCTGCAGGTACTTTGTTTTATTAGTATTATGGAATGATTAAAAAAAAACCATTTCTGTGTCCCCAGATTTGTTAACAAATAGGTCTCTCAGATATAATCAATATGTCTTTGGACTGAATGTTAGAATATGCAGTTATGTTTGCACAAATCTATGCAGATGGGCTTCTATTATGAACTATCTTCTCTTTCTTCTGTAAGCAACCAATTTAGCAAATAAATAAAAAATGAAGATTGATGGTATTATAACAACAAAATACCCATTACAATTACAGCAGCTGAGAAGTGCAATAAAAAGGATGTAGAACATTTCAGTCTATTTTTTAATACCCAGGAGTTTTTTGTAGTTTAAGATTTTGTTTTCTCATAGGCTCTGTGATTATAACAGACCACATATTGACAGGGTTTTCTTTCAGTTTTTCAGTAGACTAAATCCTGCTCCACCTACTCAAATACTTCCATTCCTGTATGGGAAGTGTCCCGTTCCTGTATGGGGAGTATCTCCCCATGCACAGGGGAACAGCATGGGGAGAAGACACAGCGGTTTTCTTACTACGTGAGCACTTGATGTGGATTTTTGCTGTTTTTTTCTGTAATGAATCTGAAAAAACAACACCTTTCCCCGAGGCACTATGTATTTAAAAATTTCTATTTTACCATCATCTGGTAGTAACCACTGTTGCCCATAAAGTATATAGAGCTCTGTTAAATGTACTGGTTTAAGTATAGTTTTCTTTCAAAGGATTGCATCTGTCAGTAGGAGGTAGAATGAGTATTTTTAGATTGTATTACGATTAGGGAGCAATGGAAAGGGAGGCCTGTTGTATGTCTGTCTTCAAATATGAGAGAAATTGGAAAATACTATTTAAAAATAATTAAAAACCTTTATTGTTGTCACTTTTGGGAAAATCCAGTAGCATTTACTGGGAATGAAACCTGCAGGAGCCTGCAGAATCAAAAGAACTGTGCATATGGATCCTATGTAGCTCTGATTCTCTTTTATATTATTCCTAGAGTATTTGTTTATAAAACTGTATTATAGACTACAAAGTGTATCTACTGCTCTTTCAAAACCACAGATAGATAAAAATCAACAAAAATCAGTTGCAAAGAGGTTATACCTTTGTTTAAAATGATTTAATAATTTGCCATAAGGGTAGTATAATCTTACAAAAAATGCTGTAAAAAAGTAAGACCAAAAATAGCGTAATGGTGGAATTCCCACACATTCAGACTAGGAAAAAAATGCTGACTGTCATTTTCCATTTTCAAAAGTTCTCTTTTTTTTCCAACTTCCTCTTTCAAAACCTTATAAACAAACAGATTGACTGTGCAACATAAAAAGTTGACGCTATCTCAATTTGTAAGCCTTGTGACTTTGTGTGGCCATTCCACAATTGTAGAGTATCCACTATAGGGCTACTCCCTCCGAATGAATCTATCAAGAACAGATGGATGTAGGACTTCACTGAAAAAATGCTTAGCGTCTTCAGTATCATCTGTGGTTAATGAGATATGAAGGTGGTTAATCTTTTAACAAATGTGACTCTCATGAAGCAGCAGAAATACTCACAAAGAGTTAGCAAATAACCTCAGGTGAATATATTAGTCAAGAGCTGTTCCTCTACACCAGCTGGTTAAATATTTTTACATGGCAATGGTTTATATAATACAGTGAACTTTCTGCTAAACAGTACATAAAAGCTGGCTTGCTGTAATTTTTTTTTACCTAATGCATGCTCAGAAGGACTAATAATAGGCCTTATGAGTCACAAGCATTCATTAAGTAAGCCACTAGAGTTTTAAAAACATAACAGTTGAGAACTAGTCTGTTTGAAGTGAACAAGTAAATTAGTACGTTTTAAAAAATTGTGACTCTCTTAAAAACACTATGATAATATGCTTCTAAATATTTAAGGTCCTTTATTCTATGCAAAGCCAGCATGTTAATTACTGGATTAGCAAAAATGTCTTTCAAGACCAAACTTGAACCCATCTTCTAGGTTTTGAAATGCATTTGGAATGCTTGACTCCCTCGCGATGGTCCCAAGGGAACGTGTGTTAGTCTCACCCGTGTTTGTTTACGCAAGAAGGCACAGCTTAGGCATAGCATTTGGTTTTCAATGCTTTTTACTTTAGTTATCCAGCTGGCTTGATACGGGTACAATTAAATCAAATGATTTGTTCAAGACCACTGAGGGACTCATCTGGGAGAAGAAAGTTGGACTGGGAAAACTGAAAATACTAGTTCCCATCGCCGAACAATTTCTCAGTAGCATTTAAGTAAATTAGAGGGGCAACCTATTGTATTCCACAGTCATCTGCGCAAACTACCAACATTGTATAGATTAGATTTACGTCAGTAGGGAAATGTAGAGGAAAACTGAATGAAAAAAAAATTAACACTTTCATGTGATAGATATCTAAACAGACACACCAGATAAAGAACATGAAAATTTACATGGAAATTTGTCTTCCAAAGCTATTTGGTTTTGTAGGTATCACTTTTAGTGGAAAAATTTGGCTGTATAATGAGTCTTTCTTGCTTGTCTCTAGTCATTTATTATCCACCCTGTATGAACTGTAATTCTAGGATTTTTCTAATTTAAAGGTGCTCAAAGTTCCTTTTTTTTTTGCTTAATTATCTTTTCATTTTCCTGTTTTTTAACAACTTAGAGATATGTCAGTGCTATCAGGAGACTATGATGTTGGTATGATATCACCACTTTTATCAGTAAGATTAGATTACTGCTAAAGACTTCTGCCTGTTCCAGGCATTGATTACTGATAAAAGTAGTAAGTTGTCATCTTCTATGGTAACAGAACATAGTGAGACATGCACATTGGCCCATAATTGGCATAATAAAAATTTGGTGGTAAAGGAATAGTGAAATTTAGCGTTTTCTAATTTAGTTTCAGGGGTAGGACATGGTGCTTTAGCAAGGACAGAGACTCCTGCAATTGCTTTCTACCCTGTCCTTCCTTGCAAACCCTACCTCACTTCTCCAGGCCTTTCAATCCCTCCAACATCAATTTTTCAACAGTTTGCTTTCTTCATAGACTCTTCATTTGAGCCTCAGTCTCCTGGCTTAGCCAGTGCTGGCTTTTTCCTTGGCTTGCTGCCTGAGTCCCCTGCTGAACTCAGGATGTGGTTCTGCCAATCTAATTGTGGGCTGCTACTGAAAGGGGTAGTCCCGTTCCTCCTCCGTCCGCACTGGTCTCCCTTGTGAGCCGAGTCAGGGAACTAAACTTGTGAGATTCGTTTTCTTTCAGTTCAACTCTCTGAATCAGGTCATCATGGGGTAAAATGAACACCAGTGCTAAAATCACAACCAGGGTTGGAAGGGAGAGTGGAATAGGGAGGGGAGGGACCATCTCTTTCAGCAGCACTTCACAATTAACGTGAGTTTCATCATTAAACTTCATTTTCAGCCCCAAACTCATCACCCTCCCTTTCCTGTTCTTCGTGTTCCCTCTTTGGCCCCTCTTCCTAATGGCTTCCCATTTGCCCTGCCCTTTCTGCTCCCATCCCAGAGTTACCCCTCAGCTAATGCCGGACGTCTTGCCCAGCTCCCTTTTCTGCCTCAAACCTTGCACTTCACTGGTCTCCCATAGACAGACCCTGTCAGTAACAGTGCCTGTGGTCCCTCACTCAACTGCTGTTTACAAAATATTAGCTCAAGATGAGAGAAAAATGCTTCAGCAATTAAGACAGATATCTTATTTTTATAAACTCTTCTCAAACCAGCTTTAATGAAGAAGCTCTTTTACTTGTCCATGAAAAAATTCTGAAACTTATCTCTGACTGCATGTGTTACAAAATGCATAAAACCCTAACAGTTTTGAAGTAAAATTCCTAAAAATTCCTCACTTCGAGCCCTTCACGTTAAAAATAAGCAGTGAAATAATTTTCGACGATATCTAGAAGCTCTTTTTCCTACTGTAAACAAATGCTGAATATCTGGGCAAAAGTCTTCTCTGCGTAATGCAAGTCAACTCCCATTGACTTAACAGGAGTTGTCGTGCTATATATGAGAGCAGAATCTTGTCCCTGTGAATAAAGGAGTTTTTTCAAGAGTGAGGGGGCTCTGCACAATGACTGCATTTTTACCAGCCCTTTCTGATTCATTGGCAAACTACCAAACACAAGAACTGTTTCTGTAGTCTTTCTGCTCTCACAATGACAGACATTTTCTTTTTCATTTTTAGTGGGAAGTCTTGTATTTTTTTTTTTTTCTACTCGTGAAAATGTGTGTCTTATGTTTCTTGGTATTTTGTACAATGAAGTACAAAGCATTTCTCAGTCATAATATTTTTGAAGTTGGTCCTTCCTGAGTTTATCATGCTATCTTCTAGTTCCAGTTTAAAACTCGGCTGAGGATAAACAAGCAGATTTGGGTCTAACTTATGCATACGTCTCTTGCAATTCAAAAGCTGCTTTGAAACTAGACTGGGCAGACCCCTGTGGAGTTACAGCAGCCGCAGGGAGCTAGCCAAGCGGTGCCAAAATTGTGTCTTACTCTGGTCCACCCTAGACCCAAACTAGAAAAGAAGGGAGTGGTTTTCTAGTCTTCAGGAATCTTCCAATGGGCCAAAGTGAAATTCCCTTTAGCAACACGAAAGAAACGTAACTTGTGCTAAAGAACTGCCATCTGTAGAGTTTCTGTACTGCAAACTACAGCCTGTCATATTTTTCCTATTTATTGCTTCCTATCATATTTTTTTTCCCCCAGAGTTCTGCGTGACAATTTCTTAAAAGAACTTAGCAGGTATCTTTATACAAATAATATTTTAAAAGTTTGGATTTTTTTGTGTTGTATGGTTTACATTTTTATCATCATCATCATACATTATTTTCTTGATAGTGAGTCAAGGTGATTTTCTTCCCGTTGTGCTTTGGAAAACACGTATTACTAATTACGCCATTACAAAGATCAGCCGTGCAGATAAAACTGTTTTTCCAGAGAAACAGGAAATTGTAAACTGAGGACCATTCCTAGCGCTGAATGGTCTGTGAGGCGATGAGCCCAAACCTGACAATCGTCGGACATCCATATTCAGAACCACCAGCGTCACTCATTCATTTCTCTCTGTGGAACCAACTCAAATATTTCAGTAACCATCTGAGCAAACACGGGCAAAATCCCTGTGGACAGCAGAGACCGTTGGTCTTGCTTTCGGGACGGTGTCTGCAAGTAGAGGATACTGCTTCTGACCTAGAACGGTGCATTGCAATGTTATTTGACGGTAAGCAAAGTCTTGCTGCCTATCCACACACAACTGGATTTCTTCCAAAGCTGAATTAAAACCTGTCTTTAAAAAGTATATCTAATCTCCTGTTTAAAACCCAAGCAAAGGTGTACCCGCTATCTCTCCTGATATAAACGATTTAAATATTTAATTGCCCTCACAGTCAGGAAATGTTGACATTAGGTTTGTCTAGCTACAGTTTCCAGAAAATGGATGCCATTGCCTTTGTCAGGGAGGTTGAAAAGGTCAAACTATCAAGATCTCTTTTCTATATTTAAGTACCTATTCAAAGTAAGCTAGTGTGTCTCAGGTTTTTTGTTTCAGAAGCCGGATAAGCTGAAATGTGGAAGCTTTGTATTGTAAGTTAACTTGTTTTCTGCTCCCTGGATCGTTTGTCAGTACTTTGAATCATCACTAATATTTCAATTTTCGTGCTAGTGTAAATATCAGAAGAGGGTGCAGGTTTTCTTGTAGTGTTTCTTCACCAATGTGTGCACAGAGACCTTTCTAGAAGACAGGTTTTTGTACACACTAGATTGCATTAGTTCTTTTTGCCACAGCATTGCCTGTGCTCTGCTGAACAAATGAACACACTGATCTTCCTACCCTTTCTAAACATTATCACCAAAGACTTTATACAACCACCTAGACTCCTAACACAAAATACCTCCAGCTTAGGGAACAGCATCCTGAAGGATGCTGCTAGAAACACATCAACTCATTGATACCTTGCCACTGACAATTACATTTTGAAATGTCAGCGAGCCAGTTTTTAGTCCAGTTATTTCTATATAAATCAGGTGTTTTGAATCAAAATGTCTTGTGGCACTAAATCAATAGCTTGGAGAAATCCCAAGTTTAAAATGGAAGTGCAATTAGTTTTATCAGCTGAACATTTAATTATTAAAAAAAACCCGAAAATGTTTGTTCCTACTCGTCAGGGCCCTGAGTGCACTAAAAGGCCTTAATTGCCCTGACCAGCCCGACTTCCCCCTCGCCCCTGCGGCTCCAGAGCCCCATTTCAATCGGACCGGTGCTGGCTTGCGTAGGATAATGTAGGTCGGGACGGGAAGTGTCAAACACCGTGCTGTGACTGCAGCTAATTGCATAGCAGATCATGCTGTCACCGTTCATTATTTTTAACAAAGACTGGAATATGGGTGGTCCTTTCCATTATTTTAGCTGGGATGAGTGTCTATGATGGGTTTGTATGTCCGTGAGTGGAAACATTTACCCTTTTGCAGCTCGGAAAGAGTTTGATTTTCAGTGGGGATGAGGAACCACCCTTCCATCCTCATCCAGGCTGGGCTGCATGAGACTGCTGGTTTTGAAAACGAGTATAATAGTTGTTCCGGTCAAACTGAGCCTCTGAACTCATTGGAGCAGAGCACAAAAAGATTCCTACGTTTTATGATGAGCAGACTGAAGAGTTTCAGTCGTTGCTGGATAATATTAGCTCCTCTAGTACTTTGGGTTACATTTTCTTTAATGTTTTTTAAATGCGAGTATCTTTTAGTGTTGAAATGCCATTGCCTAATGTAGGGCACGGTTGTTCCTTAGAGGCGATCTGATTTTTTTTTTAATCTGCATTAACTCCCCCAGTCTTTGCATCTAGTAAACTTTAAGGTTATTGAATCAATATGGTGCCCCATCCAAAAAGATGGCTGTAGGCACCTTTTTCTGACATACTATTCCTTAAGAGTGTGGGATACCTATTTGAATAAACTGGGAAAGATAATTCAGCAAAGCAGCTGTTAGAATGGAATGACATTCAGCCTTTTGCTTGGTGACATTTAGAAGAAAAAAGAAAAATGGAGATGGCTTATTTTTGGCCTGAAATGGAATATATTAGCTGATCCGTGTGACAGAGTGAGTGATGTGTTATCTTCTGCTGTTGTTTTACAGCAAATAAAATGATTTAGATGATGTACTGTAACAGAAAAGCCTATTGCAATCAGACATTCGAGTTTATTCTATTTTATGCTTCACATTTACTGCTTTCTGGCATGAATAGTACTGCAACCATCATAAAGATTTAAACTAACCATGCTGATAAATACTTCATTCCTCTTATTTAAGACATCTCTTACATTGTTGCTCTTACATTTTTAAGATGTAGTCTGTCTCAGCTTTTTCACTCGGGTTTGATCTCTGGCTTATTGATGGATTATTTTAGGAACTGCTTTGATGTAGTCGCTCTCCTGTTACACTTGAGTTTTGCAGAGTCCCTATTAACGGTCCATTATTCACACCGGCTGAGCAATACCGGAGGGAGGATAGGTTAGAGTAGACCCACCGGACGGAGCGAGGGGGCCGGTGGTGCGCAGGGGCCGGCATCAATCCCCTCAGTATCGGGGAAAGAGGGAATTGAAGGGGCCGAGCTCTTCATCCGCGCCGGAGTAAATGGAGTCTGTTCCTCTGCTGTCAGAGGAGAGATGGAGAACGCTTTTCTGTGCTATTCTTACCGTGACCTTTAGGAGCGCGACAGCGAATGAGTTTTTGAGGTCTTATGCTCAAAGAAGTCACATTATCAATACCCCTTCTATCGCGTTTTTACACGTGTTCATTTACCAAGGGTATAGTGGTACAATTAAAGGAAGTCCCAAGATGGGAATTACACTTGCTAACCTTTCTCTCTTCTGGATATTTTTCTATTGACATTCTATAATATTCTCTATTTTTCTGTCTCCTGGTGTTTTTCTGCAGCGCAGCGTCCCTGGCCCTCCCCCACGGCCCGGCGTCCGTTCAGAGCTGTGAGAACACAACGGCGGCACCCGCTAACCGCCGGCGGGGCCGGGAGGGACGGAGCCGGGCTGCTTCCAGCGGCCGGAGGTCGCCCATGGCGAGCGCGGGGCTCGGCGGGCGCCTGGAGCGAGACCCCGGGGGGCGCCGGGCCGGGGGAAGGCGGGGGGGGGGGGGCGCCAGGTGCTATTTAGGGATCGATCCGCGCCGCGGCATCTCTCTCTCTCCAGAGATGGCGATGTCCCCGCCGCCGCCGTTCCCAGCCATCCCCGCAACGCCGCCGAGGCGCCGGAGCCGCCCCCCATTTCCACCCGGTCCCCTCCTCCCGCTCTCTGCATCCCCCCCCCCCCCCCAGCAGCAGGGAGTGAGACCGGCCGGTGCCCGCAGCGTCCCCCCCCCCCGCGGCCACCACCACCACCCGCCGCCAGGGGGCGGGCGCGCGGCGGGCGGGGATTGGCTGGGGGCGGCGCGGCGCGGCGGCGGGCCCCGCCCGGCGGCGGAGGCGGGAGGGACGGGCCCTGCCTGACTGGCCCCCGCCCGCTCTCCCGCCGGGCGCCGCGGCCGCATTACTTAGCGCTTGCGAGCGGGCGGTCGCCGCGGCTCTCTCTGCCTTGGGAGGCTCCGCCGCCGGGGTGCGCGACGCAGCCGCTTCTCGCCTCGCCATGTCCAAGGAAACGAAGAAGCCCTTCCGCCAGAGCATGGCCGAGTGGCGGCAGTTCGTCTACAACCCCAGCAGCGGCGAGTTCCTGGGGCGCACGGCTAAGAGCTGGGGTAAGGGCTGCCGCCGGGATGAGGGGAGCGAGCCGTCCCGGGGCCGCCGGCGAAGGCGAGAGGCGGCGGGGGGGGGGTGGGCCGCGGCCATGCGGGGGGCCTGGGCGGGCAGGTGAGGCGGCTCCGACAGGCCGCGGCGCACGCGCCCGGTAACGGCTACGACCGCCGCCGCCCGCCGGGCTAAAAATAGCTCCGTCCGTGACAGCGGGGGGGCGGAAGGGGGGGGGCTTCCCGGAGCAGGTGGGGGTCGGGGGAGGAAGAGGAGTTTCTGGGACCGCGTCCCGAGCTGACTCACCCCGCCCGCCTCAGTACGCAAATGCAGCGATCGGGGCCCGCAGGCTCCTCCTCCCCCGGGTCCGCGGGGGACTGGGGTGGGGAGTTGGGGGGGGGGGGCTCCGGCGGCCGTCGCCGTGCGGCTGTGACGGGCTTCCGCCGCCGAGGTGCGGGGCTGGACCCCCCCCCCCGCCCCGCTCGATGGCGGCCTGCGGGCATGTCAGTGCGGCCGCTCGTCTGCCTCCATTCCCTGCCGCCCTCCCCACCCCCCCTCAGCATCGCAGGGAACGGAGAATGAATGAGCGCGAATCGCCTTTGTACTTCCAGGCGGTAGCTGAGGATCAGAAGGGAGGGGGGGGGGGGGGGGAAAAACCAAATCCCCCCGCAAACCCAAAAAGTTTATGAGCCCCAATTCCAGATAGTCTACAAAAAAAAAAAAAAAAAAAAAATCGATGTGTGTCATCATGCGCATTGTGCTAAATTTGTTTCAACGTGGGGTTTCTGGGGCTTTTATTTTTCTTAAATGAAGCTTTTAAATGAAGGTTCCCCAGTAAGGCTTGTGGAGGCAGTGTTTGTTTTCCTACTTTCAGGTAGTCTTCCCATTGCTTTCCTCTGAGCTGGAAGGCATGTTATCATAATCTTGCTGCTTCCAATAAAAATATTTGGATTTTCTGTGTATGTTTTCTCATATTAAACTGCTGTATAAATGCTTAATATTAGGATGTTTCTTCAGTCCTCATGGGACGTATTTACTGACTTCAGAAAATGCTGCGTCTCCTCCCAAAACTTGGATGTAGTTGGGATACTTAATAGTTGTGCTTACAAAACCAACAAGAATCTCAGCGTGGCGTGAAGGAACGGGCCAATATATCCTTGGCCTTGACACAATCTCAATGAATACTAATGTTGAAATAGTGAGGAGGAGCCTTAAGCAGACTACGCATGGGGTGTGCTTTCTCTGCGGTGCCAATGTCTCCTGTCCATCAAGAGAGGGCCCTAGCTCTGACTTGAGTTCTCCTCCATTCAGATGGAAATAAGAGCTTGCGAGCTGCTCTGCCGCTTGAATAGCAAAGGAGAGGAAATTTCCACTATGCCGTTGTCTAGTGATCTTTCTGTACAGGCAGGTTTCCTGACGTGCGTGGGCTGGATGAATGGGCGTATGGATTGCAGAAGTCTGTCTGTGTCATGAATCTGGCAAAGGCTGTGGGCGCATTAGAAATAGCTTGTAACTTTTTTTTAAAGAAAGCAAAGTTGAAACAACCTCCTCTGTTTAAACCTATCTAGTAGGATAAGACACTTACAATGTTAATAGTCTGTGCTAGCCCAAGGCCAATAGTTAACAGTTGAAATTGATGCGACTTAGTTGGTAATCGAGTTTCTACAGTCAGCTCCCTTGATAAAAGATGTTTTTCCGATATTGAGAAAGTTTGTATAGGCTTAGATATCAGTTTGAGTAATTTTACTTCATTAATAAGTGGTTTAGGTGATTGGTATGTGGTTAGTGCTGTGTACCTTTTCCTTAGCCTGGACATCGAGGTGACTGTTCAGCAGCACTATAAATTGTGACTGTATTTTTTTGTCAATATTTATTTGTCCTGGCAATTTGTGATTAGCATATTGTGCTTATTTAGTTTAATTTTATATATATATGAAGCAAATAATAATCTTTGACTGTTTTGGGGCATGGTGTGTGTCTTTCTGTTTTGGTTTTTACTGTTTAATTGCAGAACACTAATTGAGAAGCTCTCTTGGCACACAGGAATATGCAGGGTTTGTGTCACTTCTGCCCTTGCAGTACTGAGGTGAGTTTAGGGCGGTCTCACGGACTATTGTTTCTTTCCTGTTGCCAGTCTCCCCCCGAAAGGCAGGGAGGTAGGATAAGAGAGCTCTGGTTGCCAGTCCGCTGGGCTGTGGTGTCTCCAGGGGCAGCATGATAAGAATTCAGTTGGCTCTGACTCTCCCATGCGTATTTCTCTTGTCTCAAGACAGCTTTCTCACAGAAATAAGGCAGAAGCAGTAGAGAAACTGTTAAATAGTTGTTCACAGTATGTGCATGTTTTGCCCTAGTCTGAGGCAATCCTGGGGGCTTATGTAAATCGTAACTGCAAGGCAGTGATTCTCTGTGAATCTGAGTGCCATGTCGTTAGAGTACTCGCCTTTATCTGCCATTTCTATACTGGTATTTGTAAAAAGATCAAATACAAGCAGCTCCTATACTCATTGAACAGGGGTATGTTGCCTTTTACAGTTTGGTAAAAACCCTTTACTAAGTCTGCACTTGCTGTAAAAAAGGATATATTTTTATTTTACCTTTGCAGACTTGAGGGATAATTCAGTTTGAATCTTTCACAAATCAGTATCCAAATCCAACAACTCCTCCCCCACCAAAACCCTTACGCTTTTAGTTATGTGTCATAATCATTTGTTGCATTAAAGAGACAGAGAATGCTGTTGATGAGTTGGTGGTGATCTTAGCAACAAGGCATAAGGGGCACTAATAGTCCTCACAGAGGTGATGGGGAGGAGGGTTGGTCCTGGGGTTCCACATATGGTGTGATCCGATATGGCAAGGAGAGGAGAACTTGGAAGACTGCCATATGGGGCCTTCCTGTAAGTAAAAGGAAGACTACCATCTGGCTGTGCCTGTGGTGGCAAAGTGCTGTGCCTGCATAGAATTGTAGCAAGAGCAGAGTGAGATCATCACGAAAGTATTGTAACAGGATGCTCACTGCACATTCAAATGTGTGCATAATCTTGCAATATAGACAGTAAACTTTTTACACAAGGTTACAGAAGAATAATTTGTGCCAAAAAAAAGGCAATACTTCTAGTCTAGCAATACTTCATTTATGGTCACGCTAGGTGTCATGTCGAGCTTATTTAAGCCTTCCTGTGAAGCTAGTTGTGTCAGGGTGTTCAAGGGACAGGTGACATTTTCTTGAAATACATAGAAATTTGGACCTACTGAATATTCTTTTGCATGCTTAGTGCACAAATATGTGCTTCAAAATAAAAACAAAACAACAAAAAAACAGCAGAAAAACCCACCAACAAAACCCAACACCTTGTTTTTAGTAGAGCTTTCCACCATGCCAATGGATATCCAATCTTGTCAGTCACTGTAACAAAAGATCCAGTTTTGCTTCTCTTTAGTCTTCACTGAGTTCTTGCTGGGACATATGGTGCCGTCAAAGTTTTAACTGCTTTTCTGATTTGATTCTTCTGTGTTCTTTATCAGTGTTTTAAGGAGGGTTTTGTTGTAATTTAGCTTTCTTCACAGGTAGTGTATTTTTAAATATTCCGGCATCACTGTCTGCCATTGCAGTAGAAGCACTTACATATCCAAGTTGTGAATCGGAGAGAGACACAGTGCTCTTATTTTGTATTGTGACAGATGGACAGCTGATATAAAAAATCCTGCACAGCCGGGAATATCACTGCAGTCAAAATCTTACTAAACTTTTCCATGATACTGCCTATTGTAAGAAATGAATATTTGAGAGATCAGTAGGATATTTTATTTTCCATGACACAGATTGCTCTGAAGAAAGAAGGCTTGCCTTCTCTAGTTGCAGGTATCAGTCAGCTTGGGGGGTACAGGGCGGGTATTTTGGGGGTTTGGGGTTTTTTTGTGTTGTAAATGCTTAATCATGACATTAAGCATTGGCTTTTTTGATTCTTTGCAAGTGTTGCACTTGACAATTTTTATTGTTTACTGAAGCATTTAGCCAGGTTATATGTGGATCCCTGGCTTATTGTGAAGTAAACTGTAACACAGTACTGAGGTTTTATTTCTTCCTGAAGTCTTCCTTCTCTCTTTCTTCCTCTCCTTCCCCCTACCATCCCCAAAATTTGGAAAATAGTAATTCTAAAGTGTTTAGGGAATAAAGTTGAAACATGGTTAGTGCTTATCTATTATGTATAGTTATGTTAGTGTAAGGAAAGGAAATCCATCTGTAGGTGGACCAAAAGTCCTTCTTGATGTTGCTGACGTTGGTGGAGGTCATTAGTAACATTACGTAGGTATTTAAATCCCACTAGTTAAAGATAATGAAGAATGATTGTGGTGATATGATCAATGCGGCATGGAATCCAGCAAACCATAAAGACAGCATTTAATTTTCATTGTTGCAGATAATGTTGAATAGTTGCTTCCGTGTCTGTCGTGAGAGTGTTTATATTGATACCTGTATGTATCTACCTATGTATTACATATAGGTAGATCTGCCGTTCTGGTTTATGCCAGATTGGCATGCTTTTTATCACTTTTGCCACGTCAAATTTGGAAAGCTTGCATTCATCATGGAAATGATGGCCAAGTATGTGATATCTTGCATTCACCAGAGCCAGAAATTCTAATTTTCATAGTGGAGAACCGTTTTGATTCCTGCAAACGAACTCCAGCTAATGATGGCACCAACATGTTGATTCAGAAATAGCAGTTTTCAAGGTTTGAATGTCACTTATCGATGTGGTTAGGATACGAAGGGTTTTTGGTACTGTGATGCCCTGCAAAAAGAAAAAAAACACAACCAAACCAAAAAAACCAATTAGGTATATAATGCAGAATTTTGTTTTTGAGAGTTTTCCTTGTGTGATAGTTTTAGTGTCAAAGACTGACTCAAAGGTTTGGTGTAGCAAGATGTTCTGCAGCAATCCAGTTGAGTTGCGTGTTACATGTGGTAGCTGTACTTTCCTTGGAGTAAGTGTGGAGGGTAGCATTCCGCTGTTGCTTCGGTACATCTTGTTTCCTGACAAGAAATCCAGTGTAATGCGAAGTTATTTTGGCAGAGCTTCTTGACAGGTTATGGCTTGTTCACTGCGATTAGCTTAGGTTAATGAATACTAATAGGCTCACAAAGAGCAGCTTACTCAGTTTGGGGCCATTGGAAATTGCAGAGGGGTTTTTAGTTGTTTGTTTTATCCCTCTCTTTAATGTGGCAAAGTAGCATAAATGGGGCAGTTTGGTCTAGTGGTCAGTGTTCTGCAGTGCATTTACAAGCTATATTAAAATAAAGATTAAAAATAATTTTTGTGTGTGTGCACGCGCGTTTTGCTGGACTGGGGGAAGTTAGTGGAGTTTCAGGGCTGTGGATAGAAACGGCATTCCTCTCTAGCCTTGTTACTGCTGCCGCCCCAGTGGGTATGACATTGCTGGGAGGGACAAGGACTCCCTGAGGGACTGTTCACGCTGCAGTCTCCACCACAGAGTCGATCACTGTATTTTAGACATTGGGGTCCCTCTCATTTTCACCAGTATTGGGGCTGCCTCTGTGGGCATGAGGGCTCCCCAGGAAATGCCTACACGTAGCAGTCCTGCCCTGCTGCAGCCCTTGGCAGGGGAGGGGGACCCCAGCAGCCCTCTTCCCCGCTGTGCATCTGGGAGCTGCAGCAGGCTTGGACCTACTCTTTAGGGTGCTTCAAAATGGGGTGCAAGGCTGGTATTGCAGGTGTTATGGAAGTATTGGCCCGAAGCAGTACTATATTTAGGGCTGTGTCTGCTTAGAAGTGCACCACCATGGTACTGTTATGCCCACCAGTAATAAGTGGGCAGGGAGTTTTTTGGTTTTGGTTTTTTTTTTTTTGTTTGTTTTTTTTTTTGTTTTTTTTCCTAGTTAAGTTAGGCATCATCTTTTGGAAACTTAAATACACACATACTCTGAAATAACTCAATTAAAAAGATTTCCCTGAGTTTTGGCTTTTATGTTAATTGCCACAGAAGGTGCTTGTCTTGTCTTAAATGTCAAACTTTTTTTCTGTTCCATTGGAACTGATTGATGACTGTCTTGGTCACTTGATGGAAAGTGTACTTTTTAGACAGCTTGATGAAAGTGTAGTCAATCATTGATTAATTTGTAGGAATCAAAATGAGAGTGGACTAAAGGTTTTATAAGGGAGGTGTTTGTTTTCGTCATACCCCAAATACACTGTTATTAATCAGCAGATCATCGCTCTGTTCTGGATCCAGTTAAAGCAATTGTAAGCTTAAACGTAAAGGAAATTGCTGGTTTGCCAAATACAGATATAACTTCTGGAATGGCTTGTTGATTAAGATTTCTACCATTCATTTTTATGTGCTCTTTCCAGCTTCTAAATAGCCTTAGAAATAGTTTATAATAGGTGTCTGCTGTCTTGTTCATTATAGAGTAAGCCTGTTCTTGTTTTCACGTACTTTGCTATTTAACTTCTAATCCCTGCATTGTATCTTACATCTCAGTGGTTCCCAAATGTATTTTAAGTAGCTGATCACTATCAAGAGTATTGCAGATTGGTAAGTAACCTTCTCAACATGTGAAATTGAAAACTAAAACCAAATCAAAATCCAGTAACATTCATCTGGTTGCTGCAGAGAACTTAAGTTATGGTAAAGATAATTTGGGAGCCATATATTTTAATATATGTACACTGAATTCTTTCATGAGAAGTAATACAGGTACTTGCATCTTCAGCAGTCATGGATTACTGGGGGCTGTAGTACGCTAGAAAATATTTCAGTGTAAAATGCAAGCATAGTTTCTGGGGCAGGAGCCAGGGGTTAGGTGTCCTTCTGTCATCTTCCAGTGGACAGTACTCATTGCTGGGATACAGTCATTTTTGCTTTTTCCTGTTCTATGGAAGGGTAAAAATGCTGCACTCAATGCTCTCATATAGTCAGGTGTCAGTGGTAGAATGTTGCATAATGGTTTTGATGTGCTTTTCTTGACCTGAGTCAAAGTCTCTTTGGCTTCCTGATAGCAGCCTTATAGCTAGAATATTTTATAAAAATTGAATTTGCGTCATGGTTTGGTTATGTTTTTGAATTAGAAGGGTTTTGAAGGTGGCTCTCTGTGCAGGCATCTGAATTCCTCAATACTTTTATAGCTCCCATTCTTTTTTACAATGTCTATGCATGTGTCCTTAAGTGTCAAGCACTCAGTCAGAGTTCACACGCTGCAGCTGATCTGAGTCCCTATCAACTCTATAGTAAGATTTTGATCTTTGGCCTGTCTGTTACCTTGTCTTTTCAGTAACAACTGGTCTGTGTATCCAGAGTGTATGTCTGTGCATGCATAATGAAAAATGGGGGGGGAAAGAACAGGGAAAAAAATAAACCCACTTCATCACAGTCAGTTTTCAAGCTGTTTTCTTACGTAGTGTTCTCACTTAGTGCTTTGTTGCAGCTAAGTGATGGAGAGGTACCGCGTCCTAATAGGCTGTTTCCTTGAGGCTGTTTCCTCAGGTTTTGAGCAGCTCTTCCTTAAGCAATTGTCAAGTTGAAGCCAGTAACATTCGTGTAATTTGTGAATTCCAGGAACACTGCCGGGTCCCTGAGGTAGATAGGTAAAGCAGGTGGATGTGTTAGACAAAGACTTTTGATAAGTCTGATTAGAAGGCTTGGTTTGCTTTCAAAAACATGCAGCAGAAGGCATTTTCACCTTGAGAAGTCTCTTGTAACAGGACGTACGTGTGAATGAATGCTCTGTGTGGAGTTCTCTCAAATATCAACCGTGTTATTAACGCACCAGTTGCTTCCTACCTATTCTGGATCCAATGTAATAATTTTATCTTTCACTCACTTCTTTCATCTTCCCTATGACGCCTTCCATTCCAGATACAAAACTATAATTCCCTTAAACAAATGAAACTATTTGTTTTCTAATGGAGTGCTTAGTCGTCTTTGCCAGCTTTCCTATGTAGCTCAAAGAGCGGTTTTTAATGCTTCTGTCGTAAAAGTAGAGATGCCAAAATGCCCCGTAAATTTTAAGAGCCAGAAGGTATGAAGAAAACATTTTTGCATGTGTTATTCTATGCTGTGCAGTACAGATGTATGTTAGAGGCATATTGATTTATATCTACAATTAGGAGTGGCAAGGGATTGTGAGGGGGACACCAAAACCATATGTTGTATTGCTTATTTCCCATATTGATTTTCAAAATAGGTAATGGAATTAGCTGAAACAAAAATAGTAATTTTAGCTTTTTCTTTACAGGTTTGATCTTACTATTCTATCTGGTATTTTATGGCTTCCTAGCAGCACTCTTCACATTCACAATGTGGGTTATGCTTCAGACACTGAGCAGTGATATACCAAAATATCGTGACCGGATTTCTAGTCCAGGTAACAGTATATTTATTTTTTCATAAACCCCTGTCTGGTTTAACAGCTAAGTTTAATTTGAGAGTTTATTTGAAGTATGAACTGCCTATGGGAAACTCTGATTATTGTTCAATTACTTACAGGTTTCAAAGATAAAACTTGTTGTGAGATAAGTTATGTATATTTATAGCATAAATTCAGTCAGTAGCTTTTTGTGTGTATGTGCTAACTTTTGCTGTTTTTTCTCTTCAGTTCTTTTCAGTTTAATTTGTCATGTAGGTAGACCACAATTTTACCTGCACGTCCACACAACATGATGTTGTAGAAGTGGGATTATAATTTAATCAAATTGCTTTAAAGATACTATAAACTAATGGATCTCTTGGATCAGATGGATCTGATCTGGCCACTTGTGATTAGTATTTGATACTTTGAAGAAAGTACAGGAAGGCTGTACTATGGGGGTGATCTGCTCAGGAGCATGTAAGGACTATGATATAAAGGCTTTTCCAAAGTTTTCATTATAGTATTATATAGCTTTCAACCAACATGGAATGTCTGTGGATTCCAGGGGTTGTTGACCTAGTACATAGGGATCCACTGAAGAGAGAGCATCCTGTTCATGATGAAGTTCAGTCCACGTAACGTGTAGCTGCCACCAGAAGTGGTGTCTTGCTTCCTGCAGCTACTGCTTCCTTTGTGTCCATGCCCATCCAGTCCCACTGTTGGCTGGTTCAAGGAGCTGTATGTGACAGGAAAAAAACCCTGCACAAATAAAAATGAATAATAAGGTGGTTGTCTTTTCTCTTTTTTTTCCTCTTTTTTTACTTTTTAAAGATTGGTTTAAATATATCATAAAAATCTGTCATTATAGACTCTATTTTGGTGTATCTCCATATTGGAAAAAAATTAGGGATTTTCGCTCTGAAAGATTTAAAAGATGCTTCTGCATACTTCAACTACACCAAAGAGATTAGTGTTTTCTAGTTACTGTTTCTGGAGAATGGGTATTTGATTTGTATATGCAACTTAAATGATTGGGCCACCTGAAAATTTGATAGGATCTCCAATTTTATAATAACTTGGCCTAGGGACCAAATTTATGTTTAAAACACAACAAAAGTAAATGACTATGCAATATATTAATATTTTGGTGGAAGTTAGATGACATTATTTTTAAAAATACTTTTTCCTTTTTTTTGAACTCTAAACTCTTAAAATTAACCAGCATCGTGCAGCTGCATCCACACTTAAGATGATACAGTAATCTTTTGTGTGAGCAAGTTGCAATTGGGCAACATGATAAATATCTGTGGATTCTGAACAGAATTTGTTTTGATGTAGTGTTCAGGCCTTCTCTAACAAGGTCCTCTTCTTACAAGGGATTCTTGACGTTTTGTGCTGTTTTTTCAAGCGAAGAATGGGCTAAATGCTGGAAAGAATAATAATAATAACAAGACCTGATTAGTGTAAAAAAAAAAAAAAAAAAAAAAAGAAAAAAAAAAAGGAGGAGAAAAAAAAGAGGATGACTTAGTTGACCATTTCTCCCTATTTCCTTTTTAGTAGTAAGAACCTTGGTAGTGGATGGAGCTGTGGGTCGTTGTGACTTAATACTGACTGGACTCGAGTGACATTTTTTCTCTTGTGCCTCTCACAGTTCAGAGTATTAATTTTCCTTTGTTTTGAAAGAAGTCGTAAGGGATGTTTGTTTACAAAAGTACCACAATTAGTTTTTAATTTAAGAATTCCTATAACATGTCAGAATTAATTTTATTAATGATGTCTTTAATTACTCATACATAAAAGTTAATAAAATGGCTTATTTCTGTTTTAATGTTTCTCTTTAACTCTGTCATTTTTCACTTGCAGTGAAACATGTCATGTTCCTGGCTGTAAAACTTTAAATTATAAAAAAATTTCTACACACAAAACCTGGATGGCGTAGGTCAAAGGTTTTACTCTTGTATTAAACATACTTGAAAATCTCACAGTTAGTTTATTTCATAATTGATATTTGACTTGCATTGTGCACTGGGATATAATAGTATCAATCAAATCCAGATGATTTTAAAACTTTTTTTTTAAATCCCTCTTGGAATTGTAGGATAATGTAATCTCTGTTACAACTCTAGATGTGATCCTAATGTTGAGGCTGCTAACTCTGTTCCTCTAGAAGAGCCTAAGTCCTGCATCTCTCACAGTCTATGCATCAGTCCTTCAAATGGCCTTTCTGTAGAATTCGCACCATAGTCTCTAGGCAGACTGTGATCCACTGGAATTGGAGCAGTCCCTTTCTCTTAGGATGTTTTTGAAGTTTCCCTGAAGGAATAAATCTCTTCAAATTACTGTTTCATTCATTGATGACTGGTTTAGTTACTTTGTCATATTCACGTGGAAAAACAGCATCTAAGTCCTTCATTTATAGTATAATTCTATAGATAATAACGATCTCTTCTCCCCCAAAACCCCTTAGTGTGTAAAACCCCTTCAGCGATTTTTCAGCCCTGTTACTAATTGTCTTGTATTTTGTTGAATCCCAGTTTAGTGTGGAGGCCAGAAGATAACTGTAATGGTGCAGTCATTTGCAGTAAAAAATGGTATTTGTAGTTTTACATGGACTATCAGTCATTAAGGCATTTAGTTGTGGCTTGCCTGGAAATAATTTAACTGCTGCTAATGCAGAAAAGAGAATTTATGATTTATTGTAAATCCTACAAAAAAGGTAGAGTAAAAGAGCATTAAATTATATCTGTATATTTTTTTAGAATCTAAAAGATGTTTGACTATGATAAATTTCTAGTATATACCTTTATTATTGCCCAGTTTCAAGTATTTGTAATAATTTGGATGAGAAACTTGGTCATTTTTACAGGTGAATCCTTAATAGACCTGGGCTGCTTAATTGCACTTTCTATATGCTTTCCAAACGATGTATTATAAATTAAGATTAATTCATGAATTAAGAACTTAGAGACAACTTATCTAAACAATAAGTTGTCTTAGATAAGTTGTGTTTAGATAAGACTTTATTTTCCCACTGTATTCTTATCTTCTTAAATGTTTATTTTGTATAAACAAGGCCTGATTTTATTTTTATTTTTTAATCTGGGGAGATGAGTTTTCTACGTTAAATTTTATTCATTTGGGAATCTAGTTTTAATTAGTTTTGCCAGAGGATAAGAAACTACATGGCATCCTAAACTGATAAAATTAGTTGCTGCTGTAATAGCAACTTATTCCCTTTTGCCAAATTTGACGTTGATTAAACCATTTTAACATTCTAACTTAGAAGAAAACTAATCTGATAAAAAGAGGTTGGTTTTGTGGTTTTTTGTTTTGTTTTTCTTATGTGGAACTGCAACGTCAATTCTAGGCTATACTTGAAGAGACAGATGCATGGACACTCCTCTGTTAATCACAGCTGCAGGGTTTTTATCCATTCCAGTTATTTATATTAAATAAGAGTTACTTTAAGGTAGCATGAATAAAGCAACCAATCATACACCCTTTCTTGAACAGATTTAATCTCTTCTGCAATACCTGGTGGCGTAGTGCTATTTCATCTGCTACTGAAGCTGTGATGAATAGTAGTTGCATTAGGTGTCCATGTTAGTGACGACTCCTGATGCTAGAGGACTATATGTATTTTCACCTGCCACAAAAGAATCCCAAAGATTTAACTCTGTACCTTTCTCTACTCATGTCCTGGGAAGAAGGACAGTTCACCTCTATCGAGGGCCCAAACTGCATGTCAGTCTCTGCCTTTTTCATCCTTCAACACAAAGCCGGACTTCAGCATTCGGTAACCCATGTCCGTGTCTCTCCTGCCAGTCCTGGCTCCCTGGCTGAGGATTGCTCCTGCTCCGGTACCCTCAGCCCAATGAAGCCGGCTGTGGGCCTGCTGCAGGCACGCAGGCTGCTGCCTCTCCGTGCCAGCAGCCTGGGAGGCAGCTCACGAGCCTTTGCAGTTACCACAGCCTCAGTAAAGTGTATCCCTTTCAAGTGACACGCGTGCAGTGGTTTAATAAAGTTTCTCGTATTCTCCATGAAACAGATGACATCTAAACTTTCTGTTTCATGGAGGAGGAGGAAAGGACTAACAACTAACTTGGCATGTCTGTTTTGACTGGGAAATCTTTCAAGCCATTTTTATGCGTTGTAAAGTTTTTAAAAATACTTTTGTTTCTTGTGGGTTTCTATGAGATTAATACATTCATAGCTTCAGTCTGTCTTGCCTAAAGCTTTAAGTGGAGGTTTTCTGGGTGTGGTTTTGGTATTTTTTCAATTACTTTTTAAGTTTAATTTGCTGTGTATGGAAAGCGGGAAGTGAATTGGTAAAAATCTTTGATTGAAAGTGATTAAGTTGCTGATTTTGCTATTTCTAATCAGTTTGTGAATTGCAGTTATACATTGTATTGAATTTAAGTATTAATTCATGTCGTGTTGATTTTTTAACTGACTTCAAACACAAATTGCCTTCTGATACGCTGGAATATAGGGGTAACATTGATATTTCTTTACAGTTAGGTATTTTCCAATTTATGGATATGGTTTTTGACTAGGTTAGAGTGCTGTAGGGAAGAGAAGTTGTTTAGTTCTTTACTTGCACTTTTTCTTTTTAAGGACTTATGATTTCACCAAAGCCAGACACTGCATTGGAATTTTACTTCAACAAGAGTGACGCCCAGTCATATGCAGAATATGTTTCTACACTTAGAAAATTTCTTGAATGTAAGTTACTTGTAACTGCCAAAAGTAATTCAGGAGCCTTAATGTTGAATAACATTGGGGAAAATTAGTTTCCTTTTTCACTCGTACTTAACAATTGCTAATGAAAACTGATGCAAGTTCATGCTTTAGATGTGTTACTAAAGTGTATACTTTACAGAAAAAGGTAAGTATCAATACCAATGTTGGACAGGGATCCTGAGCATGAGGAACAGTGGAATACATAATGGAGAGTTTTGCGTCCTAGTCCAGTGTCTTGGTGACATGGTTGTTTAAATACTGCAAGATGTAGAAATTACATATGTCAAAAGAAGTCAGTGTAAAATTACATAGATTATGTATTTGGAGGCCAAGTTTATCAAAACTTAACTGGTCAGTCTTCATCTAAATGGCTTGGTAACTGAGTGAGAATCCTTTAGTCTTAAGAATTAATTGAAATTTATTCATTTTTTTACCCTGACGCACAGTATTTACAGGCAGAAATATTGAAACAATGAATTTAGAGCATGGAGAAAAGGTAACACAGGACAAGATTGAAGGATGGCAAAATCACTAATTTACATTACCTTTATATGTATTACTTTTTATATGTGTGCCCATGTACACACTTAATCTAGAAATAGCTGGGGACAGGGTGTAAGGGAGGGAAACAAAATCACAAAACATGTTAAGTGTGAATAGATGAGCGTTTGTGACACTGTGATCTGTGTACTTGTGAAACACAAGAAAGTGAGAAACAATTTGGGGTGTTAGTATAACAGCAGTTATACTGCCTGATATAAATGTAATATTAGTCATTGGAATACTTGAAGTTTTCCTGTGTGCTTATAAAATGAACATGTGCTAAAGGAAACCTGGTTTAGTTTCCGGGTAAAAATTTGATTGTTTATATTTTAGTACATTATTAGTTTAGAGTACATAATTAGTTTATATACAGAAATTAATGAGGTTGTGATTATTGATACAATTTGAAAAGCAGGGCAGCATTATTTCTTTAGTAATATACTTTAATATATACATTTTAGTAATATATACTTTTTTATACTTTCATTCAAGTACAATGCCACTTCGTGATAGGCTTTGAAACAGTAAGTGGTTGTTAAGATGGATATGAGACATAGTGCTCTGAAAATAGTCTTGTGAGAAACCTCCTAGACATGTAACAACTATAAATTAGATGTTTATATAGGTTTCTGCAGTTTTTGCCTAATTGTATGCTTTATACCATTGACTTATAAGCCATTTGTGTTTCATAGCATATGATGATTCAAAGCAATCCCAAAACATAAACTGTACACCAGGAAGGATTTTTGATCAGAATGATGTTGCTGTTAAAAAGGCATGTCGATTTAACCTCTCTGAGCTTGGACAATGCTCTGGAAAGGAAGACAAGACCTTTGGCTATTCTAAAGGAACTCCCTGCGTGCTTGTGAAAGTGAACAGAGTAAGTGCCTACTTACTTTTTAATTCTTAGTATAAGTGCTTTACTATATACTACCACTATATGAAAAATGACTGTAGAAAAGGACTGAAATATGTGTTCAGTTTGCTTCGCAAGACATTTGCACTTCTGGAAATAGTGTAACTTACTGAAATGTCTAGCAATTCGTGTGTTTCGGAGAGTAAAATTAAGTGAGCTTTTTGAGCATTCTAATACTTACAAGTATTGGCATTGATTACTTTGATTACTTGCATCAAAATATATGAAAACCTTGTTTTAAGGAGCGCAGTGCTCTTTGGTTTTGCTTACTTTTCTATGTAAGAGATTCTAACCCACTGCACAGGTTTTACTTCATGTCTACGTTCTAGAAATGTCATTAGAATGTCATGCATTCTGTAACTCCTAAACTGTGTCAGATGGTGAAAATTTTACTAAGTTTTTGACTTTTCAGTGATATACTTGAACTGCTAACTGGTTTGAGGCATTAAAGTTACCTGCTGAATGTAAAATAAGAAAATAGTCTTTTCTGTGGCCACTATTTGAGTTTTAACTTAACAATGCTTTAAATATTAGTCGTAGTCTAAAATTGTGCTTCACATAAAAATGATACTAGATAGATTTGCTCCCTGTGTGAACTCTGCCGTATTAATTGGGGGGAAAGTTCAAGTTCAGCCTGTGAAACTGGAAAGGGGAAGGAAGTTTGTAAATATTTTAACTTTCTCTCCTTTAGATAATTGGATTAAAGCCTGAAGGAGAACCACGTATACAATGTACACCTAAGGTCAGTTCTGAATGTAAGAAATAAGTGTGTAGTTAATTTTCCTTCTGATTAGGATGAAAAGTGAAGTAACATGCTGTGTCAGATATTTGTTTCACTCTCTTCCTTTCTTGTTAGACTTTGTACTTTTTTCTTTTTTTCATCTATTCTATGTCTAGTTTAGTTTTAGTGTACTTAATTTCTTCAATGTACTATAAAAAGACTTTTTTCTTGTTGTTCTTTCATCTTTAGATGTATTTTAGCTACCTGACTTGCTTTAGAGTTGAGGAAAAAGCATACATGTAATTTGTGGTCATGTTTATTTGTTTTATTTATTTATTTATTGTGAGTTGTGTTCTGTTTTCTCATTTCATAACCTATATTTTTATTTTTTCTCCATGCTGCAAGTGCACCTTAGACAATTTTATAAATGATGGGTAAGACACAGTGTGGAAACTAATGTTACTGTGCAAGTGAAAAATGCCTTCAAATCAAGTATAAACTACTTATAATAACAGCTAATCTGTGCATATTTGTTGTGTACCAATGGATTTACACAGAATGTTTTATGGCAACAATAATGATTACTTTGACTTCTGCATATTTTTCCTAGACTGCTTGGGGAGCAGTGAAAGACTTGGTAAGTTAGTAGCTTAAGCAAGGGATGGAGTCATGGCTTTTAGCTTGAGGTGACTGATGAAAATGTAGGCTGGGGAATTTCAGTAATTAACAAAAACATTTTAATTCTTGATTTTTGTGGAGCCTTTCAAAGTTTTCATCTCCCCATGACAGTCTGTTGCAAGTACAGGTGCTTTCTTCTCTTATTTGAGGCTTGTTTCTTTGTGTCCATGCTTAAAAAATGTTGTTCTGTTGGAGGAATTATTTGTTTCTTTAGAATAAAGCAATTAAGTTCCTTCTACTACTAGTACTCTTTCTTCTTTGACTTCTCTAGTTTATCTTTTTTCATAATGTGGTATCCCAAACTGGACAGAATTTTGCCCCTAGCTGAGGTATTGTTAGTGACGATTTTTCCCTCTGTCATCGTATTGGAAGTAACAATGTCTCTGGAGGTGAATTTGCCATTTGTAATACACTGAGTCTTAATTTTAATTGTTTTACTACTTAGATCTTTCTTTTGGTTATTTCTCAGTCTGTATTTGTATATGTGATTTCTTGAAGTTTAGAGGTTTGAATTTCATGTTCCTATTTTTGCCCCTCGCTCTGTAATTTTTCATGATCATTTTAATGGGATCGAGATCTTTGAAGTATTTTGAACTACTTATGACTTGGGGCCATCAATGAATGAACTTTGGTTTACATCTCGCGAGTCCTTGTTGAAAACACTGAATAAAAGTCCAGCACAGTTATCTTCATTTCCACCTGAAATGCCTTGTGAGGTGTTGAGAACTAACGTTCAAGTGATTTATAAGACATTGATGGTAATCCTATTTTATGATGATCATATTTCTTCAGCTTTCTTATATGGATGTTCTATGAGACAGTGGTAAAAGCTATACTAAGCAAATCGCAGAGGATGCTTTTTCTTATCCTCTTGTCTGACTAGCAGAAGAATAGGATTGATAAGAACTTGGTTGATCATGGTGGGTTTTTTTGCTATTTTTTTACCCTTTGAGATACTTGTATTGTATGTTATGGTATGTATTTTTCTTGCATCATCTTTCTTTAAGTACGAAATACTGCTTTTTACCGTATCCAGTTAGAATTTCTCTCATATACACAAGTGTGGTGGTTTTAAATTTTAAGGTTATTAATCTTATTAGTTCTTCAGTGACTTCCAGGGAAAATATTTGTCGGGCTTTGCCACTTTGAATGCATCTATTTTATCTTAAATTAGCCTATTCTTGCCCTAGCTCATAATGATTTACCTGCTTAGGAAAGCCTAAGTATTGGTTACAGGTCATTCTTCTCTGTAGGCAATAAAGCAGCATCAACAACTTCCATTTTCTCCTTTTGTCTATGCTTCAGTTTTACAAAACTTCTCCTTCTTTCTGTTATGCCCCTTGCTTATTGAAACTCTTAAGCTAAACTTAAAGGATTACATTGTTCTTCACATCAGTTTGAAGCCTTGTTTCCAATTCCATTTTTATTTCTTTTGATGCTTATAACCCTATGGGATATGAGTGCTGTATAATGGTCTCTTCCTCTGCTGTAGTGGATAAGGTGAATGCTCACCTGGAAATATCTTGTGGCTCTTCTGGATCTCGTTGTTGCACGGATGTGAATTGTGGTCCTCTTTTGTGCACACTGGAAAGGTGGAGAAGGGTAGCTGATCGGCTTTTGTGCATTTTGCAGACAAATTTATAATTGCGTTTCATCTGTCACTGTATTTGAATGTTCCTAAATGCTGGCTCATACAGAAGTTGCAGTGTAGTGGTCATTTGTACTTCTCTACTGCTTCTCATTCAGAGTGTTCACCTAGTCTTTAAGTAACTGATGTGTTTTGTGGTGTTTTGGGTTTGGTTTTTTGGGTTGGTTTGTGGTTTTTTTTCCTTCTGTGTTGCTGGCAGCAAATATGGATTAAAAGAATTCAGGGTGTACTGCAAAGTTTAATCCAGGCAACATGCATTTCTGAAAATAAAATCCACAATGGATATTAGCTTCATAGAATATATGAGCATATTTGTGCGGTTCATAGCACAAATGCAACTTACTAGTAATTTTCAATTTTACATCAGAAATCTTTAACATCTGAGTGACAAAGACGGATTTTGCTTAAAAAGTGATTTAATTGAGCAGAGCAGAAATCCTAGTATCGTGTCTCTTCATTATAAAGCAGACTTTTTTTTCCCCTGTAGGTTTGCTGTTTTGTTTCTTCTTTCTCCTTCATCTGTGTTTTTAAATGATTCTTGTTCTTTATAGTTAGAATTTTACCTATATTGAGAGCAATTTGGAGAAGTGTCTGCCTGGACTTAACACAATCTGACTTCTAAACGGAAAAAAATTTTTTTTTTTAATTAACAGGACAAGGCTCTCAAATACAAAATAATATTAATAGCTTCTGTCTGCACATCCTGACAGTCTTTGCTGTCTGAAACATCATTTAAGTTTTTCACTTTGAAATTTATGTTCTTACAAGCATTCTCCTGTGAGGCGATTCTTCTTTCTTCTCCCTGCACTTTTCCTGTGGGATTTTTTAAAAATAGAAAGATTTTAGGTAGATCTGTGATTTCAAAGTCAGCACACTTGATAGTTGGGGATGCTCCCCCCTTTGCCCCCACATAGTGGTAGTTGTCATCACTGTAATTTCTGTAAATTAGGGAAGTTAGTGTTTGCGGTGTCAGGCACTGATTACAGCTGGTTCTTCCTTCTGTGCCCTGGAGGAACTGGCCTGCTGTAGTCTTGAGGATCTCCACAAAGAGAAACAAGCCAAAAAAGGATTATGTTTCCAAGAAGTTTGAAGATCAGCATTTTAGGTCTTTAGTTTGAGGCTAGAGGCACACAATTTCTTGTGCGCTGGAAGATCTTGCAGCAGTATTATTTCAAGTTAAAACTACCTTTACTGAAAACTGATACATTTGATGCATGATTTTTTTTAACAACAGAGAAGAAAATTTGCCTGAATTCCAATATATATATATTTCTGCTGTTTAGTGACCATCTTGACTTTGTATTAGGTATAGCTTTCTGGTTTACAAGAATGAAGAATAGCTGTATGAATGACACTACGTGCCTTGCTATTGTCAACATACTCAGCATCTGAGTTACCTTGCTCTTTGTGACAGAAATCTTAGGTGTTTTACAGTTTCCACTGATGGATTCTGCTCTTTAGCCTGTGCAATGATACCATTTCTTCTTCTAAAATGATTAAAGACCAGTCTTCCCCAAGTTCTTCCCTTGGTCTTTGTACATAATTTTAACATCTGCAAAATTATTCTTTCTAAGACACAGTCTTAATAAAGACCCAGTAAGTGAGGTGGAAGTCTGTCTGTCCAGCTAAGTGGGTTGATTTTTAGATTTGCTGACTGCCTGCAACTCTTTGTGGAAATTGTAAATGGTAAGCAGAAAAAGTGACACTCGCTAATGGACTGATTCTTGAAGCTCTTCAGCAAATGCAGATTGCTGAGGTGGAGGTTTTTTTTTTTAATTGTGGAGGGGTGTTAATTAGGATTAATTAAAGAAAACTGCAAACCCCACAGCAGTTGCATGAGACAGGCAGTTGCATGTCCCAGAAGCTCTGTGCTACTGCATTTATAGCCTAATGCGTATATGACTGCATGCATGCCTTGTTTTTAGCTGCTCCAGAAAGCTCTATTCCTGTTTATCTTTCTTATGTTATTCTGTATTATAATTTTTTTAACCATTATTTCAGGAACGTATTTGAAAAATGAGTATTTTCAGCTGCATGAGCTTTAAATAAAATAAAGAATAATGGTGAAAAGCAACACAATTGTACTTAGCTATTAAATTTGCTAGCTCAAGGTCCAAAATACTTAATAAACATGTATTGAAGAATTGCAATAATTTAGCCTGTAAAGGAACAAGAATGTGGTCATATCCTAAACAACGTAGCTTTTGTTAGGGGCGTGAGGAGAAGGGGTTCTTGATCTGTGGTCTGTTCTTTACTGGTTTTGATCTTTGTGTTCCTCTGCTTAGTTCTATTACTACAGTTGTCTTCTGAACTTTGTAGTTTATCTTTTTAAAATTGCAGGTCTTATATATGGTAGTACAGAAAAATCGCTGCAAATTACTAATGCATTTTGAACTTGTGAATTACACTGAACAAGCAGTGATGTTCTGAAGATACATTTAGCATTTTAGGGAGGTTGTTTTAGTGGCATTTCCCTTTATCATGGTAATATATTTACCTTATTATAGAAAGTCACATTAGATGTGGGCATTTCCTAGTGGTTTGAATTTACGGTAGTTTGACATGCTGCCAGGATACACAATCCTGAGGAATATTGTATATGGGAATATTGTATACAGAATATTGTATACAGGGAGATGTGTCTGTGCATTCCTATACTGATAGCCTGTGCCTGGGACAGCTCAATCATATATACACATTTTGTGTATCTTACAGATTGGGTGACTCCTTAGTCAGAAATTAGGCAGCAACTCTGTAGGTAGCTGATTCGTACTACAAGATCTGGGATTGCAGGGGAAAGTCTAGTGATAAGGCACGCATATGTATATTTTCCTCTAAGGAGGTGATGACACACAGAAACTCTAGTTAAACATCACCGTTTTTTAGTTAGCCTATGTTCCAAGGCTAACCGAACAATGTTAGGAATAGTACACCATTGCAGGGAGGGGGCTTTAGTTCTTTGTGAAGGGTTGTATTGTTCCAAATTTGAGAGGCTTAAAAACCTGGCTTTAAACAGAAATTAATCTTTAACTTAAATACGGATGTGCTGTTGCTTCACCAAAATATACAGGCTTGCTTGTGGATACTTGGGATTTTAGCTTATATATGGTGTTTTTTTGGTTGTTAAATTATCATTACAATGAATATCCTCGTCCCCCCCTCCCCTTTTCTTTGACTCATAAGCAAAACATGAAGGCAAGCTGTTTTGACTTGATTACTAATTTAAATATTACCGTTAATAGTCCTTAGTGTAGCAGATGTGTGCAGCATGTAACTGCTTGCCAAAAATTTTTTTCTTAAGTTATTCTAAGACTTCGGAGATCAGTTGCCTATTTTTAGGGATCTTGCACTTTATCATTGGGTTATAATTCTAATTTTGTTTTCATTTTTATGCAAGCGGATGTTAACTTTTAATTTTGTTGCTGTCTCCAATCACAGGAAGAAGGCACGGTTGAGATAAATTATTTTCCTCCTGAAGGCTTGATTGACTTAATGTACTTTCCATACTATGGGAAAAGCTTGCATGTAAGTATGCCTTCATGATGGTCTTCATTTTGTAAATGTTTTTTTTCTGTTTACATTTACAATTACTAATATCAGATTGATTCTGAAGTTTGTACTTTGTAATGAGGTACAGTGCTTGATGAGATTAGAGATATGTTTTAGCAAACAAAAGGAAATAGACTGGGCATTGTCCTAATGAAGAAGAGGCTGGGTACTAGCAGTGTTGAGGGTCACTGCTTTTTGGTCACTGCTATCCTTTGGAATCTCTTTGACTGCAGGGAAAGGCAGCAAAAGTGAACTGTTCTTTGTATTACAGTACAGTTTCTAATAGTCAGTCCTTGGGGTTGTGTATAGGATATTAAGTTTATAATTCATTATGGTATTGTTGATTATATGTCTTTGTGGCTCTGCGGTCATCTGTTTTATTTGCTCTGTTTTATGAAGCAGCACTTCGAGGTAGCAGATTTTTTTTTTTTTTTAATTTTCTAATCTTTGTTTTTCTTTGCTTGCTCCATCTATCTTCATTGTATTCTGACAGAAATTGTGTTTATCTAATTGAAGAACACTTATGTTTTAAAAAAACCCAAAGCTTACTGGTTTATGGACATGGAATATGTAGACTTAAAACTCCTATTTCTTTTTAAACTTGAATTTAGTGTGGTTTTTTCCCTTTCTTTTATCAACTTGTGATAACTACATACAGAAAATCCGTATCTTCTATAAAATATAAAACCATTTTGCCTCTTACTGACCAAGTTATTTAGTCTAATAAACTTCTTCACTGTTCACCATTGAAGACAGAAGTACTTTTTAAACATAAATCTATTGGATCCATAGCATACCACAGTGGTTGTTTGTAATGTTCCCAAAGTGATTTTTGTACTAAGTTATTCCTTTATCAGTTATTTTTCCACTGTACTCTATACTTGCTTGCAGCAGTTCACATAAACTTTTGTTATCCTCACGTGGCTTTTACTAATGAGGAACGAGTTTGTTTTTCTTCAACATTTGCTTTTATGTACTTGTAGGCAGTTCTGTGTTTTCCATTCTGTTGCCAGACTTTTTGAATTGGTAAACTATCAATTTTCTTAGACATACAAGATTAGAGAAAGACTGTCAACCTGTGCTTCCAAGAGGCAGAGTCACTATGTGCTCTGTCCCCTTCCCAGAATGAAAGAATAGGGAAAGAGAGCACTGCTTCCCTAAGAAATGCAAAATTTCTTAGGGAAATTTTGTATGAGTAGACCTTGAGATGTCAGGAGGTAGTTTGTAGCAAAGACGGGGTGAAGAACCTTCCTGACAAAATTCCTGTCTTGCTGCTATACTGATGGAAGGGGAAAGATTATGAGAGTAATGACGTCAGGAAAAACTCAAGGCTGTTCCTTGCTTGACTTAGGTGATGAAGAAAAAGCTTCACTTTTTTTAATTCTTTTTTTTTTTTTATATTATTCTTTTTTAGTCTTTGGTTCAGTGTCCTTTCGTGTTCACTTTGTCGTGTGGGATAGGGCTATGGTTTGAGGGATTCTTGCTTATGTGAGGCTCAATTCTGATAACACTAGCATATTGTGAAAAAAAAGAGGCAGGAAGAAGAGTTGTGAGAGGTTGAGGTATTTGACTAGGTCTCAAGAGACTGCACTGATTTCTGGGCTTATATGACAGAATTTTAAATTACATTAGTGTGGAATTGTTGAATTACTTTATTCTGTAACGGAGTTAAGAGGACTCAACTAATCTTGCTGCTCTTGTGCTAAGGTAGGAGCCGTAAAAGAACTAGTATCTGCAGTTTCATGGTCCAGAATGGTTACTTGCATTTGCTGCTCAGCACAATGAACCCAACTCCCTGACCTTAGGGATTATTACCTTTTTTAGATGATCTGTTGTACTAAATGAGGATGCTGATTCTCTTCCTCCCTCCCCCCAGATTATATATTGCGTAAAAGTCCATTATGGTATCATCTGTCTTCAAAACATCAGAAATTTGTGTACCTACTTGAAGAATCTGGGTGATGAGGGGACTTCTCTGAGGAAAACCAGGAATTTTATTTCTGATTTTTAGAAAGCTCAGTTAGTACCTCAAATGTGGTATCACCCTTAAAACTGGAGAATTTTGTGGGTGCCTTCCCTAGGTGCATTTCCTCTACCAGTTTGAAATTTATAGAAGCACAGGAAAAATTCTGATTTAGTGAGTGAACTATCCAAGGAAAGCAGTTCTTTCAGTGTACTTCTTACTAGTACTTTACATGAAAGGTTTTAGCATATCAGCTTCCGTGCCATCATTCTATGTAAATGAGACTTAAAGTGTTCCGTAATGCTTTCTTTGGTAGAGAAGTAGAGAAGGTAGCCCAAAAATAACAGAAACATGTTAAGGAGTCTCTTAAGTTAACAAGGAAGAAAAAAACAACAAAACCACTAACCCAAAATTTGTTCAATTAAAATTTAAGGCTTATACTTGTATAATACTGTAGTGTCATGTTTAGTCCACTGGCTTATGTGAATTTTTCCCAAGAAAATAAATAATTTTGCTTAATCAGCAGTCAGCAATATTGACCTAAAAACCATAATAAATTATGGAAGTACTTTATGAATATTGGATGAAATGCTGCTTTAACGGTGTATGATAAATAAGCTCTTATTTAATTCATACGCACTTTACAAGAGAATTCAAGTTGTCCTAATTGAATTGGACTTGAGAAATAATAATGGGTTGATGAAAGAAAACTTAATTCTTAAGTTTTATTCTTAAGTTTTAATTTTTGTTATAGGGAATGGAGTCAACAGTTGTACTTGTTCCACCAAATATGATTGACCAGGATACTGTCAGAAAGTTCAAGGAACTGTTTCTATGTAAAGCTATCAAACAGAACACATTTTAGAATGGATTGTTGCTGAACAAGTAAATGGGATAGTGTGGAAGGGAAGATAGTTTACTAGTATTTGTTGAATCATGCTTTTGGCAAAAACCATTTAAATTAGCAGATTAAAAAAACCAAAAGCAAACAGAAGAGACAATGAAATGGATAGGAAGGCAGAACATCATTTCAGAGGCTGTTTCAAGTAGAGTTTTCTAGAGAAATTGGACCCAATGTAACAGGGTTAAAGTCATGTGCCTCTTGAAGATACCGTCTGTGACTTAAATGATGTTGTGTATTAGTTAAGAAACAGTATGAAGAATGTATACCTGACTGTCTAACTTGGAAGAAAGCAGTCTTACTTGGGTCAGACTGGGCTTTGAAAGGTTGGGTTCTTAATTAGCTTTTTTCTTAACTGTTCTGATGGATTAAATGTTAATTTAAATGCTAACTTACTTTGGTATCTCAAATATTTTCCCCATCTTTCTGTTTACTAGGCTCACTATTTACAGCCTCTAGTGGCTATTCAACTAGCAATTAACTCCAACAGTACCAAAGAAGAAGTAGCAATTGAGTGTAAGATCCTGGGCTCACCTAATTTAAAAAATGAAGATGATCGTGACAAGTTTCTGGGACGAATTGCCTTCAAAGTTCAGATGACTGAATAGCAGGAGTAAAAAAATTCTCCGCAAAGTAAACATTGTGTTGTCTGTTTTGTATCAGCTGGACATGCCATTCTAGGATATGAGACCACCTTGGAGAGTGTTAAGGTGGTTTATGGCGTTCAGGGTAGCATAATAATATGCTTCCAAATTGTATGTTTAAAATCCCTCAAAATAAATGCCTATCCTGCTTCTGCCTGCCCCATTGGAACAGTGTACAGACTATAGTTATGTCATAGGGACCTGTAAATAGCTGTTTTCAAACACATAATGGTGACCTTTGTTCTGTTCTAAAATGTGGTTTTATCCCCCAAGTGAGTGTCTCAAGCTTAATGTGCTGTGCTATGTAAATATTGTATTGATTTAACACTGGTTTAACTGTCATATCTCAATGCTGACACAGTTATAGGGATACATAATAAATGGTACCTGATTGACATAGTGATTTTTTTTGTAAGAGTAAACACCTCCAACGTAAATTGTGTGTGTGGGAGAGGGCGGGTGGGTGGATGGCTGTGTGGACATGCCTTAAATTGTAGCCTGGGTGGCGTGGGAAAATTGAAATGGATTTTCAAAGTCGGTATGGATTTCTGAAAGTAAGCGCTCAACTAGTACTTCCTTGTGCTTGTCACTGTGCAAGTATTGTGTACATGTAATACTTGGTATAGAGTTTGGTATTCTAGCTGAGGAACTGAATCTTTCTTCGTGTTGTTAATTGCTTGCGATATGTGGAGCACAAATAAAATCTATTACAATATTTTAAAACTTTTTAGTTCAGAAATATCAATATACAACAATTTAAATTGTTTAGGGTCCTGGTAACAGTTGTACAACAGAGCTGCTTGAAAGAAATGGCCTCACTATTGTGGGAATAGGCTTTCGTTTTCCAATTTAAAAATTTCCTGAAGAACCTCTGTTTAAAAAAAAAAAAAAAAGGATTGTCTTGATTAAACATTCCTGTTTAATTTATATACTCTGTTTTGTTGCATCATTTTAACATGCTTCATGTCTTTGTCTGCTCTTTCATCTTGGATTTTCTGTGTTTTTTCTCATCATCCATTTAGAAAATTGATGTCATCAACTGCTTTATAGAAATATCCTATTGACATGGAGTGGATTACTTGCAGTTTAACTTAAGTATTTTTATTAATCCAGTTGCTAAAATGACTACAAATAGACTGGCTTATTTGTGACTGCTCCTCACATTAAACCAAGTTGACCCATTATATTGGGTTCTAACTTCTGCTGTCTTGCTGACATGGGTTTTATATTACTCATCCCCAGGAGTTTTGTTTTTTGTTTTGGTCTTGCTTTTTTTGAGCACAAGGTCCACATTCTGATGTCTTCTCAATATTAAAGACCACAGCAAATCAGCATTTGTGTAAATACCTGTATGTTCTGCTCATTAGGCCTAAATTTGTTACTTAACGTGCTTTTATGCATTTTTTAGTGGTTTTTAATATTTTATTTAAACAAATTGAATGATTACTAAAATTCAAGATCCAGTCTTAATGCTGTGCTGTGAAAATGTTTGAGGCCAGTCTAAGCCACGTTAGTGCAAAACTTTAACACCTCTGCAAACTTACACTGGTGCACAGTTGGAGGAAGCTGCTCTTAATGGGACTTGAACAGTGTGTTGAACCTCATTAAAAATAGATTTTTATATTGATCTGATACCATTCAGCATGCTTTTTTTTGTTGTCTATAAAAGAAAAATTGTTGTTCCTTACAATATGCAATGGATATTTTTGTAATAATAGCATGCATCAATACTGAATAAGAATGCTCTTTCAAAATATTTCATTACTAATGTTTTAAATTGTGTACTTTTAGAGCTGGGATACCTGGGTTCTTGAAGATATGACTAATTGCTTCTCTGTATGTTAATACTGCCTGAAGGTATTTTAACAGTCCTGAGGGAACTTAAAGTGTAGATGTTGCATCTGAGAGTGAAAAGGACTAGCTTCATGTAAAAAAATCTTTCACATTTGTGTTCGCTTAGGAATGGTAGGGAGTTCTGGAGAAGCACTCAGTTTTCAAATGAGCTGATTTTTGCAACAATTTCTCTTTTAACTTAACCTATATAGACAAAGCATGAAATGGCAACTCTTCACCAGCACTTTTCAGACAGGTAGAACTCAATAAACTCCTGTTCTCCTTAGATTGTGTAGAAGTGTTTTGTTTTGGTTTTTAATTTAATCGCATAAGGATTATCAGTTGGGGGGAGGAGAAAACTTTTGGACAGGTTCAGCTATCAAAACTAGCATGTAAAATGTAGACAATGAGTCTAGTGTTAAACTATTCAATTAAACAGAACTATTTCCTTATTTTTATTTCTGTGTCTTAAGAATGAGTAAGAAAATGATCTAGCAGTTATTTATAAACAGGTGTTTTGACTATTAGGACATGATAAAATTACTAATTTTCTTCATGGGAAATTTACAGTAAAGGTTCCTTGGACTTAATTTTAAATTCTGTTTAAAGATTTAAATGTACTAACTTGTTAGCAGAAACCTCAAATGTTTAACTTTTATACTGGTAAATATTTATTTGTCATATTGGGTAACTTTTGATGCCTTCGAGTCTGGAACGAGGACTTTTAAACATTGTGAAATGTCCAGTTGTTGCGGGTGCTGTTTCATACCATACCATGAAAACCTGCTTATATCCAATTCAGTTGAGGTCCCTTCTCTTTGCCGTGCCCCACTGCCCCTGCCACCCCACACATGGAAGTTCACATGCAGGGCTAAAAGGGAAGCTGAAGAGGAGATTGTTAAGAGACACAATTAGCTGAAGGTTTTATTTACACTGATCATGCAATAGATAAGATCATCCCTTGAGAACAGATTACATTTAGCACTGATCTGCAATTATTTCCTGCTGGGGACATGCTGCTTCTAGGACACTAGTAATGAAAACAGACCCCCTTTCCTTTTGTTCTGAAATGGCTTCTTTCCTAGTTCCCAAGCAGCAGAGAGAAAAAGAAAAAATGTGGATTCAAATGAAGAGTAGAGGGAAGAGTTGCAGGCTAAAGGAGTTGTGAATCTGTGTAGACACAAAGAGGGGTGGGGGTGGGGGTGGGGGGGTTTGTGTTGTTTTTTTTTGTTTGGTTGGTTTTGTTTTGTTTGTTTGTTTTTTTTTTTTTTTAATCCCCTGCACTCTGCCTCTCTCGGTAGGAGATTTGGAAAGGAAAAATACATTTCTCTGCACCGAGCCCTGAAGACTGATTTGCTACAGTGTTTTGAATGCAGTCTTCTGGAGAAACCGGGCACTGAATCTGAATTTTCCCTATTTCAGGATTTTTTTTCTACCTCTCTGTGAAGCTTATTCATCATAACTTTTGGATGATATGAGGCAAATAGAGCTTGAAGCTGAACATGAAGTTTTGCATCCTTAAACATTCTGAGAGTATGCTTTGGTCTTCTTACAAAATGAGATGAGTCTCCTGTGATGGAGAAAAATGTTTTAACTGTGTAATTTAAGGCTTGAACTTTAGATACTAAGAGTATGTGGGCAGCTTTGAGTATGGATTTCTAAAGCACAGAATGCTTGAAGCTTCTAATCCTAAGTTTTATCTTTTTGCAATTATTCAGAGCTTTGACTTCCCTGCTAGTGAAACGTTCATCTTGCTAGTTAGGCGCTTTGTTAAAACTCGTCAGCATTCATGATAAATCTACTGTCAAATTACTCAAGTCTTTTAATAAACTTATGTTAATATGTTAGTGGTCAGTATACCTGAAAACTAGTACTTTTGTAGAAGAAATCATTCTGCTAATACCATCATAGAGGCTTGATTTTACAGTAGTCTTAGTTGCCCTTCAGTTAAAATACATAAAGTAACTGTCATTGTCTTGTTAAAAGAAGAATTTTAATACAAAAGATCAGAGTGAGTTCCTCTGTAGGATACTTTCTATAGTTTTTCTTCCTGTGTAAATGGGAGGGAAGAAACTCGGATAAAAGCTTAGCCAAAAATTCAGGTTATTGCAGTTTGAGGTCTGTTAATTTGGTGGCCGTTTCTTAACGTAAAATCAGTGCAATGTGAGGGTTATCAGAAGCTTGCGTGTCACACTGTGGTTGTTTGGATCAAATAGCTCTAATAATTCATGACTAAAAATAAGACTTTTTTGTCTCTTTAAATCTCAGGCAAGCACATAAAGAAGCCAATAAAGGACATATCAAAGTTACGTTCACTAGCATGCACTTAAAACCGTAAATCTTTATGTGATACAACTCTGAACAGTGAGTGTTGCACGTAGCTATGGAAGCAGTGTCTCATTGATTTTGCATTAACTGAAGGGAATTGCTAAAAGTTTAATCTGCATTTGGCAACAATTCCTTAGAAGGGCTGATAGATATCGGTGTATTTGAAACAAAAATTGTAATCCCATATTTTATTTTAGAAATTATACTTAGTTGTGTATATTATATGTTAGGATTATAATCTTTTGAAATTGCATTACAATTGTATGGAATAAAAATGTGTCTCTCCAGTACCCAAATATTTGGTGACTTGTGAGCATGCTCTTTCTAGTTTTCTGACACAAGAGAGCCCCTACAGCGATAACTCCTCCAGGGTTTATTGTTCCTAACAAGGTCTCTCTTAAACCTGCTGTGGCTGTAGATTCTAACTCCAGAAACTGCCACTTCACTTCTAATTACAAATGGGACAAGATGTACTTACTTAACACTTTAAATATTTAAATGGCTGTTACTTAGTACCAAGTTGTCTGAATATTTTAAGTTTTCTTGTGAATGAGAAAAAGCATAATGCATCAGAGCTTGGATGAGTTTTAGTGTAAGGAATGACTTTTGGTTAACTCCTAACTTTTTGCTCCTTTTGCCGTTTAAGTTTAGGGAGAGGTTAGTGTAGGATTAGTACAGCATCTGTAATTCTGTAAGTTTCTCTCTAAATTTGTTTGCATTTAGAAATTGCTTAATTTAAACACTACTTACAAGTGGTAGTAAATTTCAGCCTGATTGGTTTAAATGTTAGTTTAAAGCAAATCCACAGATAAGGTTACAAATCTTAATCTACTCTGAAGAGAAGTTGCATGAGTTGCCCTGCCTTCTTTTGAGGTGGCAGGTATAGTAGCAGCTCCCTACTTGGTCCTCTGGTTCCCCACAAATCCCTAAGCAAACCGCTCAATAATTCTTTAAGCTATTCACTTAAGGCCAACTATAGCCACAGGTGTAAAGTTAGGAGCTTTCTGAGACTTCCCTGGTCCACAACCCTCAGCATTTCAAGTGACTAAAGCCCAGTGGTAAAGTACAAAGAAGTTTAGCTGCTAAAGAAAGTGAAATGGGATTCTTGATCTGAATCTGATTCTTGACTTTGAAAGAAAACAAGAGAAAAAAAATTCACTGCTGAAAAAGTAAAGCTGAATTCAGATACATTTCTCCAGGTGGCTGGGAGCATCTTAGTTACTTCACTTGATGTTTTATACATACGTGTTGTGTCCTTTCAGTGGATGGTGCGTGGATGTACATGTTGCATGCCGAGAGTAAGTACTGCCTCCTGAGGCCAGCCATACGGTTTGAACTGGAGGAGCTTGCGGCATGTTGATAAGACTTGCAGGTTCACTGTAGTGCAGTCTCGTCTTCAGGCTTACAACCCTTTTGCTGTGGAAGAGAAAGGAAGTGGTGTGGCAGGAGGATGTCAGTTTTGAAAGAGGGGAAATGTGCCTATAGGTAGTTCCCTCAGTCTGGATCGATAGCTCTCTACGCTTGTGGATTGAGAAGATTTTTTTTCTCAAAGGTGACACAATAGCTGCTAGGAAAAGGAGGATGTAATGTAGACTGTGTGGGTGTTACCCACAGGACGGGAGGTTTGTAATGCTTCTGTGTATTGTATAGTAACTTCCTTGTTGGGTATAGGAGAAAAGTTAAAGAGCATCTGGGTTTTTTTGAGTGTGCTGTATGATTAAATATTAGCTCCTTTAGTAGCCTTTTTGTGAAATGTACCACATAGTTTAGAAAATTATATAGAAAAAAGGTTAAATTTAGGAAAACTGGGGACAACTTACAGGACAAAAAGGAACATATTTTCCCAGTGTGAATCACAGCTACAACAGAACAGATTTAGACTTCTATCACTTCAACAATTTTCAAATGAAAGACAAGAATGAAGCTGATTGATAGGCATAGAGAGGTTTGCATTGAGATTCAATGTGATGCATTAACCTACAGATGAAGTCTGAAGCACCTCTTAATTTTATTAATTATCTTAAAGGATATAAAACCAGAACACAGTGAAGAACCACCTTCATTACATAAAGCCCCTTTAATATGACACAGAAGTAATCGGCCCCAAATCAAGTGTATACCAAAATGCTTGCAGTTTTAAGGGTTTACCTGTAGTGGTAATATCCTCACTTAAAGCCAAGGCATTTCTAAAAAATAGTAAAAGATCATGAGGGGCACTGTAATAGTATGGTACAAATTATACTAGAACAGCAGGGCAAGAGTGATACCTATGTATTAAAGAAACCAGGTAAAATAGCTGTCGGTGAATGATGCTGGATGTTGTTTGGACTTAATTGTTTTGTCTGCATGGGAAAAGTGCTATAGGGTTAAATTAGTAATCAGTTATCAAGATTGTACAGCATCAAGTACATGAGATTTTAATGTCAAAATCATATCTAAGTCTCTATAAATTTTAAGGTGAGAGAGTGTTATTCCGTTAATGCAGGGTATAGAATAACCAAAGAAGATAGACGGGGCAATAAAACCACTGGGTCAGAACAGGGAGTTGTTCTGACCACTGACACAGAATACATGCGTACCAGTGTACAAGTCAGGTGATGGTGTCTATTTTGTTTGCTTCAGCCGTGCTTAAAACTTTCCTGATGCCTTAATAACAGAAGTGGGGGACAAGAAAAACCCCAAACCTTTCCAAGACTGTTCTGAAAGAGAGCTCTGTAAATCTTGAACTTCAGCATAGTTTGCAATGACAGGTGTCTGCAGGCCCACTCAAGTAACTGTGGACAGACACCTTAATTAGATTACAAATGTGAAATGTACACAGTGTGGAATGTGTCTCGTAACTTTTAAAATCACTATATCAGAGTCCTGTTTCTCGTGTGGGAGAAGGAAGATTAAGGGGTAGTCATCCCAATTTTTTCTTGCTGCTTCCCCTCCTGTTCAAAGATTAGTTCTGTTTAAGAGCAGGAGTGCTTCTATTTGCTACCTTTCCTTTAGTAGTGGTGTTTAGCCATTCACGTTTGATAGTAGAATAGATAAGAGTATCAAAGATCCTCTTTGATAAGACCTTTAGTTCCTCAAAGACTTTCAGTTTATTGCTGGAGTTCAGGAGGATGTCTAGAAGAAGACAGCTTTCTTCTCCAACATAGATGTCTGGTGCGGCAAAAGATGTCTGTATTGCTAACCCTGTAGTGTTTTGTCGTAACACACACAAGCCCTGATTGGCGGTGTTCAGTGGTGGTCTTCAGGAAACTGCACCCTAGAGAGGTTGAGAAAGAGCACACAGGTCAGTGTGATTTTTGACTGCTTGATCTTTTTGAAATAATGTGTACAGTCTCTAGCTGAAAATAATAGGTATGATGATAGATCTGGATGGCTCCTAATGGTTTGACAAATACCTTGAAAATCAAAGTCTGTTTGTCACCTGTATTTTAGTGGATCAGTGTGCTTGTCTAAAGACTTGCTTTCTGCTGCAGTGTTAACACAGTCAAGCAGAAGGATGCCGCAGTGGATCTCGTGTTTCCAAGTGCCCCAATGCGTTAAAGTAGGTCAAAAATTGCATAAGATGCCATTACTGGAAACTGCTGTAGGCTGACTTGCATACAAAAACTCAGCAGTGCAACTAGCAAATGCCCTCTGACAAACAGAAATGCGGCCATGACTTAAAATATGACAAGAGAGTGCTCTGAAAGCTCCCTAGGACATGAATGGGTGTTGGAATCATGAGATGTCTTTGCCCCTTGAGTTCATGTTCTTGCGATCTGCTGAGCCAGAGCTGTCTGCCTGCGCTTCTCAGAGGTTTCACATTGTTCTTGTCTGCAGGGGGCTCAGCCACGGGGCTCCTTAACTCATTCTGGGTCGCAAAAGATGTATTCTGTATTTTCCTGCTTACCAAGCTCCTCTTAAGAACAAACATACATAGCACAGTGAAAATCATGTAAGGTTAAGAATCTATAACAGCTCTTCCACTGACTGAACAGTTGCTGGTGATTAGTAATGACCAATGGGAGTTTATGGAGATAAGAGCGAAAGTCTTTGCGGTTTCCGCACACGGGAGCAGCCATTGCTGTTCAGTTTAACACTCATATGCCTGGTGGAGCACTGAGCCGAGTACGGTGCATGCGTTTTCCCTCTTTTGAAGCACTGTTTCATAGCGTCAGCACAGAGGGGGAATACATGCCTAGGGTGACAATTTATGTAGTATTTTACAAAAACGTGTAAATGGAGAAGGAAAAAAATAATTCTGGAAATATATAGTATCACCTTCAAAAGCCCATCAGCATGCATTCTCTTTCTGGTGCATGTGCATCCTGTACCCATGAAACCAGCAACGTCTGTTGGCCCGCTCTGTTTCCATGCCCTTGTACCTCTGCACTACACTGGGCAGCGCTGAGCACAGAGCATGGGACGCTTGCCTTCAGGTTTTGTTCTTTTAAGAGTCTGACCACTGGTGAGGGCAGTCTTCTGTGTTGTTTTTTTTTCTTCTTACTACTGGTATTTTCATATCATTGTTTTCTGACACAATTTTAATTAGTTGAATAGAAACAAGAAAACCTCACAGTTTGAGGGTTTATATCCATTAGTAATCAGAGCAGGGTATGTTTGGCTGTAATTACGTTTTTGTGCAGTATATTTGTTTGAACTGTGAATGGTTTATTAGTCATAAAATATACCATTTGATGGATGCATTTTTCCAAAGGTTTGACATAGGGGTACTCCTCTGTGAAATTAATTCATGAGGCCTATTCTGAGTCCAGCAAGAATTCTTTGGACTCTGCAGTTATTTATGAATAATCTTCGGCAACCAATACTGCTTTATTTCCCGAAATTGTTGTCTCTCTTGTGATGTACCCATTTGTTATTATGCAAATCACACATTTCCTATATTTAAATAGACAAATGGATGGCTCAATACCAATCATCTCAGAGACACACACAATCATAGTTACAGGAGCTGGAAGAGTCCTCAGTTAATGCACAAACCTGATCAGGTTTCTCCAGTGCAAAAGCTTCTGCCCCTCATTTGCTGTTCACGGGCCAACAAAAACTGATCTGATAAATGGTCTGATATAGTTGACTCAGTCATTTGGCGATGGACTCTAGACACAATAGACCTATCAGCCAATCTTAATTTAATAGTCTTAATATATTGCCTGATGTCAGAAAACTGTAGGTAGGAGCTTGGCAGAACATGAATAAAGTTTGTAAGCCTAGAATGCTTCCAACTTGGAACAATGCTGTATTTTTGGCCACTTTAGTAATTATTCCACACTTGGCTTTAGTCATGCTAATGAGATGATGAGAAAATACCAAAGGTGAGAAGGTTCAAAAATAAATAAAAATCCTGGGTTTTCCCTGAGCTTACATCAGAGTGGCCAGCCTGGCTGCAAACAGCCAGCAGCTCTATTCATTTACATCTCATACAAGGTTATCTTATTAGCAATAGGTATAGCTGCTCCTTCTACAGTTTGGTTAACTTACTATTAGTAATACTTAATTACTTTGTTATGCTAATGTGAAAATGTTATCTTAGTATGATAATTAAAATGAAAAATTAAGAAATTATGATAATTTAAAAAAAAGGTCTCCCTCAAAGGGTGTTTTGCGAGCACTGGATCTTTTTCCATCTTGAAGATTTTGTCTGCAGATTCTCCAGAGCTGTTTGTATTTCTTAACTCACCCATGTATTTAAAAAAGTTATTTTTTTTTCACCTTCAGAGGTTTGCCACCCATTAGGTTTAAGTGTTTAGCTGAATCACTTATTTTTTTCCCCCAGTTAATACCATAAGGATTTCACACACTTCATACTCTCCCTGTCATGATTATTCTGTATTACTCTGATTGTACGTTCATAATTTTGTCCTGGTGAGAGGCTACTTTCTCCAGGAGTGGCTCCCTGAATTTCATGAATCCAGGCAGGGAGTCCATCAGGGAGTCCATACAAGGAGAAGTCCTGGGCACTGCTGTGGAAGGCTTTAAAAGGAGAATAGGTTAAAGCCTATTGGGGTCTTGCCACTTTTAATTATTTTTAAATAAACTCTCCAATTCTAGCAGCTGAACGCTGCTGACCTACAGCACGCTTCAAACTCTGGAATTTCCTATAAATTCCTAAAATAATTCTAATGGAGGCTTGCGCCGGGGCTTATTTGGAGCGTGGCCGGTGGCAGCCCCGCTGCGGGCGGGGGAAGGGGCTGCCCTGTCGCCTCACCTGCCGGCCCCGCCGTGCCGCCGGACGCCGTTCCTGCGGGGCCGCCAACAGCTCCTGAGGCAGTTTTTCTCCTTTTGCCGCAGCACTGGGCCTTGCGCGCAGCGGCGGCGCTCGCAGAGACGGGACACCGCGCTGCGGCCTCCTCTGCTACTCCTTTCTGTTGATTTTTCAATAGAAAGTAAACTGGACGTCAAAAAATGTATGTTAAAACCCCTCACTGCCCGCCCCCACCGCTCCGCACCTGCCCAGCCCCGCCCCGGCGCGCGCGGCGGCCGTTAGCCCTGAGGGAGCGGGGCGGGAGGCGGCCCTTTGCCCTGAGGGAGCGGGCGAGGGGCTCTCCCGAGCGGCCACCGCCGCCTCCCCGCCGGACCGACAAGGGCAGCGCAGGTAACGGGGGCGGCGGGGGAAAGGGAGGGCTGGCCTGCCCGGGGCGGGCGGCGGAGCGCCCGGCGGTACGGGAGCTGCCTCCCGCTGGGGCCGCGGCCTCGGTCATAGGCCGGGGCCGAGCAGGCCAAAGCCTGGGTGTACTTGGTAGAGCTGGGGGAGAAGGTGGTCGGTCGGTGGTTCCAGGTAGTGCGGTGTGTTTTGACCTTATTCTCTGCAGGTGTGGGGAAGATATGCAAAGTAAGTATAGCTAGGTGATTCCACAGGTGTGAAAACTCTGGGAAATGAGTGCAAAAACAACTTTGAAAGTGTTGAGGCCGTGGCAGGTGGCATTACATTGCACTGTGTGCTTGGAGTACGATGTGGTTGTCCTGCCTTCCTTAGGTCAACAGCCTGATATGCCTTTATGTTTCTTTATCGCCTGGGGTTCTCCGCTGGGCCTTGCTCTGTGGGGAGGACAGAGGTGCCTGCAAGCCAGCCTTCCCCAAGGGATGCAGGAGCTCTGTCATCCTCATGCTGCTCAGAGCAGACTGAGCTGGTGAGCTTGTATTTGTGTGTCACTGAAACAGGAGCAAAACAGATAGAAGCAAATAGGGGAACCTGGCAAATGCAAGATACATCCTAAAGAGAGGGATATAATTTTTGGAAAGGAGAATAATTCGGCTGGTTTGGTCATAAGTCACCGTTCTCCAACAGTAGATTTAAAGCACGAGAACTGTCTCTTAACAAAATACGTGAACATGTAAACACCTCTTTTTTGATGCTTAACTAAGGTGTGGCCTTAGAACATGCCTGCGACTGTGGAAGCTCCACTTCTTTTTTCTTAAAAAAAAAAAAAAAAAAAAAAAAAGATAGTCTCACCTTTGCCATAGAGAAGCTTTCTGTGGGGTGCAACATGGGCAATTACAGTGTGGGAGCTATCTGCGGTGAGTTCACACCCTTCTTTACCTTGCAGTAACTTGTACTCGTCCATGCCCTCGACCTAGTCCTGTTACTGAGAACTCTGAATGCTGTTTAATTGCATTCTGGAAAGCCGGAGGCTTAAATTGTACACAGGGAAATGCTAGGACATTTTCCCATCATCTGTGTGGTTTACTCATTTGAAATGTTTTTTAACTCCTAAATGTGCCAAGAAATTTATGTCTTTGTGGTCCTTGTTTATTAAAAATAACTATCTTGTTGATGCCAGCAGCTGCTGCAAAAATGTAGTCTGCTGCTTTTTACATAATATGGTATTAAACAGGATTTTTGTTATTTAGAATTTGAAAAACAATGTTCAATTAATGGTGATAGAATAATTAAATGTAATATTTGTGTACTGTCGTTGCTGCATAACTTGGACTTTAATGTCAAGATGATGAAAACTTGTGTTAGGACAGGCGATTTGAACCAAAGGAGTATTAGTTTCATGTATTCTAAAACAACAGTGCTTAGATAACTTTTTGCCATTTTGTAACTGTTTGCTGCCTTATGCTGGAAGAACACGAACCCTTCTGTTTGCCAGTACTTCTTCCTTTTGATGTCATGTCATTGTTGCAGGGTTACATCACTTCCTGCTCAGCTATGCCTGGGACAATGGTTTTCAGTTATGGTTCGTGGATCTGTAAGTTCTCTGACTGACTGGTGAGGGATTCTCGAAATGGAAGAAAATCAAGCCTGTGATGAGTTGTCTAGGTGGCAGCTGTAAGAACCAATAGGCAGGAATGCAAATCCTGCAACAGCTTCTGTTTTCTCAGTATGACGGACGAGTACTGTTTATCCTATGAAATATACAGGAACAGTTTCTCGGGTTTTGTTACCCTTGACCAGTGGTTTCAGGAAGGAGATAATCCTAATGACATTAGGCTTTTGAGCGTTTTTAAATGATCTACGGTAGGAGCAACAGAATAGGAATTCGATATTAAGTAGGACCCTGAGAGCAAAGATGTGTTGTTCAGATGAAGGACAGGCGCACTGCAGTAAAGCTGAACCGTGTTCAGGAGCAACCTACACGAATCACACGCAGTCAGGGACATTTCTCGTGACAGTGGACTTCCACAATGAAGTATTGTTCAAATCTATCTCCTATCCTACACTTGGGGTTGAGACAAAGTTTAATGAATAATAAACCTACACAAATTTGGTGGTTTTATTTCTCTGGTTTCCCTGAATGTTTTGAGATCTTTTTGCTTTCTAACAGAATGTGTGTAATTCAGCAAAATACAATTTTAAAGACTTTTTTTTTTAGCCAAGGAAAAAATTTCTTGTTGTCTTAATGTTTCTGTTGTTACTGTTAGCACAGAGCACCTTAATGCTGCAGCAGTTACCATTCCTTTTTTTTTTTTAGAAAGCATGGAGATTTATGGGAAGAAAAGTGTAAAAGAGTTTCTATGATGCTATCTTATTGGACAGACAAAGAAATTCTAACCAAAAGCATTTATCATTTCAGAGAGAGCTATTTGCAGACTTTTCCATTCTTAGAGAACCATGCTGAGTACTTCCTTAGAAGATAAAGAACAAAAGGGCTTTTATGCTTTAACATTTTCTCAGTTTGTGTTGGGTTCTTTAGGGGGAGATCCCCAGGTGAAAACAGGGCACAAAGAAATAAAGTAGCTTACAACAAAACCCTGTCGTTTATAGCTTCTTTAGAGGAGAGTATTTATTCCAACCAGCTTCACCAGTGTTCCACAGTCCTTCTGGCAGCAACTTACGTAGCACTGACACAAAAGGACGTACAGTTTTTTACCTTTTTTTTTTTTTAAACTAGCAATATCTTTACTAGTGAGATAACGACTGTACCTTCTCATTTCTTCAGTTGTGTTTCTTGCCCATAAAAACCACGTAACAGGAGTTTTAGCTAGTTATTTGGGGCTAACTGGAGCTTGCCAAATTTATTTGTAAAAATGCCATCCCAAATATGCCAATGCATTTTAAATGAAAGGGATCTGTTCTAGAGTGTCTATTTATTACACAAGAATGAATTTACAGTTTTGCAAGTTGTTTCCTATTGTCTTTTAACCTTTGCTTTCAGCTGGTTTGAGATCAAAAATACTGACTCATGGGTCTTCTGTGCACGTGGGGAACAAGAGGTACTGGGAAATTACTTTGTGTTTTTATATTTGGTGGAGTTGGAAAACCAACAGTATTTTATGTTCCCTAAATGCTTATCATTTGGATTCTTGCTAACAAAATACGGGAGAGGGGGTTGGAAGGATGTATGTTCAGAGCCTATAAATGTTTGAAGGGACTTAGCATGAGACACAAGAGTAGCACAGAGAGTACTGGAATACAGCGTGCTGAGGAGAAGGCTGTGAATTCCTGCCTCGAAACCTGACTGTTAATGGAAAGACCAAGCACTTTTAAGAGAACAGAATGAAAAAGCCTGTGTCAAACATGCATTCAATTTGATGTGAACATTGGTTAGCTGTTTTTCAGCAGTCTGGCATCTTTCCCTGGATAATGACATACTAAGTTTCTGAATAGTAAATTAACCAATGAGGCCGCAATTGCTAGATTTTTATATTTATTTTCAAAACACTAAAGGATGCAATATTTCATGGACGTGAAATTGTAAAGTAGGGGCTTTCCTTTTTTTTTTTTTTTTTAAATGAGGTACATGTACTGTCAACATTAACCTTGAGCAACTTTTTTCCACAATGTTTTTCTGAAAAACAAGCTCAGTCTCATTGCCTTGAAATTCTTTTATTCAGTTCTTCTACAGTTAAGCTTTACATTCCTGTTCACAGACAACTGGATGTTTTTCTCCAAAGCGTACAGTTTTCACTTCAGTCAGACTTGTCTGCTCCCCACCCCCATTTTGCAATGTACAATTCCCACTTGCAGCATTTTCAGTAAACATGGCATCATTGAGTATACAGAAATAGCTTCTTCTATAAAATTTCCATTAAAAAAATAACAAGTTTTTATTTACAAAGTGTTTGCTACTACAAAGTAATATTTCCTATTGGTTCAAATATACTATTTGCTAATGCCAGTGTTCCTATTAGGAAAGTAAAACTTTGTATATGCATTTTTCTTTATATCTTTGTCAGTGTTTAAAGCACGTATGATACTACCACATTCTATTTTACACTACTCCTAGCCATGTACAATGTGGTAGTAGAAATTAACACTATTTGATCAGGACAAAAAATCAGCATAGCTTAATAGCAGTCTTTCTGCAAAAATAAAACTTTATAATTTAAAGGTATTTGGAAAGAAAGAAATCTATGGAGAATTCAAAAATACACAGCAAATTATTTAAAAGATGAATGGGTGACTTGGACTTCACTGAAGACACAAGGAGTTTAGCACAAGAAAAGGGAGAAAAATTTCTGTCAAAGTGTTGGTGTGACACTTTATGCCAATACATATGTTGGCGGAGGGGGAGAGTAAGATGAGCGGAATAAAAAAATTAACTAAAACTTCAAATCCCATATAGTTAGCATCCTCATAAATTGGATTTGTCAATGCGTCTTTTCTTCCCACCCACCGTGTTTACAAACCCTCCTTTGAGTTCAGCACTGAAAAAGGTCATAAAATAGCTTTGTCCATGACTGGCCTTGTCCTTATTAAAAAAAAAAAAAAAAAAGAGAGGAAAGCTCGTATTTCATTTAAAAGTTAATCGACTTTCAAGGGGTTTCTGCATTTTAAACATACCAAAAAAGTGTCTCTACAATTTAGTTCCATGTAGATGTTAAGAAGTGCTACTGTAATGGGGGGGGACAGATGGACCTGCCTTTTTTATCCCCTACTGCATGTTGCAGCGGCTCTGTAGCATTGGTTGATGCATGCATCAGCATTAACTCATTGCCCAGGGACTGATCTATTGCCAGATCATCTAAGAACTGCCAACAGACATGTACTATTGTAAGAGGTGTGCCTGTACTTGCTGGCTGGTTACTTCCAACGCCATGTAGGGTATGTAAATACAAAGGTTGATGCCTTGGTCCCAGGGCATGACTTACAGTCGGGACCTGAAAAAGGAGGATGAACTCACATCATAGTTCTTAACAGGTTTGTTCAAAGTAGGATTAATTTTTTCACAGTAGGTGCTTGTGAGATACAGTGTCATAACATTTGCATGTACTTCTCTGAAGTATTTTTCATATATATAGCCTGGCTTTAGAGACAAGGGAATGTGCCAGAAACTTCTTGTGTGATGGGTTGTGATTCAGCTGGTATTTTCCTAAGGAAATTTCGGAAGATCCAGTTAATCCCTGCATTAGCGCAACCAAATCTACTAATTATTCAAGATAGATTAAGATTTAACAAACCCACCAAAAAAAAAAATGGAGACTGATTTTTGTGGACTTAACCTTTTCTGGTCAATGTTTTAACTTTTGTGGCCATTCAGAATAATGGTATGTTACCTAAAAATTTCAATGGGGAGGGGTATGGATATGTGGTGGTTTTTTCCTCTTTAACTGCCTTGGTCTTACGGGTGTGCCATTGCTGCTTCATGGAAGGCACAAGAACAAGACAGTGCTTGGGATTAATGTCTCTGTTTCACTCAGCCTGGATAATGAGAATAAGCTAAAAAAGTTCCCTGTTAAAGACTCATTATGTCTTGAAAAAGGTTTCCTATATACTGCATAGATGAGTTTGATTTACATCTACAACTGGATTTAAATTTTACATAGCTTTATCCTGCTATCTCATGGTGTTAATTTATCTAAATGCTTACACCTGGAGAGCATTAAGTATTTAAGAATGGCATTTAGAGAAGTCAGAAGATTAAATGGTTGCTACTTATTCTAGCCAATAGTAAGAAGAGATGCAAGTCTGGGCTACTGGGAGGTTCTTGGATCTGCTTGGAATTGTTATGGTCCTCCACAGATACCGACCTGATCCAGGTCAGCCTGCTTTTCTTATTGAAGAAAGGAAAAAGTTATTAATTTACTCTATATTGTTCCTAAGCAGAGGCTTTCTCCTGCAATTTGGATAGTTAGATCTCAGATGTTTCTTCTGCCCAATTTTGAGCAATGATTTTTGGTGTCCTGCAGCTCAGCTGGGTATCCTAAATGTTGGAATCTTGGGTACTGTCAAAAGGTGTAAGCAGGAAGAAAACATTTTGGTTTTGGCTGATCTTTGGGGTAGGCCAGACAAGGTAGGAGTATTAAAGATGTAGAATGAATATGCACTCTCTAAACAGCTGCAATAAACAGCCCCTTTAATTGTAACTGTCAGATTGCTTTTATGCGCAGTCCCTTACCAGTCAGTGCCAGCTGGGTTAAGTATCCATGGATGGCAACTCCATGGTAATTGGGTTGAATGAGTTAGGAAGTACTTTTATGAACAGCTCAACAGTGACTTGAAAGGGAATGAACAACTGGGAGCAATGTTGGTTGTGGGGATTTTTTTGGCAATATACCTGGGTCCAGGGGAGAACAGTTGCTCACAGCCTCTTAAAAACACTCACCAGACTAAATTCTAACAGCTAAATAGGAAAGAGATAATCTGATTTGGGAACTTATTAAGTTCACAAAGCAATGAGAGTTTCAGGAAGTTTCATGCTATCAGGATTTGGTTATGTGAACACCTGCCAGCAGATAATTAAGTATTAGAGCTGTTAATGTGCTTGCAAGGGCAGGTGTGTGATAATCAGAAATTACGAATGATTTATTGGCACATTATTTCTAGACATAGGTCAGAATTCAAAAAGTGACGTATTTTAAAATACAAAAACTCAATCAGCAGACCAATGGTCCTTAGCCTCTTCCCTGTTCATCAGTAATGCTGCACTAGGCACTGTTTCCAAGTGCTGAAGGTTGAGATGCCTTCAGACGCAGGACATACCAGGCCTTGGACTAACTCAACTGCAGCATTTCTTTAAAATTAATTAAGCTTGTAGTAAGCAGAAGGATATCACCTCAAAGTATGACTATCAGTAGAAGTTTTAAAATAAAAAAAATCTAAAAACCTCATATAGTCTTTTCCCAGCTTCCATTATATCTGTTTATTTAAAATACTTGTGTTCATGAGAGACTCTTGTAATGAAAAGATATAAATTAGGTGGGTCAGTCAGAAGATAAATTGCTTTGGTTTGTTTACTATCTACTATACCCTGTGGTTACTAGCTTTGTTTTAAAATTAATCCAAAACCCAAATGTCTCTAACTCACTAAAAGGAAGGTCTTCTCAATAAACTGCCTGGATTATATTCAGCTGAAAAGAGACAGTTAATTATAAAAATTAGTATTGCCCCATGTTCAAATGTGATTAAGTTTCAGCCATGCTCTTGAATTAAAATGGAGGATATGGTCAGAAGAAAGAGCACTCGACATTTGAAACCTTAACTTTGGAATTCTAAATTCAAGCATCATTTTATGTGTGAACTTGAGGGTTTTGTTTTTCTTTTGGGAAAAAAAATTTAAAATTTGGTTACTAAGCCTTTTTACATTATGTTACTTCAGGCTGACTTAGTTGATAAGCACAAAGTGGGTATTCTATGTACTCAGCAATTTCCAGCATCTCAAAAGGATTAGGAGTATTTGCAAGCTATAGTTTAAAAAACTAAACAAAACTCTTAACTGAAATGGAAATAGCTACAGTGTGGCTTTTAATAGGTTTAATAGAAGTTTGCTAAAATCATACCTTCGGTTAAACTGGTATAATTTGCTTTAGCGTTTACTTAAATATACACACTTTCTTAGATTAGGTGGATTGCTGCCGTTAATTCCAGTGATGAAATGAAAAGACTGGCGCGCCTTAGTGCAATTTCAAAAACCAAAATCCTCAAACACTATGTCAGATTTCCACATAATAGAAAAATGCTGTCTCCCACTCATACTTTTTCATCTAGTTTGTGGTTTTTCTTAGTAAAATTTAGATTTTTTTCAAGCACCGTAAAGTAAGTCCAGAAATAAAGCTGTTTTCTGCAATATATAAAAAAGCATTTACAGACAGCATTATATTGCTTCTGAATGTATAACCAAGAAAGAGTTCCAAGACACAGAAACGTGTCACACATGAAAATGTAAATGTTAACTTTGTCTCCTAAGAGCTACGATCTAGTACCAGTTGCTACTTGTTTCATACCAATGAATGTCAAGGGTATTGCATGAGACAGGAGAGGATGACGGTAACTGAATAGAAAATGGGAAAACCAGTCTTGCTAATGACCATTTTAGCCTGGAAAGTATCTGCTGCTGGCTTTCAGAGAGAGGGAAGGTCTGCATTTTGAAGCAACTGAGCACAATTACTGCCATTAGCTTAGTGGGAGCTGTGGTTGCTTAATGTTCTCAATCCTCTTGTTATTCATAATTGCTCAGAGGTCAATTCGGATGCAACAGCTGCATTTTGTGAGCTCCTGCATTTACCTGTTTTGTTTTGGGGTTTTTTTTGGTTCTGGTTTTTGGGTTTTTTTTTTAAACATGTCAGCTAAGATCAACAAGGATAATTGAAAGGCTGCCTGAGATCATATGTGAGTTACTATGGCTGGATAAGGCTCAAAATTCTCCTAGTTCCCAGACTTTAGTGTAACCACAGGACCACAGTACTTTAGTTGAACTTCATCCTCAACTGGAACTTGGCACAAAGGATCCCAAGGAAAGAATTTCCTTTTGAAGTCTCTTCTAAATGTTCTAACTTGTTTTGGCCTTTGTATTCAACTAATACAGGAAAAGTAACTTTTAAAGTCTTGGTTCAACTGTCTAAATAAGTGTTATGTGCTCCTAGATTATTACTATTTTATTTTTTTTTTAAAGTTGATGATAGCTTGAAGTTTGCCAGAAAGCAAGTAGTTGTGCAGTCGTCTGCTTTGAAGGACGTGGACATCAATGGAAGGAAGATATCACTGAAGATCTTCCTCCTGTAAAGCAGAAAGCACACTGACTGCTAATAAAATACATTCCATTTCTGGGCAGGAAGCCTTTTTTTGCCAGGTTCTTATAGTTCAAAGTGCTCCTCTTTAGCAATTGTTGAGTGTTTTGCTGGTTTTTCTTTTTACACAGATCTTGAGTGGGAAATACGAAGAAAGTGTAAAGTTAAATGTGCCCCTAATGTGTTGGGTGGCAAGGAGTAATAACTATAGAAAATGTTCCCCTCTTAAAGGAGTTCCTTAGAATCCTGTATATATCAGGTGTCTTTGATCTGCCCTCTCCAAGGAAAGCTGACATGACAGTTTTTGAAAAATTAATGGGTTTTTAAGAATAAAAGCAATTATCTGTTTAAATGAAGTGTCATTCATGAAGCTGACAATTCCATACTAATATGCCTGGAGTATCTGTTACCTTCTCCTCCTCTTATTTCAAAAGTGAGCCACTTCAATCAAGTGCCTTGACTCTCCCAGAAAGAATATTATTTCGTATTTGTAAAGCTTTTCTTCACAGAGAGGTAGTGGTACGGATTTGGTTGAAGTGAGGTGGTGTAAATCCCTCAGTCTGCTTTTGCCTGTGAGCCATGAGCAGCACAGGACAGTCTTAACAGTCTTGCCCAGAGGGTGAATAACGTGGTAGGCATGTAAGAATTCTTTAAGTTTGTGCATTTGCAACTCATTTGTGTAAGCTAGATAGCTCTGCTTGCTCAGTCAAGAGCTGTACCTAAATAATACCTGTACCTCAAATGCAGGAGTTCCAACTATCTGTGAAAAGTTTCTAAATTTTTAATACAAACATGCAGGTGTGCTTGTTTGCTCCTCGCAGTTTTGCCTGTCCTGTATGTAGTTAGTCGTGCGCTAACTCCTGTACAACGGACAGGTGGCTTTTTAGCTGGAGCTAAAACTGAGCTGGAGTTTATCTCACTAGCTCAGGCTCAGTGCTTTTGGATCTTGTTGGCTTGAGTGCAGGTTTGTCTGTAAAAGATCATGTGGAGGTACCCCAGTAGAGCTGCAGTAACGGTCACAGCAGCCAAGGGCTACAGTTTGCTGCCATTGCTCAACCAAGTACCAGTATTACAAGCTGCCTAATCTCGTAACTAAATAACAGAGCCAACCTCCTTGAGCTCTGACAGCTAATACGCTGTTATTTAGAAACAGGTCAACTATTTACATAGAGTATAAAAACTAAAAAAGTAACACCATTTTAAACTGGATTTGCCTAATTAAAATAGTTAACTTCGAGACTAGTTAAAATACTGGATGTTAGAACACCATGGGAAGAGTACATCTACAGCGTATTTTGCTCTGTTATTCAAGTTTTGTTTTTTAAAAAGGTCTTTATGATTGGAAGTGATGTTAACTATAGAACATGAAGCCTCCTGATGCAATTCTAATTTAACAGTTCAAATGGGATTAATGTTGTGTAATTTTAACCACAAATTATTTTAAGAAGTGGTTCAATACCACTATTTTTCAAAGGCGCATCAAGATGAGTGCAACAGAAGTTCATTTTAAGAAAGTTAATCATAATCCAAACTGACCAGAATGCAAAACATGACATGATGTATTGTTGAAATTTAATTTTTTTCCTAAGAACCTCAACCTATGACTTTAAAAGTTATGTGACCTGCCCACCCTGAATTTGAAAATACTGCCTTGAAAACATGCTGCCTGAGATCCTTAACATACAGGTGTGTTTTTTTTAAAAAAAAACCCAACACATGCTATAAAATCAAAGGGATTATGAAGTTAGAACAGTAAAGGAGAAGCTATACTGGATACACTCTAATCTAGAAATACAATTTTAAAACTTTTTTTCCTTGAAAAAAGCTGGTGCAGAGGATACTGCTGTTTTCATCCTGACTGTTTAATAATGGCTAAGAATAATCACTTATTTATAATAAATTAGGTCTGCAGTATAAATGAACATATGAACCTTTCAAAAGAGACATACTGTTACTTTTAGAGTATCTAAAATGGATTTAAACTATTTTAAGATTCATTTAATCACTTGCAATTTATATTACTTTAAGAATCTTCTATACAGCAAGTTGAACAGAAAAAAGCAAACATTCTAATAGCCCCTTTTCCCTAGAACAATTTCCATATAAGAGAGTTTTAAATAGCTATTTTAGGGCATTCGCGCATGTGCTCTCTCCCCCTTTTTTGTAAAGGTAGCACAGCCAAAAGCCAATGCAAGAATTGGCATTTGTTGACTGACTGTTTTCTTCTCCATCTGGTAAAGATAAGGGGAAGACAGAGACTTGCAGCAGAATGTCCCAAAATGGAAGATGTTTACTTTGCCACATCTCCAGGGACTTTGATCTTTTCCTTGGTTATAGTTGATAAAAACCACTTTGCTCTGTGTCTGCATGTCACTCTGTGTTCAGTTATAAAAAGTTTTGAATTTCAGCTGTGGATGAATTTGTTTTGAAGCTTACATTTTGCTTCACTAAACACAGTGCAAACCAAGGCAAGAAACTTAAGTAAAATCCAAACAGGAGCTCCCATTAAGAATATTTATGAGCAGCATTTTGTATATTCTGTTTTCTACTGTCCTTATTCTGGGGAGGAAGAATCCTCATCTTCATCCTCTTCATCTTCATCATTGAATGAGCATGGAGTTTCTCCTCGTGATTCAGAGTAGCGTGATGTTGCGCTGCTGGACTGCTGACTGCTAGGGGCAAGAAACTGCCCCGTTGCTAAGGCCACTTCAGCATCCAAACACAACCCTGGATTCTCACTATCAAAACAACAGAAACGTTGAAGTTTAGAGGATTTCTCATGAAGTTTTAAGCTTTCTTTTTGGCCTTAGCTTTTCCTTTAGTTAAAGAAATGCTACTAACAAGGAAAAAACAAAAAGCTTTACATTCAACACAGTTAATACCTATGTAATTGGCTAAAATACTGGAAAGTTGCATAAAAAAGATTATCAGATGGCTTTTTTTTCCTAAGCAACTAGTAGAATTGCTCAATCCAAAGAAAGCTTAAAGAAGAATAAATCCATCACAGTTTTGTCAATACACAGAAATGTTTGCAATATGGAATTAAGTTACTAAATGCCACGAGGAAGAACTTGTTCCAGAATAATCCGTAATTACATTTTTTTAAGGCACAGGTAAACCCTCCAAGCAATGTATGGTTGTTGAGGTGGTTTTTGGATAGGGTTTTTGTTGTTGGTGGTTGTTTTCTGGTTCGTTGGCTGGTTTTTAATTTAAAATTACTATTAGACTGTGTGGACTAAACTTCTTTCATGAGAGCTTAAGCAGTAGTGCATTTGGACACCAAACATTCTTTTGTATTCTTCAGGCTTTTTTCCACATGTAATTACCTATTTGTAGTCCATGCCCAGGCAGGAATTTAAGGTTAATCAGGAAAACTCTGTCCTTATAATAAGGGCTTGGAAGCGATTCTGTTCTTTTGAAACATAGATACAAAATAGCTAGTATGTTCAAAATGCAAAGCATGTTCATTTGACCTTTCAAATACAATTATCAAACACGGCAGAATAAGAGACTTTTTCACAATCCAAAATCAACCATAATAGCAAACATCTAATTCCCTGCATGTAAACAGTATGAAACAGTGAGGTTACTGAAAGTACCACAAGTATATATCACTATCCTTGAATAAAAAATTATTTTATTTACCTTGATTTAGCACCAGAAGTGCCTCCTGCTACCTCTAAATGTGAAACTGCCTGTGCTGAACTTGAAAGTAACCCTTGGTTTATCCATGAAAATCCTGCAGACATGTCTAGAAGAAAGCATAGTTGCATTTATCATAGTTACTTAAATTTCTTCTTCCTTTTACAATCTTAAACTTTGCATTTTCTTTGCAGTTGGGATTCCTTAGTTTATAAGAGAAGGTACCGGTAGCTTGAGTTGATCTTATACTGTAGATGTGTCCTGTTTGATCAAGATGAAATTTTATATACACATGTGTATATATATATACACACACACATATATACACACACCCCAGTGTTTGCAGATGCACCCAAGCCTTGCACGCCCTCACACTCAGAACTGTGGTTATTGCTATGAAGCTTTTCCCTGTGTCTGACAAGAATTCACACTGCAGATGACCCTGGCTAGTAGCCATATCCAATCACAGGTACCTGAAATAGTTTTGGAGTCCTTCATGGAAACTCACTGCTACAGACTGACCCTATCGAATGCCCCAACAGCTCTAAGTGCCTTTGCTGTTGTGCTTGGTGAAGGTATAAATGGAACTGTACTTGTCAGGATTGGAGATACTGCAATGAAGCCACCAAGGCAGCATGTGTTTCGGTCGTGTGTGCTCTGATGGCCAAAGGCAGTTTCACTTGGTGGTCTCATAGGTGACTGTAACGCAGCCTCCTAACCCAGTCTGACACTGACTAGAGACAGCCATCAGCTATGGACACGAACAACCATGTCAAAGGTCTTGTGCCAAGAGTATGAAAGTGAGAGCCTGTTGTAAGCTGCATGTGTGATGTGTGAGTTGGGCTCCTCCCTAGGGATAGGAAACTTTAGGATTAAAATGGTCTTGCAATAATGCTTAATTCCTTGAGGTAGTAATTTGTTAAAAGCCCTCTGAGGGATGTGAATGGATTACTTACAACCATTGCAGTACTTGTTTTCAAATTCCCTAACAAGTAATGCCTGCCAGTTGTTTCCAGTTACATATGTTTCTGCCAAGAGAATCAGCAAAAATGAGTCCATTGACCCAATTACACTTAGGGGATTTTTTTTTTTTTTTTGGGGGGTGGTGGTGATGTTTTTAATTCGTTTCTTAGATAAGGCATTTCTATTGAGCTACCCAAATTCCATCTCAACACAAAGCTAAAATCAAAATAAAGTTATCAGGACTGTCTAGTTTTTTTTCATAGTGCTGGCATGTGGTGCCAGCTGGATGTAACCAGGAGTTACAGTTCTTACTATTATTTTCTATGCCTAACCAAACCTCTCTTCTGTACAGCACAACGGCAGTAAAATGGGATTTTACTGATAATATTCTATCTAGAATTGTTCTATAATAGCAGATAAGAGGAATAACTTAATGTGTTTGTTACATACGCTTTCTCATTTGTCCTTCTGTGTTCTTGTTAAGCTTTGGCTCCTTCAGATTTGCCAGTCCCTAGCACAAGGACTGCTTTAAGCAGGTTGTCACAGCCACGTAAATTGGCTCACCATCACTGGGATTCCTTGTTTTGTGCTGTGGGGACTTGTTAGCAGTAGGGTATTTAAATGTGTTACAAAGCAAGGCTAGCAAGGTTGATGTTCCTGCCAGCAGAGTCTTTGGAACATGACAGAAAACATTACTAAGTGGCAGCTTTAGGGTGATCTATGAGGACGGAATAGATGAGAATAGCTGAATATGGACATAGCTGGATGGCTTTCATTAAGACTGCCCTAAATGCAGGTTCATTTGTACAGAGAACGTGTTCTGACAGTCTCCTCCTGTCTTTGCAGGAGGCCGCTGAACCATTTGGAATGACTGCATTGTATTTAGATTAATAAAGTGGATTAGAGATGTATCAGAGTGTTGCTTCCTGGTCTTTTGAAGGCGTGTACCTGTGTGTACATGCTTAATATTCCAGAAGAATAACAAGTCACTGCTAGTAATGTTGCGTTTTACTAACAGTCTGGGATAATAGCTAGTTAGCTTTTCTTTTTGAAGAGCAATGTGAAGACTGGTTTTACTCAGTAGTGTAATGACAGAGGGTTTTTTTGCAACTGTAAAGAAACCCTATTCTCTGAAGATACATTAATGCAGGTTTAAAATGAAACAGAAATTTTAGTTTGCTTCTCAATACATGGGAGTAATTAAGTAAGTTGAAGACTGCAACACTATTAAAAAATGTGGGTTCTGCTCCTTTCTCCTTTTTTACATTGGCGGTAAATTATATGGTAAATAATTTTTAGTTGAATGAACCTGCAAGGAACAAGTCGAGATGTCTTTCAGATTCTCTTTTTGGCACCAGAGCAGCCTTATGAAGACTTAGTGTATAATTTCAAAATCGACCAAAATTAAAATCTTAGTTTTAAAACCCACAGAACAAGGGGACCGGGAAAATATAAACACGTGTTGGTAAACAAGCACATTTGATGTAGTTTGAAAAGTTAAGCCATTTAAAATGTACTAATTTTAGTGAATGTAACTGAATTCTAATTTATATTCAGCAATGGTTTGACATCACAAATTTTAAGAAACTGTTTCATTCTTAATTCTCTCACATAACAAAAAGAAGTATACAAAACCACTTGTTCAGCTTCCTGACGACTTAACTATATTTTTCTTAGCAAAACAAAATAGCATTTTTAATATAAAGCTTGCATTTAAAAGATCCTGACATGAAGACTGAACGTTGCCAACAGAAGGGCATCAACTTTAAGAAAGTTTAAAAAAAAAAAATTAAGCCAAATGTTTGAAGTTTCCAACCTCCCTGTGTGAAAAACACAGTTTTACACTACTGTAAATTTAAACAAGACCAAAGCCTGGTTAGTAGCAAAGTCAGGGCAATAGCTTTGTTCCCCCTTTACTCAAAAATGAAGGTCTGTATACAGTAATTCATTGGGTAATACTTCCTTTACAGATTAAGTCCCTCCAGAAACTTGAGAAAATGCTGGGCTGAATTTAAGCTTTAGGGAGAGCAAGAGGAATGCAGCCTGACAATAAATAAAGGAAGTGATTATAAATTTTAGCAGCTCCAGTCAAATGATGCAACAGTGAAGGAGATCTAGGTTTGAGTCTGTCTAAGTGTGACTCGTCCAAACAGTATGACTAGGGGGGGTAAAAGCCTCTGCATGAGACACTCTTGGTTTATGTAGAGAAGCTCAGTTCTCAGATGGCACCTGCTGGCCATGTGTTTTATCTAATTATTGCTGTTTTACATGTTAAGTAAGTGTGAAAATGACTGGACAGAGGAGAGCCTACCATCCATCTATTGTGAGTACACTCAGCATGTCTACATGGATGGAGATGTGGAGAATTCTTATCAGAGCTCACCTACCTCAAGCAAAGTAAAAAGTGAATGCAGCTGGGTCGCATATGGATTAACACTCAACCAGTTCAAGATGGTCTTTTTCTTTCCTTTTTCTCAACTCAGGAAGAGCTGCCTTCTTCCAGTTTGCTCCTCCACATATCCACAGTTATTCAAAATTAATACTAACCCCTGAAAACCTGTTCTTGGTGTCAATTTAGTTATTTAAGAAATATTTTTTTCATAATGCAGCTCACTCAGAAGTGAATTTATGTTTACAGGACAACTATGATAAACCTTCCGAAATTAACGGTAAAACAACTCGTTTAGGTACCAACCCTACTAGCTCCCACTTAACTTCAAATGTTACACACTTATGTAGGTTAGTATCATTAAATTTGCTTCAGTTGACTAATGTTATGAATTTGGTTGGAAACAGTATTTAAGTCTCATCTAACTTACCTGTGATGTAGCCTTCTAAAGCTTTTGGCACCAGTGATTTTGCAGTTCTTAGATCCTCATCTGAGCATTTGCCTGTCTCAAGCCCAAAGGACATTCCCATTCTCTTCAGCACCTCACTGTCATCATGAATCTCAAAAGTGTTATCAAAATTGAAAAGGTATTCAAATCTGCATGTAAAAAGTCAAAGTGAGATGGTTTTGAAAAGAGCACAGCTATGCTTTTTTTTGCTTATTTTTTCCTCTTTTTTGGTATGCACTGAGGTAAGTGTCTAGATTCCTCATTATCTGTAAAGGGTCCTTAAGGAAAAAAAAGAAAAGTGCAGCAAATGCTTTTTCTCTTCTGCTTGTGTGACTGGCATGTCTACAGGGTTTAAAATGGCACTTTCTCAATTAAAGTAACTTCACCACTGCAGGAAGAAAGTCTAAAATTTTCTACCTCATTAAGCAAATTCAAAGGGGAAGAGGGAGGCCTTATGAAACATGAACCTTCACTTGTACTAAATCCAATACTTTTAAAGGTCACCTGCAGCCCTGTCATCAAAATAACTATTTTGGTTTTGCTTCTTTTACATTTCATTTCTGTTCTAATGTGCAACGCTCCTCCTGTGAACTGACCTATTTACCTGGGTATAACTTTGTTTTTGGATGCATTTGGATGCTGCCAGCAAAGCAGTCTGTCCAGAGTCCTGTAGTTCACAACGTACCTTTTCTGATGCAGGACTCTCAAAATGTTTTTCATTGCAAATAAAAATGGAAATAGATATAAACTTAATAGAGCTTTAAGAAAAGCAGGGGCAGCTAGACTGGCCTTATGCTGTGATCACACGCTATGAAAAGCCTGGACAGCACTGGTCCAGGGATTACAATACAAGGCCTTGTTACTCATGTGGTATTACTTGTAAAACCTATTGTTCATGCAGCTATATTTACTTAAGCATAACCACATTAAAAGGGAAAATAAGACGTGTCACTGTGCCTTTAATTGGTACAATTACATTCCTGCCTCCTAGACTGGTGCAGCTAAAGTCAGGTAACTATGTTTACACAAACAGGGGATGGGAGACCAGTGTCATGCTAAGTTACTATCAGCAAGCTGTGTAGTTAACTAATAGCTGAATTCAGCTGCTATGGTACAGGATTAAAGGCTGTATTTATAGATAGCTCTGCATTTCTCCTCCCATGTGCTGTGGTCAAATGCTGGAAGCTAGAAAGGAGCATAACTCCTCTTTTTCCCCCGCAAGTTTCCAAACAAAGAAACTTACAGTCATATTTCTACAGTATAGTTTCTAGCAGCCTGCAGCCTCTGACATAGGAAGTCCCTACACTTGTACCTTTGCCGTTAATAGCTATTTCACGGATTTCTTTCAGGGATTGGACATGACCCTTTTTCGAACCTGCATAAACTTTTGGCATGAACAACATCAAATGCTATGATTTGCATAGAGTAACTGTTACAAACCCACTTATATTCTTTTTGTCTAAAACCTGTCACATGGTATCTTCTCTTAATGTCTCTTAATTTTAACTTTAGTAAGCAGCTGTGTACAGCTGTTCTCTATGCACATTCCCCATGTCATCCATGATTTTACAGACACCTGTGAATCCACTCTTCTCTCCTTTTTAGGCCGAAGAATCCATCTGTTCCTTCTGTGAAAGCCTTTTTATAGCTTCAGGCAATCTCTGTGCCCTCCTGTGTCTCTCTCCTGGTAATGCTATACTCTTTCCAAGAACAAGACAGCATACAGTATTCCAGATATAAAAGCACTATACGTACCTAGTTTTACATTGTATTTCTTACTGCTTTTCCTAATAATTCCTAGCATTATTTTGGCCATTATTGAGAAATCAACTTTTGTTCTCAGAGTCATCTACTAGGCTGCCATCTTATTACTCAGTGCCAAAAGCTAGGTCCAGAGGCCAATAGCGTGTATGCAAAGTTTGGGTACGGCTCCTGTCCCTTCCCATGGTAAGGGCAAATTTGATCAACAATGAATTTAATCTGGATTTTCTGCTCTTGCAGGCAATTCTTTCGCCAAGGGTACAAAAGCCTACTTCCTACGCGTTTTCTCTAACATAGCACTGTATCTCCAAACACCTGCATTTCCTATTAGAATAGAGATGTTCTAATTTTCCAAGTTTCTGCTACATCTATTGTGTCTGAATGCTTGTTTAAAATGAGGTATTCTGGTTCCTTTTTTTTCTTTTTCCTAAGACATATAGCATTTACATAGAAGCACCATATACACTAAATAAATTTTTCCTGTTCAGGTACCTCATCTTTGCAACCTAATTTTTAACTTCTTTTTTATCTGAAGACTCTGCTTTTCCTTACTCCGGCTTCAGAAATGTTGTTCCTAGTATGCTGCTTGACACCCATCTGCCTTCTCAAATACTAAACAAAACTTGCCCAATAACCTCTTTGTTTTACATGTGAGAAACTTTATTATGTTTTGGCTAGATAAAGCCTGTTCTTGCAAAGGAAAAAACTTAGAAGCCACAAACCTATGTTCCTCATGATGCTAAATCCCCCTTAAATGTACCATTTTTCCAAGCAATTATTTCCTTTTTGGAAGATCCTCTGTAAATACAATTTGATAGCTAATGCTGTGAGCTTATCTGTTCACTGGACCTTCTAAAATCACCTGCTCTTGCACCATAAATACAGAACAACCAATGCTTTATATCAATGTTATTTGGGAGAAGAAAGGAAAATGGAAGTCTATTACAACAGTGGGTTATTAACTGAGGCTGAAACCAAGTGAAGGACAGGCATTCAAGTTGACCAGTAATGGGGTTAGGCAGCACAAACGCTCTCCAGTAAACTACAGAATTTGAATTCTTTAAACCGAGTGACCACTTTTGCCAACTGCCTTATTTAGCAGATCAATGTAACACTGCTTTAAACACTAGCAGTTTCTGGCACTGTTTATCTACATACTGCTGCTGCCACTAATCAGTTGCACAAATAACCACAGTGGAAAGCTTGCTTAATTTAGGATCTACACTTAATGATCTCCAGATGACAGTAATATTGAAGCTGGGTTATATAAACTGAAATACCAACAACTTAAATAATTTTGGTGTGCTTATTTTTAGTAGCAGTGTTTTCTTACAGTTTGAGATTGTGGAAGTGTTACACTTCACTAGATCCCAAATGCCAGTTTAATCTCTCACAACTTCAAAGCAACAGTTCTGAAGTTTCAGTATGAAATTGTTAACTTTTTAACAACTTCAAAAGTAAATATAGAGCACTGTTTAAAAGTGCTGTAAGAACTGTAGAGTATGTCTACAAAATAAGGGTATAGTTAAGCTAAATCAATATTGGTCCTAAAATTCCCAACTTGCTGAACCGCAGTGCTGATGGGAGTATTCCAAAAGTTTTGTCACAGAATGTACTGGACTTCAGTCCAATTTTCTACAAAAGTTCAACTTTTAATAGTATTGCTTTTTTGCATGTTGGTGCTTAGGTCACTAGAGACCTTGTCTATTTTTGTTGTATGTTAATTGACTTGAATCAATATGGGATTGTTACCACAGAGATTTGAAATCTGTAATCTACAGTATTAAAGCAAAGCCAGCTATTTTCAGCTAATAAACGAGTTGTGATCTGATTAACAGTTAACGTAACAGCATCTCATACTTTCAGCCATATTTTCACAGGATGAAGAACATAAGCACCCAGTAGTACATAAAGGGAAGATTTTCAGATTAATATGAGTGCAACTGTAGCAGTTTGCTTACAAAAACAGTATTTCAGATTTCTGTATAATTTCCTTCCTTTTTTTCCTTCAAAGAGCTAGATGCAACCTTTTTGCTATTAAAAGACACTTTCAGAGTTGTTATCACCTCCAAAATGTTACTTTTGTGTTACATGGTTCACCTTGTGTTTCTGACTAAATACATCTATGGCATATTAGGAATAAGAATTCAGAAGCACTACCATGTGGCTTCATTAAAAGCTAGCACTGTCCTAGTATGTAATTTCATTCAGTTATTTCTTCTGTGCAGTGAATTCTCTTTGAAACATCAGTCTGAAGTGCCTTTTATAACAGTGAAAGTCAGCCTGTTTTATCTAGTGATTGTAAAGCAATGTTGAAAAACTTATTCCTGTTACTACTGTGGTTGCATTAAATATTAAAGAACTAAACAATACACACCCCAGAAGTGACAGCAGCATATTTAAATACATAATTTCTTTTAGTAATCTAGAAAAATTTATCTCATTTGTTCAAAGAAAAATTCCAGTCCACAAAGAACATAAAATTCTAAAAATCAATTCCATAAACACTCACTTGTCACTTGATATGCTGCAGTCTATAACTGTTCTTTTGCTTGTGTTGACTATTAAGAAAGGCAGCTGTATTGTCGAGTTCAAAGCTGGAGGGCCTTGATTTCGTTGTTCATTTTGCTGATTTCTTTGTACCAAGTTTTTGAATGCTATTTGCTGTAGAAAGAAAGAAAAAATGATCACTGACAACAAAAGAGAAGACATCAGTGTTTCCAGGAAGTGGCACTTCATAGCTCTTGTTTACCAACTCTCAATACCTCCAGTAATTTTCTGTCAAAAAGTTGTGGCCTGACTTTGTGTTTGCACTAGCGAAGCTCACCAGCAACAGAAGTTAAACACAACTTTTTCACACATATCCTAATGGCTATGCACCCCTCACAATCCCTGGAGAAGAAACAAGAAAGGAGCAATAAACCTTGGTGGAGAATGGTTCCCCATTCCTTTGGAAAAGGCACTGGAGTCACAGGCCTTCTCTAGTATTTTATATGCATAATTACCTCAGACACTGAAACAAAAGTTAACAGCATTCCCCCACTTCCCATGATCCATAGTCTCTTCCCCTTCTCATCCATCACCCTCTTTTTCTCTCTCAAAAGAGTGAGTTTTGAAACTCGCCTCTGCAAGTTTTTAAACAGGTGCCGTTCATCACACTGCTCCCTCTCTACTGAATTCTTCTGACTGCGTATGTATGAAACGTGTGGTTTTAGGAAAAGTTATTTGAGGGATTGGAGGTCAGTGTTCTTATGCACTTTGACTCACTACTTATTCCACTCAAGGGGAAGATGGACAGACGGAATCACAAAGGACTGGCAAACCATTTGGCGATGGACATAATCAAGGAAATAACGACAGTTTTTGATAGTAAGGGAGTGCAACTCTGTCATTTTCAGACTAATAGTTAAGAGGGCCTGAGCTGCCTTATTTTCACCAGGATAATTTCGTGTTACTCTTGTAGAAGCTGCTAATTTATTAGGTCAGACATAATAAGAATTGTGCCCTAAGTAGTAAAACAGGTTTTGCTGATAAAAAAAGGAGAAGCATCAGATATTTAGAAGTTTCAGTGCATATCTAGTTATATGAAAATTGTATCAATAGTTACACCAGAAGAAAAAAGCCTTCCTGCCTGTAACCTCTTAAAACAGTTTGATCACATTTAAATTACTGAAAGTCTGCACAGACCAAAACGCTTAAGAATACGTAGCTGTATTTATAAAATGTTACTTTATAAGCAAAGATGCATTTGAAATATATTTCTGCAATCAAAGCCAAAACTTGAGTCATCTCAAAGGTGCATGTCAGAATATAAGAGATGGATTTGCCAGAAATGTCTGTCTCCCCCAAAACAACTCCGTACATATTTACACAACTTCAGCTGTAAATTTCATACCTTAGAAATCAAAGAGAAATTTTCCAGTAGGAACTACTCAGAGAAGGTAACTGGGGGGACTTGGAGTCAACAAAGGGGACTTGTGAGTTGTTCCCATTCCCACTAATACTGACAAAGCTTCAGCAGAACCCTCGCAAAAGCTTGTGGCACCAGACGCAGCACGTTGTTTTACAAGAGGCAAAAATGAACCAGAAAGTGAGGGTAAGAGGTACCCCCCTAGAATCCAGAAAGGTCTGAAGCGTGAAACTTTTCTCCCTAGCATATCATAGCTACTAAGTAAATCTAGAAAGAACTTCAGACATTCTAACATGTCAGATTTGCCCTTGATAATTTAATTTATAGAAAAAAAAATTAAATATACCTGCAGCAGCAGTTCCTGTAGTTGGGCTCGTTTCTGTTTTATCCTTTCAATCCGCTTCTGTTTTTCTATCTTAAAATATAAATGTGAACGCATCAAGATAATTACTTAGTTACCTTGTCTGTTCCACTGTGCCAAACTGTTAGAGCTAAATCAGCGTGCTAGCACTGTTACAAAAATCCGTACTTTCTTTGTAAAGGGTGATGAATTCCATGGCATGATAACTAAATTGCACAAGTCATTTTGGCCCTACCCATTTGACACGTATTTTCTTCTTTTTCAAACAGACTAATCACAGTCACATGAGTTTCTCCATAAAACAGCTCTGACAAGCTGTAATTTCTTTCTTTGTCAACAATTTTAACTTCAGTAAAGAATCAATTATTACAAGAGGCTGCATTATTTCCCCACCCATTCCTCCTCTTTTATATTGTGCACTGAGAGCCGATTAGCACCAAATTAAACGCTTGAGGGGCTGCTTTGGGTTGTGTTTGTTTTTTCCTCCTGCCTTCCACTCTTTTGGAATTGTGATGTCCCTTCTACTGTTCCAGCTGCAAGCTACTGCACATAAATGTGTGGAGACTGGGCTCAGGATCATCACTTCCATCTTTCCAGTGACCTCCACTTTTTGTTTGGACTACTCATTTAAGACTTCATTAAATTAACAAGATTTCAGCAATAAAAAGGGGGTAGAAGTAACATTTTCTACATGAACACAGAATCCATTTCTTGTAACAGTTTTGTTAACGCCAGTTTACGGGGTAAAGCTGTCTTCAACCTGGGTGTGCAGCGTTTGGGACAGCAATGGTACTGGATGCCGACGGACACTGCAAATACAGCCAGCAGTATTTTAAATAGTGTTCTGAGGCAACACTAAAGAATTGGACAGTAGTCATCATGTTTAGAAGGTGCTTTTCCTCATCATCTTGTTGGCGCCAGCACCAAATGACTGTTCCCAAAATTATTAAACTCTTAAATTGCCTTTTAATTCAACCGCTGAAACTTAATGATGCAGTCTTTTAAAACTTAGCTGGCCTAACCCCCCCTGTTTTATTTACAGCGTTGCTTTCTGGTGCTGTGTGTCCCCTGCCCACTTTAATGTTTAAAATGCTTCCTTCAGAGCACAGTAAATTACTTTCTTTGCTGGGACAAATATATAACTCTTAAAACAAGTATAATTTAGACATGGTTTCTAAATTATATCTTAATACAGATATAATTTAGACATGGTCCCCATATAACAAGCTTTTTTGTACTCATTTCCCATTTTTGTACTGGCAATCTTATTATGGAATTACACTGTAAGAAGAGTTGTCACTTTATACAGCTGTAAAAGCAAAATTCATTCTGATTTTCATACCATGAAAATGCAGCTTTATTTTCTATTCTTTTCTCTATGTCATAGGAAGCAACATTTTAAGAAAATAGGCGTGGCTTCCACTGCATATGTAATTAGAGCCTGGAACAGTGAATAGCATATGATCACTGTAGAGGACACAATGAAATTCAAGTTCTGTATTTGTAAGAATAACCTACACTGAAGGTAATGCATTCACATGAATGCATGTAAAATGTAGATTTATCCTTTTTTTTTTTTTTGTAAAAAAAAAAAGAATCCTGGGATATAATGGTTGAGCATATGCATACTCCTTGGGCAGATCTATTTTCCAAGTTGCTGTAATGGACAAGGACAGTAACAGCTTTTTTCTTACCACATCTAGAAAGACAATTGATGTGAATGAACCTGCACAAAAAAAATTGTTCTGTACCGGAGAGGCAGCCCACCCACCTTTTAGGGTATTTAATGTCCCAAGTATCACAAATATAATACATATTAAGGCGTATTTACAGACAGTCATTACAACATGCTGCAGTAAATACACTAACTTGTGCTTTTTATTTATAGAGCATTTGCCCTGAAGGATAAGCAACATTTGTGCAGATAAATTCTGGCATCCCTGCAAAAACATGGTAACTCTTAGGCTGCTGGAAAAATAATGGAAATAACCAATGAGTAAAACTTCGTTTTTTTGCCTTGCCAGTTCATCACTAGTATTTAACATCCTAGCAGGAATTATTTTTCAATTAATTTCCTTTGAATGGCATTTCCAAGTACAGACATTAATAGAAAATTGGTCTCCTTTCAAATGTATCACATTTTTGTCTGGTTAATTCAGGCTACTGCAGACTTTAGTCTTAAAAGTAATCCCTGATTTAATCAATGTCCATTTTGATAAGGTAAACAGTTTTTTTTTAAAACTTCATTTAATATATACTAATGTAATGTATACTAAATAAAACTGAACTAGGCATAAACAAACATATCCTTTCAGTTTATTCAAATATCAAAAGTTGTATTTTCATAGTATGCAAGAATCAAAACCAATCAGGTTCAAATTAAGGAAAAACCCCTCGTCTAAAGTAGAGCAGCTCCATTCTCACAACCTGTGAACTGCACAGAATTTCCCATCTACCCCACTTTACCTCTAGATTCTGACATTCCTGAGCTGAGTTTGTAGGAAGGCCGATCCATCTGATTTCCTTCTTCTCTTTTGAAATTATGTTCATTGCCATCAGGACATTAAGGGCATCGTAAACTCTCCGTCTAATATTTTTCTGATCATAAGCCTGCTAAGAAAACAATGGAGCATTAATTACAACAAAAGAATTTGAAAAGAAAAAAAAGACTGAACACATCCTTCATAGATACATAGACGATAAAAAGCCAAAATGGCAGTTCAGGCCAGAATGGTATTACAAGAGGGTGCCTTTCCTCTGTGATACTACCTGGGTACCACGTGAGCACCTTTGGTTGCAAATGGAAGCTTCAGACCTGCTTGAAGCCTCTGCAGCAAATTCCCATCATGGCAAGTCTGTTACAGGTGAAAAGCCTGACAAGACCACATGCGGTGGGTACAAGGGTAACCTTTTTTTAAAGATATCTTTTGGCAGACTTCTCTATTTTGTTTATAACTTTTAGACAGAGTTCAATTCTTCATTTTAATTCTAGATTTTTAAAATTCAGAGGGTAAGTCTTTATATTTGGGAAGTAGTAAAGTAAGTGAAGGAAAGTATGGAATGTGGCACAACAGTGCAGAAGCAGAAGGGACAGAATTCTGTGATAAACCAGACAATTTTGTAATGGTACAACAAATTTCAACACATATTTGCTTACCGAATCTGTAGCTAGGTGGCTGTTAGAATTTGTGAATTCTGATACCAGCTCATCAGCGACTTCATTGTATGAAGTTGTTCCTTTACGTTGAACTTTTTCACATACTTTCATTGAAAAATGCCTTAGACCCTTCCCATTTTTATCTCCTTTTTTGCTTCTCTTACTAGAAGGAGAAAAGTAATTACTTTAATACACTGACTGTTAATAAGATACTTTGTTACACAGCAAAAGGTCTACCTATTGCAACAGGAATCACAACTCATGTCATTATATACTACCTAAATGAAAAATAAAAACTGTTCTGCTTTTTTGAATCAGTTTTGTGTTTCTTACAACTTGGCAAAAAAGTACACTGGGACCCTTTCCCCTCTTTCAGCGATTCCTGCACTGACAGTATGTGAACGCATGCTACTGGGCAGATGCTTGAAAAACTGGATTTGTAATTCACCTACAGGGAGTTTCACAAAAGAGCAACCAAAAAAGGGGGGAAACCTTCACAGGCTGTTTATGTGCCTAGAAGCCAGATTTACAGGGAACTCTCATGTTTGTACTTAAAATAGAAAGGCAGAGACATCCCTATTTACAATACAGCAGAAGATACCTCTGTTCTCCTCATAACCAAGTTCAATGCCTGTGACTGAGACACAAGAATCTCTTTTGTGAAGAATAAGTACATATTCATTGGTTTTTATGGTGCCAAATTACTAACTGGCAACTGTCAGGATTATTTTCCATTCACTTTCTTCCTCCAGAAAAGCAAGAGCTTAGATAATGGTAATGGAAAAAACAGAAGCAATTGGTTTTATCACACAAGATAGATTTGGATGCATATTTCAACGGAAGCCTTTAAAAAGCTCAGCTGTGTTAGCTGTGTTTTTTTGTTTTTTTTTTGTTTTTTAATTACCGATTTACAAGTTGGTTTGATAATACGTTTCAGGGAGATCGATTATTTAACAGAAAAAGGCCTAGTTCTGTCAACAGTAACAAGCTAAGGAAAACATTACAATACAAGAATGCTTTTCGAAATTTTGAATGTATTTAAGGAAACAGAACACTGGAAAGAAAGGCAGAAGAAAAGGAAGAGTGAAAAGGAACACCAGAAGATTAAAAAAAACCAACCCAACACTCCTAATCCCTACACATTAATTCAATTTGAGCAACCCCTGATAGGTAAACAAATAAAACCCCCTTGAATGCATTCAAAGAAGTTTTGGAAGCAAAGGAAAAGATCATCTGTTTACAGATATTTGTCACACCGAAAACTAGAACAATCCTGTTTCTGAAGATGCGTTGTGTTTTTCACAACTCCCAGTGTCATCTGTAACAGCAAATTTATTTATCAGGAAGTGATAGAGCAAAGAATAAATGTGAATTATAACTACAAGGAATAACATACAACGTAGCCTTTACGCAGAGGAGTGAAAACTGCTGAAAGTGGGAATGACACACATTTCTCTGAAGGGCAGATCTGAAGAAGTAAAATGGGTATGACTGTATACATAAAATATAAATGTTCAATAGTACTCACCTTTCTGAAAAATCTGATTCTATAAATTCTCGAGTCCGCTTTCTGTCCCTAAGAAAAGACAATTCACACTTAGATGAAAGTAACATTATATATTTAGACCAACAAAATCAATGTATTTGTGGCCTAGCTGGGTACTAGTGTTTGCTGTTACCTGCTCTGAAAGGGGACAATAGCACACACACAGCCTACAAAATTTGAGAGGTGGTGGTTAGGACTCTGGAGGTTCTCTGAGCTCACTGACAGACAAGTTCTATTCCCAATTTTACCTTGCTTTGCTCGTATGATTTTAAGGAAGTCACTTCATCTGGAACTATAGGAAGTGCTGACGTGAGATAGATAACCAAATCCTATCAAAAAGGAGAAGCTGGGCTCCTTTGAAAATTCCTATTAAAAATTCCTCCATGTGGAAGAAAAACGCCTTTAAACAGTGCATAAGATATATTCTATATTTTCAGGACATTGAGTGTTTTGGCATCTTCAAACAAAAAACAAGGTAAAACACTAAACATGTCCGTATTAGAGCTGATGCACACAGAGCTCGAGAGAGACACTCTGAAGAAGTAGTTGACATTATTTTTGCAGAGGATTAGCAGTCACCAATCATTGCTGGTTTCCTTATCGTTCTGTTTATTAGCTACAGCAAGCCGACTTCAGAAGTTGTATTCCAAAATTGCCTTTTATTCTTGCAGCTGATACAACGCACAGTACTTGAGAACTATCAGTAAATTACTTCACATTGTTACCCTGCAATTTCAAAATCAGGGCTCACAGCCGATACTTACGCAGCTAAAAACCTGACGCTGTTATGAAGGGAGCCGAACAAAACCGATGGATTTGCGGGCCTGTGCCGTGAGAGCCCGCGTGTTTGGCTGGGCGACCCCGAACCCTCCGGCAGACGCTTCCTCGCCGCCACGCCGGGGCCTGTCCTGGGCGACCCCTGTCCATGGTGCTAACCCGCCCGGGCGGCGCCGGGCCCGCGGGGGCCTGGGGAGGGGCTGCGGCGGCAGCGGATGGAGACCCCCGGTCTGTCAAGCGGGCTGACGGAGGCTGAGTGGAGCCCCCAGAATGAACATGCTCTTGTCTCATTTGATTTTGGAAACAATTTGGCATCTGTGTAAAAACGGGTAAAGCAAGGAGTCTGGACTTGCAGTCCTCCAGAGCTGTCTTCAGCAACGGCTTGCTGCTTAGGTTCAGCTGTACCACAGACCCTTTCTCACTCTTCTTCGGATGAAAATATGATCTGTCATATGGACTACTGCAGGGATCAATACTGATTGGCCAGTCTGGAGAATATCTTGCTCCTTTTTATCAGTGAAACAATAATTAGGCTCACTGGAAATACTGTCTAGCTTTTGACAGTATACAAACAAAAGGATGGTGCTACTCCTTGGCTGTGGTTGCTGCACTGTAACTAGGCTTCTCTCTGGGAATCCTCATTGCCCTGGGTTTGGATGAAACTTAAGAAAGCTAATGGGTGTTGATTCTCCAGTTTAGCAGACTGGGAACAGACACTATAGCTTTTCCATCCTCTGGGTACTGAAAGAACTTCTGTCTGGCCTCCACATGACACAAATTTTGAAGAAATAATCTTTGACAACTCCTTTTTCAAATTAGATCAGAACTAAGTGGATTTAAAAGATATTTGAGGAGATAAACACATACTCAGCAAAAAAATCAAACTCAGAAACTGCTCAGCTGGGTAGGCAGTTTATTGACTCTATGGCAGGAATAGAGCAACTGGGAAGTACAAGCCTATGACAGTCCTTGCGTACAGCACAGAATGAGGAAAGTCAAGGCACAAACATTATACTCAGAGCAGATCCTCAAACATCTTTAAATAAAACAAAAATCTTACCCTGGGACCCAGCCAGAAGCTTCCGTTATGTGTGTCTGTGTGACCATTGTTGGAGCTGGGTTATATGGACTCCCAATCAGAACATTCCCTGAATTGGTCAGTCTTTGTGATGTGCTTATGATCTATGAAATTTAGAAATAAAAACATACAGTTGTCTTAAGTAAACAGAGGTTAGCACAGCCCCAAACTCATACTAAGCATGGTAGTAAGAAAGTAATAATAATTCTGTAGCAGATGCAAGCTACAGTCAAAATACACAGTGGAGATATCATCACAAGATCTTTATACATGAAAGTAATTACAATGCTGTTAAGTTTTCCACTAATTGTACCATGTTACTGTGTAATTCATATGGGCAAGATCTAGACAAATAGAAATAATTACTAGGTATGACAGATAGGGTCTGTGCCTATACACATTTAATTGTTTCTTCAAGAGTACATCTAGGCAATTTCTTGATCACTGTAATCGATAAAGCCTCCTTTTCAATGGATGTGTCTTTTGGAATTGTCTGTCTTTGGTACCAAAGACAATCTGAGGTACAGGCTAAGTATTCCCTACAGTTTCTAGCATTCACAAGATCTCAAAGCACTCCACGACATTGTACCTATGGAATTAAATGTAAAGCCTGTACAGTATAGATAGAATTTACATTTATTCAAACCTGGTGAAATTGTATGTATAATGGTTGTTAACACTAAGACACCTGGTCTCAACTTTTAAATCATATCTAAGTTCACTCTTTAAAGTAGGTCACCAGAAGAATTTAGATAGTGTTTAAAAATGAAGCCGTATTAATTAGTTATTCTTTAAAATAAAACATGTTACACTATTTTGATTCCAGTATGGTAAGATTGATATCGAGGCTTCTTGGACTATACTTTTTACTCATATACCTTATTTTGCTTTTTTAAACTTTACTTTTACTTTACTCCATTTGTTAGTGCATTGAGTACCTCCTGTATTAAACTTTGCAGTTTCCTTTACTTCTTAATTTACCCAACACCCATGTAAGTATACAGCAGATAATTTGTTTGGTATCCGTCAATATTGTTTAAACAAGTAGAAAAAAAGCGGTATCTGAAGAATTTTTCACTTCCTTAGCTCACTGAGCATTACTTCACATCCCTCCTGACACCACATGTGATTGCACATACGTATTTTTTATATTAAAGACATAGATGTATCTTATTTATTTTTGCAAGTGGATAGCTTGACGGAAACAAGTGAAAACAGAAATTTAGGAAAACCAAAACAGGTGCAAGTTAGATGTTTACTGGTTGGTACTGGAGAACAAAAGATCCCTGGCTGGCTGCTTTACACACTGCATGCAGGCACAGGAAAGGTATCAGCTTTCATCAACTTACTGCTACATTGGCTTAAAGTCAGAAACATTTTGTGATAGAATGATTAATTTTTAAAAGCTTGCTTAACTTCAGCCCTGGTGTAACATCAGTATGTATGTAATGCAATATTTCAATTAAACATCAGTCCAATCCAGTAACTTTTTACATCCATTTCTTGCAACACTATAAATAACGTTTATTTGCAGTAAGCGTAGGGTTCTGCCAGCATGTGGCAGGCACGTGCCAGGGAGAAAAGATTTTAAATATTTTGTGAACTGAAATGCATTTCAGCACATTCCCCCCTCTCTGAGGTTTCACATCGCTCTACTGATGTCTTGCAAATCACATCTCAAATGTGTCATTAAAGGGTATTTTATGTCCAATCTCCCGGTAATTTTCCTGTGACACACCGAGCTGGCACCGCCACCTCTGGGCGTTCCCACGCCGACCCGTCCGGTCTCCTCCTGTCCCGCGGTGCCACCTGCTGGCGGCGGCACCTGCGCGGAACCCACCGCCGGCAGCTCCCCGAGAAAGCTGCGGGCCCTCGGGGTACACAAACCGGTGTAACTTCACTGCCACTTTTACATTTACCAGTGAATGTCTGCTTTCACAAAAAATGCTACACGGAGTATTTTGAGAGGACTAATTCCACCTTCTCTTAACGGCAAACATTTTTCCAGTGTGCCTGAAGTAATCACAGAAATTCCCTACACAACATAAAGCAGGAAAAGAAAACCTCACCCTACTTTAGCAAATAGAGCATCTGTAGGATGTGTTTAATCCCCGTAATTAACCACTAGCATTTTATCAGTGATACTTATGCTGTTAAATTTACACCTACAGACTGAATCTAAAGAAATTGTAACAAACACCCATATGCAAGAATCCAGCCCCAAAAACCTGTGCTGATGTCACTGTTTGCACAGCCATACCCCAGGGGATTCCGAGTGACTCTGGGGGCCTTGCGCCCCTGTGAAGGGCTGGGAGCAGCCACGGGGGCTGGAATCTGCAGTGGTTAAATACAGCCCAAACCCCCTGGCGGCAGCAGGACGCTGCAAAGGTGGGTGAGATGCCAAAGGAGTGCTAATACACACACTATTAAGCACTTGTGAACAATTCCCTTTTAAATGGTCTGGGGCACAACACAGCCATATGCTGGATGTCTTAGGAGGCCCGTGTTAATGGCTATTCAATAATAAAATGTTTTCTGAATATAGATCTATCCTTACAAAGCAGCAAATAAAATAATAAAAAAGAATTTTAAAAAATTAAAATAAGAATACAAAATAAAAATAAATCAAATGCATGTCTCACCACGCAGTAGCTTTTCCAACTTCTACCTGCTATAGAACCTCAACTGTAACTAGGGCTCGTGTAAACCAAAAGCAGGGCCTCGAGAAGCCACTCGTAAGAGTAGGAACCGCATTAGCTGACTGCTCCCCCCTGGTCTTGGCTATTATTTATTGCCCTCACGAGATACATCTTTCGTGGTGGAACCGTTCCAGTGAAACGCTGCAGGGCACATGCTCTGGCAATACCTGCATCAGTACTGATGCACTGAGGAACACGATTCCCTGGTAGATGGGGCACTAGCCTGTGGCTCGTACTTCAGATGCAGAGCTCTGCACAGTGGAGATGCAGCTCGGGGCCGGGGGGGCTGGCTGCAATGCTTGTGCCCATCTGTCCAACTGGGATAAAAGCCATTGAAGAACAGGAATAACTGCCGATGTGAAAAAGACCCACCACAATTACTTATAAAACACATTAAATGGTTGTTGTACTCAGGCTAAGTGCTTGGCAAGTAGGCACCAGGTTACTAGAAGCAGTTCGCTGTGTTGCCTATTTAATTCTTTGGCCACTAGAAATCTGAAAATTTTTCTCAAACCCAGATCCAAAATCCTTGAAACAGCAATATGCTCTCACATACAGGAAAAGACAGTTTTAAGAAGAGTAGCTTCAACAAGTTAAATCTCTAGTAACACATCCAAGACATTTAGTTTTTGGCAATGCTGGAGATTTACTGGTGAGAACATGACTCAAAATATTCAGAGTCTCCCAATAACACTCTTCGTGAGATTTTTCTTTTCTTAATACCGTTTTGAATAATAGTTAAAATATCAACTGGTAAAGTTGTTTCAGTTTCCGTTCCAAGCCAGGAAGATGAGTGTCCCCTAAGATCACCCACAAGATGGCTGTTGGGAGTGGCAATTCCAGCGTGCGGAGCTGCTGCACCCACAGGCCAGGGCCTCTGCAGCCAGGTGGGGCCCCGCAACAGCCCCCGCGGCTGAGGCGGGAAGCGGCAGGTTCCCAGCACTGATCACATCTTGGTTTTTCATGTTTCCACATCACATCAACAGGAAGTCGGGCAGGTAGTTACACAAGGTTGCGTTACCGGAGTTGCAAAACTTACCATTTGGGGTCCAACATTCACATTGATTGGTCCTAAGGTTTTTGGCAAAATCTTAGTTGGGGAGTTGGTGCTGGAAACTGGTAATGTGATTATTGAAATATTACCTAAAGAGACCAGTAAAAAGAGAATTTTAAATTACTTCCTTAGTAACCTATGAATAACAGTTTGGCAAATTTTCACATTTTAACATATTGGAATCAGGTTAGCTTTTTTGTCTCATAAACTGCAAACACACCCTCACACAACCGCCTCCGGACCTTTTAGCAGATGTCAAAGACACCTCACAAAACTACACCTTCACTATTTAAACTTTAAAATTACATGTTAGTATTTTTTCCAGAAACAATTTCTTCTTGCCTAAGACAGAAAGCACACAGCCTGCTATACCTCAGCACTAAAAGTTAAAAGTAATGACTATGCTTCTAGAGAGAAATCAGCATACAAATGCTATTTATTTTAATCATGAGTACGCATACAAAATATGTATCCATCTATCTTCATAGCCTTAACCATGTCTCACCTGACTATACTAAAGTGCTGTACAAACACAAGTGAAGTAAGCCTGTCACAGCCTACCACTCTACCCATCTGATGTACAGAGTAAACGATGCCTCTGTCACTGCACAGATGGAGTAAAAGATGCCTTTGCAATTTACCTGAATTAACAGAGCAGGCAGCTGGAGGTCAAGATAAAGCCAGCCGTGCCACCTCTAACCCAGCGTGTTCTCATCCCAAGATGTTTATCATCCTTCTGATCCCAAAATGCTTAGGGATCTACCTCATCCTGCCTTCACACAGAGAAGCACAGCTCTATGCTGAGAGCCTCACAAATGCTGCTTCTCCTCCTCTATTCCAAATCTTAGCTTATAATCTTGATTATTCAGACTTAAGGTCTTAATCAAAACTGTCAGCAGCACCACCATTAGCCCATGAGCGTTCAAACTGTTGTACACAAGCCACTCCAAGCAGTGAGCACATTTATCTATGGACACTGTGGTGGCAGCAGCTCCTGGCTCTATGGCAGTTTCAAAGCAAGAGAGCTGGGACTCGATCAGTCAAATACCTCCCCCTGTTCTTATGCCCAGCCTTATTCAAAACGGGGAACGACAGCGGTGGGTGTGGAGGCAGAATCAAATACAAGGAAGAGCTGCCACTGCCTCATAATCCAGAGCCAGCTTGGGTCTAGCTGGGGTCAGGAGCCGTAAGGACAAGGATCGGCTCCTGAAGAGCCACTTATGCTCCCTGGCACTAGCAGACAGAAACTGAAGGCATCTGAGGCGACAGGTTCCTTCAGACCAGCACAGACACCAGCCCTCACCACTGCCCTGCCCTCCTCCTTCCACAGTGGTTGCCCCACAGTCAGCTTAGCCTGGTCGGTCCCACGCCGACCCACTGGTGTTTGACAGCTCTCTTCCCTGGTCTGTTCTCATATAACCTGTTCTCCTCCACTGCCCGCTCTTCTCTTCTCACTTGCTCCTGAACCATAGTCATCTTTTTTTTTTTTTTTTAATTTTAGTACACCTATGTTCTGCCATGAGGTAACTGGAACGTCACAAATTCAACAGCGTAACTTCTCTGTAACATGAAGCAGAAGCAACACAACTGAGAGAAAAAGAACACTTAAAAAAGGATCTTCTGTAGCTACAGCACAGAAATAGAAAAGACATAGACATACACAAACTCTCTCCTTTATAAAAAATGAACAGATATGAGAAATATTTACAATTTGAGACAAGGATGTTCTAATGTTCTGTGTAAATTCCTTTGGCATCTGGAGTAACACTTCTGCTAACACTGACACTATTGCTGATTACTACTACTACTGAGATTATTAATTTTCCAAAAGGCAAATCTGTATCTGAGAACATCTTCAGAAGCAGCTTGCTTCTTCTTTATTCAATAAGTTGAATAATCTATTCAGTCACCTAACTCACCTAGCGGAAAAAACCTTATAAAACCCACACACTTGCAAACCCACCCCCAGAGTAATCCTTGCTCTATTACGAAACACCTTTTGTGAGGCAGTGCCAGAGAGCACAAGACAACAGTAATTCATGATTTACATACATTGTGTTCACATTCTGAGCTCAAAATAATTCTCTAAACTGGCCAGTTACTTGTCAGTTTTACTCTTGCTATAGGATTTTTCCCAGGATTTGCCAAGCTGTGCTAGCATGTTCTCATCAAAAACCCCATCTCCCCTCTCCTTGCAGGCTGTCATCATCAGGGACGTGCCCATCACTTCCCAGTACTGCTGCAGCTGAAACTTTTGACTCCTTTTCTCCAAGACCGGCTCTCATGCTATTTCTCCTTGTCCCCTTTCTTACCAGGGAAAAAAAATAAATTACTTTCTCTGGTGCTGACAATATAAAGTCACACGGCAAAGTGCAGTAAAATTCTGAAATGTCGGCACTTGGCTGACAGTTCTCTTACCATAGGGCTACATCACAGAGTTGTCTCCGGCGACACTTCCTAGCCTGCAAGAGGCATGGTAACGTCACGTTTCACAATGTAAGATTGAGACCTCTCAGACGTACTGTACCGTACCATTAGCACAGTCCAACGTACGCATCTACCCACTGTCCCACATCAATCGCTGTGCACACCGTTTGTTTCTTCCTCAGCATGTGGCATGTAGATTGTAATCTATTTGCACTGACGATAGTTTTTAACGTGTGTACCGCCCCTGGAACACACATGCAAACTCTCTGAAAACTGTGGTTTAAAAATACAATACCCATGGCCAAAGCCACACACAACCACCAGATTTACTGTAGCAGCCCCAGAAAAAACACTAAGAGCTACCGCTGCACCGTGCCTCCGTTCACATGGTTACCTAGATAAACGTATACAGTCACCGTTAGGGCAACTCTAGTAATTACAAGGGTCATTCAAATTACTTAATCTTGATTTTAACAAGACAGTTGCTTACATATGACATATGTTTAAAAGTCTTTTTTGGCTACAGTTACTGTCAGTAGGAAAGATCTTCATCTTCTAATCCCTGCACAAACCCCCCATTTGGCAGCAGCAGCAGCAAAGTGATCTTAAGAGTTGCTCGAGTTTTCAAAGAAATGCTTCCCTGTCCTTGTCCTTCCTTTTAAATTTCTTTATGGGTAAATACAAATATGTGAATGTGTAGACTTCAAAACACAGACAGGGAACAGTTTCTTCATATGAGTGAGGTCTCACTCACCCACCGTGGACAGAAGGAAAGAGCAAGGAAATTTGTCATGATTAGAGTTCATTCTGTGTGTTTGTCAGCAGTTGAAAACATGGTAAACAAGAAGTTTTATAACTTATGAAAAAAATACTCCCTCCCTCCTGTTTTCTTTTTTTTTTTTTAAATAGTATCATAGTCCAGATACTCATGTGACCTCAACTGCTCCAAATATTTAGTGGTGGAAACACCACCTTCCCATCTCTCTTCACAGCAAACATGACAGTTGGCTCAGTGAGTTGCTGCAAAAAGTTAACACGTTTCCAAGTAGACCACATGAGGACCCCAACCTGAAGAGACAGATTTTGCAGTCAATATCACCAGCGTCACTACTCTCCTCTAAACAAAGAGAAATCCAGCTTCCAAGAGCATCCTGTCCTGCCTGTGGCCCTCACACAGCAGCAGCCCAGGTCCGTGGGACTCAGCTGCCTCTGAAGCACCTGGAGCCAGCCCGGACCGGTCCCAGCGCAACCAAAACATCACCACAAACTGGAAACTGCCGACACAAGTACAACCAGCTCTGAGAGCAGGCACTTGTTTGCTAAGGTGACTAGCTGTATTTTACACCAACTTTTCACCAAACAGTGCAATGTTGTTTGCTGAAGAGCTGGTAATTTCTAAAGTTTTGAAGGCAAGGTAGTATTACAAGCCAGCAAGCATCAAGAGGAACAATTTCTTCAAGTCTTATTTATAAAACAGCATAGAAAAAGTCAAAAGAGGAAGGAGATGTCACACTGTTTGTAGATCATCTAAAAAATATTCACAGACTTCTAAAAAAAATCTTCAGCAGGTTTCTGTATTCAACTTAAAGCAGAAATATCACAAAACTAATTACATATACTTCACCACATAACAATTGTAAAGGCTTTAAACATGAACAAATTCCAAATAAGTGCCAAGTGTTAATAGCGCCCATCATTTGGGGAAAAAAAGATTACACTGATTTACGTTCCACTGAAAAACAGCAGTGCGTACAGTGGTAAGCTGAACACAATGAGACCTATCAGCCTCCTAGTCACGGTAATCTTACTGCATGGATGACAAAGGTCAGCAGAGATGGATCAAACTAGAATGATTTGTATAATAATACTCAATTCTTATATAATGTTTCTCAGCAGTGCTTTGGAAGCACAAAGGAGGTCAGTGTCATTATTCCCATTTTACCTACAGAAAACCAAGCACATGGGAAAGAAACCCACTTACAACTCTCATAGAGAGGCTTTAACTGCAATATATAGAAACCCACCACAAACGGAGCATGCTCGTCACTGATGCAAATTCAAAATAAAAATCTGTCAGTGAACATATGTATGTTTCTCTTAGAACGAAACCCCTTTGCGTCTACATAAATTAGTTTTCCATCCCTCGGTCAGCACTATTGCTGTTTCTCATGGAGAAAAACCAGCATTGCTATTCTTTCATACTTAGAAAAACATGATCACTACATAACTATTATTCTTACCGGTATTTGTGAAATATTTTTACTTGCACACACAAAGAAAAATTCAATTCAAGTGATCTTCATCTTCAAGCAGTCACAGAACAAAGTTATTCATGTTTAGGTACACATATGCTCACATGCACACACTAACTAGCCATCCCACAAGACTAACTTTAAATCGTTACATGGCATCCTAAATAGCTTAACTTCACACAAACAATGTGGACTCCTATACGAATATGAAGCTAAAGACGTTTCAGTGGTTTTTCCCTGTATAACTAAATCTGTTAGGGCTGCAGCTTGGTTGCAAAGATGATCAGAAACAACGTCAATCGGAGAACCTATAGAATCTGTCACAGCCAGTTTGAAGGAAACCATAGCTGACGGGAAGCACAGACCAACGATCTGGGGTCACACACAATGTGTATGTCAACAAAAAAAGTCTTTGAATTTTTAGACAAAACACCAGGGAAGTGCTGGTAACTTGGATTTCGTATTCTGAGCTCTGAAACAAACGTCCGTATTTTTTAAAGCGTATCAATGAACAGTCATTTTAAATAACACAGCCTATGGCTTGATGGTAATGGACAGTAAAGAAAACAGTTTAGAGTTGGGAAATATCGGGAAGTCCATTAGGATATTTTGCAATAGCATGTGATGTTTCCTCAGGATCCTCTATTACATTAAAACATAAACTGATCTCCAAGATCAGGATATGGTATTATAAAAGCATATAGAAAACCCAAATTATTAACATGCTATTAATAGGCATGTATTTCCTTGGTACATTTCTTCATTTGTTTATTGCACACTTACTTGGCTATAAACCTAACTTTAAAAATTGCATAGTCTGTAGAAGCACATACATATCTAGAAATATATGAAACCAAAGACCTCTGTAGAAAAGGAAAAACAAAATCACAGAATCACACAGAGAATGGTGTGGTACGTGGAACAATGGGTATTTTTCGGCTGAATCTGTTCCTGCGTCCAGTGAACTGCTCAGCCACCTACACAGCTACGCTGGCACTACACAAAGGACAACGTTTAAAAGCAGCTGTGAGGTGACCAGGGACAACTTCACTGGCACTGTTGCCCAAGAAGATGTCTGGCATCAAGCAAAAGATTACAACACAAGGAAAGGCAGAAAATGGTAAATATGCTAATTAAAAAAAAAAAAGAAAGAAAAGAGAGAGACACCTGCCTTACTGCTTCCATTACAGTAGCACGGGCAGGTGGCAGTCCTGTGCACTGCGAAGTTTCTAAAACGCCAGCCCTATCAGGACTTAGTAAAAATTAGGTACTGCATAAAAAAGGACGTATTGAAACAAAGTTTCTTCTGAAGTTGTATTAAAAGTTAAGATTCCCACCCAAAGCAATCTGTATTGCAATTTGATCTGATTAAGGGATCCTCCCTCATGGAGCCTGTTCCATAACTGGTGGTCTAAAGCTGGACTCCCTTTTCCCTCCACAGCAATAAACAGAGAACACCATGTAAATTCTTAGAATTTAAGAATGTAGTAATAAAAAAAGTATTAACCAAGGACAGTACAATCTACATTATACATTTTAAGATGAGAATCAAATATGTTACTCAGTCAACCAGTTGAAAACTGTTGCTTCTTTCTTCCACGTCCTATTAACTAGTAACCGGCAATTCACTGGTCATAGACAAAAGGGGCTCAGTACCCAGTGTCTTCACTCGGATGCAGACACACTGGGTCAGCCAACAGATTTTGTTTAGGAAGCAAACACAACAGTTAACCTGTGAAATAAACTCATTTTTTACGTGCAAGAGTATTCCCCATGAAAGATAACAAAATATGGTTTCAGTAACTTTTGTTAATTTCTTTTACAGGCACTTAGAAATTTAGAATTCTTTAAATTTTCAGGACATTATTGAAAATTAAGCTTGTGCTTTAGGTGACTTCTCTGTGTATTTAATTGACCTGATTTACTTTTGGGAATATCCCTTACTTGCAGGTCATGTACATCAAGTACTTTTACAATAAGCTAAAAGCATGCCAAAACAAGACCTTGGAAAATAATTAAAAATGCAACCTATTAAATAAAAGTTAATTCTTACTAGATCTTTTTTCTACTTATATCAGATATATTACCTCTTCATTCCTACCAGCAGCTATGAGTTTTGAATGAAACAACCTTGTTACAGGCGACAGCTTGTTTGTTTTGGAAACAAATTCTCATTGGGAGTTTTCCATCTCAAAGTCTGGTACAACTTTTTTTTTCCCACCAAACCAAGACTTCCTGATCATTTCTACTGGTTTTGCTGTTGTTTTTGTTGAAACTGTAATAATTACAATCAAATTCCAACTTCTCAAGTTCATGAAAAACATTAACCCCCAAACCTAACTATTCTTGGTAAAATAGGTACTTAACAAGCAAACTTACAAGAATCTGCAGAGGGAATGACAGGATGCTTGGGAGGGTTGTCCGGGGGTCATCTTGTCAGAGCAGGACCATGTCCAGATGACTTCTGAGTATCTCCAAGGATGGAGACTCCACAACTGCTCTGGGCAACCTGTGTCAGTGGTCAGTCACCCTCACAGTAAAAAAGTGTTTCCTGATGTTCAGAGGGAACCTCCTGTGTTTCAATCAGTGCCCATGCCTCTGGTCACCACTGGAAAGACTCTGGCTCCATCCTCTATGCACCTTCCCTTCAGGTATTTATATACCTTGCTAAGTTCCTCCCTGAGCCTTCCACAGACGACAGTCCCAGCTCTCTGAGCCTTTCCTCACATGAGAGATGCTGCAGTCCCTTCATGATCTCCACAGCCCTTGGCTGTACCCTCTCTGCTAGGTCTGTGTCCCTCTTGCACTGGGGAGCCCCGTAACTGGACCCAGCACTCCAGGAGCGGCCTCACCAGGGCTGAGTGGAGGGGACCTGCTGTCACCTCCCCTCCCCATGCCGCCCGGGACACCATTACCCTTCCTCCTGGCAGGGCCCGTGGCTGGCTCATGGTCACCTTGCTCCCCCCACCAGCAGCCCCAGGCCCCTTTCTGCAGCCTGTACTGGTGCCCCCCACCCAGGCTCTCCCCAGCCCACTGGGGTCCCCCCGGACAGCAGCAGGCCACTCTGCGGCCCCTCATCCCAGCCATTCCCAGCGCCGCCTCATCCCAGCCATTCCCAGCGCTGCTCCCTGTCACACCACTGGCACTCGCACTCTGCTCCCGCCACCCGCCTTCAGTCAGGGGCTTGGACCCTGCGCTCCCCTCCTGGCCTCGGGCGGTGGCGCCAGGCAGCCCCTGCCCCCCCGGCGTGCCACCACGTTAAGTTTAAACCAGGCAGGCTGAGAGCGGGGCTCCTGGACGGCGATGGCGGCCCCCCCTTGTCACCCAGCGGCAGCAGCAATGGCGCAGGCGCAGCGGGCCTGGGGCGGCCGGAGGGGGTCTTGCCATCAAACCTGCCTTAACAAAGGCTCCCCTGTCCACCGGTGCAGACTGTCATTCACGGGGATATTCCCAAATTTACACCAACAATGTTAATTCAGGCGGTCCCACACAGCGGTACGGCCAAGGGAGGACCTGGAAACTAAAGGAGTTGGAAGAGATTTTGCTGAGGCTACAGAGTCCTGATGGAAGAACGGCCAGTGTCTCTCGGGGGCAAAGCAAAGACACAAACCCCAAACCCACTGCTGGTTTGCCTCAAGGACAGACTGCTTTGCCGGAGCAGGGCTGGTACCCACCCTGCTCCCATGGGGGGTGACCAGCAATGGCCCCTCGCCCGGGGCCACCCGGCTCCATCTGCACAGGGCAAGCACGAGCCTTTCACATCTGCAGGTGCTTTCAAATCGGAGTTCTCTGCATATCTTGTTTTGTTCAAAGGAATATTCAGGACGCGCTGTCCCTTCACCCGTCACTGCAGAAGGTAACAAATTAACGCACTTCAGGTGTGTTCAATTAGAGTGCTCACCTGGTGGCACTACATCTCGTTGAATTTACAGCTGAGAAGCTCCTTGACTACCTGATTGCAAACCTTGATTTTATTACAGAGCTTCATACGTAGGCACCTCCAACGCTCAGCAGCTCAGGCAGCCTTCGGACTACTCCTCAAACTACAAGTGAGCCCTCAAAGCCGCAGACATCCAAGGGATGCACTGAGGGCAGGCGAAGTGGCTCTACGGGACAAGTGACCAAGTGGTAATACAGGTGTGCCCTCTGCCTGGAATCTGCAGGAGATTTGATTTTCCATTTTTATAATCTCTATGAACAGGATTACAAAACTGGAAGTGTTTAACTTACTGACTGGGAATGTCTCCCAAACAGATTAAATTTTAAATTCTCCTGGTTACACATGCGACTTTTCAAACATGATTTAATTCATTCACAGCTTGAAACAATCACCCCAAAACTGTAACTGAACTGTCACTATACAACTCACTCACAAACCTAATTGTATCTGTTTGAGAACTAACTTGAAATATACTTAATAATTTTAACTTAATAATAATAATTTTAATTTAATATTATACTTAATAATCTATTTTAATGGGCCAACTCCACAAAGACATTTTGCCACTTAAACCAGGATTTTGCCTAAATAATGGAGTGCCTTGGTTGTTGTCAACTAACTTCATTAGGCACCAAAGTTCTCCCTACAACCAGGAGCGTGTCGGTCTTGTTAGCATGGGCCATACCAGGAGTTTCTCCCAACAGGCACAATCCATGATAAAACACTAGTAGAATACCCAACACATCTGTACAGGTCTCTCCCCAAGGCTAAGCACAGGCTCTAGTCTCCAAAACCTGTGAGGAACATCCCTTTTGCATTCAGTAACCCAAGAGTATTCATTCACTAAAGAACGAGAACCAGGGCCAATTTTTTCTGCCTGGGAGAATTAAAATGCAGGTCTCCTACAGGAATAGTTTTAATCACTAGTCTGCCAGACATTTTCAGATAAGGAAATGAAGCACAGTCAGCCCAGTTTGCCACAGCTGAACAGTTTTGCCTGTAATAGTAAGAATCTACTACATCAAAGACTGAGTGAAAACACGAGTGAAAATGACTTTCAGAAAGGAGATATCCAGACTGTGCTGCGTGGACTACTTAAAATATTTTACCAAATGACTGTCCTTGGAATAAGCGGTCCCTGGCATTAGGCGAGTACCCTGGCCATTAGTCAAGAGCCACCCACACGTGGCATTCCCTTTCAGATCCACTGAGTATTCATTTCAAGCAGAGGAAACAAGCTCCAAATGGAGATCCTTTAGCCAAAAGAGCCTGTTGCCTATGAGCAAAACATGCAGGAAAGTAAATTGGCTGTTGAACGGGAATTGTTCACTAAACAAAGTGAACAACATTCTGAGTTAAGGCTCTGCTGAGCACTGTGAATTTCTTCTACGCACACCTAGAAAGAAAAATCTAGCTCCCTTCAAAATTAGGCAGCGAGTCTTTTTATAAGGATTACAAATGTGGAGGTATGTGCTTTGATTCTACAATCACCGCATTTAAAAGATCAAATTCCTTAGTAAATTTGTATCGCATTTAGATACAAATTTGTATCGCATTTAGATACACCAGGTGCCAGAAATGCTTCTTTTTGCCAGACATCATCTATACAAGGAATAAAAAAAATACTGAAAGTATTCTAAAAAGCTTGAATCAAAAAAACTATAGCAAGAAGACCACAGTATTCACTACCAAGCACAGGAAACAAGCAAGCAATAAGAAAACTGAACACCCAAATAAACCAAACAACCTGCCAACCTACTTAGGAACAGTAATTCAGATTTAAAAATCAGAAGTGACACAGCATGTACTTTAAGACTTACAGATTGGATTGCAATATCTAAGCACTCTGTGAGCGTTAGCTTCTCCTGTAGCAAAATAAACCTGGAAAATATCCAGAGGTTGTGTATGGACACTACAGGTCATGGTGGGAAAGATAAACGGAGCCTAATCAAACAAATGCTGGAACAGCAGCAACAGAGAAACTGCTTCAGACAGTTTGGGGGAGAAACTTGGGGAGAAAGAGATTCTGAAAGGTAAGACTCTGACCAGAAAAAAAAGCAGAAAAAGTAATTTTAGAGCACAAAGGTCAAGTGAGCTATTTTGATTATGCATTTTTAGTACTGAAAACTTCCCCTACCTAACTATATATACTGGTGCTAATGCTGCAGAATGAGATTGGAGCTCTGTAAGTACATAAAGAGCAACAGCTGATTCATTAAGTATTTCAAGACATTGTCTTGAAGTTTGAAACAGCATCCCCAAAGATCCAGGCTGCAGTCCACTCTTATTAGGCAAAGTGGCAGAGCTGTGGGTTTACCTAGAACAGTCCAGCATTTTTCAAAATGAAACCCAGTGAAACCAGGATTACACAGTAGATTTCACAGTATAATAAAAGATCAGAGTTCATAAAAAAAAAAAAAGGAAGACAAATAAAATTTGCAAGGAATTTTCTATGTGCTCATGGCTCAGCACTGGAATCTGTATAGTGTTCCTTTAATGTGATATTGGTACTGAATTAGTATGTTTGTACTAGAAGCAAACAACAAGTAAACACACACCACAAATAATTATCTTTTTGGAAAACGAAAAAAAATTAAATTAAATGCAACTTTTCTAAACATAAATTTTTAGCACTTGGAATCTGATGCTTTCAAAAGATCCTTATTTGAGCAAAGGGCCTCTTTCACTCTTGAACACATAAATCCATCATGCTTCACTCTAAGAACACTGTGAAGGCACATTATGAACAGGCTCAGATACGTAGCAAGGAATTGCCTCTATTTTTATTATAGCAAATGACTTAACTTAAATAATGGATAAAACAATAAAAACTGTATTAATTGGGAAGTTCACAAAGCTGTGTTAAGAGATAGTGGATCTGAATGCCTGTTTGGAGTTCCTTCTCCCCTCACTTTCCAGAGTTCAACAGGAAACATGCCAGAAGAAGTAAAGGTTACTTCAGACTGAAAGTAGGAGACAGCTTAGGCACTGGCATGCAAGTTTTTCCAGCTTCTGATTAAATATTTTTGATGAAATATTTTGATGAAATATTTTGAGAATATTTGATTCTCCAAGCCAGTGTGAACAAGAGGTTATATCTCAACAGAGACGTCAGTGATTTTTAATTATACCTCAAGGTTAAAAAAAAAATGAAAATCACTAGAGCATAAAATTTTCGAAAATATAGAAGAATGGAGGTAAATAATACGTCTATCAGCCCAGAAGGAAAATCTAATAAAGACTGGGACCAGGATGACTGAGATATTACTACTAACAGTAATGTTCTATACTTCATAAAGTTATTCAAGTCACTTATTCTCCGAACAAATCAATAGCTTGTCTCACAGAAATTATTTTAAAACATTGCACTGATTTTAGTCTTTTTCTGTAGTATCATGACACAATCACAAAATAATGAAACACAAAGGGCAATTATCTCACCAATGCACAATAAATTAATTCTTAAAGGCCTAAAATGAATCTGTAATGTTCTGCATAGTCAAGAAAACTAGGAAGATACTGTAGCTCTAGACCTTGTTTGTTTAGACTCTCTCATTTTTTCAGACTCTGAAATCTGATGCGCCTAAACTGTCGTAATGAACCAAAAATCATTCCTCCAGCTGGTAGATGCATTTGTTTATTGCAGTGGATAACAGCAAATCTGTATTTCCTCAGAAAGGCTGATCGAAGCATTTCCTGAATTGTAAATCCTCAAGTTTTGTAATATTGATAAGGAGTTGCAGTTTTATTTTATTGGAATCCTATAGCTGTTCTGACTGCCACCACACTGGTTTAGAGTCAAAAGTGATTAATCTAGAAATGCCAAGATGAAACAGGATATGACAAAATATAACTATTATTGTAAATTATCCAGAATGCTTATAAAAGTACCACAAGATATCACCGACCATGAAGTTTGGCTTAACCTTCTCTCCCATTTGGACAACAAGAGAGTCTGGCAGGTTTAAAGGTGGAAATCAGGAAATTCAGCACATTATTCACCATCAAGGAATGAAAAAAAGGGCTTATTTTATCCTGTAATTATTTTTACTACAGTCTCTTTTCCCTTATGAAAACCTGAAGACCAGCAACACTTGCATGTCGGTAACAAAACATCTACCAGTGTAGGTGTATGAAATACATGTTGAACATTTAAATTCTGAGTCTCCCAAAACCAAACCAACCATATGCAGTGAAATCAGCAATAATACTGATTTAGTAAACATGAGAGAGAAATAAGTCTTAATGTATGCTTCTTTTCTATGTATACAAATAGAATTCTCTTACCTTTTGTTGGACTCTGGTTCTGATCTATAAATCCTTTCAAGTCTCCATTTGTGGAAGTCACACCAACCTGAACAAAACATTTTTGAAGTCTTAAAATATGATAAACCTTTCTATGTTTTCCAGTACACAACTAGCAGTATTATGAAAGTAATCTGCTCTGCATTTCTGAAACATCATAATCCTATGGATAGCAGAGTCTAACAAGAGCACAAGATTCAAAGCAAAGAATCCAAGATATTTACTGTGTATCTATGAAGACAAACTCTTAATTTTTAAGTTCTTACCTAAAAAAAACCCTAAATATTCTGATACTGTACTATACATGACCCAAGCAGCACATTCTGGCTATTGTGGCGTAAGTCACTGTCCCCTCCAAGTCAAACAGAGCAACTGCCACCAATAACAAAGCAGAAATCTGCCTGACGTCCAGTACTGTCAGTGCTAAGCTACACGGCCTACAGGTCTGAGGAGATGTGACTCTTGATGCATTTTAAATACATTCCCTAGTCTTCAGAGATAAACTGATTTACACTGAGGGTAAATTACCAGAGATACGGGGAATTTAAATTATAAACAGAATGGTGTATCTCAGATTTTGGCACGTACGCAAAGCACAGAAAGGTGGAGTTCGTATAGAAAAATGCAAGATCACTGCTCCTGGATAAGGGAGAGAAGAGATGGAAAGTCCCTCAGATCCCAGTTAACAAGGGATGGGCCCAGCAACAGCAAGCAACGATAAGGCATTCTGCAGTTTCAGAGCATTATGCTTGCACCACCTTAGTAACCCCTGTTCAACAAAGCATTTTGGTTTGCTTCCAAGACGGAAGCTGTGATAAGCACTGATTGAGCTCCATTGGAGCAGTAGGCAATTAAAATAAATACTACAAAATCTCTTTTAAAAATATTACAAAATTTGAGTACTTCTGTAAATAATTGGGACAAAGGGTTCAGTTATCCAAGTTAAGAAAAACCAATCATACAATCAAGAATCAAATATTTGCTTTATTTTACAGATATATGGAATAATAATGGAACATATGCTAGGGCCGCTCATAGAATTTTAATCATATCAAAATAGAGAATCATTTGACTGCAGGCAAATTAAATGGTAGTAACATAACACTAAAATAGACTACACATGAACAAAAAGTACCTATTACAAGCATTCAGTCACTTGGTTCTGCTAGAGAGCTTGTGTTTGGCAAGCAGTTTTTGAAGGCGAAGATCTGCACGCAGCATTGTGATAGACACTTTTGAAACTACTTTTATTGAGATTGTTTTCACCATCAGAAGGCACATACAAATACTAATTGTTGCTGCCCTACCCTGATCATGAAATAATCTAAATGAGCTAAGTTACGTGCTTCTGTAAACAAGCCCATAGAGATGTTCAATATAGTTCACTAATTTATCTCAAGTGTTGTCTGTATCAGACTTCCTCTTTCCTATCACACCCAACTAGATGGTCATATACTATTTCCAATGGGCAAGCAAGTGCTTTGGTCGTTGCAGGCTACAGTATCAGCACAAGTTGCTTTTGAAACAGAGCAAGTCTGTCTCATTTTTTCCTCCCCGTTTTCCCTTTTCCCCCCGCAGGTGGCAGCGGTGTAGAGGCAATGCAGCAGGGCTGGGGAGAACTGAACCGGAACGCCTGGATTTGAGCAGGGGAAAGAGCAGGAAGACATAAAAACAAACGCAAAACGTCTCCTACCACGTTTTGGTAGCAGGTCCGTACAGAAAACAGCAGCATTCTAGTATTCTTCCTGCGAATGCTTGGGCAGAAAGGAATGCTCATGTTAGGGTTCCTTACACTGAAAATGTATTCTTGAGGAGATCTTTAAAATAGAGGTCAGAAAGGGGAGTAAATTGCATAGCATATAGCATTGAAAGGGCATTACGACTGCAAAGCCAAGATGAAGAGCCAGCACTCTTGGATCATACTACTGCTGCCTTTGCACAACAAAAAACAGTATCAGCTTCTCCCTAGGACCCCTGCCTCTGCAAGAAATAGAAGAACACAAATAGGGGAAATTTTTAATTCAGAGAATGAACAGGGAGCCACAGGGATAAATATCAGGTATTAGATATAAGGTCCTTAACTTGTTCCAAAAGAAAGGCTAAGAATTAGGATTCCCATGAACACCTTCAAAGACAGCACTGCAATTTGTTCACAATTGAATCTTCAGCTCTAGATTTACAACTGTACATTTCCCTATTGATTCATACCGGTGCTTCAGTTAAACACTGAAGATGATATACATATGTGCTGTCAGCCCAAGATGACTCTCCAGCCATTAAGAAAATTCAAACATTTACATTTAATTCTCTGAAAGATTTAGATGAACTGGTTCAGTATTTAAGGAAGTGTAACAAAGTACTCGAGTCCTTTTTTTTTTTTTTATATCCTGTACTTCAGTGATCCAAATGATATAAATTACAGCAAAATTTTAGTTTGCATAGAAATATGTATTTTCATTATGATGGTCCCAGTAACACATTTATAAAAGGCATCAAATAAACAGGATAACTTCTCTCAATTTTATAATCTTTGTATCTAAATTTCGAAGAGCTTGAAAACAAACTTGCATTTCATGAGAACTTAAATGAGAAGTGCAGCAGATCTAAAGGAATTTGTTAATCTAACAGAAGAATTATCACAACTAAGTCCTCAGAAGAAGCAAAGTGTGATGCAATATTACAATACTGCAGTAGAATGAGAACTTTATAGTATTGCATTTTGATGTCACAGAGGTTCCAGGCCATGTTGTTAGCTGGAGACTGTACCACCCACTACTTTTGGGAATCTTGTCATTTAACCACTCCTAAGCTGAAAGCAGCCAACAATCCAATGCTTACATAGGTATCATTTATTACTTCTTGTACGGCTCGCATGATATTTCTGCTTTATAACACTGTCCCAGAGTGTCTGGATTACTGGGTATGGCAGGAGCTGGACTCTTGCTTCTGTCCATCTGCAGCAAGTTGAATCCAGCCATGAAGAAAGATGAAGTAAGCACTTGGCAGGCTTTTGCATGCTAATAAATATTTTCATCGAGTTTTTTCCCCTCTCCTAGCAGGTGACTAAGAAGTTTCCAAATGGGACAAGGGGAAAGAACAAAAGAATCACAACCAGAGTCTTGGATGGGGCAAGCTGTCAACGAGCTGCTCTTGTAGCTTATCAGCCTTTTCCACTGCTTGACATACTGTTCAGGTAGCAAGTCTCCACCTGCAATCCTTCTCTTTCCTTACAGAAATTAACTTTCCCATTAACATGAAAAGATTTTGTTCTCTCTGCCCTAGAATTAATCCAGGTTACAGCATGTAGAAGTTATAAATGGGTAGGGAATCCACTAACTGGCTGTTTTCTTATACCCACAAGCCCTAAGAGACTCATTTGTAGACATACTGTAGTAGTATCACTTACAGAAACAACTCAGGACCAAAAAAGGGCACTCTCACCATAAACTAAAAGAAATCTGCATGGACTATCAGTGCAGAACAACTAGCGTCCTTTACACGGTTTTTCAAGAGTTTCCTGTGTAAAACAGGTGTTAGGGCTTGTTTAAGGCCCTCTTGACCAACTTAAGCAGTTAAACTGTTTTCTTGGACATTGACATGTGAAAGGAAAGCTATTATAGCCATTTAACTGACCTCATCTATGAAAAGACAACCACCTTCGGAGAAGCGGTGACAAATAACTTTACAAGCACAAGTATATAAATTCAGATCAGACAATCAAAACTAACAGTCTTATTCAAATCATCTGCTTGAGTTATGTTATTTACTTTGTCCTAAAAATAAGTTACCATGAGTATTTACTCATTTTTCCCCTTTCTAAATACTGTTTTGGTGTCTTCTTACCTGAAGTACGGATGGGAACAGAAGTGCAAAACAGGCAAGAAAAATACATGTTATGATATAAGCAAAGAATGAAATAACCCGTTATGACAGGGCAATTTAAATTACATCTGGATACAATGTGTTTGGTAAGCATGTAAACATCTCATCTCCAAGAGAATCTGTAACTTTTATTCAACACTTTATTATTCATAGCTGGTTTTGGTTGGATATATTTTCTAAGGAAGGCCAAATTACCCATAAGCAATATTCCACAAGCAGATACTAGAAAGTGCCCTGCATTTACAGAAAGCAAGCAGTGAGCCCAGTCTTGATAATTCTCCCATCACGTACTCAAAAATTAGCAAGGAAAAACAATGATGGCGAACGTTATTCATCTTACATACACATTCAATCTACGGAAACATTTTTGCTATGCGCTTGAAGTGCAAGCTTCCTTGGAGACAAGGTTGCTCAACACAGCTTATGGATGTGAGATGCAAAGACTTTTTAGCCTAAACTCACAGCACTTTGCTCTTGCGATGCATCAGGTGCACAAACATCCCTAGACTACTGTGTCCCAGTTGAGGAGCAGTGATTTCAGAACACAGAGCTGACAGCTTCTTGAGGTGTGCATGTCTGATGAAAAATATGGGCCCCTTAAGAGTTTCCCAGATGTCCGAATTCCAGTACTTTAAAGTTCCCTTTCCTTGATGCTTCAATAGGAAGCAAAAAAATGGACATACTTCTGCAGAGAAGCTCTTTCCCTCAACTCACTCCACACATCATTAAAATGTTTCAGACAGCATAACAGACAAACACTAACCTTACATTTGAAACAGGTTTCAGGATGCAGAAACCCATAGCCATATGCTAAACCCTGGAACTCTGCAAATTCAGAAGCATTCTTGGGCCTTCTAATAGCGATAGAAAACACCAGAGCTGACACTGTTGGCCCAGGTGTGCAGTTCTGAGTAACAAAGGTTGGGAAATTCTAAAGAAGTGCTACAACTAAGGACAGACAGCATATGACCATCCTTGTTTTTACACATTTATTTTGCAAATCCTTTGAACAGGTATATTTAACAAATGTGAAAACTGAGTTCTACTCATCTGCAACACAGTAACTGATTTTTTAAAAATAAAACCACAAACATTAGCTAAATAACTAGATTTGCATAGTTTAATATGCAAAATTTCAAAACAATAAAATATTTATTCTATAAAATAACTATAGCCTTGTGTTAAAGTGAACAACAAAAAAACATATGTCTATACTCAGCACAAGAGTAGGTTGCCCAGACTGAATGTCATATGCCTATCCTCAGAGGTTTTCAAAACCCAAATCCCTGAGCAGTCCTGAACAAAGCACCAAGTAACTGGTTTCTGAATTCAAGTATCAAAGAGCTTTATGCAAAGCACCAGAGTAAGCAGATGGCCTCCTAAGGTCCCTTCCAACCTACGTCACTCTATGACTCTATCACACAACACTCCATGGATGTTATTGGCATTGGTATTTATCCTTTTACTGCACTGAACAAAAGGTGAGAACCACATACAATCTGGATTTGTGCAGCTGCTCCACAGACATCCGTAGAATCACCTATTTATACTACAGTTGAACACAGCTTATGAAATAAAGAAGTCAAAGGGTTTTGCATATACACATCAATTTATTTTCTGGCTTGGTCAGCTTGAATCAAACAGTCAGACGTAAGACTTCTGAAAGCCTTACGTGGAATTACACATCAAATGAAATTATTAATAAAGCCAACAGAAAAAAAATTTTGAAGACCTGAGAATTAATTTAGCCAAGCTACACCCTTGGCATCAATCTAACCAAACAGGCACAAAAGCTTTTGCAGTTGCTGAACAGACAGCCATCCTAGGGCTACCCGCACTTTTATTGTGGGGTACTTTGTTAGTCATGTTGCTTCTTAAACCTGTTGAGATTTAATTAGACTGCAGGATGCCCTATCAAAGGCAGTCAACTTTGGGCCCAGGGCCCAAAGTCATACTCAACTCACTGACCACCAAGCTTAACCCGAACTGTTCTCTATACAAATTGTGTACCTCACGAAGCACAGCTAATTAGGCAGAAAATTAAGGTCAGGATGTTAGACATTTCATAAGCTTCCTCAGAACTCAGGATAGGGAAGTCACATATAGAGCCTCTAGACACCACACTACAGCCTTGTTAATGGGGCAGATGAAGAAACAGGAAGACCCTCAGCCTTCTAGAAACCAAGAGTGTACCAACATGAGTAAAGAACTACGCTGTCTTTCTGTTCTTTCTTGAGTTTTGAGACTCAGACTCAGTAGAAGAATTTTACTGTGATGCAAAGGTAAGATGCTCCAACAAAATGCAAAGCTCTCTGATAAGTCTGAAACAATGTTAGAGGAATCACAGTATATCTCAAATTGGAAGGGACCCATAAGGATCAATAAGGAAACAGCATAAAGCATTGCCCCAGTTATCAACCTGACCTATAGCTGAGTAAACTCTACATCCTTAAAGAGCTTCTAACCAGTTTAAATTTATCAAAATACTGCAGAAGATGATGGGGAACATATTTGTGGTATATAAAAATTGGACAAGATTTTTGAATTTGAAGGTCTTTGCGTTTGATTTCTTATATGGACAAATACAAGAAATCAAACACAAAGACCTTCAAATTCTGAAAGCCAGAAGTGACTGGCAGCATGCCAATATAAAAAGTAATACAAGTTGTAGAATTATACTTACATTTTTTGCCGTCATGTCAGACAATATTGCTTTATATTCCGTAAAACCATAAGATATCCCTTTTCATGTTCACAGAATCTTAAAAATGAACATCCTGTAAGAAAGTTAATAAAATATCTTAGTTAAAATATATTTTCAGTTACCTCTCTAGCTGAAACCCTGCATCTTCAGAGGACAGATTTTTATTATGTTTTTTTTACTTTTTGATAAAATCAGTCACTACAATAGTCAGTTTCTGTATAGATAGTAAAAATGTACATTGCTTGGAATAGTCAGAGATGTAATCTTATATATAAAGGGCCAACTTACATGGAGGCCTAACTATGTTAATGTGCTAGCAAAGCATGTCATGCCATTACTAAAGTCTTGTAATTAAAACCATGCAATCATTTGCATCTAATGCAGATTGACTCTAAAAACTGGAAGTGAATTAATTCTCTCCATCGTCTCTTTAGCCTCCAAGAACAGAGAGAGCTTCTAATTCCATCACTGCAGACATCCAAAGATTTTGGTAGAAAGTAGGAAATACTATGAAATGCATATACACAGCAAACATTAAGTACTTTTAGGAAACATCCAAGAAAAAACATTCCAGTTCAAACTAATCTTAATAATATTTTCAGGCTTTGCTATTAATCCTATGTAATTAGAATTATATTATAATTCCAAGAAAAGACAAACATTTTGGTATACTGAAAAATACTAAAAGCAATTTCTTTTTTAAATCAAAGCTTCCAGAAGTCTTACAGAAAACAGAAGAAAACAAGTTACAAATCAATGCTGGCAGCACAAATCATTTTAAAGACAGAATTAACTTCACAAAGCTTTTAAGTACTTTGAAAGTACTTTATAAGTACTACTTGCTGTTAAGGAATGAACTACAAAAGACATCTGAATTGCACTTGGATGTATAAGAGAGGAAGAACTGTTCACACTTTCAAGCGTGGAATCAATTCAGCAAAATCTTTTGGAAGATGCCTAAACTAGTTACTAAATATGAGTCACAGCCATTTTCAGTAGAACTCACCAACTACAAAAGCCAGGTGCAATTCATGCAATTGCCTCTGTATTTTAACCTACACAAAGTTTGAGAACAGCCAGTATCTTCACCTCCCTTCTACAAAACCGACAAAAATTGTTTCAGCAGTGTGCATAGCTAATAGGGAACTCTACCATCACTGCATTATTGTTTTGGGCAATCCAGAATAATTTTAAATTCTAAGATGTTTCTATAGATTTCTTGGTTTATTCAGACATCATATCAATTAAACTGTTATTAGAGTTAGTGGTAAAACATTTTATTCAACTTAGATGTGTTCTCCATTTCCTTTTGAATGAGTTGTATTTATCTTCCTTAGTGCCTCAATTTATCATAGCCATAATTAAGCAGCTACTCCAGCACGTGAACACCACACAATTCTACCACGAAAACTTGTAAGTTTTAGTTTCACAACAAAATATCTGAGAAAATAAGAAGTGTTTTTCTCTGCCTTCAGAGAGGACACTAGAGAGAATATATTCACACCCTGGGTAAAGAGGCTACTGGATCTGTGCAGCAATTCAGAAACCTGAAGAGGAGCCACAGAAAAGCCATAAAGCTATGCTGGTCTTGGCAAAGAGCAAATACTGAACCCTTGCATCATGCTATGTGCCTCTTCTTTTTCCACCTTCCTCCTCCTTCCACACAAACTCTCCAAATACATCATCTGGAGCTCTCGCCAAAATTCATGATGCAGTTTGACCTCCCTCTCTTGCTTTAAGAGGCTGTACAAGTAATTTACTCAAATAAAACATAGTTAAGAACACATTTGCTAAGCAGCTTTAACCCATTTACAGATAAGCAAACTAGTTTCATCTTTGACAAGTTATTTGCTGTCAAGCTTAGCGATCCAGAAGGTATTGGCTATAAACCATTGCGGTCCTTTGCCACAATGCTCTCCAGCCAGTACGAACAGTTGGTATTCTTCCAGCTTTATGAACACATTTTCTCAAGCTCAAGAAGCCAGACTTTGTGACCCCACCATCTGCCATGACCTCTTGTCAGGTTCAGACAAAAGAACCTACACAGATGGCCTCAAAATAGAGATTCTCTTCACTCCCAATTGCTGTTTGACAGTTTGCACCACACAGATAGAGAAACATAAAACTCAACCTTTTTGTTCTTTAGCTAGTTTCTACTGAAACGAACCTGCATAAAGACAGGTTTAGAGCCCAAAGCACACAAGGTGCAAAGATTGCTTTATTCAAACTAGGCTTGTCCCTTCATAATCTAAGAATTGGTTTATAATCCACTCCCATAATTTTGCCTTTTGGTCAAATACCATACAGCACAGGGAGCCAACCCAACTGTCTGACTTTGTAAACTTTGAGCTGTAGTTTCTTCTAGAACATATGTTGCCTAATCACTTATGACAATAAAAAATGACATTAAAAAGCCAGTTTGAGCATTAAATTTACAAAAGCCCAGATAATCAAGCTCTAATTACAACAAAACAGTACAACAGTGTTTATCTGTACCTATTCTTGTTTCAAGTTAAAAGCCAGATCTGTTCTGAAGTTTCAGTGATACTGAAGTTGAATCCCAGTACAAAAAACAATGTAAATCAGAAAACAGTTATCTGCTGAAAAATATTATATTTCTTCACAGGTTTATTTTCTGTGATCCAAAGTCTTATTTTTAAATTATCCCTTTAAGATACACATATTGGCTAAAACCTAATAGTAGAAAAGAATAAAGCCCCTTACCATAACACTCTATTTTCTGCCCCTGAAAATTAAGATTTACCAAACTTATCCTGGTTTTCTTTAGCTTTCTTAAATTCTTATCAGTACTTCACACATTCATGTAGACCAGCACCACACAAAGATTCTCCCCAGTCCCAGAGGCTACTTCCACTTCACAACAGAAAGTGCAATTTATGTAAGTATTACATCGGTATTAAATTAATAAATTAAGACAACTATTGGACAGTTACCTAAATTGTTATGATGAAAAAGTCTTCATGGAACACAGAAAAAAATGTAGGGATATCTTAGTATACTAGAATGATTTTTATCATCACCAAGAAGGTTTTTTTCATTTACTCGATCAAGAGTATGGCAAAGTGAAAATTATTCCAATTAACTGCATCAGCTAAGAGGAAAAAAAATGTCCATCAGTTTCAAGGAAAAGAAACTTGTGTAATGCCAGCCTTTCCACTAGAAATTAGTTTATATTCTTCACATCCCTCTCCATAGTACTAACTTTCAAGCTACAGTACTACAAGGCTGATTTCAGAAGACAGCAGTAACAAAAAGATTCCTTATTAATCAGTAAAAGCTCAGTTTTAAACCACTAATTTATGCAGAGCATCTACATGGATTAGACCACCTGTTACACATATGTTGCTTCATTGTGTCTCAGTCTTCATACCAGTAAAATTTCAAAATTAGAAAGTACTTATCAGAAATCCACCTGCTCCCAGGAGTGTTTCCTCATCTTGTTCCTAAAAAACATTTCAACATCCAACTCCTTTTTGAAGCAACTGAGATAAAAAAGGACCAATTTTAGTGGAAATACCTGTATGTACTAGACAGATTAATTTCTTGGTACCCCAAGAAACATAAATACAACTTTGTTATCAAATTTCTGAAATGTAAATTACAGATTTTGCATCTCTATAAGAAGATTCTATTATTTGTCAACTTTTTTTCCTGAATCCTCTTCAGATGACTTAGTCCCAGTTTTATCCTTTATTTATGTATACAAGAAATAAACTTGGCCTACAAAATGCAAAAGGCAGGAATACACATGTCCACATAACATCCAGCTTGTCACTTAATGAAGAACTTCAAAAAGCCAACCAAGGGGTGTATTCAACAAGTTGCACACAGAGAGTGGGAAATAAGTCACCATCTTCAGTTACCACACAGTAATTTTTATTTTGAGGATAATAATAGAAAGTAGCTCTTAGGACTAACATTTGAAAGGAATTCCCACCATGATATGCATGATGATGATCTTGCAGGTACTACAACTTATTTTTCCAGCTTTTACTGTGGGCAACTCTATACCTTCAAAAAAGCCCTAGTAGATAACAGATGTGGTGATTAGACAGACTAACAAAGGAAATCCAGACAACTTGACTGCTAAATTATATGAGAGGTTTTTAACAAAATAAAATAACTTGAAAAAAGTAGTGAGTTTAAAAGCTTAATTTTTTTTTACATGACTTAAAAGACTGCAACCTATGAATCCAAAGTATAGAAGTTTTCACTACTACATGACACAAAACCGAAATGAGCATGACTGCTTTAAATCAAGATGCAAACGGCAGATACAACTACCTGAACCTAATCTGAAAGTGAAGATCTCATCTTGTAGTTTGTGGGAACCAGCTGACACACAAGAAATCAGAAGGAACAAAACCAAGTAAGTACCTACAGTTGTCCGGGTTCTCCCAAGTTACTGTGATTGAGCAAAATGCCAGTGTATCATCAGAACAAATTAACCAACACCTCCTGACAATAGCAGTAATTATGATTGAAGTTTACACAGTACGAAGAACCCAGAAAAATAGACAAGGCCTACATCCAAGTTCAGTTAGTATAAACTGTAGCACTTAAGCTATGTAACAAACAACCAACGTTGAGTGCGGTTTGCTAAAAGCATGTCAGGGGAAATGTCCCTTTATGAACCTCATGCAGCATATATTGAGGCAACAAATGAATCAGATCCTTTCAATACTCTCAGACTTGATCCCAAATGCAACATCCACATCACTCCCACTATTCGCTATATTTACTCTATTGTACATGTACATGACTAGCAAAAGCACTGCTGATGAAGGCTACTGAATATCTTGAATCACAGGGATGAAAACAGGTCTGAGTGGACAAGAGACAAGAACACACAACACAGGAATAAAATCCAAAGCTGTAATCAAACTCTCCCCTAGATGAAAGTGCCCAAAGTCTCCATGCGCTAAGTGCACTGCTGAGCCTCAAGTTCTGCTGCTTGTCCAGTCCTGACAGTTATGAGACCCAAATCCCGTCAACCTGGAACTAGATATTCCTTCCCTCAAGGGACTCAGTTTCTTAGGCACACTCTTATGCCCAATGATGTCATGCAAGTACTAGTGGTAAACTATATGTCTAAGAATAGGAGCAGCACTCATAGCTTATTTCAAAATCAATGAGGTGAAGCTTGTCCCTTATTGCTTAAATAAGGAGGACGTTACATTAAACATGTAGAATAATTCCCAAGTACATGAACCTTTGAAGGCTCTTTTAATTCCCCAAACCAGCTTACTGTCATTCAAGATAAAGTACGTAGGGCTTGACAGTGGATAACACTCACGCAGCACTTAAAAAAGTAAGGTGATCTAAAATTTCTTTTTGAGTTTTACAGGCAACTTTTATCAACACAGATATGCACAGATACACTTGGAATTAACAGAAATTTAGCTGCAATTCTTTTAAGTAGACAATCTATTTTATAAGCTTGTCTTTTGTTCTCTAACTAGGTTTCTAGCCCAGGGTTTTTTCCATAACTGACTACTATACAGGGCACAACATTTGGGACTCTACTGCTTCAGTGGGAAGAGGTAGGTACAACTTCCTTTCAGAGTAAAGAGCACACTGTATTTTCACAAACATATTTTTGCCTTAAGAAATTTAATTTTAGCAATGGATTGACATTTGAAAAAAATTCAGTGATCTATATGACTGACTGTAAAATACCTTGGCAAGACAGTCTTTATGCATTGCCAATAATACATTAGCTCCTCTTTCAATTAAGCTCAGCTGAAAAGAGCATCTTTTCGACTACTGAGACTTCAAAACAAGCTTCTTGCTACCACCAGCTCATATACTGTATGATACATCAAAGAATGCTCTAAATATTAATCTGGTCTTGTAATGAGTTTTAATGTTGAGATTTTAAAATTTCCAGAGTTATCAGTACATTGGCAAATACATGGAACAGTTTAACCATGCTGTTGAGATACAATTTTGTCTACACCCTGCAGCTGGAGGGATCTTAACATCCACTTAACTGAAGATAATTTTACATTTGGATTTGATTAAAGATGACCAAGTTATATAGGGATAAAGAGCTTGATGATGGAGAGAGACTTAGTAATAACAATTTCCCACATTTTCCTTATAATTTGCTAGAAGCTTTGTTCTAGTGTAAACCCATTATTAACTCCATTCTTGCATGAAGATCATGACAGTATTCACTGAAGGGTAAAGGTAAAAAAAAAATTTCATACTTCTTTAGTTATAATTTAGTACTAAGGCAAAAAGGGATTTTTCTAGTGATGCACAAGCTCTCAAATACTGATTACAGCACACAAAATTACCTAAAGGGTGCAATTCCGTGAAGCAATTTGCACTGATGTAAAATCCTACCACTGCTATCATTGCTAAAATGGATCTTCCACTTTTCCTTACGCTTTCCACTTTCTATTCCTTCCCCAAGCTACACGCTTTCAACGACTCCGATTTCCACCTGACCCCCTCAGTGAGCCAATTTAGTTCTGATACTGTCAGAATAGCAAAAATGGGGCTGAAAGGGGGAAGAAAATTTTCCACATGCTGCAACCCAGTGACTGCTCAGATGACCACCAAGGCCTGTGCACGGGACAGGACTAACCCTTGAGATTTAGCAAGCTTTTTGATCAGTTCCGTGTGGTTTGCAGAAGCACATCATTACTCCGTTTCTGAAAAAAAAGCATTTGTGATCTCCTGAAAATTTACTTATGGGTTGAAATGCCACAAAAGGCTGGATATGGTTTGTTTGTATGAAGACTACTCCATGCTTTTTAAGAGTTCACTGGAGTGTCTGCAAGCTTTAAAAATCCATCAGGAAGAAGTGGGATGTTTTGTCTTCAGACAAATTTTCCCAATTTCTTATACAGCAAGAAGCAGGATGAATAATATGCTTTTGACAGACAGCAGAAGCCTGCTGTTACAATCAATACACAGCTTGAAATTTTATCAGTTATATGTATGAAGCTATTGATTTTTAAAAATTGTTTAAATGTATTTGCAATTTTAAGTTGAATTTTAAATAAACTGAAGCTTATGACAATTGGATTGCACATTTAAGAGAACAGAAATATATTTCTCGAGTTTTTCAAGGCTCAAGGTCAAGTTTATAACAAAGTGAAAAGTTACCTAACTCTTTCCTTACAATAAATGGGGAGCCCATGCACACAAAGGTTTTTGATTTCACTCTGGGGACATAACCTCACTTTCACTTGCTGTTCCTAATCTCATTCATAATTATTGGTCATGTTACCACCATAATTTCTATTTCAGGTCAACTACATTAATTCTGGTAATTACAACCATTGCTCATATGGGAAAGGTTTAATACTTGGATGACCGTTATGGTTTACAAGTGACTTTTAATATGTTAATGCATTGGCATTCACAAGCCTTGATAAGCATATACTGACACATTTGCTTTAAGACTTTAATTCCCACAAATACCATTATTATAGCTGCTACCAAGTTGAAGAATTCATCCATACAACTTCATTAAAAGTTCATAGACTTAAAGACAGCATGCACCTGTAGCAACCCGCCAATTTAATTCTGAACATATGACCTTATTTGTTCTTGATTTTTTCCACTTACATCTTGGGCTGAAATTCCAAACAACGAAATAGTGAATGAAAACGGTCACTTATTCACGCAGAACACATCTGCCAATACCTACCATGAGGAAATGTATTATGAGTTCCTTTCAAAGCAACTGCTTCATGCATCCTGCGGACAATATAGTCACCCAACAGAGGTTAGTACGGGACTCTGTTGAACAAAAGAACTACAGAGATTGTAAAACAGAACTGAATCATTTGCTATTCCCATCCAAATGGAGACAAACCTGGCAGAAACAGGAACCTGATGAAACAGGACAAACCTGACTTGCCAAACCGAGAAGCATGCCCTAACTTCCACAGAAAAAAAAAAAAATTAAGCTACAAGACCAGAATTACATTCACCAATGGACTTCAGTGTACAGAAGTTAACAAAAATTCCACGTTCAGGAGACAGGCACTCCATTCACTGTTAGGAAAGAATCAGCTGTCTAGGAACAGGAGAAGCATAATCGCAACTACCATCGCTGCTTCCTCTTACCACTGTTTGTGTAAAACCTGATGGTCAGGGCATGTCTCACTGATTGAAATAACGTAAAACCGGTCAAAAGAAAAGGAGTGTCACCTTTATAAAATCCACTTATAAAATGGATTATTTCTAGAAGCTATGTTAACCAACAGCATGCTTAGAAATTTTGTGAAAAACTTGGCTGTTCATGTCTGTCAAATATCCCAAGGACTGAAAAACAGGAAGATCACAGTGCCATGACCATTCTGGACAGTGCCTTCAAGGATACCTCTAAAGGAGCCCCCTTGGCAATTCATGCTTAAGTGATTTGGGAAGTCAACAATATCAAGTTGTCTTCTACCTCTGTTTTAAACGTTATCACTAAGTCAGAAAGAATGAAATTGTGCCAACACCTGAACTGCTGCAGTTCACAACCAAGCCTACTAACAAAAACAAACGCTAATCTTTTTCCAGCTTAGTTTCAGTCTCTGTTGTGACAGCCAATACTAAATGTGACCTGGCTAAAGCATTATTTTATCGCCAAGTCACTGCTGAAAAAAATCTGAGAATTTCTATAGGTTTCAGTAAAGACAAATACTCTCAAAAGTGGCTTCAGTAGGCTGTGGATTTTGCAAACTGTGTTCTGAAAGGCAAAGAGTTTTTCAACAGTACTAAGTGAATAGTTAGCTCTAGGAGAAGTTATTTCCAAATAACATGCCTTTTTCTTTAATTACTATTCTGTATTTCACTAGAAATATGATATGCTAGAAAGCGGTGCTTTTGTTACAGATTCTACTATGGCATATTTTAGGATATACTAGTATACACATTATTAGCAGATATAACATATAGTAGTCTTGCAAATTGAACTATCATAGGCATTTGATTTGCTTAGACTGATTTTTATGCTATTAATATTGGAAAGTATCAAAGTAAACTTGAACAGCCTGTAAACACCTTTACTGGAAACTGTCACTGCACACAGGAAATCAGAAGATGGAGCAATAAAGTTCCTTTAATGAAACAGTAAGTGTAAGATCACTCACTATTGCCCCACCTTCTTGCAAAAGAGCTGTAGTCTACAAATTAGTAATGGGGTGAAAAAAGAATTAATTTCATTTTAATACCCGATGTTACAAGAAAACACATGAAGAATCAAACCAGGAAGTTGTTATAGATCTGTCACTCCCTACCATACCTGCACTTTTTTACAGTATTTCTGAGCATATAGCTAGTTTTTCAGATCCCGCAACAGCCGTTTACGCTATCAGCTTTGATGTAGTATGTGTACTATTACCACACCAAGATGTTTGGATTGTTTTCCGCTGAATGCCTAAAATTTTATGATAAACTTGTCTGATCCCAGTGGCTTCTTGGCTTTGCACACAAGAACTCCACAAGTTTATTTCCTCACACCAGACTACACAGTTTATTTTCTCTATTTTAAGATTCACTGTTGATTCATTAGTAGTCTTGTCCTGTGAATGTAATCGGAAAGGTAGATGAAAAATTCTTAATCATTACACCAAAAAAGTATGCAGAAAAAGCCAACAATTGAAGAAATTGTTGCTTATTAAAGAAAACCCTAAGAATAATACTTTCAAGTAGCACATCAGAAGAAATGCAATTCCAAGAACTGAATTAGGCTAACTATAACTAAAGAACTCATTCTGATCCACATTAGGACACAGAATTTCAGATATTACTATCTAGACAGTATGGGCTGCAGCTTTCCTCCCCTAACCACATCAGGTCGCTGTTCTTCTCTCACTTTTAGAGATGTGCACTAAACTTGCCTGCAGGCACAGTGAAGAGGTCTTCACACTTAAGCCAAGTATCATTATAAATTCTTGAAGGGGATGGAAAGTTGGAATTATGGTTCCTATTTTTTCGCTAAATCTATAACAACACCTTTAGCCAAACCAACTGAAAGATCTTCACTGTGAGGGTTCTCAAAACCGTCCAGGAAGTACGTCCAGATGCACAAGAGGCCCCTACAGTAGTGTCCAACATATATGACAACAGAGGAAGATAAAGAATTCTCCTGTAGTATTAACATCCCTTGCAAAACAGCACTCTGCCTTTTGTCCAGTTGAATTGTTGGGTCTATCCCCTTTACACTGGATAGCTGCTGTCAAGAGGCTGTATTCAAAACTGTACCTTATCAGTTTGTAAAGCAAGGTTGCCAGTCAGAACCCTCTGCAGCAATAAGGAGCATTCCCATCAGTGGTATATGTCTTCTATTAATTACATCAATATAGTACAAGTCAAATGGTTTCATTTTGTTGTTACAATAGTGATTTCTGTACAAACAGGGAGTGGTTAAAAAAAGCCCAATAATTTGACAGTGAAATAAGATCACCCTATTCACCCATAAGAGAATCTTGTTACTATTTAATAATTTTCTTTTTTTTTTTCCTTAGTATGGAACTAAGTCATTTCACCTATTACTCTTTCTTCTTCTAGAGGCACTAGACTTGCTCCACAACAAGAAAGTTTTCAAAGGACCAGAATTTATCTTTTTTTTTCCTCTTATGACCACTTTCCTGTCAAGTCTTTTTTTCTATAATGCAAACTTCTCTTTACTCTTTCATGTTTCCTCAAAGTGCTGTAGTTAGCACCTTATATGCTTTTTTGAACAGAAGTTCCTGAAATTCAGTACTTCGCTATGTACATCTTTGAGTACACCTAGCATTGTCACAAATATGGGCTGTGAAATACAGTTCTGCATTTGTTCTATAACACTGGTCATCCGTCAGGAGTCTTTGCCCCATGTATACAAATCATACATTTTTTTGTGTAAGGAAGGATATAATATAATGAAATGAACCAAAGTTATTTTGGGAAGGGTAAAGAAATAGAGAGAAATTTATTAATTTCCCTTTTAATAGCATCAAGTTATACTATTGTAAAATTATTTTTTAATCAAAGATTATATTAAGTTGCAATTAGTTACACCACACAGCCTCCAAGGTTTTGCTGTTCTCTGTCAGCGTAGTTAAGCCACATCAGTGACAGTAGTTGAAAAAAAATAATATCTCAGCTGTTAGAAGTATTAATGAAGTCATGAAAATAATTGAACTGATTTGCAAATTATGAAAACTGACCTAGTAATAATTTTTAAATTATTTTTACTCAGTGCATTAAATCAATACCGAACTATCCAATTTCTCTGTCAATTCAAAAATTTACAGAGAAAATGAAAACCCAAGTCCTTTCTACAGAGGAAAACACCACAACCTCTGATATACAGCTCAGCATCATCCCCTCACTCAGCGAGGGAGCAAGCTCTCAGATGCGGTTTTCTTCCCCATTTCAAGGAAGTTTGCTTATTCCGCATTTTCCTCCTATTGTTTGCGTTCTCCATCCCGAAAGGCTGTGTTTATATTTGGATTCACCCCTGCCGCCGAACCCTTTACGGCTGAGAGCGAGGGAAGGCCCGTAGCTCGGGAGGGAGGAGGAGGGGGGAACAGGAAGAGCCATTCCATTAAGTTTTGTTGTTGTCGCTGCCGGCCCAGCCCTCCCCCGGCCCAGCCCGTCAGTCAACCGCCGCACTACCAACTTCAGCCTACACTTTGCTCCCCCGCTCCCTTGTTGAGCCGTGACTCCTCACGGCGGGGGCCGGTCGCCCACCTCCCGCCGCGCTCCCGTCCCCCTGACCCCCCCACGGCCGCCCACACCCGCCGCGCCGCCGGCCCAGGCCCGCCGCGCTCCCCACAATGGAGGAGCGGGCGACCCGGCGGCGCGCAGGGCGCCTGTCACCCGCCAGCCGGGCGCGCCGCCGCCCCGCGGCCGCCCGCAGGTGTCAGGCACCGGCTCGCCTCCCTCCCGGGGCGCGGCGGCGACGAGACCGAGCCGCCAGACGGCGCGGGGGGGTGGGGTGGGGGGAGGCGGCCGTTAAACGCCGCGGGGCGCGGGGCGGGAGAAGCGGCGCCCCGGCCCACCGGGAAGAAAGGCGCTGCCCCTCCCTCACCGCCCTCCTCCCCCCCCCCGGCTCCCCGCTCACCCGCAGGCCCGGCGGCGGCGAGGGAAGAGGCGGAGGGAAGGTGGCGGCGCGGGCCGGGCCTAGACAGCGGCGCTAAGGCGACGAGGCGGCGGCGGCCCCTCAGCAGCAGCCGCTCCGCGCCGCTCCGCTCCGCCCGGCCCCGCTGCGCCGACGACGCCTCTCGGCCGGGCCGGCGCCGCGCACCCGCCGCCGGCGAGGAGGCCCCGCAGACGGGAGCGCACGAGGGCCGGTCCGCCAGCCCCGGCAGCGCCTCCAGGCCGGCCGCCGCCGCCCCCCCCGCCCCCCCCGCCCCTGGCCCCACTCGCCGCCTCGCTCCGCCGCCGCGCCGCGCGCTGCCCGGGTCCTTCTCCCCCGCACAAGCTTGGCGGCGTCTGGCAAGCGGGCGCGCCCATTGGCCGCCGAACCGCGTGAGGTCAGGCGGCCTCCCCGCGCTATTGGCTCGATCCCGTGTGTGTACACACGCCGCCCGCCAATGCGCGGGGCGACGGCGAGGGGGGCGGGGCGGAAGGGCGGGGCCGGCCTAGACACGCGGCCGCCGCTTCCCCTCCGGGGCCCCGGGCGGGCGGCGAGGGCCAAGGGCCATCGGGTGCCGGCTGGCAGCGGGGGCAGGGCGCCGGTCCGCGCACGCTGACAGCTCCAGCTGGCCGCCCCTGCCCTCTCCGGCGCCGCCCTCCTGAGGCGGGGCGCTGCAGGTCGTTATAAAGTATATACAATGGGACGGCGCCGCAGCGTCTGCGGGCACAGGCCCTGCCGGGCTCCGCTTATCGGAGAGGAGCCGGCGGCCTGGGAATGCAAAGTTCAGCCCCGTCGCGGGTTTAGCCGCCTCAGGTGAGCGCCCGCCCCTGCCCTGGCGCGGAGGATGCAGCCGAGGGCCCGCGGCCTGGCGGCGGCGACCGGGAGGGAAAGGGCGAACCCCGGGCACGGTTTGCTCCGTTACCGTGCCCCACAGCGGCTCCGTGACTTCCCTCCCGTGAAACAAAGGGGCTCTTGGCGAACAAAGAGGGGACGGCGGTGGCGAGGGGCTACCGCGGGCCGCGCGACTCGGCCCCGGCGAGAGCCCGGCCACCGCCAGGAAACGGAGTCCCAGCTCCAGGGCCCGTTGTTGAAGCTTTAAAAAGTATTTGCTGTCTGCATGTCCCGGTCTTTTAAAAAAAAATGATTTCAACAAAGCAGGATTACGTATTTTTATAGACAGAATATGGACAGCAAACACTCCTGGAAGTAAAAAAAATAAAATCAGCACTAGTTCCATTCCAAGCAACAATGGAATGTTTGTTAAAGAAAGTCTCCTGTACAGCAAGGCACACATCCAAGATGGGCAGTAACCCATCTTTCACTACTCTGTAACACAAAGTCACCTTAATGCCACTAAGCAAACTGAGCAAAAGAAGGTTTACATGGACATAGAAACACTATTTATGTGTATGGTCTAGAGGCTTCTAAAACACAGAGTAGACCAAACATGTTAAACTTCTCTGTAAAGCAAGAAAAACACATTAAATGCTCTAGAAAGACACGTGTGAGAAACATCAAAAAACAGGTGTTCAGCCTGTAAAACAGAGTTCTTAAAGGACTAAGGAAAAAAACTAGTAAGCAAGAACCATGTTTACTTCAGTGGGATAGTTCACAACTGAAATCTAGCACGTGCCCAGGAATTTGCTGACTTTGTGGTTTTAGTTTCTTTTAATCCTGTATAAAATACTTTCATCACGTGCAATGAGACCTTTACCAATATTTGCAGTGTTATGCAAGATACCTTCATGAAAGCATGAAAAAAAAAAAAGGCAAACTATAGTGTATTCTCTTGGAGACCCCTCTAACAGGTAGAGTCAAACGGCTAATGTAAAGGCAACTGAGAAATGCCCTGACAGGCACAGAAGGCATATGCTGCCTTGAAGAAGGAAGCAAAACAGAAGCAAACCAGGTTGGCTGGTTTATTGCACTATTCAGTAAGTTACCTGAGCTAAACAAATACTTGAACTCAAACCCAGACTAAATAAAGACACTTATGCTTCAAATATCTCTTTTTAGTTCATTGGTTTATTTACTTTTCTGTAAGAAACACCAATGAACTGAAGTCAGATACTATAACTGATCATGAGCATGAAAAATCGGCATTTTAACTATTAAGGAAAGGAGAAAAAAACAGAAAAGGTCACTACTGTTGTTTGCGTTCAACAGCAAACTGCAGAATGAGATGACTATACATACCCACTATTGAGTTTGAAGCTGCTGCTGAAACAATGATCAGTTCGCATGAGGGCAAGTACGCCACTTCTGTAACGCTCTAAACCAATATACAGTCTTTCAGAACTTACACAAATCCCAAACTGTATCCCTGAATGAGGGCCGCACTGGAAAACATCTTGGAATTGTTTTTTTAGCCATGCTAAGGCATGGGTTTAGTGGCTTTTTACAGTAAAACCCGCACTGCAGGAAGTTCTCATGTCTCCTTCCAGAAAGGGTCAGTGGTCTAGCTTCAGAACAACATCTTTCTCCCTCTGGACAACCAGATCCCTTTCAGATCCTCCACCTTCCCCTTTCACAACACATCACTTTTCAACATTTGCTAGTTTCATTGCTTTCTTGCCAGCCCACAGCCCTTTGCTGTGATAACCTATACAGCCACTAACCCACAACAGTGCCCCCACCTCTTTTATCCTGCTGAACTTGCCCCTACTCCCTATAAAACCTTTAACTAAAAAGCTGCCCAACTTTTGGGTCAAAGCACTACCCTATTCCCCAACTCAACCTGCAGTACTGACATACTTGTTTGTTCTAAGAGGGGATCACATTGTTGTCTGTACTTTTTCACTTGGACCAGTAAGAGCACAAACCCTCTCTATTCCATGCCCCACTGACTGGCAAGAAATTATTTCTTACCTTTTTCCGCAAGGCTGCTGTTCAGCTCGTGCGCCCCTGTGCTGTGCCCTGACCATGGAAATAGCGGGACTAGCTGAAGGATCTTGCTACAGAGATTATACCAAAAAGAAGCTAGCAGGCTGAAACAGCAACTCAGTATTTTCCTTTTTTACTTTCTTCTGAGAGGGAAGCAAGTGTAAGTGCTGTTGTCAAAAACAGATGAGTGTGTCTGAATTAATTTTACATAAAATTAGCTGTTACAGGAGAGAAGAAAACACTACCTAAATGAAAACAGTACTCAAAAATCTTGGCAAAGTTCGTTACAGTGAGATTTTAAACATAGCTGACTTGATTCTCTTAGTTATGTAAGAAAACACATACAATGTCTGCCCAGTATTTTCAACTATCTGAAGACTATTTTATCTGCCCTTTCTCTTGACATGCAATAATTAATCCTATAATAGTGAGATCCCTCCAGCGTTAGAGGGATTTTTCATGCCATGTAGTCCCCATGTATATAAGACGACCACATGTCATTATGAATGATACAACTGCCAAACTGGTTTAGAAATTATCTACCATCAGCACCATGTGTATCTGGGAAGGCAGGATGCCCAGAGATCATTAACACATCTCTCAAATGGATTTCCAATCTTCACATGCCTGATGAAGTGCATTCCTACACAATCCTAAGTAAAACATTCACAGTCTCAACATGGTGATATCTCTTAAAATGATAAAACTCCAGACTAGTTAGTATTTATAATTTTTGTATTGTTACCTTTACTATCAAATATAAATAGCAAATGTAATAAATGTATCAAATGATAGCAAATGTAAAATTGTATATACTTTTCAAACTGATGAAAACCACCCCTGAGGCAAAAATCTAAACATAACTCAACAGGGCAGCAGCAAAAGTAGTCCTATTTTAAATAAAAGTTAGTATGAGTGAGGTTCTACAATGGTCTTAATGCCCTTCTGTGTAGCAAAAATTGACACAGCGAAGCACCTGTAAAAGTATATCTAATTGCTTAAAGCTCATTTCAAATTCATTATCAATTAACACGTACCACTTCAAGATATCAGCACAATAAAAATTTCCTGGGAAGATAAAGTCGATTTTTCTTGTAACAGATAAGCAAAAGAGCCTTAGTGATCAGTAACCAAACTCCTTCAAGATGTCTATTAGCCGGTTCAGCCTTTGGGCAACTACCCATCACAAGCTGTGGCAGATGCTCAAACCTGCAAAGGCTGCTCCGCCTTGGTAGACTTAAAGACACCCCTTGTTTATTTTAGACTTAGTCACTATTTGAACCTCTCCACAATAGAACATACAACTCCACAGATCATTTGAAAGGCTCGGGTACAGTAAGGCCTTTTTGCATCCTTTATTTGCAGTGAAGTTTATCTCCTGTAGATTTGAGGCTAGTGAAAGGGAAAGAGGTTAAATTTCCGACTTCATATTAAACAGTGACAGTGGTAAAGTTATCCGGAATAGGTCCCCTAGGACACTATCTAGAGCAAGAGGACTATATAATGTCTTCGGTATCTCCCATCTTTCTAACTGTGCTATGGCCAGGATGAAATCCACCACCAGGTAAAGGTGCAGTGAAAAGGCCCAGAGCTCGCTGAGCTACCTTCAGCAAAGTGATTTGAACAGAATCAGATTCAGGTCCCATTACAGCTCCATCTGGGAACACTGTGGGAACCCTAATCAAGCCTAGCAAAACCACAAAACTATTAACTTAACATAGATAATGGCACCTCCATCAAGACAGTAACAGGTGGACATTATCCCTAGGCAGACTGTGATGAAACTGAACTCCTTCAGTGAGAACAAAGTGTAGAAACCAGTGACTGAGGCCACAAACTTCTGCTCCAAATGCCAGACTGAAAGCCTTTTTGTTTGGTCTAGTAGAACCTTCTTGCCAATAAGCATTTTCTTTAGCGGTGAGGTTGAGATGACAGAGAAAATCACAAGCTGAACATGGGTGTTGAAGCAAAGCAACTGTTCCATATATCCTGTAACTACAGGTTCTTACCTTACAGGAGGAGGAGGAGTGGAGGGAACCTCATCAATGGACTTTGTATTAGTCTTGGCACCTGTACAGCCACATTTTTTGGTCCAAAAAGAGGAAAAAAAATGAAGTACCTGTAGAGCTATCAACCACATTAGATTGTATAGTCTGCCATATTACTAGAAATGAGCAGACCTGTTTCTGAACTTCAGGTTCAGGATTCCCATTAAAGTAGGTTTAGGAGAAAATGGTCTCTGCAAGGATACCCAGAGGAAAAAAAAAAAAAAACAACAACGTGCCAAGATGTAGCACAGGTTGAAGGACAGAAAGTAACAGAAGAATGAGAAAAACGGTATATGTTAAGCTAAGGGTGACAGACAACTGAGGTCTAGTTTGAAGAACACAGCTAGAGTAGATGCTCCAACTCATGGCAGATGACTGTGAAGGAAACTGAGGGAATGGTGTATGGTTTGACCTTCCATGATTCAACACGAGAAAAAGTGAATGGTAGTTCTTTGTCCCTCTTCAATAATGTTACATCTATAAACATTTCTTGTCTCCAGAGTCTATGGAGCACAATAACCCACAGCGTGAATTTGATACTATTCTGAAATGAAAATGTTTAATATTTTACATTTTTGAAACTGATTTACACATAATCCTGAGAAAATTAGAGTAATTTAAGATTAGTGATAAACAAATACATAAGAATAATTAACTACACATTTATTTGATTATAATTTATTTAAAAGTATAAAAGTAATTCATTGCTTCAAAAATAGACTTTTGACTCCCTTTTAACTAACAACAATAAGATTTAACAATGGGCTTGAAAATACTAATGTTACAGATTTTTACAAGTTAGATAGCGTACCTGTAACTACTGTTAATGTACTTGTATTAGCCATGCCAGATAATAAAATTTTTGGTCTTTATAAAATTTAAACAATTTGAGCTACAAGCTAGCTAGGAACCATCAGGTACAAAAATCCTGGAATTTTATTTTTTTAAAATGGAGTACTGAAAGCTTATTTGCTTTTGTATTTCATCTTAATTTACTGCACAAAAATGTCATCAGAGACCTGGGTTAAATGCTTCCTTCGAAAGTCAACCAAAAGGTGGGTAACAGGCTACTAATGAGAACATATCTTTGTACGCAATCAAGTTCATCGCAACTCACCCCCCAACAATCATTTTACGTTTCTTAGAAATGCCTAGGGAAGTATATGTGCCTTTTACCCTCCCTTGATGATTAACATACCGAAGATTTTAAAGATCAGAAGGGAGGCGAGTTCCTCAGTAGAAAACCCATCATAGGAAAAAACTCCCCATATCTAGTATGCAGTAGGATTCAAGCAGCTGGGCCACCCAAGGGAGGTCACTGAAGGGACACAAATGCTGCAGCTGGCCCACAGCTGTCATAGGGATGATATGAAGGTTCATTATGGTATGGTAAGTAACCTAGCAGCCGGAGGGTAATAAATTTCAGTTATGGCCTTTACTGTCCTTTTAATGTCAAGGTTTTTATAAATAAGAATTAAAAATTTGTAATTCTTCTATAATTAAAATGCCAATTTCTATCAGTGCAGGGAGCGCTTCATTGCTTGTAGCCAGATACCCATAGCAGGTTTGTATTCCTCCGAGTCCTTCTGGGGCTCAAAAATTGCTTCTATTCGCCTTAGCTTCTTTAGTTGCTCTTTGTCAGTCCAAAATCCTATGAAGAGAAAGTTCATTCTCAAGCTCAACTGCAAATATGTTATTTTTAAGTTGTTTTAATTTATTTCCAAGAGATCCAAAGAAGAAACACAGTAAGAAATCATTACAGCTTTTCTTTACTCAACCAACAACTTTCTCAGAGGGAAGCATATTTTTAACATTGTGAAACTCCTTTCCAATAGCATCCACTTGTTTGGAATCCTGACAACAGCACATCTGCTTAACTGGGATGGTGTCCAAGGAATAGCTCTGGTGTGCTGAAGTTCCCTTTGGTTTCATCCACACCGTGCTTTCAGCTGCCAGGTCCCTCTCAAAGAAGAAGGGCCACAGAAACAAAGACTTTGCTCCAGTTGCTTCCCTACTGTCTTAAAAATTGCATAAATGTCAGAAAACAGCTGGAATTACGTATTCAGATTAATTTACGTTATTGAATCATTCTTGTCTGTCAAGGGCTGCAGCTTTCTTACAGTTTTAGTTGCTGAATAAGTCTTACCTGAGCCTATAGTTTTTACCTTCCAGTTGTGTTTACATATCAAAGCAATTTAATTAAGTTAATGGAAATATATTTTGTAGGTGTGTATTAAGTGAAACCATTGACAGTTTGTAGTTTTAAGTCTGGTTAATTATACACAACAATTCTGTGTGAGTAGAGCTGGATTTTTTTTTCCCTGTTAGTAATTTATTTTGTACTTCCATTGCATTTATTTCTGTGAAAACCTTAAAGAATAAAGACTCAGTTCACAGATGACAGGAAACAGCTTCGGTAGGAATGACACGGCTGCTTCCTTGTCACGTGCTCCATCCCCACTGAGCACCGCGCTCTGGGCAGCATGTACGTGGGAAGGGATGCAGCAAGACTGGGTTCACCTCTTCCTTCTCCAGTAGGAGAAGCGTACTGGTGTAGGGTACACTCCTAAGTGTAAATGAATCTTACAAACATATATGCAGATACTTTTCACATTAAACTCGCTGTCGCTATTCATTTATGTAAAACTAAACAGGCATATAACTGCTCAGCAAGTTGGGACATGGTGTTAGAAATACAAATAAGGTCCTTGATTTGGTTGGTGCATGACATTATTTGTTTCTTTGGTCCATCAAATATAAGTATGTGGGTAACAAAGCACTATACGGAGAAACATAAGCACTGCTTACCTTGGATTCCCACAAAAATGTCTAACGTTTGGGGAGTTTTTACAATTATTTGAAGTTATGCACTTTTTTTTTTCCCACATTTTTTTTCTTATTTACAAACATGCATTATGAAGGGAAAACCAAAACCCTTCTAAACATATACATACCTGAAGCAAGGCCTGCTAGAAAAGCTGCACCGAGACTAGACATGTCTGCATTTGCAGGTTTTTCTATTTTCTTATTAATTAAATCTGAAGTCATCTGCATGACAAAACTATTATTACTGACACCTCCATCAGCTCTATAGGGAGAAGGGAAGAAAAAGTTGAAAGAAAAAATGCATTTAATTCAAATGCTTATCACAAAATTTCAGAAAACAACTTCTGGGGTTTCACACCTATGCAAAAATCTTGCTGTTGCTCATGCACAAATGCATTTTCATTTTATGGGTAAATTTAGAGGCCAGAACAAGGTGCCTAGACAAAAAAAATAAATAAAAAAAGCCTATAAACTAGGGGAGGAATGGTAGACAGACAGGGACACCGGACAGACACATTATCAGAAGCTTTGAAAGCTCTGTCTTCTAAAACTATACATCACCCTGGTTGAAATGTTGGGGTTTATAATGGAACCTTCACATAGTTATCATCACAACATGACAATATTCAAAGCCATTACATTAAACAAATCCTTTCAAGTCTTCTCAGATCTGGAAAAGTACTTTTTTCATTACCCAAGCCACAACACTACCTAATCTTTGTACTAGTCAGTTAAAATGCCTTCACAGTTGCTTCTTTTTGTGAGGAAGATGAGAATGAACTTTCCATCTATCTATTTTCCTAATTGCATGGGGAAAACTAGACCTTACCAATGCCGATCTTTAATTATCTGAGAATGATTACTAGTGGTGCAAAGTAATCACTCTTGCAAACAAAAAAATAACTGTAATAAAAAGCAATCTTTGAGTTGTCCTAGATTGGTTCGTTATGCTGGTGGACTCCAATACCAGCCAGGTATGGAGCTGTCGTTTTATCAAACGTGGTGCAGTAAAGACACCTACTACTTATTACTATAGAAGGTGTTGGATAAGAAAACTTAATTGTTGCTTAGAAATCTTCAATTCAAATACTCCAGCTGAAATATTCTATACTACGTGCTGCATCAGAAAACTTTTACATAAATGTTTTGGCTGTTTCTGAAAGTAGTATCAGGAGACACTGCCTGACTGGTGATGTTACAGGGCTTTGGCTTGTTTCTACATACAGTTAAGCAGGGTTACCACCTCTACGCTACAGCATAAACACCTTTAACTGACAAAGTCACTTTCTTAATGCCAGTGACATGCATTTTACTACTTCTGCAAAAATTAAGACAACCATTTGATTCAGTTACAAGGGGAAAAAAAGAAAGAAAATTTCCAAATACTCAAGTTTTACATTCAGCTAAATTTTGCTGCTAGATACTTTGAAGATCCAATCCGTACAGTACATCTTCTAGCTCAAAGCTCCTACATGCCATCTGACCGGGGACCTGCTATTTCACAGAACAAGTAAGGAGGTGACATTCCAGGACTCCAGGGACCACCAGGATCATCCTTGTAAAGGCTGCCGCAGACTGCTACAACAACAGGACACAAGGACGAAAACTGAGGGTTCCTGCTCTGTGCTTTCCTTGATGTTGTTGAGACAAGCAAAGAGAAATAATAGGAATGTAGAGGACTAATGAAAACAATTACTTTGTAGGAACCAGAGACAAGGAAGAAAGAAGGGATACAGGACAATAGCTAAAAAGGGAATGAAAATATTTCTGGGATAAAAACAACAATAAAAAAAAAAATCAAAGGTAATGGAGAGATACTAAAGATGTGCAGACAAAAGGATGGGAGAGCAGCTTACAACCCTACTGAAAAACACACTAAGTGTATCTCATTATCGTCTCATGCTTAATCCACAAGCTGAATTGCTGCTAATCTTAGGTAACTATTACAGTCACTATACGAAACAGTAATCTTATATTAATAAAACAGAACATGATCACACAATTTAAAGTTGACATTACAGTGTAAATGGGATCAGAATTCTAGTGTTCCCCAGGCAGTACTTCTACACTTTCCATTTTTCAGTTTCATTGAAATGTCATCAAATTTTGGATGTAATTTTCTGTGTAAAAAAGCCTCATAAAGAATCAAAAATTTCAATACTTTTCATCTCCTCTTCGTTAAACACCCAAGCCTGTCTTGTTCCTTCACCTTTGCCTACTCTTTCCCAGTATGTGATGGAAGACAGACACTTTTACCTTCCCCCACTTTGTACTTTCACTTTTCTTCCACTACTCAGAAGTCTGATTTCTCAGCTGTCTACATGCCTGACAGTCTTCTCCTTCCTTCACACTGGTATCAAGTAAAAAGCCACAAGAGGGACAGGAATGCTCTCCTCTCTCTTCTTGACTGTGGTATCACGGTGACCCCTGGCTGCCAGAAGGAGAAATTTTGGAGAGCTTTCTCAGCATGACTTGGAGTCTCAGGGCTTGAGGCTCTAAGGCAACTGGTGCGTCCAAATGGAGTACCTACCGAAATGTACAGCCTAAGTTTTTCAGCAACTCATAATTCAGATATATTTTTCCAAGACGTTGTGAAAAGCATATTCTAGGGATCACTAGGGTTAACTCGCAAATTTGATTTTCTTCTTCAGAGACTGAAGCAAAACCAATGTCTTAACAATTGGATTGTAATAATATTCTTCCTCTTTCCCTCACAAATAGAGCCAGTTTTAACTGACGTCTTAAAAAAAATATTCAGTCTGCAAAAGACTCAGCACAAAAAGAATTCAGTATCAAAGAATGATAATAAAGCATAGAATGACCTCTGTAGAAGGCATTGCTATATACACTCTAGTGCTACCTGAAAACATGAATTTGTTTTTTTAAAAAAAAAAAAAAAAAAAAAATTAGAGCAATTCATTACTTACCTACTGACAATCACCAATGCCAATGGTTTAATAACTGTCCATTTCCATGGCTAGTCTCTACTGCCACTCTTAAAGTTACATTAACATTTGACTTGGTAGTCATCCATTTCTTAGCAGCAGAATTTTTACAGTAAGATTAAACACATAACGAAGTTCACATCTATTTAAATCAAACTCCCATGTATCAAATTTAAGAGTTACATGGAACTTACCGAATAGTTTGAAGAGGAAGGCGTACCGTCTTCACAATCATATCATAAAGCTGTTTGTTTCTTTAAAAAAATATTTAGTTGAATTAAGCATTATATATTCCATAAAGTGTTTCCAGTATCTACATAGCCAGAAAATAAAATACAAGGCAAAAAATGCCTCAGTTGTGTCAGAACTGCTGCAATAGCTAACAAGTTTCCGAAATGCATAAATAAATTATAAAAACAAAACAAAACAGAAACTGGTCTTTGTTATACGTCATTACAAAGGCACAAGTATGGCTAAATCATGGCCCATTCTATAGCAAGTCACTGTAGGAAGTACATTTATTCCCACCTGAAACAGACGATAGGTTTCTACAGACAAGATGCAATTATTGACATAACAAGGGGTTTAGAGCAAGGAAAGTAGGCTGACAGAGGGTTAATCTGAGTTTATCCAGCTGTTCTTTAAAGACAACCTCTGAAGGCTGTAAGCTTGACTTGTTCTGAAACCATTTCATTTAATGGGAGAAAATCTAAACACAAAAGATCTCTGCCCTTTTCTAGTTAGGTATTTGAATGAGATGAGATTCTCAACATCCCTGTTTTCAAGAGACCCATGCTTCAGTTCAGGAATTACTGCATCTAACGTGTGCCCAAAGCAGGGCTGGTGACTAGATGGAAGGAATCGTACCAGTGTTCCCTAACTGGTCACAATGCAGTGTGAGCCAGGCTCAAACCATATTCAACTTGAGTTCAAGGCAGGCTGGGCAGGTTTGCAAGGAGGAACCAACCTGTTCCATAGCCACCTACTGTTGTGATACAGCAACTAGCAGTAGTATCTCCAACCTTGACAGTTAGATCTGGAAGTTGTTATCCCTTCACACCTTTAAAGATGTTTAAAGTGCCTATTACTACGTTTTATAAAACACCAAAAATTAAAACTTTAGACAAAGAGACAATAGAAAACTTCCAGCTTCAGGGATACTTTAAACACAGCTGGAGTGGGCTACATCTTCTGACAAAACACTATAAGGAGAGTGAGGACAAAGTTTAAACAGAAAACGTTTTTAGAACATGTAGAAAACAACATAATTTAAGGATCCATATATGGTTACTTAATAACAAAAACTCAACTAATAAATATACACAAGTTTATTTGTAAGGTGTTAAAGAAGAATGCAAGTAAAACTCCTTTTCAATGTAACAGTGATGGTAACAGTATATTTCACAAACTGCAGAAGTCCATGTATGCATTTAACACTGCTAGTCAAAATAAAAGCAAACATAAGAAAATAGAAGCAAGATAATTAAGTAAGCAGTACCTGAAAGCTACAGATTCCAATATGGCTCGTACAAGATGGTTTCTGGTCGTGGAAGGTTTGAGCCCCATGAAAGAGGCACACAAATATGGGTCATTCACAGAAATCTGCAGAAAAGATTTCACCATGAGTTCAGTGAATTGTATTTGTAGGCTTTTGAGAAAGGAGTCAAATAGTAAGGAAAAAAATAACTTACGACAATTACAGGCAGCATAGTGAAAGAAGAAAATTGAAAACAATATGTAAGATGTAGATAGTGTTATTTTAGCTAACTCAGTGAACAGTTTAAATAGCTTCTTTCAACAGGAAAAACGTTTAAGTGACTTCTTCCAAATCTGAAATACTAAATAACACTAATCTGTATGACTTCCCTTTAAAATACACATAGTATACACTTTAAGTGTCTAGGACAGGCTGTTCTCTAGCAAGATTTCACGAACACACTTTTTTTTTTTTTTTAAACACTCCTGAACTGGTGAAAAAAAGATGAACTGACTTTTTTTAAAAGTAACACACTGAAAAAGATGGTAATACTTTTTATTACTTTATACAACAGCCTGTTTTCAGTGACACTGATAAACAGAGTCCAACTGAAATTCTAATGGTCACTAAGTTGTCTGGTTTTTTTTTTTGCCGGAGAACCAGGGGATTAATTGATGAATCTCCTCTCCACCTCTCTGATAAACTTTTTCACAAAATATTAGTTTGCTGGTCCATACCTGGTTTGTAACAATGTTAAATCTTATTTTCAGTGTAGACAGTCATTTTTAAATTGAAACAATCCTTTCCAGTTGTACTGTGCCAAATATCAATTATGACAACACTTAACAGTAGTTTGAATTTCATGCTTATAAAATATATACACACATATTTATAAAGTAAATTAAGAAAATGCTAACATGTTAAAAAAAAATACATATGGATAGGTACATACAGCCAAAAGGAAAACTGCCATTTTGCAAAAGTTCCTAAATAGAAGATACTTCTGTATTACAGTAAAAAAAAAAAAAAATTAAAAAATTCTTTTTTTTCCATATACAGGTACCCTTTCCATTCTAAGAATAGAACTACTTGTCCAGCCCAGTAGCATAATAAAGATGTAGGCTTCCAAGTTTACAGATTTTCATATACAAGATAATAAAATAAAAAGCATAGACTCATATTCCACATAAGGGTGAGCATCTTGAAAGAATCAATTGTTACAAAAAAGAAAAAAGTAGCAGTGCATATATACACACACACACACTCCCCCCAATGAAGAGTCCTAAGTTTCTGCTGTTACTACTAACCACAGCAAATTAAACCTGGAAACCCATGTTTCTAGCAGAATGATTAAGAGGAAAAATGACTAATGCACATGTTCACTCAATTTCAACTATACTTTCGCAACGATGCTCCTCTCAGTGCACTTCATCACAGCAGTAGAATCCAGTAAGAAAGACACTTGTTCTTATTGCCTCAATATAGACGGGTAGAGAAACACTTTGTGTAAGAAGTCAACATATGGGCTTCATAAGAACCCTCCCTAACCACTATCATTGTGAGGTCTGAGAAACACTACCATACAATCAATTTGTGTTACCACCTAGCCAGTGAAGCTAAGCAGACACATGACAGTCCCAGAACTGTTCAACTCTGTTCACATCCCTTTTCATACCATTTAATCCACTCACTTTATAAACTGATATAGATTCTGTTACTGTGAATCTACTAGCTAAGCACCTTCCACTGAAATAAGCAAGGCTTTTAAAAGGCAAAAAGAAATTCACATTTGTGAATATTATTAGTGGTAACTAGATGTCACAGTTAAAGAGAAATCCATTCAGTTTTCTAAGTACAGCTTCTAAATCTGGGCTGCGAGTATTAGAATTAGGGAAAAAGAGACTGAATCAGCGTTTACCAAGAAGCTCACTGGGGTTCCTTCTGGAGACAGTGTCAAGAAAGCAAGGGGGAGACAAAGCCACAAAGCAAAACAAAAACCAACCAAAAAAAGAGGTTTTACCAACATCTCTAGAACTTGAATATTAATGGAATTAAAGGTTCAAAAATGATTCAGACTAACATTTATATACCTCAGGATTCCTGTCTGCAAATATTGAAATTTGGCATGGCTCAACATTTGCTTATTGACAGCACAATTACTCACAGTAAAGGCTAAATGGAAGCATCTGAGCATAATCAAGCTTTATACTCCTAAAAATAATTATTAGGTCAGCTGTTTGAGAGAAGGTAGATCAGCTACTTGCAGAAGAAATGAAATTTTTCTTTGCCTTGTTCCATTAATATATAGGCCTTACACAAAGGTAAGGTTAAAAATGTTAAATTTCTTTAGAAAAAACACTAGTCCTGGGAATGATCAAACCAAGTATGGTAGACCAATGAAGATTAAAATAAAACACACTTTTGGACCAACACAGAGAGATAAGCTGTCAAAAACATTCCGAGTAGCTCTAAAAATGTATGTACTCAAACTAACAAATTACTATCTAAGACTTCTAAGAGAAAAGAGAAGGTGGTGATTTTTGAGAAAAAGAAAAAAAAAGGAGAGAAACAATATTATTTCATTTTAATGGCTTTTCTTTGTTTGGGTAACACAATAACTTTTGAACACTTGACAGGTTCAAACATATGTCTATTCATCAAAGAACCAGCTGATGGCAGACATTCAACACCCATAGCACAGCAACAGTTTTCCCTTCATCTTGCCTGGTCCATCCATCCAATACAGTTTATAATGCTAATATTCCAAATGACAACTTGGAGACCAGGGCTACACCACAGAGTTTCTCCTGGACAGCAATATTGAATAGAAAAACAAAGTTTTGTGGAGACATGGATATTTTCATATTGACAAATGACATGCTACTGAAAGCGTGCTTTAGTCAGATTATCTCATATTGCTTAGGAAAGTGGCATAACTAGACGAAAAAGTTTTGGGGCTCTGCACAGTCCCTAAGCTAGCAATGGCCACATGAGCAAATCATTCTGTATGAAGGTTTGACTAAGAGCTCTCACTTGCAGCTCTGTCGTATTTTGAGGTGACAAATTATAAACTATTATTACCAACTGTCAAACCCATAGTGGAAGCAACTGCTTTGTAGCTGAATAGGCAGTATGTCAGCTCCCAAGCTATCACAGTTTGTCATTTAACACGATGTATTAACTGGAATTCCCATAAATTCCAATCCAGACTAATACGCTAGACTGAACTGCAGTATCAATATCACCCTCATTGCTGCCTCTGCACAGGGACAGTAACTCACATCTGTAATGGAACTCAAGAGGGATCATGAATCAGAGGTGGAAAGGACAGACACGAAGATACACAAGTCTCTAGTGTAAAGCAGAAAGAACACAGAGCTTCTGTCCCAGACGGCATCAAGTAATTGCAGGAAGTTCCTCAAATAGAGAGGAAGGTAAAAGCAATCTACTGGGAAATGGAGGGGATTAAAGTGGAGACGAAATGCCAGGAACTCCTTACTATACACACTGTGCTCAGCAACAAGGCACAAACCCTATTTTAAAGGGAAAAATCAAATTCAGATTAAAATCTGGATATCAAAGAAGTATCTAAATATTACTGTCTTTGCTTTTCATAACACCAGGATTTGCCATCTTGCTCATATTTAAGTACAGTTAAGTATTCTGATGAATTGCAACCTGCATCTTGAAAAGAGGCAGAATAAAATGAATTATTTTAGAACAGTGCTTAGCACGTGGCAGAAAAGCTACAGGATAAGTTTCCACCTCTGTAGGCACTGCCTGAGACACTGTGGGCAAGCCATTTAGTTTATCTGTCCCCCAGGTCTCCATCTGTAAAATGGAAGTAATTTTCCTATTTTGTAGGGGTTTTCTCATGGCGGGGAGTGTAGCGTTTAAGCATTCTCATATGATGGTGATCTTCATATGTTGTGGTGAGGGACAGAGAATAAGAACCTGAGTAGTACAGAATAAATACTGTGATAAGATGAACATTACTATATTTAAACATGTAAAATTTAAAATTTTAACTGTGTTATTAAAAATATATTCTCAGTTACATTAATAACAATAATTTTACCTGAAAACCTGGAACAAAACAAACGCCTTGAGAATCAACAATACTCCGTGCCATTTTTTCTGTTTCATCTACATTGGTGAAAAGATCTGTAAAGATGCATAAGTCATATGCTTTTATTATTTACTTCAATGTCTTCATATATTACTAACAGACAAAAATCTAGAGTTAGACTATTTCCTTTCGTAATGTTCTCGGAATACGTATTCCAGGGGAAATGTTCACTTCTCCTGTATTTCATGTCCATCAGTCACGTTAAAAAGAATAAAATCCTATTCAGATGAACAGGATTTAACAGATAAGAGAGGATCCTTTTACGCTATAGTCTTTTAATCTTCACATCCTATAAGAGGTCATTTGCTTTCCAAATAGACATAAATGGGAACTGAGCTAACAATGGCACCCTAAGTATGCTAAAAACCTAGATTTGCAAAGCATGAAAAAAGTTTTTCCTCCCAAAGACGTTGTTATTGTCAGCCCAAGCACCAAATTACTACAGAGTTCTGGAATCCTGTGGTGAGCTACACTTCAGGAAAACGTTTCCCAGGTAACCCGAAGTTTGAGACACTAAATTCCTTTTTTGCACTCCAGTGTACCAAATTTCTAAAGTAAACCAAGTAGTTTATCAGAATACTCAGAAATGTTGTCCTATGAACAATCAGTGGTTTTGAACATCAACTATTAAAGAGATAGTATTTTTCTTTTATTAGTATTAGTCTTTTATTAACCTGGAACACAAGTCTTTTCATTACATAACAGTCACAGCCAAAAGGCACATTACTTCTATGTGCAACAACATACACAACACCTTTACATTTAAAAATAAAGTTCTTCACATTATTTTCATATAACTCAACCCTGTTATTAATTCTGAGATGTACAGCTAGAGATCTCTCAAAAGCATTACAACGACTATTTGTGGAACACTGCCTTTACAATCATGCTACCTAGACTTAATCGGTACTCTGTGCTTCTCCTCAACTGAAAATTCAAGTCCAAATAGCCTAAAAACAGCACACATCTAACTGTAGACAGGTCTCCTTTACAACATTTCTATTCAAGTCTGGATACCAGGTTAAAAAACAAAAACCAAAAGAAGGCATCAGAAAGTTTGTCATGCTCAAGAGAAAGCAAGCAAGGAGTAAAATGTTTTCAGGAAAATAAAAGCCAACATAGGTAGGAGGGTGGGAGAGGCGGATTCTGATGAGATGATTGTGCAAATCAAACTCCCTGCAGTAAACACACTTAGCAGAGAACCTACTAATGAGACTGTGCGTTTTCCACTGTCCAAAACATGTGGGTTAGTTTCTTCAATTACGGGTAATAAAACCAAGCCCAATAACATAACTGAAACCCCATAAACCAGTTTCTTAAGTAGTAACATATTTTACCCTCTATAAAATTAAAGAACTACTTACTTATATCCTGAGCCCATCTTATGGCAGTGCCAATGTCTGACATACAGCCTTCAGTTAAATAAACAACTTCTTCCCCAATCTTCCAACCAATCAGTGGATACAGACCTTAATTATTTTCCATGAAACAAAACAAAATACATAGGTAAATTGATTTTTTCCAGAAAAACATATACAAGCACCCTCCACAGTAAACCCAACCAAAAAAAAAAAAAAGGTAGTTTTTATTCAATTCCTTTGCAGAATTAAAGCTAAAAAAACATCACTCAGAGGTTAAACATTGAATAAAAATTTAGTAATCGAATTACAAGAAACTCTAAGAACAGTTTGTTAAACCAAAGTTAACCTAAAAAAAAATTCACTATCAAATTACAAAAAAAAACCCCAAACCTCTAAGCTAAAGAGAAGAGCTATCTGCACTTTTTTTTTTTAAATTATAAGATATTGTATACACTTAAAAATTTATCAACATTTACCTATTTGTTTTCAATCTATCTATTTTTCACCAATGGTTTTAAAAAGTCAGAATTTACTTCCCCAAAACATAAAACATGAAGGCTGGGATTTCAGATGGAAAGCACAAACACTAAAAACAGACATTCACCAAAAAAAAAAAGGCAACACAAACTTAGAACACAGATCATATTTACAGAAGAGGATGAAAGTGATATACTTTTTTATTGCTTTTTCAATATGCAATGCTTCCTCACATAAAAGGCAAAAAAGTAACCAAGTTTCACAATTTGCCCATCCTTGTCCCCAACAAAGGCTACTACCAGTTAACTACAGCGTTTTACCTGTATGTTTGCCTAATACAAACAAAAGAAACATCCAAACTCATTAAAAAAATATTTGGTGACATACTTTGTCTCTAACTACAAAAGATTAGCACTTCTACGGTTTACATGATGGGATTTGCAGGAAGTTATGATTTCCACCAAATAGTTTTGGCTTTGCAATGACTCCAAAAAAAAATTCAATGACTGAAATTTTTTTTACTTATCTCTCAGAAGCAGGGCAGAAATACATAGAGCAAACACTGTTAGTTTATTTGTACAGCATCTTTCAAAGATTTGTCTGCTTGAAGATACTATTACATTAGAAATAAACAGCTAATAATGAGGATAAACCTGATGATTTGCTCTCCCCTTTGCTCCCCTCTCCATCCCCCCGATATGTTGAAACCTTAACAAAGAAAAGAGAGACATACTACTTAAAACTGCCAGTGTGAACACAAAGACCCTCTTGTTTGATATCTGTATTAGCAAGGACATAGCACAAAAGTCCTGCAGAATACTGCTTTTAATGCTAAAGCAAAAAGACTTTGTTATCTAGCTGAACAGTAGATGTTCTCTAGCACTGCAGCTCAACAAATGGTTTGTGAGGTCACTCGATAAGAACCTAAGCGTTCAGTGGCCATTGCAATAAAAACTTCACCCAACCCAAGTACCGTAACTGTGGGAGTGAAAAAAAGTACCCAGATCTTATGGGACACTGGTCAGGACTTGGAGATCATGGGTAACGCAACAAAGGTAAAAGAGTCCCAATAACTATAGGACCAGAAAAGCACCAGAAGGATCTAGAGAGTCTCTCCGGTTTCTCAAGGTGACTTTGCTGATATAATCAGTGTCTCTCACAGAATCATCTTCAGTTTGCTTACCTGTGTCCAAAAAAGTGGCATGGTAGTACTAGCGCAACTGTAGAAACTTGGTTAGTGCCGGAGGCACCCTGGTGCTTACAAGGGAAAGCAATTAGCAGTACCTATTTAGACTAAAGTTTGTATTTGACTCCTGAAAGGAAAAGGTGATATACGTATCTCCAGATCCTTGGTGCAGGTCTCCCTTACAATCTTTACTTTCTACTAAAGGTGAAGCTGCCAAGCAGCAAGACCAAACAATTCATTGAGCCAAAAGTCCTAGAGAAGGACAGTTAATTAGGAACAGAGAAGTCCATCAGGTGGCCTTCCTAAAGATGCTCACACCAGAAACTCTAGTAGTGTAAAACCACCTACCTCTAAGGAACGGATCAACATGACACTTGGCACGACCACAGTTCTTATGAACTCTCAGACTGCCAGAGAGGTAGAATTAAAATCTGTACAACACGTTTCCGCCACTGAATTGTGAGAAGTGCTGTTCTCAAAGGACCTTTTTTTTTTTTTTTTAAAACTGTCATATATAGCAACTAAATGTAGATGAGAAACTAGAACAGCAGCTAATGAACAGCTTGCACAAGGATGCTGCAGGGATTCATCTTGCAGTCTTAAATACCTATGTCAGCTTTAAAGATTGGACACATTACATTTCATGCCCAGGGCACTGAGAAAACTAGACACCTAAATTGTCCTACTAACCATACTACACATCAGCCAAAGAACACAGGGGAAAATAATTTTAATATAAATAACGGCCTAAAGCAGTAAAAGTTTCACAGCATTGCCTTAAAGATTTCAACTCCTATCAGATCAAAACAGCCATATATTTTCTTTAAAAAAAAAAAAAAAGGAAAAACCTTACAGTGTGTTTTTGCTATTACATTTCCACAGACTACATATGTCTGATTTCTTAACTAAAAATATCATCATAATGACATCATTCATTAGCCTAAAAAGCATTTGTATTCATAGCGAATTCAGTGTCCATGCTATTGAGTTTTGACACATCTCCTGTATTTGCCAAGGCCTTTCCAGACTTTAGCTGGTAAAAGTCTCCTCAGCACGCTGCTGTCCTCCCTCCTCAGCCCCACCCCTCCCATTTTAAACTGTAGGCTTCCTGAAATTAGTAACTCTTTAAAAATATGACAGAGAGAGACTGTGCAGGCAAATTTACTTCAGTATTGTCTGTTGCTCTCTTGACAAATATTCATCTATGGTAAATTAACAAGCTTGACAGACCACAAATGTTCGTAACAACAAAGTTTTAAAAATTAAAAACACATTGGGGAGCCCATTTCTAGTATTTTGAAAGAAAACTCATAATTGCTAATCCTGCATTATCTCACTGCAGGTACTTTAAAGCATAATGGCTCAAGAGGAGGAATTTACAGTGATCCACTGCAACATTTTGATGTGAGAAGCCAGAGGACCAATTCCCTTTTTCTCCATTCCTGCACTGTATTATAATACTGCTAGGAAGACAAACAGGTTAAAAAAAAAAAAAAGAGAGGAGGGATGCAGGTAGCAGACATAATTACTAGTGATGTTACTTAAATTCTCTTCTTGAGAAGCATATTTCAGGATAACCAAGATCTACGTTTCTAATGAAAAATTTCCAGTCTTCTGTTCTGAAAACGCTTTCAAGCTGTTTTTTCTACAGCTAAAGACAGAAGGAAAAGCAAAGCCCCATTTTATCTCTGTTTGTACCTCATCATTAACAGCTGTCACGTAACATGAAATACTCTAAACCAAAATTTCACTATCTTACCTCTCCGTGATGCAAAGAGATGCTCTCCAGTATTCACATTCCAGAAACCACCTGTTCCCATGGTCAGTTTAACATCTCCTGGGTGAAAGCAGCACTCTCCAAACATAGCTGACTGCTGGTCAGCTACCTGCCGTAGGTACCAACACAAACAACATGACAAGTTAGCTACCAGCTACCAATCTACAATGCTGCTGGACTTCAAAATATTGCAAACGCTTCAGAGTTCTGAACACAAATAACCATTCAGAAAGGAACTGAGCATTAAGAGAGGACTCATATACAATTTCTTAAGTATTTTCAGGCCATTTCAACAGTCAGATTCATCACTAGAATCAAATTACACCAGGTTTGGACATAATGTGAAGGTCTGTAGTATTGCTTGCAATACTGGAAAATGTGTTACAGAAACAAAAGAAATATTTTATGTTTTGGTATTTGACAAGGATAAATGGGGCGTTTGCAATCCCAGGAAGCAGAACAGACTCGCTTGGCTTGAATTCCTCTTCCTCCAAATGCAAAGTTGAAGTTTTCATGTCTCACCTTCCTTTTTCTCTGCTGTCCCTCCTGTACCAAATTATTCCACACACAGTTTTTCAACAATGATGATGGTTCTTAAATGCATTTACTTATGCTTGTGCCTTGGCCAAACAGTAAATTTACAAATAATTTGAGTCTAAAATTCTTTAAAAATAGTAGGAGAAATTCATGTTAGCTAGATGACATTTTTTCCATGTAGCTCAATTCAAGCAGATTTTTCTGCAAGTCATCACTTCACAAAAATAATGGTGTTTTTTTTATCCAAATCCTAACTACTGAGGCGAGAACATGTTCTTCTCCATTTATGTTTACTGAAAAAAGAAATAAAAGTTGCCACAAGTGGATCTGTTAACAAATAAGCTCACATTTTTGTGGAGTCTTACTGAAGTCAAGCCAGGATGGAAGCCATTGCACAACTTTATGTGAAAAACTAATTTTAAAGCCAGAGAGAGACGCTACCAGAGCCTAGAGCAGAACCAAGCTCTGTTAAGCTCTATGTTCAGTGCTTAATAATTTTGTCATCTAACTTTACTGGACCTCAACCTTTAGAAATCCCTTCTTGTTCCTCTCTCCTCTTTTCCCCCTAAGGTTGCAAACTGAGTTTTTGGACAAAAATTCAACAACCAATTCTAATGTAGTTAAGTTGTAGAGAAGGAAGAGAGAATACTTACTAAACAAGCAAGTATTAAATCCAAGCTAGATAAAAAGAATATAGAAATGAAAAGAAATACACAGATTTAAGTATGAAAACATTTTCACTCACCACTGCCATTATTGGAATAGGTACCCCAAATATTTCAGAGTCAGCTGATCCAAAGTTGAAGCTTAAAACAAATATTATGGAGAAACATCACAGCACTAAATTGACCTTTTTGTTAAAATGAAATCTAAACATATAAGGCCTGGGTCTGCATCACATATGAAAGGTAATGCTACTGATTTATTTTAAAGCACGCATTAAAACTATCACTTTAAGAAATACTGATAATAAAAATAAAGTTTTGGATGTAGTGTTAAAAAAATACATCTGCATATAAAACAAAATATTTTTTTTAATGTGTATTTATATATTACTTTGCCTGTGCAGATTATGAAATATTTTTCTAAAGGCAACTGATTTAACAAGTATCATATTACTTTAAATATGCCTTCATAGTTACCTTGTGTCTTTCACTGGAGGATAAATAGACATTGGAATGGAAAGTAAATTACACAAAGAGGGATTCCAACATTTCTGAAATAATATGGGAAAAGTAAAAATGTCAGCAGCTCTCTCAGAAGCACAATAAATAGCAACATTTTTCCAGAACAGCACATACGGTAAAGGGTTCAAAAACGCCTGTAGCACTGGCATTTGAGTAATCTGTAGCATACACAGAACCTATAATAAAAAAAAAAAGAGAACAAAGTAAGATTTTAGATATCCAAATATTTAAGAGCAATTTTTAAACATTTTTTCTTTAAACATCTCAGTGACTCCCATGAAATATAAACTGAATGTCTATAAGCAAAGTCATAATAATACAATGAACACACAAACTTCACCTGCCACTCCCTATAATGTGTAAATATTTATTACCTTATTTTACCCTCATGAAACTGGCTAGAGGAGAGCGGGTACCTTTCACGCCATGTACCACACCACACTGCATCACTCTCTATCACCATCTATCCAATTGTGTATGCATTAGTCCTCTGGACAGAAACTTGTAATTCTTCCACATTTGTAACAATTCTTTGTTCTTTTTCTTTCACAGGTGTTTTTCTTCAGTCAAGGCCAATTAGTTTTGGTAGTCCTCTTTAAATTTTAAATGCTTAAAAGGTTGATTATATTGAATAATTATTTCCCTTTCTGACTAACCCTCCAGGTAGGCCCAAAGAATAATTAATTCAGAAGTTTGGGGTTTTTTTTTGAAACAGTAAATATATTACAACACTCCTCAATTACAAGAAAAAAAAAAAACAACACAAATTGTCAAAAAAGTATCTGCATTCTAGGATATGTCAATGACAGTCATGAACATAATTACTTCAATTCCAGTACATTTTATTAATATTTAAGAGGAACTGTAACATTCACCTTTAGTCAATCTATACAGTAACCACGTGTCAACTGTTCCAAAGCAGCAGTTATTTTTTCTGGCAGCTTCTTCAGCCTGGGAACAAATACACATGCAAAAAAAAAAGTGTTTACAGCTGGGTAAAATAAAGAGGAACGTAGTACCCAATTCCTTTTCTCATTTTCTTTGCGATAAATGATAGAGCCTTAAGAAGGGAAACTTTATAGTCATAATTCTAACAGTGGTGAATAAAGAAAACAAAGTCCTGCATACTACACTTAAATAAAAAATTAACAGAAACAGAAGAAATAAGTGTATTTTTAAAATACATGTTTGAGAACAATAAAGGCCATTGTTTTTTGGTTTATGTCATCCGTAGAGTTCAAAATGTTATTTTCTTTGGGATTTTATTCCCTTTTAAAATGGGAAATTCAGGTTCCGTCTAATTTCTACTAACTGATACTGTGTACAGCTACAGAATTCGGAAAAAGAACATACAAACTAATTCACCCAAAACATGACTGAATGCATTATTCTCTGTAATTAAGAGCCATGAATTTTTTAGCTTCATGGTTTGATAGTCACATATTTTAGATATCAGTGGCTGACAAAACATGGGAGAACATTCACCTGGCACTGAAAATTCAGCAGCTGTATTAACCTTCAATTCTATAATCCTCCAAATTCACACCTCACATTTTCAACAGGTGCAACCAAGACATGCCAGTAAAAAATTATACTTGACCTTCTCAATAGTTAGTTTTGTGACAGAAAATACCAGACAAAACTCAAAAGATTTTGGTGTTTCTTTACACAGGATAGAAATGGATGATAACCATTTTCTTCAAAAATAATTTGAAAATTATCATAGAAAATAAGATGATTACAGTTGTAAATACAATAGGAAGAAAGAAGGAAAATGGTATGGGTTAGAGCAAAGAATACAGCAACAAATAGCTCAGCGCTCATTAGTGCATTAAATTATTCCAGCACAATTTATTTTAACGTGTATTTTCCAATTTACACTACAACAAAATCCAAAATAAAACACAGTGTTTGGTTTTTCAGTATGATCTTATTTGTGAAACTGTCAACACTGGAATAATGCAGAGTGGAAAGATAAGAATTTTGGCTGAAAATAAATACAACTGTCATGCAAAACTAGAGTGCAAACAACTTTAAAACAAAGTACAATTACTAACTGTGTGAAATATATGAATTGAAATAAGTTGAATAAGTTCAATAAAAAATTGAAATATGAAGTGAAATAAGGCAATTTGATTATGTTACTCATGCATGAACAAAAGTTTTTACTACTACGTATTTCCAGAATCAGAGAAAAAAGTTGTATAAACATGAGTAGATATTTAGGTAGACAGGCTTTGAATATTAACACAGATAAAAGTCTTTCATTCTGGTTCTTCTGAGGAAAAGAACAAGCAAGACAAAACTGAAGCGGTTACAACCAACCTAAGTCACTAGCCATTATTATGATTTAAAGCTATTATTTTCCCTTTCCAGCTTACCTCATGTATGTTTTTAAAAACCCATGACAACTTCATAGAAGTTTGTTGCGTTGAAAAAGTAAGAAAACTTGGTGCCAAATATCGATCATTTCCAGTCAAGAAATGAAGCACTGTAAAAATAACATGGATTACCTGTTTCAAAAGAAAACAGTTACTTCATTTTTAATCTCTCCCTTTAAAGGTTTCCGATCAATTATCTTTAAAGAACGACAACAGAGATGAAAGCTGCTGACATGAAATTAGTTTCAGAAAGCTAAAATTCTGTTAGAGAATCCTTCACAGGATTTCAACAGATAGCCTTCCCACAACAAAGACCACAGCAAAGGGCAGCTGCACTGAGCAAGTCTGTTTTCCTGACTTCTGCTGGCACACTGATAGGGACTGTTCTGCATTATGAACACAGGTCACCTGTATGAGCACAATGCACGATGTGTTGAGAGTGTTAACATACTTCCAATGAAAGTTCTCCTAGAGTAGACAGGCTCAATCACATTCTACTAGATTAACCCAAATTTAATCAAGTTTTCATTCACAAAAGATCACAGTGGCAAACCCAAGAATTCAACTTCTTATTGTGAGCGTGCTAGTTAGTTTCCACTTACAGGAAAAGTAACTTCAGTTTTTCCACTTAGAGCATATCTTTTCTAAAGTTATGAAGCACAAGCCATGAGCAGCATAAAATGTACCTTCTATAGATAATCTGAGCAAAGAGTACATTAAAAAAACAAAACACACCAACAAACAAAAAACCCAAACCGCTGCCAACCAAGAACTACCTATCCAATAATTATGCTCTAGCACTGTTAACGTGTAATATTTAACACAATAAAGAGACTAAAAAGTAAGAAAATGAGTGCTAGACCTACAGATATCTTTCCCCATAATTAATTACCTTTAGGCTATTAGTACTGCATTTTTCTTGGTACTATCTTCCATGCTAATCTTGCTCAGTTAAATGTTCTTAGGCCATAGCACATCATATTAACATGTTAACAGGAAACTTGCAGTATTGCATATATTGTCCTTACTCTTCATGAAAATGAAACAGTTCTAGTATGTCCAAGCAGTATCTAGCTTCGCACAATTTTACCTTCAGCAGAAGGGAGTTATTCCAGGAATTCACAAGTTCAGCACTTCTTAAGTCTTGCCAACTTATGAAATTATGAAAAGGTTTCCCTGTCCTCCTGAAAAACAGTATTTGAACATCGCCATTTAAAACAACAGGACATACAGCGCCCAAAAAATTCAACATCATTCAGCATTTCCAATCAGGACACTTAACACTAGGTCAATTCCTAAAACAAGTGCATGTCCTCTGGAGGATTTGAGGAACTAGTAATAGGCATGTGGACATTTTGAGTATGACACTTCTTACCAGAATTAAAAAATACGTATGTATTCATCTCTTCCAAAGTACTAAGAATAAACCAAAAAGGACATACACTTAAAACTGTTCTAAACTGCTGTAAGGTGTGGCTGTGCAAACACAAGAGAACACGAGTAACTGACATTTGTTGCTTTCAGGTCGTGACTTGACATTTCTGCATTTCTACATTCTTCCATGCAGTCTATGAGTACAAATTCATTTTAAACTACACACAATATACATACTTGTGCCACGTAATGAAAGTTGCTCTCTGTGTTGAGATGCCAAGACCAGCAATTTGCCTCATGTGAAGTCCCGCAGCTAAAAATCAAAATCAAACCATACCAAAAAAAGCATTTATTAGAAGAAACAAAAAAAATTACAACTTTGCCAATATAACTATAAAACCTATGGAATACCTAGAAAATTAATAATTTAAGAGACTATAAATCTCTACAGACTGGCCAACTAAGTGGATAGAACAGTGAAATATTACAGAACTTTGAGTTCTGTATTTTACAAAAACATTTGTGGCACACTGACTCTTTACACCTTCTGAAAAGCCTGTTGATATTTTACTTCAACAATCTCAGAGACAGGCAGGCAGGTTACATATGCCTATATAAACAATTAAAGTGTGAATTTCACATGGAAGAATGTGAATGAAAGCACAAACAGAAAAAGTATCTTTATAAAATTACAGAAAGAAATTCCCCAAAGAAACAAAACTAGATTGATTCTATAGGCAGTAAAGAGATTAATGTCAATATGCCATGATTTTTTACATCACTTTGATGATGACATGTCTCACCTTAAAAATAATATTCCTTAAGCAATCTTTCAAAATTCATAAGACCAAATTTGCTTAAACCATGTATCACTGAATGCAAAGTATACTTCAAATTCAGAAGTATCAAGATGTAAATTTGGGTATACACCAATTTTGCTGTTAAACTTTACCTTCAAATAACTGTTACAGTCTAATACATATAACGGTAAATAATTAAATACATCCACAGCTCTTTTCAAAGCAGCTCTGTTCAGCTTCCCAAGTACCTCCATGCATGCTTCTAAAAGCAAAATTATGTGAAAACAATATACATTAAGAAATGCCACTTAAATGACAGCCTATTATTTTGTTCAAAGTACTGCTACTCTGAAGGTCTCTCAGTCCCACTACTTGACCAAATCACAGGTTAAGTAGGTCCTGCTCATGCATGTTCTTATGTTAACTTTCATGAGCAAAGCTACTCATTTGCATAAGCATATACTGCAGACTCTATGACCAACAGCCTCTGAGTGACAGTTACAGAAGGGGTTTCACAGAGAAAGGGCATGTCTTGCTCTGCTGACCTCTCCACATGCTTCTGCACCTTCCCTTGCACTGGCCTTTGCATTCATACAGGCAGTGGTATCAAGGCCCTTAATCAGCTGAAAATTAAATCAGTGCTTTCGCAAGCCTACCTGCTCCAACCGCCTGGACAAGTGCTGATGGGAGCGGGAGTGCATGGGAGGAGGACCTGGGAACAGGTGGCTTGAGAGCAGCAGTATTTCTTTTTCAGTAGCAGCTTGGTCTAAACTGAAGGCAAAGCCAGACCAGTACTACAGCAGCTCACCACAGATTAGTGGCATATATTACTCCTCCCCATCTCCACAACCTGCGTGCTCCCATCACTTTCCCTGTGTCAACTGCCATGCTCTCTAGACCCCTGCGTGAGTAGAGCTAACTTCCATTAAAGAGAAAAAAATAGAACACAAACACGGACATTTTTTAGCTAAGCTGTCTCCTGGAAGGCTTGAACCAGTACCGGAGGGAGAGGGAGGGCTGGGACCATGCAGCCAGATGCAGGTTCCACCTTTAGGTAGTACCCAACTGCATCAGCTCATCCACTCGTGCAAAATCTAACAAGTTTTAGCTCCACAAGCCCTGTAAACTGAAGTGCTCCTATGCCTTCTTTCTGCTTCCAGCGAGTCATTCCTGCCCCTGGTACCACACCCTCTCTTGCGCTGCCACGAATACTCGTGAAGCTCTGCTGGCACAAACAACCATACAGGGACTTGACTCAGGAGAGTGCTCTGGACTTGAAACAACCCTGTAAAAAGGAGGGTGGGACTGCTGCTTTTGACAGCAGTGTGGGCTTACGCTCACTTACGTTACACAGGCACTTAAAAACGACTTGCTGACAGTGCACACAGGTTGGCCACAAGAAAAAGCTTCCCCTTTTAAAACTAGCTGAAAAATCTTGCTTCCTGATTTGCCCCACAGAATAGGAATGGAGGAAACTAGTAAAGTCTTTACGGGTTGAGCTGGCATCGTTATTCTTCTGACAGGAAAGTTGTGGTTGCTGAGAAAACAGACCAAGAGACCAAAATAATCATCTGCAGCTTACACCTGGTAATGGTTACTTTCCCTGTCCCCTAGGCTGCCTTCCAAAGGAAGGGACAAGAGCAGTTTTGCCTTGAGCCAGGCTCAGAGGCAGAGCAACACTTGGAGACCAAACTGCAAGAGGAGCTGAACAGGAGGAACTGAACGAAAGAGTATGACGCACACACACATGACAAGGAGGCTGGGGCACTGCAAGAAAAGCGACCTGGGGCACAGCTGGCAGGTCCATGGCATCAGTGTGGCACAGAAGGTGATCCATGCTGGATCACAGAAAGCCAGAACTGGTATAATAGGAAAGTTGTGGGTGTTGTAGAGAGTAAGCATGTGGCTAGAGCAGCATCCAGAAAAGGGGGAAAAAAAAACCATCAGAAATTTGGCAGAAAAGGGAGTTGTGTTTTAGTGCGTGGAATACCAGGAAATTTTAGGCTGAAGTACAAGTAGAAAAGAACTATAATACAGAAATCAGATGGTAAGAACTGTTTGTAGTTTGAATGGGGAAAGTGGGCTGTAATCAAGCAAGCGCAACTATGCAGCATCCTAACTTCGTTCTCTCGTAGACTTACATCCACACACACACAAAGCAGCAGTAGAATAGCAGGGAAACAGAGGAGGAAACAAGCCTACTCTCTGTTTGTACACAGAGGCATCTGGAGGAAGGAAGACATACACTGGGGAAGGATACATGTACACAAAGCCAGAGCAACAAGGAGCTGTCACCGACATGTAAATCAAGTATGAACACTGCTTCTGGTTCTACTTCAATCCTCATCTGGCCCCACAAAAAGAAAAGAAGTATTTATATAATGATCAGATAGGCCTTAAAGTATGCTGTAAACCTGTGCTCAGTTATAAATTTTCAATACTTCTTTTTAAATAAATAAAAATAACCTTATTATCTAATTAACTAACTTTACTAATTTTGATGAAGAATCCATTACTTTCTCAAACTTTATAAGCCATTACCTTGTACAGCCTCTTTTATTACACCAACAAACTGACTCCACAACACTTCAGGATCTAATTCAACCCAGCCAGGACGAGGATAGAGCGATTCCACCTATTAATGGAAGATACACAGCATCGTTATGATCCCTAGTTCACAGAAACCTGCATTCTTGTGAAAGTTTGTGCAAATAAGTTCGGGTTTGCTTTTTTTTTTTCCCCTTAATTTTCCGAATGTACTGCAACAGAAGAAACAACACTGTTTGTCACTTTCAGAACACGGTTGAAAGTGGGTGTGTGATCTCTAGGCAGCCTCCTCAGTTCAGAGAGAATAAAGAAGCCCAAACCCCAAGGAACGGAGGAACCCATAAGCCCCTTCTGAGGCTCCAAACTGGAACCCAGGTTTCTCAGAGAGCCTTTTGGCTGCACTGCTGAACTCGGACGCCGATGCCTCCGAGCAGCTCACCGGCAGCGCAGCACAGCAAACCTGGGAGCATCCGCCAGCCGGGCACCCAGTGACGGGTCAGCTCCACTGAGGAGAACATCCCCCTCCCACCTCTGAAAACTCACCAGGTGTCTTACACTTCCCCTCACCGCAATCTTTTCACTGCAACAGCTAACAACAAAAAAGTTAATTCTGGAGATTGTCTTGATGCCAAAATCAAGAGCCATGCAAACCAAAAGCAGCCCGAAACTCCCTTTCCAAAGTTAACGTTTTTTTTTTTTTTTTCTTTTACACAGCGCACAATGGGACGTGTGTAAATGCAAGCCCTACTCAAGCCTCCGCTATGCCCTAACTAACAAAAGTCGTTTTCTTCGGAGAGGGATTAGTCGGGGAGCGACTTAAACCAAGGTAACCGGGCCCGCCGGGCGGCAACAAACGCCGAGAGGCGAGTGCGGAGCGCCATGGCGGTGCCCCCGCGGGGCTCACAGCCGGCCTGGGGGGCTCGTTTCATCCCGGCTGGTCGGGGGGCCCTGGGGAAGCCACCGCCCCCCACCCGGCTCAGGGAGTGCCCACGCACCGAGAAAAGCCCGGGTGAGCCCCGACCCGCCGCCGCCCCCTGGGACCCGCACGGCTCCGGGACCCGCTGAGGAACCCTGAGACCCGCGGGTCGAAACCGCCCGGCGCTCGGGGGAGCGCGGGCATGTCCGGCCCCGGCTCGACAGCGCCCTGAGGCGAACACCGCCTCAGGCTGCCCTCGCCCGCCCGGTCTCGGCGAGGCCGCCGCCGGCCGCGGACTCACCTTCCTGCAGCTGGAGCCTCTGACCGCGGCCGCCCCGTCGTAGACGTGGCACTTCACCACCGTGCTGCCCACGTCCACTCCCACCACGTACCGCCCGGGGGCCGCGCCGCCGCCACTCTCCTGCTGTCCGCACGGCATCGCGGAGTGCGGCGGGGCGGCCGCCGCCCGCCAGAAAACCGCCGCCCCGCCGCGGGGTGGGAGCCCAGCCGGCCTATGGGCGCGGGGAGCGCCGTGGCCGGGGGCGGGCCTCGGCACCGCCTCCGCAGGCCGCGGCCTGGCAGCGGGGCCCTGCGGCCCCAGGGCGGAGAGCGGCGGAGGGGGCGGCGACCGGGCGGTCCCTGGGCCTGGCGGGGCCGGTGGCACCTGCGGCCTCACGGAGGAGGAAGGCGGGGGGGCGGCTTTCCCGGCAGCGACGGCGCCTTCTGAGGGCCCTCGGCACCGGGATCGCACACACGGGGCAAAACCACCCAAACCAGACATTTACTCTGTGCAGTTTCTATATAACTTTAGCAAATGCTCGTAAAAGGCTTTTAAACACCAAAACGTTAAGGCGTTTCTACAAGACAGAATTGGAAGGTTCCTCACGGCGCTGGTGCTGCCTCGGAGCCGCCATCCCACCGAAAGCCCGTTCTCCATCGATCCGAACCGCACAAGAATCTTGAGCCACGTGCGTCTGGGAACAACCAACATCGAGTGTGGTTTGCTCAAAGCATATCACAGGAAATCTGCCTTAAGAATCTCATGCAGCATATATTGAGGCAACAAATGAATCAGATCCTTTCAATACACTCGCACTTGATCCCAAACACAACATCCCCATTACTCCCGCTATTCGCTATATTTACTCACTGTTGTACATATTACACATGACTAGCAAAAGCACTGCTGATGGAGGCTGCTGAATATACTGAATATCTTGAATCCCAGGGATGAAAAGAGGTCTGAATGGAGGTACAAGGGACAAGAACACATAACACAAATTAAATCAAAGCTGTAATCAAACTGTCCCCTAGTTGAAAGTCTGGGATTTGACGCTGAAAGTAGCATCAGTGAACAAATTATAGGTAATTATAAGAAATCTTCATCTGCAGCAATTCTCTTGTGCCATCATTCTCCTTCAGAGAGGGAACCACGATTAAAATTACTGTTGGAACAGAGTTAGTGACAGCACTGTCCCCATATTGCCCTTAGATGGGGAGGTGGTTTTTAAACAGGAACGACCAGAAACACTGTCAGTTAAGCAGTAAGATTCAGGATGCTCATCCCCAAACTATCAGTAGAATCTCGTTTTAACCCTGATTTAATTAGAAGAATTTGTCAATTAGTTGTAACTCCTCATTTAATTAGAGCAGGAAAAGCAAAAAATACATAGAGAATATTTTCCCCTTGCACTTGTGTTTGTCCTCTCTTGCAAAAAATTGCACTATGAACAATGAAAGGATATTATGTGGGATAACAGTCTGATGTTATTGAATCTTTAAACCAGGAAAGTGAAAGCCGCATAAGGAGAGGTGCCCCCCTTGCCCGGGCAGCCGCAGAGGTCACTGGGACAAAGGTTCGGATCACGAGGCTCCAGAGGCATGTGAAAGAGAAAGCCAAGGAATGGCTGCTCTACCTCTCCTCCCAAAGGAACGACTCATTAAAGAGTCATCATCTCTTTGACTACATATTCTCTTTGACTGTAACTTGACAAGTTACAATCTCTTAACATACAGCTAATAGATCTATGTCAGAGAAAAGTATGAAGTACTTCATATCCGATTCAGACTATTTTTCTTCAAATTAATTCAGTTATTCTGTTAGTTTTGGTAAATAATAATTATTTAGAACTCCTGAAGAAAGCTCCCAAAATAAGACTCAACATGTGTAACTGGTGTAAAAGGCAAAAACTTCTCCAAACATTCAAAAACTAAGAAGCCTTAAGTAAAATTGGGAAAAAGCATCTAGACATCTTTCACCTTTTTACAGTATCAATACAAGTGGGGCCCATCTCACTGTAAGATGTAACAAAACTTCCAAAAGAAAATGGAGGCACAGGTTACTTTTTTCTTTTAGAAGCTCTTAATGTAATAAATACATATCCCTCTACAGCATGGAAGTGACCGTTAAGATTTGTGCAAATCTTAAACTCTGTTTAAAATGTTAATAAGAGCTTAGATGCATCTTGAAAAGGAACTCCAAATATATGTTGGAAAAAGATAACGTGAACCAACTTGCATAGTTGCAGTCCATACGTAAGTCTCAGTTATACAGCATGTATTTAAATTGCTCAATTGATGAGAGGCTTATGAAATACAAATTTTATATTATTGTTCTGTTTGCAGTGTGATAAAAACAATGCAACAAAGGAGACAAGAGGTTTTCAGACATGCATAGCTTGTCCATACATGACTTACCTGGCATTAGCTAATGTTATTTTGTCATAAATAATATAATTCCCACACAGCCGCTCTTTGTATACCCAAAACCTCTGTCACCCTCTGTCACCCTCAGAGAAAAATCTTATGGGTAAAAATCCCAAGTTCATCTTAGCACAGACCAGAAACATTCAATTAAAAGTGAAGATGTACTGACACCCTCCAAAGGCTGATAACCAGCCTGTGTAACCTCTGCTACCACCCTCGTCTTCCCGTTGGAGTGGGAGTGTGCATGTGCCACTTCCACCGCTCAGGAGGCAGAGAATTCACACACCTGGGGTCACATACCCATTAACGCAGCAGCCACGTCCCATACTTCTGCATCTTCTCTGCTGAAATCCTCAGTTTCCTTTGTCTCTGGAAAGCATGACTGGTCTTATCTTTTCCTGGAATATCAAACCACATGAAGGAGTGGAGGCACTCCAGGGACTTGAATCAATGCTGTAGCAAAGGAAACGAGTTATTATGCAGTAAAACCAACCAAATGGCAGAACATCAGGGACAAGACGATCATCCATCACTGGCAGAAATGGTAAAACCCGCACCATGAGTAGTTCATATTGAATGTTTGTAAGCAATGTCACCACACTCAGCATGTTTCAGTCAGCAATAAGTACACTTCAGAGGATGCCAAACAAGAGGGGTTTGCCCCAGTTATCCAGGTTAAAACAGGCCTTGAGAGATGGGGGTGCTACAGACCCAGCAGACGTAATAACTAGAAAGAAAACATTATATTGACATTTTCTAGGACCAGATTATTAGTTAAAATTCCTAATTTATTAATTAAACTGTATTTGGAATAGGTAACTTATTTTTTCTTTTAAATAAAAGTATTCTCAGGTGCATTTCTGTGGTGCGACTGATACATAGGAGCCTCTTCGCTCACCCCAGGCTTCCAGTAAGGATCAAACTTGCCACTGGCAGTGCTAACAGGATTCCAGCTACTGGAATCTAGGACAGCAAGACCCAAAACTTGGAATGCATGTTTTCCTCTTTAACTTCCCTTCCTTAGCCGTATTTTGTCAAGATGCATCTACCCTTCTACTGCCTCATCAAACTCTAATTCATTGTATTACCCATTTCCTTAGCTCTACCATTTTAACAAGTTTTAACATTATGAAGGCATTGACCTCAGGGTCCTTCGTCAGTTTGCATTTACATAAGAAAGAGCCCACTGATTTCTGTTGCTCCATTGGCTGGTGCAGCCCACACACGTCATTCATTAAGCCTCGCCTGACAACTTAACAGACAGCCCAAAATGAAAGCAATGACCTTTTGGCAAATTTTGCTGCAATAATTTACCATATGACTATTCTCAGCAGTTCCTCCTGTACTCCTGCCAGAATTTACCACTCTCCTTGAAGTCAACAGACAGAACCACATACAATGACATCAGTTAATCTAGCATTTCAGCTCCGGGGGTGATATGAGTTTTAGGCAGCAATGGGATATTTCTTAAGCAGTTCCATTCCTGCTAAATCATCCTGCCCTCACACTGCGAACTGTTGTACCAACACAGCTGTTCTTGTGGCTCCGCAGCAAACTATCAGCGAAAAATAACATGGGGGAAAGAGTTTCAATCAGATTAATTCCTTGATATGGTTCATAACACGGCGATAGAGTTTGGCACAATCCAGTGGGAACAAGTAATAGAAGACTGGTTAAGCCAGCATTTTCACTAGAGAATTGCACATCAAAACTGTGCCCACATACGTGAGATTTCGCATCGTGCCTGAGGCACAAGCAGTCCTTCCCTTCTGCCAGCTCTGGGACAGAGATAACCTTTGACAGAGAATGAGGTGGACTTTAAGGCAACCAAGTTTTAAGCCAAGAATTTATTTACCAAAACAAGTGAAGTGAAAACTGGCATACTTATTCTGTTAATGTTTCATTATTTGCCCATGCTTTTAACCCATCCTACAAAAGAACTACATTCAGAGATGTGCAATGTGTATATACAAGAAAATGTCATCCTCCAGGTGTCTCTTAAGGAATTATGATGTGAACTAAAAATGACATAACTATGAACACCTTTGAGAAAATAAGAGATTGAGTCCCATATCGGTATTATGTGTGTGTGTACATACGCATGTGATGAATGGTCATTTATACATAGAAAATCTAGGGCTGAACAGCTCTTTAAAAGAGCATTGATTTCAAAGTCTGGAAATTCACAGGAAAAAGATCTTAAAAATAAAGGGAGGAAAATGGCCATCAATGAAGCTTAAGTAGAACAACAAGAGAATGGATGTGCTAGAGGCTAAAGGGATGAAAAAGCACTTAAGAACGATTGTTTCAGTAAGACCTAGACACTTAAAAACAGTAATTAAAAAAGCAAGGGGAAGGAAAAGAAAAAAAATTTAAACAGAGAAAAATCTAGAAGAACGAACCATCTCAGTATAGGCTCAGTAAACTCAAAGGTTCCGGCAGCCTCTACTGCTCTCCATTACCCTGCTGAGTTAAGCTTCAGTGACTGACAAAGCATTTCATTTCAGCTGTTTCAAAAAAAAAAAAATATGTACCAGAAGAAACATCAGGAGCTACTAGTAAATGTCACGTTTTATCCCAAATTAGTGCTAAATCTAAAACATGCATAGGTTATGCTGAAATAGATCATCACCCTGTACCCTCAACATACTAAAAGTTGCCGACTTTGATTTTTATTGCTATTGTTACTGGCACAGAAATTACATTTTGGCTTTTCATTGACAGCCTTTGTCTTTCTTGCCATTATTCAAAATACAGGACTGAGGGCAATTATCAACTTTCATAAAGGAACGCCGATGCAGTCATGCTTACTGACCAAGTATTACCAGAAAAAGTAGTAAGCTTTAATGAAAAATGCTTTCTCTCCCCTTTCAAATAACAGGCATCAGGTTTACTCTTTGCACTTGATGGCACTGCGACTCCTTCTGTTCTCTTTGATTTGCATTGTCTTTCAAAGCAGAAATGAAACAGGAAATTTGTAAACTACAGAAAAAGAAGAGTAAACAACCTCTTAACAATTGGAAGCAATAAGGAACTGTTGCTGGAACCACGCATTCTTTAATAAAACAGCAGCTACTTACCTCACGATATCCAATTCTTCGAAATACATATCAGTTACAGTCTCAACATTCATGGGTCCTCATGCACCTGAATTTGGATTCTTTTGGCCAAGAGTGTGTATTCAGACTGCCCTTATGCCCTTGGTGTCACTGTGTCCCCTTTCCAGAGACAGAAAGAGAAGAACATAACTGTCTCTCAGTAGTAAGGAAGGCTGATTATGGAATACATATGGAGATCACATCTCAAATAAAAAGAATTAAAAAATCCCTTACTGTAAATAACTATTCTTTCTTTGAGATTCCTCACTCTCAGGGGTCATCCATATAGTAGTTCAGATGAACTAAACTAAATTGAACAGAAGTCACTTATTTTTTGAATAGGAGTGTCCACGCAAGATTTATTATGCACAAACTGGTAAATTTTAAAAAGTTATCCCTTTACTTAACTTAATTTTCTTTAGTGCTACATATTAAGACAGGAAAAGTAACAAGGCAGAACTTGCCATGCAGATAACTGCAGTACTTAAAAGTCCTCTGACTTAATAATTTGAAGACAGCTTAAGAAATGCAAGATTGTATCTTGGTATCTTCATGTTGAGTAATATGACCTGAATGTATATACCAACCAGACTGTTGTTCTATACAGAATATTGTTGCACAAAGGTGCAGCAGCTGGTCATGTTAAGAGTGTACTCCATTCTTTATATCAGTTGCTTTAAACAAGCTAATTCACACCATAATCTATAAGAAAGGAAATAACATCTCTCTACATGAAAAGCTGGTGCTCCAGATGGCAAAAGACAGATCCTAACAAAGGTTGTAACTCACAACCAAAGATACTAAGAATTAACTGGCATGACTACAGCGTTCATTATGCTTTAAAAGGGAAAACCACATACAGTTTGAACATAATCTTATAGCTAAGAGAACAGAACTCTGCACATGGTATACAGAGGTGAAGTTTATTTACCCACTCTAAAATAAGGGTAAAATCTAGTAACATTAATTTGGCAATTTTGAATTTAAAAAACACTGCTATTTTTGGAGATGAGGAAATTTAATTATGAAGTGTAACTTGCCATTTGTCTCTTGAAGACATTCAAACGCATTATACTGGTTTTAGTGCAGATTTTCATTATGCTTTACTCAGAAGCCTTGTTACAAGTGACGTAACTATTCTTCACTGTGGCAAAAATCTCAGCACAATGTTTTGCTCCAGGTACAGAAAAAGGCTTCCCATTAGGGCGTCAAATACTTCCAGGTACCCATGGCTCCTATTTTTCAGCTGTTTCTACACCTTGTTAAGAACAAACCACTAGGACTGAATTTACTGGGAAGTAATCTTACTGCCTTTTCTATAGCTTTTTTTATTATTATTTTTTAAATCTAATGGGTGACAGAGGCCAAAGAAATTTTGGAAGACGAGCATCTAGTTACCAACAACCTTTTTAACAAGCTTCCTATCTTTAATTGAGTAGCAGTTGAAAGCCATCAAGAAACAGCTCAGAGGTGGGCAGTTGCTGCTTCAGAGAATCACAGAAATTGGTCTTCATAAGATTTAATTTATATCTTAAAATTTTGGTTTGGACCATACAGAAGTTCCCATATAGTATTTGAAAATAAAACAGTGAAAATAAGTAATGTTTCTTGTTTCAATATTTAATCCAAGCAGACACAGACACAATTTATAAAATTATTCTATTGCATTAAAGTTTTATATAGCATTTAATTTTTATGAATGTTTTTCCTTCAGTGTATCATATATTCATATTTTAAAATATCTTTGCACAGTCCTTTGTGCAACTACATGCTAAAAATCTGCAAATGCACACTTAACACTAAACAGCACAAAAAATACATTCTGTATCCATTCATATGCAAATTTAAAACATTTCACTTGGCAGATAAACAATGAAAAGTTATTTTAAAAAAATCAGAAACTACAAAAACGCGCACATAAAAGTCTTCCCTTTTGGATTTTTAGTAAAATACTGCTCTGTATAAGATCTAATGAAAAACTCCAGTGCTTACAAAATACTTTATATCTATGAGAAAAACAAATGCTTAAATTTATATCTGTATGAATTAAACATAATCACTTTGTTAAAATATAAAAACCGAAATCAGAGGGGATATGGCATAGGTCAATGCAGATGTTACATCTACCGGGACATGTAAAACTGTAATTAACTGGGCACCAGGCAGTCAGCATCATAGACTATATAAACTAAAAACCAGGGACTAATACAATATGCAGCAGCTACAGAATTAAGTGTTTAACCAGCTATATATACTAAATATAGCAATTCTACTTGAAGAGGGAGAGGAAGTCTAAGTCTGAAGCAATTAATTAATAACAAAAATTGCTGTGTTTACTGGTGTTAAGAATACAGTGTCCTTCATAACTTTGTTTCTAAAAAAATCTGCATAAATTGGCTATCCAGATATGTCAAAATTCTGTAATTTTAAGGAAATTTGGAATTCCAACAGAAACTACGATATGTTTATCAATCATCAACTGTTTAGTCTTTTATGATGACACTTGTGGTAAAGTTTAAAGGAGACTAGAATCTGGGAGATAGGCAATGCAAGAATCTAATGTAGCCTCATTTCCATCACAGGAATTTCTAGACAGATCTTTTGTCTGATGATCAGATAATTCATAGAGTATATGGGGGACTAACTTCTGTGTCTCACAACTAAATTTCACATAAACACTTCTAAAATATTGGCATGTCAGCATCGCATCAGTCTCGCATTGCTAATGACAATCAGTCACCAAAACATACAACTTTCCTTTCACGCAATATGGCTTCAAACTCTCTTGAGACTAGAGGGCTATAAATAGAAAAACAAAACCAAGGTATTTTAAGACTTAATATACAATATTCTACAAGATTTATGATACTAAGTAAAACAAAATGTAATTTCTTAACCTTGTTTTTTACCTCTGTGATCCTTTTTATAGGGCTTGCTGCTATTCTACAAATACTGCTGAGGCAACAACTGTTTCAGAGAAATCAATATAAAAAAAATCCTACAACATGGTAACAACGTGAAACTTGGTACTAGACCAGAAATGGAGGCAAACAACAAGGCAGGGGAACTGAAAGGAAGTCTACAGACTTGCAGATCCAACAGAGGCAACAAAATGAATCACTGAAGTATGCTTTATTTCTAAGCTTCCTGGGCCTTAGAAGAAAACTATTTTTTTCTGGAACAGATTAGAATGAAGAAGAAAAATGAAGTTTAATCAACATCAGTAAACAGCACCAACTGAGGCTTCAAATTTTCTCTTAGACTGAACATTTCTTAAAAGAACAGAACACATGGGTTAAAAACAGTACAGAGACCTTTCAGCCTTCTTTTTCTCCTATATGAACTAAGAATGACGGAGTTACATCTTTTACAACATAGCTCCCTTCAAAAATGAAAGTCAACTTTTTGTCTGAAATGGACTCTAATTAATTACTTTGACAGCCATACTACACAAATGGACATCTTTAAACTCTGCCCATTTTTATAATTTAGAAAAAAAATCAGGATATCACTAGCATTTTAGGGGGATATACAGATCTGCAGTAGATATCTTTTATTTTATCATCAGAAAACAATGAAATTGATAATGCTGCTAGTTTAAAAAAATTAAACATACTTTACCAAAGAGATCTCTACTTCACAAACATATTTTTTTATTCAATGCATCCTATAAATTGGTCTCCTGGAACAGATTCTGCACCAGCAACCACTTTTTGCCACTCTAGTACTAGAGATACAATAATACCTACATTTTGAAAGTTGTCAAGTTGTTGCCCTCTGGTATAAATCCTAGCAGTTCATAGTTACAGTGAATTTGGCAGTTCCACTGTAGTTAGGTTTTAGTCACACTGATGCAACTCAGAATGACCTGGAGAGCCAATATGAAAGCTGCATTTAAATAATTTTTCCTTTCTGTCTTATTACGCTATTTAAAAATAAGCCAGAATACAAAAGTGTCATACTAAGCAATGTTTGATGCCCAACTTATTACCGCACCATATCCCTCCCAAAAAGCACAGCAATTCTGAATTAAGGTTGCCACTGTTATTGCTGCTTACCCAGTATAGTCTGTAAGTCACTGTTCAGAAACCTAGGCACAATGGATGGCATGGTAACCTTAACTCAGCATTTCCTGGCTTTTGCTAATTTAAGTCAAAATAATTAAGTTTTAACATAATTTTTTATAGTCTTCGTAACAACTTGAAAATAATAGCAAATAAAGTGTATTTAATTCTATATTATCCTTAAAGTGGCTGGTTTTTTTAATAGAGCTTTCTGATTTTTTTAAATGATAGAACATAACAGTGGGGGAAGAGTTAAAGATAAAATACACCTAGCTACCATATTTATTCTGAAGATTTTGGTGCGCCAAAATTGACAGCCAGCTTTCTTGGCTTTCGCTTGCTGGAAGTGTTTGGTGTTGATTTGTTATGAGGAGCACTTGGAGTAGCCACATTGTCTTGAAATGAAACAGTGGATTGAGCAGCTTGAGGAGATTTTAAAGGAGCTGAAGAACTATCTTGCTGAATGTGGTCAGAAGACACTGGCTGTTCATTCTTTAGTGGTGCAGCTTGAGGGGAACTCTGAAACTCCTTGAACTCAAAGTTTTTCTTGCTAGCAGCCCTTTTTTTAGTTACCTTTAAATTAAATAAATATTATTTAACAGAATGCATTCTCAAAAAACTGCAAATATTCCACTTTCAGAAAACATGCATATAATGTTTTACAATAATTTTCTAATACTAAATAGTGCTTCACAGTGGGGGTGTTGTTGCATTCATCATGTAGGCACTTTTTTTACAAAAATAGAATATTAAGACAAACCTGCCAATCTTACCTGTAGAGGTATAAACTGGTTGTGAGAACCAACTGGTATAGTTCCTGCAAGAGACACATTTCCTGGATAGGAGCCAGGATAATAATGTTTAGGCACTGGAGTTCCCCAGGAAACCGGACCAAACATGTGAGATGATGGAGGCATTATATTAGCTGTGAAAATAAATAACTTTTAGCTCTCCTTCCTCAAAAAAAGGATATCGACTCCCCAAGATCTCAAAAGCACCCCCGCTACGTTTGTCTGCATGCTGTTTCTCTTCCCAATAAAGCCTCATATTCTTCATACTTACTTGAAAATAGATAAGTATTTATTTATTATTAAAAAAATCCCAAACAAACCATTTCGCTTTTACAGAACTACATGCAGATGGCAACAGTTAAGAGCACTAAGTCACAGCATCTGCATTTCAGAGCACACATAACTTAAGATCTTCACGTCCTTAGCTGAGTCAACTGTATTAGTAGAAGGCTGTGAATTTACGCCATCCTTTTGAAACAAGTCACCAATACAGAAACCCTGGGGAAAAGAGATGTAGCAGCTGCTGTATAGGATGCTACAATGGTGCTGACTCATTATTAGCTGTGAATGTGAGCTTTAGTAGAATACAAAATAGATGGTAACCAGAAACACCATGATTTTCAGCAATTTTTGGGGGGTTACTTACCAGGCTAATGTTTGGCAGCATACAACAGGACTGTGATGCAGTACTTCAATAAAACTCGGTAATAGGCAAATAAAAACACTAATGCATGGATAATCATTAACTATACGGGGAGGGGAAAAAAAATCCATGCAGAAAATCAAGAAAGATTTCTTACAAATTCTGGACTGGGACTATCAGCTTTGAACTAATTACTACCGTTTTGAAGGAGAAAAAACACAACTCAAAAACCAACTAAGACTGAATGGACAAATACAGTCTTGAGAAAAAGAAATAACTGGTAGATACGCAATTCTTTGCATTGAAGTAATCTGCATATTGATGAGAAGAGGTTAATGAACTGTTTTCAAAGCAGTTCAGACACATGACTACATAAACAAAGACCAAAAATGGAGCTTTCTGGAAGACATTCATTTCCATATAAAGAACTATTACAGTTGCAGGACATCATGACAACATTTGAAATGTGTACTAGCCAAATACTTACCAGGGGGTTGTGCAAATACTGGAGGAATAGATCCAGGTGGTACAGGAACCCCCAGAGGTTGATAATTTGGAAACATTGGTGGAGGTGGAGGCAAAGGGAAGTTTATTCCTATAGAACTCTATGATGAAGAAAACAGAGGATTACAAACAGATGCAATGCAATAGAGACAAAGATTTTAGAAGATTCTTTGCATCCTCACCAAACGCTGTAAAGCAAAAAGTGCAGCTTTCTCCTTTGCTTCGGCTTCAGAATGACACTGTGGTCCGTGAACCAACAAACCATTTGATAATTTTATGTGACAAACTGTCATGGTCTAGAAAAACGAGACAAGATTTTTGAAGGCATTTGTATTGCAGACAAACAAACTATGAGACAGAAACAGAAGACTGGTTTATTTGTTTTGAAAAAAGACAAGAAAAGGAGCTTCGGTTGATTTTTAGACGGATTTCAGTGCTCAGTCCAAATGCTTAATATAGGACAATTGAAACAAAGTTTAGAACTTAACTTTTGCAGAAAAAGCTTTTTACCTGTGGCGTTTTTAGGAAAGAGAAATCTGGTTGTGACATTCCAACAAGAGAACAAATACGAGAAAGTTCAGAAACAGTAGACAGTGCAGGCTGTGGGCAAGCAAAAGGGTAACCTCCAGTTTCTAGTGCTGGTGTGTTCTGAGGGCCTCCAGTGCTATGAGGCTTGTTCATATAAGCAGCTGACAAAAGAAAAAAAAAAAACTGTATCACAAACATTTCCTGCACTGAAAGGATAGCAACTTTGTTATTAGCACAAAAAAAAAAAAGCATTTTTTTTCCTGGTATTTTCATATCTGATTAACAAAAACCAGGAGATGATATATAAAGAGATTTTTAGATTTGAGTAAAGAATTAGAACTGAAGAAGATGGACACTTTATTACTAACCAGTAATTACTATCAGAAGTTCAGTACCATACTGTTAACTATGTTCTAAAATGTCCCTACAAGGTGAAGCTCTGAACTATGAGCTGAGGTCTAAACATACCCATTTTTTTTGTTTGTCTATATTGCAAGGCAGCTCCATGGCAATCCTGTCTACTAGGGGGAGCAGGAACATCATGAACTTGGGATTTCACTTCATTCTTTGTTTCCAGGTCAGAGCCATCTATCTTCAAAATCTCTTTGAGCATCTGTGTTCCTTTCTTTAAAAATAAAATAAACCATTCAGGGACATGAAGGCATTCAGATAACACTACCTTCTTACTTAAATCTGAAAATCATAATCAGTAACAAAATCTGAAATTTTGTTTTCCTATCAGTTACATTTTATCAAAGCACAGATAACAGCATCTTAGCATAAACAAATGTGTTTGTTAATTTTCTTTGAAAATAGCTAATTAAAAGCTCATCAATATGCTTAAAAAGGCAGTATGAGGTTTCATGGAGTTTCTTTAAGTAGAAGCATTGCTGCTACGATAGCAGATGCTAAATTGCAATGTAATGATTCCTGCAGTATACAGACCATAGCAAATGACTGTGGTGACAGATGTTCTTCATTTGTAGCTCTTGCTTCCTTGGAATAAGTCTGCACTTCATTTTCTTTGGAAATTTTCAAAGAAGCTAGAAGGCTTTCAAGTTCATTGTCCTTCTTAATATAAATTTAAAAAAAAAAAAAAAGGTACATTAACTTAGTGTATCACAAGCAGATACAAGAGGCAGGGTATATTAGTTTGAGATTAATTTTATGCTTATTCAGGATTTTTTTTTCCTCTTAGCTTGGGCATATCACAGTCTTGTCTGCCCAGAGCATGAACAGGTATCCAGAGATCGTTGTTATCAAGTTTTGCATACTAAAAAGATGCAAGTATTGACCACTAGAGAATTGATTTAAAGAATGATCAAGGTTATACAGGTTTGCCTTGTATCTGTTATAAGCATGAATTTGCACACAACTGACCGGGAATAATTGTAACAAAGTGGACCGGAAACTGAAGTCATTCAAAAAGCACAAGAAAATCAACGACCTAGATCCTACCTTTCCACCTGTACAGGGACCATCAACTGCAGCCTTCTGAATTACAGGTATGTTGGGACTTTCATTCCTCTTCAAAAGTTTGACATTGTACTTATTCACACCTGCAAAATTCTGAAATAAACTTCAGCATTTATTATTGAATACTAATACTCCACTACTCATTATAACACATCATATTAGAAATGCATCTGCAAATAGCTTTCACAAGCTAATATTCTTAGAGGATTTCAGCTTACTGAAAACCTAGCATTTGTGTTTCCCATTACAGCATATCTTTTAGAGTCTGAGCGGAATAGGAAAATCATTTGGTATCATCATTATACATCTTACACACTTTCTCTCATTTTCTGTCTATAAAGTCTCTAGAGAAAAAAAAAACAACCTCCAAAATAAAATTTACCCAGTAAAAGAATCAACTAAGATGCCAGTTAAAGAGAAATATGGAAAATGATGAATTAGATCACAGTAAAATGAAAAGAGAATACATTTACTCAGTACAGAACAGATTACCTGTTTGTTTGATATTTTATTATGTGGCTGACTTTCACCTCTTGTAACTTTGGAATCTTCTTTAACTACAAAAAAAATGCATTATTTTGAAATGCTCTTAAAAACCATAATAACAATCATAACTCAAAAAAATTAATAACTCCATAAAAGTACACAGAGTTGCATTAATTTGAACGGTTGCATCAAATATTTAATTCATACTTTATTGGTCATTTGGTGTATGCTTTTCATGTAGGATAAAATAAAATGAAGGATATGCAATAATACATCTAGTCTTATATTCTACAAATGTGACCACAAGCAAATTTTCAAAGTCAAGTTGTGGAGGTTTTTTTTGTTTTGGTTTTGTATCAGATGGGTGAAAAGTCAACATAATGCAGACCAGCTTGATTAAAAAGCTCAGGACTAAGTGTGGAATAACCTGATAGGCACACCAGGAACATTACTTGACAAAACAAGTGCAGTGTAGTATTTATATAACTATAATAAATTATTTTCTGTTGATAACTACCAAAAATTTGATAGGCATTTCAATAAAGATCAAATAAAGCAAGTAGTTCTCAACACAGTTTCTAATTATAGTACTTACATTTTTTATATGGCTCCTGTTTTCTTTGCTGACCTTTAAAGCTGCTGTCACTGAATCCCGGCTTATAGAACTGATTGCCAGTTCCCAGCTTGATTTCCTGAGGTAGAACCGCACCCTAGGATTTCAAACATTAAACCTTAACGATGTATCTATCATTTACATAGAAGTCCCTTATGATTACTTCTTTCCAGTGCTACGCGTACCCTGCATAACAGTATTTTCATCCAGAGGATTTATTTGTAACATTGACTAGAAAGTTTTCTGATGTAATGAACTGCTGTATATAATTAAGTACCTTCATATTTTGAACCCAGGGATCTATTTAAAGTTTATACACTAACCTTCTCATGCATATTTTGCTGCATGTGGTGAGACTTCCCAGAACTCTGCAATGATTGCCATATGCTGCAGAATTCATCATCTTGCTTGCTCTGTGCCTGACAAAATAAGAAACAACACCCCCAACAAATTCAGCAGCTATAAACTCAACTTTTGAACAGCTAATCATAAAAAAAGACATGCCAAAAATCCTAAAGTCCGAGTTTAACAGTCTTCAGCTGGCAGAAATTTTTATACTGACACTTAGTAGAACTTGCAGGTATCTAATTGATGAAATATGTAAATACAACCCACCGCAGTAACCTAACAACTTTTCCTAAGGATCACTATTAAACTGAAATGAACTTAGCTTGTTTTGAGGTTGGTTTGGTTGTTTTGTTATTAACAGAAGTTTCTAACATAGGAAAGATCACTGAGTATAATTAAACACAGATGATAATTCAAAATGGTTTCAAAAGCACACTCTCATACTGGTAGTATTCTTAAATTTTATTATTAACACCTTATTTTGTAAGGCCTTATCAATCAGGCTCAATTGCTTCACAACATTACAGGTATGTAAAAAACACTTTTGAAAATCTAGAGTCTAAACTAGGATATCACAGGATATTATACTCATTCAAGTACTGGGATCAAGAACTGGGAGTTCTGCTCCAGTCTGTATCTGGACTAAAACATCTGGTGGACTAAAACAAAGTTATCTATTAATCATGTGAAAAGGACACACACTCTAAATAGGGGCCAAAATGAATACTGAGACATTTGGGTCCAATACTAAATGAGTCAGAATACTCACTTTATTTTTCTGATTGCCACTCAGAAATGATCCTTTCTGGGGTGAGTTAGAGTTGCCCTGATTTTCAGCCCTGAGATTGTAATGCTGTCTTCCATTCAGTTGCTAAATCATTACGAGGAAAAAAAAAAACAAACCAAAAAACAAAAACAAAACCAGAAGTGTTTCATTGCCTTAAACTACTTTCCAAAAGAAAGTTTTTCTTGTATAGACTTAGAAAACATGAGACAATTCTTCTCAAACACACCTACAGCAACATGAAGTTACCATTAAGCTGATTTTCTTTAAAGAAGTAATTTATTAAAAAATAAAGTTTAATTAAACCAATGAAAACCCCGATTCACCTGTAATTTTTCCTCCTTTACTGTATTTTCAAACAAAGTAAATCATAACCAAGAAGCAAAACTGACATAGAAATCATGTCTTCTCTTTCTGAGCACAGAAAAGCTTGGTACACAGGAAGCATTACTTGTAACAGAGCTTTAAGGAAATAATTGCATCTCTGCCCAAACAAACTTTTTGTTGACACCAAATGTGGCGTCAACTGCTTTGAACTAAATATTTGTGTCTTGGAAATGCAACTGGAGCAACTCAAAGTGAAACAACTGTCAATAAGGAACTTTTGGTCCCTTTCATTATTAGATTAATTCATTTCTCCAAGATAAAGATTATCGTACTTCTAATATACTGACACAAAAATTAAATTTGGTTTGTACCAATGAAGACAGCCATGATCATAATTCAGCTTCTATAGAAAAACATTGTTGTACAAATGAAAGAAAAGTCTTACTTGAGTAGGAACAAAAAGAGAGCGAGGAGAATGGTTGAGGCCTCCAAGATGCACTTTTTGTGAGCATACAGATGACAGATCAGATGCATAAGAATTGTAGTTATTCACAGCTGGCTGAGGTTTAACTATGGCCGTCAGTTTTTGATTTCCCATTTCTGACCGACTACCATGAGAAAGGTTAATTAAGGCACTTGATGGCAGACGATAACCTCTGGCAGGTGAGCACCTTAAGAAAAGCAAATTACATAGTTGTTTCATGTCATTTATTTATTGACATTTCAATATATCTGATTTAACAACACTGTTGCCTCTATACCAAAAGATAATGATTCCAGTTTGAACAGCAGAGGCTGAAAACTGTATCCAATATTGAAATCTAGTACCATTACAATGTTAATCCCACTGTGCTCCCCTTTGGCCTCTGCCTGTCAAACCCAGAAAACAACAGTAATTACTAATACTCTTGAGTTTTTATTGGCCTTTCAGTGCTGAGCTCAAAGAAATTTTAAAGATGAGTGAATTGTTATAGCATAGTCCTGTAGTAAATATTTCTGTAAAAAATTGTGAACCAGGAAATAATTTTCTTTTCTTTTTCTGAGAAGAAAACTGAAGGCAGTAGCAGAATCATAAACTGAAGTTAAGCAGCATTTAGTCAGTTTTATATCTACCTTTATGATTCTGAATACTGAAAATTATCTGTGTTACAGGACATGCTCTTGCAAGGGATAGGATTGTGTTATGCTTGCTGAACACAGGGAATACATAAGATTCTCCTCTAATTTCTGTCATAAAACCCCCTTAATTTATCTAAGAATAACAGTAAAATGAAGCCTGCCTGGTAAATTAGTGCACTTAGAAGTTTACCTGCTTACTTAAATACAGAAAAGTTATCATACTTTTTAAAACAAAAGCATTAAACATGCCTCCACGTCCTGATGAACAGTATAGGTCTTTAATTGTGGGTAGAATTTAGTGCTTAAGTATCAATTATTGATAGCTCAGGGTCCCTCCTTCAAAGGAACAGATGATTACTGAGTATTTTTAATCTAGATATTAAAAACATGATAACAACCTGTTTTCTACATATTCATTTTAGAAAAACATTTGTATCTAGTGCTTTATTCTGCTGGTTCATATTTGCTTTCTACAAAACAGAAACTTCTAAATATGCAAAAAAACCCCAAAAGAGCATTTCCAAAATACAGTATCTACATAAAAATTATCCCTACTCAACAAGAAAAAAGAAACACAAAAGAAATAAAAACTGCCCAACACTGAGAAACAAAGTTTTAAAAAGAGGCATTAAAAATACTCAACCAAACCAAAGGCAACAATTTCACACCATCTATACCAAACAAATGAGATGACTATGAAACCCCCTGCACAAACCTTATAGTTAGGCCTCCAAGGAATTCTTCATCAAACAAAACTTCAAAGAGCACATCTGTTTCTCTACTGGCTATAGAAAATGAAATAAAATGTCATCCTAGGTACGTAACAGTAGCTGTTTTAATCTAAACTATGTAAATGTCTGTATTAGTTATGCAATAAATAATGAAAAGACCAAAACTGAAATAATTAACAAAAAACATTCTTTATGCCTGAAATGAGTTATTTCATTAACAGCAATTAATAAGTTATTCTCCAAGTCGTACATGCCTGCCCTTTTAGGTACACTTTTAACAGAGATGTACCATGCATAACAACTTATCAACCTGCATTAACAGAACTGCAATTCATAGCAGTATGTCACAGTTGTCAGGGAATTGCCAGAAAAGAGATTAAAGCTATCTTTACATTTAGGCAGTCAGAAACTGCCAGCTTTAACATTACCTTCTTGCATAACTATAGACGAATACTCCTTTAAAATTATACTAATATATAATCATTATGGAGAAAAGAATAACTCTTAAAAAGCTCCACTCAAGTGTAGTCTATTCAAGATTCTGCTGGATGCAAACTGGATGAGAAAGCACCTACTTAAATGTCAGGTAAAAAACCAATTTCTATTACTAGATCTCAAACTGTTACATCCAATTATGACTCGGTAAATCCTTTTCTTTACCTGAAATAGATTTATGGATAATCTTCTCAAAGAAGGTATAAATCCATGCCATTTAAAAGAAATGGAGTATCACAGAGTAAAAACCAAATTAGAAATAAAATTGTTTGAGATAAATCATATTTGATAAAATTTGTTGTTCGATGTAAGTATTAAGGCTAATATTTTTGCTTTTATCTCTGCTTCTCTTAACTTTGCCCATCTTCCCATAACATCATTTGTTCCTTTTTTGCAGCACGTGTTCTCTCTCACTGATCTCTCTTGCCTTCTTCATATTAAGACAGAAAAAGGGTAATTTCTTATTCAAAGCACAGCTGTGTAACAAATGAAATTAAAATAGAATACCTGTAGGTTTAATTCCAAACAGTAAATATGTCACTAGCAGCTTTAAGCTGCATATGCTTCGTAGGTGAGAAATTTCTGTGCACTCACAACCATTATACAAAACACTTCTCTGAAGCCTGCTTTCACATCACTAGCTGAGCTGTTATATAGCTATAATGCTACAATTATGAAGAAAATATTACCTCCTTTTATTCCTATAATGGTACCTCGAAGACCAACTGGAACGGAAAAGTTTTCTCTCACATTCACAACACGGTCAAACAGCCTATACTCTGCGTCTCGATCTGGAACAACCCCATTCTGCTGTTCTAATGGCTGACAATAACCAAAGACTATGTTAATGTTTGCAAAGAAATACGGATTACAATCAAAATGCATTTATAACAGTATCTGAAACACACTATAAAACAAACTTTCTGAAAAAAATTGTTTAAGAACATAGAATCTTCCTTTCCCAGACACACAGCAAACTTTCATTTTTTTTTCTTGCAAATTTCTGCTTCCGCCCAAGCACAGTGATCCAAGACAGACCAAGGGGATCAATTTAGACAAAATAAAACCATTAAGCGTAACGTGCCTGTATCAGTAACATGGGTATCTGAAATACAGGCAAGATGAGCAGCTGGTCATATGCCAAGAACTGAACAAAAAGCAAAACAGGGAAGAAGAGACAAATTAGTTTTATTTTGCCTTCATTATACAGCCAGTAAGAACAACAGAAGCATGAAGGACAGGAGGCAGAAAAGAACTGAAAGTCAGTATAACAGATGACCAAGATTGTAGTTAGAAATTCATTTTAGGGACAAGCTACTGTTCTCAAATAGATTTTCTAGAAGACATCATAAAACTGTTTCTTCCATCAATACTGTCCTAAAATCCCACTCTTAGAAAGTTGGTAAGTTTAGGTAAAATAAATATGATCTTGACAACTTAACTTTAAAAAAAAAAAACCAAACCTTTTCACATCACTTACTCTGTACAGCAAATGGGGTTTCACAGTTACTCGCACCTTCTTGTTGCTCTTTCTCTGCTAAAGGAAAGGAACAGAAAGTCATTTCAAACTAGTGTAGGAACAAAGACTGGGTTTCAGGTACAACAAAACATCTGAAAATATAATGTAGAATTGTTTCTTTTAGATAAAGGTATAGAGCTTTCCTGAAGTCTTTAGGATGACTAAGTCCAGTTTTTAAAACATGACTGATTTCTTACCAGAGCTTTTGCATTGTTTGGCTAATTACTGAATTCACACCAATTTTATTATCATGTCCTAACAAATAATTTCAAAGAAATGAGCACATTATTTCATGTGGCTTTGCCTTCCGCTTTTGCATTAGTAATTTCCTTGGCCCTTTTTTTGATCTGTGGCCTTCAGAAAATAACTTTCTAGTTTTCTTCAGACCAAAGAGAAACTGCAAGGGAAGAACAGCTCATATTGCACTTAGAAACAGCACTTCAGTAGTTCAGAATATATACTGACACCTGTTCCTTTCTGAAATCACCAAAAAGCAGAGTTCAGAGTATGGGCTAATGCTGCTGAATTGCCTCAAAAAGTCAATTAAAGAGATTAATAATGAGCTCTTCTGAATTTCTGGGACCATTCACATTAAAAATTCAGATATTACATTACACTCTGTATTCTTTTTCTTTGGAATGACAAGTAATTGTCAATCGTCTTATTCTAATTCAAGAACTTGGAAAATAATGAGCAGCTGCTTTTTGGTTCACCCCTGCTCACAATGATGCCAAGCTGCATACCTTGCATTTCTCTATTTCTTCTTCAATTTTCTCAACAATGGCTGCATCCAAAATTTGCAAGTCACAAGATGAGCGAGACAAAGCAGACACAGGATGTGCCTTTAACCATGCAACAATTTCTTGAACTTTCTCAGCTCTAAATAAAAGATACATGAATTAAAACTTTCAACTGCATAAACTAAATATTTTACCATGTTCCCTGATTTAATCTATCAACTATTATGATATAGGCACAATGCTTGTATGCATTCATAAAGTAACAACATTTAAGAGTTCTGCATGAGTTTACAATAGAGGTTAGAAAAAAAACCAAACTGAATCATGTTTCAAAACTAACCTGAAGTTTTGTCTCAGCCAAAAAAAAATAAATTAAAAAATGAAATTATTTAAAGGTATTCAGTAAATTATGTTTGCATCCAACCAACTAACCATATCCAGCTGTGATTAAAGATTCTGTAACCAGCTGTTTCTCACAACACAATAAGAAACAACTTTGGGGTATGCATCTCTGGTAAAATGGAGCACAAACCTGAGATTCTTATAATAGAAGAGTCCCACAATGGTATATCAGCCTGCTAAGAGTCGGAGGAGCGCAGCATCATGCAGACTTACTAACTCAAGCCCATGAATAGGGCTTACTAGCTAATAATAAAAGCTTTTTTAATGTTACTATACTGTATCTGGAACCAAGGTTGCTCCTTGTCTCCCATGAAACTGACTGAACATATACTGAAAACGTGCCAAGTACTTTAAATTCTGTACACATTATTTTTCAAATTCAAGTGATCTTAAGCAATTAAAATAATTATTGCTTATTTTCCAAAATGATCTTTTGGTGTCTTTGTGACTATTCATAACTACTCTTACTGAAGGTTACATTAAAAGCAAGAATTACGAAGTAGCCATTGAAAATTAGATTTCTCATTTATTGGACTTGAGATAGGAAACTGACAGAGACTTGAACTCCACAACTGGAATGTCCACCGTTCTGATAATTTTTTCAGAGTCATCACTGAACAACCTTGCTGCTCAAGGAACACCAAGGTTTCAGTTACATAGCAGCCACTATAAGATCACCACCAATTTCACAATGTTGTCAGCCTTTATTCTACTTATTCTAAGGTGGGGAGGGGCGGCAGAAAAAAGAAAAAAAAAGAGAAAGATGGCTTACCCATTCTCATCCTCTCCAGGCCAAATGTCATCTTCATAGAAGATATCTTCCTGGCTGTTCTTGGCTATATAATTAAATAGTTCAGGGACCCTAAAAATGAATAAATGGAAGTCAAACTTAGTTTCACATCAGCACAGACCACAAAAAAGCCTCATCAAAACAAACTTTGATGGACTTCAAAATTTACGGAGCCCAGACAGATTATTTTTTACTTGATTTAGTGTCATACTGTTCATTTGGCAAGGCTAAGCTGATTTCCTCTATCCCAAAATATACTTCTCCTTGAAAGGAATGACTGTTGGAAGGAGAATATTGGAGTAAAAGAAATTCCACCAAGCAATCTCCAAAAGCAAACTCATCAGTTCTTATTATTATTATCATCAGTTCAGCCGATATGAAGGTGGATAATTTGGATGAAGTTCATATCCAATACTTACCTCTCTAAATACTCAGCAAGTAGTTGTTCTACTGCAGAAGAATACATCCATTCATTTCCAACTTTCTTAGTATAGCCAGGAACTTCTTCATTTTTCTTATTGAACTTCAGGTTTAGCCCCACATTTGCTTTGTGATCTCCATGAGGACTAGAAATAAGAAAAAGTTTATTAACTTGGAATAATATACGTGTGTATGTACATTAAAAAAAAAAAAAAACAGGCACAAACGTATATCCTCAGCCTTAAACCACAGAAAAATTAAATTCATTGTACTGTTTACTTGTTAGCATTGCAACAGCTGTAAATGTTACAGGACATGAGCTGTGCTATGGCAGCTGTCCACATGCATGCCCATACCTTATTGCAAAGGAAGGTAGGAAACATTTTATTTCCTCCTTAATTGAGATCTAATAAGCCACAATCTACCTGGCATTTACCAAGAAGTAGAAGGATGTCCCTGAACAGTCCGTGGGGAACAAATGCACACGTTAAATCACAAGACGACGCTCATGCATCAATCACTTCTTTAGTAAACTATCCTAGGAAACCACAATTCTGACATTCAATGAACTATAGGGATTGCCTGCCTTAAATATTTTATATTATAAGCAGTTTAGTCTTAACTAGTTCTTCAAAGAAAATTACAGGTACAATCATTATCCCTTTATGCTAGCAGTAATGATAAGTACAATGAAGTTAGATCCCAACTCCACTTTTTATTCTCAGTGTGGCAAAGCCAGTTCAAACTCCTGCTTTAATTATACAAGCAGTTAACCAGGAAAGTCAATTTATGTCTTTCTTCAATTCTAAAGGCAACAGAACAAGTCTCCAGTGAACAAAAATTAAAAAGTTTATTATAGGAGAGAAAACCACTGCATATGAATTTAGTTTACAGCACATATACTTTAAAGAAAGCTTCACATCACAAAACAGTTATACACCCGATAAGAATAGCACTTAAACATAGCAAAAATTCTGTAGAGTTGTGTTAGAATTTAGAAGCTTCTCTACAGTCAAAATTCACAAAGCGAACTTACTTTTTCTTTGATCCTCTTCCAATAAAGATACTCCCTGTAAATCTGGAGACAAGATATCCACTTACTCCAAGACGGCTGGCCAAAATATATGCAGGATTGTATTTCACAGAATATTTCTTTAAAACAAACAAACAAAAAATATTGGCAATTCCCAAAGGATAAAGATTTTTACACAAAGGGCAAATGAATAATATGGAAGCATCCCTTAAAGACACATACCATTGCAAAATATATTTGACACCTTGTTTAAGCTTTTACTAGAAAACCAAAAGCACTTACATGCTGGTTCTGTATTAAAGGATCAAGCTGGGGTTCACACGGAATATTGAAAACTACACGAATTCTACCTTCTGTGATCACGTCACGTGAATCTTGAACCTTGGAGAGAAACATAACATATTAAAAATGTTATGTAGAAAGAGAAGTCTTTGGATACTAGACCTTGTAGTCTGCTTTATCAACAGTTTTGCCGCAGTAGGCACAGAGACGCTTGGGGATTCATCATCTTGCCATGACCTGTACACTGCTTCCTCATAGAGGCAACCAATCACAGGAATCCATGGCTGAAAAAGGTCCAAAATGGGAACTCTCTATTTTGCAAATTATCCCACATAATTAATAAAAATAATCCTGCATTGAAGTTATGCTACCTTTTTCCTGTTATACCAGCAACAGTGGTAGGGAAGGGAGAAGAATCCCCTCCCTCCTCTGACCAAACCATCCAGGAATCTTCGATTTAAAATTTTAGCTAGCAAATGACCACTACTGCCACAATATCTTAGATTATTTTAGGCTTGCAAATAAAAAAAATTAGGAAAAAAAAATAATTATTGGAACTAACTTCTCCCATGCAGCCGTAGTAAGGAGAACCCAGCATAAAGGCTGTACTTCCAGGAGGAAACAAGTCATCCAAAGTTCTGATGTTTGAAAAACGAGAGTCAAAGGCTTTGATATCCTACATGAAAAAGACAAAATTGATGATGTTGAATATATCATTCAGTTTCAGCAGAATTTAAAAAAAGCATCTATTTATATGCACTTTTTAATTAACATTATCTGAGTCTGAAATAATTAATTGAAAGCAAAGAAGTTAATGCTGTATTACAATGCTGTTACACAAGCAACTATGCTACGTCGTAGAGCACCGCTACTGTACTTCATACAAAGCATCATCATTAAAAGATGACAAAAGGCATTTTTTCAGTTAAGATCTCTAAACTGTGCAAGAGTCCCAAATTTTGTGACAAAGACTTGCCTAAGTACACTGTATTTTTTTATACAATAAATTAAATTAAGATGCTTATTTTTATTCATTCTTTTGTTTTAAAGGCACATATACCCTTTCCTCCCAGTCCGTACCCCCGCCCCAGTGAAGTAAGGAGCTATTTGCAAGAACATACTGCACTTGTGTATTTACCTTGACAATAGTTTGGTAAACAAAAGGAAGAGCTTGTTTTGACCACTGCTTCTCCAAATAAACTTCTCCATTTTGGTTTAGTTGGTATCTATTACCGGTGAGTAACTGAGCATACACAACTATTGATGTTTCATGAATAATTATTCCTTTTCTTCTCTGGTAGCTGAACACAAAATAGAACATTTAGATTGATTACAATAAACAGAACTGAACCAAGAGGGTGGAATTAATTTCTTGAAATCAAAAATACACAGCAAAAAAAACCCCAACCAAACAACTTCTCTTAACAAAAGGATTCTAATAGTTTGCTTCCTGTTTTATAAAAAATACCCAGAATAAATGGCTTAACAAGTCATTTATCCATTGTTGCACAGCCATCACCACATAGCTAAGTGTGTTAATTTAAATTTGACTTTTACAGCGTGAAGGGTTAGGGGTAATTAACACAGTTAATTCAAGTGACAGATAATAAAATGGCAAGCTGCTGTAACTCAGTTGTGTTCCACTGGGCGCTCACGCTTTAGAAGAGCAAGAGCTGTATTCAAATTTAACAACGCTAAGTTAAAAAAGTCGTAACTTGATACTGTGTCACTCCATTCTATATACTTCCTACAACCAGAGATTACTAAAACCAGAACAGAAAATTGAGTGGGAGAGTAAATACTGAAACGGATTCATTTGAGAATTCTTTTGTAACAGCATCTAACTTTAAATACCTAGAGACTAACTCCATATATTCTGAAATTTCAACATAAGCTCGTTTATGCTGGTGTTTTTGAATTCCAGCAGACTCATTAACCTTTATCATCAAGTATGCAGCAGTTCTTCTCTGATACTTAGGTGTATAATGCAGCAATAAAACATAGCTAAGCTATAAAATGCAAAGTTAAACTTTGATTTTCAAAGTTACTTACTGCTCTGAAATGCCTTGAACTTCTTTCAACCACATGCTTTGTTCCTTATCTCCAACGTAAGCCACTTTAGTTGGGGGCACTGCATTTCCCATGTAAAGCTTCTGCGTGCCATGTGGTTCTTCCAAATAAAACCTTGAGAATATTATGACAGACAGGAATTTAACTGAGTAAGATTAACCTAAGCATAACCAATAGTGAGAAAAACTTAAAATAGTTAGAAATTACTTGTTAAGGTCGTGGAAAACTTGAAGCATCATTTTCTCTACTCCTTACGCAACCGGACACGCAGCATATTTTTTACAAAAAAAATCAGTACATGTGCTGAAAGGAAGATTTTATAGAAACGTTCTCTTTTACATTATCCTGTGTGGATTTATGCGTATCCCTTCTTCCCCTCAAAGTTAAGAATGAGCCCCCCCAAACTTCTACATCTATAGCAAAATGCTGAAGAACTAGACTTCTGCAGAAATAACCAAACCTCAGAATAATGTTAAACAAAGCTTCTTCTACCTTCAATACCTCTGGACTAATTTGCTGTTAGCAAGTATTACCATAAAACCCAAACTGTTGTACAACATAAAGAATTTATTTTGAATAAAACAATAAAGATGACAAACAACTATCTATGAAATGTCACTCACTTAGTTTCTCCATCTGACACAGCAACAACTCTGGCTTCTTCAAGGTGTGGCCAGTTAACAAAAACACGCTTTCCAAGTACCAAGCTGGCAACATGTTCTACCATCTGAAAAAACAAAGCAGTTACTATTACTAATTGTTTAAAATATTAAAAGATTTTTGTTAAAATATTTTCAAACTGTTTTTGCAGTAACATCTACTCTAGTTAAAGAACAGGCTTTCATGCAGAATAAAAAGCTCATTTTAGTTTATTAAATTCTGTTTTGATACATATTACATAATCTCCGATTAGAAATGGAGAATCATATTTCTTTTTTTAGGACAAAGTATCGTATTCCAAACATGGCTCTTTACACGTAGCATATGTTAGTTTTAAGACCTGGTTTGATTTGCATTCCTGGAATGGGGTTACTATGTCCTTTTTTTGTTAAATCACTTAGAACTATTTGTGCTTCTGGGACATCATAATCAAACTGACAATTTGAGATTAGTGGAATATTCTGTACCATAAATTTTACTTTTGTATCTCACTGAAATAAAGAAACAGCACTTATGTCCAGGACTTTACTAGCATCTGTAATTTTAGTCTCACATCATGTTCTATTTTTTTTCCATGATTTTCTGCTATTTTTTAACCTATTATTTTGGCTTATTTAATTCCCTTTGCCACGTATCTTCAATATTCACTCACTCTATCTCTCTACTGTAAAATACTATCTTACAGTTTTCCTCCTTTCTCCTTTCCTGGTTTTCTTTATTTATTTATCCCCAAAACTTTTTTGTTTTTCTGGATTTGTCTTTTGCTACCTGATCTTTTTAATTATGAAATAGAGTTGGCTTTTAAAGGATTTAGAAAAAATATTTTGTTTCCAAATGTCTCTATCAATGCCTAATTCTTAACGCCTCTATCAAACAGTCTCATTTAAGTGGAAGGTGTAAGTCTGGTTTGTTGATGAAAGAGACTGATTAAAAAGGAAAAAGTGTTTGCATAACTCAGCTACCCAAAAGACAAGGAGCACTGGTCTGGAGGATCTGCTTCCTTGCATTTATACCAATTCCAACTATTAATTAGTCAGGAGCGAGTCTCACCAACTCCTTACCTGAGAACACCTGAGAGCTACCAGAGAGAAATGCCAGAAACTCTACTAAGACAACTTTCTGAAGCCAGGAAAAATTTAGATCTTTGAGCAGATTCCCAAAATTCTAGACTGTTCACCACAAAAATTTAGTGGTTTAATCCTAATGAATTTTATTTTTTACTATTGACTCCAATAGTCAACAAAAGCTTTCAGTGTGAACTAATACCATTGAAGTTCTCAGTGAACTGATTCAGCTGACATTTTCAAAATATGTACCAAGCATACTACCACCTAATGGTCTCAACTTTGGGCTGGGAGCTAAGAACTCACCTTCCTTTCTATTAATCAAATTTTAACAACTTATACATAAAGCTCGTTCTGAAATCAAAGCATTACTAGTTAAATAAAGTTTTAAAAAAATCTAAAGATTATCTTTTAAATCAACTATTCAACATACTTAACTACTCTATTTTAAGAAATGTTTTTGCGTTTTAAATTCTTTTAAACTTTTTCAGTACTACTCTAAATGTTTTTCCCCTATAATATACTATTGAGAAGATATACATAACCAACATCTCAAATCTGTCTATTTAACAAACTCAGTCTTTTTATGACAAGGTTTTTTGTCTGTTTTTCTGTTAGAAACTGAATGCTTACCTGTTCTTTTGAGTTCTCATCAGCTATGATTTCTAACATCATGTTCTCTCCATGGCTGCTTTGCTGAAACACCTGTACGCCACTTTTTTTAAGATAGAACTGGGTAAAAACAAAACAGCACATAAACTTAATTGAACTCTTACAGTTATCTATTAAATGCAATTGAAAATGTCAGAAGAGAGAAATCTTTTACCTTATGTTTAATGTGCTTTAAAGTAGGAAATCCACAAAAATATAATGCACTCTTGTTGATTTTAGTTATCTTATTGTGGGTTATTTCTACATGCCAAGCGTCCAAAGGTATTGTTTTATACCTAAAAAACAAGTAGTACGGCATTTGCTCATACAGATTGACCTTTGGCTCTAGAAACTTGTTGCTTGTTCAAACATTCATTACTTGACAAACTGTTTGACTTTCCTGTAAGATGGCAATTAATGTAGCCACTTGGAATCTACACAAAGGACTATAAAAACACATGCTACTGCTGCAAAGAGACTACTCCCTAAGAAAAAGACAAAACTCCAAGCTATTTTAATTCATTGTTATTGTCAAATTCTAAATTAGCAGTGATTCCATACGGTATCTTTCATCTTCACAACTTCACTCTTCTAAACTAGCAATGGTTCCATACAGTATCACTCATCTTCACAACTATTCATTCTGCGTAGAGTGTAACCCTGCAACAGGCATTCCTCCCCTGTTTTGCTTTAAGTTTGACTACTATTAAGGTTATGTTTCCATTTAATCTTGAAACCTCAGCCCATGTTAAATAAAGCTGGCTACTTTCAGTGAGAGGAAAGTGAAGCACACATTTCTGTTCAACTGTCTGCACTGGATCCAAATGCTTACTTTTTTGTTTTTTAAACAAGTGGTCTGGAATTAGTGTGCTGATAAATTATCACTATTATCAGATATTTGTACAAGTCTCATCCTCTGTGTCACACAAAGTTTAGTAATTCTCTAGAGCATTCTTGATGACTTAGCATTGGTTCATCTGTTTTACAAAGTAATAGCTCAAAAATGGGAAAAATACTTTAATTGTGCCACCCACAAGTCACATCTAATTCAGTATCTTACATTTTTTAGTGTATACATTGGCATATACAAGCTTTGCTTAAAATGGTAATAAAAGTTTTCTAACTACTTTTAGTCTACTCTAAAATAATTATGCCAGTGTTACCTGGTATGACATCTTTCTATTGCAGGGAATTTCTCTGGCCACGGTGACAAGTACTGGAACTCTGCTTCTTTGTCATACCAGTACATTAAGCAAGCACTGTGAGTATTTCTTCGTTTCTCCTCTTCTTTTAGGCACTTATTACAGGCTTCCATGGCCTGCAGCAGTCGTTTCTAAATTTTAGAGAAATTAGCATATGTGAAACCGGCAACAAAAATTAGCCCAGAAACATCTACATTGGGAATGGCACTTTTCTGGTTAATGTGTTAATTTTCTGCACTTTTCCAGTTAATGTGTTAATTTTCTAATTGCAGCCTCACCCTTCCTCATGTCACAGCTCTCTGATAAAAACAGGACAATTACAATGGAATGGCTTTGGAGAATAAAGATTACCTTTTTGCAAATATGTTTCCAAAGCCTAGCCATATTTTGCCTTTTGCATTTAACGTCCAAAGAAATATTAAAAAAATGTTATCATAAAATTCTGCAAAATAACTATACTGAAGAAGCTTCAAAACATTATGGATCATTCAAGTAGCAACCGTTGTCTTTTGTGAGAAGACTAAGTCCTGTCAGCCTTTCACTTTGACCTACGGAAACAACTGATAGGCACATGCCACCATCTGTATATATCTTAACATCTAATCTGCACTTTTATTTTCATCCACTCTGATGTGCTCAAATTTAATCTGATAAGAGGTACTACAACAATGTATATAATACTGTTATCCTATATGCAAAAGGAAGATGTTACTATTTTACTCCTCTCCATTAATGTTTTACTGTTTGATTTGTACATAAAGTCTTCTACCCATTTACTGGTGTTCATATGAAGAGATTTTCTGTAAAAAGACTGGGCTTTTTTTCAAGTGTTTATTTTATTTACAGACATTCTGTATTTTTATATGTATAAAGGAATAGATTTATTTTTTCTCAAAAAATGTGAAACTAAATATTTGAATAGCTGATTAGAAGCACGAACAAACAACAGAATGTCCACATCCCTTACTTAAGGCTTCTGACACTTAAAGCTAACTTTGCTTGTGGTAACTTAATCTAGCCTTACTCTCCAGGCAGCAAAATTTTTCTGTAGTCTTATCAAATATAAATTTAAAATTCCACTTAATTGCACGTCTAACCGTTGATTAATTAAGAAGTTTATCAGATTTTTTATGAAGCTTTTATAGAGAGCAGACATTGAAAGAAATTACCTCATCAATAAACGGGATTAATACTACAGCTTCCCATTCTTGCTGTTTTCCATTTAGGTCAGTTTTAAAATCCGGTGGATAATATTCTATAATAGGAGAGTCTTGACTAATCATCAAATGCTAGGAAAATACAGAAGAGGGATTAAACAGTATCAGAGACAATTCAGCACTAATTCTAGGAAGAGACAGAGGAAGGTTGGTATTAAAACCAAATTCAAAGCTGAAGAGGAATTCAACATTTATCATTTAACTGTCCTAGTCTGAAATAGCTTAGCAAATGCAAAACTTTGTATTTATTACTAACTCCACAATGTTCTAAGAATAGTAAGAAGCAGAAGTATTTAACCATGCACCTAAAATTTAGAGGTAGAATATAACTAAGAGGACACGCAAAAATACCAAGAAAAGAGTTACTTCAAAATAAAGCAGAGAACTAGTAAGAGATAGATAAATGCAATTTAATTCTGAATCCTACCTGGTAGCATTTAGGCAGCAGATCTTTGCTAGCTGCTGGAAGTACAGCAAGAAGCTGTTCAAATGGCATGAAAGGTTTTCCTAGTTCAAATTTGATTTTGAGTTCGCTGATGTTGCGAATATCTGACAGATAAGGTGCATAATGATAAGGATAATACCTGCAGGGGAAAAAACATCTTAAGTTACTTGACTTAATTATAGCACAGCGGTGTTCATAGATCAGAAACAAACAGAAGTATATTAAATATTCCTAGGATAGATAAGGTGAAATATTGCTCGATCTTTAAGTAATTTCTCATTTGACAATTTTTCTTACCAGCTCCATGACTGAACTCCGTGGTAATAATAATGCAAAATCCATTGTATTGCCTGGACATAACATTCAGCTTGATCAGCCAAGAAGTCACTTAAAAGGAAAAGGAAAGACGCTTATTAGTTACTTAGCATCTTATACATAGGAATGAAGACAGAGCATTCTGGGAACCTAAAACGACCACGGTTTTCTAGATTCATTTAATACCAAAGGAGTTTTTCTCTCTGGTCCTCATACACTTGTTACAGAAAACTCAAGTGGCAGCTCTTCTTGCGTTAGCCAGAAGCATCACCACTGCAGTACACTGCCATGTAGTTCTCTGCTTTTGACATGGATGAATATCGTGTCTTGTATTAGACATATACAAGGACTTGTCTCTGGTGTTTAAAAAAAAGAAAGAAAAAAAAAGAAGAAAAAGCATACACTTACTCAGAAACTACTTCTACACCCATTTTCGTCATGTAGTAAGTTCTTTTGTATTGCCTAAACTCAGTTTCGAATAAATCATCATCTTCTGGTTCGTCTTCCAACATAGCTGAAAAAGTAGTCATGGGGAAAAAAAAAAAAAAAAAAAAAAAAAGGATTAACATTCATTCCTCTACTACAATAAGGTTTGAAGACATTCAGTTTTGAATTAATGCCTTACGCTTATTCCTCAATTCACTATTATAGGTGCTCATACCTTTCCTACACTGAAAGTAACATGAAACAATCAAACAAAATCTTTACCCAGATAAAGTCTCGAACTCTTTTTTTCCTTTAAAGACAGGCAACCCATTTTGTAGCCCAATTACAGGAACAGAGAGGAGAATATAAGCCATCAGACAATAATTTAAGCAAATGTTAAAATATATTTTAAAATTTATTCTTCTTACAGCAACATCATCTTATATCATTTTTACGTAACGTTTATACATTTTTGATATTAAATTTCAAAACATCAGAAAAAGACATTTCCTACAAGCAGAATGAGTTTAAAAACATAACACAACGAAAACCCCCAAAGCCATATAAAAATCTGTTAATTTGTCCCCACCTATATAATAAAATACCTAGGCATACATAACATAATGTTGTTGAAGATTTGGTCATTCATCATGGAAATACCGGTCAGGTAAGAAGCACTTCAAAAGCTTTCGCCTCACTCCCTCTCACCATAAGCCAGTGATGTGCAGTTCCATTTCCCAATAGTTGACTACATAACTCTTTCATTTAGATTAAGGTCATCTCTGACATGAAATTCTTGCAGATCTTCCAAATCTATACCCAAATTAACAGTTTGTTCTGTTATATGTATATGGAAAAGTTATTTGCACTTACTTTTAGGGGTCACAACTTCACCTTCATTTTTTTCTAAAGCAGCCAAACATATAGAATTTTCCTGAGCCTATTAATTTAATATTTGAGATAAAGTAAAAATACAGAATAATATGCACATATCCCATTCACAACCATATAATCTGCAACTCAAAATGCTATGATCAAGATGCATAAATATTATTATTATTTACTATAAAGCTGACTACGTTTCCTCCTCCTGTAATAGCCTAAGGAAAATTATTTTATCCATACAGATCAGACAAAGGAGCAGTCTCAAATAAAATCTCAGCTACCTCTAAGAAATATCTTAATATTTGTTTTCCAAAATACAACTATTTCCAAAACTGTGCAGTACACATATAGGCATTTTTACCTACATCATGCATTATGCTACAGCAGCAGTATACAGTCAAATTTTTAATCAGAAAATTTTTAAGAGTTCAAATTACTTTTCTGGGAAGTAAGGATACAAGAAATTGTGTTTTAGAGAGGCAAATAAGCCAAACATTCACTTCATTCTCCCACTACACACTGTCTTTTGTGTACAGCACTGAGTAGGTCTCAATAAGCAGAATCATTGGCCCTCTTCCCCTGTACCTGAGGTATGCAAGCTCCTGACTGTCACTGCCATTCAAAGGATCAGTCAAGATGGCTAGCTAATACTATACAGCTCCTCCAAACTTCTGTGGCAAATAAGAAAACAGCCACAAATAAAGCATACCTTACTAAAGGAAGAGCTAACATCTTGCTCTTACAAACCACAAACTGCACTAAAGAACAGGATAACAATATACAGTGACAGATTAAACTTTAAGGAATTTCCTGCTGCCTAGTCTATACTCTGCTGAAGTCATATATTGAAGGACAGTCAACAGAAGTCATCATGGGGAACACGACAGTGGGGCACACTCAAGATACAGAAAAACGTGCTGTCCTTATTAATTAGTTATAACTAGAATTGCAAGTTTAATAACCAATCTGAGATAGCTCACACCAATGACATTGCTATTTATCTATTCATTGTCAAATAATCAGCTGATACCAAGACAGGCATGAACGATCTATCAGTGTAGCTGAAATATATAAAACTTCCATCAGGCTATGCATTGAAAAGTAAAATCATAAAGCACAGCAAATTTGAACAGAACTTACCCAGAACTAAGTTTTACTGCTGTTCAGGAACAGATAAATTAAAGCATTAAGTTACAGGTTTACAAGATTTCAAAAACCGTAAGAACCTGACCTTGACTTAACCATTTCATCACTCACAACCACAGGCAGTTCCTCAAATGTTACACGTTACTATATTTTCTGCTCACAAAAAAAACTCAAAACAGGCTTATGCCATTTAATTTGTCTAAAATCAAATTATTGATTTGCAAAAAGTAACATGCAATTTTGGAAATACGAGCATGTAAAAGACTAACCTTTTGTTTCTTTTGTTTATTTTTTCTGGCTTCCTCTGCTGCAATACCAGCTGCCTCGTTGAGGTATTTATTGCCTACTTTACTTTCAAACCATTTTAGGTCTACAAAGACTTCACTGAAGTGTTCACGATCAAACTGTGCAGAAAGATTAAAGTAAGTTTAGAATTATTTGAGGGATGCCAAATTTATAGTGATAAACTAACAATGTCTTTTTAGCAGGTGCATTAGATTACATCTAGAGTCATTCTTACATAAACATTTTGCCCTAGAGCTACAACTAAACTAATAGATGAATATTAAAAATGTTTTTTCTTAGCAATATATAACATATACCCAAGCCATATTATGTTTTCTTTCAGTAAAGAGTTCTTTACTTTCACACTTCTCTAGCAACTCTAGTAGCAGTAGAAGTATATAAGGTCTAGGTAATAAGTCTTGTGCCACACACCCAACACTTTCATAGTTCTACCCAAGAATCGGAAGACAGGGCTGAAGCAGGGACAGCAGATGAACTTCCTTCTCCAAGTTCACCAGAAGGCTGAGACCCTTCCATTTCTATATGGCCTATACCTATCAAATAATTCAATCTTTCTCCTCCTATGTTACGATAACATCAGACAACAACTGATTGGAACCCCTCAGTTAAATGATAGAACAGCTGGCTGAACCACTTGTAAAACAGTCATTTAACAGTTCATTGAAACTACAGCACGGTGTATTTTAGGGCACTATAGTGAGGTTATATTCAACAGACTATACTGTTCTGTACAGTGTAATTTTGAAGTTACTTACATCTGACAATCTTGTAAGATATTTCTCAAAGCGTTTTAAATTCAGATGCCCATTTTCATTTATGTAACCTGTTGGGAAAATAAAGTATGTTTTTTTTAAATTAACAATTAAAAAGTTAAATTTAAGTACCACATAGATAATAGAACACAATCTCGCTGGCTGTCTAAAGAAAGTGTAATAAATGCTAAACATTCTAACACAGCTAAAAAGGTCAATAAATATTAACTCAGGAATATTAATGTTTCTACTTTGCACAACTAAACTTAGTGCTCTTACCTCCCAGTTCTGGCAAGATGGCCATATATGTTCTATAAAGTAGCGGCAGTGCATCATGATTAATGTGTAAATGAGGTAGATGAGGAATAAAATCATTTCCTACAAGGAAACCCATTAAGATCCAATCATCTATTATCCTCTCAATATCATATTCAAAAGAAATCTTGTCCTGGGGGGGGGGAAAAAAAAGAAAAAAAAAAAAGGAAAACAAAAACAAAAAACCCCACAGGAGCATAATTTTTATTATCATGTTTGCACAAAAAGACCTCACACATTTTTTCAATCACAGATCCATTAGAACTTACTTTTACTGGTGAAAATTCATAATCAATATATTCTCTCATCAGTGATAAGTGCAGTAAATGAAATGTGGTTTCCTCTGGTGCACATGCTCTGTAAATTATTCAAAACATTAATTTAATTATTTATAAACACACTTTCAATATGAATATTTAATAAGTCCAAGGTTACCTAAAACCAGGTAATCTTACTAGGATTACATGTTCACAGAAGAAATAATGTATAAATATTTCTTTGAATCTATTTTAGGATTCATCCGGTTTGAGTCTATAAAATTTTGCAGCAGAATCTTCTAAACAGCAGATGTGACTGCACCGTATGAAAAACGGCTAGCTTAGAGAAAGCAGGGCCTTCTATGTTGTATTAACTATTTCCTAAGTTATTATCCCATCGTCCAACAGACAACCTAACCTAACTTTGAACCAAATCCAATATATTTTAAGGTATTTTAGAACTAGTCTGAGTACATACAAAGAACACAGATTCATGTCTAAACTGTCTGGGTTACATTTGCAGTCATCTGAAATGCTTCTCATAAGAAAAGAATATGGTCAACTTGAAAATATGCTCCATATGCATTACCTAGTGGCTTCAACATTTAGTACTACAGGACCAAAAACTGACAATGTGCTGTTTTTTTATGGCATAAATTAGTCAACATATATTCTGCCTTCTTTTCCTCTCTTCACTGAAACTACTTATTACCTAAGTCAACATTACACCAAAACCAGTTAATACCTATACCAAAAGATTAATGAGCTAAGACTGATGTATTTTAAATTCTTAAAGGACTATTTCACAGTGTAGATACTGTAACTAGCTGGGACCACCTCCAATGACAAACACCCGTCTATTCACACATACACACACAGAGTAGATTTTGGCCAAAATCTACTAGAGGAAGATCTGTGTGATACACAAGCGTATATGAAGACTACCAAGACAAACTCTGAGCTACACTTGGCTGCATAGAACTTCAAACCCAATTCTGTCACTTTTTAAATGTAATTTTCATATTGGTATTAAAGAACTTTGGCAAATCCAGGTTGATGCTCTATACTCTAGAGACATTCTGCCCCTTATTCTTCATTGCACTGGACTTGAAAATCCAGATAAAACAATTTCTCTCAATCAAGAAATTGCTGATTAATTTGTATGTATTTTTAGCATTTTCAATTTTCCAACTGTAAGTATTAATAAAAGTGACAATATTGACAGAAGGCAATTCCTGCAACTTCTAGAAGTAAATTCCTGTAATGAGCAATATTATCCAGAAATCACAACAGGAGCCAAATGTGGAACAATGGCGGGGGGGAAGGAATGACTTTATTTAACTAACTCCTCAAAAAGTGGTCACACCTTTATTTTCTATTATTTTTTAAAAAAGGGAAACCCAACATTTTTCTTTGATTAGACTTGAGGTCATTTAAAAACATTACAATGTTACATGCCAACACTATCAACTGAATGAGTATTAGTGAGAAGTTGACTGTGGGAGACTATGAAAAGAATACTTATTTCTGATGTTTATCTTACTCGCACAACACCTTAGAGATATAAATAAATTTTAAAAAGTCAGTATCTGCATAAGATAATTATGGAAAGAATGTCAGTACACATAATATGAAGAAAGAAGCATGACATACCAACGCCCTAAGGATTTTTTTTTTTTTTTATGAGCTGCCCTGACAGCATACTTTTTCTCATGTAAACAAATTCAAATGCACAATTTAACAAGATGATTTCTCTTATTTCATGTATTTTCCAACACAAAAGTAAACGAAGACTTCATTTAGTATGCAATCAATACAAAAAAAACCTGGTTTAGTCACCTAGTACCTTTTGGACTTAATTTCATCATATATAAAATAAGAGTAAAGTTAAATCAGTTCACCTTTGAGATTTTTTACCACCAAATCTGACTTCTTCTCTTAAGAGCGCAAAGTGTGCCTCATGACTTGTTAATCCCAGCATAATCTATTACAAAGAGATATTAGAAAGGTCTTACTTCATTATTTTTTTTAAACTGTTACTCAAGATCTGAGTAGTATAAAGAAATTTTGCAGTTGTTTCACTACAAATTCAAAAGTTTGAAGGAATACAAAATTACATGCTTATTTAATAAAATTTTAGAACCCTATGTGTTCACGAAGACAACGAAAACATATACACTTTATAAACTTCCGTTGTTTGTATTATTTTAATTGCACATACCAAGTCAGCATCTAAGCCGTAGAGACAGTGTCTTGTGTTTGGATCATGATGGGGCTTTGCTTTTTCTGATCTGATGAACTCCATAATTTTATGCTCACCTTCCCCTGGAGTCTGCACAAAAACCCACCCCAAATTAATCAATAAATATTTTTCTATAAAATAAAAATTTATTTAAAATAAAATACTAACAAAATACAATGACCTCATGGCCTGATAAGTAGACTGTTACTCCTTGCCAGGATTTGTCTGTGGAAATCTTCATATTTACAAAATATTTAAGATGTTCGTGCAATCTGGCCATGAATTCAGTTCCTGAAAACAGAAATCTAAGTTAAACACAAAGCTTTCTACAAGTCATTCAAAATTGCATTTACATATCAAAAGTACTAATGAAAAAAACAACAAAGAAAAATTCTGTAAGAGGTCAAGAGGATAGCTGTTATTTCCCCAAGAGGTTTCATTTTTTCCACAGCAATCTAAAAAAAATTTTTAAAATGAGACAGTATTCCAACCTCACTAAAACTTCTGTTTTCAACTTACTTGAGCCTTTATCAATTCTATCCTCTAACTTAAAAAAATGCTTTAGGATAGGAAAACTACCAAAATATAGACATCTAAACACTTAAAATTTAAATAACTAACAAATTATTTTACCTGGTGTAATACAGTTGGAGTCAAATCTGGCTTCTGTAGGGAGCGTTTCTCCCTTTTCTAATGCCTTTTTTATTTTGTCCTCTGCCTCTTTTGCTGATCTAAAACAAAACAGCGTTGGAGAGAGGAAGCAGAGAAAGAATCATCTTATTCAAATGTTAATATTTAAGTATAGTTTTACTGACAAAATACAAAGTTGATTTTCTAAAGAGTGGTGTTTTTTTTTTTTTTAAAAAAAAAAAAAAAAAAAAAAGGAAGGGAAGGAGAAATTTAACTCCTGAATAGAGTTTGAACTTATTTCTGATACAACTGGAAGGCTTAGAAATACCTTTTTTCCCCTAGTAATGATGATAAGTAGTCATTACTCGGATATAGTTAATATTTAGATTACCAAGATGATCATTCAATGGCTAATCACAATGAAGGCAAATTAATGTTGAAACAGTAGGAATACTCAGTATCTAAACATCTGAAAATACCACCCTGGAACAATAACGGTAACGTAGTTAAAGCAGCAAGTTTGGAATACCATGAGGGTAGGAGGGGTGAACTAACAATTTATCATCACTAGTAATGGAGAAACAAACAAACATCATCCTATCCTTTCTTGGCCAAGGATTTCATAAAGACTTTTGAATCAGAAAAAGAGAAGCCACCAACCAAAGAAAAAGAAGCCACCAATGTCTTAGATTTTTGTCCGTCTCTCAATTCTACTCCAATTTTCTATTTAGAACTCTTCCCTAATCTCTCCTTCTTCTCAACCTCCTTTTTTCCTTAAAAAAACCCAACAACCAAAAACCAAACCCACAAAAAAGCCCAGTAGCTTGAAAATATTTTCTCTTGTCCCTTTCTCCCAGTTTGTTTCTGGCACATTTCATTCACCATCCCTGCACTGTCTGACCACTAGCATTCTTTCCTTAGAGCAGACTTCAAAAAAACCACATCTCCCAAAACATTAATATAATTCTTAACACTGTGAAATCTACTTGCAGCTCTGTATTTGGGCTAGCTTGCTAACTGGTATCAACAGGAAACCAGAGTTTCATTAGAAATTTAATTTTTTCTATCACTGTCAAAGAACATTCCATTATAGTTACCAAACAGGTGCATCTAGAATTAGCATTCACAAATACCAAAGACTCTCATGGGTTATGAAGCCATTGGAGACATCAGTAAGAGCTCCACTGCAGATTTATTTCACAGATAACTTCATATGAAAAAAGCTACCTGTGCCCCCAAGTTCCATATGCACAGAGAAAAATTTCAGTAAAAAGCAAACTCTCCTTTTTGGAATTATGATTTTATGTATTAACATTTTACAGGTAGTTACCCTCATTTAACTAAAAATTAAAGCTACTGTCAAAGTATATTTTACTTTTCATGGCACACATTTAAGTAAATGTTTTTTAAAATGTTTGCTATCTTAAAGACAGAGCAAGAACAAATATTCTCACCTAAAACGTCTCCCACGCTGCTGATTCATTTTTGCTCTTGGAGCTACTCCATCAACTGCCATGAAGAAAACCTTCCTTGGTTTAATAATACGAAATAGTACCTCCAAGTAGTGAAAAATATCAGCAAAAATCTTATCTTCTGAGATTCTGAAGTGAACATCATCATCATTTGGATGCGAACACTGATGTATAATGCCATTCATGTCCAGGTATAAGTTGTCAAACTCTGGAATCTATAGAAGCCACAGTTAGTACCAATTTGGTGGCAGCTGAAGCAATGCAATCACTACCCAAGGCACGGCTGAGACTAATGAAGTCCAGAAACAAGCTGAGGTGGGAAGAACTCCCTGGAACCTACTCTTGCCAATGGGCTAAGAATATCTTGACTGGTTACAGGTTTGTCTGCACCTGCAATCTGTTATTATGATTTTCCCAGTGAAGAAAGTCAGCTGAACAGATGCCTATCCTATCCTGACTGTTTCTGGTACTTCAGGACTTGTGTCCCCCATGCTCAGCCAATCTTCTATGTTGTATGAGGGAAAAGCAAATAAAAATCACACTTTTCAGGATGAGATAACTTTATTTGTTTTATAACCCCACACATTTCACTGATTCAATCTTGCATAGCTGCACTATAAACAATAAAAGCTACAAAATTAAGTGTGCAGTTTTCAACCGTATTTCAAAAGCAAAGCCAGCTTAAGAAGCTTTAGGGCTCTCTCCATGTTAACCAGTTCCTACCATGACCACTGCATGCTGCCTCTTTAGCTACATTAAGAGCCATCTGCGGGCATAGAGAGTGGCAATTATCACCAAAAGCAGTAGAGTTATCAATGATAATAACAAGTTCTTTCCCACGCTTTCCAAATGTATTTTTTTTTCCTCTATCTAGTTCTCAGTTCTTCTAACGGCCTTATCTGTAGCACTCCAACTTTCTTTTAAAGGCATAAACCCTCCTCTGAATGTACACAAGCAACATATAGAGCACAAACTCTGTTAAACATACGAAGCAAACGGGCTGTTACCTATCTTTCTGTTGCCAAAAACTACCAAACATGCACAAGAGCAATTTGCAGTAAAACCAGCTATTCTTTGATACACCAATATGACTGTTCATAAAAATGCTCTTGCCATTACAACTGGAAAAAGACACTGCTAACTTTTTGTGATTTTCTGTAGTATTTCTACTGACATATCCTTACATAATTTTGAAAGGCATGTTGCTAGACTTGTATTTATCATCCAGATATAAGAGAAACGTAACTCTGTTTCAAAAAGAGGAATGAGAAAGAGAAGAAACAAGAGGCAGGATTGGGAAGGATCTCCAGTCACCTGCAATACTTAGTCTTCTCTTGTGCATAACGATCTTCAGTACAGTTAAATTCAGTAACCAAACTGCTCTCAACATGCTCAAACGCCACATCATCCACACAGGCACCAACTTTCAGATAAGAAGAGAGCAGGGCATTGCATAGCCAGTATTCTAAAGAGATGAAAACTAAAGCTTTTATATGAAAGCAACATAAATACAGAAAGCAGATGACCTTTTAAGAAGCACAGCTGTAGCATGATTTAAAAATAATGATGTGTTTTACATAGGAATTGCCTTTTATTCTGAGTAGTTTTTTCCTGTATTAGCAAACAAAAATCTTAATGTAGATACTAGTATGTGTCAGTCTGTACATTCAAGTGGTCTAGTAGAGAAAAGAAAGGGGTTAAATGCTACTGTTGAAGCTTAATATCAAGATAACAATCTAGACATTTTCCTTTTTTGTTTTATACAGAGTAAATATTCCACATAAACTAACAACATCATCTAGTCTTCAGAAAGACATATCAGAGAATGACATTAGCACTGGCATATGAAGTTGAGTCGTGCTTTCCATTTATCTTAAGAACCTCTTTCAGAAAGCATTATAGGTGCTATCCCCGGTTGGAGCAGACACATACCGACTCCCTGAGCTGCCACAGTTCACTGTTCTTCAGCAGAACTTCAGCTGCCACCAATTTCAGGGAGCAGCCCAGGCTTTTAACAAAACAGCTAAAAAGCCAGCATACACTGCTGCTGCCCTGCTACACCAACAATATAAGACACTGTAGTGAAATCTAACGAGTCATAAGCAAAGACCTAAGCTTTGAAACTAGAAGGAAAGATAAAACATCCAGGTTTGGAATCACTTAAGCAGAGCATCTTAGATACATTGATGCAATAGCTAGTTAATCTTTTAACATGCTATCTATTTAGGAAAAATGTATTAACACTCAAACACGCCTTCAATCATCACTCAATTCAACTCAGAAGATCCTTATTCAGACTATAAAACCACATCCATAACACCAGTTGAAAACGATAACAAGAAGTTAAAAACTTGTGACTAACAGGTGCCAAACATGATTTCTCTGAAAACAAGACTTTTTTTGCCTAACAGTTAAAAGCATTACTTGCAGCTTTCGTTTTCCGGGCCTTAACTTACTTCTCTTTTTCGCTACCAATACAAACTGTCCGACACGCACTACAAGGAGGAGCCGCAGCGGAGCTGTAAAACTTGTCCCTCGTCATTACTGTGCCATTCCTCGTCAGCAGCAGCAACTTTTCGCAAGCCCGGTAAAGGAAGAAGCTCGGTCCGTCGGCTCCCCGCGGAGGGTGCAGGGTGCCGGGGGGCTCCAGCCGGGCCGGGGAAAGGAGAGGCGAGAGCCCGGCCGCGGGGCGCCGGACACTGGGCTTTCCGGGGGCCTCCGAAAGCCTCGCCCGCTCCCCACCGACCGCACACCACCATCCCGCAGTCTTCCACCGCTTCCAGCTGCGGGTCTCTGTGGGCGAGATGGCCTCGGCTCCGGCCCGGCCCCACAAGACCGCCCGGGGACCAGGCCCGCTCCGAGGGGCCAGTCAGGACCCCCCCCGTCTGGGGACGGGCCTTTGGCAGGCAGCGGCGCCCCGCTCCGAGCTCACCTGATGCTCCTTCAGCACCTGGCTGAGGCAGGGGTACCGCTCCGAGATCCACCGGTAGAACTTGGGGACCCCCATGGCCACCGTCCCCCACCGCCCTCACAGCGCCGCCGGACCCAAACAACAGCGGGCCGCGCTCCGCCTCCCTTCCGGCGCGCGCGCTGACAGCCGGGCCGCCCCCGTCATAGAGCGCCGCGCAGAGCGCCCCGCGCCGACCATAGAGAGCGGCGGACAGAGCGGCGGCGCGGGGCGGGCCCGGTGGCCTCGGGCCTAACCGGCGCCCGGCCGCCGGTAGCGCTGGGCCTTGAAGCGCCGACGCTCGCCCCTGTTCCGCCCAGGCGCAGCTCCCGCGACGCGCCTCGGTACCCTCGGCCGGGCCGGCTGCGGGCAGCGGATCTGAGGAACTGCCTTGGCGGTATCTGGCGCAGCAGCTGGCGGTGAGGCTCGGTGCTGTGTAAGGAGAGAGCCTGCGAAAGGGACCGCCACAACAGAAAAGAGCATAGCAGGTTCCATGACCTCACTTGGGAAAAGCTTCAGATTTATGACACAGTGACAACACTCTTGGAACATTACCTGGTAGTTTCCAGGAGAAACAAAACCACTATAACCTCTTGTAAACCTATATTAAATTTATTCTGCAAGGTGTCAGGATTTCAGCTGAACTAAAACTTGTCTCATGACACAGCATCACTGTGACCAAAAACTAATGGCATTGTCTATCTTCAACTGCAGAAACACTGTACAAAAATTCTAATGATATCCTATTGTAGGGTAAACAAGTATAATTTTCCTACCTTTCCCTACAGTTCGGATGCCTAGAGGAGCAAGTATTACTGTTAGCATACACCTTCTGAACATACTTCGTTAGTCTACTCTTGTCCGTGTCAAAACACCTTTTCTGAAATGGAGTCTGAAAAACACTCGCTATAGCCACAATTTTTACAAGAGAGCGAAGAGAAGTGCATTCAGAACTCTCAGAGAGGCATCTTTGCATCATTTCCTTCACCAGCGTTTCTTGGCACAGCAGGCAAGGGCTAAGGAAACTGTTAAAACGTTGTAACACTTTACCAGTTTCTTCCTGGTAAGACTGAAGATCCAAAACCCTCTTCCAGACAGAGCCAGGGCATGTGCACGAAAGTCAAAGGAAACAAAATTCAAGGACTACTGCTGAAAAGAAATACTAATTCTTTTTAGAAAACTCTTCTGACTATGAGTAGAAAAAGTTGAAAAAAACCATTTTACATGAATATAAAACTTTAATGTCAGATTTTCTAATCTACAAGTAAGCTGAATGAGAAAAATCTTTACAAAAATATACAGTACTTTATAAAGTTGGCATGTATTCTTTCAACGTTGTGAAAATTTTTCAAATAGTGAGAGTAGTTACGTACATAAGAAACTTGCAGACTTGCACAGTCTAGTTTTTAAGCAGTTCCTATGTACTGCCTTCTATATGTATACAAAACATAAGTTGTAACACCTTACACACCTGCAAGTGTATTCATAACATACTTGCAAGCATATTGTACATTTTACATAGATTTTGGATTGATCATACGACTGTTCTACTGCTTACAATCAGAAATCAACAGAAGTAACCAGTTATTGCTGATTAATACCTTCTCAAGAATATTATAGCTACATCACGTATAAATGGTATTGTTCCAAAGTGAACAAGTCTCACATATATGGAGCCCAGCCCATATACATCTGGCAGAGCAGGTTGTCATCACTTGCTTCTTGAATAAGGTAATGAACATGCCCTTCAATCGATAAGGGTAATCCTTTTATTCTGTTTCTAGTCTTAATGACACCTTGCAGCCGTTGTTCTATATCAAGTACATGGGTTTTGGCCTGGAAACAAAGAAAAAGGAAAAAAAAATGAGTATTGCTACTATCCATCAAGTTCCACTTCTAAAAAAAAAAAAAAGAAAAAAGAAGTATTTATTAGGATGTGTTTTAAATCTGTGTGCTAATTTAATATAAAACCCAGACATCTACACCAGTTACTCTGAAAATAAAGGATACTCACTTTTTAACATCACTCTTTAAAATGGATAGATTATTGACAAGTTATAACTTTTGCCTTACATTTTAACAGATAAAATTTACCAGAGAAGACTGAAAAAGCGATGCAAATGTATTTCAAAATGCTAGAAAGCTTTATTTCATACAATTACTTTCAAATAAATGCAAAATTTCTCCAGCCTTTTTCTTTGAATTCTGGATAAAATTAAAGATATCTAGTCTCGAAGATTTAGGCCAAAATTATAGGGTCAAAATTATAGGCAACTGAAAGATGAAGAAGTCTAATAATAGGCTGTACTGAGCAACTCAAAATGAGCTGTTCTGAGACCCCCTAGTGTAGCTAGTTCATACCAATTATACTTCCACATTTTCTTTTAAAGCTCAAGCATAACATTGGCACCTCTCCAGAAAAAACAGTTAACATATACTTCTATGTGGGTGGTGCTGTAACTAAAAGAAAGGTTATGTAGACACAGCCTGGTTAGTAATTAATTGAAGACCAGGAGATTTTCTGTGCCCAAATAGCTCAGTTAAGTTCTTTGTTGTAACACAGCTTCAGTGCTGTGGTTTGTCCTTGTCTTAGTTGCTGTGTTTATCAATGTTCCCTAAGTATTATCTGCTATTATACATAATATTACACTAAATATTCCTTTTAAAGCAAAAAGAGATAAATCAGAATTTTTGCAAAGGGGAAGGAGTATAAATATTAAAGGTTGTGCGAGCTATGTTTTGGATGAACAATACAGTACTTAGCAGCAGCTACAAAAGAAACAGTACATATGAAAGCCTAATTTTAATGAACTGTTGACATGTAACAAGGCATGTATTTATTCAGTAATAAACATTCACTCATGAAAAGCACAAAAATATGCATGGAAGGGACTCCAGATGTTATCATCCTTCTAAATCTGGAGGACTGTGCAACAGTCAGAGTGAAGGGAAGCAGGAGCCTCACCTATCCTATTGCTTCTGTTGATGTTTAGTAGCACTAATATGAGAATTATAGGCTCTATTTTGTTTGGTTCTGTAGTAGATAAACTACATTTTCTAACAATAAAAAGAGTCTCTTTATGGATAAAAATTATGAGATAATCAAGAAGAAATAACCATAATTTTAAATGAAAGAAAAAGCAAGGAAGTTAAGCTTTCAATTCGAAAATATATAACTTGCAACTATAATGGACATTTCAATAGCTTATGCTATGCTTGTTTTCAACTAACCTTTTCATTGACAACTTCTCCAGTTTCATTCACCTGTGCTTTTGTATTCCCTTTAACAGGTTTACTCCATTCCACTAGAGGATCGTGGAGAAAAGTCTTTAAGACACTAAACAAATTAAAAATTAAAAAAAAAAAAAAAAGGATAAGATACATATAAGATATATAAGATACATTTAATCTGCAAAACAAGAACACTGCCAGGAGTCTAAAGTTACTGCTGAGTATTTATATTGTTTTATATTTAACTGCATGGCATAGTACGACTGAGCTGCATGATGGGAATATGCTGGAACTGGCATATTCAACGAGCAGTTACTGTTTCAGATGTTTAGACCATAGACAGCTTTTTTCAGAGTTTAGACAGCTTTTTCAGAGTTTGTAGCAAAACCAGTTGCTGTACCTCATTAGAGGCTCCCTTTGATCACGCATAAGCCTCATGGTGACTTCACAAGCTCTTCGGAAGAGACCTTCTGTTCCCATTGGACCCATTCCATTAACCATGTTGTGAGTGAGACGAAAAGGAACGATTTCCGGAACTTCAAAAGTTTCACCCTTTACATTGATAAAAAAAGAGTATGCCTTAAGCATTTTAAGCATTATTAAAGTTTAACATTTGCATTGTTTTTAGTTTTTCCCCCATCTTGTCAGTGGCAGTTTCTTAGCTGACAAGAGATGTTTGCTTAGATCACAGTCCTTCTCAGCTGCTAAAGGGAAATTACAGTGAATACAGGATGCCAACGTCCAAATAACCTCTTTTTCCCTGTTTTAATACACTAATACAGAGTATACAATTTTGTTCTAAATATATTTTGCTGCTCTGTAGTCTCATGCAAAATGCTAACTTTTCTTTTATAATAAGCAAGTTAGCTTAAAAAAAATTATTTTTTTTAACCAAGGGTTATGTAGGACCATTTAGGCTTACTAAAAAGAAAGTAGGAGAAATAAACTAACAATATCTCTACCTCATTTATCTGAATTAAAAAGGGCACATGTCCCACACCAAAAACATCTTTCAACAGAAACATCAAAACTCCAAATCCCACTCTGGCCGCAATTTCTGCTGTTTATTTTTACAGAACCATTGGAATTTGTGTGTGAAAAACCAAAAAAAACTCTTCACAGCAGCAGAATTCTGAATGTAGTAATTACAGCTTTGTTTGGAGAGTGGTAGAGGACAGTCACAAAATACAAACACTCTAAAATGTGGGCTATTTCAGTGTATCCACAGCAGCTTATCTGATATTGGCTAAATCAAAAAGCTGGCTTTCATTAATGCAGTATATAGACCAATCACTTACTCTTTATATATCCCAGACTGCTTGTTGACTATAAATAAGAAACAAAGTGAGAGAGATAACCCAACAGATATGTTAAAGTAAAAAAGGGGGAAAAAACCCACGACAGTAGAAATTTATAGTTTACATGCATGTAAAATAAAGAGCAAGTTCAGCAAGTGGCATTTCTCACCTTATTGAAGAGGCAGTTGAAATCCACATGCACACATTCACCAGTCAAAGAATCAAACAGGATGTTTTCACCATGACGGTCTCCTAGACCAAGGATGTAACCTACCATTGACATAACTGCAACAGAACGACAATAGGCTGACCTACTGTTGTACCTGTGGAAATAAGAATCAGATATGTCTGAGTCACTTCCTTGGGTTATCTTCAGTAGTATCATAAATGTTTAGTGAAATACACAAAGTAGATATTCTTGAGCTAGCCCAATCCCAGTCACTGACCATGAAGTAGGATCAGGAAATGTTCTAAGAAACCATTCATGAAAGAGAGGAGGATGACGAGGCAGAAGGACTTCTTTGAACATTTTTAGCTTTTCAGACAAAGGTGCTGACTTTGGAAGCATATGCTGACGCAATTCTTTTCCGGTCATATAGATACCTGTAACAGACCTCCTCAATTAAACAAAAGAAATCCCCAAATATAAAGCCTTATACATACTACTACAATATGGTATTTTACAGAAGATAAACATCTCCATGAAGCTGAAATAAATGAACAAATGGAAAATAACCCATAGAACATGTGGGTGGTGGGGTACTGGAAAGTAAATTAAAAAATCGTAATGTGAAATGGAACAGAAAAACAAGCCACCAGTTTTACCAGTTGCCATGGGGTGGAGTAGGGGGGAACACACATACATAAAAAAACCCGCACCCCAATAAAGCCATTCATTATATTCAACTGAGATGTTTGGAGTTTCTAACTTCCAGATGTCTGTACACATCCAGATAATGTGTGAAATTTTCCCCCAAAATTTTATTGCACTGACCAGAAAGTTGCTTTGTTAACAAGAAATTCAAAAGAAATCTGATCGTTTCCCCTAGGAAGAAAGAAAAAGTCCACAGTCTTTTCTGTTATTCAGTCCTGCACATACATTCCCATGCTGCTGGCACTGCTGCTGAAATGATTTACATCATTGTATAAAAGAATGTATTAATTGTGATTGTGTTATCAGTTCTCATAAGGAACTTGTTTATTGCAAGCACCAATCTCTTCCATTTAAAAGTAAGTCTACCACACATACGAATAACAATATATTGCAGATAGTTAAAAATACATGTGACTGCACCTTCCTAGAATTTAGTCTGATCCTTGCTGTTTGTCTCGTTTACTAATAAAGATACAGGCCCTTTAAAAAAATAAATTAAAATATTGTTGTGATCTAGTATATTTCTTTACCTTTCTCCTTATAAAGTTTTATCAGGATATTTCTTAAACCAGCAGTATTGTTCACCCATTCAATTATGCCACATTCATCATTTAATGGAATAACCGCATAGGTTCGAATATGGAGTTCTCGCCTACGTGACTCGGCATCTTTTCTTAAGCACTATTCACAAAAGAAAAATGAGATTAATAGATAACACAGATAGGATCAAAACGTATCAATAACATTAATCATTTGATCTATATCTATTTTCCAATCACACCGTCTAGAATTTAGAATTCTAAGCTTCACTGTCTGCAGTAGGTCAAATGCAAGCAAAATGCTCATCCATTCTCCGAAGTAAATCAAAAAGAGAATTTTGCAATAAAATAGTCAAACTGCATAACTTGTACATGGCTTAAATCCCTAAAAAGCAGTATTTAAAATAATTTTTTTTAGCGTTTCAGAGATGATATCATTTGCTTTAACCTCATGGAAAACATGGTACTTTAAAAAATTACAAAAACATGGTACCTTTTCAGCATATTGCTAAGAAGCAAAATGTAACTAAAATAAATATGGCAACACTTTTAGTATGAAAAGGTAAATTTACCTATTTCTGATTTAAAATATTAGAAAATCCTGAATATGAAATATGAAGCATGACAGCAGAAAGTTTGCAGTTATTTGTTTACTCAACGTATATTTTTGCTGGAATAAGCAATTGTTTTGGCAAAATGATATATTTTGTTATTGTTTTCACAAGTCTGTAAGAAGTTACAAATTATCAATTGCTATTTATTTCAGCTGAAATAAGATATTTGGCAAGAGTTTACTTTTCTTCCAGTAAGTTTTATCTCAAGGTAAGTGGGGTTTTTTTGCTAGATATTCAGCATTTTGTTCTGGTCAATAAGTATAATGCATCTGATTGTCTAACTCAAACCTTATTAATAAGGGAGTTGAATTCCATGAGCCGACAGTCTTTTCTTAGATCATCTTTTGGCTTACACATCATAATGTAAGATTTCCCATCTGAACCTTTTAAGGTGATCTTTTTTGGCTTTTGAAGTGAGGCAAGAATTTCCACCTAAAGAAAAAATTAAATTGATTAACACCTGTATCAGATCCTATAAAAATAAAGCGTCTAACTGTAATAAATCACTGCAAGCAATCACATTAGCACTTCCATGGTGCTACAGTGTATCAACCTCAGGCCAAAACTTTAAGTACCAAGAAGCCATTTCTGTCTCAGGTTGTTACCACAGAAGCCACTCAGTTTCCACAAGAGTAATTATGAAGTTTCCTACTCGCTCCTCCATTTCTAGGGAACTAAGATACATTTGCAGCTACATTTGTTTAACATGAAGCTTAAAGTGAGGTGCCAACTCAAGGCTTACCGTATCGTCAAAGCCTGCAATGTAGGCCCAGCATCCAGGAAAAGGGTCATGGTTAGCATGTGTACCAGGAATTGAAGGAAGAGTTGGTATCATTACAGATTGTAAGGGAATGAGAATTTCACTAAATGTGTGCTCTTCTACTAATCTCTTAAGTGTTTTGAAATGAATATTCATGCTTAATGTTGAGCTGTTTCCATCAACCTTGAAAAACAAAAAAGATTGTTCAAAAGTTAACAAGAAAAACTTAAAATATTACTGCTATTTCACATTAACTCATGAATAGAATAATAAATGCTTATGATAATAAGAAAGATGGCAAATTACATTTCAAATTAAATGGGAATGGTCAAAAGTGCCTTTATGGCATGTGTATTTTTCCACTCTGAATGTAAATATAGAATAATGAAAGAATTTATTTAGAATTTATTTAGATAACTTGATTATCAGTTTCATTTGTTCATGAAAATACAACCAGCCTACTTTTATAGTAAAACACTGTGAAAGTTACTGGGCAAGAATCATACATGAAAGCACAAGACAATGAGCCATTAGGTACTGAAATGTTTTGCAATATGCTCAATTTATAGATATTTCGTACTTTTTTGGAATATTTTTATTAAGTAAAAAAAGATATCTTTACAAGTTAGTGTAGTTTCTGTTAAATTGCAGTAATGTAATGAATTGGCTAATGAAAGTTATCAAAAGAAACTTCTGTATAACATTTTTGAATAATCTTATTGCATGCATTAATTTTTTTACTTTTGTAAGTACCGATTTGTTGCATAGTTCTAATAGCTTATCTGTAAGGCGTGTTGCATCTCCAATAAATTTTCCTAAAGATTCCTTCATGTGAATAGCTTTGTTTAGAATTTCCTTACATCTATTGACACGCATAGGGTAAGAGGACTGAAAAAAAGCGAAAGTTAAAATTTATTAAACAACAGTCAAATCAATTAAAGATCCTAACACAACACAACCCTCCCTCCCCCAGTAACTAATATATTTTTTTCTCTACTTATTGCTTTTCATATGTAGGAGAAGGATGTTTTCCAACTGAAATTCGATACTTGAACTAGTACTAAAGTGGTATGGTTGATGCCTGTGTGTGGAGGGGTTATTACTTTCTGAAGCCATCCTTGGGAGTCCCACAACTCCCATAAAGGCCAATATTCAAGAGTATGCCAGCATATCCTGAATGTTGTTTCACCAGCCTTAAGAAATAGTAAGCATCAGGCTTTACAATTTGCTTTGGAATGACGTTACTTACCAGGTAGGCATTAGGACTAAGTGTTATATCTATCTCATTTTAATCAAGGCACGGAGATGATTGATTGAGTATAAAACTGGAAGTACTACTACTACTAACAACAAAATCTGTTGTCCATAACTATCCAATTCATCAGCTATTTGTTATTCAAATTTCCTTTCCTAATATATCACACAAGTCAGGATGCATGTTAGCATTCTAATTTGGAACATTTGAACTGTAGTATTTGAACTTTAGACTGCAGTAACATTTTTTGCAGTGACAGCATTGATACCCTGTTCCACAACACTGTATCACATCAACTGAAACTCTCAATTCCTTCTTATCGTCTTAAAGTAAAATAGATCATATTCACATTTCTCTCTGATGAAAACAGTTTTACAAACTTAATAAAGGTGTAGCTATACTTATCAAGGTACCTTGGACACAGCAGTCATCATCCACATCGCTTGCTGTGGATAGGCTAAAAACACTTTAGCAACAATCACCATCAGAACTGCAAAGACTTCACCATGAGAATGGCAGATTCGTGAGATTAACTGAGAAAAAGCTGTCAGAAACTGGTAAGGTGCCAGGTGATTTGCGTGCTCTGTAATCACCTTATTTATTTTTGCTAAATCATTTTTCATTTGAACACGTTCTGAACGACTAGCTGAAAAACACAAGAGGACAAGATTATGTTCCTTTTTTCCATCAGAAATATAAAGTCATTTAAATCAAGCCTACAGAAACATATTTTTTGGTAATTTTCATAAGCCAAAAAAAAAAAAACCTCAGGGAAAAGTAAAAGCTCCTACTGTAAAGTTCTTTTTAATATAGCATACAATGACTTAATACATACGCTATTTAACTAACCAGAATAACAGGAAATAAAAAAGCAGACAACAGGAACATGAAACAGGCAATACTGGAAAAGCTCTCCTTAGACTGTTAAAATAAAACATCTGTTACTCCTCTGAAGTGATGCAATGGCATAGAACAAAACAAAAACGCTCCGTGTATTTCACCAGTAAAAGGATTCCAGCGTTCTTCAGTGAAAAGGAAATGAAGAGAAGTCTTTACAAGGGACAAAATTCGCACATCTGCTCCTAACTCCACCCCTGCACCTGAGGACCCAGCATAAGTAGCACATCAACATCAGAGAAAGCAGCATCTGATGCGCCTGGAGCCAAATTCAGTTGACCTAAGTGTCTAGAACCAGGTCAAGATCAAGGAGCCTCAACTGTCTGCTTCACTCCGGACCTGCAGGCAATGTTTGCAATTTTCAGTTGTACAAAAATCTCCCACCCAAAATGCATGTATGGTAGTTGTTTCACATGCTTTTTAAAGTTCAGTTCTACAACTGGAACTGACACAAATTGGCAAAAAGCCCCAAAGCCTAGCACTCTACTGTAGCAAGCATATACAAACCCACTACTCATTACTCATGAGTAATGGGCAACTCAGAAGTGACAGGGATTTTCCCTAAATCTGTTTATCGACTTAAGTTACCTGAGGAACAATGCTACCGCATTATATATTTTAAAAAAGTTCTGGAGGGTTTAACTAAAATAATTAATACTCTCCTGCATATTAAGATCCTGTAATTTAAAATAATAATAGTACTTTCTTGTTTCCATATAATCTCAGGCAATAAGTCTAAATAAAGCACTGTAAATATACTTCACTGCTCTTTCAATCATATATTCAAGAGTATGACACAGGAAGTATGCACTGGGAAAAAATGTTCTACCTTTATCACATTCATATGCTTTTGCTCCAAAGTCCAGCCATAAAGACAGCATTCTTGGCATTGACTGATAGATGAATTGGTTTCCATACTGTAGAGACCTGAGATTACATGTTTAAATCACAGCATGTTAATGATATATATTAGAAGCATTACAAACTTTACGACCTTATTTGTTTCACATTCCATTCTGGAGTTTAGAAATTTATGTTCAGTATTTTAATACATCTGCAACAACTAAAAGCTTACTAATATACAAGGTTTTGTTTTTATAAATCAAAACTGTCTTACACAAGACAGACAGCAATTGCTTAGTCAGAAATAAAATTAATTAGGTATAAAAACAAAAGGACGCATGCAGCTTTTTGTTTTACAATACTGCATAAAAATTTGAGTCAGTCCAAATTGCTGAAAGACAATACGTTCCTATAAAATGTTTTTTCAGTATAATAATCATCCTTCTATAGAAACTAAGCAAAGTTCCCCTAGGGTCTAACCTCCCAAAATGATGAACGATGTATCTAATCAGATCTCCTTGTTTTTCCATCTTGTTGTCAGTTACCATTGGCATCAATTTATCATAATATTTAGCAAGATAAAAATGTCCATCTTCCCATTCTGGCAAGAAAACCGTAACATCCTGCAACAAAATAAAAAACAGATAATCACTTTTAAGAGGATGCTAAATTTAAAACTAAAAAATAAAATGGTAATAAAAAAAAAAAAGATTCTCAAGAAACTTGTTCTAGTTACCTTTGTGTAAAGCACATGCACAAAAGTATTAACCGTAACTTTGTAGCTCCAAAATCGTAATATTGCCCCAAGATAAATGCTTGTAGAAAAAAATGTGGGACATATATCAGAAAAGAAATAACTTAGCAAGTGACACATCCATTCTGTAATCACGCTGGCTTGTTTCCAGTGCCAATATTTACACAGTAGAGAATTCTAAGGTTTAGTATTTTAATATAATCAATTGAAATTTCATTAGTTTCCGTTATTTCATACATTTGTTAGATTTTTCTCTAAATGACTGTTACAGAAGTATTTTAATTAGTAAGCAGCAGTAAGTATTAACAGTATCAAATGCCAAAACTTGGATAGGAGACATACTACTTCTAAGAAAGTATAAAGATCTGCATCTACTACTAGTTTAGTAGGTAATATTAATCAATGCCAAACAAGTATTTCACTGGCATAGCAAGACGAAGCAGTGCGTTGTTGAAGAAAAACATACCAGTTGCTTCTTTTCCTAGTTCTTCAGAGATGGGAAGCATATTTAAAGCACAGTTTTAAGTCACTACCAGAGAGAGAAGCAACACTGAAGAGCAGCGTAATGTGTCATCAAGTTATCTCGCTGTCTATTTAGAATAGCCTACATTTTAGTGAGGAATTCTAGTTTGTGCATGCATAAGAAAAAAGTCATGCTCCTGTATATTTTTTTTTTTTTTTTTTTTTTTTTTTTTTACTTTGAAAGAGTTATATTAGGTATTCTTAGCTTCCACTGCTGGAAATTGTAGACTTCCCCGTACTGACATGTTATATTAAAGCCAATTCAGATAGTTAAATATCTGAATACTTCCCCCTTACACATTGATACCATTTAATCCCATTGATGTTATCCTTGGTTGGCATCATCAGGAGCATAATGATAGCTTACTTGAGGGATATATTATTATTATTTTTCAAAACTACTGTCTTGTTAACACTACTATATCAAATTACCTTATACTTTTTCATAACTGCATTGCTTTCAAAGTTAGCAGTTTCTTCCATAAATCTGCCCACTAGCAGCATTGCCCGACCGTGGATGAGCTGATTTTTGGTATTGCACGGTGCTTTATTTTCAGGGAAACATAATTCAACTCCCTTCTGGAGAACAATGAGTGCTTGATGAACCTCACCCTGAGGGAAAGAGGAAAACGTTTTATATACTTTAAATAAGAGAAATGTAAAACTTTTATCTTACAGTCATTATTAAGGCAAAGCTACATCCCTGAGCATGTTCTAGACCATTCTGGCTGTGGTAACTGAGTATTACTGACTTCAAATGCTTCTTATATTCCCTTGTTGTCTCAGCACTGTTGTCCCTTTAGGTTTACCACAATAATTGCTCCCATGTTTGCTGCCTACCTCTATTAAGGTAGGGAAAGGTCTACTATTAAGATAATTTAAATTTGCCTGGGCTGCTTTGACAGAGGCAGGTAATCCACCAGTTTTATACCTAGCTGCCAGAAAAGTCAACAGATACAGAAAAGCGCTGACTAGCAGTTGGAGGTAAAAACTTCCTGTGGCTCAACTGCAATCAGAATGTTTTGATAGTACCAGTTGACATTTTTTGGTTTACATATACTGTTTGTGTGCCTTTTTTTCTGGAAGAAAACTAAAGAGTATTTTCTTGCATGTAAGAAAGTAAGTTCCATTTTTATTTTCTTTACCTTGGACCACAGCCACTTTGCTCTTTCTATGTAAAGTTCTGAGAGCGTGGATTCCCCAGCATTCAGAAGAGCATTATACGCAGTCTGGTGATGACCAGCTTTTCTTGCAACTCTGGCACTCTGGAGCCAACACTGACCAACAAGCTCACTGTAATCCTGGCTGCAGAGGTATTTTTGCAGAAAATGAAAAATTTCAGTCATGAATGCTACTTTACAATCTGAAGTAAATAACACTGCGTTGAAATACAAATAAAATTTCTCAATAATCTATATACTACATAGCAATCATTTAAAATTATTTGTAATACATCTGTTTCACCTTTTTTCCATTTAGGTCAAGAAACAGATACTCTTTCCCCTTGTTTCTCCCTTATCTTTCCTACAGACATCACTTTTCCCTTCTATTTTGACGGTATGTAATACTGGAGAGGACTATGTTTGTCTACAATACAAATTTTCAGAGTTTTATCTTCTCTCTTCTAACACGCATATGGAAAACCAGAGTATTACCGAGAATACAACGTAGACAAGAAATAGTTGTGTTCTCACCTTTTACTGAGACTAAGCAAAGCCCTTCTCAGTGCTAAAATGGGTTCTTTGGCTCTGTAAGAGTTTTGGGTCATTTCAATACGAGCACACCAATTCAGAGAATCTCTACCGTGGTCACCATTTGGTTGCTGAAACATTGGTCCAATACTATGTTCCAACTCACACAGCATATGCAACCTGTGTCAGCAACATAAATGCAAAAAAAAAAAAAAAAAAAAAAAGTTAAAAATTGGCTGCTGTTTGAGACATACGCAAGTTTTACACAGCTTTTGCCATCTTCTTTCTAAAAGCTGGCCATGTAAGTAATTTCAAACAGTAGGACTTCTAAAAGCAAAAATGCAGCAAAACCAAACACACAAAATCAAGGATTTGTAAACGATTAGTTAGTTTCTCACTATTCATTTACTAAGCTGCTGAACACAGAGACAATGAAGATCACTTGGAGAGGAAGCCAATCCTTAGAAAGTGTATTTTTATACGTTACTTTTAGCAGTAATTCCTCAAAAAGTCTGATATTTTCAGCAAATACCATTTTAGAGGAAATATACTGTTCCTTAAACACCCCTTTACAATAAACTTATTCCATATATTTAAAAATACCATTATTATTAGTTGTCACTGTACAGCTGCAAAGCTGAGTGCTTACAAATGCCTAAGTTCTGATTGGCAGAGTCTAAGTATAGTGGGTATATCTGATAGAGAAGCAGTGACTGCAGGCTTCCCAGTAGCCCAGATCAACAGCTAAATCAAACTATTTTGAAACACTTCTTTCTCAATACTCAAATTCCATTTCCTAAATAACACTGAAAAAATTACCAACGCAAAATAGAATTAAGAAGTAATTAAGAAATATATACTTCAACTGGCTAGTTGAAGTATACGGCAGTAGCTTCCATAAGGATACATTTACAGTGCATAGGAAGCGGTAAGCCTTTTTCACTAAAAAAGGCTATTCACTTGTTAGTCTGCTACAGCCAACTTCAAAATTTATTAAAAAAGAAAAAGTAAAACTACTGAAAGGGATGGGGTTTCAATTTTTACAGCTTTTTGTTGATAAAAGAAGGGAGTGCTTCTATGCCACCATACAGACTGAAAGCAATGCTCTTAAGTTAACGGAGTTAGTGGCCTATATGTACTACTAAGTACGGAATTATATTGTTGAAACTTGCTTGACGATTTTGAAAGACTATATTCAACAGTTTTATTGTGAATATTTTTCATGAGGGATAAATATAAATTCCTAATTAATCAAAGATTTCCAGTTGGCCGAGTATAACAACAATCAAAAAAAGAAAAAAAGAGACGTGACAGAAAATGCACATTGGTACCATTTGTTACAGAAACGGAAAATTCTTGCTGCTGCATACTTGGTTATGTGATTTCTGGGTTTGAAGATAGTGACATGAAAGTCAGAAACCTGATAATATGTTCGTATCCTCGCTGATAGGATCCTCTTTCAAAGCTTGCTGCAGAAAGGGGTACAATCTGTTCTGCTCGAACAACCTTGAGTGTTTCATAAAAATCTGCTTCATTTTTCTTCTTGGCTGATAATAACAAATGTCCTAGTCTGACGCTCCAAGTAGTAGACTTCACATCTTTGGGGAGAAAAAAAAGCCTCTCAAACTCTGTTTCTTTAAGCAGCTTAATCTGAACATGCTAATTTGTCTTCACATAGTGCTGGAAAGATAATTTTTTCTCAGAACTAATTAACTGAATTTTAGAAATACTGTGTAATTCCACCCCACAATCCAGCCCCCCAAACAAACCCAGAAGAAATTTGGCCTTACACTCTCTTGAAATTTTTTTACTCAAAGACTATACAGTTCACAATCAAATACATTTGCAAAAAGTCTAGAAGACTGTCAGAACCAACCCTCTCCCCAGCAAGACCTAAGATTAAAAAATTACAGTAGCTGACCTTTGATTCAAGATGATTAGACTTGTACAGAAATGCAAGGAATTATTCATATTTTGATATCATGATAACTTACCTGAAGCCAAATAATTTTCCAGTAAATCCCATCGTGACAGTTTCCAGGCTGCTTCCACTCTGTAAGTGTTCAATTCAGAAATCCATTCAGACCTGTTAAAAGAAAACGAACGCAATAATAGCCTATGCTGAAACTCAATTTATTTCCTTTCCCCCCTCAGTATGTTAGTTCTGTATTATATTAGCAAATATTCTTTATATAAAACTTCTCTTATTTGAAAAGAAGCAACGTAAGCCTGCTTCTAATAAAATTCAATAAAACCAAATTATATGCCTTGATAACAAATAATAGCTGTACAACTCGACTCCACAAATTCAATTTCTGACTAGTTTGTTTAACTTCTATGGCACATTAAAAAAATTACCATAGAACAGTTTGGGTTGGAAAGGACCTTTAAAGGTCATCTAGTCCAACCCCCCTGCAGTAAGCAGGGACATCTTCACCTAGATCAGGTTGCTCAGAGCCTCATCAAGCCTGGCCTTGAATGTTCCCAGGAATGGGGAATCAACCATCTCTCTGGGCAACCTGTGCCACTGTGTCACCACCCTCATTGTACAAAATATCTTCCTTATATGTGATCTAAATCTGCTCTCTTTTAGTTTAAAACCATCACCCCTTGTCCATCTTTCAATCCATTTACCCTATTATGCTACAGAATAGCTATGGAACAAGTAACACGCAAGGCAATGAATGAAAGATTCTATTTAACAAATTAAATCACATATCAACACTGCACACAGTGCAGAGAAGTAGTACTAACATTTCTGAAAGTCTTGAAATACGTTTATACACAAAGCCCTTAAAAGTTTCCTAATTTCACATGGCTAATTGGATATGCTTGATAAGCCTCAAATGCTTGATAATACAAAAAAATGGCTACTGAGACATAGCTGTAACACAAGAGCTTCATATTACTCAAATAAACGTTGTATTAGGTGCTTATAGTACCTGTTTGCAAGCACTCCATTGACCTGAGTAATTACAGTAGATAACTGACCAAGGCCTAACATGGACTTCACTACACCATGATAATGAATAATCTAGAAATAGAGGAAAAAAAAAAACAACAACAACAAATGAAAAAAAAACCTACACACATACATTCATGAAATTCATGGCAGTCTGAAGAAGGAAAGATATCCATTTGGATGCTTTTTATAAGGCATAACCATTTGCATCATAAGCTAAATGAACACTCAAAATTTAAAAAGTCTTAAATCACCATAGGCAATTTTTGAAATGCGCCTCACCACAAGTGCAGTTTGATGATTTATTAATACCCATATCAGAGCTGTGAATAAAAATTTGATTTAAAGAAATGAAGAACAATAAGAAGGAAAAAGTCACAGGAAGGAAATAACCCCAAAACCCAAAGCAATTTCACTCTTCATAAATATGTTTTCCATACTCTGGGAATGAAGTAGGGCCATCAATATACCTGTTATCAGCTGTGCTAGCTAACCTCTGCTTCACAGGGAAGTGCAAGAGGCCATAGGGATATCCTAGGCTGGGAACTTTTTACCAATTTCCATTAGAAGAGTATTTCAAATATAGAAAAGGTAATACATGTCTTCAACTTGCTTTCTGCATTTACCATCACATCTCTGGATATTCACTTTGGCATATGAAAAGCACGATGGTTTTCCAGTACTGCTCAGCTTTACAGTAACTTATATGTTCCAAATAAAGGAAGGGAAAGGGGAACAGACGACAAATATTTATGTTTTCTTTAATCAATTTCCAATTGCTCTTATATTATGAAGATTTTCCCTGGAAGTCAATAATCAAAAGAGTAAGTCAGAATTCCTTTGAATAAAACCTGCGGTAACTTGCTTTAATAGTTCTTTTGGCATGTAGCAGTACTCATGGATACTTATGCAATCCAATTCCAGGCCTTCCCAAGCAAAGGCCTGGGCATAAGCACCCAACTATTAACTGAAGCCTGCAAATTACATTATAAACCAAGTAAGAGATTGGTTTCAGTTCAGAAGACACTCCCAAAAGCAATAATTATTCAGCAACTGCCACAGTAAACTCTTTAAATATCTTGAAGAGGTATTTTTGGCTTAGTCTTTTGTTAGTTAAGAAGATTAAAAAAATAATATTTTTTATATATATATTTAAAAAAATAAAAGTAAAAATTTGTCTTGTATTTACCTGATCAGGTTCCAGTTGGATAGCCCTGTCATAACAGGCTGTTGCATCTCTTAACAAGCCAATACTTTCATGTTCAAGGATTTGTTCTTTGAGAGATGGTTCTGCTTTCCGAATTGCACTCACCCCAGCTACTCCATCTGGCTCATGCATAGCAGCATACAATTTCTTTATTCAAACAGAATTGGAAATGGATGTTAAACACAACTCTAAGACAGCAAGAAGATATTTTATACATATCATGCTCAGAATCACACATTTTCTTGAAAATGGAGAACAAACTACTGTGTAGGACTTCTTGGCATTAAGCTTCCACAGAAAATGTCAGTTTTGCTGGGCTACTTGAGCCCTACTTTTGCTTAGTATACTGTGATACTCATGATCTCATAGTATAGAAAGAATGACACATCAAGTTATCTAAAACAATCTGTATAAAGGGCAAAATAAATATCCTATTATTACATGATAAAGTTGTATAATATGAATCTGTAGATTACTTAAGGTGGAAAACCAACATAGTAAGTTTCTCAAATTTGAAACGTCACTGAGGAATATAAACCACAAGGAACCACAAACAGGCTCATCCCACAGGTTAAGTACTTCTTTAAAATAATTTAAATTATTTTCAACACCTTTAGCATTAGCTCTTTCTCTACTTTAGAATAAGCTTTCCTTCAAATGTTTTGGCTTTTTTTTTTGTTATTAGAGTTGGCTGTGTTTTCTCTGACAAAAGGCACAGAGTTAACCAAAAGCAATAAATGCTATACTTTCAACAAAACCACATTTAACTGTTTTCAGGATTTTACAATCTTTTACTATACACTAGATACCTACTCCTTTCTTTTCATACAGGAAGCATGCCAAGGAAAGGGAAGTACTAAATATTGCTGAAAGAAAGACAACTAAACACTTGTATCCAAAAGCAAGAGCCTGACTACGTCTTTTCTTCTTCCCATCTCAAAGAAGAATTTGACAAAGCTTCATTCATCTACATCTATTTTAAAATAAAACAAACAAAAAACAAGAACTTCAGAACCTGAAGAAATCCAAGATGCTCCTGAATATTTTGTTTCTTCTCTGTGATGAATGATTCAAAGTGCATCACAGCCCTTGTGTAAGCCTTAGAGCGAAAGGAAGCCACAGCTAGCGTATCCTGAGGTATGAGGTCTAGAAAACGTGTCACATTTTGGTATTCTCCATAGTCCTCACTTGATGCTATAGAAAAAAAAAATCGAAATAAAAATGTAAAGAGTCTGTCCATTGAGGTTTCATTTATAAGAATTACCTTATGCATAAAGATTCAGCTATAGCATAAAGATTTCACAATTTAGTGAGGTAATCTAACTAATTTAAGAAAACGTTTTTCTCTTCTGTCAACAATGATTTATTTAAAACAATACTGGTGAACTTCCTACACCTTGCAAGACAGCATATAATACGTTAAACTGAACCTTTAGAAAACTACCAAGAAAATAACATTACATTTTTAAATTTTTAATCAGTATTTCTTACAATAGGCATTCAAAACAATAGGTTTGGGGTGTGAGGGGGTGGAAATCACAATACGATTGTAAGAAATCGTAAAGCAGACTAACACAGTAATATTGCATTCTTAAATGGTTATAATGTAAAGTGGCAAATTTAAATACTTATTTGAATAATGTAAATGCCACTTTAAATAAAGTAAGTATCACTCACTTTTTAGATCACCTCTCTCTTTGCTAGACTTGCCAGTATTTTTCTCAGCAATAAGCACTTGAAACTTATGTCTAGCCCACTGAGTTAGATGATCAAGCATGGAGAACACCGTCTGTGTGCTCAGCTGACTTAGATCAGAGGCACTGTCTTCAAGTCTCCTAGCAGACTGGTCATCGTGTTTCAGAACAGCCATAATCTCCACGTAAACCTACACGAACATCAATATGATAAAAGGCAGAAGAGCCACACAGGCACCAAAATAGTAGGAGACAGCAATTAACACAAAAAATCAAACTAAAATAATAGATATCTTAATTGTATATTTTAATAATTTTGGGCTTGTTTGCAAGCTCTGTTTTTATCCCACAGTCTTAAGAGGAAGAAATGGCAGACCAAGTAGCAGTTGCTGTCAGGAGATTCCATACGGGGAGAAAGCCTTTGAAAAGCAAACCCTTGGATTCAGAACAACCATCACAATTCCTAGAACTTTAGGTTTCAAAACACAACAAATGCTACTGTGCTTGTGTTGCAAATACGATACTTCCAGATTTGATAAAAGTCAAGTTATCTACTGGCTACCAGATCACAAATCTACTTTTTGCTTATATTTAAGTAAATACCATGTTGAAAAACCTGCTGCCTGTTTTAGTCAACAGAATATGAGTAAACATACATAACAGATGTTTATTGGGGACGTACTTGTTTACACAAGAAAAATCATCACACACCTCTATGCACCCACAAGGTATCTTAGATGTGAAATTTCAGATAAATAGAATTTAAGTAATATTTTTCAATCTCTTCAACTTCTGCTAAAGCAAACTGAATGAAAGCCGACTGAATGATTCTTTTCTCTCCTATCCCTGCTTTACTACAAGACATCTAGGAACCCTGCTCTGCACTAATCTTGTAGCTAAACAGTTTTTCCACTTAAATTATAAGTGTATGCAAGGGAGAGAAAAAATTATGGGTCTGCATTCTTGGAAGTATTCAAGTTCAATTTATTCCTTGTCTGTATTGAACTCTATTCCTCTTTGTAGAACTCCAGATCTTGATGCTACTGCAGTCATAATTAACTGCCTAATATCTTGTCCCAAACCCTACTGAAGAAATACACGGAAATCCACAGAAGAGCAGCTCAACACAAACTTTTATGAGTATATCCAAAACCCTAGCAGAAAATGTATGCTATTAATACAGGAGAAGGAGTTTAACACCTATAGGATTTGTTCATGTAGTTCTACAGTAATTCTGCAGAGCTGAACAGCTCTTGGGGAGAACAGCTCCTGAACGTTCCTATGAAGAACGCTACCTTCTTATACATCTCACCTCTTGTTGATCCTCCTGACTGCATCCCAACAAAACATAGACAAGGATGTGTGGAAGCAGATAAATTGTCACTTTATAGTCATTCTTCATCATAATACTGCAGCAATCAAAAACTTTTCTGGCAAGATCATGCCGCACCTATAGAAAAAATATTATTTACAGGAAAAGCATCATTACAAAAGGGCAAATGCCCGAACAATTAATAGGTTTCTTTTTGTTGACAAAATTATTTGATGGAATAGAATTTGTAAGATACTTGTGTCCCACAGAAGGTTCATCAGACCTAAACCTGCAACAGGGATGCCAGACAGAAGCTGCTATTACATGTATCAGTTGCTGACATCCCAAAAAGACAGGCAAGCATTGCTTACATGTTCCACTTCTCTGTTTTCTACACCATTGTGAACTTGCACTACCAGTAGAAAAAAACCTTAAGACCCAGATTCTACTACTGCATTCAGTCTCTCTTCTGCCCTTAAAAGCCTGCAAAAAGTAGGCATTTATGAAGACATTCAATTCTTCTGTCTGAAACAGAGGACAGTGTAGCTACTGAGCTATTGTGACTAAATTAACTTCTTGAAGTGGTTAATTTAGAAGTGAAACTTTCAGTGGGTCACTTACACCTTGGAAAGGAAGAAAGAGACAAGTACTTTTTATGTACTGAGACTGTGGAGCTGTGAGGAAATTAAAGAAATCTTTCAGAAACTGAGAAGGTAAATTTGAGGTTTTCCAGAAGCATTCCAGATGCTTTTCAGAATCATTTGTCAGTGCCTTCAGCTATACAAGATTCTCTGGACAAGAGCAAAACTTCCTAGACTCCTGGCTTTGATATTCCCTGTGAAGCCTATCCAAAAAGCAACAGTGCTGGGGAAGGGAAGGTGCGTGGCTACCTTGATGACGCAAAAAGTCTTTAGGCATGTGCTTTAGCAGGCCTATAGGGAACAGGCATATTCCCCCATCCATCCCTGCCTTTCAGAAACCAAAATGTGGTTCAAGAACTGTGTTGTATATACCAATATAGAGAGCAGATTTATTCTCTTACCTTTGTTATAAGATAACCTGCCCAAGTCGCTGACCATTCTGCAAAATTATCACCTAATTTGCTCAAGTAAATTGGCTTCTTCATCTTAGACCAATTTACAGCCTTTTGGTAACTCTTGTACCTGTAATTTTGAAATATCCATTTAATAAAACTAACTTTTTAATTTAATATAATAAAAAACAATAGCACATTGTTAATTATGAAATTCTCTAACTGTAATCATATTAGGTTTCATCTTCTGAATCTTTTAAAAAAGGGTTAAGAAAATACTTTCAGTAGTCAATATATTTTATTATAGAGCTTCTTAAAACAAAACATGAAATACAAACAAGCTAACATGTTACCAGAATTTTTAAGTATACTTCAAAGTGCTGTTCAAATCAGTCTTAGGAAATGCAGTTTGATAAATATTTGAGTACTATGTGTTTGACAGGAAAACCCTAGGATATATATGAAAGCCAAGAAATGCCAAAAAGTTTGTTTTCTAAAAAGGTAAAGCTTATCACAGATAAGCATGATTGTCTTCATGAGGAAACAGAAAGGCAACATTGTTGATTATTTCAAATTAAGGTGCATACAGCATTTGAAATTTTCTTCACATTATTTCTATCATTAACTCTACAAAATAAAAACTCAAATTAAAATCCAATGAGCTCCTCCTACGTCTAAAAACAGTAGCAGTAAAGGGATACTAAAGGATTTGAGTTTGTACTCAAATCCTAGTGAGAATTTTTACATATGAAAGAAAAACAGAAATGAAAACACAGTATAAGACAATGCTCTAGGGACAAACAGGCAGATCTGAGCAACATCAGAGCTCAGAATTTTGCTTGTTAAGATTTATCGAGAATTATGTTCAAGGAAGTGCTAGTTCAGCTTTACATAGAAAAACTTTATTTGAATTTTGTATATAAACATATCACTCTTCACAGAAGAGTAACAGTCAGAAAATCAAGTGAAGTTATTGCTAGGCTGGAGAACAAAAAAAAGTTTTCAAAGCTGTTACGAAAATAAATTACTTAAGTTGTCATATACCGTGTATTTAAGTGAGGTTCCAATATCTCCTGCACATGCTCAGGAAACCTCCTCCAAAGCCTGGAGCCTGGGCAGTCTGTGTTTGTCTCTCTACAGTCATAGATAGACAGTAACTCCTGAAAAGCAATGGTTTACATGACCAAGTTAGCACTGAAAATATTTCACGACCACAGCAGAAGTAATGAAATAGAAGTTACAGAATATTTAATTCCGAAATTGTAACTGCAAAAATTTCATCCAACATTGTTAATTGCCTATTACTAGGCAGTGGTGATTTCAACTAACTGTTGATTCCCCAGATTCTCCAATTGGTATTTGGACCACATTATCCCATATTCTTCACATCTGACAATAAACCAGGACTAGAAGTTAGTCTGGTTCCCCATAAACTAATAAAATTTTCTTATTCTGCCGACTACATGGGGCTACTTATTTTCTCCTGGAGCAAAGAATTGTCCTGAGGTTTTGACAAAGATATTAAACAACAACAAACAAAACAAAAACCAAACCAATCAACCAGCCTGGAGCTGACAAACAAACACAAAAGACTAGAGTCTGAAAATAAGGGTAGGCTCATTTTCAGTTGCTTCTTAAAAGTGTAAGCAGAAATCCTCCTAATACTTACTGCTTTTCACTTCTGTCTATGGAACCTGCACCATTTCTAAATCAGTTCCAGGATTACTCCTTGTATTGCTATATATGGACTATTAGTTACCTCTGAAATATCAGATCTCTCCTAAAGTGTCATGACACAAAAGCAAACAGATCTTGTATTTGACAGCTCTCCAGAATTCTAAATGAGCACTGAGGAGTTTAAAAACATAATAATAATAATTAAAAAAAAATCACTATCCTGAATAACCTTTTACCTTGTAATTTAAAGCTGTATAGGATGAACTTTCAAATACTTAAACATGTACTTCAAAATGCACATTTATATTGCATAATTCTGTATTCAGCGTAATAGGAAATAATTTGTGAAGAAAAAATAGGATCTAATCATGTATCTTACCTGAATTGCATATGCTGCAGAATCCTGAGCACGAACATTATCAGCATAAGCAAGGAATGCTCTGGTCAGTTCCATTAATAATCCATAGGCAAAATTTGGATCCTCCACACCAGCCTCAATCACAAACAGAATGCCAGTTTAATTAAAACAAACAGAGTAATAGCTGTACATTTAATCTCCAAATGATCACTTTGAAGCCTGATTCTAAACTGTTTCAGATGAGAAAGCAAGTATAGATGCTCAAAGGGTCTAAAGATAAGAGGTTTTCTACTCCCAAGTACTTTTAAAAACACCCTTAATGCTAAACAAAACACTACAGCGACACGTCTTACCACAAACGTGAAGTGTTTTCCCTGAGTTTCACTTGTTGAAAAATCAAGTCTGCCGGGATCAATGGCTCCCAGTTCACCTAAACATTCTCCACAAAGTAGTCGGGCTTGAGAATTTGCATCCTGGCAGCCAATTAGAAGTACAGTTACCAACTGGGAGATGACTGGCTCCACCGTTTCACTGTCTGTTACGTACTTTATCAATTTTTCCTATGAAGTTGAAAAATAAAGATGAATTATGATGAATTATTCTACAACCATGTTTATGGTAAATAATCTCAGAAATTTTCCATCTATAACTCATTCTTTGTATTTCATTTACCCATGACTTTAGGTTAGTGCTTCAAATACTATCATTTCGTAACTATAGCCCAATTGCCCTAAATTGCTTGTTACCCTAGGAAGGACTAAACAAATGAATACGAATGAGGGATTTGGGCCTCAATTTATAATGCTGTCATGGCTAATATTTTATTTCATTATCATACACCTCTCTACTGACTTCATTTTCTTTCCCTGTCTTACCGAGAACCTCTCTTCTTTTCTACATAATCTTTTTCACTTATCTGTCCCTTTTCTTGATGTGTTCTGATATTTTCTTTGAATTTTTTTCATGCAGCTGTTGTCATACCGTCTAGTTTTGCTGCCATTTTGTATCCTTATTATTTCCTATTTGTTGGCCATTTCTTCGCTTTCAGTCCTACAAAGCCCAGAGTTTCAAGTCCTTTAATCAATGCCCATCATGTTAATTGGATTTCTTTTCTTTTTCATTTTGGCCCAGCTTTTATTCCCCAGCTCCACATTTAGTCCAAATACAGAAGTTTTTTTCTCTTAATAACGTGAAGATGCTTGCCATTGTTACATTTAATGAAAACTGAAACCACAGCCAACATATCAGAGCAAATAGTTCCACAAGCTGTGGAACTAATTAAGTTTGATTTGCCTCAGTTATTTTGCTAGACTTCTAACAAAGCAAGACATGGCAAGATTTTGCTGACCTGAGCTGCAAGAATTACTGATTGGCCTGGAATATACACAATGATTGTTTGTTCTCTTAGCTAGAATTTTTTTTTAATTTCTGACTGAAGAGTGTCACACAATCTTTTAGCTACTAAAGGGACAGATTTTTTTTGTTTGTTTGTTTTAAATAGGTCACGTACAGCCCTCTGGGCTAATAACCACACAGATTTGTGAAGCGGTACATTTGGGACTTGCACATGGCTATAAAGTTTATTCATATTTTTGAGGGTGGAAGGCAAAGAAGGAAGAGAAAAAAAAATCCAAATGTGTGAGACAGTCACACATATCTTAATTCTTTCAGCTATAACACTCTTAAAAATGCTGGCTTTAATGTGTTAGTCTCCTGATGCAAAAGCCATACATGTTCTAACAGTCAAGACCACACAACAGATTGCCGAAATGGACTTCTTAGATACATCTTTCCTCAGAGCTGAGAAAAATAACAAATATACCACTAGCCTTCCTGAATCAGCATCACACAGATTATGATTTGAAAGTCCTCTTACATGCAAACATGACGAAAAAGAATCCCTTCTCCCCATTATATTAAGATAGCTTAATAAATTGAGGAGAATACCAGTTCATGTGAACACCCAGTAACAGTAAGGAGTTACAGATTGTTCATCCAGATGCTACTTTGATTATGTTTAATGCTACTGAAAGAGTTTTACTATACCTGATTTCTATATAATGTTTCTTTCAAGCTGGTAAGTGCATGAATACGAACATCCACATTCTCATGCTGAATAGCTCTCATAGACAGCTGAAGTGTTGTCTGCAAGTCAGTGCTTTTGGAGGACTCCTGAACAAGACGTGACATAAGAAGTTCAAGTTAAATAAAACAGGAATGTGCTTAAGCAGCATCTCAAAGAACACGAGTGAGAACACACAAACAACTATCTTTCTGACTACATTCTCGCCTATATACATATACCACTGTCTTTCTGTTTATTTTCTAAAATGTGTTCCTAAAAAAGGTGCTATATTTACACTTTTGTGTAAATAAAAATTATTAAATCAGAAAAAATGCTTTGCTTTGAGTACCTCATTATCCAAAATCAAATTAATTTTTACATTAGTTACCTCATTCCCACTAAACAATTGCTACTTCCCATCTGTTACCTAACCATTTTGAGGGCAAGCAAAAGAAATGGACCATAAAGTACTCCTAAAACCAGACAAACTTCATTATCTTTAAAGAGATTATGGAAGAGGGATCAAATTAGCTTCTCTTGAAACACATTCATTGCTATAGCTAATACTGCTGACTTTTAATCTTATAATCTCTTTAGTCTCAAAAAAATGAAGAGTCAGCGTTCAGGAGATGCTACAGAAACAAGCATGTTAAATGCGAGCATATTTCACTCATAAAGAAGAATCAGAACCTGCTTGAAAATGTTCCTGCAGTACACAAATTCTGTTTTGTTGTGGAAGCAGATAAATACTATTTCCACTTAACAATAAACTTTACATATTTTGAATTCATTTGATACATTAAAAATAAACAAATAAATAAAAGAAGCTGTACCTTTCTGTATTCCTGAAGGACAACCTGAATTTCTTTTAGTTCTGGAAGGTCAGGCAGAAAATATATTTCATGTAAAAAGTCTTGTACGGCATCCCTAAAAGTTACAAAAAAAAAAAAAAATATTGCAAAGAACATAGCAAACATTAGTTGGATCAAAAAAAAAAAATCTTAAAAACCCATTAAAAGAAAGCAGTTAAATGTAACGACTAGAATAACAGAGGCTTGACAAGCAGAAAAAATAAATTCCATGAATTTTTTATCTAATTAAATATACCTATGAAACAAACTGTTTTTCTTGTTACTCAACTAAACCACGGGTATTCCTCTATACTTTAAATGACTTTCTCTTTTAAAGACAGTTCTTTCCAAAGCTTTCAGAGCTGCCATTCACCTCCTACCAGGTTTGGCCCTCATAATTTCGGACACTGGACAAAGGGTGAGAATAATCCCATTTGATGTGAATCCAGTTCCAGTTTTCCTCATAAGAAAAGAAAACATACAACCAAGAAAAGAATTTTGTGTTCCTGACATGAAGGAATCTCTTTCAATTTTGTTACTATGGACTTCTACAAGAGCCTTATTATTCCTATTGTCACCTTTTGTTTTGAATACTGTTGGTATGATACAGTGCAAGAAAAATGAAAACCAGAAAAATGAAAAATAATCAAGATATAAACTATCATCCTTGCTTAAAAAAAAAATAATTATAATTTTAAGCTACAAAACATAAGATGAAAAAGAATTAAGACTCAACATTGTCTTCAAAAAGGTTAAGTCACAAAAATTTAAGTCTTTTGTATTAGACTTTGATTTTAATTTCAGTTGTGAAGAGAAGTTGTGAAAGCCTCTTCCTTTCCTTGTGAAGAGGATGTATGAAATCTTACTCAACATTAAATTCTGTGCAATTTATAATTATAACTGTAACTATTGAAAGAAACGAATAAAGAACTCCTTTCCTCCCTATTTCCAACTCCATACACTTCCCTCTAGCTTAGAGCAAGTGTTAGCAACCATTGTTATTCTTTCTGTGTGCCCTGTAGAGGGAAGCAATTTTCCATACCAGCAGAAGAAAAATACAAAATCAGAAAACCTGACAGGGGAAAGTGTCTGAATGGGTTGTAACTTGGCCATAGCATCATATATTTTTAGAAAGACAATATAAAAACACCTTTTCAGATGAGGTTATCACTCGTCAACTTTCAAAATCTCGTTGAAATTTACATAAGTGTGAATTTTATAGAACAACATATGATTTTGCTGAAAAACAAGTTTTCTCATTTCAGTGCTGGACAACTTCAAATTAGGGTTATGCCCATTCCTGTTTAACCCATATAACTGAAAATACTTTGTACGTTACCTGTTTTCAACTATTAGAAAGTAAAATACTGCTGTAGTTTCCTTTGGCTGGATATGTATAAGGGGCAATAATGCTACTATCACGTGACTAAGCAAGGAGCCAAGGTATGAATGGTCCAGACTTCGAACAAAACAATCCCAGGCTCTAAATAAGAAAAGACAACAAAACAACAGTAATCAATGATTCTTCTCTGCATAAAGACATTTTAGGTAAGTCACGAGAAGCATATTAAGTTATTCCAGCTCTGTGGTTTAGATTATTGTCTACAAAAGAACCCCAGTGTATTCAAGGACAGAAATGGCAGGTATGTCACTGTTTGAGTACGCTATCAGTTCACCTGCAACACAGTTCTGGAAAGTCGTCCTTGTATCTTAGAGCTGTTCTCAGTGTAGTCATCATCTTCACTCTTACTGAACTGATGTGTTTGGGACCCATGAGCTTCATTAAAGCCATAAGACTGTTTAAAGCCTAGATACAGAGAAAAGTCATTTTAGGCTATTAGTCAGTAAAACATACACAAGCCGTATTTTCTAACAAAACCAGACTACCCTGGTTTAAGAAATCATACCCTATAAGACATGAAATTCAGACTGATGTTTCAATAAAGAATTTGAGGGTTAGAGGAATGATTTGGGGGTTAGAGACATGACTGACTATATGTCCAAAGTTTTGGAAGCTGAAAAGAGCAGGTTTTGGAAATACAGAGAAAACAAACAAACTTGCATTAAAACAAAACACCACCACATCAACAACAGAATTGACATATATCTTCTGGCAGAAGTCATTGGTAAGTTTCAGGGAACAGGTAATAGCTTAGTTGTCAATGGGGCTGATGAAAAACAGAAGAGAAATACTGAGGTGCAGAAAAAGCAGGAGATATTTCAGTCACAGTAACACTGTGCCAAACAAGGTAGCACAATGCTCAGCATGACAGATCAGTGACACAGGAAGAAACCTGAGCTTCAGGAAAGGTCATGCAAGGGGAAACTCACCAAGAACAACAGAACAAGAAAAGATAGAAACAATAGCAGGTGCAGCAGAAGAAATGCTATACAAAGGGAAAAATGCAGAAAGTGTGACGACATGGGGCTATGAAAACGAGAGCATCTCAACGTGAATATCTGAGAAGCAAAAAGCTTGAAAGAACACCAGAGAAAACGCAGTCCATCAATGTAAAGGTTATACACGTTCTAGCACTGAAAATTTCCCTCCAGAAATCATCTGCACTACCTCTGTGAGGTTGCTAAAAGCCCTGTCTTGTGGTTAGAAGCACTGCCTCCACAAAGCTGAATTTGCATACTTTGTCTCAAGTTGTGAGCTCTGATTTCTCTAAATTCTCTGTACTGTAAAGCTGAAAGGAACTGTTCTGTGAGAAGCAAAACCAATAAAGCCCAGTTTCTCTTGGATTTGCATCTTATTCTCTTTAGCTTTGCCCTTTGGTGTCCTTATAACCTTGTTCCCTGTAGTAACTCCAGTTTTCCCTCATATTCCCTCACCTTCCACTTTGTTTCTTTCACACATATAAAACATACACTTGGATTCCTCCTCTATAATTACTGGTTGATTAACTTTTTACAGGCAGACATGGTATGTGTAAAATACGTACGTTAGGTGACCATTAAAAACCAAAAACTTCTGAGCTTACACAGAAGTCCTACCCACAGTGAGACCACCAGTTTTCAAGAATCGTGTCAGAACCTTAGTATTTTTGAGACTTCAATGACAGTTTCACATAAGTAAGTCTGGAATATCAAAAGAGTCCTTGCTTATCTTTAATATTCAAAATTAAGTTTACCCACCATTTTTTTATCCTCAATGCCAACACTGGAACTCAGTAACTGCATGTTAAAAAAAGCCAAGATACCAAGCAATTTAGGTTGCAGATAATCAGCCTGTGGAGAAGGAAGGCGGAGAAAAAAAAAAAAAAAGTAAAAACCCAAATAATCTTACTATTAACACATTTCTATGTTTAAGAAATTAAAAAGCAAGCATGAAATGCTAATTCTCAAAGCCAAATTAGAAGAATCCGAAATACATACACTGTTCCTTAAGAAATATCAGTGTTAGTGAAAGACCTCCCTACTATGCTGTGGGGTTTTTTGTTTTGGAAAGATTTTGCCGTGTGTGTGTGTGTGGTGGTGGTGGTGTGTTGTTTGTTTGTTTGTGGGGTTTTTTTGTTTGTTTTTTTATGCATACTCAGTATGTATCTCCCTATTACAGGAATACTTAATATGAAATGCCAGCCTTTCCTCCACTTTTTGCCTGAAATAAGTGATGTTCAGCGAATGTCAAATTGTCTTCACTCTCAGACTGGAGAAAAGTATTATTGAACAAAACTGAAGACGAAAATTTTCACATCCTTACCATTTGTTCAGGAGATGTTATTTCTCTAGGTCCCTGATAGGGATCATCATGAGATGCAAATGAAGCCAATATTGACAAACCATTGAAGACTTGTTGATAGTGTTCTCCTATACGCAGCAATAATTCATTATGCAGTCCCTGGTAGTCCTGTCTCAGCAAGCTGCCCAGTTCTATCTCAGTCTCATTCTATAGTCAAATAGCAAACAGAAACCAAGTCTTCATTTCACCACAATGAAACTAGCACAGAGAGACAGAAGGCATTGGACTCTGCTTGATTTACCATAGAAATCAAAGAAAAAGCTTCTAGTTTTAGAGTTTTTTAAGTTCCCAAAATAACTTGCAACGGTTCCTCAGAGCCAAAGGAACAGATTATAAATAACAAGAAGAACAAAACTTCTGCACATACAATTTCCCCACCTATGCTTTGCAATACCTTAACTTAAATCAAGCAGAAAGCTCACTATTTATCAGTTGTTGCTCCTAATCTGCATGTATAATACAGCAAATGCCAATGTACCTTGAGGTAATGAAGCGCCCGCTCAAGCTCATCCTTGGAGCAGGAACAGACCAAATGAGAGAAGATGTATTTGAAGTTGTTGATTAAAATCTCTCTTCGGTTTACATTCAACTGTTTTGCTATGGTTCGAATCAGTGTGGAGGCTGCAGGACTAGCCTTGGCTGCAAGGTCAGGAAGCAAAACTTGTAGGGTCCGCTGGTAAATTAAGAACACCACTTAATAGAAAAAACAAACAAACAAAAAACCCCTCCAAAACCCCAGGGTTCAACTTTGTTCCATTTGTGTCAGTACAACACACATCTCTGGTCATACACATGACCAAAGGTATGAATAATGGAAATACCTAGTAAAAATGCAGATAAAATAAAAATAATTACTTAAGGAGCTGCTTCATCTAATCAATACTGAGAAACATGCAAACAAAAAGTGAGCTAGCATTTTGTGTCCCCATCCAGATTCGCCACAAAAGGAAATCTTAAATGAAAAAAAACTGAACACACCCACACACATCAACACTCCCCCAATCTACTAATCAACTAGAACACTGCTTACTAAACAGCTTTGCATTTCCCATTTACCAAAAAGCACAATAAGAGTACAAAACTACTTAGGCTTCAAGTAAAACAGATAACTAACCAGATCAAGGACAGATATATCCACAGAACAAGAGTTTTCTTCATTTGAAACAAGAAAGCAGACACGTGCAAAAATCACACCTTGCAAAGTATCCCTTCAAGTGCACTAAATCATTAATATAGATATACTTGATAGTGCTCTAGACCTTAGTTAGTTTGTCATCTGTCACACTTGAATTAGCACTATAGCCATCGGTGTAACTTGATAAAACTGTTCCTCTGTATTTGAGCTTCCAGTTGCAGCAGTCCTAAAGTATTCTATACTACAACAAGCAACAGCAGCTAGAGAAAAAAAAATAATTCAGATTTGTGACCGTCACAGAAAAATTGTGGACTAAAATAGAAATCCACAAGCACACACACACACAAAAAAAAAAGCAATCACGAGTAAAAGGACTGACCAACTTACTGAGAGAAAGCGATTTAGATCTGGAAAATCAAATACATTGGCAATCTCAGATAACATGTCCAGAGCCATTTCTCTCTGGTGAGCAGCTGTTTGTTTCTGTAGCTCATTACCCTGGCACGGACCACTCAATACTGCCATCTGGCTGGAGTGCAGGGATTCCACTAGAAACTAAGCATGAAGAAATTCAGTATTATTTCCCCCTTTTTTTGCTCCCTAAAAATAAATATAAGAGTTTCACTGCTCTTTCTATGCATCTGTTTTTCCTTTCTCATTTATTGCACATAGATCTATTATTATTACTTTATGACAGAACTGGATTATCATCCACTAAATAATTGCATTTAATTTTGCAACCCTGGATTCAGACATTGCATTATTTAAAAAATATTCAGAATTAGAAAAGTCTGCTTTTGATAATTTTCTTTTAAACAGAACTTCTGTCTTTAGGCAATGGGTATAACAAAAGAACAAATCAATCACGTCTTATGTATAGGCATATGTATTATGCCTATGAAACACTGACTTCAATTCCAATTTTAAATCATAGCCTCTCGTGGCAATGGTACCACACAATGCAAGAAACTACATAGTTCCTCTGTTTCAGAATGACAGCATCTAGGGAATAAAAAAGAAAAGCAATACCGTTGAGGGGAGAAGATCATGACAAAGTTAAAGATTTCCCATTCCTCCTGAATGTTTGTGGGTTTTTTTGTTTTGTTTTGTTTTTTAAATAATCTCTTTCTTGTCCTATGAAATTTCACCTTGTAAAATACTGTAATTTTTACCTTTAATACTATTTTCAAAATACACAAAGAGAACCTAAACGTATTTCTTTCTAAACCACCAACTCTTTTCTTTTTACCTGACAGATAGGCTTCTTGTACTGACTGAAAAAAGCTTGTAGTTTTATGGACTTAGCTGCTGCCAGGGATCGAATTTCCGTGTATGCTGCTCCAGCCACAGAAGCTGACTTGGACAATAAACAGTGTAACAAATGCAAGAGGGCAAATGGTACCAAGTCTCCTTTTGACGCCCTTACAAAGTAAGAAGAAGAAAAAAAATTAAAAAGGAAAAGAGAATCATTGCATTAATAGAATGACTTAAGAATATACAATTACTGTAATGCAAAATGACTCATAATTGTATTTGCATAGCTTATCTCTACTTCCTATGACACGGCAGAAGAAAATGAGGAATATTCCATATGAATCAATAGCTTAGTACAGTTGCAAAGGACTCTGGACAAAGGCTAACCTTCAAATAAGTAATTTAATCTTACATTTACACTTGAACAAAAAGTTACTTTGCATCACAAACTGACCCTACTTTGCAAATTTCAAGATACTATTAAAAATACCTTCCAATATCTCCTGTTGTGAGAATCAAGGTATCTTTAAGTTCATTATTTCTTGATATTTTGGCATTTGTGTAAGCTTCTTTCATTCTTGAAACAAACAGCTGGAACACATGAAAACAAAATAAATTTAAAGTGTTTGACATTAGTGAAACAAAAAACCATAATAAGTTAGTACCCACCCCCCCCCAAATAAATATGAGTTTTATCACCTCTTTTATCAATCCTTCTTCGGAGCCTAAGGATTCTAGTATGTTCTTTATGCAGTCACTGAAAGCCACTCGTACATCTTTGTCTGGATCTTCCATTAGATTTAATAAAGATTCAACAAGAATCTTCACACTGGACTCATCAGTGTTAAAATCCAGATGTTTGCAAAGATGAGGTATATTTTCTATAAATGCTGGGTGGCATGGGTTGGAGGAGGAAAGAAAAATATATTTTTAATACTTTTTAAAAATCTATTTAAGTGCACAAAACAGTGATGCAAGTAAGCCATAAAACACACTATATTTTTTTACAAAAGAGTAAATATTGTCAAACCAGACAAGCTATTTAAAATTCAGATTTTATCCAGTATTACATTTCTAGATATAGCCATAGACCAAAATCATGCCATAGACCAAAATTATGCCAAGGTAGCTTATAAAGAATATCAATGACAACATCAAACATTAGCAGTGATATCAACTGAAATACAATATTTCAAACACCTTTATAGCTATAAAAAAAGCAATATAGAAAAAAAGGAATAGAGAAAGGTACAGAAGTAGTGACTTTGTATCTCATACAGAAGTGCAAAATGTTAACAAATAAAGTCACATACCTAGCTTTACTGAACTGGATACTTTATTCTCAAGGAGAATAAGAAATGGCTTGAAAACACAGGCTTGCACAGAACAAGTTTTTTCATGAGCAGAGGTCACAGTAAGGCTGCTACATAAAATATCGTAGGTAACATGCTTAATAGCAGAGTCTGCTAAGGAAGGTTGTACACTGAATGTACCAGAAAGACAGCATGATAACTTCCCAACTATAGCAGCACAAGCCTCCTTGACTAGCTCAGACTCATCTTTGATTTGATTTCTGAAATGGAAACAAAAATTAAACCATTTTAATAGAACATTTACCTAGAAATTTGTATTTCTACATTGTCTGAATTCTCTAACTACACTGAAAGCATTATTAAGACAATTTAAAGACCTGTTTCACTAAATTATCTTTTTTTCTGGTCAGATTACCCTCAAGTTCTATTTGAAGTAGCACTGGGCATGGCGAGTCTGGCATGTTATAAAGAAACTGAAGACTAGACACAATAGGACAGAAGACACCAAGATTTATATACAAAAGGCAGAGAAACTGGAAAGATTTTAAGGGACATATGAAGAAATATCACATATATTTAATTCAAAGATATCTCCTTTCCCCTCCTTAGTTAAATTGTTAATTAGAAAGGGGGTCTTCAACTAGTGAAGTAACTTGCATTGTAACTGACATGGTAAGCGAACGCTATTCTAGCATACAGACATCATCACTTACAGATATCCCGTTGATATCTTACGATTTCTGAAATTGAGATCTAGCAAATTCTGGATGAAATAGAAATTTGTATTTATTTTGGTGTTTATACCACATTTCTTATTTCTTCTTGCATGAAGACAGAAAAGTAGCATTAATACATACAAAAGAGCTTTGGGAATCATACTGCAGGACTGCACACTTGGTGGATGAAGTAGGAGAGAGAATCCTTTAACACAAGTAGCCCGAATTACTTCATGGGGACTTTGTAGTGCCCAATGATAAATGGATTTTCTCCAATCCAGACGAATGTTTCTTGGGAAGAGAGACAGAAGGAATACACAGCGTGACTGAGTTTGGGGTGCTAAAGAGAAAAGCAAAATAAAGAAGATAATTACTTGATTTAAACTTTGAATATCATCAATCATCAGAAGAGGGCAAAGAAAATAATTTTATTTTAGAAGAATCATTCCAGAGAGATACTGGGTTTTATATACTTCAACATACTTACAGAAACTCTGTGCCGTTTTTTCACTCAAAACTACAGGATCAAAGCCAAAAGCAGATGCCTTAAAAGAAAAATCATCAGGATGGCTGTAAATCCAGGGCAGGGACAGCAATCCACATAAGTTATCAAGAATCTGATCACTCAGTGGAATTTTCACTAGGGGGGAAAAACAAAAGTCAAATCAACAAAAACCCTGATAGTTTTACAGCTCTGTGTAATTTATAAATCAGATACACATCTTATGTTCTTAATTTGCTACAAAGTGTTATTTTTTCTATCAACAAAGATTAGTATCACTATTCCCACATGTTGATATCCTACATTTTAGACATATAATAATAAATGAATACATGAGCAGCAGAATCATATAACTTCCATATCTCTGGATTTTTATGAAGAGTCTCAGGTGGACTTTGGGATGGCTAGCAAGCTGAACTCATAGTAACACTTTAGTCTTTAGGAAAGTCTGTCCTCCATCCTACTAGCTACTTTAAAAAGAAACATACAAGTATTTAATATTTTTGGAACACAGCCTCCGTGCCACATTTGCTGAAGCTGGTCAGAAGCTTTGAAATCTTTGAGTGAAACCAAGATAGTAAGACACGCTGCTTCTGTGTGCTTTATAGAGAAAACTGCTAAAAGTTCATTTCATTCTTACGCATATTCACTATCCCCATGTAGTCTCTTGTTCAGATAAAAATCAACAGAAGTACAGACAAAAACTAGTAAATCATGTTCAAAGGGGAATGCAAAGGAAGCTCTCTAAACAGAAAGGAATGCTCTTTTTTTTTTTTTTTATTTAACCTTTTTTGTACAGGAATTGGAGTTCTAACACAGGATCTATAATTTCAGTACCTCCACCACAACAGACCAATTTAGTCAATGCATTCCTAATTTACAAATCCAATAAAAGACATGCTAGTTGAAAGGATTTCTCACCTTGTGCATACAGCAAAGCATCAAAGATTTTGACTATTCTGTCAATCACTTGTTCTAGGTTAACAATTTGCATAGCAGCCGCTAACAGGTTTCTGCAGGCTTTTACTACTCTTGTGATGAAATCAGAGGAAATCCATGTGAACTGTGTATTCACCACTGAATCTGAGGAGCTCGGAGTACTCTTATATGTGCTAGAGTTACACGGATGAGTTACTTTATGATCTAGGCTGTTAAAATAGAAGTCATATGATCAATGCAACATTTAATATTGTATTGCTTGTAATCAAAGTTACTATGAAAACATACTTCAAAATATACAGGATTTATCCAACACTTGTCCTGATACATGGGCAAACATTAAAGTAATCCACACAAATCATAATAACAGTTAGAAGAAACTACTGATTTCACGGTTTCATCTTGGTACCTTTACCTGGTAGAATTTGTTGGGGGCGAACAATGAACTATGCACAAAGCAGCTAGTTGCAGAATTACAGCAATCCCTTCTACAGTCTGAAGAACATCCGCTGGCAGAATTTCTTTCTCAAGGATAAATATTAAGGATGCAGCTTTCTTTGTGATGGCATTCCATAGAGTGCTCTTCAATTTCATGTTTACGGGACTAAGTCTGCAACATGACCATATTAATTATTTTCCAACACACACTTTTTTTTTTTTTTTTTTTAAAGAAAAGATAAATCATTATAGCAAGAACAGAGCTAATCCACGTTGGATACAGGATTAGGAAAATACCAAACGAAGTTTTAGCTTAAACATGCTCTTCAGGAGAGCAAGATACTAATCCTGAAGTTAAGTATGATGCAAATTGGACTTATCTGAAAGGCTATAAAGGTACAATTCTACAGTCCTTGGAAGGTCATGGTGACCAAGGTCGTTCACGATGACTGTAAAAAGGCAAACATTCCACCCATCTCCAAGAACAGCAAAAAAAGAGGATTCAAGGAACTATAGGCCTGCTAGCCTAACCTCAGTCCCTGGGAAGGTTATGGAAAAAGTCTTCCTTAAACTCATTTCTAGCTACATAAAGGGACAAGAAGGCGACTGGGAACAGCCAGCACATATTTACCAAGGGCAAATCATGACAGACTAACTTGATTCCTTTCTACAATGAGACAGGTAGCTCTATGGATACAAGGAATGCTGCTTATTTGAAGGATCTCAACTGTCTGGAAAATTAGGCTGACAAAAACCTCACGAAGGTCAACAGAGACATATGAAAAGTCCTGCATCTAGCACTAAAAGCCCATGCAACAGAACAGGCTGAGGGCTGACTGCCTAGCAAGCAGTTTTGGAGAAAATGACCCAACCAATGGACTTGTGGAAAAGTTGAATATAAGAGTGGTGTGACCTTGTTGCAAAGAAGGTCAACTATATACTGGGCTGTATTATCAAGAGTGAAGGCTGATCATGAGCCCAAACCTGCAGTACAGCATTCTGGAGCCAGTTTTGAGTGCCCAAATACAAGAAAGAAATCAACATGTTGGAGCAAGTCCAAGATAATCAGGGAGCTGAAGCACAGCACAAGCAGAGGCTGAGAGAACTGGCTTTGTTCATCTGAGAACAACCTGACTTAACTAGACCTGCTTTAAGGATGTCCAGCGCAACAGCATAGTCACGTATATAATTCTGTCACTCTGTATATATTCTCTCAGCTCTTCTGTTTTCAGTGTGTAAAAATGAAAATAATTTGCATTGAACATATTAAAAATACAGTCTCTGACTAAAGTTTGGCTTAGAAATCATCCATAGATTCTGATCCTTCAAAATATCATTTAGATCTTTTCCCAGAAGATCTTTCAAGGTGGTTGTTATGAAGATACTGCCTCAAAAAAGTTGTCATTCATTATTATTTACTAGCCAAATTACTATAAAAGTACTTATTGAATAAGTGTCATACACTACTGGTGTAGGTGATTTCTTTGCATGCTTTGTTTGTAGGCTTAGTCGTCGTTTTTTCTCTGGAACTTCATCACTGCTGCTGCTCCACCCATCAGTATCAGAAGTATCTAGCTGGTTCTGATGAAGCTCCTGAAAGATTTCTTCCGTTTGTGTTTTTAATGCTGTATAAAGTGGACTCACTAGATACTGTGATGGAAAAACAGCAGAAGTACCATGATGTATACTATGCCTTACTTCTCAAAGACATGATATTATTGTTTCTGATTTAAAATATAAACATTCAAAATATTATGGTCGCAACCTTCTTAAACCTTTCTGTACAAAAATCTTAATTATAAGATGAAAATTCTCATAAGAAATGAAGTTTCCTGTGTTCCTGCCAGCGAGAATACAGCTTGTACAGCTGTTCCCCAGTTCTTGCCATAACACCTTGCTACCAAAGCCACCAAGACATGCTAAGTTTACGAGACAATACATGTGATACGCCTGTAAGTGTATTGGGTAGAAGGAACACTCAGCATATTAACAACTCATCATTAACACCTCATTATGGTTTTTAAACTAAAAGAGAGTAGATTTAGATTGAACATACAAAAAGGTTTTTTACAATGAGTGCGGTAAAACACTGGCACAGGTTGCCCAGAGAGGTAGGTGATGCCCCATCCCTGGGAACTTTCAAGGTCAGGTTGGACTGGGCTCTGAGCAATGTGATCTAGTTGAAGATGCCCCTGCTCACTCTGGGGGGGAGTGAACAAAACGACCTTTAAAGGTCCCTTCCAACCCAAACTATTTTATGATTCTATTTTAATTCAAACCTTTCTGCCTGCCTGTCCCAAACAAATATGACTAAAAGCATATGGTTAGAAAGTAAGAGCAGCTCAGATGAAGGGAAATTACTTGTAAAGCTGCCCTTACATGTGTGTACACTGTGCCTTACCCCCATTTTATACTATGATTACAGACAGACCCTTGTGCCTACATAGCTTCTCAATAGTTTAATACATCTGGAAAACATAAGGTCCAACTACATCCAACTAATTGAAGAACTCTGACTTCTACAAATACATGAAATAGCTGAGAAAAAAGGAGTATCAATCTAATTATGCAACTAAAACAGTATTTTCTAGATTTTCTTCATTGTACACACGTAGGTTTTTATACATTATCTATTCACATGAAAAATAGTTTTTAAAATTAACCTACCTCTTGTTCTTCCTGAGTTCCAAGCACATTCACAAAAATTGCACATATGGTACTGATACGGACTTTTCTTACTTGTAATGCAGATTCATAGCCAGTTGGAACAAACTCCAGAAAATACTGCAGTATATGGCAAAAAGCAGCTTTCAGCTTTTCAGACTGAAGACACCTAAACACATCACCTTCAAACAATGCACAGAGCTTCTCTAGTAGCATATTCAAGTAGACAGGTTCAATATTTTTGTAAGAATCTGCTTCAAATGGCAACAACGTCTTCACCAACAGTAAGAATTGTTCTCCAAACAGTTCTGATTGTTCAGTATCCATTTCAAGTGTTGACTGCAGAATTCCAAAAAAGACTGTGAAGAAAACACTGGCCAGCTGTTCTGGAGGTCCTCCTAAATGAATTAATTTTACTAAAAACTTCACTGCCAAAGCTTTAACTTTTGGACTGCCATACTCCAACATGGAGCAGCCTATCCCCCAGAGAATAATATCTTGTCTTACAAAAAACACATCTGCAACAATATCTGTCAGAATAGACATTAATATAACTTCCAAACATTCTACACTGGGCATACCCATCAGCTGTAATGGTGCCAATCTTAAATATCCCACATCGTCACTTGTATTGCTTGAAAATCTCTTTACAGTCACTGGCCAGACCAGTATATCTCCCCAGAGATGCTTTTGTGCATTTCTTTCATGCAGGAAGATTAAGTCTTGGAAAAGCTGTAGCAAGTCTTTTGTTAGTACTTCAAAAATGGAGCAACTCTTCATTTTAAACAGAGAAAGTAAAGAGCAAATGACGTCACAGATGTTCTTGTGCAACGTGTTGCAGTTTGGAGTTGCAGCAATTCGGAGAAGCCTTGTTATGATCCAGTTACTAAATTCTAGGACAATAAAAAAGAAACAGCAAACAGAAAATTATTAAGATAAAAACAAAAACCTCCTATTATGAGCACCTGCTTGAGGTTGCTCATCAGCATAACAAAAGACAACTCCTTGAGATAAATGCATGTAGGCTTAGCCAACAGAGAGCCTTCACTGGGACATTTCTTCAGCAGATCTTGTTGAAAAAGGAGGAAAAGGGGAGGCGGGGCTGTATGCCAGGGGAGGGAGTGGGAAAAAATCCTGACATTTTATATGGGTAGCTCCTGAAATTCTCCCCTGTTAAAAACACCCTCAGCCAATGAATATGTGTACAAGATGTCTCATCAACATGAACTGGGTAATACCACTAAGCAATGGTAACGAATAAGATCAAACTCTGTCCTGATAAGTTTCCATTATCACAACTGCAAATCAATTCACAATATTAAAAGTCTATCACATTATTCACTTACTTATAAATATGTAACACAACTTAAAAATCTGCCTTTTCCCTATTTTTGTTCTTTTGTATGATCTCATTGTCAAAAAATGTAAATCCTGAAAATACCAAGCTTCAGCATAAACATTTTCAACAAACTCACCAATGCAACTGCATTCGTTTTCCTCCTGATTTCCATCCACGCTTACAAACATAAGGGGAGAAGATTTCATGATATGTTGAATGAAATCAAGCAACATTACAGAACTTGGCTGTGAATCTGATTTCTTAATCAGTTCCAAAGCAACTTTAAAAGAAAAGGAGACACGTTTCTGAATTAGCATTGCAATGAATCAACTTTACTAATTTTTTTTAAGACCTAAAGAGAAAGAAGAAATTTATTATATAAAATACTATGATATAGTATTAAAACTGTATAATTAGCAATTGGGAATGTGCTTTATTAATGCATTATAATGATTTTGTGCATATTATAAACTCACTGTGTGACACCAAACTGTATGAAGAAAAATATAAATTACTCAGCTTAAATATTATGCATTAACATTTAGTTAGTATTATATCCAACTGTTTTATGAGTGAAGAATAGCAAATAGTTAACATTTTAATTTTTAATCACACAATTTTCCCTAGGTTATGAACTTGGTAGAAAAAAAGCTCTAACTAAGAACTGTTCTAAATCTCCAAGAAATAGAATTTTTTAAACGGTAAGGTCATCTTACTAAATCAGAAAGTTTAGCAAAATACTAAACATATCTAATGCTGCTGTATAGCTCCACTGAAACAGGTATCTGAATCACATCAGATTCATCCAAATTCCACATGGCTAGTTAGCATAAGAAGGAAACTATCTCAGATTCAGATCACAATTAACCAGAAAAGTTACATGGTAATAACAAAGTGCAACACTTATGTATTCAAAAGCAGTACCTAAAGCTGATTAGCTTTTTACTTTTATAGTCTTCCCTTTCAGGACTATAATAGAATTAACAAAGACATCATCTGGAGAGTAACATGGGTATGATACTTAAATTTATCAATTCACTAGACAAAATATCAGTCTTACTGAGACAGCTACATGAAATTATACCTTGGAAACAGTAAGTTACCCATCCTGTGATTCTCCTTGATGCAAATGTACAGATAACTACAAATTATAATTTTGTAGCATATGGATTTCATAATTACAAAACTGTTGTTAAAGTACTGTAATAATTGGAACCTTAACATGATTTAAGGAGTACTAAAATAAGGCTTTGTTAGAATTCTAAAATTAAAAATAAAGCTGTTTACATCGAAGTATTTCAATTCTGAAAAACCCTGTGAGTATTAAGACTTGCAAGCTATATTACTCAATGAACAATCACATTACATGATACAACTGATTTTCAATATTGCAAGCATTTATATTCATACAACTGACGTAAGTTACTTCACATCATAACAGCAAATACTTAATCATGGAAGTTATTAAAAAATAAGTCATAAATAGTATTGCATTCCACTACTACATCTTTGTTGAAATGAGAGTTGTAACTTTTTTTTTGGCAGGAACTGCTTAAAGCATAAAGCAGGTAATAATTTTAAAAGATAGGGATGTAATACTTACCAACATCTACATCTGTAAGAATTCTGTCAATGAACTGGCAGAGTATTTGTCTTGGTTTCCGCACAGCTGTATTGTATTCTTCTGGACTGGCACTAAAATTAAAAGTACATCATTTTGACACTATCCATTTTAAAATACAAAATAATTATTTGAAGTTCAATACAATGTTAAACACTGATTTTTTTTTTCTAGAAGTCTTCAAAAAGAAATACAAGTTGATTTCCTGTTTTAGTGACCAGCCTGTTCTTCCTTCTCCTTATTCTTCAGACATAAAAAGTTTCATGAAGTACTTAAGATCATTTAGTTTTGTTACGCAATTATGTTTGCTATATATTAAAGCCACATCTAGCAGACTAGGGGATTTATCCACACACTACTACCAAGCAACAAACCAGCTTTGGTGCAGAAAAAAAATGAAATTATGAACTCACTCCACTTTTGGAACTAACCAAAATGATTGAACTGATTAACTACCAATACCCTGCGTAAGAGGTATCAATAGCAACTTCTCAGGTGACTAAGATGGCAGCTAGCTCTTGTCAGGTCAAGTCTCCAACATACAATTGTACTTCCACGTCAACTACCTGCCTACCACAAAACAAAGTTGCAGTCTTGATGCTGCCATTAAAACTTTATGGCCAAACGTTTCCAAGGTCTTCTAATTTTCAGTGAAACTGCTGTCCCAAAAGCAGGGATAAGTCTACCCAAAACCGCAAGGCAAGTCCCCAGGATGTGGGGTGTTATGCAGGACAACACGCCTCTGCCTCTCCCGTCAGGTTCTACCAGCACCATCCATGAGGGAGGGAGCAACCCAGGCAGGTGGAGGGAGAAGGCCCATGAGGGGAGAGCATAGGCCCAGCCCCAGGGGACCTCAAACAATGGGGGGGAAGGAACGTACTTTTCCACCTCCCCACGCCATACACTGATGCTGAGGCCGGCCACGCTTACCCCCACATGCACGGGGGCTGGGTGCGTCCTACCTGGCCAGCTCCCGCAGGGCCGGGATCATGGAGGCCATCTCCAGGCCCTGCTCCGCCATGGCTCCCGCTTTGAAATAGGCCGCGCGCCGCCGAGGCGGGAACGGCGTGACGGCGTCCGGCAGGATCCAAAACTCCTACGCCCTGCAGCTAGCGGCTGCGCCCCGCCCTGTGGCGCGGCTCGGCTTTAACCGCTTCGCCACCAGAGGCCAGCGAGACCGCGGCGGCTCAGCGCCCGCTTCCCAGTAGCCGCCTAGGCAGGGCTCTCCTCCGCGGGGCAGTGTACAGGCAGGTGACAACCACGCAGGGGCCGAGCCGCGGCCGTTTCCCGGTACGGGCACTGAGGGGCTGCCGGGAGCGCCAGCCAGAGTCCGGACACGACGGGCGCCTCAGCGGGGTGCAGACTGCGGCTCCCGGGGACTCGCGAGGCACAGCCAGGGAGGGAAGAACCGGAGTTTTGAGCGTGGCTCAAACCGAGTAGAGGGTAGCGATCCCGGTCTGAGGGGCGGCGAAGAGGAGCCCTCGGTGCTGGCTGAGAGACTCCCACTAGAGCGCTCCCCGCAGCTCATGGACCCCCTGGGCAAACCACGCCGGCGCTCCCCTCACGGAGGGCGCGTCCCTCGGGCCCCACAGAGCGGCCTCCGCCTCGGCCCGCCCCTGCCGCCCTGCCATTGGCCGTCGGTGCTGTCTGTCCGCCCGCCCCGCCCTGCCGGCAGCAGGTGGCGGCGGCCCCGGCGGGCGGTGCGGCAGTGCGGGAGGAGGCGGCCAGCTGGCAGGTAGCGAGTGAGCGGGGCGGTGGTCGCGGCTGGTTCTCGGTGTCTTCCCTCTGGCCTGTTCGTGGGGAGGGAGCGGGAGCAGCGAGCCCGGCACCCTTGGCTGGTGGGAGGGCGCGTTCTGGCGGGTGCGGGAGCTCCGCGCCCCTGCCTGTAGGTAGCGGTGAGGAGTGGCCTTAAACAATATTGCCGCTACTATTTTGCTTTGAGTGTGTGTTGTTTTCTTTTTACGTCCCTTTGAGGGAGGGAGCGCGTTTAAAATGCATAAAGCGCGAAAGGTTTTGAGAAAGAAGCCGGAGAGCCGCTCCGGCATCCCGCAGTGTGCGGAGCGTTGCGCGCTGCCCCGCGGAAGGTGCGCGTTAGTGGCCGGACGGGGATGCGCTGATGGGGCTAAGCTTGTGACCCGCCTGTGGGCACTGCCTGTGTAGTAAGTTTGCAAGACCTCAGAGTATAAAAGGATAAAATAAGGGAGTTTGTGTATAGATAGGAATAGCAGGGGGGTGGTGCGAAGGGAAATTGGAGTCTGAACTTTGTTTTTCTCATTAGGATAGGAGGTGTAGCTCTTTCTGCATTTGTTCATGAACTTTGTCTTAGCGCTGTTTCTGGAATGAAATAAAATCCTCTCGGAGGCTTATAATTCTGTTGCCTGTTTCCACTGTGCTAGGGCTGCGTCTCTCGCATGTAAAACACACACATGCACCCACTTTGTGGACTATTTCAATTACTGATTCATTTCAGATGATTACTTTTGGGAATCTGTTATAAATTTTTTGTTCATAGATGGCTATTTTTTTCCTGCAAAACATGGGTATGCCGTTTCATTAAAAATTCTGCTGACCTTTCAGAGGTTGCTAACATGGGCAGGACGTGGAATACTTTGAGAAACTTTACAAAGCATAACTGGGTTTTATCTTAGTTTGTTTTTCAACATATATTGCAATGTTTTCTACTAACTGACTTTATAAAATATTAGTCTTTCAGGAGTCGTTCCTGGAGAGAAAGCAGAAACCGTGTAGCTTTACATGTTTTGTTAAGTAGAACTTTAACGGTCCAGGAAGACCAAGTATATCTGTGTTTTCTTATCGGTATTATTCTTAACACAAAATTTTTCTACACAACTTCAATTAAAAAAAAATCTATTTATTGTGGAAACAGCATTCTGAGTGTAAACTTCCAAGCCTGAGACAACAATCATACTAGGAAAGGTGTAAATTGCAATACTTGCTAATTTGATGTAGAGTTAAAATTCCTGTGTCATCCCTGATAAGAAAGATGGCAAGATATCAGTTGGGATCTTAGGAGAGTTTGAGCAGGCTATAATATTCTTTAGCTTTCAATCCTAAGAAATACGATAAATTTATTGACTCATAGGGTGATATTTTTGTTGTTATTGGTAAAAGATAAGTGGGGCACACAAAGTGATTAATGAAAAAAAGCACTTTTGCCTGGAAGTCTGAGTCAACAGTGAGATCATATTAATATAGGTATTTAGAAGTGCTTCCATTTGTCATAGGTAGAATGCTGTATAAATTTGTGGTGCAGTTTCTTTAAGAATTTACCAAGCATGTAATTCAGTTGTTTTTTTTTTTTTTTTTCTTTTTCGTAATAAGTATGATATGTATATGGCTCAGGTTGAAAGGGACCTTAAAGATCATCTAGTTACAACCCCCCTGCCATGGGCAGGGATATCTCCCACTAGACCAGGCTGCTCAAAGCCTCATCCAGCCTGATCTTGAACACTTCCAGAGATGGGGCATCAACAGCTTCCCTGGGCAGCCTGTTCCAGTGCCTCACCACCTTTACAGTAAAGAATTTCTTCCTGATATCCAATCTAAATCTACGCTCTTTCAGTTCGAAGCCGTTGCCCCATGTCCTGTCATAACACTCCCTGATAGAGTCCCTCCCCATCCTTCCCGTAGGCCACAGTACTAAGTACTTACAGCATTCACTAAAGAGAGATCTCCTGCTCCCAATCCCTCACTGGGAGTGAAGTTAGGACACTTTTTTTCCTTCCTGTTTGCAGAGCACCATCTACTGCCTTCTGACCCTACTGTCAAGTTCTTCCAGCTACCGTGGTCTTATAAGACTGCCCATAACAACAACTTCATTGTGCTGCAAGGATGTAAGAAGTCTTCTAGATGCTTCACATAAAAACATTTTTATGGGCACTCGCAAAACCTAGCCCTCCTCAAACCCTCCAAAGAAACACCTGACTTTGTTCCTTGCTTTTCTTGAACATATGATTAGCAGCTCAATAAACACTTAATTCATCTCCTTGTTTCTTCCTCATCCCATTATTTTATACTTTTATCTCTCTTGACTCTCAGGAGGAGGAGCAGGTGTATTATCATCCATCTGGAGAGAGAGACTCACTGCTAATGAAAACAGCGTGCCTTGAGACCGTTCTGTGCTTCCTCTTCCAATGCAGAATTCACGTTCTTGAAATGAGTCTTAGGTGTGCAGAGCCTGTACCTTGCGGACAGAACCCAGGGAGAACTTCATGCACACAGACAGAGCTGAGTATCACATCCAGTGTATGTGGCAGTACCAAGATTTCTGCTGAAGCTGATGTTACTTCCTCCCCAATTTTGGCAATCCTCTGGCCTTATAGTTGCATGATTCTTCCACACTCAGGCCTCTATCTTTGGCTTTCATTGCTGCTTTACTACACCCCTCTGCAGGTCAATATGTTTAAGAGACTGAGTGACTTGGCCTTGGACCAGCAAGTCACAGAGCACAAGAGCATGTTAATTGTACTTTTCTTCCCTCTGTTGTTTAATTCTGAGGTAGAATTACTGTTCTTGGGGCTCATCCACGGAGTGGATGTATGTGAGATGTTCCCCCATGAGGTTAGCATGACTGCAGTTAAATCTCAGCTGTCCCTTGCAAATAGGCACAAGCGATTATAAAGACATTTAAATGCACCTGTGTCTTCCTTGAACTGGTAAATATGAACCTTATACAGGCTGATACAGTGGCCAGCAGGCAAGATGGTGCATGGAGGTCCTCTGAACTGTACTAAGTAGTTTCATGTAATATCAAGGTATGCTTATGGTTTATGATTGGCATGGTTGATGTAATAACACCCAATAGCCTGTATGATTACTTGAGGACTAATTTCCATATATAGTCACGAAAGTGGTTGTCAGAGTAGTTGCCTGACCTCTGAACGCATTGCATTGTTCCTGTACACCATAAAAACGTGTTTTCCGGCATGCTCTGTTTTTATCTACTCCTATGTTGCTTAGTCAATTTGGCTGGAGTGAAGGAGCACAGATTAAAATTATATCTTGTCCTGAATTGTTTGATGATTTAAATAAAATGAAGATGAAAAATTGAAACAGGTGGTAAATGGTGGTAAGGACCACAGCCAAGCCAGCAATCTAAAAGCAGGATATGCACATTCAATGGTTTAGTTGGCTCTGGAAATTACTACTATTTTTTTTTTTTAAAACTTGTAGCAACAGTGATACTTAAAAATCCCTTAATAAAATGCAAAACCCTGTACTAGTCATGCTAGAAGAAAATTGTGCAGTGTTTCAATTTAGAATGCATTTAAACTATATTTGAAAGTACTAGCTGTTGTAATTAAATAGGTTCTTCTTTTATTAAAATATTTCAATGAAAATCTAAATAACTGTAGTAGCCACAATTTTCATAGTGGAAAACTGTTGTTTTCTGAGAGAATTTTAATGTGAGCAGAAATAATTTTCCATCTGATTCTGTATTCCATACTGATTAAGACTAGAATAGAGTTTATGCATGGGAATATTGATAAAAGTTCTGCTAAACATCAACTTTCCTCATTCCACAGCTTAGTATAGAAACCAGAGAGAAGGGAGAAAGGGGATTCATGGTTTTTGTCCTTCTGCCCTCTGTTTTTAGAAGTCAAATAAATTAAATCTATATATGTTTGAACAGTATTCATTATCTTTTGGAGGAACATATGTTCCTTGGTGAGTATTTTCCCAGTACTTGGAGCTTTCATGACTCCGTGAAGATTATGTCAATGGAATGGACATCACCTTAACAGCATATAATATGGAAATACCTAAACCAAAAATCTTATACCAGTACCCTTACGTTTAACACTTCACGTAAAGTTTGTGTGTAATGTTTAGTTGCCACCCTTCTTATTGCAGTAATGAATTAACTAAAATACTTTCATAGCATTCACTATGATGTGTGAAATACTTCACATCCAGAATAACTGTTGCCATAAAAACTCCAAAAATCACTATGCCAACATAAATGGGTTGAAGAAATGTAGAACAGGATTACTAGGGAGTGAAAGGATCTGATCCTAGCAAGCAAGTTTATTACTGGAGGAGGCTCTGCTGTACTGTGACGATCAATTGTAAATGTAGTGCTGGGAAAAGATATCTAGCTAAACAACTTCAAATGCTTTTGAATCTGAAACCCAGGTTTTAAGCTATTCTGTGTACGATGTTGTCTCACTAGCTCATTTCAGCCTTGACATTCACTGAGCAAAGAGTTGACATGTTGCAATACACAAAGGGATATTAACAATGAAATCAACAGGCATTAGTCAGATGAAGCTCAATATGGATGAGGAGTTCCAGGTTACTGATAGAACCAATTCTGCCTTACAGTCATGTACTGCCACTTTATTAAGGGATTTTTAAGCATTGCCGTTGCTACACCTTTAAAAAGGGGCTGCAAACTGAAACAGTAAGGGTGACTTCTCTATTCTCCAGTGTGTTGTGTGTGTGTGATAAAATTACCAATTACATGATTTCAGCTTTGATTCAGCTGGTCACATGCAGGAAATATTAAATGTCATTCATGACCATATTATATACCTTATTATTTGTTTTGGTAATTCTAAATGTAAATTACTTGATTAATTTCTAGATTTTTATGTGGGGGTGTGTGCTTAGTTACTGGTATTACATACAGGTGTCCAAAGAGAATAAAGGTAGTACTTCACAATAGGTCACCAGAGAGACTGATGTTGCTAAGCCTCAGAAATAAATTATGCATAAAGCAGATTGTGTGCTTCTACATGCATGCTTTTGGTGAGAAAAGGATTATCAACTCACTTTCAGGGCTCTCTTGCAGATGTTTCCTTAATGATAATAGGCACTAGTGAAAAAAAAAAAACCAACCAATGCTGGATCCAATATTACTCAGTTTAATTCACTTAGTGTATTCATCCTTTCATCTTGTTAATAATCATTGGTAGAATGGTCTGATTAAAAGCATTAACATGTAGTAAAGCTGAAATATTAGGCTGTATGTTATCAGCAAGGTTATATTTGCTAATTTAAAGGATTTGTCTCAGTGTGAGCTTCAGGAGCTAGCTGTTTCTTTTAAACTGGATGTTCCCTCATAGGTTTTTGTTTACCAAAATTTTTCTTGTTTGGAATGCTCTTGTCTTGCTGATTTAACAAGCTTCTCTTCTAGCTCCACGTCTGTCTTTCTCCCATTTTGTTTCCACATGTCCTACCATTTCTCTTTGAACTGGTTTATCCCCTTACGACAAAGGGAAACTAGACTCTATTCTTTCATATACTCAAGGTAGGTCAATATAAATTAGTATGAAATTCTCCTTTTTCCATAGAGCTGTTTTACTTTTGCGATGCATCTAGTCCTTCCAAGCTTGATTTATAGAATCAAGATATATTTAATTGAAACTAGTGTGGATTTTGCCATTGATATAGCTGGCATCAGGACTTGACTGATTCTAAATGTGTTTTTTCCCCTTAGGTAACGTACTGTATTCAGTGACAAAACAATTCATAACTGAATATAAAGATGTATTTTGCTTTACTTGTCATCACCTGTATCAGCCACTAGCAAAATGTTATAGCACATAAATAAATCTAAATCTTATCAATAATTTCATTGATTTTTAAAAGAGAGTTATCATGTGCTTAGAGTTGTATCCACAGATAGCTACTTCACTAATTCAAGGCCCATTGGACAAATCCTTCTTTTATTTTTTAACAGAAATTTAAAAAATATAATAATTAAAACTAACGTGCACTCCCCCCAAAATTTCCAGAATCTTTGAGAGCATCCATTCGGCCTGAAATTTAAACCTCTGGGCTGGCTTCTTCAGCATGGGCAAAGTGGTTTGATCAGGTCCTACCAAAGCTGCTCCTAAGGGAGACAGCAACACGAGACTAGTTGTTTGTCATGCCAGAGCAAATCCCTACTTCTGGCACGCCGTGTTATGTTTGTTTCCATGGGGTGGCTTGCACTCTGAAGTGGCTGCCCTCCTGTTGTGGTGAAAGACAGATATTGGGACAGCCATGCTGGGCTTTTTAATGAAGTTCTGTCTGACAGACTGACTGCCTTGGGAAAAGTAGTAATTATAAAATGATCTATAGTAATAGATGAACATATTTCTGTTGCATTCCAAAATTTCTGCATGCTTTCCCTCCTGAAATAATTTTTGTGGTGGTTAATCTATGGAACAAACTCTTCTGTCATACAGTTTAAGCTATCATTCTGCTTTTTACTAAGTAAATTAAGATCAAGGCATTTAAACTCAATAGGATTAATCCATATCAGTCCTTCTCAACCAAATAAGCATATGTTGGATGAGTAATTGGGTGCTACTGTAGTCTCTGTGCTACCTAAGAAGTGCTTCATTAAGATGTCATTTCAGTTGTATTGCTTTCAGCTGGAGTCCTCAACCAGAGGGAGATAGACCAGTAGGAGTGGGAATGAAAGTATGGAAGGTACACGTAGTGTTGGCTTGATACCACAATAAATATTTCTGTGCCATATTTAGAAATTTAAAACTAGGGATTTAAATATAGATTACTGTTTAATGCTCAAGACCATTAATTTTGTGGATTTGGAAATATAAGTTATTTTTCATGAGTTGTCACTGTGTAAAGTGACAGTGAGCAACGTGACAGGGTTATTCAATTTTTGTGAAGGTCAGTGGGAAGAGGATGAGCTCCTTGGTGCAGACTTGTAGTTAACTTAAAATCCAAAATGTTTGTTTACTTAAAATATTATGTGAAATAAAATGTCTGTCTTCCAAGATCTACTCTAGAGACCTTTTTTTGCCCTTGTAAAAGCGCTGGTTTATCAACAAGCTGATTTATCTGACAGTTGATCACACTTGATCATCTTGTCATGAAAGAGGCAGTTTTTAGCTACATATTTCACTTGCTGAACATGTGGAAATCTGCTCTCAGAGTCCAAGTGTTAGGACTTAAAAGTGGTGTAAGAAATATTAATATTTTACTTTGAAAGTGTCACAGTTTGGAAAGACTTTGGACTTATCTGGCAATTCTGGAAGACTAGCATTTAATGCAGGCTATGAGAGCAAATAATTGCCACATTACTGTGGGACATTTTAAAATGGCTAGCACAAAGCAAATACAAAGACATATTAAACTTAAGAATACTCAGAATTCATGTTTAACTAAGCAAAAAGACTCCTTACAAAGGTAATCTGCATGACTGGCTTACAGGATTTTTCTGTGTAGTAGGTATTGAGCCCTATAGTTACTAGACTGTAGATAACTGCATAAGCATATCTTTCTCACTTTATTGGACTTTAGGTCGTGAATTTTAAAGCAACAAGTAATTCTTTAAAACTATCATTTTTAAGTTTGCAAGGGTCATTACTAGCCTAGCACTGTTCTGTAAGATGAATGTTTTTATACTTGAAAAAATGAAACAACATTTCTAGTTAATAAAATCATGCACATCTTTATGCATTGTTTTGCATAGTTGCAACGAATGATTTAAATGCTTAGGGATGCCTGCTCTTGTTGGCAGCTCAAACTATTAAAAAAAAAAAATCAAAGAATTTGTCTAAACCCAAGATTTTTGTAAAGTTTTTTTTTAATTTTTATTTCTGATGTTTGTAAGAAAGATGGTAAAGTTTTCACCTAAGCATCAGAAACAACTTTATATTTTTAAATGAAAACTATCTCTTAATAAAATGAATCCTAAGGCTGAGGTTTTGAATAATTTAGTTACAAAAAAAAAAAAAGCTCAGAAATTTCTTTATTTTTCCTCTGCAAAATGTGATTAGAAATGACAGTTGGCAACAACAACTGTAGATGTTTTCTTCTGGCCTAATTATTCAGAACTACAGTACCAGCACATGAACTTCATGTGTGCCCCAGATAGTCTTCTAATTTAGAAGCTACAAACAATACTGTATTTAGTTTTAGTTACTCAGATTTACCAATGTGCTCCTTTTACCCTCAACACTTAGGGAAACATAGCTCCTTCAGGCTGTGAATGGACAGGTGGGTAGCATTTGCGCATCAGCGGATTCTGCAGAGACTGAGGTTTTGAAATGCTGCCAGCTGCTTTTGCCGTGCATTGTAGAAGACCCTCCTTTTTCCTCTAGCTTGACCAATGAAAAAAGAAAAGCAAAAATAACCTATGAATTTTCCATGACAGAAAATCCTGGCTTGCTTGTAGTATAGTAGCTGATCAGTCTAATCTCCTAATAATCTTTTGAACCATGTGGAGTTGAACGAGGAATTAGTAGGTGACAGAAGGCCATGCTGCCATTTGATAATTAATGAAAACTGAAAAATAGTCTGGCAACACACATCTATTTGGTACTACTTAGTAATTGCAGTTAGCTAGAATATGAAGAATACGTGGATGTATATTGAATTGCTGAGGGCAGGAGAATGAATGTGCATTTCTATTGTTACTCCTAATGATCTTCACATGATTAACTTCTGGGGTGACCTTAAAACTTAGTTCATTAGTAGGAGTTAGCCTGTGTCTCTCTGCTGGAGTTTTAGTATTTGTAGCAAACTGAGGTTTACTATTTCAGAGTACCAGAGGGCAGGAGCACAGAAAGATAAAGGCAGTAGTTTTCTTGGAGTGTTGCAGTTGCACTGCTTTAAAATCTCCCTGCCCTTCTGCCTTTTGGTCTGTCTGTTCACTGATAGCTGTGTTCATAGTTTTGCTTAAGTCACGTGCTAACTAAATGTTGTTTTCGTGCTTGGAGAAGAGAAAAATGGTTCATAATGTTCCAGTTGGCCTAAGAAAAAGGTATTTTTCTGAAGTTATGAGTGCCATAGAAGGATAAATTCCTTAGCAAAGAATACTGAGTACAGTATGTCCTACCTCTCATGCAGCACTGAATCTGAAAAAAATAGAGGCTTGGGGAAAAAACTGACAGCCTTGCAGAAGATATTGTAAATATATCCGTGGTATTGTAACAGATAAAACAACTGAAGGTGAGTACACTTTGATTGTAGGAGATGAAATTCAAAATCCAGCAAACTGAAAAACAGTGAAGCATCTAACATGAAATTGTAATTTGCTAATAGCAGCAGCATAATTTTCTCTGTGAAACTGATAATAACATTGCTGTGCTAGAAGCTAGTAGATAGTGAAAAGCTGTGCTATTTGTTGTATTTTAATGTTTCTGATTACTTTTGTTTCCTTGCTATAAATACTGAGGTGGAGATAACATTGCAACTATCTGATTTAAATCGCACTATCGCTTTTAGAAACATACTACTTAAATTGTAATTCAGAGGCAGACCAGAAGATGGTGAGTCAGTGACTTCCACAATATCATTGGTTCTCATAGTTTGACTGAGCTTTCCATGAAAATTGAAGATGGTCTCAAAAGTCAGTTTGTGGAGTTGAGAAATTATGTGAGGATCTGTTTAATTTTAAAACAAATTTCTAGTCATTCCAGTGACAGAGAAAAGCTTGAAAAGTTAACCAGAGAATAATGTGAAGGAACTGAAAACAGAAGGCAGATGACATGCCATATGACTAATTTTAAAACCCTTTGACTTTTTTTTTTTTTTTTTAGTTGGTTAGGGTCTAACTTGTGATTGTTTTTGAAAAGTTTTGGTTTTGACTGTTGCTTCTGGTTAGCTTTTCTGTTTAGTAATTAACTAGCAGTGCTATAGTTTAATAAAGAAGTACAACAATAACTAAAGCATAACCCCCAAGTTGTGAATCTTATTTTTAGAGTACTGGGACACCCAGAAAGTCCCTCTGCCACTGTGAGCTCTGAGCATGAGTTTTGCTGTGTGCACAAAGTTCTTACTGATGGAAATGTTTCAAAAAGAATTTCAGGATTTGTTTCCTAATTAAGATATATATCAGAGAATATTCATATGGGAAATTCTTATAAAAATAATGCAATTTTTATTTGTTATTGTAGTTGCATGCCAACAAAAGCTCTATGTGCGTAAACCTAGACAGGGAAAGAAAGAGATTAAGTATCATTTGCTGGTGTGTCTCTTAACTCACTCCCTTTTGCTGTTGTAAACTTGATATGTAATGTCAACCTAGGTGCAAGGCAATGACTTGAGGATGGAGTGCCTGAATCAACTTGCTTTTATTAGTGTAGCCTTTCCATTTATATTTTAGTGTGGTTTGCTTTAATGAAATGTCAGAGAAACCAAGTTTGGACTTAAAAAATAATAATAATTCTACAGAGTAGTGGCTGGTAATCAAGTGGGTTTTATGACAAACTGTTGCCTGGTTTCTCATAAATTTTTTTGTATGTTAATGTTAGACTTTTTCCATCTAACATGCATTTGCATGGTAAAACTGCTGTGATGCTTTGACCTTTGTAGGCATTCATTTTGCCACAATTTCTGGGTTTGGCACCCTGTGCCAAAACTGCCAAAACCCTGTGGCTGTGGTGTTGGTTCAGCCCATATTTTTTCCTTGTTTTTGGTGGCAGCGTACAAGGCACCAGCTTCCAGTGCTAATTGAAAAGCATGATCATTGCTAACTCTGGCCTTGCAGAGACAGCGCAGTTGACTGATCCCCGAGTGGATGCATCCAGAAGTGATATGCAGGCAAAGACACTCATATGGGTAAAGAAGGTGTATATGGGGACAAGGTCAGTGAGGGAAGGGTAGTTTTGTAGTATAGGAAGAGCAGGAGAGGTGCTTGATTCGGACTTGCAGAAGTTCTCCAGGAAGGAGGGTCTAGCACATTTGTGTACAGGGAAGCCAAATGACTAGTCAGCATAGGAAACAGGTTTCAGTATAATAAACTGATTTTTGGGGAGCATCACATGATCCATCCAGAGGGCAAATGATATTGCTGGTGAGAGGAGATAAGAAAAGGTTTTCAAGTGCATTAAGTTCATTGAGCTTGTTGACAGAAAGGCAAATCTGGTTTCTGTTCAAGGCTCAGTCAAATGCTTCTTGGACCAGTATAAACATTATGGTGTTTACACTTGTCAAGAAGTTTCTTCTACCAAGTCACCTTAATCTGTCCTGAGTTCCATCCTAACTGTTAATACCTTACTAATTAATTTGAGTGTAGCTCTGCAATCATGGATTACTTGACTACAGACATTGCCATGTGTAAAACGGAAAAGCAAGATTTTTGCTTTCTGAACATTGCCTTTAACTGTTTAATTTATACTCAAAAACTCCAGGTTCTTGGATAAAAAGATGAGATGGTGGGGTTGCTTCACTTCTGTTACCATTATTATTTTGAGTTATAGTGGGCAGGCTTGATAGTGTTCTTGAGCTGTCTAAGGAAAACATGTTCATGCTTAATGTGAATAAAGTTTTTCATTGCAAATAGCTGAGACTTCAATTGTGAATAGAAGCAGACTTGACTGTAACTATGTCATATGTCTGAAGCACAGAGGTAAAAATGGATCTCTCCAGTGTAAGCTACGTAGTGCTCAAAAATGGGCTGCAAGTTTCATGAGTTTTATACGAAGACTTGTGAATTTCCTTTGTGAGCACTAGTTTTGACTGTATCAGTAAAAGGTAAAAATTACTCTAGACTCTGCACAGTGTGTTCTAAGCTAAGGAAACACTAAAAATTACTTACATTGGGAAGGTTGATACCACACCCACAAAGACCACATCTATTGCAATCCTAGTGGTTTCTACAAATGTACATTTTCTAATAGGCTAGAGGAGACACTTGTTCTAGGGTTTGCTCAAAAAGGGAAGGTCTTCTGTGTGATCTCATGTCTCCCAGGGGAATTCCCTAGTCTCACATCTCCTGACACTGTTTTTGCCTATTCTTTCCTGTCTTTGTGTACCGTTAACAGCATGCAGGTTTTATTGCTGGATGCAAGAGTTTCTTATTGCAAAATTAAAATGTTAGCAAATATGTCTATGACTTTCTGTGTGTGTAATGAACTGCAGAACTGAGACCTTGAGGAACCTTTCTGTTTACACTAACACTTGCATTTCTGTAGCAGCAGTAAGTAAGAGCTGCTTTTATCTCTTTTGGAAGGAATATCATTGCAGTTGCATTATATTTGAGTTATTTGTTTCTAAAGTTTTTCACTAATTTATGGCACGATTATTAGAGGTGCTGAAAATACATAAATTTAGCTGACTCCACTTGAAGTTGCTGGAATACAACTGAAAAACTTGTCCTTAATAACTGTGGTACCTTTGCTGTGGTAATATCTGATAAGTTGCATTGTGAGCTTCTAGATGTTTTGTACCTGAATGCAAAAGTAACTAATCTCCTTTAGACCAACTGTAAGGCTTAGTTAGGGTGTTTCAGAGCTGAATTGCTATGGGTTGGTGGTACATCTTCCTAGCTTCTGACATCATCCAGGCATTTGAACTTGTGCAACTTTAGCTCTGTCTCCAAGCTGTTTGCTGGCAAATAGTAGGCTTAAACTTTTTAAAAGGGCATAATAGGACCATCCTTTTCTACTGTAGATTGTGGCAATTCTATTCTTGTTTATTCTATTTCATTTCCATGAGAACATAAGCTTATTTCATTTGCAAGGAGTTCTGAAGCACTTTTTAGTTGAAACAGTCTCTTATTAGTCGATAGTTGGTATGTTTATGTTAAACATTAAGTCCTTATGCCTTTTGTGTTCTTTATCCTGAATAAATACTTATGTTGAGGAATGAAAGAAATATTTAAAATATTTGAAACTGATCATGAAAGATGTTGAGATAGCATAAAGGGTAATTAAGATTTATGGTTTGAGTGTATTCAAATTCCTGCTGTGCTTTCATTTTCCATATGTGTCTGCATTTCTCTTGACAGAGCTTGGATACCGTGTGTGTGGTGTTATTGAACTTTCACCAAGGCAAAGGTTGTGCATAATAAAACTGAGAGCAAGTGCCACTTTAGCAGATTCACTATATCCAACCTGTACTTTGTGTCAGAGTTCTTTGAATTTACCCGTGTTAGAGATTCTGTAGGGAAACTTTATTTTTGTGTCCTTTTATTTGTTGCTTCTTATGGCACAACTGTTTAGTATTTTATGTTGTATGCTTTGATTCTGTAATCCCAAATTTATTAGAAAGCTAATATGTTGTATTTAAATGACATAAAATAGTCAGAGAGTTCAGAGTACTTAATCTTGAAGTTTTCATCAAGTAAAACGTAAAGGCCATATCAAAACTGGCATGATTTTGCTTCAGATTAAGGGGTATATTGTTTTATTGTTTTTGCAGTCAATCTGAGTTTTGTATTCTGAAAAACAGAAGTGTTGTCTTTTATAAATAGACCTATCAGAAACATCTTATTTCTGTATTTCCAATACTGATTTGTCTGGCATTCTCAAGTCCTACAGGAAAGCTACTTGTTGCATGGAAGCAACTTTGTGCTGCTTTTTTTTTTTTTTTTTTTTTTTATCTGGAAATTATTTGCTAACAGGTAGGGAGCCCAGGATGCACTGTATTGCAGAAATACACAAATTTAACTTCATTGCTGTTCTGCGTTACTTGTGAAAATGATCTAACAACAGGCAGTGTGTTAAGAATGACTGTATTTATAAACATTAGACTCTTATCAGCTCAGCATCCTGTTTTCACAGAGAATGTCACTATTTCAGATTTGCTTTTGATGATGTGCTCGTTAATACCACAGCTTGTTGTATTAAAACAAATGAGACCAGGAGAAGTGGGGCAGTGCCTGTGATCTGTTGTGGGACTTTGAAGACATGAGTTGACTCCCTACTTTCCCCTTGGTCTTTGGAACGAGAGGGTAAGGTGCTGTGCCTTCTCTTGGCAGCTGCAAGGAGCAGTTGCAGAAGTGAATTCTTGCATACCACCTGCTATTCTAGACTACAGCACACTTACTGCAAATGAAATGTGAGAGTACAGCCTCAAAGAATCCTTGACACAACAGATTCAAGCAGGATTTTTATGAGTTTTATAAATCAGGCAACATCTGGGTTAATGTTGGATGAGCAGGCATCGCTTTGCCTGTGGATATGGGATAGACAGATTTCATGTCCCTGTTCCAGAACAGAGGGGATAAAACACTTTTAGCCCTCTGCTGGAGGCAGGTGAAACTTGTAGAACTCTTAGAAAAATAACTAATTAACCAAACCAGAACAGGTCACATATGGTCTGAGAAATCAGTTTGGGCAAATTCAGCCCAAAGTGTTGGTGTAGCTAAACTGTAAACAGGTTAGGTTTGCAGAATGTTTCAGGAAAGCGTGCGAGCTCTGCACGCAATAGCATTTTTTCAAAATTACTTTCCTAGATGTGGCCCTTTTGGCATAGGTAAGCTTTCTATTGATGTTTTTTATTAGCAGTGCTGAATGTAACAATACAAAGCTCAGGCAGTCTGAGATCCTCCTGAATGATGCATGTGAAGGAAACTACGTGAAACTGATACTGTTGATGAATTTGCATGGCTATTCTGTATACTCAGCAGCCAAAGGAAGCTGGAGACATTTTGTTTGGATGATAAAGGTATCTTTCTAAAGTAAACATGTATCTGCTTTATAATAGAGCTGCTCTTCGTCCTGATTTAAGCCTGATGAAATTATTCTGTATTTATACATAGTAAGTGAAGTCAGATTAGGCCCGTGACCAGCCTAACAGTTAGGTATCTCAGTTTATTCTTGAGTCACCCATGTTTATCTTAAAGGCATAGTGGAAAACATGGATTTTATTATTCACCAGAGTTACTGTACTATGTTGAATAAATTCCTATAGAGTCAATAATTAACTTCGATGTAGATCTTCTATTCCTCCTTACAAAAGATACGTATTCCATAGGCTCAAAATTTATCACTCTGCCTAGTTTGATAGTCTTCCTCTAGCAAAGATCAGTGCATACAGTTTTGGAAGAAGTTAAAAAAAAACCCTATTTTTCCCCTCTTAAATTGTACGTTGTTCACTGTGTAATGCTGTACATAGAAGACTGAGGAAAATTCCATAGGTTATCAGTTTATATGTTTGAAGCATAACAATTCTTCATTGTTACCCTCTAACTTCTAGTCATCAAATACTTTTGATGCTCATAAATGTATCCAGCCACATTTATGAGCCCAGGTTGAGAAACAGACCCTCTGACTCTTTCAGGTGGTGAAGCTTCAGACTGACTGTATGATATTTGAAGAACTTTCCACTTCATACTACTCTGCTAATTTTTGAAGGAATAGGCTAGGCAGGGTATAATTATGATATCAGGTACAGTTATTAACAATGTGCTTCAGCAGTTGCAATATCTCTTTTATTTTTTTATATATACAGGTATATGTATTTATATAGCTAATTACTTTGACCTTTTGATGCTCTCCTGTTTTAAAGGTTTACAGGCATCCTCTTTGCTGCATTAGGAGTGGATCTATTTTTGTACCTTTCTTTATAAGACTCAGTGCTCATCATTCTACAGGTGTATTAGATTGATTCTTTCTACGTTGAGAGGACTGTATTCCGCAATCATGACTTCTTTCACTTTGGATAACATGAAGTGTAATTCTCTCCTATTTATGTCTCCTGCAGCTTTTTCACCGATACAGGAAAGATAAACTATCTTTCCATATCCTATACCAGTGTAAACTATAATAATAAAAAATTTATAAAGTCACTGAAGCCCATTGATTAATCATTTTGTCATAAAGATTAAAAGACTTACCACAGTAAGTTAAAAAGTTAATCTCCAGTAGATTTTTTTTAAAGTTTATTTCCACTGCTGTTTTATTACAGACCACTAGTGAAACGCTTAAAATAATTTGTCCTTTCACATTGCTAAAGGGCTGATGTAGTTATCCCCTAATCATATTTATATTTGCGAGTCAAGAATAATCTTGGCCAAAGTAAAAACATCTTTCAGCGTAAGCTGGAGGAGAAACCCCCCAAAAAAACAAACAGCAAACAAAAACTTGGGAAGTTTTATCTTCCTGAAAAGACAACAGAAACCTCTGTGTGTGTATTCATATAAAGCTGGCATTCTGTATATCAATGGCAATTAGTTCCATTTCTCAAATTTTTATAATATACAAGTCTTTTCACTATCGTTTTATTAGCATTTCCTCAGTTAAAATACAGCAGCATTTTCTCTTCTCTCCTTACTGATTAAAGAGAACATCTGTCACATAGCCTTGATTTAAAGTTCTTTTTCTATGTCTTATACCTTACAATGCATTCTTTTATCTCTGAGACAGGATAGAACTCCTAGTTTAATCTGATGAGAGCTTAAAAGACCAGTGGTGCATGAAAGCTACCTTTTTCCCACCACATTGGCCTGAAGAATCCCAGATAAACTAACACAGGAATGCTGCAGGTTAAACTGTGGGGCTTGTGGGGTTGGGTTTGCATTAAAATCTATAGCAGTTTGATTTGGAGCCCAATAAGAGAAGCAGAATTTTAATGTTTTGTAATTGTAGATAATACATATTAATAACCAGCTGATTATTGACATAAAAGCAGTAATTCTTCTGCACAGCCTGTATTTGCAAATTATGCTAGATTGGCTGGCATTAGGAAAAACAGATTTAGGGATGAAGCAGCAATAGAGTGGTATTTGTAGCAGGGACAGAGGAGGTGTGTCCCTAATGCCAGACAAAAAGAACAGCAACAAAAGAAAATGAGCTCAAGTCAGCATTTGTAATGTCCATTGTCGTTGCAGAAGCAGCTGCGTGTGGAAACAAGCAAATAGAATTTGAAATGAAGAGCTGGTAAAGAAATCGCTAATTCTCTGCAGGGGTGGAGAAAACTATTGGGCCTGATTGCCAATTAACTGTGCTGGTTTTTCTGACAGCTCTGATGACAGGTCAAAACAGTGGCAGGAGCTGCTGTTTCGCCTGCTCGCTATGTCCGTCCTGGTTGCTCAGCCACAGATACTCCTCTGCACACAAAGAAATACACCGATAGTATCAACAGTAGTTTTTATCTTTATTAGTGTTGGATATGGAAGCTTCCAGGAGACTCCAGTGAATTGTGTTGAGATACAAAAAGCCTTCCAAGTGTATCCCTAGCCTGCCTTCTACATGAATATTGTTGGTTCATGTTAAGCATATTGGTGAGGACTCAAATGAGGATCGAAGGCACTTTCTCAGCATAAAAACAGTGTTTGTATCTACCCCGTCCTGGGGCAGCAGGAATCGGTTTAATGTAAGCATATACCACAAAAAATCTAAGTGTCATATGAACACTACCAGAGTACAGAGAAATATGTTCTCTTTCAACAGGTAGTCATAGTTTCAATAGACACGTACTTAAGGCTGAATGTTAAATCTTGTCAGAATTGTCTGGGGACTGAGTCATCTTGAGTGATGATAAACCTGTGTGTGCAAGGTATTTATTAGCTTAGATAGAAGGTCCCTGTTTCTATATTGAAACTCTGAAATGTCTGACTAGTTTAGGTGTTGTCTCTGCTCAGACTTGATATCTTCTGAATGCCAGAACCATGATTGCAGCACTTCTGCCATTTAATTGACCAGCTAATTTACCCTCTAATTATATAATAGGGTATTTAAGACTGTCTCTTTAGACCAGAGGTATTAGCTTTATTTATCTGCTTCATTCAAGAACAGATGTTTCTACTGTGTTCCTGAAATAACAACTTAGAAAATAGCAATCTTTGATTTCCAGAAACAGAATATGATGGAAAATCCAGATTATGAATCATAAAAGGGGAGGAGTGAAACTAATTGCAGGGCAACTTTGCAGAAACTGTTTTTGATAAAATCTGACTCATGGTAATGGTAAATAGTTAAAAACATTAACAGTATGACAGAAGTGGTGGTGTCTTTTGCACCTGTGTGGCTAAATATTCCACTTATGCTTTGACATACTCTTTCTGTATTTCAGAGGACTGTCTTCTGTCTTTTTGCAATCTCACAGTCCTTTAAATTTCTTGAGTAATTTGGATTTAAATGTGGAGGTTTTCTCCCCCAGTTTTTCCATAGTTCATTATTTCTTTATTATTAATTGCCACATCAGGTTTCCAATCAAGGTACTTACACTTTCAGAAACATCTGTGTGTAAGGTAATTTTTTTCTGAGGATATATTTTAACTGTTTTTTTTTTCTTTTGAGTATGACGACTGGCACATGCTGCTAGTAAGCTTAGCAAAATGGATGAGTAGGATTTTAAATCTAGTACTTAAATAAGATTGAGTGACATGAAGGAAAAATACTTAACTTGCCACCCACACTCAAGGCCATATCCTGTGTGACCCGCAGGAACAGCCTCAGTGAAGACAGAGAAAATACTAACCCAAGTAAAGTAGACAGGATCTCATTAAAGTAACCCACTGTTGTTTAAGAACTCTTTTTATATAGCATTATGGAAGAAAGCTAAAGTACTATTGAAACTTTACATAGCAAACTAGTGCCTTAAAAGAAGCAGAAACATTTGCTGAGATGAGAATCAGTTACATAGTGCGCATAACTTGATTTTTCTTTTTTACACAGCAGTGTAAATGTGCTGCAGCTAGGGCCCAAATAAATATTTTTACTTTTGCACTTTGAGAGAGCAGCACAAGCATTTATTTATCTACACTTACACTGCTGTGTAGGAAAGAGAAAATGTTGTTGAGGGAATAAAAATCATCCTGTTGAAAAATGCCTACCAATCTAAACATGCGCATGGTTACAGTTAAGGACTTCTAAAAATCTGAGGCTTTCATTTAATAACTCTTACTTACATAGAATATGAACAATGAAAAGGATATAATTCTGGGTTCAACAAAAGGCAAAATAATATGAGGAGGAATGCCGTAATACGTAGGTTTCCATTGGTAGGTTTCAGTAAAATTATCAATTAAAATCATCCTAATCGAGTTCTAATTTCTGGCTACCTGAAATCTCCATCCAGCAACATTCTTTCCAACACACTATCCAAATATGTTGAATAACTATGTTTGTTAACAATTTAATATTTGCAAGTCAATCTTTAATCCAGATTTTTTTTCTTTTTTCTCTTTTTTTTTTTTTTTCTCCAGTCAATTTGTATCATGTTTCCTTTTTCTCTGAAAGATCCTGTGTAAATAGGAGATTAGAATGGCAGTGTGGAACTGGAGGTAGCTACACAAGAAAGGCTGACCCTGTGCTCTTCATTCTCCAAGCAAAGGGGGGCAAACCTGTGAAGGCCATGCAAACCAACAGCTCGTGCTGTGCTTCTCATTTCATAGGTAGTCAGGGAGAGCCGATTTGTAATAAACCAATGTTCTACCCAGTTGGAGAGTATGTTGGGCTGTGTTGTCAATATAATACAGAAATGCAATACCTTTCTTGGTTTAATAATCTCCATCGGTGATGTCACCACTTACAACTTTGAAATCAGGAGATGCTTCGTTGGTTAATGTAGTGAGGCAGTGCTACACCCGTTTGTGGCTGACCACAGCCAATTTATTTTATATTACAGCTGTTTTCACAGTAGAGTAGGTGCAGTCCACATCAGCAGTACTGTATGCGTTCATTCCTTGGGCATTCCTTAGCAAAGCTCCAGGAAATTTGTCTGACTCTTCTTGGCACAATCCCCCAGCAAACGGCAGCTGCTGGCGTGTCCTGTTGCCTCTTCTCTTACGTGCTGGTGACCTGTGCGATTGCTTCACTTGTATTTTCTCTTGTTGTCAGATTGTGAAGGATTCAAAGAAAACTGATGCAGCCAGCATGGGGAAGAAATTATTTTTCTAACAGAAATTCAGATTACATTACCAATCTCCTTTATTATTAACCAAATTCTGATTCTGTTATTGCAATCTTACAGCAGACCTGAGAAGGATCCTGTTGTTGCAGGCATTGTACAAACACCTAGTTGTGGGGCCATCCCTGCACTGGGAAGGTTTGTAACAGAATTAATCGGGATATACAAAGGTACAGTCTTGCCCAAGGGCATCCAGCAGGTCCATGGTAAAACCAGTTGTTGAATTCAGGAGTTCAGTTTCCCCTTCCAGTGTCTTGTCCAGTGGGTAATAGTACAGTTCCATTGATATGCATGGGTTTTTGGGGAGAAACAGCTGCATATAGCAGATCTGAATATAATTATTATAAGCAAATAATAACCTGTTCGTAATACAGGAATATTTTTCTTGCTCTGAAGCAAAAACACTAAACCAGAAGCAACTAAACAAGACGGGAAAACATACACAAAGTATATGACAACTTTGAAAATACTAAGGTGGATTTTTGTCACTTCTGGCTTATAAAGTAAAAGCAAAGACAAAACTTGTACTTTCTGGTAGGCACAGCACGACCTGTAGCACATTGTGCTCTCTACAGCCAAGTGCTGCTCAGATGTGGCACAGGGAGGTGGGTGCTGCCACAGGCTTACCTTGTGCGTACCAATGGCATGTGTGCAGTGGAAAATGGCAAATGCTATTATAAGCTTGTGTATTCAGACAATTGTATGAGGCTTCTTGACAAACTTGCACCTACTAACAAGGGTCTGAATCATCCTGTCATAGTAAAGCTTTAATAAGAGGAAATGGGCGAGGATATGGCACGGGGGTTTATCAGCCCTTGCGAAGGTGCCCTCTGTTTTGTGTTGCTTTTTTATGGAGTTGGGTAGAGTAGGTAGATTCACACTGAGACTGCAATCTTTGTGCCCAGTAAAAGCCTTTATTTGGCTCTTTGACAGCATTACAAGACAACAGGCGTGTCAGGAGGTTGTAGAGAGATGGGGGTCGGTCTCTTCTCCCAAGTAACAGGCAATAGGACAAGAGGAAACAGCCTCAAGTTGCGTTAGGGGAGGTTTAGACTGGATATTAGGAAACATTTTTGCACTGAACGGGTTATTAAGCATTGGAATAGGCTGCCCAGGGAAGTGGTTGAGGCACCATCCCTGGAGGTATTTAAAAGATGGGTAGACATAGTGCTAATACAGTTTAGATTAGTGATGGGTTTTGTCAGAGTTAGGTTGATGGTTAGACTAAGTGATCTGAAAGGTCTCTTCCAAACTAGGCAATTCTATGACTCCTGCAGCAGCTGTGGAAAGGCTCATTGGTGTTCACCCACTGACTGTAGATAGGTGCTTGAGAGTGTCCCACTGAGGTTTACTACTGCGCAAGTGTTGGAGCAGTCAGTGCTTTGCAGGACTAGATCCTAGCACTAACCACCAGTTGGCAATGATATTGCATTGCACTTAGAAATTTTTTTTAAAATTGTTTGTTGAAATGATGATTTTAATGCTGGAAAACCACTCACGCAATGGAGCTAGATTGTTGGTCAGTTTATTCTACGCAAATTAAAACATCAGGTGTATGAAAACAGGTGTTGCTATTGTGAATTCTCAGTCACTGTTACAGTGAAAAGAATTGCTAGGTGTTTGATGTACTTTAAAGTGTTGTTTGTAATGTTTTAAGTGTGCCAAGCCTGGAAATGTCATACAGGTCCGGTACCTTGTATTGAAAAGATCAGTAACTTGTATGTGCTTGGAATTAAAGCCTTATATATTTCCTGTTTATTAGGTGTAAGCAATTGAGGACAACACTTCTTGCTGTCCAAAGATGGAAAACAACATAACTACTATCTCTCGTGAAGAGCTTGAAGAACTAAGAGAAGCATTTGGTAAAATAGGTATGTTTTGAATGAGAAAATATTAGGATGCCATTAACATTGCAAAGCCACGTAGGATTTGTGGAAGAAATATTTATGGATCACTTTGCTTTGATAGGGCCATGTTTTCCTTCTATGTTGCCAGTAATATCTAAGAAAATAAGAAAGTTTACATAAACCCCTTTATTTTCATTGAAATTATGTGTGTTTATTCATTTCTTTCAACTTCATCAATGAAAATAGATACGTTTTCTTGCTGTGCAGTTGCATTATTTGTGCCATTGTATATGCAGCATGGTAGGCCTCAAAATTCAGTTTTTTGAATTTCTTAAATATGAAAAAAAATACTGATTGAACTTCAGTTGTTTCAGTATTTTCGTGTTAGATTACTGACACTGTTTTTGCTTTACTTGCATGTTTGGTGAACTAGTAATTTCTCTTTATTAGATTGGATTTTATGTTTTAAGTAGAGCTAAACTTGGAGATTTCTTTGGACTTGCTTTTGTAGCTAGCAGATGTTAATAAATAACTACAATTTTGTATGCTTGACAGGATGTTTGCAGATTAATCAGAGAATAAACAGAAAGAGCGAGAAATTATATAGCAACTAACCCCTATTTCCAGATTGTAATACAATACTGTTGTGAATGTTAAAGTTCACGTTTGCTTCATTTCTTGTTTGTGGCACTTCTGAGGGGGGAAAGTGTAACTGGGGGGAACAGGGTTACTTTAGGTAAGAAGTCTTAAATATTAGGAGTCTCCAGCTTCATAAAGAGCATTGGGTAGCTGTATGTTAGAAATCTGTAAGACCACGAGTAGTATGGAAAAGGTGAAGAGAGAATTATTCAGTTTCTGTCAATACAGGTATCACATAATGCCCTGTAGAGAGTCAGAAAGCTTAAAATAAAAAGAAGTAACTTATCTTCATGATAAATGGTAAAACCATAAAACCATTGACTTGGGATGTTGTTGAGACCAAAAAAGAGTGGAAATGCTAAAGGAATAAGGTTCATCCATGGAAGATAATTCATGAGTTGTTATTAAACAATAGTCTTGACATAGTCTGTAGCTCAAGAAGTCTACAGCGTGTGGGAGCTGGAAAGACAGACCAAAGAAAAGAGCACTGTGTACATGTAACTGGGAGGTGTTAGGATGGGAGATACTCACTGGTGGTGTCTGACAGTTCTTCTATTTGTTTAGTTTTCACCATCTGCATTCCTTCTTTTTCTCCCTTTCCCTTCTGCATGTTTTCACGTTTCTGCTCTGAGAATCGTCTGTATGGCTCATACTCCTACAGAAAAGCATTTTCTTCGTTACTGTATTGTGCTTTCTGTAAAACATAAAAATTAAGCATCATTTAGCTTTTTCTTATTCATTTTTACATTTTCAATGTCTTTATGGATAAATTGCTTGCAGCTGTGTTGGTGAACTGAGAGAAAAGGCATGTATTTAACTCTCTGCTTGTCATCATGGAAACTTACCCTCAGTGAAAGATGAACCTAGAGAAATAAAATAGCTGGTAATCTGAGTGAATTTATGAGCATGCCCTCTGCTTTTTAGACCATCCCTGTTATTGCGTGGGTTGTTACATGTCTGCAAGCCAGACAGTGGATGGATTAATACATACGCAGACATAAAGTTTGTCTGTGTAGTGATTTGTGAATTGTTGGTAGTATCAAAACCACAGAGAGATACATTTTTTTTTTTAACAGATGTTTTTAGCCTTTTGTCAGCAGCAAAATGTGGCCTTCTGAAGCTGTACAGAAGCTACATAGTGTATATGGATTACAGGGAAATTACTGTATAGCAATCAATTATGTGTAGAGATGAAAGCATGTTTCTCTGCTTGCCCTTCTGTAATGTGATGTGTGTTCATCCACTCTGGTATTACTGGCTGAGTTCTGATACTAGAGACAATATGGAGAGAAGTCTTTTAACTAGTAAATGAAAAAAAACAAAAGTGGGAGCACCTTGACAAGTCAGAGAAGTGGCCACATCACCTTGCTTCTGTTTCCGACTGACTGTGTTCTTTTAAATTACTTATTTCAGATGCATCATTTGTAGAACTGGGAAAATACTATTAATTTGTATTTTTCAAGAGCTTTAGTATGATCATGAAAGAGACTGAAAGTTGTTGTCAAACATGGAAAATATTAGCATTAAATACATAAAATGATGGGCGTTGTATCCAGCACTAGTTATGCTGGATATGATTTCTTGTATTTGATTGAGCTTCATCTATACTGTATATGGACTATAGCTTTTCTGCTTTTAAAAGCACTTCTTCCCATTGCATAGACATTGCACTATAGGTAAGGCTATTTTAATGGACATTCTCAAATTCTGCTTGTATAGATATGTGTATACATATATAGGTAAGTATGCATAGATACAAAAAAATTAGGAACGGTTAATGTGTTTGATTCATTTATGTATGACATTGGATAAAAATATACTATAGATTTGTCAAATGGTGCTTTATCATACTAAGACAAGAATTCATGACAGCTCTCTGCACACAGATTGGCCTAAGGTGGAAATACAAAGGGTACTTTTATAATTTCTACTGTGCTACTGCATTATTCATCATGAGTAACACAAATTATACTGAATTTGTCTTTATTTTTATGTGACACAGCCATTCATTTCTTTCCACAATTGTGGAGCTATACCATACCTCTTATGGAAAAAAATCATTCTAATACTTTGCTGTACATGGACATTCCTGACATGGTCTTGGGAGCTAAGTGTAAGTGAAGGTAGGAGTACAAATAGCTCTCAAAAGAGCTAGTTAATAGATTAAGGAAGGTCACCTTTAATAAACAGATGCAGATCATCCCAGATTTGTTCTTCACAGGTAAGCCTAACCACATAAAAAATTATGAAGAACAGAAAATGTCTATCAGATACTAGGATAAGAAACAAAATGCAGAGTCAGGTAGAGTTCTTGTGTAAGTAGTTTTTCTTGTATAACTGTGCTCTTCTAATAACAGCTTGCATCAGATTTGAGTTCACTGATTGCAAATGGTATAATATCAACAATAGGAATGTAATAATTGATCTCCCTTTCACTTGAAGGTTTATAGAGAATTTTGTTGGGAGTCTTAAAGCTTAAAATTTGCAATTTACAAATTTGCTATCTTGTTATAGCTATGCTTTGGGGTTATAAGAGAGTTGCTGAGAAAAAACATAACAAGATGGCACAACTTCTAGCCAGTTGTGCGTCTAATCCACAAGTATTCCTTCATGCTTACTTACCTATGTCAGAAGAAATACTTGTCTCCTAGAATTGTATTTCTCGTGCTTTATTTATTCTCAATGCTTACTGTACTTGGTTCTTTACATAAGCATAAAAAAACCTTGTGCTTTCATTTTCCAGATATTGACAACAGCGGGTATGTCAGTGATTATGAGCTTCAAGACCTGTTTAAAGAAGCAAGTCTGCCCTTGCCTGGTTACAAAGTCCGGGAGATCGTAGAAAAAATCATTGCAGTGACAGATAGCAACAAGGACGGGAGAATCAACTTTGAAGAGTTTGTCTCTGTAAGACATTCCCTTTGGATGTTTCTCTACTGTCTGATATCTGTTGAGAACTATGACAGAAAACTGAACTAAGTCTTACAACTAAGTACTGCTTTGATACAAATAACTACTATTTTGAGAATGGGAAAGTTTTCTGTGACAATCTACAATATCCTATATAATTATTTTCCAGTTTCACTCTCCCACTTAATTTACTAGGTCTCTTCTGGGCAGCACGTGAGAGCACAGTATTTTCAATCAGTCCTACTTTTCTATTTTCTCAAAGATGAGGGCATGGATTACGTATTTTAGGAACTGTTGGGTCAGCCTTTGCCCTGTCAAAAGAGTAGATACCAGCCTCTGAATTCTCTTAGTGATAAACTAATGCCTGCACTACTATGCTTAATCTCTGTACTAAAGACCTTTTTTTTTGTTGTGTTTTTTTTTTGTTTGTTTGTTTTGTTTTTTTTTTTTAACTGGGAGTGGGGGTACAGTTTTTCACTTTTAATGAAGAAATTTGAAAGGCTTATACTGTTTTTTAAGATGGATCACTGACTAGTTTATTTAAGAGAAGCAAAAACTTTTCAGGTTGTTGGTTTGTTGTATGCGTTTGGGGATGATTAGTTTCTGCTTTGAATTTAGAGTACTGCTGCTAATTAGAGCAGGTTGCCTGTTGAACTAGTTATTGGTCTTTCTTTCCAATATTCTGATTTGCAGTGGTTCATAGGTGAGATGCAAATATTTGCATCAAGGTATTGAACTGTAACTGTTACTTACACTTCATTGTCAGTTTTGAGACCCCTACAGTATTTGGGCAAATTTAGGACATATCGGTATAGCCAATGTGGCTTACATTGCAGGCAGGTGGAAAATGATGTCAGCTTGCTTAAGGGCATGTGTAGCTGTCACATTGTAACATTTTGCTGTAAAGTATATGATGAAGTGAGTGCAAGAAATCTGCTATAGTCATTGAAAATGTGTGTATCTTTAGTTGTTTTCTTCAGTTTACTGAAATGTCTGTGGAAAAATCGTGTGGATTGTTGCGTATCTACTTTTTTAGATAGCATGGCTTAATAAAGGTAGCACTTGAGGTACTTGCTGAGAAATAATATGTTAGATATCCAGTATGCAAGTTTCATGAAGGGATTTAAAATAGTTTTACCCATACAGTAAATTTTTTTGCAGAACAGGAGTCAATGTAAATGTCAAAGGCTGGCAGTCAGGTTAATTACTGAGTCTGGGGTACTTACATGAGTTATGACTTAGTTATTTGAAGGTATGCTCAATCACATAATGCTCTCTATTTTTCTTATCCAGATAATTCAGGAATTGAAAAGCAAAGATGTTAGCAAATCTTTCCGAAAATCAATAAACAAAAAGCAAGGTATTACAGCAATTGGAGGAACATCAGCAATATCTAGTGAGGGGACCCAGCACTCTTACTCAGGTAAGAAATAATTAAATACAAGCAAATTTTGCATGGAGGAAGATGCTATAAATTTGCACTAAAGCCATAGAAAAAAACCTACTGGAAAAAGCTGCTGTTGAAAGCAAATTAACACAGAGAAAGCATGTTAAGATGGACAAGGTAAGTGTGGGTGGTAGTTTATTAAAATGTAGGCTGTTTGGTTGTTGGTTTAATGCTGCACTTGGAGGTAAGTTAGGCATCTTTGCCAGAGCAAAAAATGAAAGCAAGCACTGACAGCGTGGGGAGGGAAACTAATGGTCCCTTTGGCATACTTGTAGTAATGCTAGTCAAGTTTTTGGCTTCATTACATGCTTAATCTACTCTTATTCCTATATTCAGATAAAAATGAATCCTCATTTTCATTTCCACAGTGTTAACTAAAATGAAAAAAAAAAAATCCACATATCATTTCTGGATGGAAGGGCCTCCTCAGCTGTCTCTGTGCCATTACAGAATTGTTCACTCCCCTCTAACTTTTGCATTGCCTATGTCATACTTGAGAAGTTGCTTTTAATATTTGATCTCTGTTTCTTTCTCCCTCTCCCTGCTGTGTGTCATTTAAGTTGGTAATTGTGCCTAATTGCATTGTGGCTCTTGGTCAGAATGTTAACTACCTTCCAGGATCGTATTTCAATAAGCAGTATTGCAGCTTTTTTGATTGACTCAAGTCTGGGATTTGCTGTGGTTCCAGAAGTGTGTTAAGATTCTATATATGAGGAAGATTCACTTCAGTTAGCTAAAGCTGGTGATACCCTCTCTACGGGTATTACCCTTACAGCACCAGCTGCACTTGCTATATCTCCAAAGCAGGTGATACATTCCGTCTCAAAGGATGCCTGCAGGGGGGACACCATCAGAGCTAATTGTTTAGACTCCCTTTCATTTTTGGTGCAGAGAAATTGACCCCACTAGACTGCAATTCATCTGACCTGGCCATCTTGTTTATGACGAGATGAAGCTTGCACTAAAATTTCACATTTCTTCCCACTGACAATGAAAGAAATGTAACGAGTCAGGTGTCTTTTATGCTTTTTGAGGTAAGTGAGGTGAATACCATCTGTACCGTCTGGGAATTTGGATATTGATACTTGTATGACTCTTGTCCCAGTCAGCTTTCTTAGATACATAGTAATAAATTCTACACTAAATAGAAAGAGAATTTAAAACTGAGATACTAAACTTTTCAAGTTTCTCAAAGCTAAATATAGCACAGTAATCCAGATGATAGTCTCAAAAATACTTCCAGTCTCTGAAGTCCTTGTAGAAGGCAGAATGAAATGGTATGTTTTAAACCAAGGGTTTAAAGATTGAGATGTTGCATATTTCAGATCACAAATTTCCCTCTCTTCATCACAGTTGCTGAGAAACTGAAGTCAGCCATGATGACCCATTATGTTGCAGTGATTTTTATGTTGTCCTTCAGGAAATCACCAGATGTTTAGAGGGTGCAGTAGGAGAAAGATCAATCTGTACTTTTCACTTTGTGTGTTATCCCACTGGTCTGATTCTTTTCATAACTGACCCCTGTGAAACTAAGGGGTTTTGTTGCAGATGAACCTCTTTGACCCAAGTCTGATGTTTAGTAGTATGTGTTCATGAAAATGATAATAGATTATTTTAATGCTGTTTTTCTTTTCAGAGGAAGAGAAAGTTGCTTTTGTTAATTGGATAAATAAAGCTCTACAAGATGACCCAGACTGTAAGCACCTCCTACCTATGAACCCATCAGATGCCAGTCTTTTTAAATCCCTTGCAGATGGCATTCTTCTTTGGTAAGTCCAGGGCTGCGAGAAAGAAAATAAATTAATCTCAAAGGTTAAATGCTGATCACAGTGAACTGGAAAACTTCATAGGCTTTAATAACAGGACTCCGCTCTTAAATATTTCAACTAATATGTAGGATGGGAAAAAAAATATGTTTGCCCATAGAAATATTATGTTTAGCAAACGTTTTATGTGACTCTGTGCGACTCTGCCTATATTATAAAGTGGGTTTCCACTTCAGATCCATAATTACACACATGAGATATGTGCAGACTGTTTATAAAGGAGATAATTACACCGTTCATATATTCATTAGCTGAAAATAATCAGAAATCTTTGCTATTTCAAGTATTCTTAAAAGTTACTAAATCATAGGATGGGAGGAACAGAAATCGGAATTAAATTTGTGGCAAAACAGAGAGCATATAGTAGGTCCCTTGAATTTAGTCTGCTATAACTTTCTAGTTAGTTAAAGTAGACTAATAGTACATATTCATACACCATGATAACAAGTGATTAGCTTATTAGTATTGATGTGAGTTAGGCTTTGAGATCCTTGTAGATGCAAGATCCTGTAGAAATGCAGTGCAGAAATATATTGGTTACATTACAAAGATTTTCACTAGAAACTATTTAACTGTCTTTAGTGTACAGTTTTAATCTTCTCAAGAACTTTTTTTTCACGGCACAGACATGCCCTGTTACTTAAGTATAAAACCCAGTTGCTCAAGTTTCTTACAATTACATATTATCTGGAGGGTTCTTGATGAATGTGCAATTACTTAACAGGGAGAGGAGCTTAGAGGATGAGGTGGTCTTTTTTTTTTTTATCTTGTCAGAAATATTTACAGCTAGTTTAAAGTGTTAGGAGTTTATAATCAAATAATATGTTTTCTGAGAAATGAAAGTTTGAGTAAACTCTGACTTTTCTTCCTTAGCAAAATGATCAACTTTTCACAACCAGATACAATTGATGAAAGGGCTATTAATAAGAAGAAACTCACTCCTTTCACTATTTCTGTAAGTATTGTATTGCACAGCTAGGAACTTGCCACAAATGAAAAAGTAAAATATTTTTCTATAGCTTTGTTTTAATGACAGTTCTCCTGGTGGAGTGCAAAGAAAACAAAAAAAAAGGTGCTATGTATTAAAAAAAGTCAAAGCATGAAATTCTAGTTTCTAATAAACTCTGCTGAATTCTCCTGTTTCTTAGATTATGTACAGGAATACTTGTGTTTTTCATGCTTTCCTTAGTTCTTTCCCTTTTCACTATTCTTATTTTGCTTTACTAAGACTTCTGAGTGGATGGTCAGGCCGTTTTTTAGCAATGCAGAATGTATCTGCGTAGCTGTATACTGTATAGTAGGATGATGCATTTTCAATAGTGGAAAGTGGCTTGGACAGAAGATGGCAAGCTCTATTTTTAATTGTGTATGAAGTCATGAAAATATTTGAGAGAAACAGTTTTTAAGACCTTAGTTTGGGTATAAGAAAACAAGTCTGGAAGAGAAAAGTAGATCCATAAGTTACCAGCCTAATGAGGAAAAAAACCAATCCTGAATAGAAACATCAGTTAATTGGCAGATTTTTAATGTCAGGCTGTTACATTAAAATATCAAAAGTTAAAACATACCATATTCTAAATCTTCCAAGTGGGTTTTGTAATACCGACTTATTTAAAGAAGATGAATCAGCGAAGATGATAATACATGTGTTGTCTCTGTAGATAGTTAAAATATGACAGAAAAAAATAGAGAGTAATATTTGCAAGAGCTGCCAGGTATTTTTTCTTGGAGTATTTAATCTGTGACAATCATTAGCTCTACTTTCAGTGTCAGGATGTCGAATTGCCATGATTTTCTTATGCTATCTGTTCAATTACAGTTTAACAATTGAATAAATGTATAAGATCCAAATGGGATTACCGTGATGTCAATAGCCTCCTGCACAGGGCAGAATTCTGTATAAGCATGTTTTTCCACAGGACAAGCCCCTGGTATTTTGAGCAATATTGTTTAATTTGTGTATGTGATACAAGGTACAAAAAATATTTTGATTAGCGTATTCCTCAGCGATCCAAGCTGCTGAAGGTGGTCCATGATTTTTTGGTGGGTCCATATTAAATTCTGTGAATAATGTTGTCCATTAAATTTTGGTAAGATACATGGTGGTTCACAAAAAACTGTGAAGAGTGCCATTTTTCCACTGGGAGCCATTGAACTAATGCATTATTTCGTCTAACTTCTGAAACTTATAAAATTTAATATGAATAAATTTACTAAGAATTATGATCGCATAAATTTGTTCAATAATGATATTCCAAATAGGAAAACCTAAACCTGGCTCTGAACTCAGCATCTGCTATTGGCTGTACAGTTGTCAATATTGGGTCACAAGATTTGCAAGAAGGAAAACCACACTTGGTATTAGGACTCTTGTGGCAGATCATTAAAGTTGGTCTTTTTGCTGATATTGAGATCTCCAGAAACGAAGGTAAGAGTAATGCCAGGTATAGCAATGTCCACAATTTTTAATTAACTGAGGTCGCGAAAGCAATGATTTCAGCTTTCTTTCAAACTTGCTTTTAGCTCTTATCGCCTTGCTAAATGAAGGCGAAGAGCTAGATCAGTTAATGAAGCTTTCCCCAGAAGAGCTCTTGCTGCGCTGGGTGAACTATCATCTGGCCAATGCAGGGTGGCAGAAAATCAGTAACTTCAGCCAAGACATTAAGGTATGTAGTTATCGCTCTGATAATAGAACATAATGGTATTTAGACACGCTACGCATAGAAACAAATGAGCCAGATCAGAAGCATTTAGAAAAATAGTAGCCATATGCTTTTTCTAGCTATAGGTTCATCCTGCATTTTTCAACACTGAAAGAGCATCATTTTGATCTCTCATATCCTGTTCAGTGGCTCGTATCATGCATTATCACATCAGTGTAAAACAAATATTTCCGACAAGCTCATATTCGGGGAAGTTCTAGTGCTCTAAGGTTGTTTGAGTTACAGAGGACAATGCACACTACCGTATCAGTTACCTTTTTCCTGTCCATCCTTCCTGGATCCGCAGAAACCCATCTTTTATTTCGTTTGTTGTTTTAAGGAAGAAGTGTATGGCTTTAGATCTCCTGACAGTGCATGTTTGCTAACGATGATTGCCCTTCACACCTAGCATCCTACACGAGTAGGAAACCTCTTGAGGAAAGAACAGTTATTCAGAGGGCTGTCTGGAATAGCTACTGATTCTTGATCTAAGGAGAGAGCAGCCCCCCTCAGTCCTGGTGCTTTGCTGGTGTGACAATTTACTGACACAATGGGACTGAAAGCCATGCTGGTTCCTTGCGGCATATGGCAGACCTGCATAATTCTTCTCTCTTCAGTCATTCTGCACGAGTACTGTAGTAACTCTGGTCGAAGAGAGAAAAACCCAACTTTTAAAAACTAAAAGCCAAGGAGGAAGATTCTCTAAGGTGATAAGACCTCTTTTCAATGAAGAAAAACACATGATCAATTGCTAGTTGTATATTTTGAAATGCCAACAAGAAGGCTATTATTAAAGCAAACCTCAACTAGGGTTTTATGTGAACACTGCTACTATGATAAAAATATTACATGCTGTTTAAGAAAAGTATTAAATACTTCTAAAACTATTAGGTTTTTGTTTTATTTTCCTAGTTTCTTAGTGGGGAAAAAAACCAGAAGCATGATGAAAACTGCATCAAATAAACATAATTTCTTTTTTCACTATAGATTCATCCTAAAAAAGCCACTTTGCTCTCCATTTTTAATTCCAATTACCTCATCGATTAAGAAAGAGAAATTTTTATAAAACAGTCTATTTGAAAAGGATAGTGAATGAATAAAATACCAACACTGAAAATAAGATCCATATTGGACTTTTTTGGGGGTTTTTTTGGTTTGGTTTTTTTTTGTGGGTAACCTATATAAATTTGCCTTAAATACCTTAATTACAGCTGTTGAGTTCATCCAGCAGAATAAATTTAACTAACATTGTCTGGAATAATTAGCAAACATTCATTTTCTCTGTTATCTGGCTAAATAAGTTCTATGTGAAATACCATAGTAAAACAGCTGTATGACCTCATCCATATTCACTGAAATTAGGTTGTCATATTTTTTACTTCTATGGCTTTTGAATTGGACTGTAAGAGCAGTAAATGGCTACGAAAAGCTATATACTTGCTCATTTTTTAAAAAAATATTGCACTGCTTGTTTTAGGATTCAAGAGCATACTACCATCTGTTAAATCAGATTGCACCCAAAGAAGATGACCCTGATGAATTGTCTATTAAAATTGACTTTTCAGGATTTCATGTAAGTATCCAGAAACATAAAAATAGACTGGAATTATCCGAGACCTCTGTGTATGTATCCAACATCCTGGTTACGAGGCTGTCCTAGAATCCCCTTTTCTTTTGTAACGCATACAAAAACTCAGTCAGATACCTCAATGTCACAAAAACTTAAATGGGTAAAAACTTGAGTAAAGTTCCAGGGTGCTGCTGAAACAGGATAACGCATCCTACAGTCTAAAATTTGGAGCTATGTTTTACTTGGAGTAGTGTCTAACTGGTTTTTATTTTCAGTTGGGTCCTCCAACATGAATATTACAACATCCTGCTTCAGTTCTGCTCTTCTGGAATTCAGACAAGGAGAAAGTGTAGACCTCACAAACCTTATGTTCCTTTCTCAAACCAAATAGTATTCAGAAATAACATGTGAGCCCTTCCAATAACCAGCAGAAAAGGAAACTGTGGGCACCATCAAGCTTTAAGTTGTAAAAGGATAGAGGGTCTAAAACCAGCTTAGGTAGATGTGAAAACACTTTTTTCTAGGCTGCTACATAATGCTTGTTGGAAGGATTATTCTGAGAATGTGTTTGATCCAAAACTGGACTGCCTGCCTAAGATACAGATATCTATCTGTTAATCAGAATCTTAAGTAGAATCTTGTTATTCATTATAATAATGAAAACCCATGTGAAAAACTATGTCTGCATGCAAGCTTTAGTCCTCTCAAACTCCTTCATGAGGAGAGCTCTGTTTTGTTGGTTTGCTTTTGTTTTGGGGTTTTTTTTGGGGAGTGAGGAAAGGATAGTAATTTTTTTTTTCTCCTGTAATTTCCTACATATGATCATGTTCTGTAGTGAGTTATAAACCACAATATTAATAACATATAACAACAACTTGTCCTAGAGCAAGTTTCTGGTTGAGTGTACCAATGCTGAATTACTGACTTATTGAATTCTGATAGTAATTAAATTACTAACTCATTTCCTTATAAATGGTTACTCTTAGTGTTGTGAAGATTAGAGGCAAAAAGTATATGCTACGAGGTTTTGAAGACTGATTTATTCTATGTAGATAAGGATGAATAAACAAAATAACACATAGGTTACCAACTTAAGATGATTCAGAGGCAAAAATACTAAAAGGAAAGCAAGGTAGTGGATTGTTACGTTCTGGAGCATTCAGAGTCTTACGGAGGATTTGGGGCATAATCTGTAATTACTAGGGTTAAGAATATCCTTTTAAAGCAGTGATGGTGAATCTATTGCACATCCAGCAGAATATGCAGTGCAGGAATCAACAGTCTGGAAATGGAAATATAATCACTACACCTCTGGTTGCTACTGCTGTTGCTGTGATTTGTGAGGAATGCTGTGCAGGCAGCCATAGAAGCAAAGGACTAAAAGAAAGCGTAAGGAAGGTGGGGAGAGGGGAATTGTTACAGTCTGTAAGAGGTAGCTCAGGCACTGGGGGCGTGAGGGAGAGACTGGCGTGGGTCGTTTATAAATATTTGCCAAACTGAAGATTCAGTAAAGAATGAAAACACGCTAGTATTCATTACAAATTAACTTTCATTTTTTATTCTTTTCTTTTAGGATAAAAATGACTTGAGGAGGGCTGAATACATGCTCCAACAGGCAGATAAATTGGGCTGCAGACAGTTTGTAACTCCAGCTGATGTGGTTGCAGGCAACCCTAAACTCAATTTGGCTTTTGTTGCAAATCTCTTTAATACATATCCAGCCCTAAACAAGCCTGACAATTCATCTTACGATCTCAATTTATTAGAAGGTACTCAACTTGCTAAGCATACAGGAGATAAGACTATTAGTGATTTCTGTTTAAGTATTCCTTCTAGGTTGCGATAATAGGATCCCTGTGTGATGGTGCCTGTGTTAACAACAGCATATAGAGCTTTCTCAGTAGCTTTCCATATAAGCCTGCAGTAGAAGTCCCCATTACTGTGAATGTTGTTCGCTTGTGTTAGCCTGACCAAAGGCTATTCCTGAATAACCGTCTATCATTCATTTGCAGAAGCAAAAACTGTCCTACTCCCTTTCTAGCTTTCTGTGCTTCTTTCCGTACTATTGGTATTTTAGCTGATGCATAAATTCTAGCTTTCCCTAATTTGCAGTGCTATACTATGCAACTGTAATAGTCCCTTAAAGTACTTTTCACATATTGTGTTTACGTATATGTGTGTGTATGTGGATTAGTTTGTTGCCTTTTAAAGCAGGAAGCATTGTGGGGGGGGAAAAGAAGCTTATGTATCAGCAATCTGTATTAATCTATTGCATCAGCAACCTATAGAGATCCTAGCATATCAGCAAGTTTGGACTCAACTGTATCATTCCAATCCCTAATGCTAAAGATGAAGGGATACTGGGTAGCAATCTTTGGCTGTTACCTTTTCCGTGGACCGGCTAATCTAGGATAATGAAACGGCTCCTGCCAGTGTATTTCACAGTTGTTCACTGATCTCAAAGGAATGGTGAGAATCAGGGGTGCCGCACTCGGGAGAATCATCAGCAATGTTCACATATTCCTCTGCACTGCCTACTCCTGCCTTCCTCTTACTGTTCCTATCAGGTTTCCTTTCCATCTAGGTGAGTCCATCTTCCTTTGCTCCTCTTTTTTTCATAATTTGTCTGCTCTGCTGCATCCCTGTGTCACAAATCTTATATTCCTCAGACCACTCCTGTCCCAGGCTTCCTGCTCTTCTAGTTTCAGCTGGGTGCCAGCTGCAGTAGAGGTATCAGAGTACAGGAGCTAGTATTCCCTTTTCAGCTGTGATATCCCTAGTCACTGCAATCCCTGCTAGCCAGGATAAATGATTGAAGGAAAGGCCTGCTCTTCCTCGGCTGCAATTTTGTTAGAAATGTACGCTCTTGGAAATGTATACAGGAGCTGTGTGGAGGTGGAATATGTTCAGTTCAGCTACTCTGTTCTGAATGTAAAGTTGCAGGTGTGATTCGAAATACTGAAAACGTGGTCAAATTTAGAAGAATTTTCATTGGCATGGCAAAAACCAGCTGAACTACATTCTGAACTTTCCTAAAACATTTAGAAGAGATCAAAGTCAGTTTGTAAAAAGTTACAATTGCCCGAGTGCTAGATTTTGTAATGATAAATACTGGCCAAATTTAACTCGCTGTTTTATAGTATATATATTTTAGAGATGGATAATCATGCCGGTGTTATCTGTTCAAAGGCATTAGCCCCCAAATAATAACTTCTGTGGTGTAATGTAGATCTAAACCATCAAAATAGTTATTTCAGCCAAAAGATGATGTTGTTAATAAGTTTTTCTGTTAATTTGTTTTATTTTTCCATAAAATCCTGTGGGTTTACTGATGTTTTCTCAAGGTAGTGATATAAAATATAAGACATTAATTTCTTGATAGTTTCATCATGGATTGTCTGTTGAAATCTGACTCATAATTTATAATGCTTTCCTATTTTGCTTCATGAAATCCAGATTTGACCCCTCCTAATGTAGGTACTGTATTTAGTACTTTTCTGTACTCATAAAAGTGTTTATTCTGCAATTTTTCTTCTTTTTTTCTAGTGTTTTAATCATCTCTGTCCTTTTCTGGTTGATTTTTGCATTGTTCTTTTATTTTTCTATTGCTTTAATATGCCATCATAAGTAAAACAGAAGAAAATCCCCACAGGTCTAACATGATGCATGTAAAATGGGTGCAGGACTTGCAGTAAGTCAAATGCCATATAGATCCTTCTGTGGGTTTAACCAGTAGGGGCCTTCCATGACCCAAGATGTAAATCTCTAGGCATGTGTGGGTGAGTACAGCTTTCTGAAAGTCTCCCATTTTCCTGCATAAATTCCATCTTTTCAGTGACTGTTCCACCCAAAGCGTATGATGTGGCTGTTCTCTTTGGTTTAAGACAACAAACACTGTGCATAAAGTCACATCTGCTCTGACAATGCTTGAAAAGCCTGGTGATGCGCACTTGTATGCAGAGAGCACATCCCTCAGGTACCCACATAGCAAAATGAATGTTTGATATTATGTGGAGATGGAGGGGGGGAGTCCTGACCTCAGTCAATGCATGACCTTTAACTGGGTGTTGCTCTTGCTCTGAGGAACCTCTCGCTTGTGGGGAAGGCAGCAGAGTTTGGAGTCTACGTCACACAGAAAGCTGAATTCTTGGGGGGAGGAAGAGGAAGGACTTCTGTCTACCCATGTTTCTTCCAGTGTAGATGTCCTCTGCTGCTGGTGCTTAGTCTGCTGGCAGCCTTTCAAGGCTGTTACCAGGAGAGGGTTAACTACTCCCACTGAGGCCAGCGGAACATAGGGCACAAACTGCATCTTGAGCTCGTAGGTATTTGGAGCCCTTTGGATTCTTGACCCCATCCCTATGGCTACTCCCCACTCAGTTCCATAGTATAATAATCTCAAAGCAAGAGATGGCAATAAATATAAAGGATACTACCAAATTTGCTCCTCTCTCTTTTGTGTAGCTCTGCCCCCTTTCTGCAGTTTTCCAATGATTTTGGCTATCTGCTGCACCACTCAGCAGAAGATATGCACCTGATAGGATCACAAGGTATATTTTGAATAAAAGAACAGAGAGAAAAAAATTGGTCAGTTCTCAGCCATCTGGAAAACTTATGAACGCTTATGTGTTGCATGATAAAGGGATTTGTTTAGAGTGGCATATTAAATGTAATATGCTGGGTTTAATTCCTGGATTCCCAGTATCTGAAAGGCTGCTGCCCAACTTGCATGCTCTCGCTCCTGCTTGACTACTTCGGATTCTTTTGACACTGTTAAGCATGCATTTTAAAATTCTCAGTCTGAGTGCAGTTGCTGAGTATCTGGTTTTTTAGCTACGCTTTGTCTAGTAAGAGTTCATTAAATAATCTTGTTTCTGTCTTTGCAATGGGCAAGTGTGCCTAAAAGCACTTTGCAGTCGGTATTTTGGGTAGCGTGAACCAACTCAGAGCTCAGTAAGCCTAAAAACTTCAAAAAAGAAAATAGCAAAAGGGACTTGCTTCAAAATATTGTAACCTCTTAAGTGACTCTTTATACACTTAAATTATTTTGATTGTATCTTTTTTTTTTGTGGAAAAATATGGATGTTTTTAATAACTTTGTCATAAAATGTAGTTCTTTATTGTCTTTTAAATTATGTTGTGGGAAGAAGTATGTGAAACAAAGCTGACTGCCTGAAGACCTTGCAGAGTATTATTTTTCTTTGTTTCAGCATGTATTCATTAGTGACTTTGGTAATTTTTACAAGTAAATATTTGAAACAAACACTAGTTTAAATTGTATATGACAGACGTCATAATTTAGACAGAAAATATATTAGTAAGATGAATCTCATCTATTTCATAACAATTGGAAATGAAAGTAACTGGTAAGATGGCTGAAACTTTTAAAATAAAATTTATTCTGTTGGAGAATGTCAATTATAGCTGAAATTTCTGAATTTAATTTTTATATAACTATGCTTTGAAGTCCAGAGCTTTTTTTGGAAAAAGGGAAGAGACCTAGATTAAAATTGTAACCTCTATCTAAAAATTGATACTACGACATAAGTCTGTTTCATGGAAAAATAATATTAAAGAGGTTTTCTTTCTATTGTAGTGATAAATACATGTTTATACAGTAGCTTCAGTTTGGAAAAACATTCATTGTTCTATAGTCAACATAGAACTGCAGTACTAAATGAGGTGGTTTTCATACTACGTAAGCCTCATTAGACAAACTCAGTACCATTATCCTCTATGGAACAAATGAAAAAAAGCAAAGAAAAATCTTACTCGGATTTTTACGTGTTTGAGGCCTGAGAAATCTGTTCTTTCATTGTTTGGGGACTTTTTCTCCTCAGTGTCCTTTCTGTTTTCTTAACGGTGGATTATCAGCCCAGGGGAACAAAGTGATGAGGTTATTCCAAGCTCACATATTCAGGCTAAAGATTTTCTTAAATGCTTTTCTTTGATGTAAGAGAAAACAGCTTATGCAGCACTCTTTCGAATGCAATTGGACACAGATACATTGTTAAAATTTAGGTAATGTTGTATGTAGAAAATTAATGTATTACTGCAAACTGTAACTTTATAGGGGAAGAACGTTAGTTTAGGAACTCAGGATTACAACAGATAAAAACAGTCTAAGTCAGGAAAGTGAATGGTTGTGTTTTGGGTTTTTTTTCCTACTGAATTTTCTGTATTTCTCATAATCAGAGTTGCTAGTTAAAACTGCAAGAATAACTGGTCCCTTTGGCAGTATAAATAGCTTCGCAAATTTAATCAATACAGTACTGCCCTGCTAAGTCTCCAGTGTTAAAAACTAAAAAAGTGAGGTCTAGTGCTTTGGGGAGGACCCTCCAAAATTAATAGCGGGAACTCCTGTCTGGAGAGAAGTGGAGCTGTGGTTTCTGGAGTTTGATGCAGTTGCAATAACTGTGTTAATACTAACTTTTAATAAAAATATGCCATTTCAAACACATCTAAAGATACTGTTGAATGTAATTTCCACTAATCTTGGTTTTAGGAAATTACTATTAATCATCACTATTTTCTCCATGATATATTAATTATCTAAAATATAACTAACAAACTGTCTATTTCTGTATTTTTATCAAATTGTATTTACACAGAAAAATGTAATCTAATAGTACTCCCTGTAGTGCCTCTGGCCTTGTCCCCGGAACTGAGGGAGTCTGATAGAATTCCTTCCACTTATTGGCCAGTAGGGACTACTGTTGGGGAAGGATGAACTCCTATTTTGGGGGGGTGGTGGGGGGTGGTGCGGGTGTATGAGAGTAATTTAAACATTGCTTATTAAAGTCTTTTCTCCAATAATTCATATAGAATTATATCTGTCACCATAGGAGAAAGTAAGGAAGAAAGAACTTTCAGAAACTGGATGAATTCACTGGGTGTAAGCCCATATGTTAATCACTTATACAGGTAAGGCGCCTTTTTTTTTTTTTAACAATAATTTGATTTCCCTTGAATGACAGGGGAAGGAAGATGGGAAGAAGAAAGGGAAGTTGTATTTCTACTAGAACAGTGATTTCCAGGTTTCCACACAACGTGATAGGAATTTCAAAACTGGTCTGTAGAACCTCATTAAGCAGTATCTGACTCCAGAATTCTACTTATGATCTAGAAATACTAGAAAATCTAACAGGTTTTGATGGGCTTCTCTCATTTACTTGTACTTTGAATTATGTTTTTTGAAAGGTTAAAATAATTGTGTTATATAATGCATGATTTTTACATTCTCTCATGGCAGATGAAATGACCCCAAACCTATTAAAACAGTAATGTAATTCTAAACTGCAAGAGAGGATAGATGTCTGCTGAGTAGACTGTAAGAATTTATGCAGTGTGGTATTCCCTCAAAACGAAGGGCTTTTTAGATGCTTCTCATCATTTTCAGATTGTGCCAGCAGTTGATTCAAATCCTATCAACAAAAGATGGGATATAGGGAGCAACTGGGAACATCTGCTTCCACGTATACTTGCTGTTAGGTTTCATTTATGTCTGTTTTCTGACCTCTGTAAAGTGATACTATCTGTAGATAGCTTAATGAGGAGAATTTCATTTAGCAAGCAGCTGAAGGAATTATCAGGAATGCAGTGCATAATGGGAAAATAATACTTTTCCTAATACCCTTTTTTTCACAAGATAAGTATAGTGGTTTAGATTATTCTTTAGCAAAATATGTCTGTATGTGCAGATAAAGCGTGAGCATTTAATATTTTGGAAAGTTCTGAGGAAACTAAAACTAGATCAATAAATGAAAACTCTTTAGCTAGATGTTTTATCCGTGCCTACCCTGTGAAAGCAATTATTTAATTAAAAGTTGGTAAAACCAGTGGCTGTGCTTAATTCACCGAGATTTGTGAAAATAATGAAATCAAATATACAATTTAATGTAAATAATCACAGAAATCAAGCAATGTGATATAAGCCAGTTTATTCACAGAATGACACAAATTTTTATTTGTGACTGGAATTTTTCAGCAACTTAATTACACTTCAGGAAGTCTCAAGTACTTAACATTTTCATTGTGAATATGAGCTTTTGTACTAAAAAACACTGTTCTACTCTGGTTTAGTGACCTCTCTGATGCTTTAATAATCTTCCAACTGTATGATATGACTCGTGTGCCGGTTGACTGGAACCATGTCAACAAACCTCCTTATCCATTACTTGGTGGTAATATGAAAAAGGTGGGTAGATACTCCGTCATACAGTCCAGTTTCACTGTCTCCCTTCGTGCTGTTTGTAGTAATCTGGGTTGTCTAGATTTGCGTGCTACTGAGACAGTCCTGGGGCGGGGGCGGGGGGGGAATCTTCCAGGTATTATCCCAAGGAATAAACAGCAGCTATAGCATATATTACTCTAGTTTCTAAATGTGGACATCTTTTGGCAATATTTAATTTAGGGTCTAATTAGGGTATACAAGTAAAAGTTTTAGGCCTGACGCAGCTATTGTTGCCTGATGCTCTTATATTGTGAGGTATTTCCTCACAGAGCAGATTTATATGCCGCCAGGAGAATTTGTGCAAGACTTGCAGGGTACAAGCTTTCAGTTAGTTTTGTGATCATTACGAAAACAGAAACATAGAGGAAAAAAAATACTGTCTGTTAAGAACAACACACTTCAATATTTTTCCAAATTTAGTTTTGATGTAAGCATACATTAATTCATTGACCTTCGTGGAAGTGACCCTGGTTTTCTCAAGTGTGAAAAAAGATTGTTATTGGAATCTTGCATACTTGCATTTGTAGTAGAAAGGCTAGAAATCTTTCTCTAGCTCCAAATCTCACCATAGGTAACAGTGAGCCAAAGTAATTCAAAACACATAGACTGTAAGTCCGTATTATAGAAATACTAAGGTGTTATTATTTGCGCACAACATTTATTTTTAGATTGAGAATTGCAATTATGCAGTAGAACTCGGGAAGACAAAAGCCAGATTCTCACTGGTTGGTATTGCTGGACACGATCTAAATGAGGGTAATCCAACTCTGACTTTGGCTTTGGTATGGCAGCTGATGAGAAGGTAAGTTAGGCACAGCATATGATAGATGTGTCTATATATGTATCTGTGCACGTGTGTTTATGTGTCTGTCTCTGTATATCAAGAAAAAGTAAAGCTAGTGTTCAGTTCACTCAACAGATAATTTTAGAGAGCCATCTCTAAATACCTCTCTTCTCTAAGATAAACTCTTATACACATTTTTGTAGTTTTACATACTGTGTAATGGTTGAAACCACAATAGTGTGTACACATCCATTTATAGAGACAATTAAAACCTTACATACTAAAAACTGTGATTAAAACTATAAATCCTGCAGCAAGTAAAAAGAGCATAGTTTATTTCATGTTAATTCTATGTATCTTTCTGTAAGTAGAGAGTAATTTCAATATTTGTAAAATCAAAAAAAAGAAAGATAACTAGGAAGAGGTGATGTATGCTATGAAAGTTAAAATGGGAAGAAATTTTTAGGCCATCACAGCTATAGTAATGTAATTATCATAAAATCAAATAATATAATAATCAAATTATCATAAAATCAAAAATGTAATTACCAAAATCAAAATCTTGGTAGTGTACTGAGCAGGAAAAAAATATATTATAAAATGATTTCAATAAAGAGTATTTTAATTGCAAACATTTTCCACAAGTTAATTTTCTTACATCTACCCCAAAACACTCAGTGCTTTTTGTTTCTCAGACTGTTAGGATTCAGTTTTCAAGGTGACTTGTGCTTAAGCTCATAAAGTAAAATTAGTTATGACGTGTTGAGTAAAACAAATATATGAAGAAGATGTAACAGTGAATATTATCAGTTTTGGGATGCTGTTTTATTCTTGCAACAACTGAAGAAGTGATTGAAAGTACTGAATAGTTTATAAGGTAAGGGTACCTTATGAAGATGAGCATTGTTACTTTGCTGAGGTAACATTTTACTTTTGCTTGTAGGTTTGTACTGTTAACGACTCACTTTAACTCAAACTCTTATTTTCTTCATTAAAGGTACACTTTGAATGTGCTATCAGACCTTGGAGAGGGGGAAAAAGTAAATGATGAAATTATTATTAAGTGGGTGAATCAGACACTTGCAAAAGCAAATAAGAAAACTTCAATTACAAGTTTCAAGGTAACCAAATTAATTTACTTTTCTTTTTTCCACATATAATCAGATCTGGGATTTTTAACCTGATCTGTTAACAATTTGGCTTTAACAGTGGCTCTGCCATCAGCTAGCGTAATTGTATAAGGAGATATTTCTGACAGTCTGTGATTCTTCGAAAGTATTTTACAAATTTATTAATAAGAAAAAAAAGAAATTGTAATTGCTGCTGTAAGATTCAAAACAAAACAACAACAAAAAGGGTAAATTTTGAAAGGGCCTTCTGTCTGAAGTTACCAATGTTTGGGCATGGTGTGTCATACATCTTCCAGATTTTTGGATATAGGCACTGTCATGCTTGTACAAACATGAAGAACAATTTTTGAATTACTGGGAGGGGGGAATCGCCATTTTTAAAAACAGGTGGTCAAAAAGATGTACTCATGCGTGACAGAGCCAGGAGAGGGAGCCCAAGTTAACCAGCGACATCTTGTCTTCACTGGCACGGCTGATGTGCAGCAGACCTGTATAAAACAAGAGCTTGTCCCATTCAGCAAATATGAACAAATTGATAAAGCAAGCTTTCCTTTCGCATTTTTAAAGGGTTAAACATGAAAGAAGTCATATGTATGTCAGGTGTGTCACATTGTGTGAATCTCATTCCTTAGAAATGGTAGATTAATAATTGCACTTGCATGGAAATACAACGTTCTTATGCAGGTTCATTGTGTACTCTGAAACAGTTCTGCCTGTGTTCACAACGGAAACACAAGAACCTAGCAAGTTAAATATTTGAGAGATCACTGTGTTATTAAATTCAATTAGATAAGCATTAGGCAAAAAGTAATACCAAATAATTTTATAGAACAAAATATTTATTTTTTACTCTAGAAGGTACCTTAGGTCTTCATCTTCTCAAAAGGGATTGCTGCTTCTCTTATTTCTACATAAATTGTAATAATGGTGGTATGTATAAGTTGAAAGTATGAGGAGAATCTGTCCCAACGTCTTGCTTTTGGTATGCCTATGGTTTTGGCGGGGGGGAGGCACTGGTTGTGTTTTTAAGGTAATTCAGTTATGGTAGACCAATATAGATAAGGAGCTACTAAGGTAAAGTGACATTATATAGTATGCCTTTTTTACTACTGATTTTTGACAGCATTCACATATATATTGCCTTTCACAATTTGAGTTTTTGTCTGTATTTTGAGGTTAGTGCAGTGAGCAGATCGTGTAGCAGAGAAAGCAGAGGTCCCTGATGTTTATTGTGGACTATGAAAACAAAGTTCTATTGAATTGCTGTTAGTTCAAACAATGAAAATGACAAAAGTGTGGGCTTTGTCTTATGGTCTTGGGGAGATACTCCGTGCATTCAATGTCTTCAAGCTATTACTATTTTCAAGTGTATAATTAATGTGGTGGCTGTATGGGACTTCACTGAATTAGAAATCACACTTCTGGCCTGGTGGCGATGGCAGCCGTGTCGTGTGGCTTTGTTCCTGCGGGGGCTCAGCACCTCAGCCTCGCTGGCACTGTCCTCTGACTGCTGGTTTGGCACCCTCAGCTGCTTAGCTGCCCTAACAGCTGGGCAGAAATATTCTAGTCTTAAAACAGCAATAGTACTTGCTGTTTTAAGAATAGAAGGAAACACATATCTGTGTATTAAATATAAAACACAGACTGCTCATATTGGCTCAGAATACCATCTAGGTTGAAAAATTATAAAAAGAATGAGCCATAAACTACTGCAGAAAATAGTTCCATTACAAGAAAAGGAGAAAAATAAAAGTAGTTGGGGAATGTGGATACCTTTTTGTTGTCTTGAAAGTCTGGTCCTTGGACTTCTTTCAAAGTTCCTTCCTTCCTCAGCGAAGCAGGGGAGTTTTATTCATTAAATAAATTTAAACCATTTGTGTAATAAGAATAATAATATCAACATTGAGCGTGAACCTTAAAATTTTCATTGTGGAAAAGAACAATAGACCTCATAAAGAGGGAGAAAAACCTTCACACAATAAAGTAACAAAACATGCTGCTATCTTTCAATAGGTATGTCAAGATGTGTTGTTGGGTTTTTTGCATTGTGAAAACAGAATAATCAAAGCAAATTCCTTATACTAATCTTTTGAGTCTTTTCTTTTAGGACAAATCAATTAGCACTAGTTTACCTGTCCTAGATTTAATAGATGCCATTGCACCAAAAGCAGTTCGTCCAGAAATGGTCAAGAGAGAAGATCTTTCTTACCAAGACAAATTGAATAATGCTAAGTAAGTTTTAAATGCTTTCTATTTTCCTGAAGTGCAGGAGATGCATGAATTTATGGTGTAATGAATGATTTACAGAGAGAGATTCCACTAATACTAGTTGATTTGTTTCAAATAGATTATAAATTCTAATATTCTAGAGCTGTTTTTCTAGCATATTTAAAATATGAACTCAAATTCATGGCTGATAAGACCTACCAGCACTCCACCGCAACTAGTTTATTAATAGTCTGCCATAATCCATATTGTTTTTGACAAAAATGCATTGATAACCAGGAGCAAAACGTCAGCCAATGCAATTACTACTATATGCTTGCTTCACAATAATGTCCGTTTTCTCATAGAGTGTAAATACTGACTGAAGAGGCACATCCTGCTATTAAAATCTGTTGTTCTTGTTGTGAATCCTCGCACACTAGTAGATGCAAGAAAAATAACAATATTTATTTTCCCGTGTTTTCAAGGTATGCCATTTCAGTTGCTCGAAAAATCGGTGCTCGTATATATGCTCTCCCAGATGATCTGGTTGAAGTGAAGCCAAAAATGGTGATGACAGTGTTTGCATGTTTGATGGGAAGAGGACTGAACAGAATAAAATAATGAAGAGATGTAATACAGCTTTCTGCCATGTTAAGCACGACGAATGCCTCGCAGTTTACAGAGTTCTGAAGCTTAGTATAAAACGAGAAAATTCGCATGCACGAATATACTCATTAATTACATTTTAATAATGAGTTTATATTAGTTAAACTTTTATTCAATTTCATAACACATTGATTATTTATGGGTAATATTGTTCAGAACATGTTCATTACCAGATTAACATCACAAATTTGTATTGCTTTAAAAAAAACCCCACACCGTATTAATCAAGCTTCATTTGTATTAGTTTCCATAGCATTGTAAGAATCTGCTTCATTTTACATGTTATTTCAGGACCTATTGTGAAACATTGTTTGATGATTATTAGGGGTTTTTTGGTGGGTGTTAATTACATGTAGTCACACAAGTCTCAAGGTGCACTCCAGTCCTATCATTACTCCAAACCGCACAGAAGTTATCATCCTTGCCTTATTCTTTGAGAGCTTAACTCCTGTTGAAGCCAATGAGAGTCTTGCCATTGACTTCAGTGAGAGCAAGTGAAGGCCTATGACAATGTCTGGAAGCTAATGAATATTGCTGAAGCTGATAAACTTTTCTGTGGGAATAATCTTCAAATATACGTAGTAGTTTTGTTCTATTACAGACAGCAAAAGTTCCTGCTCAGTATCTTAAGAAAAAAACAGGAAATAGTAAGCAGAAATGTGATTGTGTCATCATTAGGTCTGCATATGCATTAGCTTTTGCAGTTGGACTAAAAATCTGATTTTTTTTTTAATTTTTCATAAAATATTGTATAAGAAAACAATAAAGAGCTGGCTAGTCCAGTTTGGGGTTTCACATTAATATATTGCATTTCCTTATAGATTACTCCTTTTGATTTTCCTAAAGTATATATTGTTGTGTCTGGAAAGACTGGTACACTGTCTGGATGAGATGAAGGCCATGGTTATTATTAATTTTAAAGTAAGTATTTGTATTCCTTTCTTTGCAGTTGTAAATTTTGACCGAACATTCTGGAGCGGGATGTTTAATAAAATTATTACCAGGAGCCAAACAGTAAAAAAGAAAGACAACTAAATAAAAATTAAAGATTTTTTTTTTTTTTTTTTTTTAAGTATGAAGCTGCTACTTCCTCAGCTTCTGAAAACAGTCCCAGCAATCATGATGAGTGAACCGTTGGACTAAACTTTACATCTTCAGTATCTTGCAAAACATATGAACAGAAAGAAGATGTACCTATTTAGTTTCTAATTTGTATAAGGGGATACAAGGAGGTGAGAGAATTAAGTGCTTGGATTTAGATCCATTTGTATCTGTTTACTGGTTTGTATTGTCTGGACAAGAATAAATTATTAATATTTGATAGTTAACTGGTTTCTATTCCCAGTTCCAAACAGTGACTGGCTGTTTGTTGTACAGAATTTGAGTTCTGTGCCGATTCTGTAGTTGAATCAAAGTCCTCATTCAAGAAAGGCTAAATGAAGCTGACTTCACCTCTATACCACAAGAATAAATTATCTTGAGATATGCAGCTCTGAAGTACTGTATTTACTTGCACAGGCATTTACTCTGTAAGGGTCAGTATTTCCTGTTGTGTAAACTATGGGTGTAGTGTTTTGTTCCCTTTAGGAAAAAATCTGCTACAATGGTGTCTCATTATTATATGTCCAGAATTACTTTAAACTTGCTTTGATCAAATTGAAATTCAGGGGCAACCATCTCCTGCTTCTCAGCGTGGAAGTTTGACAGATAAGCTAGGAGCTACATGTTGAAGGATAAGTGACGGCTAACGCTGTCTTCTGAGAATAATGTCTCTAACGTTAACCAAACAAGATCTTTCTAAAGGACATTCAAAAAACAGGGAGTCAGGCTTTTCGCTTACATTAATCCTTACAGCTCAGCTGAAGTTACTAAAGCTATGGACTTGTTCTGTGCTTCCACATCCTGCAAACATACGCTAAGGAAATCAGTGGTAAATTCTTGTATAGCATACAAAAAATAAGTTTGTGCCTGGTAACTCACGTAACATATAAATGGCTTTTTGAAGTTTAAGGACAAGGTGGCATGTGATTTTAATATGAAAAGGGGAAAGCAAATAGATACGGTTTCTAGAAGTAGTCACAGAAGAGGAAAGCAAATGAAAGATGTTTTAACAGCTGTTGGAAGTTGGCGCTGGGAGCGGACACCTCTGGCAGCTGGGAGCAAGTCAGATTCAAGGGGAAAGGCAGGAATGGGGATAACCAGTAGCCGAGCGCTGGCGCTGCGCTGGGGTCCGTGTTCTCGGCGCCTCACCGCGCGGGGAGCGGCCCAGCTCCCGTGGCGGCGGCCCGCGAACTCCCCTCACCGCTGCTGACGGGCGCGGGCCCCGTGCCCGCCCGACCCCGGCCCCCAGACGCTGTCGGGGGGAAGGTGAACTGCGGGGGAAGTGTCAGACGGGGCGGCTGCTGTGGCGAGGCTGCCTCCTCAGCCGGTGGGTCGCCACAGCGCCCAGCGGCGCTCCTCCCCGCTGCCCCTCGCTGAGGGGACGCCGCCATTGGAGCCTGCGCAGTGCGGCGGAGAGCGGTCGCCCTCCGCCCTGCCCTGCCCTGCCCTGCCCTGCCCTGCCCTGCCCTGCCGGCCCGCGGGGCTGACAGCGCCGGGCGTGGCCGGCCCGCTCCCTCCGGGGTGGCAGCGGGCACCGGGGATCGCGCCGAGCCGCGCCACCGCCCCGCCCGCGCTCTGATGGGCCTGGCGGAGCCGGCGCCATGGCCGCCTTGTACCAGAGCGCGGACCCGTCCGCCTCGGCCTCGCCGAACAAGCTGCTGGCGCTGAAGGACGTGCGGCAGGTGAAGGAGGAGACCACCCTGGACGAGAAGCTCTTTCTGCTGGCCTGCGACAAAGGTACCGGCCCCGCCGTCCGGCCCGGCCCCGCCTGCCGCGCCCCCGAGGAGAGGAGGCCTCGGCCGCTCGCTCCGAGGGCCCGAACCCCCGCCTCCGCCCGGCGGCTAGGGTGGGGGCTGGGGTGAATCTTGCGCACGGGGGGGCACGGCGGCGGCCGGGGGGCTCGGTGGCGGCCGGCTGAGGAGCCGCCCGGCGCCGGTCCCCAGTACCCGCGGGCGCCGGGAAGGGAGGCGTTGGGCAGCTCCTCCTGCGTTTGGGAGGGGGTCGGTTCGTGTCGGAGGAATTTCTAAGATATTTGCTGCGCTCACTGTTAAAGAGTCTGTGAGTATATAGTTGTTGTGAAACTGGGGGCTTATCTAGACACCCCCCAAATGAGTGAGTTTCCTGTGATTTACCCCATGATCATGGATAGGAAGAGATTTTCCTTTCTAAAATACGCTACTTACTTTAGGAATATATTTAGTTACCCTTAAGTAGAGAAACAGTCTTAAATCAAAATTACGTTAACATTTCCGAAGTGTTGGACTCAAAGATAGGCTTTTAATCACGCACTGAATGGTTATGCGTGCTTTAGGACATGAGGCCGGCTGCAGAAGCCGGTGTGTGCACGGGCAGCGCTGGCCGTGTGTTTAGGTTAGTTCACAGCTGTAGGAGTGTTTCTGGGTGACGTTACCCAGCAGCCGAGGAGGTTTGTGCTGGTGTTCTCTTGCTGTTAGACACCCAGCCGCCCTGCTGCTGGTGGTCTGTCTTGAAGATAGACCGAGCCACAGCTCTCTCTCTAAGTGTAAACAGAGGCTCGGGGAGCTAAAAGGATACACAACAAAAAATGTTAAGAAAAAGAAAAAAAAATGTATACAACAGCTGGTTTAGTAGTCTTACAGTCTCTATATATTCTACTGTACGTATTCTACGTATACTTCCATAATTATTCTACACTACGGTCTGTCTTTGTCATGGTCTTCTATGTTGCAAAATAATTTGTTACCCTAGAAACAAAAATAATTCAATGCTTTTATCTTTGGCAAAAAGAATCAATTAAACAGAAGCAGCAGCGCAGCGTGGTGTGTTTATACTTCAGTCAAATAGGAAAATACAGCTTACGTACATCTTAGTGTGGTTAGCTTTCCTTGCTCATCAAACTTGCTAGCTTGAATTATATAACATTGCAGCATCATATCACACCTGCTTTGATGATATATAGCTAAAATCGGAGTGATACAGAGAAGGCTAACACAGCTTCTGCTCAAGGAAGATGCAAACCTGTTTGTAGCATTGTAGAGAGGGCTTCTCTGAGCCTGTGGCTTTTTTGAACTGAGAAACCTTCTCTGATGTAGTTGAACATAATGTTTGCTGGGTCTCACAGGTTATGTATGAGCTATTGCCCCAGTTTTGAAAAGTACTTTTGTGTGTGTTTGTTTTTAGGACTGGAACTAAAGGGGTGGATTAAAGTACCTATCTTAGTGCTTTCCTGAGACAGGCCTCCCGAAATGTCTTTAGTTTCTTCCCTGATGAGAGAATGCTTATGTATCTCGACTTCTTGATTGTCTGACATACTCAGTGTCTGTTGTCAGCTATGGAACGTTGTCATCTTTGGTGGTAGCTCATACTTACAACATTTGCATGCTTTTAGTGCTTTATAATAGTACTAAGTGACATTCATACATTACGTGTGCAGGTGACTATTACATGGTTAAGAAACTCTTAGAGGAAAACAGCTCGGGCGAAATGAACATAAATTGTGTGGATGTGCTTGGACGCAATGCTGTTACCATAACCATTGAAAATGAAAACTTGGACATACTACAGCTTCTTTTGGATTACGGCTGCCAGGTATACAACACACAAGTTACTGAAAATTTTCAGTGTAGTCATCGATCTGTGTATTTTACTCTTTATGTATCTTCTCTGTCAGAATTAGGAGGGAAATAAAACGTTTCTTTATAAACAGTTAAGTTCTTTTTCCATTTAGTAATTGTGAAAATGTTTTCTTCTCACTAAAGTACTTTTCTAGTGGGATTTAATTGGCATGGCAAATGTATAGTAACATTTTCAGTTATATTAACGAGTCTGAATTTTATTTTAAATGTTATTCCTGTTGCAGAGATAATGTATACGTTATCTTCAAGCAAAATAAACAGTATATGGGTAAAGTGCATCATATTAAAAGTGTAGAATGCAGAGATCTCTTTGGCCGTGGAGTATAATAACTTTTAAAATGGTAGCACAGTTAGAAAAATGCACATTATATTACATAATTTTAAGTTTAGGCAAGCATGTGTTTCTGCAGTGCTTTCTTGTTAAACTTGATCTGTGCTTGATGGCAGAGGCAGTTTCATAGCAATAACACTTCCTTAACTATATGCAACATCTCTGCTGTTTCTGGGAGAGTTGTAGCTATGATAGCTTAATTATGTAAACAGGGAAAACTAGTGTCTTTTGTTAAGTTGTTTGATATTGGACGGGAAAAAAACAACACGCTTTCCCCTCCCTGGATCTCCTTTTTAGTGGTGATAATAAAAGCTGTGTCTTTTTCTTTTAAAGTAAAAATTTGAATTTTCTCAAGTGAATGAAAAGAACAATATCAACTGTAGGGAAAATGAAAAGCTGCTTAGCTCAACTTAAGAGAAGTTTCAGAAGTAGTTACCAGTCCAGGAAAAAAAGATTATGTTCCTAGCTTTACCGCAGAACTATGAATGCAGAGCTGGAGTATCCCATACACACAAGTTGTGTTACACAGACACTTGCTTTTAACATTTTTAGTAACCTGGTAGCTGTCCCTTAGAACTTGATTTTTGCAAGTATTCTGCATCATCTTTGCTTGAAAGTAATTTCTGCAATTGGTTCTTCTGCTGTTTGTGCAATAAAACAAATTGTCAGTAATGCTATGCTAACTCCTGGAATGACAACCTGAATTTCTATCCCGATGCACGGTGATAATACATAATATCATTAATTAAAAGAAAAAAATAATAAAAATGCAGTTTGGCTTCAGATTGACTCTTTACGCTGTTTAAGTTACTGCTGTTTTCACATATGACTTCTTTTCTTTCCTTAGTCATCAGATGCACTTTTGGTGGCTATTGACTCGGAAGTGGTGGGAGCTGTTGACATTCTCCTTAATCACCGACCAAAAAGATCCTCCAGACCAACCATTGTAGTTGAGTGTTCTCAATCCTTGATTTTTGGCTGGGGAGTGGGGGGCTGTGGTATTGCATTCTGGGTAACTGTAGTATTTAGAACAATGTTCTTAAATGAAATTCTGTATTTGTAAGGTGATAGGATCTGGACATTAAGGATTATTTTTACAGCCTCTTTTTTTCTTAGAGGATAGAATACCTTATTTTGCTTTACTGCCTAAGGAATTCAGTGGCTTTATACATACCAAATGCTAACAGATGCCTAGGTAGTCCAGAAGAGAAAAAAAAATAGAGTGGTTATAAATCTTTTCTTGTAGACTGTCTGCAAAGTAATTAGCAGCCTTGACCTATATAACAGGTATATTCATGTATTGAAGCTTCGTAGATTTTTAAAGCAAATCTATAAACGTTGAAATTAATCAGTTGAAACTTACTTTGGCAATGCTTGAGAATCAAAGAACTTTTAAAAGTTCACAAGTAGAGGTGGAGGGAGCAAAGGAATAAGGTGTTGTGTAACAGAGGATGGTACAGTCAGGATATTATTTCTGTGCTTAGATAGTAAATATAATAATTTTTTCTCAGACTACAGCAAAATACACTTTTTAATATCATGCATGTATATTGGAGAAGGTGGCACTGAATGTCACATTTTCTATGTAAATAAACCAGAAACATTTCTGTGCCCATTTTTTTTTCTTCCAGTATTTATATGTGAGAATTTGAATGTTGTTACAAAATTTTCCTTTTTTTTCATGTTGTGAAACGTAGGAAAATATTTTGAAGGACAGATTCATTGTTGAACAGTCAAAAAACCCTTACATGTACACACTGTAGTAGAACTGTATGTAATAAATTTAGCACTTCCTACATTTTATTCCAGAAACTAATGGAACGTATTCAGAACCCAGAGTATTCAACAACTATGGATGTGGCACCTGTCATTTTAGCTGCTCATCGTAACAACTATGAAATTCTCACCATGCTGTTAAAGCAAGACATATCATTACCCAAACCTCATGCTGTAGGCTGTGAATGTACACTGTGTACTGCAAAGAACAAAAAAGATAGTCTACGACATTCCAGGTAAGACTTACCAGTCATAGACAATAATAGAAAAAATAATCCTAATTCTCTGGTATTGCTTGGGTCAGATTCGGTATATTTCCTTTTTCTCTTTAAGGTGAGGTTTATGAGTGGATTCCTTTAATATATTGTAGACTTTAATTGTGAAAGATAGTAGTTCTTGGGGATAGGTTGTGCTTGAAAAGACTGCTGGGAGGCAGTGGCTTTTTTTTATTTTGGTTTTACATTTTTAGTCACTGTGCATATTAAGCTAAGTGCCTTTCCTTTCTACCAGTTATGTGTCAAACATCCTGTCTGTCTTTGGCTTGGGAGCATAGGAACTGTGCGAATAAAATTTTTCTTAAGTTAGTGAATACTTGGGGTTTTTTTGAGCCATAATGAGGAGGTGGATAATTCTGTATCCTGTTTCCAAAAGTGTTTTCGTAGCATGGATTGATGGTGCAAACTAAAGACATTTTTTTTCTTTTTTTTTTCCTTCAATATTTTTGAAAGTAGAACTCTTTTTAATAAAGGTTCAAGTAAGGAGAGGGTTTTACCAATCTTAACAATATTTTGTCTGGTTAACCTGACAAGATATTGAGGGTTGAATGCAATTTAATATGTGAGAGTTGGGGTGAAAAATCACAGAGCTTAAAGATAAGTGGACTGCAATTACAATATACAACTAGTTATTACATAATTATTTCAGTATGTGTCCAAAGGACTGAAAAATAAGGGAAGTGAAAGGATAATTGTTACTGGTATTCAGCTACCACAGGCCACATTCTGCTACCTATAACTGCAACATCCGTCTGATAACCCTTGTCATTAACTTCAGTATGAGAAAAGGTGTCAGGGTATCCCAAGCAAACAGACAATAGAAACATTTGAGGTAATGGCTCTTAGTTTAAACTAGAACTGTTAGCAGCCTTTGTTTCAGTGTTCATGAGTGAACTTCCCTTTGCGAGAGGAAAACATCCCTTCAGATGCTTTCCCTGATTTTTTTTTTTTTTGTATTGCACATTAAAACTCCCTACTGTTTTTAATTTAGTTTGTTAAAATAGAAGATTCCCTTAAATGCTTTACTTGCCTCTCTTATTTCCACTTGAAGAACCACAGGAGCTACTGTGTAACACTTAAAATGTCAAAATTTTACCAATAACGTTACCTTAAGTGATGGCCTTCTGCTGATGTAGTTGAAGTATAGTTGAAGCAGTGAGGAAAAGAAGAGGGAACCAGCTTGGACAATTTTTGATACTTAGAATAGCAGTGATTCTAAGCGTATGAAGGACAATGTTTTCCGTGACATATCACGTTTAATGCTTGTAGTGTCTGATTTTAAGAAACCCGATTGTTGTCTTTCAGATGACTGTTTTATGCAAACTTTTGGAATAGGTTTTGATTTGAAACTGCTAATCAAATGAAATCTCTTCATTTTGCTTGCTATTCTTTTGTCGCAGGTTTCGTCTTGACATTTATCGGTGTTTGGCCAGTCCTGCTTTAATCATGTTGACAGAGGAGGATCCGATCCTGCGAGCTTTTGAACTTAGTGCAGACCTGAAAGAATTAAGCCTTGTTGAGGTTGAATTCAGGTAGGAATTGGAAACACAAACCAACTTTAATACTTCTATGAATTTACATGTATAGAAACATGTATGTGTTAGAAAAGGTTTATTCTTAATTTTTTTGTAATTGGAGTGTTTAAATTGATAATTAGACATAATAAGTTATACAACATAGTTTATTCTTCATTAGCAATCACTTTGACAGTTTAATTACTTTAAATCCTTTTAGGTGTAGATAGTTCAATGTGTATAGTGGCACCATCTGTTCAAATTTCAGCTCTGTTGTGGAAAAATAGTTAGAAATGATGCTAAATCCTGACTTATTTCAGGATCACACACCTATTAATCATATCAATATCTCATTAGTACTCTGCACTTTTTTTTCCCCCGCATCAGGGTAGACGTATGCAACACGTTGTTTATATTGACCTGACTTGTGTTGGAAGTTGTTTTGGGTATTGTTTCTTAATTATGCTCCTTATAAGACTCTGAACAGTGTGTGTATGTGTGTATATATATAATATCCATATGTGTGTGATTTTGTGCTGAAAATGCCCTATTTAATGAACAAATGTTCAGTATAATTTTATGTTTAAACTATGCAGGTTTCTACATTTTGAAACTTAGCAGCACAAAAGCGTGTATTTTTTTGTGAGAATATGAAAGCAAATGTTCATATGGGGTAAAATTCTACTTTCCCAAACAACATATGAGTTTTCTGGTTTTGTAGCTGATTGTATTTCTTAATAAGAGTTCAGCTGTTGCATTTTTGTGACACAACTTGTCACTAACAGGCATTGTGTGCCAGGTGAGACAAGCAAATAGTGTCGTTTCTTTTCTTAACGTTTGTTATATTAATAAATAGTATTCAGTGAATAGACTTTAATTTTTAGATGATGGGAATAAAGCAAAACCTCAAACAACTTAATTTCCAAGTGGAAGGTCCAAATGATTAATTACCAGCGTCATGGTTTGTGACTACTACACTTTCTTATTTCCTGGAAATGGTTCTAAGCTTTAACTCGTTATATGGAAGTTATAAGGTAGGAGTTTGTACACTGTAAGTCTGTTTCTCAATTTTTCTCTACCTAGTGGAATTGCAGAGTAAACTGAAGTGTAATTGTCATGTTACATGGCGACACCTACTCAGAGTTGTCTTCAGAATGCTTGGATCGTGACATATGACCGTTATTTTGTTGGTTTTGTTTGGTTTAATTTGTCTTAGCATAACATAACAATCCCAACCAAAAATGGATAGTTGGTGATTTAATAGAAAATATGCGAGCAGTGTAATAGAATGTGCTGTTTCTGTGTCTTTCAGAAATGATTATGAGGAGCTAGCTCAACAATGCAAAACCTTTGCTAAAGATTTGCTTGCTCAAGCACGGAATTCACGGGAGCTGGAAGTTATTCTGAATCACACATCTAGCGATGAACACGTAGACAAGCGAGGATTGTTGGAAGAGAGGATGAACTTAAGTCGCTTAAAACTTGCAATCAAGTATAATCAAAAAGAGGTCTGTCTTTGCAGTAATTTGATAGGCTTTCCATATCATATTTTGCTAGTAATTCATTTAATTTGTTGTTTTGCCTCTAGACATGGAAATGGAAATAAATTTGCAAGAGTTATGGAAGAGATGGTAATATTCAGAACATCTGCATGTGAAACAGGGAAACGATACTGCAAGATGTTGTTTCTTCAGTATTCACTGTGGAGAAGAATGTAGTATTTTCTGTACCTGGAGTATAGACTACTGCTCTAGACTACTGCTCTTTTAACAGTTCTGGTAGTGGTAATTATTTGTTCAGATCCTCATTAATTCCTTGCCTAGGAAAGAGTGGATCCTTAGGTGCCGTACATGATTTGTCATCTTCTCACTTGTCATTACCTGTTCAGCTTGGGCTCAGGCCTTGTCTGTGCTATTTGCAATTATGTTAGACTTGTTAAACTGAATAGCATCTCTGTTCCAGAATAGTAGCACTTTTTTGTGCTGTCAGTATGGAACTTATTTTGTGCAGTAGGTCATAGTTGTCTTTATCCATTGACAAATTATAACTCTAGTTTTGCTGTATGAGAAGGCAAATGGGCGTTTGTGGGGTTCTGGTACAAGAACCGGGGCCAGAGAGAAAGTTTCCATCCCGTGCAAAATCCATTTTCAGTTAGCATTTGCAGAAGGCATTATAAATTCTGTCTGTTTTACATATCTAGGCCTGAACTGTTTGTGAAACTGTTAAAATACATAATGTTTAAAAGTCATAAGCCATAGTTATGGAATGTCCTAGAACCAGCATTTACACATTTCTGGTATGCGTTAAACAAGCGTACTGAAGTATCTCAAATGTTCTTCTGGTTTTGAGCATAGCTTGTTTTTACCACAGGTTGGAGAATAACAACATTTTTTTGTGGTATGAGGAAAGTATCTTTGCAGAATATGTTTTATTCCTGGCAAGTTAACTATAGAGACAAATTTTTGTGATGTTTTCTGAAATGTGATGATAACATCAAGGTTCTTTTTGTTGATATTTTTAAAACTAAATGACAAACCATCTTCTAGTGAAATATATTCTTTTGTAACTCCATGCAAAAAGCACCTGAAATTTGAAACTACCTTTGCATAATCTATGTAACCTTCAGACAAAAATTATCTTCTTTTGAGGGACTTATACAACATAACTTACTCTGATTTAAAATTAACACTGCTGAATAGAGCCATAATGATTTTAAGAACGGATATGTATAAAACTGCTTGGCCACTTTAGTCCTCATTTTACAAGGTGTTGTGTTTTACAGTGTGGATAGCATTTTACAATAACAGTATCTTATTCTTGAGATAACATCACCGTATTTTCTAACAGACAATTAAGCTGAGGTATGATGTTATTTATGGGCTAGATTTCTAAATAATTAGAAATCAAATTCATTCTTAACCTGAAAATCATTAAAAGTCTAGTATGTATAATTCAGGTTTAGTTGCAGGCTATAGAAGGAAATTAAAATAATGGATGTTTTTAATCATAATGGGTCCATAGCACTTTTCTTCTCTTATGAGATAATTATTTCAACTTAATATTCTTGCCTTTTCCTGTTTATTGGTGACTACACATAGTTTGAAAATGAACTTTAATAATGCAAATTAGTAATCTGTCTTAAGAAACCTGAGACTGATCTTTTGTTTCTTTTTACTTTTTTTTTTCCTCACAGTTTGTTGCTCAGTCTAACTGCCAGCAGTTTCTAAACACTGTATGGTTTGGACAGATGGCAGGCTATCGACGCAAGCACACATGCAAGAAAATTTTGACCGTTTTGATGGTTGGCATTTTCTGGCCAGTTCTGTCCTTGTGTTACTTGTTAGCTCCTAAATCTCGAGTAGGTCGAATAATTCACACTCCTTTTATGAAGTTTATTATTCACGGAGCTTCATATTTCACATTTCTATTATTACTTAATTTGTACTCCCTTGTCTACAATGAGAATAAGAAGAATACAATGGGACCAGCCCTTGAGAGAATAGACTATCTTCTGATAATATGGCTAATTGGTAGGTATTATTTAAGTAGATTGGATGACAATTGCTGATGTTGATAGAACAATGATTTGTACTACCTTCGTATGAAATTAAGATGTTACTCATTGCTTGACCAAAGTTTACTCTTTGGAGGATAGTGTTACAGGAAAAAAACCCAACCAACCAACCACACCCGTTTTGAGGAAGGGATGTGAAATATTAGAACAATCTCTAGTTATCACAGAAAGTGAAGTATCAGAAACAGAATGTTGTAGGATCTAACAGAGGAGGAATGTGAATTTTTCTTCAGAAGGGCTGGTAGCATTCAGAGTGATGCACAAGTGAGATTCAGTTGTGCAATAACAAATTCATGTAAAAGCTTTGTATCATCCTAGGCAATTTAAAATTCTGATCTTAAAAAAAAGAAAAGAAAGAAAAATAACCCGAAGGCAAAGCAAGCTTGTGTTTCTCAGTTTAGCAGTTTTGTAACAGATAAGAGACTGTCATCGACTAGTTTTCTTTGGTGCTAAGTTGAGGAATAAAATGAATTCAGGCATCGCTGTAGATTTTTTTCAATAATTTTTCACGATTGGGTAGTATTATTTAGTATGTAGGTGGTTTAATCATTGTGAGTCAAACTTGTTTTGTTTTTTTTGTCAGCCAATAATCCACAAAACTTTTAATATCTTCCAGCTCTCTTTTACAAGAAGTGTGTGGACAATGTTCTTAGACATATCATTTAACTTTTAGGTTGCCCTGTGTGGAGTCAGCAGTTGAACTTGATCGTCCTTGTGGGTCCCTTCCCACTCAGGATATTCTATGAATTCTATAAAAAAGTAGTGGGAATGATCTAAGTTTAATTACTTGTGTGTCCATATGTGGAAAAATGCTAGAATCTGAATGTGTGCTAGTAAAGTTATTGTTTCTTTGAAAATCTAGTGAAGAACTTTATGTAATCATAAAGTGGATTAAAAGTATTTGTGCATTGTATGGAAGTTAACTATAATTTTTCTGGGTTGTAAGTAGTTGGAGTAAGCATGCCTGCACTGTTTTCATTTCTATTTTAATGTGCTCTAGCTAGGTAGAACAGGAGGATTCTGTATATTTTTGTTGGACTAGTCCAACTTTAAACAATTGCCAGAATTTAGGGTTCTGCAAAATCTCTTTCATAGTTGTAAATGTGAAATTTTTGTAGCATTTTGTTCAGCTCAGGGACAGGACTTTGAATATATACAGAATTGCCGTTAACAATAAGTAACAACTCGGTATTTCATGACCAATTCTGTAATGCTTGATTTGAAAAGTAATTAATAATACAATTTGGACTTGTTGCAGAGTTGGCGTATTGTTTAAAGAAAACACTATATGTTTTGTATGTTTGTGTATGCATACATATGTATGCATACTCCATCTTAGTTTAATAAATTGAAGGTGTGCATTCACCACCTCCTTGTTTTAAAACACAGAAGCAAGTATAACTTTCCCATATTATAACATTCCAGTTTTGTATGTCATTGTCACCGATTATCATAACTGTATCTGAAAGGACGTATGTTAATTCTGGCTGATGCAGTAGAGGGAGCACAGGTTACAATTTTTGTTGAGTACTCATGAGCTTTTGTTTCAGTTGGAAATTCATAAAACCTTTTAACATATCTTTGGTTGGTATGTGTTCATTTTTACATTAAAATTTGATAGATAAAGTAATAGAAACTTACCTTACTGTAAGATAATTAGATATGCGTCATTTGGTTGATTGGACTTTTAAAAAGCAGTGGTATAGTTGACAACATCACAGTTTTTATCTAAGTAGTTGTGGGTATTGTATTTGTTATTTTAGGGGTTTTTTTTTTTGTAATGGTGATTCCTTTCATTGTTTAGCTGTATTAAAACTGTTGAGTAGTTCATGCAGATTTTACAAATAGCCAGTACTCCACATACAAACGCATGCAGGTCTTAAAAGAAATTTGAAAGCTTCAAGTGTAGCACACGAGTGTTACAGACCCCTCCTTTGTTTTGAGATTCAATATCTGATTTCAGAAATTCTTTTGTTCCATCAAATCTAATTAGGTGTAGGTGTCATTAAGTGGTCTTGGAAATTTTAATGAAAGGCCATAGAAACATTTTATTTTCTTCATGTAGTATTTTAACATGTGGATTTCAGATAGGATTGAAAACTGACCTATAAGTAACACAAATCATTAAAATCAGGTTATTTTTCATGTTATTGAATCTTAAGATTTTTTTTAAATAGTAATTGCATTTATAGCTTAAATGCCTATTTTGTGTTTCCTTACAAATACTATTTGTAAGGAAACTATACTGTTTCCTTACAAATACTGAGTAAGTTGAAAAGAATGTAGAAAATGTGTGACAAAATCACCTGGAATAAAGAGAACCAAGTAACAAGGATTTACCTACATTATTTTCTTCCATAGTCCCATTAAAATACTTTCTAAAAACCAATGTCAAAATTGCCACAGCAGAATTTCTGACACTTAAAGTTGGCGGCTAGTTTTGTGTTCTGCTAGATTAACTTTCAAAATAATGAATCCAGTAATTCTCTTTTCAAAGTTATTAAGCCTAAATCATACAAGTCTCTTCCCCAGCAAAAATAAAGCAACAGAACTCAAATTCTTTTGTGTGTAAATAAGATCAGTTATAGCTTCTTCTAATTCTGCAACTCCTTTTACTGATTCTGTAACAAATTTAGTGTAAAATACATGGTGATCATACAGAGGGGCAGAGGGGTTCTGATTTAGAAATATTTTCTTTATAACCACGAAGAAGAGAGATTTATATGTATTCTAACAAACAGTGCACAGCACTTCCAACATTGGAAGGCGTAATAGCTGACCGAACAAATAAAGTCATGCATAAGTATCTGATTTTTTTTTTCCATTCACTGGATCTTGCTTTTACTGGGACAAAGTATTAGAGAAGTCGCAAAGTTCTAAAAGCTGAACCAAGTCTAACAGTTTTTAAGAACCATTTATATACATGCTGCTTTTCTTGTCCTAAATATATTAGCGTACATCTGAAGTACTCAAAAAACCCATTAAATAACTGATTATTCGTAGAAATCAAAGGTGCCATTATATTTCATCTAACAGTTTTATAAAAATGTCAAGTCTGTAAGAGACACTCAGTTAATAAAATTCTCAGCAACTGTATTTTTCTGTATAGCCAGACATGATTATCAATGGTATCATTAATTTTGCTGTCAAGATCTTGAATATTTAAATGTTTGTTGCTCTAAGTTAAACTTCTGCTTTTTGCAATCTTAAGTCATGGTCTCTTTTCTCCGCTAATGTTATTTAATATCAGCTAGGGTAGGAGAAGTTTCTAATTTTTGGATCTTTTCAGTAGCAGTTACTGAGCTGATTATTCTTTAAAATAAATTTTATAATACCTACACGCTTCCAAAAAATACTTGATACTTTATATAGTAATGCAATGCTTTCTGTAGTGCTTTTGGGTAAAGGTGAATACTTTTCATTAAGAAAAAGCAGTTGTATTCTAGCCTTCCACCTTTACTTAAATTTGACCTTTTCCTGACCAATTTTTTGTCCTATACATTTCCTCTCATGCCCTTTTTTATTGGAGAATGTGTTTCTTAGTTGGAAAGGCGGCTTGAAAAAGTTAAACATCCTGTTGCCTTATGATAAATGCTTGTAATCCAATGCAGTGCTTTTAGTAAATTTACTTAATGACTCCACTTCTTTCACTTTGCTAAAGTATCATTTACAAAAGCCGGTCAAAAGTGCTCTAGTTGTAGAAGAATATCTATTCAGTGCGATGGCTTGACTTCCCTGGCTTCTTTTTTTTTTTCCTGCAGGAATGGTGTGGTCAGATGTTAAAAGACTCTGGTATGATGGTTTGGAAGACTTCTTAGAAGAATCCCGTAATCAGCTTAGTTTTGTCATGAATTCCCTGTATTTGGCAACTTTTGCTCTCAAAGTAGTCGCCCATAACAAGGTGAGCACCCATCTTCATAGATCCAAAGCTCCTCTGGGACTGACCAGGCCTATATAATTTTAGTACACTGCTGCAAAATATGTGATGATATGTTACATGTGGTATGTTAGTAGTAGTATGTTGTAGTTAAGTGTATAACATTAGTGGGCTGGGCTTTTTTTTTTTTTCTGTAGTAAGGAAAAAAGCCCTGAGACCATAGAGGAGCCTTGTCTTTTCTCTGTGAAAAGCCATCTGGATTTGATGGAAGATATAAGTTTTGAAAATGATCGTTCCTATTCTCTTGCATGTGTTGTTAGCTGTACAGCATATGGCAAGCTGCCAGACCTATTGAAAAGGAATGTTTTAGCAAAATTCAAGGCAGTGCAGTAGCACCGTTATTTTGAATTGCAAACTGTGAGTTGACAGCTGTCTGGCAGTTGGGAGGGAAATAAACTGGTTCAGTTCTTTTCAACTTGGTGTTTGGCTCATTTCCCTATCCTTGCATTGATTCAGAAGCTGGTAATCATTTGGAAAAGAAAGCTCCATTTCTTGGGAAAAATAGAGAGAGAATGCCATGTTGGGCTGCCCTCCCAACCGTTTGCTTTGCAACCAGCACTTATTTGTAGTAGTAGTTCCTTTGCTGAGATAAGAGCCCTTTGCTACTAATTTAAATTATAACCTTTTTGAAGGTGCGAGACTCCTGTCCTATTTTTATAGTTTATAAATTATTTAGAAAACCAAATCAAAATGCTTGTTTCACAGCTTAGGTCTATATTGTAGGCAGTGAAGCTGTAAGACACAAAGGAAGAGTAGCAGAAGGATTTGTGCACTTGCGATGTATAAAAACATGGTTATCCCTGTTTCTTGCCATATTTGTGCAGCACGCTTTCAGGCAAGTTATTTTAAAGCAGCTTTGAGTTCCTTAGTTTTTGGATGTCTGTTTTGAGACAGCAGAAGCTGGTGATATAATAAATGCAGAATATTTTCAGTCAAGCTGAAAGTTAGGGATCTGTGGACGTTCCGTGAATAATTGAATCATACTTAGTGGATATACTTTAAGTGTGTGTTCATTCATAAAATCCACTGAAGGAACCCCAGGTCCTAAGTATTTCTAAATCTTTATAAAACTGGTTAAGACCAGCTGTCACCACATTGCAATTGCACGTGTGCATTAGTTTTCTTTGCAGCATTTTAATGTTTTTCACTGAGGCCTATTACACTAGACAATGCATGTGTTTATAAAGTACACAAGTCCCTGTTTCAACAAACAGTGCAAAACAGTAGAAGGGAAAGCAGAACAGAGGCGTACGTGGTTTGCTGAGCAAGTGAGTGGCTGAGTTAGGTGTCGAATTTAAATCATCTGATTTCTGGCTCCCCCTGGAATGGCTTTTAAAATGCTTTTGTCTAAAAAGAGTGAGATATCTGAAAGAGATAAGCCATCTATGAATTGGATGTGTTAATTTATTTTATGTTATTGCCTGTTTTGGAAGCAGAAGTAGGGAACGCTGGATGGGTGCATTTCTGTATTTGTAGTGTCATTGATTCAGTTTGTCCTTTTTATATTGCAGTTTCATGATTATGCTGAAAGGAAGGACTGGGATGCATTCCATCCTACCCTAGTGGCAGAAGGTCTTTTTGCTTTTGCTAATGTTCTTAGTTACCTGCGTCTCTTCTTCATGTACACAACCAGCTCTATTCTGGGACCACTCCAGGTGAATATCACTGCTGCTTGAGAAAATATTACACTTGATCTTAATTTGCAATGAAGAGTCTTATTGAAAAGGGAAAAAGAAAAAATTGAAGTGAGAAAGTCAAGAAGTAAAAAGTAGAAAGAAGTAATATTTCATTGAAGATTGTTTTTTTTAACCTATTATGTAAAACATACTGATTTAGATGGAAAAAGGTAAGGAAAAGAACAAAGACGTAGTGTAGTTCACTTTCTTGTAATATTTTTTCCATGGTAACTGTACCTGTGCTCTCTTTTTGTTTTCATCTGTCATTAGCTTAACATACAGCATAAGCGTCTGCAGTTTGAAAACCATAAGGATCAGGTTCTTCCTATGTAGTTCTATGCAAATAATCATCCTAACTTCTTATCTCTAAAAGATAGATGAAGGAGGAGTGTAGCAAGAGTAATCAGAAACCTTTCTTTTTATGTCTGTGATCTCACTGAAGTTGCACGTTGAGTTGAATTGTGCAGATTGCTTTGGTTTGAAAAATATAAATCTCTCAAGAGTATTGAAATAGTCATCTATTTATAGCCAGTTATAAGAAGGGAGAATAGGTTTCTTCTGACTTGGAATTTGCTGGAGCCTTCCAGTGACTAATAATGACAGTTATAAACACGTTTTACTTATGTAAAACATTTAATTAATTCATCTGGAAGATGGTAGGGAGAAGCATTAGCAGTCTTGTCAAAGATCAAATATGAAATCAATTATGAGAAAAAACTTCTTTACGGTGAGGGTGACAGAGCACTGGAACAGGCTGCCCAGGGAGGTTGTGGAGTCCCCTTCTCTGGAGACTTTCAAGACCTGCCTGGATGCAGTCCTGAGTAATGTCCTCTAGGCAATCCTGCTTTAGCAGGGGAGTTGGACTAGGTGATCTCTAGAGGTCCCTTCCAACTCTGAAAAATTCCATGGTTCCGTGTTGTAATGCTGGAACAATCCAGACCACAACAATTTCTAACCTTTGTTAGTTGGTTTCTTTTTTTAAGCACAGACCTTCTCGTCTTAGTCTTGGTGCTATTCATAGTGATAAACTTCAGATAAACTGAGTGGACTCGAGGTCAAGTACCTTTGGGGGCAGGGGAGGGAGCCTGGACTATTATTAAGACATCACATTTAGGATGCAGTTACCTCCCTCAATCCTTTTTAGATGAAAAGGAGGAAGAAAGCTTCCTTCTGAAAAATACTATGAGTAGAGGTCACCTCTTATTCCACTAGCAACATTTTTTTTCCCTTCTGTGGTTTTTCTGTTCACCTTGAGTCCTCGGCACTGTCTGATTTTTTTACTTTGCCAGTGAAAAGCCCTTACAAATTAAAGCACCTGTTATTGAAGGCATAGCTTACTGAAAAAAGCTTTGCATAGGTATACTTCCAGCTTCTCTGGCCTTGCTTCCTGCGAGATTTGACAAGAAATCAGACAAGTCTCTGCTTTCTTGTACTGTTGATTTTTTAAATATTTACTTATTTTCCCCCCTGATAGTGATAGGATTTAGCTAATATAGCTGTCTGTCAACACCATCACTGGGTTTGCAAGTGCCTGTTGAATAAAAAGACACTTGGAATAAATAGGGTAGTCATCTAGTGAGTGTACTGATGGAATCTGTCCTAATAGGTCAAATCAGTGCTTTCTTGCGAACTCTCTTACGAACAGGACTGGTTTTAAGAGTTTTATGGCAAGAGCATGATCTGAAAAGATCCTGCAAGAAACATTATCAGAAACTAAGCATAAAGGCTGAATAAATATTTGGGAGCAGTATTTTTTTAAAAATCTCTTTCTCTGCAACTAGAGCTATACCAAAGGATGTTCTGAACTAAATAATTTTGGCTCAGATCACTAGCTCTTGTAACAAGGCTGTAGGATCTAACTGAAAACCCCCATCTTGAAGGTTCAGCTCATTTTAATGAGTTGGAGTACTTAATCTTGCTGCGCAAATAATTATCTTTTGGAATATTTTTATTTCATACAGAATAGTCCTTCTTTGGAAACAAAAATAATCACTGGTTAAATTGGCCTTTTAAAAATCATTGTAAAAAATGCTTTAAAAAGAATATTCATAGTTCTTGTAACCACTTTAATATTATTGGAAGATGCCTGTTTCTCCTTTCAGGCTTTTGTTTATTTTACTTTTTACCCTTTTCTCCCTAGCTGTGACTATGTTGCTGTTAATTTTTATTTTTTTTTCTTTTATACATTTTTATATGGAAGTATACTTGCATACTTTGAAAAAAATACTAAAGTCTTGATGTTGCAGTAAGCGTTAGGCTCGTTATACAAATTGATTGAACACTGAAGTCTCTCCACATTTTAAAGAGATTCACTGTTTAATGTGCATATTTATTTATGTACTAGATCTTTCACAAGTTTTTTATTAGGAGGCTATGTTATGAAATTTTCCAAGTAAATAAAACCAGTCAACAGTCACCCCATTCAGTGGCACACTGAAGCTTATGTTATTACTGTTGGCCAGTACATCTTGTGCAACAACTCTTACAGTATTTTCTGAAAGTAGGTCACAAAGTTCAAATGGTGGTAATCAAATATGGCATGGAAACCCAATGGGGGGGGGCGGGGGGGCAGGGCGGGGGAAGGCAGCTACTATGTTCTCTTGGCAATTAAAGTTATTTTTAAGCATTCAGTTACTTATTGATTAATAAAACCTATTTTAATACCAATTTGTAAGTTGGCTGTATGTGATGGGTTTTTATTATTAACTGAAAATAGAGTATTCCCCTAGATTAGATCATTAGATTTCAAATGCTTAGAAATTCTAAATACTCTGAAAGGAATAGCATGACTATATGAAGAAAGCAACTGGTATTTGGGCTGTGTTATTACACTCTATTCCAAACAAAATAGTTCTGGGTGGTTTGCACTTTTTGTGCATTCCTGTTTCATCTGCTTTGTGTCTCTCTTGCCTGTGACCAGGTAAATATTTTTTTGTTGTTTGTTTGGGTTTGGTTTTTTTTTTTTTTTAAAAAAAAGGATTGGTGTGATGAAACAGTATGATGGGGATGACATTCATCCTCTGACCAAGCGATGCAATTACTGCATAGTTCTGCCTACAGTTGCAGATTCTCCACGTCTGTGGCAAACTGCAAAGAACGAGAGAGAATGTGCTGTGCAATGGGGCTACTCAGTGAGTTTCCAGCAGCATGGGAGGGAGCAGGAGCTGGCATTTATCTCCCAGTAAACTTCTGTTTGGAAAACCTGACCAGTCATACAATTCTGGACTATGATCTGGTACAGATCATGATTCATGTAGGATTTGGATTTCCACACACCAGTTTACATAGAGGATTAAATTTACCTGAACCCATTTTATATATTTGCATTCTTTATAATACTATATTGTTCTCTGAAGAAGGTTGTAGGAAGAGTAATTTAAGTGCTGTAAACAGTTTATGCTGTGTCTGTGTTAAAAATGTGTGCTTACAAGAAAAGCAAGTTAAGGGCTTTGGAAAAATCTGCACTGGAAAAATGCACAAGCATTTTTTTTTTTTTTTTTAAAGATGCTGTATTTGTACTGTTGCAAGCTTCTGTATAGGATATTTTGAAACGGAAGCCAGTGATCTGAATTTAGTGTCACATCTTCTGTACTTCACACCCTTCAATTTTTATGTGCTTACACACTTACACATTTTATAAATTTACAATCTTACATAAAACATACAATAAATTTATTCTGTGTTCTGCAGATGAGCTTCAGTCTACTAATTTTTTATTCGTGATGAATTATGATTCCAAATGGTTTCATTAATTCAGTGTCCTTATTAAGTGTTTTCTTAACTTTCTATGATGGTATTTATGCTCAGATGCATTTCATTTTCTGCTTTTATTATTGACTTGTGAGTACCTTTTTACCATTGGTATTACAAATAAAGAGTAAGGTGTACATACTATTGCTTACGGTTAATTGAAAGATATAAACTTATCAGCTGATGATAAAACTACTTAATTCTTTTGAACATCTAGAATTTTTCACTGAAAAATGATACAAGGGTAACCCCTGATTCTGAGGTCTGTTTAGCATATTAAATTTTTAGTTAAACATTTAAAATGTAAATAGATATATTTTTCTTGATGATAGGCTGAAGGATAGAATACAAACAAAAATAACTACATGTTTTACTAAAATTGGAAATAAATCTATTTCACAGATTTCAATGGGGCAGATGCTACAAGATTTTGGAAAATTTCTGGGCATGTTTCTTCTTGTCTTGTTCTCATTCACAATTGGATTGACACAACTTTACGATAAAGGATTTACTGTAAATGAAGAAAAGGACTGTGCGGGGATTTTCTGTGAACAGCAGAGCAATGACACATTCCATTCGTGAGTTCGATCTCTATGAAATAGCTGTATTGTTCTAGTCCTTAATTCCTAGCAATGAAACAACTGGAATTTTTCATTGAACTTGAATTTACGTTAAGTAAACTAACTTTAAATGTTTGCTTTACCTAACCAGGATTTTTTTTTCTTCTTTTTGTAGGTTTATTGGCACATGTTTTGCTCTTTTCTGGTACATATTCTCCCTGGCACACGTAGCAATCTTTGTCACACGTTTTAGCTATGGTGAAGAATTACAGTCTTTTGTGGGTGCTGTTATTGTTGGTACCTACAATGTGGTGGTTGTGATAGTATTAACTAAACTCCTTGTGGCAATGCTTCACAAAAGTTTTCAGCTGATAGCAGTAAGTGGTTTCTGATTAATTACCAATAATTGCTGTGTGCATCTTTGGACTTCATATAAATTTCTTCCTACAATGTGCAGACTAATCTACAGACCTCCACGGATGAGCTCTGTCTCTGAGCTCACGAGGGGCATCTTTCCTTCAAATACAAACTTTTTAATTACTTTGATCCAAATAAAATGGGTTCTTTGTCTGTTGAACATGTGCAAGGCTTTGGCCTTCTAGGAATTAAAGACTTCCTTGATCCAATGGCTGTTGAAGTCAAGGTGCTATTCTTGATAAGGTGTGGCCCTTGGGCATTTGATAGGGGGTTTATACCCTCATAGCTAGATTTTGTATTTACTCTAGAGTGTGTAGTGAATCGGAGAGATATGTTTAGTATTTAATTATTTTATATTAGTATATTAAAACAAATTTATTAAAATACTATATAATATCTATATTAAAATACTATATAATCAAAGTTAAATAATGGCCAGTTTTTAAGGTATGAGAAAATAAAACTTATGAAATAGACTGCTAATATTTTTGCTTCTGATCTCTGTTAATGTTTCCATGTTTTAGAATCATGAAGATAAAGAATGGAAGTTTGCTCGTGCCAAGCTTTGGCTTAGCTACTTTGATGACAAATGCACGCTACCTCCACCTTTCAATATTATTCCCTCTCCCAAGACCATCTGTTATCTTTTCAACAGTCTCAGTAAATGGATCTGCTCTCATACATCAAGTGGCAAAGTGAAACGTCAGAACAGCCTAAAGGTAAGAACTGATTGGGAAAGCTGTAGGCTCTGAAGCTGGAAAGGTGCTGCTTGTTAAAATGAATCAGCAAATTGCGACATGAAGCTGCCTGTCCCATGGTGAGTGCCACTAAGATAAATAGGAACCATAGAATAATGTGTGTTGCATCCAAATATAAGTAAGTGTTACCTACTTCTACTTAAGTAAGATTCTATTAACTTTCACTTTCGGGAATTTCAATTCCCTTCCCTCCAACCCCTAATTCCCTCAGAAATAGTCTGGAAAAAATGCTTTGATTGAAAACTCATAGAAACCTCAAGGAAGTATGTGCTAATCTCAAAAATGGTGAGGTTACAGTATTTTTTGGGGAAGGTAGTTGGTTTCAAATATATTAGAGAAGTGTCAGAATAAATAACCAAAAAGGATCACTGAAGCCTCTCATTGCTGGGAGGAGGGATATTTTTTTGTTAAATAAATGTTTTTATTGTACCCTGTAATTTTGCACGCTAATTTCACGTCTTCTTTCTGACAAAAATAGTATTAAATAAACTAAATTCAAAGACTTTATGGAATGTGCACTGAGAAACAGTCAGGATTATGGAACTCTTAATTGCTTACAGGAAGATTACCAAGCCAGGTAGATCAAAAATTTTCAGTTTTGCTGGTACAGCAGGTTATAATTTAATTTAAATTTTGCTGGCGATTTACACGCATTGTACATTTCTGCACATCAGGACGTATCTATAAAATAGCTTTGTTATTTTGCTTTTATTTATTCTCTGTATAATTGTATACAGGCTTTAGGGCTCAAAAATCACTTTTCTGTAGTAAGTGTGTAATGTTTGTTTAAAGGAATGGAGAAATCTGAAGCAAAAGAGAGATGAGAATTATCAAAAGGTGATGTGTTGCTTAGTCCACCGTTACTTGACTTCCATGAGACAGAAGATGCAAAGCACGGATCAGGCAACTGTGGAAAACTTAAATGAACTGCGGCAAGACTTGTCAAAATTCCGAAATGAAATGAGAGACCTGCTTGGCTTTCGAACGTCTAAATATGCTATGTTTTATCCAAGAAACTAAGGTCTAACTTTTAAATGAAAAGTGTGTACTTTTAGATACCTGTAGGTGAAAGTGTTGACCTAATTCTGTTGCCAGACCAAATAGGAAAGGTTATTGCACAATATGCCATTTGCAAATGCATTTGCATGAGTTGCAGTTAGATGCGGAAGTGGTGTAAATAAATGCAAAAACAGATATGGTAATTTTCTTAAGCTCTTCATCTTAGTGTGTATATAAAATTTGTACATAAGAATTTTTTTAATGTTCCTCAGATCGTGGCTGTCAGGTGTCAGAGCTTCATAACTAGCACAATGTGTTTATTTCTTCTATTTTTGCTGTTTGTTCCTTTTTTATACTTGTTTTTCAAGTTGTGGGAGAAGATAGGCTTTTTAAAACAAATATCTAGCCTATGTTTATTTTTAATAGAAAAGTCAGATATAGAATAATAGAAAATTTCCGGCACAGTTGGAAATTACGTTTGACTGTAGGTTACAGTGCATGCAAAGACTGTATGGCTCTGAAAGAGGCAGTTCTAGTGCCAAGTTTTGTATGTTAACATTGACTTTATACTCACATTTACAGAATATAAAAAAATCAAATCATCGAGACACTTTCTTTTCATGGGAACATTGAAATTTTGAACTCAAAATAGACCAACCATTTATTGAATGTTTATGGTTACATGCAAGACAATCAGTTGCTGCTCGGAGTTTTTCAGCCGTGCCTCAGAAGTACGTTTTACTGTACATGCTAAGATTGGGAACAGAATTTTAAAACTAACCTGTGAGCTTTTAATATTTAATATCTTGGGGGTTTAAAATCTGGACAATAAATTATTAAAATTATTAAAACCTGTGATTTAACAAAAATGAGGTGGAGCACGTGAGTGCTACTGTTTGCAATGCTGAACAATTCCTGTGAAACACTGTACACTTCTTTCTGTGAGAACATACATTGTATTTGGTCATTGGACAGATGTAGTTTAGAAGGACCTGCTTTAGACAGGTTCTACATCTCCTACTTTTAAACTTGTCTTTCTTTTTTCTTTTTTACCACAGTTGTTGCCAAGCTAAAGATTTTTTTTGTATGTCAGGAGTACTATGTTTTGTGAAAACCACATGCGATTTGACTTTGCTTACAATGGACAGTAAGGGCTTCGTGGATTTTCTGTGCTAGAGGGTCCTATATGGCTTTATATGCTTATATATAATTCAAGGTGACAAACTGTAATTGAGAAATGTGAGATTCCTGTATTTTTAATTACAAAATAATTATATTTATGACAGCTAAAGGGTTGACTGACAATTTTACTGTTATGATGGTGCTCTTCTAAAATGGTCTTATGTCCAGAAGGCGCAGGTAGCCATAGTGGTCTTTGACTACAGTTGATTTTGGGAGGTTAATAGAGTGGAGGCTTACATGAATGTTTACTCTTTTGAAGGAATTCTTATAAAACTCTTTCTTGTAAAGGTAATATATTTTCTGTACTATGAAATTATGTATATCTGAACTAGGGTTTAATACTCTGCTTCCAGATGTCTTACAGTATAGAGGTATTCTGATAAGTCTGTTGGCTTTTCATGTGAATAAGACGCTAACCTCTTGTGTTCAAAGCAAAGAGCATCACTGAATTTTGTATTTGGACTCAGATCTCATGTTTGAATAAAACACCAACATAAGAACTATGTGCTGTGTATGCTATGTATATCCAAGAAAGGAAGCAGAAAAATAAAAGCTCCTTGAAAAATATGGTTGTATTAATATTAGTCATATTTGAAACACATTGTATCAGGTACCATATTGGAAGTAAGTTCTTTGTCATGTTAAGATAATAAGTTTAAGGAAGGTAGCTGGTAGCAATGTGTTATTACCTTCCTTCCTTGTGGAACCATCCTGTGAAGTTAATTTAAGTGGCTTCATGCAGTGCCATGAAGTGACACCTGAGCTAGTTCCAAACAAGGTAGATTGGATTCTAGATGCAGTGTTAGCTGCGTGGCACTTGGCTCAAGGGGATTAGTTCTTCTAGGAAGCTGGATGTGTTTATCTGGATGTAGCAGCATGCTAATGTTGGTACTTCTAATTGCTTCTGGTTTGTTAATCAGTCACTTGGTCATTGTCACCTGGCACTGTGTTCTTCTACAGTGTAGACATGTCCTTAGGAAGAACGGTCTTATTTCAAGGCACTTTGACATGGGTTGGATTGGATCTGGGGGTTGTAGAGTTTTTTATTTGTCCCTGAAATACCTACCTGTAAAGTGACGGATACCAGAGAGCGAAGTTTGTTGTATCACACTCTGCATCTCTGCCTTGGTTGAAAGCTGTTGCAGTCTTCCTGTCCACTTGGCTACTAACTGACACAGGGTGCTTGGTACTATTTACTCAATCTTGTCATATCATTTAGATTTTTCCTAGTTCACGTGTATTAAACATGCTATTGCTTTCTCATTTGACAATTTAATACTGGCTGTTCCAGAAGCAGTCTGCAGACGTTAGGGCTCTGAGATCTCCCTTACGTGCACTCACAGAACAGTGCTGGAAATGCAGAGAGACAAAATTTTAGGTGTCTGTGATACTTCTTTAAACTGGGATGTCGAAAGAAAAGTTTGGAGAAGCTGGAGTTTAGTTGGCTATAGAATTCAGAATATCTTTGCACAAATTTTAGTGCGAGTCATGGAAGGACTGAGTGGGTTTTTTTGAGACTACTGAAAAATGTTGATCTTTTTCCTTTCATGTTAATGTCTGTTTTGTCTTAGAGCTAACTTTGCCTTGATGAATGAAAAATCATGGAGATGGATGGAAATTTTCATGCTACCTCCACTGGCAGCAGAAAGGTCAAAACTATTCATTACTGAAAGTCCGCTTACTTTATGCTCTTGCCAAACTATAGTTTTGATTATTATTGCTGTTGAAATGATTTCAGAAATTGTACTATGGCTAGATAATTTTGATGCGGTTTGTTTGCAGGTTGGATTTTAAACATCTGAAGTTTGCAATCACTACATCTGCTTTTAAAAACTTGTAATAGTTGTTACCTGTGTCTTGCAACTGATTCTTACTTGAGAAAAATGTCATTGCTCCATGTTTCTTTAAGTACTGGCTCCTGTTTCCTGTTGCAGGGCTACTGCTGTCAGTGCTTTGATTTGAGAAAGAAACTGGTCTAAAGGGAGTGTTGAGAAGAGCAGGCAGGAGCTTTGCCTACCTACCATTTGGGAGAGGAGGAGCAGGCTGCCAGACTCTTCTTGCCTCACTGAAAAAAGTTGCATGACAGATGGTCATGTCATCATAAATAAAAATAGATTATTGTAGTTCAAGACAGTTCCGAGCACGATTTCCGCATTGCTTCTCCCCAGGCTGCCGCTGAGAAATGCGGAGAGCACTGTGCATAAAACCCCTTAATCTGCATAGAAATCAATACTGGAAAATTAAAATTTAAAATTTTTCAAATTACAAAATGACATCTGCTTTGCAAACAAATGTTGCTGCTGTTTCCATAGAGAAATGGTTTGGTTCAGTCAGCAAAGCAAAGGCCTGGCAATCTCTACGGTGTGGTTACAGCACTGAGCTGTTCCACGTGAGCTGCCAGCACAGCCTTTCTCTACCTTTGTGCCTCCCTCTGATTCTGTGTCTCCTGCCTTGCTGCCTGCTTGGGCTTCGGGACAGATGCTGCTGGGCTGCTGAGTTGCACTCTGGCAGCACATCTTGGCATTACCTAGGAGAATCAATAACATTCTGCTACTGAACTAAGCAGTAAGGACTGTGTATTTCATCACCATTTCCCGCCCATGGTTACAGCACTCTGCTATGGTATTTATATGTGAGGAAAACAAGTACTTAAATGGATCTTTGATCTTGTTCCATCCACGTCATTTTTATTAGTGTTCAAGTTTTACCCAGTTTGAAAAGCGTGTATTTTATATCTGCTTTTGACCAAAATGTTCTTCAAGTTCCCAGTATTAATCTTTAATCTGTTTCTGTTCATCTTTGATTATAACTTTTCAGTTTCAGAGTAACAAATAACTGTATACAACAGACAGACCTGAAAAAGATCTCTTAATGTTATAATATTGCCTGACTGCTTCCAGTCTTCTTTTCCTTCCCTTATTCTCAAAATAGATACGTGTTCAACCTTTTGCATATAGGAATGAAATAAATTAGACAGATACGCTACTATTTACACTACTGGTACCAGACTGAGCATTGCTGTGTTGTCTGTCCTTTCACAGTAGAGACAAAAATATACACTATTTGCATGTGTACTTTGCCGTCACTAAATTAATTCTTACCTTCCTCCTCCCTAATTACCTTATGGAACTTAATAGTGACATTTTCTAACTAGAATGTATTCATCAGCAGAGAAAACCATGGTGCTGTTTTACAGTTGTCTGATTCTTTGAAGAGTAAATCCAGTTCCTACTCAAATCAATGATTCACTGACTTCAATGGAAGAAAAATCAGGCCCTTAATCAGCAAGGAAGTGTAGCATCAGTCATGCTATGCAAGACCCAAAGCATCAAAAGCACGTAAATGATCAAAAAAGAGTTCTATCTTTAGCCTGCCCCACTTTATGAATGAATAACTAGTTGGTGTATGATTTAATCTTAAAATACTTTTATTAAGCACAGATAATAATGCAGAAATCCATGTAATAAAACAACTTCAGAGAAAAAGCTAAGTTAAAATGAGTTACTATAAATATTGCACTTAGAATTCTTATTTTACATACACAACTCCTTAAAAAATTGGACAATTATAAATTAACAGCTTCCAAATAATTGGAATTTGGTATGTTTGAGATCAGATGGCTGTGCTGCAAATCTTCGGCTTTAAGACTTAGGAGGATCTGTTCTCGTCTTGGTAGGTCCGTGTACTGGATACCACTTTGTGCCAGGGTGTGCTTAGGTGGGTGGGAGGGAAGAACCGTTGAGCATGTTGACAGTCAGTTGTATTTTCATGATTTATACTAAGTGAAAATTATTTTTCAAGAGAGATGATAGAATGCAGCTGCAGAGTTTAGTTTTAACATGTTTTGTTTTTCAAGGCATTTAGGATCTTTGAGTTCTTAGTCTTAAAACTCATGACAAAGCTGTTGGGAAAGACTTTGCCTCTACCGTCTTCTTCTACCTGGCCCATGATGATGTAGTTTAAACCTACAAAGGAGAGCGTGCGATTACAAGACAGAAATTGGGGATGTAATTTGGTAAGTATATACTTGTTCTTTATCTGGGGTCTCTAGTCATTTGCAGTCTGTTACCAATGCCTTCTAACACTTTTTTTCCTTCCTATCTAACGCCTATACTTCCTTACCCACCTTTGCCATGCTTGTTATGCGATGAAGTAATGTAAAAATCAAGTAGATATATAGCTAAGCGTCTACTACATAATTAAATATATAGGAGATATTCATTAAATGTAGACCATCAAATGAGTCTGAAAGACATCAGAAATGTAGTATAAACACTGGATAACTTAGCTAGTAACACCCAAAGTGGAATGTGTCTCGTTCATTTTGAATATTTTCTCATTTGCTCAGCTTGTAGGATAATGCACTTGAGTCTTTTCATTCCCTTTTCCTCCCCCAAAGACATAAACGTTTTCTAGATATATAGAGAGGCAGTCAGGCAAGCAAGGTAGGCTTAATGTGCGATAAGCCCTGGCTTTGGAGAAATCGGATGGATTTGGATGTTTTTATGGCTTAGAAGGGTTAGGGGTTTGCAAGGCCTTAGGCTGGAAGGAGTTGTGTTATAGGGGCATAAGCAGAAAAGTTTAGATATTAAGTAATGGCTATTCAATAATTCATGTCGACTTAGGAAGAGAAACAGAAGTGTGTGGTTTGGAGCCAGCAGGATTTTCTGCCTAAAAGGAAACAATTTGTTCCACCAAGGATATTATTATGTTTCCCAGACAGGTGTCTAGTTTCCAGAGAACTAAAGGTAAAAGCAAAAGCTCGTTTCTAAGAAGGATTTTTCACTTTGGTACTGCCCACTTTGAATTAATATGCTTAAATACCAGTAGTATCCTGAATGTTATCAGGGTTTTTTTGATGCTTATTAAATTATTTTGACTGTTTCCTGCCATGGTTCCATTTATGTTCTCCTGTTCCACCTGCTTATTCATGAGGCAGAGCTGAAAACTATTTTATTTTTTATGTAGTTACTTCAATGAAACATAGTCTCAGTATTTCTTATACCACCATATAGGTAACCTTGTTAGATTTAACTGGAAATTATCATTTTTGATGTACTCTGTATAATACTGTTTAAGATAGCTATAGAAGTACTGGCTGTTTGCAGATATAGATTGGGCTTAACACTACTAGTGTTTCTACAGTAAAGATGTAAATACATACAGGAGAGAAGCAACAGGTAAACATGCTGATTTTTGTCATTTGCTGTGACCTATTGCTCTTCTAGGTTTAGCATGCTTTTGTTTTTCCCTTCTAAATAACTGTGTATGAAAACTACCTCCAAAATACATACACCCAAAAGCAAAATCTAACTGAGCTTCAACTGAGAGAACCAAATCAGATTTTACTTTATATCATGTGGGTTTAAAAAAAAAAAAAAAAAAAAAAAAGAAAAGCTTTTCAAACTCCTTTGCTCTAAGTGAGTCTAATCCTTTATAAGTAAAGCTGAAAAATGCAATACAAACCTGGATAACTAGTTATTTTTATGTTAAATTGTTTATAATATTAGTTGTTGATTATAGAAATTGCTGTAATTTTACTGATTTTTGTGGTCATATTTCAAATAGCAGTTTTCAAAACTGTTGTCTTTTTTAAACACAAAACGGTTATTTTTGGGTACTTACCTCTTCTGATGAGAGGACACTGCTTACATACAACAATAATCTTGGCACTCATACTCTTGCCGGCTTGTTGAATTGCTAAATTTCCCTCCTTATATACATTAATGATTGATATTGTTGCATGCAGACTGCCAGCCCGCGTTATTGCTGTGATTACAGTTCCAGTTATTACTAGAAAAAAAGACATTTGACACATTTTTATTATTTTTTTAGACATAAATTTTGAGGCATCATGAAAACTGACTAAGTATAATAGTCCATAATAAGGAAACAAACAATACTGGAAACAGTTCCTAAAAATGTGGGTATCACCTGTAATAGATAACTCACTACTGACAAATTTTGGTGGCACCAAATATAAAACTGTTCCTAGAATGTATCAGTCTCTTGCAAGCCCAGTTCTAGGTTTTGATAATTGCAATTAAACAGTACGATTTTGTACTACTTTTAATGACTAATTTTAAAACAGTGGAGAAGTTGAAGTGAAAACATTCTAGCTAAAAGCTGAATTCCCAGAGCTGTGACACTCTCAAATGAGTAGCAGGGAATAGTTAATGCCCTGGGAGCTAGATTTTGATCTCTCTGAGGCCTGATCTTATACAAATTTGCTGATTTCAGCTAAATTTAGACTACAGATTAGACCACTGTATCTCCCACAGACCTCTCAGTATGAAAATAAAGATACCATTTTTTTTCCCTAGGATTACTAGATTAATTTGTAGGCCATCTTAATTTATCAAAAGGGAAATGGTAAATGGTATTAGCAATTTTTTTTATTCTTGATTCACCTTTTGTAAATAGGTTATCCTATCCTAGGATCAATTAGATCTTCAGTTATCCAGTATGACCAGATGGATTTATTTTACAAATCTGCATAGTCCATATTTTAGGTTAGGCACTTGTAAATTTGCACATTGTCTTCCTTTAATCACGAGCTTTTCATTAAATGGGAATGTTCAAGTTCAAGCAAAAGAGAACTGCGGATGTTAAAATGCTGGGTGTTGCAGTTATATTTCTAGAAACAATAAAAATGAAATGCATGGTGAAAGAGAAATACCTTTTCTTTTCTAAATTCATGAAGTCAGCAAATAAGCTTGGAATAAATCATATTCTACAAACAACACACTTTCTGTTCTTACCTTAGGATACACTTGCATTCACAGTAGCATATAAAATATTCTTACTCTTAACTCCTGCCATGGAAACGACTGAAAAATTTCAAGTACTTGACAGAAGGTGAGAGTGAATGTGATTTATTATCCTGATGCTAGAGGAAAAAGAACAAGTTCTATGTAGTCTCATTTACCATCAGCCACAAGAGCTGAGGTGTGGTTGGTAAGAGGAGACCATTTACTTTTTTTTTTTTTTTTTTTTTTTCTGCCTGCTTCTTCTGGTGCTGGGCCAGCCTATACTGGTTGCAACTTAAAACAGGCTGGTGATCAAGAGTGGTATGGGGTCGTGCTGCGGCGACTCCATTCTGCTTTAGGGCACAGCCGCAGCCCTCAACTGTTTCTCTAGTGAAATGATGCAAAGCTGCCCCCACTTTCCTGAAACAGATTTCTTCTAATCTCATGGGATTAGCTATAAAATTAGAGAGGGTTAGATTAAAACAAACAAATAAAAGGGGGGGTGGGGGTGGTGGGAACATTGTCCCATCAAATTTTTAGGCATGTTATAGGGGCATAAAAAAGCTTCTAGTATTAATATGGGAAGATATTCTGAGACATAACTGAATAAATCAGCAGTGACGATGCCATCCAAATATACAGCAAACACCGTTTTTCCTGAGTGGTTTGTGTCTGTGTACAGAAAGCAGGGCTTGTCAGCTTCCATGCCTTCTTATTTCTTTTAAAAGTATTTTGGAAGTCTATAAAATGAATTGTGGAATACTCAGCAGGTACAGCACAAAATGTGAATTGGCTGGTTACAGACAAAATGAGATGACAATACAGTAATTGACTCAGTACTTCCCTGTAACAGGTTGTCTTGCTTTTCAGCTTGAGAAGGTATGTTTGTTTCAGACCTATGATGTGCAGTGCCTATTTTGGAATATCTCCAAGAAAGTATTGAGTAAAACACAGATAGTAATGTCAGATACACACATAAAATGGTATAAAAACATGGCCTATATATTAATAACTCAGAACTACATCTGGTAAAATTCTTATGAGTCTAAAAAGACAGTGTCAAGTGAATAGTTAAAAAGAAACAAACTTTGCTTCCTTACCAAAGTTGCTTGAACAATAATTGCTTTCGAGAGTCCCACTCCTCTTACACTTCTGCTGACACAGGGCAACTGTGGGTTTCACAACTTTTTGAAGAGGAAAAAGTAAATTGAAATAAAAATGAAGTACCTGATACAAATGCAAAGCAGTATGTTTAAGGAAAAAAGAAGAAATATGAATAATCCTGATGTGTACATTAGCTAGATCTGGTATTGCAAGGGATGAACACCACAATAACAATATTCCTTTTCTCTGCCATCACGTCCAATCATCGTCTTTTCACGTCTCAGCTATGTTAGAATGGGATGTTACAGAAAATTTACATTTTATTGCAGTATGATCTTACATATTTGACTTAGTGTTGTTGCCTGTTGTCATACAGCCCTAGTAGTACACTTAAAGTATCCGAACATTATATTACAGTAACACTACAGAGGGAGGGGGTGGCCTTTTATCTGAAATTACTGTACTGTGATGTAAGAGATCAGAGTTCAAATTCCTGACTTTTTTTTCTAAATTTTTCACATAGCTTCATGTCATGTAGTACTATGTAATTTTTACTGTTGGCATTTTGAAACACAACATAGTGTTTGAAGTATCTATTTAATATTAGGGTTGGACATTTCCTTTCTGAAATGGAATGCCTTTTTTATAAACAAGTGAATATACACTTGGGGGTTTTCTTCCTCCTTGGGTGGGTGTTAACAGTCTCTGTACTTTACTCAGCTAAGCCTTTCTACGTAATGTCTTGGGATGCAGTATTTTTAAGGCTTTTATGTCCTTTTCATATTTGTTTGGAATTGGTCAATGACATCATATTTATTGGAAATGTGGAGCTGAGACCGACAGATTAAAAAAACCCAAACCCCTACACAGACCTGATCTCCAGGAAAAACTGAATTAGTTATGAAGAACGTCTTTATGGTTTTTTTACTTTCTTTAGAATGGAGCATTTTGCAGAAGTTTTGCATTTTTGCAGCCTATACTTTCTGAAACAGAACATGACGACTAATTTTCCAATCAGTAATTTACACTTGTACTTCTCTTTTAATTAAATGAATTGATTCTTTTTCTAAATTTGCAAGTTTCTGAGGTTCATCTGAATGGCATTAAAATGACTTTGTCTTCAGTGTTATGCCCATGACTGTCAGAAGATCTGCATGCTCATTATTTTGCCTTTCAGATTCAAAGTTTAAATGTGGTACCCCATATTTTTTACTGTTTTGAGGTTGGTTGTTCTTTTTTTTTTTAAATCTTCACATGATTGGTGTTCAATGAGACTCTTCAGAAAGTTAAATGCCTTCCACAAGAAAAAGTGTTCCAAAGAGCAGGTTATTACGTCTATGGAGGCGTATCAAGTCATATTCTACATTACGTAGCTTCAGTCCTACAGTCAGATCTACGTGGTCATGGGAGTGAAACTCCCGCTGCCATCGCTTCCACTGCCTTGATGTGTCTGCCCAGTTCTTTCCTACCAGTGTGTATTTCTAAAAGTATTTTTAATTTTATGCTGAGTTGCTTTTTATAAATTGACTTCTTTGTAGAATACAACGTAGAAATAATATGCTATATTCAGCTCCCAGAACTTTAAGTGATAATTTTTCAAACTGTTATTTTAAATTACAGTTAGCGCTTGGCGGGGTGCCATGCCACTTAATTAGTTTTTGTGTCTCTCAGTGTCAGTTGCTAGGTCAGGCAAGTCCTATCTCAGCACTACCTGCAGCACACCAAAACCTAAGAATTTAATGTTCCTTGAGTCTTTCAATTCAGTGTCCATAGTAGATAGATAAGAAATGTAGCGGGCAGATGAGTCACAGGTGCATACCAGTATGGTAGCTGCGAAAAATTTATTGAGGTCCTCTGATTTTTCTAAATTTAAAACTGGGATTATGCATTACAAAATATTCGTTTGGTCCTCTCAGGGTTTGTTTTTTTTTTTTTCTTTGTGTGCTAACACTTCAAGATTTCCTTTTGAGTTTAGTAAATTTTGGTTGGTGACTAACTTTGCTATGATTTGTCAGTAGAAGCTGCCTGGTTGTATAGACAAGTAAGGTACTTTACCAAAACATGAATTGGGGAAGATCTGAATTAAAAGTTTAGTTGACTACCATTTTACATGTAGCCATATTGACAAATGCATGACTTGATCCAATGAAATAAGAAAATCAATTCCTTAACCATATGCACTGGATTAATCTTATTAATGTATTATATAACATTTATTTATTTCTTCAAATACTAATATTTTTATGTAAGATGGAGGCTGAGGTCTTGAAAGTGCCTACCAAAGTTAAATATTTTATTAATGCCTGGAGTTCTGTGCAAGTTTGAACAGATCTGACTTGCAAGATAATAAGCTAGGTCTGTTTCAACTGGACACTTCTGAATGCAAATGATTGATCAGAAATTTGACTAAACTGTAGAGGTTTGGTGTGCTTTGGTTTGTTTTTAAGATCAGAGATCTCTACACCATGCATAATTGATCAGACGTTGAAAGGACTTCTTATTTCTGTCGGCCTGACAAGTCCTTTTGAACACCTTCCCTCTGTTGTCCTCTCTTGGATGACTTTGCATTGGTTTTATTTTCTAACACTGATGTTGTCATAAAAATTGATTCAGAATTAATTAAAGTACACCTCTTTTGCATGTGCACACACAAACAGCTCACAGAGCAAAACTCAATGGCAACACCCTGAACACAGATCCAGCGTCAGGTATCAGACAGCCTGGATTAGTTGAGACCAAGTGTTTGAACAAACAACTTTGTTAAGAAGTGCTTTATAGTGAAGAAGAGATGAATTATTTATTATTAGAGTAGCAGTCACATCAGAATGATTTACAGTTCATTATGATTTCATTTTTATAATGTTTATTTTCATCTATTTTAAATACCTTTCATTATCAGTATTTAAGCACCACAGCTTCTTGGTTTCCTGTTGACAGGCTGTGGCTGTCCTGACTTTTGAAGCGTTTTAAGTATAAATCAGGTTATGTGTTGCAAAAACATCATAAATAATTTGGTTTTCTGCTGTAACTGTATCTTAAATCTTTCTCACTCAGGTTATAGAAATTGTAAGAATTTATCCCTTCAATATCTCAGTAATGAGGTAGTTTTGGCAATACCTTCAGAGAAATCCTCCTCTGATCTTTCGTATATGCTGTCTAGTCTTAAATATAAAAGGAAACTTATTTTTAGTGTGACACATTTCTTTAAGTTCCAGTCCCTGAGTTTTTTAAGGTAAAAATAATTCTAGGAGAGTGTCATGTTGACAGGATGTCAACAGAATCTGAAGAGGGCTCAGGTGGCTTCCATAGCAATTTTGCTTGATCTTAGTAACTATATGAAGAAAAATACGCTGAGATTTTTACATATTAACTTGTACAGAAGAAAGAGTTTCTTTAAATAAAACTATTTCCTGAAATAATTAGAACTTCTTATACAAAAGAGTTTTGGTCATCTATTCTTCTATGGAATTTGCTAATTAACTGTCAAAAATTGAGAAGAGACAGGAAAATTCTCTCCACTGGAGCGAGTAACTGTTACACTGAACTCTTGCCTGGACACATTTTCTTTTAATAATGTTAAGTAGATTCTCCCTTGAGTATATCAAGACACTCCCTTGAGTATATTCATTTTAATTCATTCCATCAACATCTGAAATACTAATAAACTATAAACCTGTAATTTTAATATACTTTCTACTACACTTTTCCGTAACCCTCTCCTTGTCCTGGTATAATTTATTTTTCTAAGACATAAAATTAAAGGTAGTAAAACTTACTTGAGGTAGCAGGGACTGTTGTAGTAGTAGGCAGAACTGTAGTTGTGGGTAACTTTTTTGGTCTAAATTTATAATGGCCAATAAAACCATCAGCTGTTAAGCTTAAATCAGACAGAAACTGAATGAGCAACTCATTTCTCTCAGACAGAATAGGCCTGAAATAGGAAATAAAAATTTAAATATTTTCATTGTTTTGAATGTCAAAGACAAAAAGCATTAATAGCATTCTTACAAAAAAAAAAAAAGAGAATGCGCTTCACTTCAATTATTGGTCTGAATGCAGTATCTGCCCCCACGCTAATACTGAAATGCATGTTTCTTTGCTGGCATGTTGGGCACTGGTGTTATGAAACTCATTCTGATGAACCGTCTAAACCTCTGATTCCTGAAGGTGATGTCAATATGAGTATCTTTAAATTCTTCTGTGTGACTTCATTGCAGGCTTCACTTCGACAGAATGGAAGGGGCTAGATTAACACAGTGGGAAAATATATTAAACAAATCCTCGGTATGTAGCAGAAGTAAGTAAATGTGGGGTTTTTTAATTTGCTTTTGTTTAATGAAAAAACTTATTACACATTTGGAATGCCTTAAAAAATTAATTCAGTGTTAGATTCTGTAATTCTTTGGAAGAAAAACTCAAAAATAAAATCTTTTGGGTTATTATTTCTGTGGGCTCAGTTTTTGTCAATGATTGGATATTCAATTACCAAGGCCTTGAAGAACTAAAGGAGTTATTTTCTTAGGATCTGAAATGTCATGAACAAGCACTGTTCAGTGTATTAGTTTTCAGTTCTTAAACTGCGTAGTCCCTACTGTGACACTGACTGCCTCTGGATGTGGACGTAGTACGTGAGACTTCATTCAAGACTACTGCTGGAGAAAATAGTACAGAACGCGAGTCTAGCCAAAGCAGCTCTTCTCTCATTCTTTTGAGCTTTCCACAGACCTTGTCTCAATATTCATTAATAATTATTAACAAAAATTTTTCAAGCAAACCCACAGTTTCTGAAAAGAGGAAGAAAAATAAATATAGGGGCAAAGGAATCTTGGTGAGGAGAGAGAGGAAAACAGAAAGTGGTTTTAAGTTGTAGTTTTACTAAAATGACTGTGTTGTTTCTTCCCAGGCAGTCTGACAGAGTTCATGAGCAGGAGTTCTTCAATCAGGCCTTTGAAGTAAGAACTTGTGATCATCTCCCACTTTTTTGGCAGGTGTTTCAGAAATCAGTTTACTCTGATGGCCGAGTCTGACATGACCAAAAGTAAGTGCCTGGTTGTCTAGAATTCCATAGATACACAGATGCCGTGGTAGCTGCACAGATTATGCTGTAGGAGGGCACTTGATCATCAGCTGCCTGAGAGCTTTGTTCTGCTTCCTGAACACCAGGGCTGCAACAGCAGCTCTGAAAAATCTGACCTGCTCTGTGTATCCCGTCTTTTTAAAAAATGCTTTTTTTCTGAGAGGCAAGGGGTTTTTTTTTGAGTAATTGCTTCTCCTAATAAATTGTGATTATTATGTATATCATTCATTTACATATGTAGTAACTGTATTTAGGAATCAGGTATGTGATTACGCTGTTTGTTTGCTGGTCTGCAGTTGGATCTGAATTCATCTCTGCAACCACCAAATGACCAAATGAGTTCAAGGCATGCACTTTACTCGTACTTCTGACATATACTGTTTCTGTTACAGAATGCCATGTTACATTATCTGTATCTGCTGGTTAATGAGTTCCACCTTGCATAGTGTCAGACACACAACTGATACTCTTTATAGAAGGCTTGCTTCACAATTTAGTTTACACACCATGATTTCTGGTTCTTTTACAACATTGGTCTTGGCCTTACTGTTTTTCTGAACCCAGCTGATAAATTTTTTATGAGAATTCTGCAAAGCTAGTGGAAAATCCCCAAGAGCCATATTTTCCCCCTTTCACTGGATATATAAGCTACCTATACACAGCTCTGCAAGGGAAAGTGACCGTGTTCAAGCTCTATATTGGACCTCTGGTTAGGAAGCAATGCTGTCCTAAAATTGTCTTTCAGGACACTTCTAACATTCTCTAACAGGAAATCTCATCTCTAAGCTATGTGGCCTGGGTCCGAGCCCAGTCTTCTGCCCTTATTTGCCTGTTGCACAAAGTCCATACTAAAATGTCTGCATTTTGAAGACCACTAGCATTTGGCAGACCAATTTACAGCTTTGACATGCTGTGGGGATAGATGCCGAGCCACAGTTGAGAGGCGGTTTAGGAAGCTACTCCTGGTTGCCTCTCTGGGACTCACTGGCACCTCTTCCTTTAGCACTGCCCTGTCAGCCAAGACCAGATCCTGACAGTGCAAAACGTACTGGCACAGCTGGGCTAGGTTTTAGCTGGAAAGAGAGAGGCAACTAAGTCCCAGGGACTGGAGGCCCCCAGCCTCATCTGTAAGGGGTGTTATTCACCGCTGCCTTCTGAGAACCAAGGGAAGGACAAGATCTCGTGGAGTTCAGTTCTTACCTCAGTTGGAAAAGGTCTGAAATGTGACAACTTACAATACAGAGTGAGTCAAACTAGACTCTCATCATTAAGCTTCTGGCTTAAGCTCTGTTCAACTAGGAAGCAAGTCCATTTGCTCCAGCCCTTTGGATCCAACTTGCACACAACAAAACACTCATGGTAGGAACTGAAGGTATTTGTACGGAACATCACTAGTTAAGTGTTTCTAATATGAGATTCTGTTACTTTTGGGGTTTTTTACAGTAGCTTGAAGGTAAATACCTTACTGTTCTACAGTAACAGTTGAGTTGTAAGGGATAGATCTGCAAAGTCACAAGGAGCTTCTAATGCTATGCTCACCAGTGCAATACCTGTCTACCTGGTGATGAAGTATTAAGTAATGTAACTAACTTCTATCATCTGCTGGTTGCTTTTTTTATTCTATCTAAAGAGGGAGGAGTGCTTGCAATATAATTCTTTTTGGGAGGGTGTTTTTACTTCAGATGATGGTTAATTTTTTTATCTAATATATAGAGATCCTCACAAAATTCAGGTCAAAGAAACATATCACCCATTTGGAGACCTATTCAGTCCATCTGCAGTCCCTCCAAGTGCCACAGCACTGCAAGGAAACAATTCATCTTAGTTTCCGGGTAAAACTCTAAGCTATAAAGTATGAAGCCACTTTGCTATGAATACCTATGTGAGCCAAAAATGGAGGAATTCTGACTGTCATTTGGCAAAGAGGTGGAAGTGAAGGTCCGAGATTTCTAACCCACCTCCTTGTCTTGAGGACTCAATACTAATACTAACTCTGCCTTGCAGAATCTCCCTCCACCTCACAGTCTTTGGGTTGGAGGCGATATGGAAAGATAGTTTACTTTCATTAGTCCAGTTTTTCATGAAAACAAGGAAGTGATTATGTATGTAACTACAGCTAGAATTTAGCCCCTTGTATCGTTTTAGTGGCCTGAATTACCTAGCACTTAAAGAAGAATCTTACCTGTAAGACACTATGTTGTCAGTATCTTTTTTTATTCAGCAGCTTTTAAAACTTTACTACAAGAACAGTGCCTGCAAATAAATTAATGTAAGCCTGAAAAGAAATGTCTTTACATAGACAGCTTCAAATTGGGGAAAAAAAAACCATCAAAAAAGAAAAAAAAAGTTTAACTCCAGACCAAAAGCTTAAGGTGGCTGAAGGAAACTGAAGGTAATATATTGCAGGTGCAACCCCACCCTTAAATAAATTCTTGCCAAATTTCTAATGAATTTCTGTAGGCCTAAGCTCACTCTAACACTGTCATGCTACTGCCTAGCTGCTGCATGGATAAGAAAAATCTTTTAAAAGACTCTTTATTTTTAAAGAGTCCTACAGAATGTCTGCCTCCCGTCTCGTCTCCTGAGGGTATACTACATAACACTAAAAAAACCCCACCAAATGAAAAACACAAAAAAAACCCCCCACAGTAAATCTCAGCCTAGCAAGCTGTGCTTAGAAAGACTGAGGCATCCACCTCCTCCCTCTGCACCACAATTAATTGCTCTTGGGAATCAAAACTAGCTGTAGCTGCCACTTCTGAGATGTAAGTCTCATCACACACCTCCGTGAATTTATTTTTTTTTAATAGCTTGTATTTCTTGAAACAAAATGCATCCTCTTCATCTTCTAAAGCTACTCAGCTTTAAGAAGCTTGATGGAAGAGGAACAATGGGAAAGAAGAGCTAAAAATTGCTAGCCTCACCCAAAAAACTTTATACTTTTGGGAGAATAATTATAATTTACTCTTGCTAGACCTGATGATATAGTTACAGTGACATTGGCTGGGCTGGGGGTGGTTTTGGGGGGTGTGGGAGGCTTGGTATGGGTTGTTTTTTGGGGGATAGGGGAGTTGTGGTTGGGGGGGCTTGTTGAGGAGGTTTAGGGGCAGCAATTTGATAGCAAAGCTGGTGAAAACCTGCTGTGCTGCCCAGCGCATGCAGGAAAGCAGTCTGTGCCGTGCGAGAACATGCTTTGGCACAGACAGAAGCGATGGTAAGCAGCGATGCAAGGAGCCAGCGGAAGGGAAGTGGCTGAGAGGAAAATGAGTCAGATAAAGTGAGTAACGAGCCAAGGGGCTAGAGAGTTCAGCTGGATCCTTGTACTTCAGTATGTATAACCAAAACATACATATTAAGTGACGTTAGTGTTCGGCTACCATTAATATTGGTGTTACAGCAATATCAATAGCATTAGTATTGGTGTTATTAGCCAGTGCTCTGAAGAGGCTTGAAGGGACAGGACAGAACACAGGTTGGAGCCAGGGCTAGTCACAGGGGGAGGGAGAAAAGGGAAAACCTAGGGAGAGACAAGATACTAAGCAACTCCTGGAAGTTCAACTGGAGGTAGAAAATGTCATTATTTAATTTATAAAAGAATAAAAACCTTTCAGAAGGCTGGTACAGAGCTGTTAGCAAAATGACACATAGTGGTAGTGAAGTTCATAATTCAAGAAAGTTACTTACGCTGGTGGACTGTCTCCGCAGTACTTCCCAATTCTTTTAGCATCGTTGATTTCCCCACCGTTAAACACTGCGACGTAGTCGTATCTGCAGTAATTGTCTCTCTCCACATCAAACTTCTCAAACTTTAACTCTATTAGCTGCAGGTAAAGTGTAAATAACTCATTAAGGTTTTGATATGTAGAATTTATTAGTGCTTTTTATAGTAAGTGACATCTTCAGTGAAGTACTAATTGATTTTTCTTTCCATAAAGGAAAAGTCCATAATGCGCTTAATTGTGGAGTGAAGTATTTTAATCCATGTGATTTCTCTCCAACAAATAGTTCAACGTACGACTCTAATATTCTATAAAACATTTTGTTCTCAAATACATGCAAGTAGTTTCTGATAGTTATTTTTACCAGTGAATGAAAACAGGATACTAGGTGTTAAGTGTTACACTGCCTTTAAAATAACTGTAACAAATAAATAAACCCCAACCACAGAAAAGGGGCTTTTAGTGTCATTGTATCATTCAAGTTATACTAAAGAAAAAGCAAGGGTAAAAAAAGTTGGTAAGAGCCATTTCACTGACTTCATTAACAGCAGGGTTTGAATCACTGTGGTTGCCAATGCTGTTTACTTGATCCGTGAATAAAAAGGTCAGAAACAAAAATATTGATAGAATGAAAATTTGTAAATAGCAAGACTAAAACCAAGAGAAAGTCAGTAGTTAAAGGAATTGTGTTTCCGTGCACCATTTCCATAAATGTTGGGGCTTTACAAGTCGCAAGTGAGAACTAGTGTTCATGTGGTACTTCCAGTACCGTCGCTGTTATCTCAACATGACTTGTATTTATGGACTTTTCTGCTTAAGAAAGAAAAACAGGACAAGAAAACAGAAACGTAATTTACAAGACTGAAACAAAGTCCTGCCCTATGATTCTGTCGGTTTGTGTAGCAAGGAAGGAAAACACAACACAACTGCACGGTTGAAACAGAGGTAATATATGCATTTAGGTTGCTTCTTTATATGAAGCACAACAGTATTTAAATCACCTTCCCATAAATAGCACAAATGAGGCTTGAATGACAACGCTGAACTGTGTTGATTGTAGATATGCAGGATTTCTCTTGAAAGGTCTGTCTCAAACAAAGATGACGTTAAATCTTTTAAGACTGTACAAAGAAAAAGGAGTCATTTGTACGTCGCATACACTTTATTTGATTTACTGCCATAGTAAAAATGATCTTTTTCTACGTTCATAGTAATGGCAGCCTGTCTTAGTTTTGCCTGGGTATGCTTTTGCACTATTCAGGTGTGTAAGGTATCATTTAGTTTCCCATAAAGTATGAGTAACCCAGGGGGATTTAGTTTCAGAGATGAGTAACGGGCTTTTTTCAAAAACCTTGTTGTCATGATGAAAAAATGCACTTTTAAGTGGAAGTACCCATCTGAATAATACGCTTGTGATCAAAAAAGACGGTATAGAAAGAAGTAATGCAACTGGGAGCAGAAATACTAAATTCTTCCATGTGCAGGCAAAGCAGCAGGCCATAATATCTACTTTACTATTGTTCATAAGTGCACTTTGCACAAATAACAAGTATTTAATGATAGAATAGAAGCTCGTCAGCATCCTGAGAAGCTCCTCCATCTTCTGTAATAAATTAAGTAATTACTGGTTTGTATTAGAAGCAAAAGAGTGCCTTGTTTTATTGCTCACAAACCTGCGAAAGGGAAGTACAGACAATGGCACCTGAACTTTGGCAAATGGAAGTGTGAGCAGCTTTTCATGTGCGCTTGGAGAGAGATGCTTATTCACTACTTCCTCAAAAATGTTTTTTGTCACTGTCAAAATTCTGCCTCATTTGCATGCAAACAAGCACTATTGCAGTACACGAAAAATATATATTCAGAAACTTCTAGATTTATGGATCAGGATCTTCAAAAGGCAAGGGATATAATGCCATTATTTTTACGCTTATATAGCCCTTCTTAAATCTTGTCTACAAGCTTAGGAAAAGTTTTTAGTCTTATCTAGAGATATTTGTAAAAAAACTAAGTAATGTGCAGTTTACAGATAAGGTTTTAAAAATCACTGCCTATCTATAGGATTGTTAAATGACCTGTATCTAGCAAGCAAGGAATGTGGATTAAAGAGGAGTACAGGAAAGACTAAGCTGTCATACTGTTTCAGTTCAAGGGAGAAAATATCTTGGTAAATGGAAAGTATGAAAGATCTGAAGAATATATTTATCTGGGGCAGCTTTTTTACTTGGAGGATTATGGTCACGAGCACAAGATTAAGAGGAAAGTCGTCTTTACATGTAGAGGAATTTAAAAAGCTGGACATGGGTAAGAAAAGCAACCTGCCAAACATGCTTGTCGAGCAAAACATTCAGTCATTGTAAACCTCCTGCCAAGGTACAGAGCAAATGGCTCAGCAACAACCAGAAAATGTGAAGCTAGGATTGAGATTAGCCCTGCAGTATAGGGAACACACTTGTGTTTGCCATGTGTGGCAAAGGGTGGCAAGTGAGCTCTCTTGGTCTGCCGTCACATCTCTTCAGGTCTTAATGAAGTGCTAACATATGCTCTGATGGCATCTGGCTAATTAAGCAAGCATGTTACGGGATGGAGCCTTCAAAATGTGAAATAAAACAAACTTTATGAAATGTACATTGAAAATCCCTGTATGGGACACATCTGAATACACTCCCTGTCTGTAAGCAGAATAAAATAATTTCTGCTTTTAATAAATTCAACCATCTCTGCCAGAGTACCTCAATAACAAACTGCAGCAACACTGAAAATGCTACGTGTTGTTAGACTTAAGCCTAGCATTAGTCATCACCATGTTTCGTCCTGAGATGATCACCTTAAAACTTCATTTGCATGACGTTTTGTTAATTAACAAAATCATCTTCAAAAAAATCTGTTCTAAAAGCCTCACCAGTCACAGATGCTTTAAAACGTTTAATTTAGGGGAATGTATCGATGCACAGAAGAGGACACACCACGCTGAGAGAGCACAGGAGCTACTGGAGTGAGCCAGGTAGTACGTGAGAGGACGGCAGGTATTGCTGGGGCGCAGGGGTGCCTGCACTCCTTGCTTTACACTGCTTTACCCGACTTTACATTTCAGCCAGGCAGCACTTTTGTTGTTTCAGCGCAAGGCCGGCAGCGTGCCGTGCGAGAGGCCGTTGCTGAGGTATTAGTCCCTGAAGCCGTGGAAGCTGGGCCGCGCCGGCGGGGCGATGGCAGTGCCTTACCTGGTTCTTCGGGGCGACGATGTGCCAGGAACAGGTGACTCCCGCTGGGTAGTCTCGCTCTGGCCAGTTGGGCGTTTGGAAGGACCCCGACGGCTTCTCCAGTCGTCCCCCACAGTACTGGTCCCCTGCAAGTACAGGCACCGTGCTGACCAGAGGGCAGCAGGGAGGCAGGGAACCCACCTCACGCGCTTGTCTTACTGCAGAGGCCTCGCTGACGGAGCCGTGGCCGGTCCCAGGTGGTTTCAGCCACCTCTGCCACGGCCCCATGGAGGACATGGCTGAGCCCTTCAGCTCAGCTGGTGGCACCTCTGGGAAAACGTATTCCCAGAGAAAATGCCAGACGTAGAGGAAAAGAGGGGTAAAAAAAAAAAAAATAGTGAGAAGCATTCCTGCGAATACCAGGGTCGGAGGAGGAGGAGCCGCCGGTGCTGGAGAAGCACCTCCGCAGCCCCTGGGGTGCTGTGCCGGGGCTGAAGGGTGTTCCCGAAGGAACTGCGGCCTGTGGAGAGCCTGACGGAGAGGGGGTTTCCTCCGTATCTCCTCCTTCCAGTCCCAAATTACGAATCTATATCAGGTATGTAATCCTTACTTATAATAAGATTATGAACCTTCTTTATTATTAACTGTCACAGATGTTTAATATATCTTTCAAGAAGTTATTAGTACAGGGATACAACTGGAAGGACTAATAAATTACCCATCACCTGCACTGCCTCTGCCCAACAGCCTGTCTAGTTTGGTATCATGCTGATAGCAAAAGCCTTGAAGAAGAGTCCCTCGGCAGGGAGATAAATCTTTAATTTATCCCCTAACCTCCCTCTAACCTCCCAGCCTCTCGCAGTTCGTGGCCTTTCCGAGCACAAGACAATGCCTTTATGTTTAATAATACCTAACAAATTTTTCTTTCATATGTTTTTCTAATTGTTTTTAAACCAGTGTAGAAGTCGACAGTCCGCAATGTGCCCTGGCACGGCCCTCCACCACTCAACAGCTCACTGAGAAAAATCACCCTCTCCTTTCCTTTGCAGCCACTTGCTCGGCTGGGTTTTGCATTAGAAGAGACAGTGACTGCGGTCCCCGTTCACTTCTTCTGTACCCGTCATGACTTCACAGCCCTTCTCCTACACTCCCCTTGACCTTCTCTTTTCCAGCATGAAGAGGTCCACGCTGTGCAGCTGGTCTTTGTGTAGAAGATGTTCCTCAACTCTATCATACTTCTTGTCTCTGATTGCTTCTGATAGTTTTTATTATATCCTGTTCTGAGATCAGAACATCAGAATGGCACTCTATTAATTCAGCATTAGAGATTTGTAGTGGAATAATTTGTTGTTGTTGTTGTTTTGTCTTTATTCCCTTTTCAAATAATTATTAAGCTTGGGGTTTTTTTGATACCTATTGAGCACTGGATTGATGCTCGACTATTGTTTTCATAAATTATCTATTTTAAACCTAAGATCTCATTCCTAAGCAGAAATAGTCAATTCAGAGCCCGCTGTACTGTACATAAAGTTAGGGTGTTTTCCCCTTATTTGCAACACTTATCCAGATGGAATTTCATCTGCCATTTTATTGACTAACCATTACCATATTGCTACTAGGTGCAGTTCTTCCACAAACTCTTAAAATAGTTAGCCCTTCTCTTTACTACTTTGATTAACTACGATGGTTAAACAGTTATACTTTGCTATTTGCTATGTAAAATAATTAATGAATATGCTGAACAGCACAATCCCCAATATCTCTGGCATCACATCTTTTTAAGCATTAATGTGACCCTCCATAGAGTTGTATGGTTATATTTGTCTTCAGCACATATGTAATTGTTAATTACCTCTTTCATGTGGTTCTGCTGCAGAAAACTTTGCAATGAATCCACTTCCAGCAGTATTAGCATCTGAAGTCATCTGCACCAACATTTTATTGCTGTTAGATACAAGGGCACCTGGTTTCACAGTACCACAGAACCTGCCGATGCGTTGTCCATTGGCATGGCCGTTGTATATATCCACAAAATCATAGCGGCACAAGTTGTCACTTTCCAGGTCTAAATATCTAAAAGAAAGAACCACCACTTTTCCTTCTGGGACCTGCAGAGAGAGAGGAAGGGAAGGAGGGAGAGATGTATCTTGAAGTGTGACTGACACCACGCATCTATCTGATCCCACTATTTGCGTATTTGCATATCCTTCACTTCTCACCAGGTAAGCTCTTTTTGTCAACTATACTCCAGGCAGAGAGGTTTTTAAAGTCGTATTGAATGAATCATAAAAACAAAGCTCTGGCCACCTCTGTCGTCATTATCTTCCTCCTGATCCCCAGTATCATCTAGCCAGGCTCACATAGTTGATTACATACCATCACCACCCAGTTCAGCGTGGCATGTTTCTCGTATTTTCTGCTGAAAGTATGCAGTCAGCCATGCAGCTCTCTGCCACCATAGTGAGGAGGATGAGATTAATATGGTTTAAAAAAAAAATGGAACACGCAATTTACAATTTTGGGCAACTGAAATGGCCTCTCTTATTGTGCTGATTTGTGTCATAAAGTTGCATCGTTTGAAGGATTTTTTTTTTTTATTTACAGACACACAACTTACATTTATAAATAAAATTGCAAACTTAATGGCTAATGCTAATATTGAGCTAACCCTAATATTGAGCTGTTGGAGTGGTACATTTAGCTTGATGGCTGCAGTGAAAGAATTATATTTGGAAAGAATATGTAAAACTATAAACAGAGAGTTCAAAAGAACCATTCGTGGGTGTCCTCAATACAGAAAAGAGTTTTGTTTTCTGAAACATCTGAGGAAACATAAGACAGGGCAAATCTTCTTACATGTCTGCATTTGTGGACATTGTAAAAGAGGCAAGAGTACTGAGAATGATGTAAATTAAGAGAGCATAATAGTTTACAAGGAGGAGAATGTTTCCTGGGATAGAGTTGCAAGCTTTTAAGAGATTAAGCAGCATACTGAGAAGATACTTATAACATTTATAACTATTCTAACAAAGCACTCAATGCTTTAAATGTAACAGGAGAGGAAGAAGGAAAACAGTATTTTAAAGTATAGAGGGACCCTAGACAGGCAGAGTGTAATTATCTGCATTCAATTCATAGCCTGGCAGAGTGGCTACCTATTGAAATAATTGCAGTTGTTCTATTTTACTGAGACACTGCTATTGTTTTTCTGCTTTAAACATACAACACACGCTTAATATATCTGCAGTAAGTCCATATTTAAGCCACTTTAAGAGTTCATGAATTTTTTTCCTTCCTTAACAGTGACTCATTTTAAAACACCAGTTTGAGATAAACTCCAACTAAACTGTTCCTATATGAAATTGTCAAACAGTGTTTGAATTCTGTGAGTTTCAACAGTTAAAAGTGCCTTGTCAGATATAGATGGAAGTGCTATAGATGGAAGTGACCACTTAGCCCACAGAAGTTACTAATACAGGCAGCAGCTGTAGATGTAGTGAAAAATGTGCTGTAGATATGTTAAGGTTACTCATTCTGGCGGCTGCTTTTATGTCTGGTGCCGATACTGATGCCGCAGCAGGACAGACTTTTGCCAGAAGCTGTTCTCAGCTGCCTGGGCCCCACATACACACTGGCTGACCAGCCCCACTGCAGTTCCTCTCCCTGGTTTCAGAGTATTTTCCTTTAATCCTGCTTCAAAGTTCTCTCAAAAATGCATTCAGTTCCCCTGTGCTGACGTACATCACTACTACTAGTACTACTACATGAAAACCACAAAACTCATCTAATCTTACCCAGAAATTCCAAAGCACAATGACTATGTTTTAGAAAATTTTAAAGCCAGATGTTAGGTTTAAAACACGCCACAGAAGGGAGCAAGCCCTATAGCTGGTATCAGAAAAGAGCCCACATGTATATTTAGTCAGCATAAGGCAAATACAGATGCATAGTCATATTGTAAGATACCCTGTGAAAGCAGCATGACTCCTTGAATCACTGCTCTCATAACTAAATCTCTTACTATTGCATTCGCTTCTCTTCTGGTCTGAGTCACTAAGAAGCATTAAGACATGGTCATTTTAACAGAAAAAGAGCTAAAAGGAATTCGGTATTCCTGTCAGAAGACCTGAATGTTATTTATGGCTGTACTACAAACTCTACGTGACCAGACAAATCAGTTCAAAAATGCTGGCTGTGAAGGTAGTCAGATAAAATGAGATTTAGGCAGTTAAATTTAAGCAGCCTTTTTTCCAGAAGTATGTATGTAAAATAACATATACTCTTTTGGGGTGGAACGCTCATCATTCGTAAGTTTGAACAACTGGCACAACAGGATCTAAATAACCTTATCATGTTTTAAAACAGACTGAGCTGTTAAGCCTATGGTTAAGATTGCCTAACATTTTCCACTACTGTGTCTTGCAGCTTTGCTACAACTTACCCACCTTAAAAAAGTTTCCCCTTTCTCTTCCCCTGTTTCTGAAAGCTGAGCACAAGTTGCTCTATCATATTAGATGATTAAATGGTTTTGTCAGTGCTTCTGAGATTTTTCCCTACTTTCTCAGCTTGAATTGCTTCTTTGAAGACACCTACTCCCTCCCCAAGTTTGAAGAAGGAAGTTGAAATGTGAGAGGTGGCTGGTTCTGGGGTAAGAAAAGGTCTTTTTGCTGTCCTGGTAGAAATGCATTCAGATTTAGCCAAGTGGTTATCCCTCAGTGATGCTGATGGGTGCTCACTGACAGCTTTGATCCACAAGCACATTGAACTAGCGCTGCTCTGCTCACACTGGCCTCACAGCGCTCAGTCCTACCCTCAGGAATTCCGTGCTCTTGTGCCGCCTCAAGCAGGGCACAGGGAACTGGGACCTGGGACTGACCCATGCTCAGGAGGAGAGGATGCTGGCAAAGCAGCCAAACTATGAACTGCCAGCCAACCATTCACTCGGGCTTGGGTTTTCTGTTTCATGGGGTAAGTAATTCGGTGCAGCGTGGTATGCTTCCTTCTCCTCCCTCCACCACTGACTACGTTATACTATACTACACTACGTTATCTAATTATATTTCACTATACTTTTTAATCTCTCTAGCTTCTATTACTTCAGTCTACTTGATCTTAGTCAAGACTGCTCCCCGTAGATGTACTGAGTTTCCAAGTTTTGTTTCATGACAGCTTGTAAGAAAGCGTGTAGGGAAAACTTGGCCACCTGGTCATGAATGTTTAACAAGGAGCCTACTCCAGTTTTTAGTTGTCAGAATAATCTTTACTCACATTTAGCTGAATTTGGGGAGATAAGTCTTTTACAGAAATACGTGAACTGGGACCCTTAATCACAGTCACTGCTTACTGCCCTTACTTTATAAAATAATGCCATTGCTTATTAAAATAATATTTTTCATTATTCACAAAATATTTGTTCCAGCATGTTAAATTAATTATAAGTTTGTGGTCTGACCAGATGACATGCAAGAGTGAAGAGGATGGTGGTTCCACATTCTGGCAGCAGCCGCTTGTTTGCAGCTACTCCCAAGGAATCCCACCCTAAACACAGGCGTCTTCGCAAAACAATACTTTTATTTAATTTCTACCATTTCCCTTTTTTAAATGTTGAAAACTAATGTGCTAAAATCTGCCAGTGTTTATCCTAGGATACTTAAAATATTGCTCCATGAGACACACAGGGGAGAAAGCAAGGGCCAGCATGACTCAGTATTGTTACTTTGAGCCACGTCCGAGTCTGATGCAGTAAGATGATGGGATACCTCAGAGGAAGAATTGGAAGGAACTGCAGCTCTTAAGAAAAAAAAAAAAAAAAAAAAAAAAGAGAGGGAGGGGAGGAGTCAAAGGAAGAGTATGTGATGCTTCCCCTGCAGGGTGTGCCTTATTTTTCTGTTTTATCCATCCATCTGGTATCTTTCAACAACAGAGGCACTTTAGCTTCTGCCTCTCCTTGTCATGCTGAGGGTGACTGACCCATACTTGCCCTTTGCTTCCCTTCTTCCTTTTAACTCTGTGAACTTCCTTAGGATCAGAATTATGACGCTGAACTCCTGTGAAGCGATGCCTTACTCCTATTGAAGGCTAAAGGTAAATAGCACTCCCTGAATTTTTCGGGGGACTTTTTCTGGAGCATAATTCCCTCAAATCATACACATAGACTATTAACCTCTTCAAAAGAGCATGATTATGTTATATATACAACCCACCACAAAATAAGGTCCCTAGATTTATTTTTTTTTTTGGCTACCATTGGTTGCCGCTATTTCATGTCCTGTTAATCGAAGTTCACTTACATTTAAAGTACTTAAGCTGTTTTTCTGTTGTTGTTCTGACTGCACACAAAGCCCTCTTCATCACTGTGCCTCTCTCAGTTCCTGGGGAGGATTCCCAAACTGTCATACTTCTCAAAAATTACTTGGTTTAGATTATTTGCTTTGAAAATAATCTTTTTTTGGTGGGGAAAACCCATAAGTGCTAGCTTTCTGAGAAAATATTTTGCCTAATTTTTAAACCTATACTGTATATGGGTTTAATATATTTTGGTGTATATGTTTAACACCAAAATGGTGATTGTATGTTTTGCCTATAGCAGTCCTAGGTAGACTTGAAAAAATACATCAGCTACCTGCAAGCCAAACATATTATTTCTCTCTACCGAGAATTAATGTGAAAGTTATTTGCAGTTACATGTTGGGAAGATCCACAGTTCCTGCCTAGTCACTTGTTCCCTAGCTCCATCCTCTCCAGCCACAAAGGAACAATTTTTTTAGAAATTCGTATTAGCTTGCTCTCCCTGACAAAGGCACTAGATTCCGTTCAGCTATTTCTTTTCTGGTAATACAACCACGTGTAAAGATCTGTTCTTTACTGGAAGGGCAGTTTCACAATGATATGGGAAAATGAATGCTTAAAATGTAGAGAAAATGATTTAAAATATCCCACTCCCCTGGGGCAGGTTCCCAACTCCCCTGGTAAGTAAATTTTTCAAACCTTGCTTATTGTCAGCAAACCTGCTGGAACATGGCTCCTGAACCTATAAAAATATAACCTTACGTAACTCTGACAGTCTTCAGTATTATTGTTGCACATAAAGTTGTTAGAGTTTTATGGGAACTAAGCAGTCTGCCAGAAAAACACAGGACAGCAATCCAGATTCTTGGACTATGTGACACGTTTATGGGAGGTGACGGCCAAGAAGGATTAGAGAGTATTAAAAGTAAATGTATATGACATATTTTAGATAAAGCTATACACTCTACTATATGAAAGGAAATAGCCGTACAAATGACTTCTTAGCAAAGCCAGCTAAAAGCTGCTGGGTAGTCTGCCAAGGTTGTAATATAACCACAAGCATGTGCTGAACACTTCTTAGAGCTCTTAGAATAGAAAAGCTATTTTCTTTAGCCAGCTGAAAAAGTCACAGTCTCTTGAAATAACACAACCATGATTGAGCTAGAGAGACTCTTCTAGCTTTAGGAAACCAGTCGGAAAGATTTCAGCTGATACCTGAACGCTACATTGCTTTACCTGTATTACCTATAACATTTTTTAAACCTATTTTCTTCTAAAGAATGAATTAGCTGTCACTCTGCCTCTCTGTGGATTTATTTCTTCTACAGACAATGAGATCCCGTAGTTGAGAAAACAGCAGCTTCGTGCCTCTCATGACCCAGACGCAAAAGGAATCAATGATGTCTCCCAGTCTTGCAGACTTGTCAGATCCTGCATTAGGCAGAGTGTTTTCAGGAAGGTGTTCACAGCCCTTGGCTAAAACGGACAGGCAAAAAGTCTTAGTCACCTTCTACGATCAGGTGCTAAATGAGGAAGCCTAATGGTAACTACAGCATATTTCTTCATGGCAGTGAAACCGCCTTTCTTACTTGGGTGCTACTGCAAGCTATTCTGAGCCTCAGCAGTATCTGGTGAAAGGACTTTGTTGTACAAATTCAGGCGACCCAGACCCTTGAGTGTACCACTTTCCCTCAGTTTGGTAAATCATCCTCTTTTTAAAGAGGCTGCAAGCTTATTCTGGCAAGTTTTGTAGTCCTTGCCTTCCCTACATCCTCCTTGCGCATCTGAAAGACAGGGTGTTCTACACAGTTGATGGCGGGGGGGGGGGGGGGGGGGGGGGAAGTTTGGCTTGGCTTAGTGAACCAAGACAAGTAAGACCCCTATTGTCTCGTAGGGGTTAAACGTGGTGGGGCACAAGAAAGCCGGGACTACTACAGTTGTGCAGCCTTTCTCTGGCTTTGGGCGAGCTGCAGAGGATGGGTATGCAGCAGTCGAAAAGCAGGAGTGAACGGCAGCACAGCAGAAAAGTGGGAGTCAGGATGATGATGAAATACCAGAAGCCATCGAGTTCCTCCCATGGTCAAAAAGGCCCGAGTGCAGACACAGCTCTGCTACAGCTTTGTGGTAATGCTGTTCACAATGTTCAGGCTAACAGGGATGCTCGCATCTTGTTGGCAACAGCCACGTTAAGTCTGCAATGAAACCGCTCTGTACGGACTTTTTAAATACAGTCAATTGTTCTCTTCTCCCTCCACCCCCAATATATGATGAAGGGCAGATCCACGGGATGCTTCAGTAATTGCTTCTTCAGTGCTGCCTCCATTTGTAATTTGAATTTTTTAATCATAAAAACTTTATGCTGTTATAACCAAAATTATTATTTCCCTCCAAATTCAATGTTGAACGTTTGAAGATGTGATACTGAGTTATATATTGGTAAACTAGCTTTGGAGGGGTTTTTTTCCCTTTTATGTAAGGCATATGTGTATGATTCCAAACGTAATTTGCATCTGCTCTTCAGATTGTAAAGTGGGCCACGCTAATTGCTGTAATCTCAGCCCCTCGACAGCAGGAAGCAAGTTTGTTTATGAGCATACGCTGTATTTCACATCATACTCTTCTGGATAAAGTCAGTCACAGATTAAAGGTAACCTCTAGCTTGGCCCTAATAATAACAACGCAACATAAAGGAGCAGAAAGCAACTGTTTCAGCTTCACTGGTATCCTTCAGATAAAATGATTAAAATTACATCACTCGTTTGGTACGAGAGTCGTTTTAACCGAACACTGTAAACAGATCAATGTCTCCTGCTTCGCGTCAGCATCTCTATAGTAGCAGGAGACAATTATCCTGTGACATCCCATTCTACTGCCAACACCTAACCTGTAACAGTCTCTGACCTGAACTTGTCTTTAGTGATCCCGTCAACACACAGACTCATTTATTTTCTTATGCTTTTTTATGCTGCTTTTTTCTTTTTTCTGTAAAGCCCATAGTCTAGGCCTGAATGTCACAGGAATTCTTAGTGAACTGTGCCTAAGAAATGGAGAGGAAATTCGGTGGGAAATCTTGGAGGGCTTAATTGGTGCAGATGTGAGGAAAAGTAATCATTCATTCCAATGCCTTTCTCTGAGTCTCTGGATAAGGACACATCCAGCACTGAAGCGTTTAGTCCTAGTTGTTTAATGGCATTTGCTCTCCATGAATACGATGCCTCTGCCCTACAGTCCCACTTCAGCATCAAAATATCGATCGTAGCACATGCTTTTGCACGGTCATTTATAACTGTAGCAACGCTTTCCTATTGCTTTGTCGGCCTGCTGTATGACATACTCCAGATGTCCTGGCTGGCAGAACACTGTTATTAGCACACCACAAGCAAACCTGCCTGAATTTTTTGTTTTTGCTTGAAAGTTTTTCTGTGTCTTCTTGCCAACGAATTTTGCTTTTCATTACCTATACCTCAAAGCTTTAATCCAATTTGATCTACCTAGCTATTGTTTTCTGCAGTCACTGAAATGGTAAATGTTTGCTTTCAAGCGGGTTAAATTAAAACAATTAGAGGTGTATCTATGGAAGTCAATGAAAATCTGCTTCTGACATTAGGCAAGGTCAGCTCTATTTCAGCCACTATTATCATATTACAGAAACCCTAAAAAGCTCCAGATAGTTGAGCTGCTCTGAGTTACCGAGTTCATTGTTGCACATATGTTATCCCATATAAAACACTGGCATTAACAACAAATAGCTCTTCATTGTCTGCAGCACTGATTTTGTGATATTAAAAATTCTTACTGTGATTTTCCAAGTACATTTGCTGTTTGGAGGGTAGACTCCAGGAAATCCTTCACTCCCAATAAACCCTGACTCTCCAGATACAACTCCTCCACATGCAAATGTAGGCCTGAGAATAACAGGAAAAATAGTGCTTAATTTTTAAATATATTTCATTTATTCTTTATATAATAGTAAAGAGACATGGACTGTCTTATACTTAAAAACACAACTTAAATACTTAAAAACATTGGTAACTTTAAACATTTGTTTCATTACTTACATAATTTCATTATTGACATAGAATGTGCAATTTAACGCGCAAACTTAGGTGCAGAGGAAGTTTAACTACTTGGACCTTAAATCTGGCTTTACAGACTTATCCTTCCTTTTTTAATTCATAAGGTGTGGTGGTGTGATACATGATTGCAAATTGCCATTATAATGAAAAAAAAATTATTAGGAAGTCATTAGTAATGACTTTTTATAGTATATATAATAGTAGTTAAAAATAGCACAGTAATAAAAGTAACTTTTAATTCCTTTCTATGCTTTGAATTTAGATACTTTTATCAAGTAAGTCGCTGTGGAAGTTTTCTACACCACAAGAACACAATCCACCATGTGCACAAGTCCCGCTACTCCAGTCTGGTGACGAATCGTCTGTCCTGACGTTACCGGTGCGAGGACATGGAGGGCTAAAAAACCTCAGGTGCCCGCTCCCTGCTCCGGCCGCCCTGGGCTGCGCTGCGGGGGCACGGGGGGAGCCCTGGAGAACCCCCGCGTGGAACCACAGCCTTACTCAGGAGGGTGAGCTAACACCCTACTGAACTATAGATATTGGTATCATACATATCATATTTTATCTTATCGTGTATATTTATTATTATATACTATATATTATTATTTGGAACTAGATGATCTTTAAGGTGCCTTCCAACCTGAACCATTCTATGATTATACAATATACTATTATATACTGTATATTATATTATACCATATGATATTATACCATATGATATTATAATGTCGTTATGTTATGTTACACGGGGCTGCCGCTCTCGCAGGGGGCAGTTTCGGTGGGAAAAGCCCCCCCCCCCTCCCGCGCCCCCCCTGGATGCTGCGCGGTGCTACAAAACACCCGCGGCCGCTGCCCGGGGGCAGCGGAGGCGTCCGCGCACCCCAGGGCCGCGCGGTGGGCACCGCTCCGGCGGAGGGAGGGAGAGAGAAGCGCGTGGCGGCGCTGCGCGGGCGCGGAGGGAGAGAGGAGCGGGGGAGGCGCGGTACCTGGGCGGCGGGGCGGCGGGGCGCGCTGCCGCCGCCAGCAGCAGCAGCGGAGCAGCAGCGGGAGCAGCGGCGGCGGCCGCGGGGCGGCGGGCGGCATCTCCGGGCGGCGGCGGCGGCGGCTGGGGCAGGGCTGGGGCCGCTCCTCCGGCTGCCGCCTGCTCCTCCCGTGTGCGCCGGGGCCGGGGGAGGAGGCAAAGGCTTCCGCGGCCCCCCGCCCCCGGGGCAGGGCAGTGCCGCCCGCCCCCCCTCCTTCCGCGGGGCGCGGCGTTGCGCGGCTGCGGAGCGTCGGGCGCTCCCGGCTGCCCCTTCCTCCGGGTGTGACCAGCCCCGCCCCGGGGTCTCCCGGGGGAGGAGGGCGGCGGCGCTGCAGCCTCGCTCCCCCGCGGCGCCCCCGGCACCGCGTATTTTGCGCTCGCAGGGGCTGAAGGGGCGCGCAGCGGGATGGCCCCGAACCCCGCAGCCTCCTGTCCTCAGGTGGCACAGTGGGGGTGTTTGTCCCGGCCATGAATGAACTCAGTGTCACCGTTGGTGCAGTCGTGTGCAGCTTCGCCAATGCTCAGAAAATAGTAATGCTACTTTAAAATTTCTTCTTTATTTAAATTCTAAAGTAAACTGAGAATGCTTCGTTTTGTTTACCAATTGGTAATCTTGACCCATTTTAGTAGCCTTTTTACTCTGGCTGTGAAAGATGCTCTTTAAAGGACTATGTCAGAACGCACAGTAATGAACTCAACACTTGTGTGTTCGTAGGATTCGGGCCAAAGTTGTTCAACTGAGAAAAGAAATGAAAAGTTAAGTCAATATTCTTATTGGACACAAGAAAAATTGACATTTTAAAAACTGTTTACTGAAACCATGTTGTTAGTGCTGTTGGATGATGACATACCGATTATCATGTTGATAAATGATAATTTATCTTTCAAGGATTGTTTTAAGTAGAGCTTGCCTCTCTTCTTGCTTCTCCCTGTGTACACCTCTTGCAGGAGAAGGTGGTAAATCTGTGCTAAAGTTGTTCAGGCACAGCCAACGGAAGCAAAGACTGGAGGAACTAAACAGAATCTGCTGCACACAAGGCAGAATATAACCCTATTATCTTATTTTTAGCTTATTTATTAAGCACTTAACATTACTATTCTTGCAAAACACAAAGAAGGGCAGTCCCACTCGCAAAGCTTTAACAAAGTGCTATGGATTAGAGAGGATGTTTTGAGGATTAAACAGAAAGAAGATGCTGCAATTCAGCTGATGTAATACCTGTACTCTCTGCAGCGCTGAATGAAGAACGCAGTAGAAAAACCTGTACCCATGCTTGATAAATTTCCAAGAGGATTTGTGTGGGAGAGGTGCGGCTGCTACGGGACATCCGAAATCTTTGGAGGCAGCCTGCAAGACAGCTGGTAAGTAAGGGGTGCCAGCAGCGTTCCCATGTGCACAGAGGCAATGGAAGACAGCAAAGAGCAGAGGCTGAGGTGTGCACGGGTTCTGCAGAGGCCCAGGTTCTTGCAAGAGTGCACGTGTGTCGGCAGCACCACATCCCCCAGCGGGGCTGGAGGAAGGAGCAGGACACGTGTAGGCAAGGCTTTGGTGAAGGACTGGGGCAGGGAGCCCAGTCCACAAAAAGGGGGCTGTGGAAACAGAAGATCGTAACACGGTCCAAGCAGAGATAATATTTGCAGCTGTGTTTTGAACTGATTTGAAGTGACAGAAATGGGAAATAAGAAAGCTAAAAAGGAGACATTTGCTTACTCTATGACCAACAGGTCTGCTAACGAGCATCAAAAGTTTAACCACTACCACTAGGTCTACTGATTTCAGTCATGAAGGTAGTGTAATGTTCATAAAAAATGCTAGATATGGAAGTCAATGTATATGACCATGGTGGGTTGACTGTGGCTAGATGCCGGGTGCCCACCAAAGCCGCTCTATTACTCCCCTCCTCAGCTGGATCAGGGGGAGAAAATATAACAAAAGCCTCGTGGGTTGAGATAAGAACAGGGAGATAACTCACCCATTACTGTTGCAGGAAAACCAGACTTGACTTGGGGAAAAATTAATTTAATTTCTTACCAATCAAATCAGAGTAGTATTATGAGAAAATAAAACCTAAATCTTAAAACACCTTCCCCCCACCCCTCTCTTCTTCCTGGGCTTAACTTTACCCTTGAATTCTCTACCTCCTCCCTCCAAGTGGCACCGGGGACAGTTCTCCACAAACTTCTCCAATGTGAGTCCTTCCCATGGTCTGCAGTTCTTCACGTACTGCTCCAGCGTGTGTCCTTTCCAGGAGGTGCTGTCCTTCAGGAACGGATTGTTCCAGTGTGGGACCCCATGGGGTCACAAGTCCTGCCAGCAAACCTGCTCCAGCATGGGCTCCTCTTTCCACAGGGCCACAGGTCCTGCCAGGAGCCTGCTCCAGGGCAGGCTTCTCACGGGGCCACAACCTCCTTTGAGCATCCACCTACTCTGGCATGGAGTCCCCCACAGGTGGACATCTGCTCCACCTGCAGGGACTGCAGGGGGACAGCCTGCCTCACTATGGTCTCACCACGGGCTGCAGGCTTTTCTCTGTTGCCTGGAGCACCTCCTCCCCCTCTTCCTTCACTGACCTTGGTGTCTGCAGAGTTGTTGCTCTCATATAATCTCGCTCCTCTCTCTGGCTGCAGTTGCTATTGTGTAGGGTTTTTTTTTTTTCTTCTCCTTCTTAAATAAGTTGTCCCAGAGGCACTACCACTGTTGCTGATGGGTTCAGGCTTGGCCAGCAGCGGATCCATCTTGGAGCCATCTGGCATGGGCTCTATTGAACGTGGGGGAAGCTTCTAGCAGCTTCTCACAGAAGCCACCTCTGTAGCCCCCCGGCTACCAAAACCTTGCCATGCAAACGCAATACAATGACAGAGAGTTGTGTAACCCTCACAGCACAGACACACGCGTTCCCTGCTGCTCCTCTTTGATTGTCAACATTTTTGAAGTCTAGATGAGGCCCACTATTTAAAAACAAAGTATTTCAGGCCATATATATCCACTGAAGAGCTGGCCTCCATGCAAAACCACCATCAAAGGCTGTTAGTTCCCATGGGTTACCTATGCAAGGACTCTTTTTACATGCAGTTGGTGCAGACCTTTAGCCTCTTCCAAAGGTAGTTTTAAACTTCTGAACAGTTAATGTGATCACAGGTTCTTTATTACACCCAATAATATCTACAGATCTGTGCAGCGAAGGTAAAATTCCAGGCTGATGCGCAGGCTGCTGGTAAAGCATGTGCAGCCAGGCGCCTGCACCTTTGCCGTATTCGGAACACAGCACTGGCTATCCAGGAACACACCCTAAATTACAAACTACAAACAAGGCACTCAATCTAAATTAAACTGTATTTACCAAATGTAAATTATGTTGCTAGAGAGAATTCACCCATGAACTAAACCAGAGACATCTGGCTGGTTTCCATCGGTGGCTGCAGAAGGAACAGAAAAGTAAAAGGCCAGTAAGCGGTTACCCATAAATAAAGGTATTAGCATTGACATTAATCTTAAGCTAAATTAATATCTGTCAGGAACACAGAAATGGGAGTGACTTTTCTTCTTCACCGAGCCCAATCCCCTGCTGTTGCAGGGAACAAAATCAAATAAAACCTTTCATAAGCTGATGATACTTCATTTTTGAAGTCAGGAAGCTGATTCTTCAAGATGCTTGATCAGCATCTTTTAGAGTCCTTGTTTTTATGGGTTAAAACTATGACATGCACAGTTAGGAACTGTATGTAGGAAATGGATATAAATTAAGCTATAAAGGTTTTAAGCTCAAAACCAAAAGATGGCAGATTTACAGTATCTCATGCAATCTTAATTATGCTGCCTTGTGTATGTATTCTTTGCATAAATGATGCATAGGTTATGTGACAAAAATAGTACGGAGTTGCATAAGCAAAGAGCCTGTATTAATGTGCACAAAAAATGTCTAACTTTTGACAGTTGACTTTGCAACACAAGTAACTTTCCTTTCTTTGCTAATGTAGCTTCTTTTTGAAGGTAGAACAAAACCTATTTTCTGTTATAAGTGTCCCTAAGGTGCAGCATCTACAGGCTTGAAATGATGAATCTTGAGCGATAAACTATTTAACATTCGAACTACAGAGCCAGTGCAATAGTAATTATAAAAAATGTCCGCTGTCCTAGGGTGACATTGCCTCCTGTAGTGGTCTGGCAGAAATGCCCAGCCTGAGCGACCCCTCCTCTCCCATCGGCTGCTGCTAGCTCTCCCTGGCTAAGCCAGTGATGCTGGTGGTCCAGGGATGAGTGCTTCTCCCTAACAGTCACTGAAGAAAGATGTTTTGTACACAAAGCTAACAAGAGACAAATTTCCTAATGAGTGTCCAGCAAGTGTGACCTTGTCTGCCTGAAAATGAGGCAACTGCTGAAGTGGAAAGGGGAAACCTCTACCTGGAATGTATCCCTGACAGTCTGTCACTGAGATGTTCTTTGAAAAGACTGTGTAAATGACAGTGCAAATGGATTGCAGGTGGTCCTGCTCTTCCACGTGTCCCTCCATGCATCCTTCCCATCTTCCTGTGACAAATTGAACATTACTGTGTAGCAGCCAGAATGGCCCGCTGGTCTGACTGAAAATCACCCCCTCCCCAAAAGCTTAGTTTCTTAATCTCTATGCGCCAGCTTTCAGGCTTCTCACCAAATCTTCTTTTCTTCTATGAAGAGTCATCTGTACAAAATCCCTCGTACCATGACAAAAAGATGTAGTGCTCTCTTAGAGTTTCTGCACACGTCCTGTTCAGCTCACACTGTGAAATTATTTGAATTTAAATTTATGTAAAAGATATCAGCAACAACTCTTTATTTGAATCTTAGAATAGTTTGGGTTGGAAGGGACCTTTAAAGGTCATCTAGTCCAACCCCCCTGCAATAAGCAGGGACATCTTCAACTAGATCAGGTTGCTCAGAGCCCCCTCCAACCTGACCTTGAATGTTTCCAGGCATGGGGTATCTACCACTTCTCTGGCAACCTGTGCCAGTGTGTTACCACCTTTGTTGTAATTTTTTTTTCCTTATATCTGGTCTAAATCTATTGTCTTTTAGTTCAAAACCATTGCCCCTTGTCCTATTGCTACAGGCCCTATTAAAAGGTCTGTCCCCATCTTGTAAGTCCCTTTTAAGTATTGAAAGGCCCCAATAAGGTCTCCCCAGAGTTTTTTTCTCCAGGCTAAACAACCCCAGCTCTCTCAGTGTGGTCTTAAGTGCCAAAACCTTGATATTTTCACTTCTAAAAGAACTTCGGTATTTCCTAGAATTGCAAGTTGTCCCTTTTCAGAACAGTACTGGACAACATGCAATAGAGAGGACGTATCCCTATTTTCTTGATAAACTTAGCACCTAAAATGACTCTTACAAACTGATGTACCCACCCACTTCCTAGGATTCCCAAATTTGCTGTGGTCTGTAAACCAAGGATTTGTCCATGTTATGCCTTTAATTGAATCTGCTACTTTATAGAAATAAAAAAACCACACAAGAGTTGTCACTGGAAAACTTGCAGAGCCTCCGCCCTTCCCCAGGCTGGAATTCCCACTCTTCTCTCTTTTTGTACGTCAAGCTTCACTCTCGGTTCATTTATCAAATGACAATGTGGTTTCTGGCTTTATATGAAAAATGTCTGTGATGAGTCATAGACCTCCCCCTCCCTTGCTTTCTTTTGATACTGAGATACCAAGTGCAAATGCAGTATTGACAGTATTCCCACACCTTCTTAGGAATTCAGGGACTTCTTAGGAACTGAGCTTATATTCCTTAATATCTTTTTTTTCCCCCTTCTTTTCTGGCTTTACCTCAAGTAATAACATATTTAATACAGTTGCAAAACAACATAGTTCATATTATCATTTAGCAGAGAGACCAGATGTGATGCATTAATCATAAAACAGGTACAATTTTTCAGTGTGGCTTTTCTAAATTACCTTCTGGTCCTTCCATTTGTCAGTTTGGGCAATTCTGACATCAGTTTATACTTGCCTCTTCTCGTTCTGGGAATACAAGCTTGTATCCTAGTTATTCTTTTTAAAAAAAGTTTCACCCTCTGTTGTTCAAAGCCAATTGCTTATTTGCCAGCATAAGAAAATATTAAAGAGAATGGTGCTGATTTATTATTAGTTGAATTGTTTTTCATCATAATATAAACACGATAAATCAGACAACTACTGCTAAATTGCGAATATTCCTGTAACCAAAGAGATCTAATAATTATTAACCAGAGTGTCTGCTATGAAGCAGGATGCTTGAAACATTCATAATGTTGTGAACAGGTACTGCATCATAGTACAAGCCTTCTAAAGGATTGTTCCAACATTTCCAGTGAAGCATCCCAGCGCCATTACCCAAGAGCATGCACTTGAAACGGCCATAGCACACAGAAGGTGCAGAAATTGCTAAAGTACTGATCAGACAAATGGATTCTAAAATAATCTTTTTAAGCAAGAGCTATCTCCCTAATAGTGACACATCGGTCCGAGGAAAATAATCAGTACAAAAAAGGAAGAGGAACATAAACCATGGCGTGGAAGGCAGAACCCCCGAGTTGCCTGCAGGTACCTGTGGCTCAGGGAGTCCCAGGGCTGAACCTTGCAGCAGTGAGGGAGGGCAGCAAAGCACATCAGTCTCTGCAGGACAGCTTCCAAGCCCCGCACGGGGCAGGGCATCCTCAAGTGTCAGTAAACGCTGTTCTTATCTAGGGGGCTGTAAAAGCAAAAGCAGATCAGCTACCCAGTCAGTCATTATCCCAGGCTCGATGTAATCTAAATCAGCAAGTACTCAAGCAGATAACGTTATGAAAGAAAATTCTAAAGCAGGTTCCCTTTGCTTTGGCGGATGTGGGAAAGAAACATGAGACCATTAATTAATGCTTGTGCTCAGGGAAGGAAATACGAGAGGAGTTAGGAAATTATGTTACTAAAATGGAAAAAAATAGACTCTCTGTTTCTGGATACAAAATAGAATTGCTTTTATGAGGGATATATTAAAAAATCATCCTTGGATCCATTGTCGGCAAATAAAGACAAGACTAGCTCATGTCTGTATATGAATAAATTTCTGGAGACTTAGAGTGTTTTATAGATTGAGAAATGAAAAGAGATGATATTTTGAACAATCTACAGCACAACAGCATCCTCCCCCCTCCAAAACCACCACCACCACCAGAGACTTTTAAGCTCAGCTCTGACCTGAATGAAGAGAGTGAGTGAGAGTGTGGAGTCACTGCTGTGTTACATGACACACGGGGTGGTGCTAACAAGCTGGTGATGATCACAGCCATCTTCCCTTCAGGTTGGTTGCAAGTGACACTGGAGGTGTAAGGTAAAGGCACATGTGAATCCACTCAGAAGTTGTGACTGTGCAGTGAGAGACTTTGTTGGGTACTCATGTGCAGAAGCAAAGAAAGAGAAGTTGGAAAAGGCATCAAAGGTGCCCCAGAGAAACGTCTTTCAGGCTTAGAGAGAGCTTTTGGGAAGAACGCTGTCAAAAAGAAAACCGGAACCATGAACAAAAAGCTGCCTTTTTTTGTGTGTGTGCTTTAATTCTCTTTTGTTCAAGGAAGATGAAGTTTTACATCCTCTATAAATAACTAGGTTTGTATTAAGGCACCCAGCTTCAATTTCTCCCCCCCTCCCCGCCCCGATCTTCTGAATGCTGTACTTGAAAAACAGAGATATTTTTAAAGAGCATCAAATGTCTTATGCTGTCATACTGCTATTACACAGGTGATATCTGGGACCTAAGTCTCGTGGTGCAGTTGCACATGTTATAATTAGTTTACTGTTACTGGCAACGTAGATTGGAAATCAGAACACAACTAAGCCCTGTGAGAAACTATTTCATGCCAATACTCTCATTGCTTTTCCTGAATTTCCCACTGCTACTCCTGTTTATAAGGCTATGCATGAAAAGGAGAACAATTTGATCTGATATATTTCATGCATATGTTCTTAGGAAGAAAAGAGTTGTGAACAATTTTAGTTCAGCCAACTAAAATACTGTTTTTCTACTTTTGCTGGTAAGAAAATTCACTATCTGTTTCCAAAATACCATAAACTGTATGGGAAGTGCACAATGAGGAATGAACTCTTTACAAAATGCACAAATGATGTGATCACCTGTGCAGATAGGAGAATGCAAGGAAATTACCATCAGATGTAATCATTCCTGCACTTGTTTTCTTGACTTGGAGGCCCTAGCTTAACCGAGCAGCTCAACAGCTACGTCTGAATGATAAAATGGGGAAGTCTACATCTGAAGGACTTCCATCCTCAAAGATGAAAATCCAGAACAGGAGAAATAATACCCTTTGTTCAACAGGCATATTAGATCAAGTCGAGAGAGCAGAAGTATTTGGGAGGGAACATCTTGATACAGCCATTTTCTGTCAGGTACAACATCATACTGATGATACAAAAAGACTTACTGGGTTCTTCTTGTTGTTTGTGCTGTGCCCTCTGTTGTCCTTATTCAGTCTTTGGAGCATAGAGTCCTTGGCAAGAAGGAGGGTGTTGCACCACTGATGTAAATTAGGACTGTTCCTGTGCAACAAGAAATTGTACCAGGGCTGGGCAGTTCTGAGCGGGGGAATGACAGTCAGTCCCTATGGCCTTCTTCCCATCAGAGTACAGGGCTCACGGAATGCAAAACTGGGGCCAGATTATTTCACTGGTGGCTGGAACTCAGCTATCTGCCGTGTGTGTTACAATGGTATGTTTACTTTTTCTAAATGCTGAATTACTGCCCTGGGAGATGCACACATGCATTCTGGGCCAGAATTTGGAGTTTAGCCCAATATTGTGTTTTTTTAAACACATCTGGGATCTATTGTGTTGCTGGGTAATGATTTTCAGAGAGTCATCATTACTTAATCTGTAAAGAAATAACATTGTCAGTATCAGTTTCAGCAACAGAGCAACATGTTTGAACGCTAGGTAAGTGCTTCTTGCTATGGGCAAAACACTATAGGTCATTAAAATGCTGAAGTATCAAGGCCAAAAGTTGTTAAAAATGGATGGAACGTATATGGAAATCTGAGGAGCCAAATCCAGAGACTTCCAGATAGTAGCAGTTCTGTTTATAAATTATAATCACAAAAGTAATCTAAACACTGGAAAAGCATTAGAGAAACAGCATTATAGGTGGATATTAGACATATACTTGGTATAAAAATGCTTCAGTGTTTTTAGTGTTACATGGGAACAACTGCAAGAAAATTCTATGCAGTTCTAACTCAGCAACAGTCCTTTAGTACTTTAGGAATCAAAAGTGCAGGGCCGGAATCAAACATCAATTTATACTTTTTGTATTCCAGGAGTTACTTGTTTTAATCTTTTCAGGAGCCTCAGACTATTTTGGTTTTTCCCATATCCACCAAACAAAATAAAGGCCAGGCTGAGTCAGTAATATTGTAATTTAATTTCAGTACTCCTAAACTAAACTTCAGTTTGGAAGTGGACAGTTGAGCACAGGCAACTGTTTTGAAAGAGTCTTTATGTTTAAATGCTTCAACTCACTTATTGAAAGGGTACTTTGAGAGGAGAAAAGTCATTCCAGATTCTGAGCCTGGTCTTTGGTCTCATTCTTGAGTTTACAGTCAAGTTTCTTCTTAATCCTTGCAGGACAGGAATCAAGAATGCCACGGAACATTTTCTGGCACATGTATAGCACCTTTGAATAAGGAATCAGAGAAGTTTGCAAGGATTGGTAAGTATTTATTAAATTTCTATTCCTACCTGTTCTACAGTTGGAGAGCTGTAGCACTGTAACTCCTTTTCACTTCAAAAAAAATCTGCCTGGCTTTCAGCGTGTATGCAAGGCTAATCAGGCTCTTGTGCTCCTGTTTTATGTATGCCATCATTCTTTAAGAGGTGCAGTACTTTGCCTGAGGTATGCTGAGCCAGCATTCCGTCATATTTCCAGACGTACTGCAGTGCACAGATAATAATTATTCTGCACAATGTCAAATAGTAAGGAATTCTTTGCTGTAAATAGGTATGGATGCAGATATGTGATCCTAGGTATATAGATTCTTGAAAGGCAATGAGAGGAACAGTTTTATATGGAGCCTGAGTTATAAGTGCAACCAATAGATCGTAATTATTATACTGTCTATCCAGCACAACATCTCTATATTCAGCTTTCCAGCTAAGTTTTCAAAGCTCTTGGTTCTTAGGCTCTTAAACTCTGCTGACACTTCTCTCTGCCTTGACACCACTCTAAATATGCCTAGAATGTTCGCTGGCCTGACTCTTGGTTATCACCCTCTCATGGCTGCAGCTTTTACCCAGGTGAAAGTGTGCTTCTGTGGATTCCGTAATAATTTTCCAGTATTATTAACTCCAGAGTCTCTTCTTAAATACCATTATTCAATTATCTGCTTTAAATGTAAGTGAAATTCAAATACACTGAATTAAGCTAAGTGAATTCTAAGCTCAGTATGTCTTCTGAAGCACTACTATGTCTCTGACCTGCCCTGGATTGTTAATTTATGAATTTATAACTGTAATGTAGTAGAAGACTCCAGCATACGTTCCCAGCCAAGCTCTAATGCAAGACTTATACCCAAAAGTTTATAGCTATAAAAAAATGATCAGAGGTTTGATGCAAACACAAAGGTTTTTTGAACAGGACTTGCGATCGTGCTGCATCCTTGTTGTGTTCAGAGTTTATTTTGACAATTTGACTCCATTTCAGAATTCTTCAATACTTTGTATTAACATGAGAATCAGGGGTTAAATCTGCCATTCAAATTTGGATAGTTCAGCAGTCCGTTCCACTCCGAATCCCACTTTCTCTGTTTTGGTTTGGTTTGGTGTTTGAATTAACCTCAAAATAGTAATCTATTTGTTCAACCATGGGCCATATTAAAGTCATGCGTATCCCTAGAAAAGATGAAGTCGGTCTAAACACCATCAAAATGCGAATGCAAGCTCAGTAGTTATTAGAAGCACAGGTATACAAAACACAACTGAAAATAGAAAACCTGTATTGTTTGTTAAAAATGAATTGTTAAAGTTTGTAAAACAAACAAACAAACTAAACTGACCAACAAACTCCAACACTTGGTTCTGGGATAAAATAGTCTCTTTTTTGGACTTTTCATATCCAGCTTTTAAGTCCAGAAAAGAGAAACATAGAACTGTCAAACCAAACAGACTTTAACTATCTGTCCAATGTGAGGTTGGCCATCCATTAGATAACAGCTTACTGAATTGTTGCAAGAAAGAGTTACTATTAAAAATAATTCCTATAAACCCCTCAGTACCCACAGGAATAGATGTAAGTAGATATTATGATCACTACCTTAAACAGCAAGAGGGCATCAGAGTAACCTTGCTTTTGCATATTTCTTCAGTAGATTAATTGAATGCTTTCCAGTTGATGGAAATGTAGTTTTTCCAGGCTGTGAATTCCCAAGTTACCCTGTCTTTCACAGAAGCCCCTCACTCTATGACAACAGGTACAATTCACAGTTTTTAAAGCAGAAAGCAATGATTACCCACCTGAACTCTGATTAGACTAAGACAGAAGGCATAGAATTTGTGGAGCCCATATTGGTAAACAAGATACTATTTGGACAGACTTTCTAAGTTAGTTTGGGCTAATAATTGGCTGAATACTTGGACAGGAAAGAAAATCTCAGTACCCAGGAGCTGGATATGATCCTTTCATATTTCTAAATGAAATTAAGTCCCTAAACCCAGTTTCATTTGGTACAAACTATTACATTTAATGCTAAAAATGTATTTTTATATAAATACTTGTCAAAATAATGACATAAATTGATGTGTAAATTCTACAGAGAAAGAGATCGTATTAGCATTCCTGAAGAAGTCAGTAAATGCTTCACAAAATCTAATTCCTACCTGTGTTGGAGAGGAGCCCTCCTCTCCCTCTCCCTCTCCCTCTCCCTCTCCCTCTCCCTCTCCCTCTCCCTCTCCCTCTCCCTCTCATTAGGTTTCTGTCTCACAGCAGTGACCTGACCACCATCCTCTTTGACTGGAACAGTCCCACTTTGTTCAATATACTTAAATATTCATGGAGCCAGCTGTGAGAGAAAAAACAATGCTCTAATTTTGGGCGTTCGGTAACTCTCCTGGGAAGGGTGGGGGTGTTAGTCCCAGTCCCAGTGAATGTGTAATTATTTATACAAAGTAGAACAGTGTCAACAGGAGAACTGACAAGTCCCGTCCCCCAAAAAATTTCCTTGCTGGAATGAAGAAGGCTGAAGAAATGATAATGCATTCACCAGAAATGCGCCAGGTATAGTTAACAACAGTTTAAACAAACTCTTAAAATAATTTACAGATTATTCCTGAAATAGCTGAGCTTTTGGATGAATAGGTGTTCTTCCACATCTCTGAGACAGGCCTTGTTCCTCATATTAAGTGAACAGACCTTTCATCCTCCAAAGCAAAACAGCTCTTAAAATAGAAATCATTCACAGCATATTTTAAGATCTTAGCATCTCATAACATCATGCCTCTATCCGTGCTCCTATTGACATCAATGGAAGGAAAAACAGTGTTTATATGTCCCACAAGCAGATCTGTCTCTTGGAGAATGCTGCTCTATAATGGTTTGTGTCTGACAGGAATAAAGAACTCTTGAGACCTGCCTGCCGGTTGAATAGTCACAGCTGTATGGAGCTCCAGCAGTAATATTTTTGCAGTGTGATTGCTGAAGACATCAAGCAAGGCAAGGTTCTTAGGCACAGATGAGTTTTCATTGGACCAGCTAAAAAGACAACATTTCAGGCAACAAATCCTTATTCAGGGCTAAGACAGAAGGAGCAAGCTTTAAGCTGCATGCAGGCTGAGGAGGACTGCTCTCACTTGATGTCAATTTATGAATTAGACAAATGTGACACACTTTTCTAACATTTTCTTACATGAGCTAGCATTAGAGAACTCACAAAAAGTGAGTTCCAGTGCATTGCTGTGATTTTTTTTCAATAAGCGTAGGTCCCTGTGATACCTCTTCCGCCACTGCATGTGTGAAACCTGGTCCTGAATAACTGCTCTAGGTGCGAAACTCCTATGACCGTGGCGTTGAGCAGGCCTGGGTTTTCTAGCAGTGAGTCTCTGCTGAAGTCAGGCATCAGTTCCATCAGCCTGGCTTTTATTGCAGTGGTGCTACAGCTACTACTGCTAGCAGATAGATGTGGGGGACACAGACATTGCTTCTTTGTTTGGCCCCAGGCAACATCCCATCAGAGGTTTTAGAGAAGCCGTAACAAGTGTGACGAGCTCTTCATTGCTCACAGCAAAGAGGGGTGTTTTGTCCAGAGCTGGGGGGATGGTCACCTCTGAGTGCCCCAGCTCAAACCTCAGAGACCTTGGCGCTGGCACCTTGTTGATCAGCCTGCCTTTAATCTCCCCCAGATCTCTGCTCACTTCCAGTTGGGCTGTTGGGTTCCATGGACAGGTTCTGCGCAGTTGAACAGCAGATGCAGGCAGTGGAGGGTATAGCACAAACACCATCTCTGGTCCCTCTCTGTCCACCCTCTCCCAGTTGCACAAACAGACCATTGCCAAGAACATCTGTAGGCCTGTGGTGGGTGACATTTGGCTGCATGATAAATGTACCCTAGGCAAAGAGAGCCACTGTTACTACAGTGTGCTGTTCAAGTCTGATTGAAGCTACTTACTTAAGCCCTCAAAACAAGGAACTTGAAACGGGAGCTTTTCTCAGGGCTTCCAAGCAATGAGTTTCACCATATTTGTCTGACCTACAGACCCCTATGCCTGGCCTGATGAAAATTGGTGTTAGGAATTAGAAATTCACCACCTCTGGCTCTAAGAAAGGAGTAAAAAACCATAAGAGGTTTAAAGCTTTAGTCATCAAAACCAGATCTGTCTGAAAATTGTTTTTAAAGCTCAGCTGTAAACAGTGTAATAATTCATATTACAGTAACCATAGAGTCATATCCCTTTTGTTAGTCATATGTTTTTCCAATAAAATGACTTTCATAAAACAAAAAAACTTCATAGAGTGTGGAAGGTTTTTAAGGGGACTGTATAATTAAAGCACAGTATTGTCTGACATCTGAAAAGAAATTATTGACTGCAGAACAATACGTGACCTTTAACCTTTAGAAATATATTTTCAGATAAAAGATTTTCAAAGAAAGTTTTTAAGGAAAGCTTCTGTAAAAGCAGAGAAGTCTCTGCCTTGAAACTCAGAGATGGAAGGGACAGAACAGGTTTCCACGTGTATACGTCTTGTGTAAAAACTATGAAAGAACAAGCAGCTCTCAGCGAAGTGTAAGAATCCACCAAGCGATATTGTGATGAGTATTCAAAAGTCAAGGAGTTAAATATTACATAGGCTCTGGTAGATGGAAGGAGAATGACTAAGCAACAAGAACTGCATTGAAACTGGTATATGTAGCTAATACAACAGGTGAGCAAGTAAAAATTGGTGCAGAATCTGTATTAAGATTTAGACAAAAGGAGATGTGTTGTGGAAATGTATCAACCAGGAAAAAGAGTTTGGAGGGTATAGCAATGTGTCTGTCCAGATTCTGAGCTAAAGATGAACAAAACTCAGATTATTACAGCAAATTAAAAAGTGTTAATACTTCTAAAGCCACAGCAAGGAAATGCAGAATTACTGAATCTGCTGGCATCTTTCCTGTTGAGCACGTCAGCATCTCAGCCCCTTTTCTCTAGGAAGAAATCACAAATTCTGTCAGAGAGAGACTGAGGCAATTGCAGTCGTCATAAAACTAGATGCTAATACATTTTTCCAGCACCACATTCCTATTGAAATTCGGTGTGAAACTGGTACACAACTCTGATTGGTGTCTTTTGAAAATGCTCCAATGCCTCTCCATTACCTTATTAAATTCCTTGAGGTAGGGGTGCACAATTTACCCAGTGTCACAGACAAGAAATGGAGGCACAACTGTATATGTATATTCTGAATATAGTGTATTTTACTTTTGCAATTTGAAATATGGAAAAAACTAATTGCAGACACTTCAATATGTACAGAAACGCAGTGAGCAAGTGTAGCGACGCATGTATTTTTGGAGGAAGCAGCATTTCTCTGTTCCTCTCGCTGCTCTGCTGTGTGTGCCATAGCACCTTCCACAAAAGCCAGCCCAGCCCAGGAAACAGACTTTTGGGCTAAGGGGAAGACGGCACCTGGCCTTGGGAAATGAGTGTAGTGAGCCACTGCCTCGCTGCGGCTACAGCATCCTTCAGGCTGGCTGTCACTGGCCAAGTGCTCACAGGAAACAAACTCCTCTCCTGGCCCAGGTCTCTGACGTGCAGGTGGTGCGTGTGGATGTAGAACTCTCTGCATTCTGCAGGTTTGTAGCTGCTTGTCTTTGGGTTTCTGATCTGGGTTTTCAGCCATGACTTCCTAACTCTCTTCAGCTCTGCTCCTGACTGTGTGCTGTGGCTGAGGGGTGCTGGGCTTAACTGGTCTCATTGCCTCAGCTTGCCCTCCTGGTGGTAGGGTTTACAAGGCTGGGATGGTGGGGCTGCACAGCAGAAAGCATGAGGCTGGGATCCTTTGACAGCTGTGGCTGTGCAGCTGCAGGATATGGGAGGGTGAAGGTTTTGCATATAACTCAGAGAGCCATGAAGCCTGGCACCTCTGCATCAATTTTTTTTCCTCCCGTAAGTCTGTGGTGTCACAGGAATTCTGTGTAGGCTTAAGATAACTATTCAAATGAGCATTGGTGAGAACACTGCACTGTAATGCCAGCTGGATCAGAGAATTAGTCTGGAATATCACCTGCAGTAGTCAAAGCTGAGCAACAGCTTCAAACTATTTCATTTTATTTTGCTAACAGCTAGTCCCAAAGCAACTGATACTTCCGAGACTTGATCTCTGCATGCAAGTAATCTAAGGGAATGTGGGAATTTTCAAGAAAATTCTTTGAGTTAAGGGATAATGTGGGGAAAGTTTTATTTCCCCATTACATTTCTATTTCTTCCACTATATTCCCATCACAAAATAAAAACCTTTGACTGCACAATTGTAAGTGAGGTCTGAAATTTGAGACTTAGCATAAGCATACCCTGTAGATGGTTGTCCTTCCTACTTATAAAGGGCCTTATGAAAACCCCAGAGTTCAGTGCATGCTGTGGTAATGTGCATAAGAGGAATTGTAAATATTTCGCTGAAACTCCCCCTGCTAAATTCTCTAGAAGAGTGTTGTAGATGAACAAACTCCCCAACACGTGAAATTTTTCTGTTCTTACGATGTCAATAGAAAGAGTCACTGCTTGTTTACTGCATTAGTGATAATCTAATGAGATGCTTCCTGTGGCAGATCCAGGGCTGGAATAGCTGGACAGATTGTGGTGGTTCTATTATTAGAAGCCAGTTATATTTGACATTGAGCGTAAAAGATGGGCCTTGTACTGCAGAACATTTATCATGCTCTTAGTCGAGAGTAAATCCCTACAGTTGTTAACGGAAAATATGGTCAGGTCTCTCTATTCTCATTGATCAGACTTGCAAGTCAATCAGTTGTGTTGAGATATGCAAAATCTGTTGACCAAGAAATGATGACTGATATCCTAAGAACAAAATCTGTTGAGAAAAGACAACAAATCTTGCTGTTGCCAAAGCAAATTCTTCAGAGTCTAGAATTTCACTCTCAAGGATATTTTGTATGTAGATAGTTTGTGTGTAGACTTAGTTTATATAACGTGTCTGAGACATTCAGAAAAGCTTTACCTATAGATAGACTGCGTGAGGAAATCAGTACATTCAGTTTTCAGTGGTATGTCAGAATAAATTGATCATTATGTAATTATTGGATTCAGCTGAATGTAAAGGCACGATAGCATGTTGCTGCATTTTGACCATACCTCAGGTGGGATGTAGAGTTATTTACTCTTCTTTAGTGCTAATACAACCAATGGTATCAGACAGGAAGAGGAGACTATCTCAAGGGCACAGGTAGTTAGGAAGTGAGTTGTATGTCCTGTCTGCCTGACAGCAGTACATGTAGCTGCACGATGTTAGTGAGACTCAGGCAGGGCCTGGGTATGGTACTGATCCAGGGAGAAGCATCCCGTATACGGCACAGATAGTGTTACTGTCTGCTCCACCTTGTTTTTTCTTGGAGAACTTCCACCCACATTCGAGGCAGTTGTCAGAGCTCAGCTTGCCCTGCAGCAGTCAGAACTGAAGAAATATGGCCTCAGGCTTCAAATTTGTAAATAGAAGGTGATGAGATAGTGAAGTTGGGTTAGAAAGTGTGAAGAAATAAACAGCTGGGGAAAGCACTTCTGAATGGAAGAAAATGGCATAGTAAAATTCGTAAACACTCTGATGAGATGCTAGATCTGCTGACTTGCACAGCTTGTGCCAGAACAAGATGTAGGGATCATTGGACAGCTTGCACAGGAGCTTGTACTGTAAAACACTTTCCCAGATGTCGGTGTTAAATGAGAAAGGAGTGGACCAGGCTCGCTTATATCCCAGTTTTGACAAGGGCTGTGGAGATCATTGACAGCCTCAGGGCAGCGTTGGCTTGTGCCTGTGCCCAGAATGGGCTTATTGGAAGGCTGAATAGCAGACAGGAAAGCACGGCTCTCTCAGAGGTGTCTTCTGATCTTTGGCTGCAGGTTGGAAGTGAAGTGTTGCTGGCCAAATTGAATCGGAGCTCCCCAGGAGAGCTGAAGGTGATGGCAAGCCAAGAGCTAGTGTCTGTGTCTGTCACTGAGCAGGAGGGATGAGTGTCAGCTCTGCTTCACAGACAGCATAGCTAGTCCAGCAGCTCCTGCTCAAGTGGGAAACTATGAGCAGGGGACTGTATGTGTACTCTGCAGTTGGAGGAGGAAAAGGCCAGTTAACTAGCAAGCAGGGATTGAATCATAGCACTGTTACAATACTTTAATTAACATTTCAACGTTAGAGCCAGAGAGGACTGCAATATTTCAGAAAATACTTTTTAATGCTTTAGGTGTTGAAAACTGTAGTATGAAATATATGTGCATTGTTTGACGTTATCTGGGAATATGGTAGGTAGGCTGTACTAACATGGACCAGTCTGAAAACTGAGTCGCAGAATTAAAAAGCTGTTCACAACCAGGAGGTGACAGGTTGGCTGTGGCAGAGCGAGCATGGCATTGTGCCAGCCAGATGTGTGCCCCATGGCTACCTCAGGCTTCAACAGGGCTGGTCCCACTCACTTGCCCTGAATTTGTCCTGAGAAATCCTCACAGAAGGTTCTGGGCCAGGAAGGAGCTATTTCTGAACTGATGACTTTCAAATGCTCGACCTTGCAGACTTCCAGGTACTAGAGGATGAAATCCTGCATAAGGGGATACTTTCAGAAATCTTTTTGACCTTGTGCCTGTTTTGTTTCTTTGCCTGTTTAGCACACGTTAGTTTTAAACTGATAGGTTAGTCTAATAGGTACATTAATCTGTATCTGCTGGGGTATGTATATGGTAAAGGAAACAGAACAAATGAACTTATTTTAGTCAATATGTTTAAATAAAAAGTCAACATGGCAAGATGCATGCTCTTGCTCTGATTGACTCACACTCCGTTTAAGTTCCAGGAATGCCTAAGAGGGCAGCGTCATCCCCTCCAAAACAGTTTTTCTTTTCATATGGGATTATATCAGCAAGCAGCTGCCTCTAAGGCATTATTTTTGCCAGACCATCAGGCTCTCTGTGCCAGCTTCTCCCTTAAAGGATTATATGGATGGGGCATCCCTTCCAAATAAGCCCTGGGGGCAGGAGAGGTGCCCAATGGAGGGGAGCCACAAAGGGCAGCGCTTTCCCGGGCTGTGCAGCATCCAGGGAAAACAGGGCGGTGGGCGGAGGCGCCTGGTGAGTGCTCCTCTGCTCCCCTCCGAGCGCCGCAAATGAGAAAAACAGCGGCTAGCTACCATGGAAAAAATGTGTCTTTGCTGGAGGCACACAGCTTCTCACCCTCCTGGCTGGAGGGACATCCCTGCGCCCCGGGAGCGGTCTGCGCGCTCCTCCTGGCGGCTCTGCTGCCCAGCCGCCCGCCTCGCTGCCAGGCCAGCCCCCAAAAATCACTGCAGCCACTTGGTTTTAAAATAGACACTGCGCTGCACTACACTTCGTTTGATCTTCGCACAGACTACTATGCTACTGTTCAGGTCTGTGCATTGACTGGGGCAGATAAAAAAAAAAAATCTGAATTAATGACATTTTTTCAATATATGTGAATAATTTCTTTGTTTGTTGTTTTGTTTTTTTTTTATTTCAGGCTGGTGAAATATGAGGATTCAATCAGACGCTGAGATTTCAGAGCACTGATGGCTGAGTTTGAAAATTGAGGTTTGCTTTCTTAAAACTGAGTAAGACCAAACCTTGTCTAGGAAACTCCTGCTGGTTGACCTCAGTGTCCTCTACAGGTCTGCTGGGCACAGACTAATGTTGCAAAACTTTCTTCTGAACAGCAGGCCTGAATCTCTTTGTTCTGAGGTTCACTTGGCACAGCAGGCAGGCAGGGATGTAATTGCCTGGTTCTCAGGCTGCTTTTACTCATGCATGCGGGGGCAACCCTAGTGGGATCATGGGGGGCTATGTGCCACGTACGGACTAGTGCAGCATAGAGGAGGTGAGCTGTGTCACTCTGCATTCCTGTTGCATCATCTGTGCCAGTATCAGAGCAATGTGATTAGGGAATAAATAGGGTCAGAGGGCTTTTTACCAGCTAGAATTACTCTACAGCCTGTTTGTGCCCTCCAGGCAAAATGCAAAGGGAAGAGAATTGAGTCTGGTGCTTGTTTGTGAATTTAGCTCATGAATCACTCGTGAATGGAACCTCACTACTACTAATCTATTCTAGTACACTTGGGAAGTTTTCACCTTAGAGACTTCATTTACCAGCCTGTTTGTTGCAGATTGTTTCATTCATGAGATACTGGGTGACTGAAATGGCTTTTAGAACAAAGTCGAATAGTAAGCTGGAAGTCACTCATGTCTGGGACATACCTGGCAGTTCTGCCCTGACACTGAAACTAGAAATCATGACACTTCCAGAGCCTGAAAATCATAAATATTTGTTAGCTATATGTGCATATTTGACTAAGGAATAACATTCCTTGACGTTCTTTAAAAGCGTCGATAAACTGCATTTGATACTGCTACGCAAACATCCAGTACTTTCCACAGAGGACTTGCGCTCCGAGCCACAACTGCTGTAAAGGTGAGATGGCCAGATTCACTGTGGGTCTTCAGTAATCCTGCTTGGAAAAGTCACTGTGACTTTCAGAAGATAAAGCAGTGATTACTTCACTTGGTAATATTTGTTAAGTCCACCAGTTCATTTGCTTTGTGCAAATCTATGTAACAAGTCTGACAGCAAAGTCAAAATCAACAAACCTTTTAAACTCTTAAGAGATTAATTTTTACCTTTTTTTTCCTTTAATAAGGAAGACTTCTAAAATGTCTTGTTGGTAACAGCTGGAGACCTCAACCAAAGTATGTAGGGCACTACCAACTTTTTTATAAATGTTGCTGTCTGGACACATTTACCATGTAAGTAATTCAGCCTTATGTCTGAATACAGGAACATACTCATCACAGCTTAACTGTAATGGAGGTATGTACAGTTTTCCATTTGTTATGTCAATTCACTATATCCTTTGGGTTACTCATCGTCTCAGTAGAAGCAGATCCTAACATACGCTGGCTGTATACTCCCTCTGAGGTGTTAGTACTGAGTTAGCGGTGACTTTGTGTGATCTTAATTATACAACCTGAATATTGCATTTGTGCAGGTTTTCCACTCTTGTATACCCTCAATTCCCGATGTTTCACTGAAACAGTTAAGTCAAATTATTTTTTATTGTCCAAAGTACATCTGAACTTTAAAATAAATGATATGGCATGCTTCTGTTAGAGTGGAATACTTACAGTTTGAGGGAACATGCTCTATTGCTGGTGACAAAGGTCACAGAATATTTGGCTTCTCTGTTTAATCTTTGAGTCTATATAATACAGAAATAAACATTCTTTTCAACCAGGTTGGCTAGTGAATGTATTTAACAGTGCTCACTGAGTCTGATTAGTGTTCCAAATTTGTTTATTCCAAGCTATGGTTTTCTACCAGACGACAAGAAACAATGTTTTGTTATTGTAATTGCTACAATTGGAAAATCTGCAGTTTTATTTCATGACTAAGTTGGTGCATTTCTAGCTTTTACATATGTATTTCGCTCTCTGTTTAATATTAAAATCTTTCAGACAATGGTCTGAAAGGAGAATGCTTTGAAGGACTAAGGCAGGGGAGGGAATGGGAGTCTTGGATGCTGGAGGGTAGGACACTGCCTTTGGGCTGAATGGCAGAATTTGCTGTGCCAGACTCTGGCTGGCAGCATTTCCCTGGCACTGTCAGCTCATTAGGGCTCTGCTTCTGCAGCACACTTAAACACGAGGAAAAGTTCACCCCCGTGAATGAACAAAGATAAACATATATTCACATTAAAGTTAAGCATGTGCTGATTTGCTAAATTTGCTAAATTTGGGAAGATAAGAGAGAGAATGCCTGTGAGTACAAAGGTGTCAGGGAAGCTGTCCCAGGGACCTCTTCACCTTTCGCTCAGGATTTTTATTATTTCTGAGTGGTTCCGATGTTGCTGCTTGTTATCCACCCCGTTGACATTTCATAGTTGTCTTTCCAAGTGCTGCTAAAAAGGAAAGCTGAGATTTTGGGACACTACTGTGTGCCAGTGATTGAATTCCATAGCCCCAGGACTGCGGATGCAGAGAGCCCAGCATATAAAGAGGGAAAATTCAAGGTTTTCTTCTTGTACAAGTGGCATTGCCCAATTCCTCAGGACAACAGAGGAAAGCGACAGAGAATAGATGTTTCCTAGCAAACAGAGGATAATAGATGAGACATATGCTTAACATCAAAAATGAAGGAAAATTATATTTTCATATTTCATCAGTCAGGAGGGACACAAGAGGATTAGATCTTGGGGGCAGAAGAGACTCAAATTAGACAACTCTATAAAATTGTTTTTCTCCAAAAAGATTGTGTGATGTTGTTGCCATTCTCCTGTAAAGCATATATCACATACCCAAAGGCTGTGCTCCCTGGCAAGAGAAGTATTTCCAGCTCCCCTCTAACAGAAGTGTACTGCCACTCTTGATAAGAAATATGCCTTGTAATAGAGGGTTCTGATGCAGAAGAGCGCATCTGCAGTGTCTGCCCCAGAGGCTCTCATTACTGAAAGCAAGATTTAGCCTTAGTCTTAATACTGGTTTGCTTTTAATTTTTACCAGCTTTTTAACTTTTAATGAGTTTCATCTCCGCTCACAAATTCTTCTAACCTTACATTATCCTATGATGAGAGAATAAAATCAAAAGGTTAAAGCTGTTTATCACGTGTCCCTTTGTTCCTCCACAAAGACGCTGTCCTGAGATTTAGGGCTATTTGTCGGAGAAGTGATGTCATGGTAACAAAATGTAGATTTCCAGCTGGTTATCAGAACAACTATGGAGCCATCTCAGCTGAAGGCTGAGGTACTGACCTCAATAAATTACCTGTCCTAGCAGTGGCTTTTGTTACTTTCCATTCTGCTCAGTATTTTGCCATCCTCGCTGGCTCCAACAGTTTTGTGAGGTTCTCCTCCAGCATGTTCACGTCCAGCAGTCAGACCCAGAGCCTGCTGATAACGTTATGAAAGGCCTTTAATGTTAACAGTAGGATGCAGTCCTTTGAAGCATTTGCTTATTTGTAGAATGTAGTCTTTTGAAGCATCTGTTTGTGAGGTGGCAACGGATGTTTTTGCTGGCTCATCAAATACTTGAAGTCATTACCATATTTCAGATAGGATGTACAAGCTCTGCAAATAAGAGGTCTCAAGAATTTTAGAACTTTTGAAGGAATTCTACAAACCTCAACTAGAAGATCCTACTATTTTCCACCGTGTTCAGCGGTATCAGGGGGTGTCTGCAATTATGTTGGGATGCATTGTTGCCTGCTGAATTTTGACACAGAAGGCTTAAAGTGGATCCTTTATGTAATTGCAGTGCATTGACTGCTTTTTGGTGCCTGACTTGGACTGAAAACAATATTCTGCCACTTGGAACATTCCTAGTCTGCTAAACGGGAGACTTTATTTCATGCCAAATAGACCTCTTCATTTTACAGTCAATATTTTTCTGTGATACTTGACATAGCTGCTACCAATTTCATGATTTTTCAGTGAGTCTGTAGGCAGAACACTGATCTCCTCATACATATTAATGAATTTTAATATAACTGGGATACCTATGATTAATGAGCTAGCATAGATAATAGAGAACTAAAAAGGCAATGATGCTATTTTATTGCCTTAAAATATAAAAGGCAATAAAATGGCAACAGTACTTTTTCCATAGCATAGTGTTTTCAGAAATACCAACACTATACAAGTTCTTGTGCTTATGCTAACAACATCTGTGTTTGAAGATAACTATATTCAACACATTTCTGATCCTACAGGCATCACAGTAATTTATATTAAGAAATGAAAAAACTTTATAAATGCATTTCTGCAAAAATGTACTCAGAAACAACTTTATTTATAGATCACACCTTTTTTTTTTGCTAAAAATGCATAGTCATTACATATACAGTAGTCAGCATCCAAAAGAGTACAAAGAGTAAATTTTCAAACCCTCCCAACAGAACCAAACAAAATTCACACTTTTTGTTCATTGCATGCACAGACCCTTAAATGTGATACCTCTTACTAAAGCGTGCTTGAATCTCTAGCAAACAGAATTGACTTGCTATAAACTGTTTCTCCATGCTATTAACCCCCAGCTACAACCACAACTGCTAAGGTGTTGACATGAAATAGCGAAGCTCTACTTCAGAATCCTCCAAGTTCTGAGTATGGCCAGGAAGCAATTGCCCTGAAAGCAGAATGCTGCTGGTGGTGTTTCCTAACACGGAACTTTGAGCAAAAGCCTGCTTCCTTTGTCTTAGTCATGAATTTTTTACTGAATTTGGTGGCATGAAGCAGCATCTGTCTAAGCAAGTTGTGAAAATAATTTAACTTTATTCCACACCCAGCTCCAAGACACTAAACAACTTGAATGGGGGTCTGTGTCTTTCAGTGCATGTGACACTTCCTCAGCATCTTGCATCTCATCTGAGGAGAAGAGGGTAAAGTCTCAGCTGCAAATTGGGTGTTGGTTGTGTAGCCCTGACTTACAGCTGTCTAACAGAAGCTAGAAATATACTCAGGTAGGGCAAATTTCTAATGGTAGAGGCTTTGACTTAATGAACCACTCAAACCCTTTGATGTCTTTGTTGTCTTTTTTTTTTTTTTTTTTTTTTTTTTTTTTTTTGTCTCCACTACTGCTGCTAGTCAGAAAAGCTCTTAAAAATTTTGTTCTCTACTCAGTGGTGCTGTTCATATCGGTCCTTCCAGGAGAAGGGCAGAGTGGGTTAGCAGGATGAGTAGTCAGGGCTCCACAGCAAAGGAAGAGTTACACGTAAGCGATAAGAAGATCCAAGTTCAGTTTCTGCTCAAGAATAGGATTGGCTCCATGTTGATGATTTTGGGGAACCAGAGGGGAAAAGAGAAAGTTGTTTGTCTGATCAATACGATTTTATGTTCCCAATTGATTACAAATGTTTATTTAAAAGCTTCATTTGTTTAAGGTCTTTTTATTCTGATAAGAAGTAGCTTGAAGTAGGTTGAAATTCCCAATGGCAATTGAGACATAATCATAGTCTTACAGACACCGATGGGAAATCCCGCTCCATTGTTTCACAGTAACTGGAATACAATCCATGGCTAAACGAACAACGAGGCCTCATGTCAGCATTACAGTGCCCCTCGGTACAAGTCACCAGTGAGAATTTCTGAAGAGTACATAACTCATGTACATTTTCTCTTTACTCCTGACCCTTAAGCATTTACTCAGGCTGTTTACTACTGCTTAGGTCTTTATTGCCCCCACCTGAAGCCAGTGGAAATTCTGCCATCAGCTCCAAAGGACACAGGATGTGAACCTCCTCGGCGTATGGCGATGACGAGGGTCTGTCCCAAGAGTTCATGATCTAGAAAGGTTCGCATTCCTCTCCCTGTGAGATGAGGAGCTACAGAAAAATATTAACATTCTCTCTGCTGGAGTTCAGTAATATTTCTTCTTAGCACCTAGGAGGATCTTTGCATTTTTAAGTGCTTTACAAACATTAGCTATTCTTCAGAGCAACCCTGCGAGGTAGGTAAGGTATATTCTCCCCATCTTACAGATGTGGAAACTGAGAGACAGAGGGTCAGATTCAACCCTGGTACAATTCCAGTGTTTTACATGAATTAAATTCATTCAAAATGAACACAGTTTAAACAACTTGCCCTAGATTATGGAACAGGTTGTGGCAAAGCAGGGACAAGAACCCAGGAGTGCCTGACTCCTCAGCTTGTTACTGGCCACTTGGTCATTTTTACTCTCATAGGCAATGAAAAACAGTATGATCTGGGCAATTACTTCAGGTATGATTTGCTTCTGTAAGGCATGTGGATGGTAATCAACTGAGTTAAGTGCAATAATACTTTATGAATGTGCTGCCTCAGAGAGTTTACTTAAACATGAAGTAAAACTTTCATACTGTCGTTTTCTGCAGGTGCACTGTTGACAAAAACCCAACATAGTAGCTGGATTCAACAAATAAATAATAAGTACAACACTTGGACACCTAAGCAAAACTATCATTTTAGAAAAAAACAATGTGTTTCTACTTTTAACTACTAAATTTCTGTAAGTGCAGCATGCAGATGAAACCTGTCCCTTTGTTTCCAGACTGCAGACTCCAGTCTTGTTAACGAAGCAGCTCAGAGCTGCACAGATATCCTGGATAGTGACATTCAAATGAATACACTACAGAAGAAGAAATAGCGCATCGCCACAGAATATGAGATAATTACTACAGACCAGGTATATCAGTCTTACATGAAGATGAGTGTGAAGCTTACAGATTACTCGGAAGTGCCCAGAAGCTGGGCTTATTGACTATATGCCAATGCTTAGACTGCAGTTCTAGGCACATGCTGATTGCGAGGAGGGGGTGTCTGTGTCTCCAACACTCCGGGAACTGGCCCCATCAACAGTCAGTTCACACTGGCACAGGTATGTCAGTCTGAAGGTCAGCGTTGGCCAAAGACGGAAAGACACATAGGCATTTTCAGATCATCCCCTTGTGCTCCAGTCTTCACCTCAACCCCTGTCCCCACACAGATTCTACCACAAAAAGCCTGAAAAGCCTTTTTTGTTTTAAAGATGAGCTGTGGAGTCCACAATGTAGATCTTACGGCAGGTACCCAGGCAGTAAAAACATTATGACAGGTACTTTGCAAAAAAGTTTGTTTTCTAGGATGTTCTTATGCGTCTAGTCTGCAGGTTAGACCTCCCGTCTGAGCTCTGGACGTGCTCTCGATGTTCAGCCGTGTGTGCTTTCACACCAAAAAGAGATCCCGCTCCCTTACAAGCCACACAAAGGGTGACATTCACTTCTACACAAGTAAATTCAAGCACTAGAGTTAATAGATACCTTGTTCCACTTTCAACCTCTTTAACTCATTTTTGTTCTGTCCATATCTATGCAGACTGGCTATCGGACATGGCAAATGGAGCAATTACCTACATACATGTCCTTCACTGAATAAACACTGACACTCAGGTAGCATTTCCCTAGATATCCTCCATACTTATTGCAACTGTTTAATTTGTAGACACGTTTTAAACAAACAGACAAGAAAACAAACATAATATTAATTAGAACTCTTAAAATCTAATCACACCTCCCTGTACCCATTCACTCCTGATTCACACAGCCTGCTTACAGTGGCTCAGAGAGCAGTACTTGCAACCAGCATTTACAAATAATTCCACGAAGTGCTCAGGCCCATACACGTGCCTCAACATTTTGCCAAAAAGAAACTTTTAAATGAAGCAATATTCTTAATATCAGAGCCAGGTACCAAATCTGCAGCGTGACAGGGGCTCACGGGCCGGGCAACTCTTAGAACTGCAGCAAGATTCCAGTAAAATTGCAGTTGGTTGCAATCCAACCTTTATACTGTTATCTGTCGTTGAGATATATATAGACGACCCTGGGTGGCCTAACTGCAAATATCAAATGTATTTTTACAAGTTAGCAACAGCCTTTTTTGACATTGCCTCTTGAGAGGTCCTCTACATTGTGACTGACAGGCACAAATATAATTAATTATACTGTATGCTTTAAAAGCCTTTTTTTTACATTTATCTTTTACTGTTGCTTGTTTCTAAGCTGTCTTCTAGTGCTAAGATTTGCTTTCCCTGGCCTTCTTGATTTCTTCCTTAGTTTTTAATTGCTGGTTGGACATGCTAGTGGCATCTCCCAGGCAAACCCTCTCTACATAATTAGTTTTGAAACTTGGATGAGTCATTGGGCTCTAACTACTATGCCTCTATTATTTTAACATGAATACAGCACATCTCAAAGATTTTGGCCTCTTTTTGTAGTTGTGGAAATTCATAGGATGACATCGTTGCAGGTCTTGATCCATTTGCTTTCTATTGTGTGTTTTCAGGGTTGTTTTCACGATATAAAGCACATTTCAAAGCGTAACAGTGTTGTGAACCAGCCTCCTCTCCCAGTGGTGCAGATCATTTTCTGCTTTATTGGCAGCTGAATAAAGCAATGCCATATTTATGACAAAAGTTAATGAAAATATGTAAAATTAAAAATTCTTCGTGTAGTTTTAATTTTCTTTTAACGCATGTTGTCAAATGAAAACAGAACACAGGCAGCCACACAGGGCCATGCTAGTTTTTATGGCCCGTCGGTGATAACTCAAGAGGCCACAGTTTGGGAACTGCTGTTTCAGAAAATTTTAGCCAATCTCTTTAAGAGACCACACATGACCTTGCCACAGATTATATACTAGAAGAATTGTGGCTGGCAAAGAATATGTATTTTTGTTAGGCCATTCTCATCATTCACTGAGAATCTGAAAGATCCAAACCATTACAGTTAAAATGGGTTGAGATAAAGGATAAAATGAAGTGGGTATAATTTTCTTTTAGCTTATGCCCATTCATAGGGAAATTTTCACAAAGCTGACACTGGTACAGGACATATCAATTTTTGGTTTCTGTGATGATTCTGACCCATATTAAGGATTTGACTTCATAATCCCTAGCTATAGTCTTTCCTATATTCCCATTACAAACAAAGGGGGCTTTGTCTGATAGAAGACTATGGGACTGGACTCAAAACATTTTCTTGGGGTTCAGATGCCATGTCCATGAAAATGGGAAAGACCCAAGCAGAAAAGTATTTCCACAATAAGGGCAAAGAGGCCGTTAAAGAGCCACTACACTATTGTGCAGTGTGACACCAGCGTTTCCTAACGAAGTACTACCCTTCTTTTTGAAAATGGGGTATACAAGCATTTTCTCACCTGAACCTCAAGTTGTAACCCCCTTGTGTAACATTATTGCACACTGGTTACTTCTTCTGTCAGACAAAATCAAGATGCATCTGTTTAAAGTCTGCACACAGTTGACAAAGACGTCTCTTTATATAGAGAGAGTAAGTTCAATCTATAGTTAGCTGTTTGTCATGTGAGAAGGATAATACCTGGGTTGCTGTTAAAAGATACTGCTTTGGAAAATATCTCACAGTTCTTGTTTTTGAACCCCCCCAAAGCTTCTGAAAGAGGATTTCAAAATACCCAGCTGCAGCCACAACTAATCAGAATAGGAAAAGGTGGGGAATGATGAGAAAGTGACACTGTCCAGTACTTGTAGAGCCAGATCTCAGGTCCTGAACTCAGATTCAGCAGTACCTTTTCCTGCAACTAATTTTAATCTGACAGAGTGCTCTAATTAAAGACCAGAAGAAACCAGTTCCATGTAATCTTTAAAAGGTCCAGAATGAGATCTCATGCATCAGTTACTCTCTTTACATCCACAGAACTCCCACCGAGCTTGGCAGGGGCTTATAGAAAGTCTGGCATCTGACTTTGACTCCAAAGGGCTGATCTGGGGGTGATTTACCAGGGAAGATAAAGGGGCCCCTTAGCAACCCCCTTAACGCGACAGATGTTCCTGACGTGCTGGGGGAAGAGCCCTGCCATTATGCAGTGCCCTTCTTCTCCCCCCGCCCCCACTCCAAACTAGTTTGACCCCTTTCTGGTTCAGTTATCTTACATATCCCTCTATTTTATTTTAGTATCCGAGTGGCTGCACCAACCACTCACTGCCTGTCTAATTAAAGTCTCTCCATCAACTGGTAATTCTGTAATAATTCACAGCTGTTTTTCCTCTGTCTGTTAAATCCATTGTTCCCTGGCTGAATAGGCTGCAAGACCTTAAAAACTATAGATAGCTATCGATTTGTTTGCATTTAAAATCCAGTATGTGGCTGCAAAGGCCTGTTACAGTATCACAGAAGAAGATAAATGTCAGTGCATAATCTGCTAGGAAATTTCACGGAGTTGATTAAAAGTCTATGAGTAATCATTGCACGAGCGTCTTCAGATGTATACATATATATACACATATATATGTAGCTAATAAATATATAGCTAGATATATAAATATATATATGCATATACAGAGCTAGTTTAAACCTAATTGTCATGAAATTAGTAAGTAGCATTCACAGTTCATGCAATCTTCCTAGTAGTAGAGCTAAATTATTTCATCTTATACTCTAAGCAGCAACATACCAGTAAGCGTTTGCTTGCTTCCCCTGGTAACCTAGTAGTTTAAAGAGCACGAGCAGTTTCGCCATGGCCATTTTCTCCGGCAACCCTATGTGAAAGGGACCTGGCTCTTCCACAGGTGCATTTCCTCCAGATTTCACAGCATCTTCAGGACATGGTAGGGCCGGTCTGAGGGTCACCAGTCTGAAGGTCATCGGCTTGAGAGTCCTTGAGAGCCCAAGGGTCACTGGTATGGTGGTCGCTGGCCCAAGGGCCACTGGCCTGACTAGTCCTGCTTGCAGAGGTCTGTGACGTTGAGGAACCTCCTGATGACCACGGCCAGGCAGAGCGTCAGGAGCAGCATATACCCCACCGTGCCCAGGTAGGTGGGGGCGGCCAGGGGTGCCTTGAGGAACTCGGCCAGCCCGTCCTCCACGTAGTGCACTTGGTCGTAGATGCTGAGGAAGGTGAAGATGTGGAAAAGCTGGTGGCTGTGCCCCACGATGTCGAAGAGCCCCGGCTGGATCCGCTCAGGTATTTTGCTGACGTTGAAGAAGGCGGCCACCAGCAGCCAGCAGTAGCGCCGGTAGAAGTAGACGAAGAGCGTGGGGTTGCGGGTGCGGAGGTCAAAGAGGAGGCTCTCCAGCATGATGGGGCAGGCCATGCTCAGCGGCATGGCGAAGACGAAGGTGCGGATGGCGAAGGGGTAGGCGCAGCAGGCGGCGCGGCTGCGGCAGCAGGCGGCCGTGCAGCCCACGGCCAGCGCCAGGGCCACGGGCAGCACCAGGGCGCGGTAGGCCGCGATGGGCAGGCTGCAGTCCAGCTGCCAGCCCAGCCGCTGCTGCACGTAGCGGCTCATGGCGCCGGCGTCCAGCAGGCTCAGCCCTGGCAGCAGGTAGTAGGAGTAGGCCACGGTGCTGGCAAAGCCGTAGTAGCTGATGGAAGCGTAGTCCAGGTAGAAGAAGGCGGCGCGGAGGCGCGGGGAGAGGCAGCTGAAGAGGTGGGCCGTGCAGCTCATGGCGAAGGTGAGCAGCACCCCTGAGGCGTAGCACCAGAGGGGCAGCAGGGCCGGGTGGTGGAAGGGCACGTCCCCGGCGCCCCGCAGCAGCAGCAGCCGCCCGAAGCGGCTGAGGAAGAGCAGCAGCGGGATGAAGTGGGTCCAGAAGTTGAGAGTCTCGTTGGTGGGCTGCAGCACCGAGGCCAGGCACTCCTGCGCCGAGCAGTGCAGCCGCCGGTAGCCCGAGAGGATGAAGCACTCCACGAAGTCCTCGGGCACCTCGTCCCACCGCAGCAGGGCAGCAGGGCGAGGTGGCGGCGCCGCCTCCTCCTTGTCCCCCTCGCCCGCCGGCATGCTGCTGCTGCTGCTGCCGCCGCTGTCCCCGCCGGCCCCGGGCCCACCGCCCGCCCCCGGCCCACCGCCCGCCGCCGCGCCCCGCCGCCGCCGCCTGGGCGAGGTACAGCCGCTGCTCCCGCAGCCGCCGGCGGAGGAGCCGCGGTGGCTCTGCGCTGCTTCTCCTCCTCCTCCTCCGCCGCCGCCGCCGCCGCCGCCGCCCCCGGCAGCATCACTCATTGCAGCAGGGGCAGTGGCGGCACCGCCGCGGCTCCTCCCGCCCCGCCGCCCGGCATCGCGGTAACTGGAAACCGGCGGCGCATCCAGCGCGCCCGGGGAGCGGGGAGAGACGCCCCCGCCGCCCCGGGTAGGGTTTCCCGGTGAGGGAGGCGCCGGACACCCGAGCCGCCGTTAATGATCGAAGCGGGGGGCCGGGCCCGGGAGAGTCCCGCGGCCGCCCCGGCCCAGCCTCCCTCCCTCCCCGCGGCGACGGGCGCGCCGGGCCCGGGCAGCGCCGACCGCGCAGGGCCCCCGCTCCGCCGGCGGCTCGGCCGGGGCACGGGGGTAGGGACGAGCAGACGGGGGCGTTTTGGTGTAAAAAGCACAAAGCGGGCCCCGGCCCCGGCTGCCGGCAGGGTGTGGGTGCTGCTGCCCAGCCCCGAGAAAGGGGAGGGTGACCCCGCGGGGACGGGACACCGCCATCAGGCCGGACAGAGCTGGGGAACAGCCACAGACAGGGGACGTCTGGCAGCTGGGTGGGTTTCTGCCGTGTGTGCTTCAGTGAGACCGCCCGAGACCTGCTGACATTATCTCATGCCATGAATGCAAACGTTATTTTAGGCTAAACGTTGCCGGCCGGGCTGCGAAGGGCGCACGTCGCGCTGACACAACGGGCACCCACCTTATCTCCGCGCTCCGAGCGGGGCGGCTGGGGGGGAGCCGCTGTAACGGGCTGACAGTAGCTGCTCTGTCCTGATCCTTAGACAAATCCTACATTTATCAGCCGTGCGGTTACGCAAGCAGCACAGTTGCATAATCGGAATATAAAAATCCAGCGAAAAGCACTGTATGTGTGTCACTGTACCTTAATGCCTCTGAAGTAAACGGAAAGCAGTGGGAAGGGTAAGTAACTGTGGGAAGTGCAGGTAGGAGCCAGAGTAAGGAATTGCTCTCCACTGTTTCGATGTGTTTCCTTTTTTGCTTGTTTTCAGATGGTTTTAAACGTCTGATAGCTCTAGGTTTTCAAATGTATGTATTAAACAGTGATGTTCATATATATGTGTGTGGTCATACGGTATAAACCGAGGTACAGTGGAATTGTCACATTCTGCCCAAAGATTTCTATTAAAAAAAAAATCTTCAATAGTCAATCACAACAACGTGAAAAATCTGAACAAGGAGGTAATCAGAAATAAGTTTTTAAAAATTGGCACAAAGAAGTAGTAAAAGTGTGTTGCTGAAAGTGATTTTCATTACAGTAAAACTATTGATTTTATGGAACTGTCAGAAGTAGGGCAGACTGGTGACACTGCTTATCATCTTTATAAAAAATTACACAGCAGTCCTGCTAGGAAAATAAACACAACTGAACAGTGCTGAAAAGCCAAGGGGAGAAGTAAAATATTAAACTAGGAGACTTATTTTTTAGGTAACAGGCCTAATGTGCTCTAATGTCCATGTGTTTTAGAGGGGGTGCCTGGTGGCGTGTGGGGATGAACCAGCTGGACACACCTGGAGCAGTGACTGACAGAGGGCTCCGCGTAACCTGCCTGCGGGGAGCCTCGGCTGCACCAGCAGCGAGCAGGGCCCCGCTCCCTGTGGGCTCTGCGGTGTGTGATTTAGGGGGAGGAAAAGCTCTTTGGGAGTAAATGGGAATTGCTCAGCCTCTGGTAGATGTCAGGCTTCTCATGGGGCTGCTCTGCCCACCCTGAAGAAGGTGGATGCCAAACCATTTGCTGCACCACCATAGATGCAGCTGGTGGCAAGGGGGCTGTTAGAAGGTACCTCCTCCCCTGCCCTGCTCCTACCACACGGTCAGGTGCTTCCAGTAGGGCTCTAGTGATCATTTCCCCCAGTCCCTAAGGGATACTTTTATTTACAGTGGTGAGTGCCATTGCAGGCCCTAGGGAAGAGGACCGAAGTGACCGTGATCTTCAGCCTCCCTCATCAAGGTTAGATAAGGAGAGGTGGTTGACTGGGAGCAATCTGGTTTTAGACCTGTGCTAAAGAGCCTGTTGGAAAGCCACCAGCAGCTGTTGCAACAGATGGTGTCTAAAGAACAACAGAATCTGTCGCTGATTGGGAACTGTTGGTCTTGCAGTGGCAGCAGGGCTCGTTCGACACGTTCTGACTTTCCTACAACCTCCAGACTTTCAGGGATGTGGGAGGTGTCCAGCCCTCTTGCCTCAGGGAGGACTGGGGTATCACCTGGCTTCCTGGGAGAGACACCCATTGGGTTTGTGTTTTTATGGGGGGCAGCCCAGCCTGGGAGGAGCAGGTGGGGTTTCCTTGTGGTTCAAGTCTGACACAGTCCTGGTGGCCACTGGACTGTCTGCGTATTGGTGGAGATATGCACCAAGGCTGCAGCGAAGATAAATGTCTGGAAATTTCTCCCTACTATTTATGTCTTCCTGTAATATTTTAAGATGTCTTAAAATGATATTTGGGGGGGTGGGGGCTTTCTGTTTCACAGAGCCGAGAATCACTTGAGAGACGTGTATAAACCAGCTCCCCTGGAGGAAGCACAGGCCCACAGCAGCGATATACTTTTGCATGCTTTGTCCCTGGTGGGTTTGCCTCTTAACACTGTGCTACTGATAAATAGAAGCAGTGTAAAATAAATATAAATTTTATTTTCTCTGCCTCTGCGCGGGGATCCGGCTTTGGCTTGTCCTGAGTGCTCTGCTGATGTCGCACACGCATGACCTGGATCTCCTTGTCTGGCCAGAAAGTGCCAGGGAGATCTCAGAGCTTGTAAAGCTCACAGTACACATCATTGCCAAGTGACAGCAATGTAGCTTTAGCAGACACATTAATGAAACTCATTACTAACGATCTGGTTCTTTTCCTTTTTTTCAAGGCTGCCTCCTCACAGGGGAGAACGGTCTCTGAGGACAAATTGGGCTTTCATAAAGACAACTGCATACATCTTACGTTGAGTTAATTATTCTGTTCCCAAGCCAGCTGTGGAGCAGTGTGCTGGGAACCTTACAATTTAAAGCACTTACAACCTCAAAATAGCCTCTTATTCATATGTAGTCCGTCAAGGTTAGTATTACATGACTATTATGTGGTAGGCAAGGGAAAATCAGGGCATTTGGAGGTCACAGAGAGGAGTCCACGTAATGGAGTGCATGAAGAGGCCTCAGTGCGTTTCTCTAAACCAGAGTTTATATTTAGAAGGGCATGGTCAGCATATACCAGGGTTTCTTCTAGCATGTGTAGAATTTTCTGCAGGCTTTCTCTCCAAATAACCTTTGAGAAGACTCTTAAAACACTGATGAAGGCACTGCCTAATGAGGTAAGTAATGGAAGATAATGTTAATCAGTACTGGCTGGGGACTCAAAGAAAAAGATGTGCCAGAATACCAAATGTGGGTTTGTTTCTATATTATACTTTTGTTTTGTTCATTGTTGAAGTCCTTTCAAAAGTTATCATTTTGTCTGAAATATCAAAAGCCCTATAAGATATTCTGAATTACTTCAACCCCTCCCCAATGAAATGATGACTTTCAGTTAGAAAAAAGAAAAAAAAAAAAAGCAGCTAATTTCATCCTTTGCACTCTAACACGCTCAGCACACTAGGGAAGAGGTCGTACTTAGCCCTCCTATTATCCATTGCTTTTCTGAGTGAGTAAGGAAATTAACTTAAATCTACCATGAGAGAGAAAGTCCTCTTATGAACAAGCAATGGTGGTGTTTGGAAGATGCTTTTGAAGATACACCTTCAGCCTCACCCAATTCAACCTACTCACTGTGGCAAACATCAATCTTAAGAGCTCTTGCTTGACGTAATCCTATACTGTACAACTCTGTCTCTCATTTCTTTTTCCTTTCTATATTTTCACCTTCAAGACAGATTTTGCCAATTTCTTTCTTAATAAGAAGTTTTGGCAGAGTAAAAACATTTAACCCCTTTGTTTGCTCTGGATTTTTATCCTTGTTCACTAAATTCTCTTTAGTAAATCTGATTCCATCTTGACATCTTCCGTAGGACCCCACTGACTATGAGTGAGGGTAGAATTTGGCTTTATTTATTTAAGAAGAGTAGGTGTTAAAGAAAGAGAGGCTTTAGCCCCACCTAATTCTGTCTAACGTAGCTGATGCTTGCAGTTTCTCTGGGAGGACATCTCAACAGATACACAGACACACAAACATGGTCCTTTTTTTCTGTATGATTTTTTTTTAATCCTTTTTCAAGTGTGCATCAATCTCATGAAAAATAATGTCTTGATGGGTAATTTTATACTGCAGCGATTACGATCTTCTGTGATAATTGAGTAGGCGCAGTGCTTTGATTAATATTGAAGAGATTAACTTGCCTTTAGAGATTCTCCCCCATTATCTTTTTCAGACTGGATAAACAGGAATCCTTGCATCATTTTCTCCTTCTTGAGTAACTAATTAGGGACAATTATACTTTATAAACATAATTCCTTAACAGATAAAGAAAAGTAAAAGTGATATTTGTATTTTAAAGCCTCACTTGGAGGTGACAAATGCTAGATATTCTAAAGGGAACAGCAATAACCGACACCATCATGGTTATATAGCAATGTTCATTTTAACCTCTCATTCACCAGGAGCTTCTAATTTTCTGCCCTCTTTACCTTCAAGTTGAATATTTTCAGGTTTGTCCTCTTTATGCTTTAAAAAACAGCAATAAAACTGATCTGAAATAATCTGAAAAAACTCTAAACACAGCAAACTGGGAAAAAAACACTTCACATTTTAAGAAAATTTCTATGAATATTTGGTTGTTTTCTTTTTTAAGCTCTTGTTTTTGAAAGAATAGGGGTAGAACATGCGTTTTTCTGGACAGCAGCAAATCTGAACATAAGTATTGCAGTGAAATTGTATCACCGTGCTGAAGAATAGCGTGTTGGGTGCATGCATATTTCATATACGTTTTCCGTTGCTAGAATCCACCACTGTCCCACCTACCAGGGGCTCACAGCAAGAACAAAGTACAGCTTGTCCTTTGCAAGGGTTGCAGGACTCTGAACCCTCAATTACAAACTGCATGGCTAAGGAAATTGTTTTGTTTGTATGTGCTGAGAGTGTTTTCCAGAGCACAAATTGCTACTCACTGTTAGTAAGCTGAAGGGAGGGACTCTTGTTATGGGCAAAAGAAAGACTGCTGTTGCACTCATCTTAAACTTCCATGCTTTTAAACGGCTGATAAATTTGCACATCTGGATTCCCACCACGTAGGCTAATTCTCTGTGACAAGAAGCTGCAGGAGAACTTTTGGAATTAAGCCTTCACTTGATACTCTCGCTAACGCCTGAAAATACCCCGCAAATTACTGACCTTTCTCAACCAGACAGTATAAGTCAGATGTTGCCCCTGTGGCTGGTTTGCATAATGGGCCTCACCACTTCAGGAGTCCCAGGGGCAGAAAGAACCCAAGTTCCCCAGGTTCCTCGATACGACATGTGTCCCAGGAGAGCAGCAGGGTTCTGGAAGGGAAAGCAACTGCTGAATGGCAGGACTACAGCTGGACTGAGAGAAGGTGAGGCACCAGCACTGAGAGATGGAGCAACACAGAGATGGCTCCAGCCAAGAGACAGAGAGCAGATAGAGCAGTAGCAACAAGTCCAGACTGCTGGGAACCTCAGAGCCAAATTGCCCTCTCCCAGCCACTCATTCTTGGCTCTTTTTTCTTATTCTGGGGGTCCTTACTAAAGCATCTCAATTCAGGGCAGTGGCTCCTAGTAGCCCAGGCTACCTGTGCTCCAGCTGCGCCTGCTCCCTGCCTCTCATCTCATCTCTGCCCTGCTCTCGTCCCACGCTGCACACCCATAGCTTCCTGGCAACACACGAGTACACGGGGGAGTGGGCATCTACCTATTTTGAGAATCCTTGCCTAGCAGTTTTCAGTCGCAAGGGTGGGAGGAGATGGAGGGTGGAATAAGGGAAAAGAAGCTGGAAGACTGCTGCCTAAGCAATGGAAAAACAGCACACACTGCCTGTGGCTTTAGAGATCTGTGAGCCACTACTGAGAGCATGAAACGACTCACAGAGTTACAAACCTGTACACGCAGCAGCTACACTTCTGTCCTACTCCTGATATGCCCACCTCGTGCCCTCAAATGTGCTTCCTTTGCTACAAGGTAGGGAACTTCCACAGCACTTGAAATCCTTCCTCTTCCCTTCCCTCACACCCACCTTTGCAAAAGGACTGCAGCAACTCAGCTGTGCTGTGGCCTGGGGTGAGAGCAGGGGAGAGACCTCTGAAAGTGTGGAAAAGGCAGAAAGACAAGGGTAATGCACTGCAGCATGTGGTTTACTTAATGTAGCTTAGTGTTAATTATTTATGATAATTCATGATTTTCCCTACCATATTGCCTAATGATATCTGTCACTGTAACAGCAGTTAATAAACAACTCCCAGGTCTGCATGCAACCAGACCCACTGCATCATAATGAAAAATGTCTAATATTTCCTTTTTAATATTATTATTAGCCTACCCTTTCCAGCGTTAATTCTCCATAGATTTCTGCATCTCGCTGCTTCCTTTCCTGCCCTCTTTCCTCCCTCCCCTTTCTCTCCCATTAAGCCCAAGACACTGACGTGTTGTCATTCACTAACTGTATTATTCCAATGTGTTACAAATAGCACAGATTCAGGAGTACAGTTCATTCTGAAAAAATATCTTTAGAGATGACCTTTGAAGCTCTAACTATATCTTTCCTTTTTTTTCACAGTGTGCTCTGGATCATGATGCTCTTAATCTGGTGCAGTTTATTAATTACAAAAGAGCGTGGAGGCTGAGCAGTAAGCAGAGGATTTAAACAATGAGTTGGATAATTAAAAAGGATTAATGAGGTGGATTAAATAAAGGGATTGAGGCCAAATGGAGCACAAATTTTCTAAACATTAGTGGCCCCGAAACTCTAGCGTCCAAGAGCATGTTCCTCTTTCCAGCTAGATGTTTGCTTTTTATCCAGAAGTGTCAGTCTTTCTTTCATACCAGGTTTATTAATGCAGTTCCAGGAAAGCTGAGCAGCATCCAGCATCTCCTCCTGTGGCCCTAAGTGCCCCTTCTATCCAGTACAAGTTCCCCAGCTGGTTTGTTTCCAACGCATTGCTGCACCTGTTTCCACTACCATGTTAAAAAAATCCAAAAGCAGCTCATGGATGACACTAATCCTGTGCCTCTGCAAACTGGTGAAGTGGTTCTCAAGAAAATTATGACAAAGATGGGGGAAGAGAAGGACTTGACTTGTATTCTGAAGCAACAAGATCCTGCCTAATCCATCCCTAAAGCTCCTTGGTCAACACCATTCCTTCCTGTGGAAGGGCTCCTCTGTGAGCAAGTTTGGAGCTCAGCAAATCCTAAAAATACTGATGGAATTGTTCACAAATCCTGCTGTCAAGGGGTGGGTTTTATTTCTCCTTCCTTCCTTTCTTCCAAGCCAGCAGTGATTTCACTTCAAATCTGTGCAAAGCCTTGGGGTGCCCACAGAAAGCTGTGCAGGTGATTGCAGAAATGGAGAGCTGTCCTCCAGAGCAGAAGGTGAGAATCCTAGACGGTAAGGTACTGTGTCAGCTGTAGGTATAGAAACCACATACTGTTGTAATTGCTTATTCCTGAAGGGAGCTCAATAAACATCTGGTATCTCTTGACCCTTAGCTGTCAATCCATTACCAGAAATGTTTTGCATGATTATTTTGCAAATGGTGGAAGGAGGCTTGAAAAGCAGGAAGAAATGCGTATTTCTGCCACATGACCCTTCTGCCTGCCTCACCTTTTTCTTAGTTGCAGCAGAGCTGCCTGGCCAACCACTTATTTGATTGCAATGTAAAACAATTTGCGTCTACGGAATTATTATTATTATTTATTATTTTGCTATTTTTGGTGCAGCAGACTTTGGAAGTAGAAATCATGTAATGTGGTAAATTTAACCTCAGGCGTGCCGAGGGGTGCATCTGGGGAGCAGCCTCCCGAGCGGGGCGGGCGGTCCCCTGTCCCCGGTGGCGGCGGGGCGGTCGGTGCCCGGTGGCGGTCGGTGCCCGGTGGCGGGCTGTCCCTGCCCCCTGCCGGAGCTGGCGCACATGGCGGCGAAGGGCGACGTTTCCCCAGCTCCCCGCTATCCCTATGAAGCTGCTCTTCACAGGAGGAACAAGAAACGGTTGTAGCTTTTAGTTTTGTCCACGCTGCCGGTCTTGCCTATTGATCTGCGTTTTCCAGCTTTGAGGGAGACTTTTCTCCTTTTCTCCAGCTCCCGAGTGACTGTTAATTTTCACAGCAGTAGCATTACTTCCACTAGCCGACCTACGTGACAGCCAGCGTCAGGACCTGCACTATGATGGTAGCCATGAAAAGACTCAGAGATAAACCTTCACCCTAATGATAGCGACTGGCAGAGCAACACATTCTCGTCAGACACCTCCCTGCACAGCTGGATGCACATCTGCAGCGGGCGAGGTTTTCTCAGAGTTTTGTTCTCCTCTCTAAACTTCCAGTCCTTTCCAGTTACCCCTGCCCTTCTCACCCTCTCCTTTTGCTTGCTTTTTGCCTCTTCTGGAAACTCACGCTTCATCCTCTGCTGGCAAATGTGGCTACTAGCATAGGCCCTGCTCCCTCCTGTCGCTCACAGGGCAGGTGTTGAGAGTTGGTGGATTTAAAGCTTTCATTCATTTCTGTGTATCTACTGTCTTTTCCTTAAGCATTATCTCAACCCTAGCATCTTCCACATCATGCTGACAATCCATAAAAGCCCAGGAACGCAAGATAAATGTAATGTGACCAGGAATGCAAGATAAATGTAATGTGACCTCTGGTTTTAATCCCTAGTAAAGCAATGTTCAATAAAGCAAGCAGCTGCGGTGGTGCGCTGTCAAACCCAGTAATGGAGGAGCTGCAGCGCTATCCTTTTCACTATTTATTCCTGCGCTTTTCTTGACTTGATGCAACATTTCTACGTTCCCTCCCGTCAGGGTTTCTCCCGCGTCTCCCGCAGAGTCGGACGTGCCGGTTCCCCGCTCAGCGGCAGGCCCCACACCCGCCCCCGGCCCTGGCCGGGCCCGCCACCGCAAGGGGCGGGCGCCGGCTCCCGCCGCTGGCTGCCAGTCGCTGCCTGTCTCCCCGCAGCCGGTCGCTAGAGAGATTTGGGTCGCCTAGCGACTTCATGTGGGTTTTCTTCGGCTAACGGGAGAGCGAGAGCTGCGGGAAGGACGCCGGCACCGCCTGCGCTGCCCCCGCCGCTCGCTGAGGGGAGGGTACCGGCGCTGGCTTCCACCCCACCCCCGGCCACATCAGTGGCTCGGCCATCGGCTTCCTGCCCTCCGCTCGGCGGGCTCGGTGCGATCGGCGCTCGCTTCCTCGCCGCCAGGGCTGAGCGAGGGGAGAGGCAAGATGGCGGACAAGGCGCCCAGCGGCTCGCAGAAAGCCAGTGGGAAGGTGAGGCCGTTCCGCGGGGCGACCCAGCCGCCCGCCGGCCCGCTCTGCCGCCGAGGGGGTACGGCCGCCGCCTGCCGGCGCGGCGGCGGGGCCCGGGAGTGGCGCGGCGGTGAGGCGCGGCCGGCGCGGCCTGCTCCGTCCCTGCTCTCCGCCCGGGGTGACTGCGGGCCCCGGGAGGGGGTGGGGAGGCGGGAAGAGGGCGGCGCGGCGGGGCCGGGGGGCCCAAGCCTCCCGCGGGGCATCCCCGCTCCCCGGGACCGCCCTGGGCACGACTCTAGCCCGGGGCGGCGGCCTCCTGGTGTCCCCGCGCCCCGGTGGAGGGATGCGGGGTCCCGGCGGGGCGCGCTGTGGCGGCGGGCGCGGGCCGGCCTGTGCTAACGGCGCGTCCCCGGGTTCGGGTACGGACGGTTAGTTAATGCCCGAGTGCCACCCCTGCCCTTACTAATTTCGGTCGTGCCGGGAGTCCTGATCCCCCCCCGTGGGCTGGAGCCCGCGTGGGGTTAGTTTCCAACGTGCGAGCGTGAAGGAAAACGGTAATTTGAGACCGAGTTTCTTCTTTTGATTTGCGGTGGAATTACAGAGTTCACCGAAATCACCCTGGCGTTCCCCGCTTTCCTCACTGTGCCCGCTGTGCTTCTTGTAGTTTTTGTGCGTTGGATTTGCAGAACAGAAGTCCAGGTCGTGCAGGAGTTCTGGCAAAGTTGTGCAGAGCTGAAGCCGGCGCCTGGCTGCGGGTGATGCCAGCCCGGAGCGGGCTGCTCGCTAAGCATCCCCCTCCCGCCGGGCGAGTAGGGGGAGAGACGCGTTTTGGGGGACGCGCTGGTAGCTGACGGTTTGAGGGTTAGCGATCAGTGAGGCTCCCTTTCACTCAACCTTGTTGCAGGTTTTAGGTCAGAAGCATATGAATCTTCCAGTTTTTTTTTTTTTTCTAAATTTTATTATTTATTTTTAATTTTTTTTGTGTGTGTGTGTGCGAGTGTGTAAATCAGTCAAGGGAGAAGCCACATATTGGCTCAGGAATTTCCAGTGCTACACGGATGAATAATTTTTACCCATTTTTGTATTCAGCTAAACCAGGATTTTTTATTTTTTGCTGCTAGGAAACTAGCTGAAATGTAGTTACTGAGAGCCTTTGCATGTTTACCCAGTTCATGTTATTTGAGTAGGAGAGTTTTATTTTTGTTTCCTTTTTATGATCTATTCCAAATATTGCCAGGAAACATTTTTTGGATCTTGCATTTGGCTTGGAACTGCAAGTAAGAGCTGGACAGAAAACTTTAGTAGTAAAGTAGGTTTTAATTTATGGAGAATGGTTTCCAGGGAATAAGACATTTTGGGATTTCAAGTATAATTAGACATGGAATAATAATTTAATTATTGATTACTGCAACTGATAACACGGCACACAAAAACAACCCAGATGTGATCCCTTTTTGCAGTTACATCACAGACTTTTTTTGTTTTGTTGTTCACTATTTCTGTACTGATGGTACTCTTTTTTTAATGTACAATAATAGTTAATTTATTAGAATTGTTTTCTGTCGTAGGTCTCAGTTCTGCAGAGGTACGTGCAGACACTTCACACTAAATCATCAATCCCACTGAATTTGGTGTGACTGCTAGAGGATGTAAACTCAAAACGTGTGCGTTAGGCCTGTTGAGGAGGTCCTGTATCTTGCCATCTATGTGCAGTTCCCCCTCACCCTTCAGTTTCCCATTTCTCTATAGACGTATATGCTGTGTTTCCAGTAGTCTTTTTCTCCTACTTTACTTTCTAGGTTGTCTTGTTTTATATTGCCAATATTATTTTATGTGCCAAAGAAAATAGTGATAGTACATACCTGGATCTATGAGAATGTTTTTGTGTTGAAAAGTAAAATAAAACAAGACATGGGATTTATTTATTGTAATTAATTTAAGCATAAAAATGGTTATTTTTAGTTGAGCCTGTATGAAACTCTTTAGGGTTTAATAATCTAAGCAAATAACCATTTTGCTCAATTTCTTAAGGTAATTATTTATCAGACACGTTGATTTTTTAAAATCATTTAAGATTCATTTACTTACATATCAAAATTGAAATTTTAGGCTCCATTTGCAAGTTATAAGAATAATTGTACTTGCAAAACAAATATGTCTCGTACACTCCATAGAATATGTTTCAGTGGCAATTCCAAGATATGCCTTTGCTGGCTTCTAGCCTGCCTCCTGGGAAGACACAGTGACATTTTATTTTCTGTGAAGAGCTGTGGCCTAGCATTTGAAGGCTTTGACACTTAAGTAAGATATGGTTTTTCCCCTTCAGAATGTGTGGTGTTTGTTCTTCGGTCTTAGTGTTCACATACTGATTTTGAACATCTAGCTAGTTATTTTGTTTTATAGTGTAAAATGAAGCTTACTTTAGTCAGGTGTTACCTGTTTGATTGCCTATTTGAAAACTGTCGCTGGAGACAGTACAGGTCCAGGAGCACACATGGCCTGTGTCGCTGGGGTGGTAGCTGCTTTTTATGATACTGTCAGCTTCTAAATAAGTTTGAGAGTCTCTGATGTGGAATGTGTTGCAAAAGCAACATCTGTTCTTCTGTCACTTTGAGATTAGGATAGCAAGATAATGCGCTTGAGATTTCCAGAAATCTAAACAGGAAAGAAGGACAAAATGAAGGAAAAGAAGACAGAGATTGCCCAAGACTGCACAGGAGGTCAGTGTAGGTAGGATATGATTCTAAAATGGCAGGTACCGATTATGTTCAATTATTTTCTTGATGTAATGAAATATTGGCTACTCAATGACTCTGCCATGTTCTTATTTTATCTTCTGAGAATAGTGACTATTGCATGTCCACTGATCTTACATATAATACTGTACGAATTGGATACCGTGTGGGTGGCAGAAGAGATGATCCACTGGGACTAAGCCACAGGTTTCCTATTTTTCATTCTAAAACATGCTTTAGCAACATTCCTTAATCTTAAATGCATTTCTCAGGCTTATTGAGTAAGGTATGTGTTAATTAAGTGTTGAAGAACAGAGATTACTTGGCTTGTGAATGGACAGCTTTCCTTGGTAAGTTAGTGTATGAGGAGCAGCAATGTAAAATCTGTATGTGTAGTGAATTCCAGTTAGATGTAGCGTTCTGCAGGATGGTGAAACTTGAGATTTTTGACTTCACCTGTATTGTTGTTCAACTGGTGACCAGGAGTGGGAGAGGCATAAGTGTGTTACTCTGTTGATGGAAGCGTAAAAGGAGGTGTCCTCATTTCCTCTCTAGCAGTAGAAAGTTAAATGTTGGCAGCTCCTGTTCATCTGAGTTTAAGGTTATAATGGAATAACATTCCTTGCAAGTACTTTGGAGAAAACCATTTTCCATTTACTTTTGTGTCAGCAAGTGACATCCATTTAAATAGTGAATAACATTAATATGCAGTATTCCAGTAAATGTAAAGAGTAAATAGATTGGCTATAAAATAATTTGCAGGCCTTTGTTTTCTAGATAGTTTGGTAGAGAAAGGAAGAATAAAAAAGACAATTTGGGCTGGAAACCTCCCTGTTTCTGCTCAATTTTAACAATTTAAGCTGTGATTCCATTTGCTTTTCCGTGGTATTTATGCTGACACAAACCAATCCCAGCCTTAGCTACTTTTTCCCCTCCCAAACACCATCCTCTTTAGTTGATTTGGCACGATCTGGGGGGTGTGTGTGTGGGGGAAGCCTGCTATGAATTGGAAACTGGTTTGGCTGAACCTCTCCAGCTCGCTCTTTCCTGGGTGATCAGATAGATCTGGAAAAGTGATCTAGTTCCGTCTGAGCAGCTGCCCGCTGTCGGGGCAGAATCAGTGGAAGGTGTTGAAATGGGGCATGTGTCTTGCACCAGCGTTTCTCATAAACACTTTACCCTGAAGCTAGTAGTTTCTGCAAGGGCAGGGCTTTTATTTATGTTTAAATTGTAGCCATTAAAGTTGTTAAAATAACATTCAGCATTTGGAAGGCCACGGGACTGTCTTCTGGGTTTTATTGGCAGCTTTTGTTGCTCTTTGTTGTTTTACTAAATGGCATCAGTATTAATTAAAAAAAAAAAAAGAAAAAGAGAGTTTGTTTATGTTATACAGCCATTTTTAAATATTTGTGAAATAACATGATCGTGCTAGTTTTACCCAGAGATCATTAAATTTGGAGAAACTATGGGGAGCTGGATTTGTGGGAGCTTGCACTGCTGACAGGAAGGAAGATTTGGGAGAGGAGTCATCTCCTCTCTGTTTGGTTTGGAAGCTGCCATGAAGCTGGAAGAAAATTTAAGCATCATAATCTTGAGAGAGGGCTCTCTCCTTGGGCTCTCTGCTTCGGCTTTCTGATAGGAATTTGTCATAAATTGCATTTGTATGGTCCTTTGAAGATTTTTTTTTTTTTTTTTATTCTTTTGAAGGTTGAATAAACTTGGCTAGACTTGGTAATGGAGCTTTGAGTGACCTGACCTCCAAGACTGTGGTTTGACAGGGCTGTATTTTACTGGGATGCTGTGTCAGCAGCCTGCATTGCTACTTCAGTTATCCTGGCACAATTCTTTGAGTGACCTGTGTAGTGAAAGAAATTGAGAAAGTGATCCAGCTGGAAAATGGTCTGGTTTATGGGGAAGGAAAAAAAAAAAAGATAGGTTTAATGCAGAGTGGTAGAGGCAGTGAATTGGGAGTAAGAGGACATTTGTAGATTGTTTATGCTGTCAATAACTGAAAGATGGACTCATCGCATTTTTTAACACGAAGGAGCTATCCTCACATCTCAGCCACCACCAGGTGCAGGACAGAGCTTTGGGTATGTTTCTTTCAACAATTAGTTCAATTGAGCTATGTAACATGATGAGAAGCCTGTTCCAGGTTTCAACACAGGTGGGTAACATCTTCTGGAATGCTCCTCTCTGTCAATGTTTAAAAGATACTGTGATTCTGTTGAGTCAACTCAGCTGGTATAACTTAAGGAAACAAAATTGCTCCTTTTCTCAAGGCAGTGCAGATGGATGCAAAGTGCAGCGTTGTAAGAAGTAGTTTTTTTAGTAGCTGCTATTTAGAAACAGGCAGATAACAATTTGTAATTTTGTCAAGAATCATTTCGTCTTGTGCTTTGGGGGTGCAGTTGCTTGGCTGGTCAGAAGCAGTGCCAAAGGTATGAACTAAACTTATAGTTGGGAAGAGAAGACCTTAAAAATAAGAACTGTTTAAGGAGGTGAATAATGTGGCTCTGCAGACCTGCTAGTTGCTGCGAGAGAAAGCTGGTTTAAAAGCTAAAACTGCTTTTAGAAGTTTTCAGAATGCATGTTGGTAGAAATTCTGTTGCTTGGCTAACGGCCGGGGTGGTTTCTCCACAGTGCCCTGGTCCTTGTTAGCAGGTTGGGGAGCGCCACTGTGCTTCTACCTCAGCAACTTCCAGACTTTTTTGATCATTGGCCTGCTTTTCCGCTGTTAGCCCACAGAATCTCTCAGATTCTGCAGTGCATTGAAAGCCTTTCCAAGCAGTATCATCTGTTCTGTTGCTGGAGAAACAGATTTAGTGACTGTTACTTTTTTTATGTTCTTTCTCAGGATATCGTGTCTCTAGTGTCATCGTACTGAGTGTTGGTACTGTTAGTTACTGCATGTGATGGCTTGTTTGTTGTCCTCCCTGTAAGCAGCTTCAGCACCCATCCCTGGTGGAAGGTGCTGCTTTCCAAAACTTCTGTAAATGAAGCAGATGTGGAGAATTGAGAAACGGTCAGTTCTGTTATGTATTGGCCAAACAACCTCCCTCGCCCAAGCAGTGCTAGGTCTTGACTCTCAGTACGCTAAGGCAGGCAGCATTGTATCAGTCCACCTTTGAGATTTATCTTATTAACTGCAGGTTTAAACATATTTTATTATTTTTTTTTTTAAGGGTGGGTTTGTAACTGATGTGTTTGTTGCCACAGGGTGGCAGCTGGCAGCAGGAAGAATGCTGTTTTCAGGCTCTGAAGTTCTTTTACACAGTGTCTTTCTTCTGACTCTGTGATGTTGTGCTATACATTCGTAAACTCTCTGGGGGAGGACAGGTTTCCTTAAGCTCCATTCTTGCAGTATGTAGAACTGTGGATACCAGATTACTGATCTGAGTGCTGTCACTTGTGATGAGTCACAAAAAAAATCCAGCACCAAATAGAGAGGAAAAATTTGCAGGAAGGACTGTTAGTAAAAGATGCTTGTGATATATGCTTCCACGTGTATTTTAATAAACTACTACTGGTCCACGTGAACTAAACTTTTTATTAACTTCTGAGCAAAGATGTGCCTTGTGAGTAGTGTATAGTATTGCAGGTAAGCAGATTTGGGAGGTCTTTGAGTGTAAGACTTATTGGGGAGTGGGGGTGGGTGTTGTCCTCCCCCTTCCTCCCCCACCCCCTTTCTTAAGGAAACCCCAATTGTATATACCTAGGAGTCTTTTTCCTCTCCCTTTTAAGGGTTGTATCTTTGTGTCTGTCTTTACTTTTGTGGACTTAGTTCTGGTCTTGAAGTGCTGTCTAACGTTTTTTCTGAATTGATTTGACTGTAAAACATAGGAATGTACTTGTCCAAAGATAAATGTCTCTATCTTAGTTGATGAAAATGCATGATGTGAAATGAAAACAAGTTCTAGTAAATTATCTTCTAGAGTAGCGTTTGGTGCTTGTCCATTTTGGAAGACTGGAGATGAGCACCGTGTATTACTATTTCTGGTAGAAACTGTAAATTCCTGGTAACAGGGAGAAGTGCTAACGTTCTGTAACTAATGAAGAGATTGCAGCTAGTGGAAATGTTTTATTTTGACTTAAATTTCAATTTAGATATGAATTGTGCATCAGGCAGTTCGGTCTTAATAGATGTTACATCAGTGAGGTTTTCTGTAATTTGGGCATTACATATTCTAAAAATGCGTTCAGTCCTGTTTGTTGAAGTGTTCTCCATCACTTAAACTCATTTAAAAACCTGAGTCTTAAAAACACCTGTGCACATTTTGCATATTCACTGGTTTACATGTTAAAGTTCAGTTACAGTTTAAAGTAATAATGTTAATTAGAGCAGTTCTGGAAATGATTTTATAGTAAGGCAAATACAATCAAGCACTTTATGTAATCTTTAACACCCTTTAATGTCAGCTCTTGTGGATTCAGTGTAACAAACTTAGTTTTTTCCTTACAGTGGCATGTTTATAAAATCCAGCTGTGGAAATGTAGACGTTTTTAATGGTAGCAAGACAGTCTATCTTTAATTTCTTCTTTGTCTTACATTGTTCATATTGTGACCCTGTTCATTTACATCATTAAAATACATTATGTGTATCTTTGTTCTTGTTTATTTGGATGTTGACATTGAAACATTCAAACAACTGACCAAACATTTGAAAACATTCGAAAAACTGACTAAAAAACCCCTGAGGTTGTTTGCCTGTTTCTTTTTCTGTACCTCACCTCCTCTTTATTCTCTCTTCAGGTCAGAGCACCAGATGCAGTACACACCACTGGATCTGCTGATACACATGTAAGTCCAAAATATTTAAAAACAGCAAAAAAAAAAACCCAAGCCAAAAAATTCATCCAAACCCACAAACTCAAAATAGGTGTGTTCTCTAAAGAAAACACTTGCTGCAGGCAGACTCTGTTGCATTGGGTATCTAATCTGTAGGTGTTCGTAAATGAACTATTGATTTTCATGTTTAAAAATATCCTTGAAACTTTCAAACTACCACTGCTGTAGGAAGCTGTGCTGCATGGTACTGCATTCATAATAGATACTTGAACAGGAAGAAGCTGTAGGGTCTCTGTATATGTTTATCTCTTATACTGAGGAATAGTTCAAAACAGAAGGTGATTAATTGAAAAGGTTACTGTATATTAAAGTGTCTTTTTGTATTCAGTTGGTTTCTCAAAAATGAGTTAGTGTCCCTAATTTCATCCTTTATTTTTCTTTCTAATATAATACACTTAAAGCAAAAGGTAAGAATAGTTACCTAGTCTTTTTTTTTTTTTTTTTTTGAGAGACCTTCACTTGGTTATGTGGTTAGTATGTTGCTTGAAGGCCTACCTATTTCTGAGCTAAAATGAAAACAGGCAGCAAGAGACAATCAGAGCGTTAATACCAGGCAATTCATTCTGTGGTATGGATTTTCTTCAAGATTTCAATTTGATTTTGTATATGAAAAAGTCAATTACTAGCTCTTAAATTGCTCGTAAGATAACGTTATTGAAGTTGCGATAGCAGAAACTTTCCATAAAGAAGCATATCCTTTTATTGATTTACTTTACTTGCTACAATTTGGGAAAACTGCTATTAAATCTCTTGAATATTTTGTATTGTCCATGGAACTGGGACTTCAGTTCTTCGTGCTGCCTTATATTCAATGCAGCTTTATGTTTAGTGGGAGTTTGCTTTCATACAGTGATTTGATTACTCAGCTAGAAGCTTGCTCTTTGCTTCCATCATTTGCTTTACTCTGTATTCCATTTTTTGAAGGAGGAAGGCCTTCAAGTTTTGTTTAGCTCTGTTAGGAATTCTGTGAAGCTGCATATGGTTAATAATAATGTTATAATTGCCTACTGGAATGTAACTAGTAGGCATAAAGTAGTTCAATCCTATTAATTTATATTGCTGCAGCTACTTTGAAGGTGGTGGTTCTTGGCGTTTTTTTCTGAGACCCTTTCTAAACTGAGGAGATCTTAGTGCCGGAACTCTTCTTATCTTACATCTGCTTCCCTTATGTCATTAGAACATATATTCATGTGGCTGATCTGCAGGTATTCTGGAACGTTATTGTAAGAGATTATTTCCTGATGACAGGATAAACCTTGGGTAGGAGTGTGGTATTTGTTTTGTCTGTGTTGCTGTGCCCATGTTTTGCCAAGGTTGTATATTGTTTGTCATAGTGAAATATAAGCTGTCAACAGGAAAACTGGATTTTATTAACTTCAAAAACACACAGATGCATGAAAAGCTCCTGATAAATCTGTCACAGAAGCTCATGTCGACAAACATAGTGTCATAAACCAGATGACTCCACAGACAGCGCTGCATTAATTTGTAGCTGATAATTTTCCTTTTAATGATGAAGTAGGGAGCATTTTTCAAAGAAATATGAGCTATTCTGGTCATACGCTTGGCACAGATCTAAGAGATGTTTGTGATACTAAACAAGGATTATAAACTGAAGGTGTTTCAAAGAGTTGTTTTTCACAATGCTTTTTCATATGTGAAAAATTCTGAATAGGAAGCTGAAACTAGAAATAAAAGCCTTTATGAAGACAATTATTCCCAGAGGAATTTTTTTTTTTAAAGAACTGTCATTGCAAAAATGGTAGTTTTAAGAATCACTGTGGAAGAACATCTAAAATATGTTGAAAGTAAAGGCTAATAGCTTACGTTTTGGTCTTTTGGGGCTTTTTTTCTTGTTCTTGTGCTAGTTCTTTATGAATTACTGTGTTAACCTAGGAGTTTCCAGAGAAGCTGCTTCTCTCCTTTCCTTCCCGTTGCCAGTGTCTTTTGAACATGGCCTTCATCCTGTCGTCTTTCCTCTCTCAACACTTTACTGTCTGTTAACTAACTAAATAGAATGTTAAGAATTCTAATTCCATGCTCTCCAGAAGTGGCTGTTACGTGGAGTCCTTCCTTCATCAGGGTTTCAAGATGGGAGGAATGGTGGTTAAATTACCTAAACCAGAAAGATCCTAGGAGCTAAATATGAGGTCTTTTGGTTTATTTAACTAGTAGCTGAAAAGCTCACAAATACATTTTCTTATTCAAGCAAAAATGCTACATTTAACCTTGAAGTACAACTGAAATTTAGCATCCATTTTGTTCTTCAGTTACACCTGTTCAACCTTGCACAAACATTCTTCTGGCCAAAATAGTCAGAAAAGCTTTTAGAAGTTTGTGGTTTTTTTTACATTCTGGAAATTGCGATGATCAAAAAGGAACTGTAGTGCAAAGCATATATTTCCAGAGGTTTAGAAACTGCATGTTGCATAGTGATAAGATCTTTAGGCTCTTACAGCAAGTACCCTTCAGATTTCAGCTGTGCTTGAGTGGTATATTAAAAGCTTTCTCATTACACCAAGGGTGATTGTGTTTTTTAAAAAAACAAGATTTAAATTTTTTGGTTGTATTAGATAATGTCAATTTCAGAGAGAAGTACAGGAAGCCTTTTCTTTGTTTTGTTTAGGTTAAGTCACTTCAGGTAGAAAGTTTCTGGTCCAGACCAAGGTAAAGAGTAACATGTTTTTAATATTTGTTTTCTTACTCCTTTTGCAGCCTATAATGGAAAGCAAACTTAAGGCATTCAGTATTGGCAAAATGAGTGCTGCCAAAAGGACTCTGAGCAAGAAGGAGCAAGAAGAATTAAAAAAGAAGGTAATGGTATACAATGAGTATTTTATTTTGCATGCAGAACTGAAATAAGTTTGCTTTTAGGTTACAACCAGCTTTATCACCGACTTTCCTTATTTTGATAATTTTAGCTTTCTAAGAATGAAAGTGAATTATATTTTGCATATTTAATTTGTTCTTGGCATCCATGGCATTAAGATAGGGAGAGAGACTTGCGTCTCTCTCCTGTCTGAGAAATCAAGTTCTCTGGCTTCCTGAAATACTGAATTACAACAACCCATTGATTTTTACGTTGCTCAACATGAAGACACCTTAAGTTATTTTCTGTTCTTTGTTTGCCCTCTATCATTGGATTTCAGTAATTAGAAATTGTTTCATTATGTGCCCTTGTTATTTTGTAAAACATATTTTTGTCTAATGACTTCTTTTGGAATTAATAAAAACAGTAACGTTTGATACTGAATTTTAGGATACTCAGGAGCGTCCAAATTCTAGGAAATATGTAACTTATAGTTGGTAAGGTGGAAATTTTGAAAAGTTTTGGCTTTGAACTTTACACACACAACTCTTACTATATTTCAGTGGGATATCTCCTGCTAGGTTGCTGGAAATACTAGCCTAAGGAAACACGATAGTGCTACATTTAGTGTCTCACTCAACCTTATTAAATCATTGAATTAACTTATTCTCTGGGAAATGCATAAAAGTGATGCTGTTGTTCATCTCCTTCAGTCACATGGGTTGAGCGTAATGGGTAAGATGGAATATGTAGTGTTCTCTGATGCTTAGGTCAACAAAGCTGCAGTTTCATGGTGCTTGTCTTTCATACCATCTCTTCTGTTTGGCATCTTTTGAATGTTAAATTGCTCTGTAAACTCTTGTAAATGAACAGGCATATTTGAGCATACAGGCCTTATTCGCTTTACGTATTACGTGCTGTGTTCCCACATTTCTCAGAAATTTGAATTCTCTCTAAAATTGAAACTCATTTGATGCAGTTTGTAGCATGAACTCTAGAAAATAAAAATGAATGTCATAGCTAATTTAAGAATAGCTGTCTAGTGAAGGTTGTTCAGTGATGATAGTAAATAGATTAACATTTGCAACGTAGGAGGATGAGAAGGCTGCTGCAGAAATTTATGAAGAATTCCTTGCTGCTTTTGAAGGAAGCGATGGTAATAAAGTGAAAACATTCGTAAGAGGAGGAATCGTTAATGCATCTAAAGGTATAACTACTCTTTTTTTGGGGGTGGTGGATCATTTGGCTTTGAGGAAAGACAAAGATTGACTTTGAGTTGCATTTTAAAATTAATATGTTACATTAAAAGCAGCAAAGGGAACTTGATGCTAAAATCTACTTTATGCTTTGACTCATTAGGTGAGTAGTGGGGTGATTTGTCTTTTAACCTCAGAAGGAAAAATGCTCTGTTTTAAAATACCTAATCTGTGTTCTTTTTCTTCATGTTAAAAGATATTAAATTACAGAAAGTTTGTATTACCACTTTTTTTTAATGAAATAATATATTTAATTGAATGAGCAAGACTAAAGAATAATGGCTTTCTTTCTAATGAACAGTATTGTGCAGCATTAGTTAATACAATTTGGTTTTAATTTGCCTTTAATTTCAGAGGAGCATGAAACTGATGAAAAACGGGGTAAAATCTATAAGCCTTCATCACGATTTTCAGATCAAAAAAATCAACCAAGCCAGCCATCTAATGAGAAGCCTCCATCACTCTTAATGATAGAAACCAAAAAGCCTGTAAGTTTCTTATTTGAATGTTTACCCTGTACTTAGGAAGTATTTAGAAGTGCTTAGAAAAAGGTCTGTGTGATCTTGCAGATTACTTTTTTTCTGCATTTATCACGTATTAATGTAAGGTGGAAATTTTTATTTGCTTAATCCCATAGCAAATAACAAGATGATGAAATGCAGAGGTCCAGTAGCTCTGTATCCAGCATGATATACCTAGTACTGCACTCCGATTTGGTGGCTTTATTTTTTTAGTGTATTCCTGCTAATTGAGACAGACTTCTCAGGAGTACAGATTTAGTGACTGTTGCAAACTAACAGTAACTCAAGTCCCAAGAACTTGTGAAGTTTAGAAGCAATTTGTCTTGCTGCCATCTGTTTTTAGGTTTTTATAACTTAAAAAAAAAAAATTGACCTTTGCACTGATACAGGTTTTTCTTGGTGAGGTTTTTGAAATACTTTTTTTGTGGTGATGTTTGAGAAGACCCTTTAGCTCTTTGAATTGTACCAAATAAGTTGTAGAACTTGCACGTTTTTGAAGCTGAACACCTCGTTTTTATTTAATCTATTTTGACTTCTGCATGGTTTGGTACTTTTTTTTGTTCTTAAACTGAGATTTCATCATAAAAAGTAATGGAAATATTATGAACTAACTTAGTCTTCAAGTCAAGTGATAGTTATGTATGATTACTGTTACTACTGTATATGTGTAATGTGTAATTAATGTCTTGGATGTCTTTAAAAAGTCTTTTAATAGAGCTTACTACAATCTTTAAGCTTCAGTGAAACATTTATGGTACTGCCTGTTAGGGTGGGAAATGAGATGTAATGTGGTAGTTGTGAGTAATCCCACCCTAGCCTCCCTACTAGCTTTAAACAAAACTCAAATTTAGATTAGTGGGATAATACTGAATGGCAGTTTTGATTTTCATTGTATGTAAAGCTCTACAGTTACAGATATGAATTGTAGCATTTTTTATTATGCTGAGCTCTGTTCTGTCATATGCAAGTATTTGTACTGTAAGAATATTACTGCTTTTCAAACTTGTCATAAATACTTATCAAGTAATGCAATGAGTTTACTCACTTGCCCTGTCCAATGGTGATTGAAGATAATGAGGTGAAAATGATTTTATTTATTTGGCAGACCCTCCCCAAAAACAAAAACAAACAAACAACTTTGCCTGGGGTGAGTAGGAAGTCCAGTTTTTCCAAAGCTGTAGTGTGTAACACAATAAATATTTTGTATGTCTGCCTATTGGAAACGTTTTCATTTAAATTTTGGTTATATAAAAGCAATGTTGTTGAAGATAAGAGTTCAGATGAGTTAGTTAAGGTTCATATGTTACAGTAAAAAAAAAAAGTAACATTACAATTTCCATATTTGGCATTCAAGAGTGTTTTTTCTGAGGATCTTGAACTATTTAAAGTAACTGTTTTTTCAGACCTGTATTTATAGCCAAAAGGAAGCAAAAGAAGGAAATTCTTTTCACATAGAATGTTTGTGGATAAAATAATTAAATATATATATGTAAAATAATTTACATATATATGTACACACATACATCAATTTAATTAGAGCATGGTGGTTTGCTAGGGGTGGAGTCTGCTTCTAAGTTTCTAAGTGGAACAGACTGACAAAATACAGATATTTTAAATTTGTATGTTGTAGAGAGAGTGTTTGATCACACATGCTGCATTGTAATAATGATAAGTAACAAAGTTTAGTTTAAGCTGTCCTTGATTTTATATTTTCTAGCTTTGTGTTTGATAGCACTCAGTCTTAATGTCTTCAAGTCTGTATGTTTTGTTGTTTTGTGTTTTTTTTTTTTTCTCCTGTAGTTTACTTGGTTTGAAAGCTGTGGGTAAAATATGCATGGAAATTATCTAAGATTTTGTTATATAGATGTAATTTTTATTTTTGTTTCATTGTTATCTGCTGAAATGTTGGCTGATATATCTTTAATTTTAGCCTTTGAAGAAAGGAGAGAAGGAAAAGAAAAAGAGTAATTTGGAACTTTTTAAAGAAGAATTAAAGCAGTAAGTTTGACTAGTTTTTACTGTATATAAAGAAGATGCAAGGTTTTTACCTTGTTTTTACAGGTTTTTACCTTGTTTTAGGATCATCCTTGCTAAGCTGTCTCCCAAAGTAGGTTTTTGTTTTGGTTTTTCCCAAAATGCTTGTGGAGTGGTGTGACTTAATTAACAATGGCAATATAATTAAACAGAGCATGAATGCATACTGAAAGATGCTTGGTATAGGTGTCTTCGATTTGTCTGGATAATTACAGAATCACAGAGTAGTCTGGGTTGGAGGGTCGTCTAGTCCAACCCCCTGCAATGAGCAGGGACATTTTCACCTAGACCAGGTTGCTCACCACACCATAGTTGCCATCTAGTTAGTTCTGTTGTGTTCCTTGATACTTCTGCCCTTTCTTATTATGGTGAATGGTGATAGGATGTGTTTAGCACTATTGCTGAACAGGACTCCTCTTTTGCAGTCTAGCATTGACCAGAGGCTATAAAATGATCACAAAAACAAACCAAAAAGCCTGGTATGCTGGCTTAAATCTTTGTCTGTTGAAGTGAATGGATTTCTTTGCGTGTCAGGGGTGTTTGATTGTGACCTTTGAAACAATTTTGTACTGCATTCCTAAGCAGAATAATGTCCAGAACAATTAACAAAAAAAAATTACATATGATTGCATAAAGTATTTCAGAGATCCTAGTAAATGAATGACTGGCTATGTTTCCAAAGCTACTGAAGATGATTTTTTTGGATCAGTTAGGTGTGAATAGAACCAGCCATTTACCAGGATAAAAAATGGAAACCTAGGTTTGCTTCTTTGACAGCTGCTGTCAGTATGTTACTTAAAAATGGAACTTGGGATGCAATTCCGTTATAAATTAGCAAGTGTGAACCTGTAAATGAGAACACTTGTTAACATGGTCTAATGCATCATTAAAATTAGTGAAGATAGAGCAAGACACGTAGGTACTGTAATGGGTACGGATGTTCACGTTTTTGGTGTTTTCTCTTGACGGGGATGTAGCAAGGAGATTGGTAGCAAACTGAAATGTGTATCAGATTCAGGAAGAATAAGAAGTTTTGTTAGTATCTCTAAAACTATATCTGGAGAAATTGTAGTATGAGGTTGAGCTTTTGTATTAATGCAGAAATAAGACTTGTAATTAAAGTTTAGAGATGTAATTGAGCTTGTGTGACTTTAAATGCAAGCTGAATAATGCTTCAAAAAGCAGGTTCTTTCAGTTTTGAATGTGTAATGCAACAGGAAGAGCAGCACATGTATATTTGCTCTGGTGTTAGAGATGGAAAATGAAATAATCTGTATGCATTAGAAAACAATAGGTACTGGATTATAAATCCATAAATGGCTCTTGTGAGTAGTGTCTGAACTTCACTGCAGTCTAATCATTAGTTGATATAAATGAATTGAAATGACAGCCTTGTATTCCTGGTACACAGTATCTTCATACAAGGATTTAAGGCCAAACTACAAAGAACCAAATAGTTACTCATGTGAGTACTGTCCTTGGAGGTATAAACTGAGGCAAGACCCTGTATGTTCTGGAAATTGTCGAATGGGGGTGTTTGTCACCCTACGAGGTGACAGCCTACATGAATAAGGCTTAGAAAAGGTAGGAGGAGAAATAGACACTAAGGAATTGTGTGCATCTTGAAGAGTCATCTGAACAGACAGGGGATGTCTGGCAGCAGGATGTGGAATTCGGGTCACTTCTTCAGAGGACAATTCTTATTTCTGGTCTTGTAAACTGATTCTCAAACCGAGTCAATTCTGTTTGAGATTAAAACGCAGTATGAATGAGAGAGCATGCAGCTGGAATAATTCTGCTAGATATATTCCAATTGATTAAACAGAATTTCAAACATACTCACAATTTGAAATTTTTCACAAGCCCATTGTTTAGAAATAGGAGAATATTTAATATTAAAGTTAATTGAAAATTTTAGAATAAAAACCTCAAAAAGCTATTAAGTTGTTCTTGTTTTGTAGAATACAAGAGGAGCGTGATGAAAGACATAAAACAAAAGGTAGATTGAGTCGTTTTGAACCACCCCAGTCAGATTCAGATGGCCAGCGTCGTTCAAGTAAGTAGATGTTATTTTTTAATGCTTGTTTGGGCAACAAAATTTGTGGACTAAACTATATATATTTTTCTTCTATTTATTCAGTGGATGCTCCTTCAAGAAGAAACAGATCATCTGGTGGTAATACAGATTCTTTTCTCATTTGATATAATGTTGTTACTTAAATGCATAGCAGGGGTTATGACTTTTTTTTTTTCTATTTTTTCCTCTATGATTGTAGTACTGGATGATTATGCACCAGGGTCACATGATGTTGGAGATCCCAGCACAACAAATTTGTACCTTGGAAATATTAATCCTCAAGTGAGTTTGGAGTGAAGGAGTGAAGTGCAGTGGTGACATGTTTGGGTCCAGCTGAATTTTTTATTTTAGTGGCAATTTCCCCCTTGTTTATTTTAAACCAAATGCATATGTTTAAACTCATATACTAGGTAAAATTAGTGACTGTAGAGGCAGTATTCATTTAAATAAATAAAATGATGCTGTGAAAGTTAAGGTTTAGACTATCAGTTACTAAATGCAAAAATGTTCAGTTAAAGTAATTTTCCATGGCTATCTCCATGTAAGGTGGATCATATCTCAAAAATTTGTGTACTTTGTTTAAAATGTAGTTTTTTAAATTATTATTTTTGCAGTAGATCACATTGGGGAGGTATCAAAGAATTGTTTTTCAAGAAACTCAGAAAATTAAAATCTTGACATTTGGACAATAATATGAATGAGCATCTTGGAAATACAGTAGCAAGATGTTAATTTTTACCTTTTTTCATGTAGATGAATGAGGAGATGTTATGTCAAGAATTTGGACGCTTCGGACCATTAGCGAGTGTTAAAATTATGTGGCCAAGAACTGATGAAGAAAGAGCAAGAGAAAGAAATTGTGGCTTTGTTGCCTTTATGAACAGGAGAGATGCTGAAAGAGCATTAAAGAATTTAAATGGTAAACAGATTTCTTGGTCTGGAATTGTAATTATCTTTGTAGGAATATTGAGGAGTAACTGTAAGCATATCTTGAAGTTGTTTTATCAGACTGGTGATAGATATGCTGTAACTCCAGTAGAGACCACACTGGCAGTGATGTTAGTTTATGCTGACTGGCAGGTGGATGTCATCAAACTATAGCGTACACAAGGGTTGGGAATACTGGTGGCTTTTGCTGTGATAAAGATGTAAAACAGCCAAGACTGTTCCAAAGATTTGAGTGGGAGGTAATGTTTGATAATCTCTCCTCTGTAAACAGACTATTTTAAGAAGTAATCTGTTACTTATAGATGTTTACCAATGATATTTTTTTGTGAATAAATTTAACTAGTGCACAGGATATAATCATTAATTTGTGATAAATATGTTATATTCTTTTGAATAATGGCTAAATTCCTCATACTGAAGAGGTAGCAGTACTACACCGGACACGTAATTTTGCGCATGGACTATCTTGTCTATCTTTCATTTGAAAAAAAGGAAAAAAAAATCTTATATGATGAAGAAAGCTATGTCTTCACATTTCAGGAAGAGCCTGAAAATCAAAATCAGCATCCTTGACAAATAGAATAGAAAATGAAAGGTAGCCCTTGCATAGCTTACTCAAAATGGTCCTTTATTAGGACCATTAGTAAGTAGGTTTACAATATGTAGGAGGTCTAATTGTTTATTACATCTGGTTTTGAAAAACATCATTGGAAATAGTTTTATCACGGACAAAGCATTTTTGAATAATTAAAGTGCAGAAATAATACCATTTAAAAATTACTGTGTTCATTCTAAAGTGCTGAATATCAAAAGTTTTTAATTTTTCTTTTCCCCTCAACCATTCAAATAATTGTTTACTATAGTCTCCTGAAAATTTACATTGTGGGAAGATTAATAAAATATTTCATGTAATAGGCTTTCATTTGCACATGGTATAGTCTGATAGATTTGCTTACAGTCAACAACATAAGCAAAAACAAAACCAGGGCAGGAAAATCTAAATGCTGCACTTGTATGGAGAAATCTCAAGCAACACAGAACGAATTTATAACAGAATGATGTTTGTTTGTTTTTTACTTTTTCAGGCAAGATGATTATGTCGTTTGAAATGAAGCTAGGTTGGGGCAAAGCTGTACCTATACCACCACATCCAATATACATTCCGCCTTCTATGATGGAGCATACCCTCCCGCCTCCTCCGTCGGGACTGCCTTTTAATGCCCAGCCTAGGGAGAGACTGAAGAATCCTAATGCTCCAATGTTACCACCACCAAAAAACAAGGAAGATTTTGAGAAGGTAACTTACAGTACCCTGGGCCATAGCTCATTGTTAAATACTACATCTGTGACAGTATTTCAGTGGCTTCATAGATTTGCTTTGTTCAGGCTGACTTTGGCGGCCCATAGTGTACAAACTCACTGGCTCCCTGCTGTAGCCCAAGGGAACCTACGTAATTCCTGAAGCTCTGTTTCATGTCTGTGTTAGGGTACAGTATATTGGGTCTCGATTTGTTTTAGTGATGCCTTGAATCTGGCTATCATTTTCCCCCTCCAGGCTCCCTGGATTTTTTTCTCCTACGTCCCCCCCTTTTGTTGGCTGCCAAATTGCAGTATCTAAATTGTTTTCTTTAGAGAAAAATACTACATTTTAATTTGGGTAGCATTATTTTTACACTAGAGGAGTTGATATATTTTGTGTAGAAGGTAATTAATCTGGACATTGAGTAAGTATTTTATGCTACTTATGGAGTCAGTTTTCAAACTTTTTATTCCTGGAATATTAGCTGATAAAAAGGGTAAGTATCTTGTAATCACAAACCAACTTGATTTACATTTGTAAGAGTTTGTTGATTTCTTTGAATGACACTTAAATGTTAGGGCTGGTTTTTTTGTAAGACTTGGGAATAAAGTAATACCAACGTGATCCAAGTCAAATAGTTTAGAATCTTTTCATACATTTAAGAACTCCTTTCTTAATTATATTCAGCGTAGTACCTATTCAGTGCATCAATGTACATTCTGACAGGAATGTTCTGATACTTTGCAATTAGTGAACCTTTATGGTTCACTGACACAACCATTTGCATTTTGTGTAATTGCTTAGTTATAACTTCACAGCAGTGATTGCCTGCAGAACTTGTGATAGATGTGTAGTATTTTCATTGCATATGTATATTTTTGCTTGTTACTTGTTAACAATACTCACATATTCTATGTTTATTATCTGATGTGACTTCATATACAGACTCTGTCGCAAGCCATAGTCAAAGTGGTTATCCCAACAGAAAGGTACATGTTTTTCTTTATTATTACTGATCTAAATATAGAAAATTTCCCCTTCGGAATTTTAAAGAAAAATGGTGATGTTGAGGAAAAGGTAATGGCTTGACTGAGCAATGGTTCTTTGATGACGCTTGAGAGAAGTGTGTGTGTTTTACAGTCTTATCCTTATTTTAATAACTTTTTTTTTTAGTGAGGATAGATTTAAGTAATTACCTTTTGTGTTGAATTTCAGCACTAGAAGTAGTTGCAGGGTAATTTTGTGAGTGAACACTAGGGTGAAGTAGCTTATCTTAGAGGCGCTGAATAAGTCCTGACATAAATTTCTGAGTACTTTAGGCTAGGATGCAGCTGTAGGGTTTTTTTTTTTATTCCCTTTTTTATTCTTTTTTTTTTTAACTTGTACAATTTGTGAACAGTTCAGTTAAAATCAGGTTTTATTTCTGTTTTGTTTTTTTTTTTTTTTTAATGTGCAACAGTTAATAATTTTGCTCACTGAAAAAGATAGTTCTGTATTGCAAGGGTATTTTTGCATTTTGGTCCCCATCAGTGCTCCTACATTCACACTAGTCTAGGTATGCTCTTGCTCAGTTAAGCTAAGACCTTTTCCCAAACACAGGAACACAACACTGTTTTAAAAGTAAATAAGCACAAAAGATTACCAAATTCTCTTTGACATTGGCCTTGGTGAGCAACACCAGCTGAACTGTCTGCGGCAGCGGGGGACCAGGAAAACATCATGGGATGGATTGGGAAAGTATACAGTTTTTGACCAGACATTGGTACGATCGGCTCCAATAAATGTGGTTTTATTATAACTGAAAAACTTTTTTTTTTGTTGGCCAACTTAAGCTAAATGACATTTTAAAATAATGCACTTAAAAACTATCATCTTTTTTTACTACACTGTTTTAATTGTCACAAAGTCCCTTTTTTCTTTTTTTTACGTGTGTGTGTGTGGGAAGAAAGATTTCTAAAGCTAGTTATAGTAGTATATTAACATATTTGTCATTAGATGCTCAAATGCAGTAGTATTTTTGATGAAATTTTAGGAAAGTATGATTTTGTTGGGTAGATACCTGAATAATTAGGGTGACCAGGGGGCGTCTTGATTTGAGAAACATACTGGGTAGTAGAACAAGTAGTTGTAGAACTGTACAGTGCTTACAGAGTAATTAGCTTTCAGAGAAAAATGTTTCCATTTTATTTACTGTAGCATTTTGAAAGGTTGTATGATAAGAAAAGCTCATTTTAATTGAATTGTATTTGAAAATACTTTTAATTTTTTTTTTCATGATAACTTTCAAGGATGCTAATGACAACTGCTAAGACAGTGCATTACATCTTGCAAAAATTTCAGCTGACTTCAGTGGGATAATACGTTTAATTATTCTCTTTTTTTATTTGAAAATTTTCAGTACCTGTTTGTAACATCTCTTACTACTTCTTAGCATTTACTAAACAGAAAACTTAGAGTGTACACAATCAAATGGGTTTTTTTGAGAAACTGACTTTCAAGTAGTCATGTCTTACTTACCAAAATGCATGTAACACTCTCTTTCAGATATGGGATGTACTGAATGTTTTTTCATATGTCTGAGGTCTTTCCAAAGCAGACGTTCTTGTTCAAGCATAAGCTGCTCTTACGCAACTGTACTGTACTCAATGAAAAAAAAATTAGCTGAAAACCAATGGCATGGTTCTGCAGGAAGCCAGAAATGCTCAAATTGAACTTGCCTTAGAATAAATGAAACGTGTAATAGCTCAGAGGCTTGAAAGCTAGTTGTAATTTTTTGTTTACTGATGTTTTCAAATACAGTTCATATAACAAGGACAGTCTTGCTATTTAGACTTTCAGAACACTACTTTAAATAAAATGGCTACAGCATTACTGAGACTATGTCCTCTTTACAATGTTTCTGGGATTATAAAAAACAGACAGGAAAATTGAGCTGTAGGTAGCTGGGGTTTTTTGTGTAGTATTTGAGGCAAATGTAGATTGAATGCTAGCTGGTAAAAAACCAGAACATTTGCTAAGTTTGCAGATGGCACGAACAGGTTTTTATCACTATGTTTTTAAGTTGAAATTTTTTTTGATCTAGTGCATTATATCTGTGGCAGAACTTTGAATACTCATGGTAGAAAACAATCACTTAAAAATTGCTAAAAGGAAATCTAATGAGATATGTGGAAAGAACTAATATCCATTTGTTACATCTAAGAAAATAAATTAGAAAAAGTAAAAATCTGTATTTTTTTTTTGTTTGCATCACATTCGAAGGACGTATGCTGTGAAGCTTTTCATATACGTAGGTAACCTATATTTGAAAATTCAGGATTCTGTTTCCAAAAAAACCCAAAAGGTTGGAAGCTGATCACTGTAAAGCTTATATGATTGTTTCCTGTCGGCATGTTTATAAGTGGCTCTTATAAGTGGCGTTTTCAGATGTGACTTGAAAAATGTGCACTGCACATCTGTTTCTTTCCTGTCTCAGGATGTAATGCTGAATGAAACGAATACAGATTTTTATTTTTTTTTAATTGTGAATTGATTCACTTGATTGTGTGAGGGAGGAAACATTAGATGGTCTGACATGAAATGATGGACAGTTTTGTTTTATGCCACTAGTTGAGTCTTGACCAAAAAGAGATTATCTAAATTTAATAATTGGCATCAAGAAGGCTATTTGCTTTTCCTTTCATACTTGAATAGTTTGAAAGCTGAATGCAGTTTCTATTGAATATTCAAAACTATGCGTGTATACTTTTGAGCTCGGTCTTAGTTCCAGACAATTTAGGTGAGGGCTTAGTTGTTGGTAGTTAATTGTACTTTGGTGTTCAGTTGCCCATTTTTATGCATAAGGACTATTAAGCTTCTACTAAGCAAGAGATGGTTGTAGGCTAAGGCGTGGAAATTCAGGGAAGAGGTCTCCTCTTAAATTCTTACTCCACCACTCCTAGGCATGTTTTTATTTTAGAATGCCCATGTCTATGATGCAAGGCTATACTATGTTCCATGTTACCTTATCTTTTATACAATTTTCTTAACAATACAGCAAAATAATCTTCTGCACAGTTGTAGTATCTTAGGTGGAGTGTAGTTTTATATAGTGTTAGGTCTGAATCAATTTTTCTTTAACTGTGTTGTTGTTGTAGGAATTTGCTCGCTTTGATACATCGAATGATAGAGTTTGTGGTACGGGAAGGGCCTATGTTTGAAGCCATGATCATGAACCGAGAAATCAACAATCCAATGTTCAGGTGCTTATTACTTTGCTTCGGTTTGAAATAGCGCTGTTTTCACTGTTGCTAATATTTTGCATTTGTGAAATACTAGTAAGAGCTGGTTTTACTATATCTATCTTGTGTGCAGATTTAAATCTTACAAGTTGTGCAAATGCTTATGCTATCTTTCTGTGAAGAAGAATGCACTTTTATTCCAGTTGTTACTAATCTGCACATATGAATAAATATCATATACAGATTATAAAAAAACATTTGTATGTATATAAAATATATATAGTAATAAAATTACATTTAAAACCTATTTTTCTGAGGGATTTAAAGTTATGAGTGGAAGCAGTAGCATACATATTAAAAAAAGGAAAAAAAAAAAATGCCCCCCAAACCAGACAAACTCAACGTAAAGTCCAGTCTTCCCAGAGCCTAATTTCTAACCTTTAGCAAGAGCTGGGAGTTGTTTCTTTGATGTCAGTGCAAATAGGATTAAACCTTAGCTGACATAGTGAACTTGTCAGAATATCCAGCTCTGGTCATTAATGGAATAAAAAAGGATCCATTTCCAAATTTCTTGTGAAATGCAGTCTCTGATAAACTTTTTCAGGGAAATACTCTGATCTTTTAAAAATGTTTTATTTGCAGTAAGGTTAAAACGCTTAATTTTGATTTTTATATATAAATTGAGAAAATGTGCAGGTCAAAATATCTTGGCCATTAAAAATGGCCTTTTTTTTTTTTTCCTGATCCTGTCAGAGTGTTCTGACAGACAGTTTACTAGTCAACTTCAAGTCCTTTAATACTCAGTCTGAGTAACCCAACTGTATAACTACAAGTTCCTGCTCCGCTTGCGCTGAGGTTGCAGTCGCTCCAGTGGCTCTTTGCACTGGTGATTCTTCTGCGTTACTGTGGGGTTCCACAGTCCTTTCTTCCGCCCCTGCTCGTTCTGCTTCTGACTTCTGAGAAATGCTGTGTCTCTGTGGAATTCTGCACTCTGCTGTGGAGTGGTTGCACTCGTGATGCACAGCTGTGCTGTACGTGTACGTGATTTTAGCTATCTTGACTTCACTCAGTAGCTGAGGTGGGATTCTAAGCGGGGTTTTGTTATATTTTTTATTACTTCCTTTGAATTTGCTTCGTTTAAATAATTTGTAATATGTTTTGTGTCTTTTCTTTGCTCTTTGATTTAGGTTTTTATTTGAAAACCAGACTCCAGCCCATGTATATTATAGATGGAAGCTTTATTCCATTCTTCAGGCAAGTAGAATTTTAGAGGCATTTTGTATCTTCAGGCACAATGAAATAAAATAACACCAAAATAAAAATATTTTTGTTTTTTGTAGGGAGATGCTCCAACCAAGTGGAGGACAGAAGACTTCCGTATGTTCAAAAATGGATCATTTTGGAGGCCGCCACCATTGAATCCATACTTGCATGGGATGTCAGAAGAGCAAGAAACGGAAGCGTTTGTGGAGGAACCGAACAAGAAGGGTGCACTTAAGGAGGAGTATGAACTTCCATCAATTTATAGTGCTGGTTTAACTGCTAATCTGCTTGATTTTTTTCCTGTTGTGTTTTTGTAGTTATAATACATCATCCATAAAATGTTATCATGCTTGTCATGGTATTACTTAGAAAACTATCTTAACTGCAGTGCTTTTTGTTTACTGTTCTTTATTTTTTTCTTCCCCCCCCCCCCCCCCCCCCGCCTTGTTGCTAAATATGTTCTGGATTTGGTTAGATTTGTCATCGTGGACCAAGGAGTCCTTTCAATGCAATTGTTATTAACTCTTTATTTGAAGGGGGTTGAGGAGTTGAGAGTTCTTTCCCGTTTTCTGTTCCTGTCTGTTGGTTGGGGGTTTATAGCACCTTTCTTAACGTTGTTACGATCTCAGGAATTAAACAGTTGTTATAGTCATAAACTTATTGATGCTGTTCATCAGAAATTAAAATTGGGAGCAGTTGTTATTAAGCAGGAAGAGACACATCGTCAGAGCTCTTTGCTGTGAATTCTAAGTGTGGTGGGGATGGCTATGGTATTGGAAATATACATGTGATTTTCTTAATTTTGCTATTGTTGTTCCAACTGTGTCCTTAGTATGTGGAATTTTTTCTTGTTTTATTCTTTTCATCATATTTATGATACCAGCCATGGTTCTGGAGTTTTTAATACATAATTTATTTCTCCTATTTTACTTTTGAAAGGCTCAAAAGATATTCTTTTGAGTCTTCTCTATAAATGGAGGTCAGGGAAAACCTGAAATGATTTCTTCATACTACATTTCTGAATCTAGTGTTTCTTGTTCTGCAGCAGAAATTACTTGCATGCTTTAGACTTACACGTTTTGATTCAGGTTTAAGCTAAATCCAAAAAGACAATTACTTTACTGGAGATGCTGATCTGCTACGTTAGGTATTTCTCAGTTACTTTTCCTTGATATGCATATGTAGTCAAGCCTTGAGTGGGAATTTTTTGCACTTTATTTATGTAATGTGGATACATATGTTCATGAGTCACTGAAAAAACTCAGGCAACAGAATATAAAAATATTTAAAATTGGTTTTGTGCTAAAGATGGAAAAATCAAAAGTACCATTAAATGGAAATTCCCCAAAGTACCCTTAATTTTATATTTAAATTATTAAAATTCCTGATATTTCAGACAGAGGGACAAATTAGAGGAAATTCTGCGTGGATTAACACCTCGGAAGAATGACATTGGTGATGCGATGGTTTTCTGTCTAAATAATGCAGAAGCTGCTGAAGAAATTGTAGACTGCATTACGGAATCGTTGTCCATTCTGAAGACCCCTCTTCCTAAGAAGGTGTGGAGACTTTGTATAATCTTGTATTTTAGGGGAAGAGATCACTTAACAGCACATGCATATAATTTACAATTTCATAAGTTCCAGATAGCATTGAGGTTTTGTGTTAAAATGTGGGCGGGCTTGTATTTAAGTATGGGGTTTTTTCCTGTGGGATTTTGTTACATGTTTTTATTCTTTTTGAACCTGCTTATAACTAATGTTCTGCCTTACTGTGAAGTTGAAAACAGTAGAATAAAAATAGTCTGTTCAAACAAGGAAATAAAAGTTCCAGTGCTACGATCTGTCCTTTGTAATGCTATGTAATATCCTGTTACAGTGGCTGGTACCCTGTAACATAACAGGGGACTGATTGTCTCTTAGCATGTTCATTAACAATGTGGCTGTGTTACGCGTAGTTCTAATCTGATACTTCTAGATAGTTTAAGCTGTCTTGTATTGTATCTGGAAGAATGCACATATTTTCAGGATAATTTAAACTCTCGCATTATCTTAATTTGAACATTCTTTATTGTAGATTGCAAGATTATATCTAGTGTCAGATGTGTTATACAACTCTTCAGCTAAAGTTGCCAATGCTTCCTACTATAGAAAATTGTAAGTATAGTAATTTAGGTGATTGATGATAAAAAAAAGAATATCCTTATATTCAGTTTTATACATCTCTGGATACATGCGGTTGTAGAGAAATTTACACTTTTCTATGAGGATACTGTTGCAGCAGTGATGATGTTTTTATCTCTTTGCATGTAAATGTATAAGATGTAACATGTTAGTGCATAGGAATGCTTTGTAATGCAGAAAGCAAGCTTATCTGCCCTGTGCAAGGGACCACTTGCATGCAACCACACAGAGGTGAGAATAACTCATGTGCCTTTTTGCAGAAGGTAGATAATATTCAAGATACAGTGTAGCACATAATCGGTGCAGAGAGGTCAATTTTTGAAATAGAGTGGGTTGTTTTTTTTTTAATTATAAGGTGTTTTTTAATTCTCCATCAGGTTTGAAGAATTAATAAGGGAATTATGTACTTCTGTTTCTAAGGTGCTGAGCAGAACTTTGGACAAATTTCCAAGCGAGAGTGCCTTTGTCCTATTTCGATATTTGATTGTGTCTACTTCCTGAAGCCTCTCTAATGTTATGGTAGCATGATGGGGAATATTCAGTGTGTTACAGAACTCTAGCAATTGCAAATCCGGTTCCTTGTTGCAGTGTGTCTTTGCTGTACTAGTTTATTTTTTGCACATTGAGAGAAGCTCAAGGGAAGCTAGGCAGCTGTTACTCACTCTGCTTTCATCAAGTAAATTACAATAGAAACATAACTAAGAATTTTTTTAAAATTACAAATTTAATTTTGAGACAATCCTTTTGTTGTATGTAAGGTTGTAAAACTCCTTTTATCCTCCTCCAGTCCTTCCAGGCTGTTTAAAGAGACTACAGCAGATGTGAAGATCTCCCTTCACAGTTCTGTTGTTGTCCAAGGTGATTTAACATACAGTAACCATGTTTGCTTTATAGTTCAGTTCATGGCTACTATAGGGATCAGAACCTTGCGCTTTTGAGTCCTGTGTCCCAGGTATTTTCGTGAATTATGTATGTCCGGGAAACATATCTTACAAAGTTTAACTAAAGAAATGTATATGTTTAATTCTAGTTTTGAAACAAAATTATGTCAGATATTCTCTGATCTCAATGCTACTTACCGTACAATACAAGGCCATTTACAGTCTGAAAATTTCAAGGTATGTATTTCATTGTTATTTACATGACATAGAAGTCAAATAAATAGATGTTCCCGCAGAAGAGGTTGCGTACTATGATAGGTAGTTTAAACCTCAGGCTTCCTAAATAAGCTTTTTTTTTTAAAAAAAAAATAATCAAAAAATAAATAAAAATTAACTTTTCTCTCTTGCTAAGATAGCCTTGAAATTAAGGAAGAAAATTAGCATCTAACAGCTGAAGAGTACTGGTAGATGTGGGGTTGAGAGGATAGCTATCTAGTACTTGAATTGCAAACAAGGCCTTCTGACGCTTTGATTATTTTTGGACTACCTATGTTTCAGTTTCAAAAATAAATTTGAGCCGCTCAGTGCGGAAAGAAACTGCTCGATAACAGTTTATGGAAACATAACAGCATAAAGTTGCTTTTTAACATTTTTGGTGACAGTTAAACTTTATTTTTTGAAGTCTGATAAGCAGTCTGACCGTGGGTAGTTGAGAGTGACTTTTTGAGATCAAGTGCTCTGCTTCGCACCATTCTCAATGCTCAGCCTAGCTCTTCCTTCTCCTCTTTTAAAGATGTCTCTACAGTTCTTTATTCTTTTTTTTTTTTTTTTGATCAGACTTTATATACGAAGCTTACAGTGTAGTTAGCTTTTCTGTATTAAGATCTTTATCCTGGTTGTTCTGCCTTCTCTGCTCCCATTTGCTCTAGAATCAATTTTGGTTGTTTGCTATTTTAATACTGTTTATTAAATTATGTGATAAAGTGAGGCAGTAGATTATTATTTTTTTTTAATATCTACATCTCCAGCTACATTTAATGTGTCAAGCTTGAGCTGAAGCCCATCGTTTCAAATATGCTTCGCTTCTATAAAAAATGAAAGTAGGAACATAATTTCAGTTCAATAATAAAATAAGGCAGTGTTAAGTTTTTATTTTATTTTACAAAAGGAAAAAATAATTTCTGTTACATATAGTAGAGACACCTGCTTTGAACATCTGAGCAGAATGAAATTTACTATTGGGGTAGGAACTGTGAACAGCTGAAATTTAAAGGAAGTTAAACAGGAATTTAAAGGAACAGTGAAACACAAATGAAATTTTTAAAAAAGTAGTTCCTATATATGTATTTCTGTAAAATTGCTAGTTGTGCCCAACATGGTATCATTGTAATATACTCCAGTATGGAACTACTGGGAAGCAGCTGTCTGCAGTTCTCTGTGTTGTATTTCCAATCACTTACAATTTCTTAATACAAGTTTATTAGCGTTCTTTTTTTTCCTATTGCTTCTAGCAACGGGTAATGACATGCTTCCGAGCATGGGAAGACTGGGCCATCTATCCAGAGCCATTTCTGATCAAACTACAGAATATTTTCTTGGGGCTTGTGAATATCATGGAAGATAAAGAAACAGAGGTAAGTGACCTTGGCAGTGATGCTAACGGATGGTGAGGAAAAATATGTAAATACAAAATAGGGCTGGCAAGGATTATATTGATATCTCTGTTGGGGTGAATAAACCTTTTTTCCTCTGAATCCTTGCTCTTAAATACAGATGTTTAAAGATATTTTCAGATGCAAATATTGTTTAATCTGTTTATGCTTTTGTTGCTTGTAGATTAGGTGCTGTGGTGAAGTTACATTCTGAAACCATTTCAGAGCAAAGACTAGTGCAGAATGACAGGTATTTCCTTTGTATTGGAAATACTCTGGTATCTGTGTGTGAATTTTGAGTTAGGATTTCAGCCATTAGTTTTACATTTTGAGAGTTTCTACATCGCTTGGCATCTGGCTACCTGAATCATCCGCTTTCTTTTTGTGTGAGTTTCATACTTGAATGTAATAGAGCCATTTGAGCTTTCTTAGTTGGAGTGGAAGGTTGTGATAGATCATTTACACTGCTGATATTCTACTTTGATATTTGCTGTGTTGTATTAGAGCAGTAAGTTTCTAACTTTCTAGTTATGCTACAGCATTTTTCTCTTTTTTTTTTAAAGTTATTTTAAACAGGATATGTAGTGAATTTATTGCATAGTGACATGTATAAATTATTATTCAATATTTTGAAGCTCTATGCTTAAAACTTCTAGAATACCATTAGCACTGAGTGAATGCGTACTGATATGTTTACAGTTACATACAAATATTATTTAGAGAATCAAGACAGTGGACACTAATGAATGGATGTATGTTTAGGATAAGTTCATTTTATAACTCTGGAAACATGCCTTTCAGAACAGTGGGAGGGAGACCTACAGTATAACTGCAAGGTTATATATTGGGAGGCTTATTTCCCAGAGCAGTAGAGCAGGGTGAATGTGCATGTATGAAGGACAGTGGCTTTACCTAACAAGCTAGAGTATGTAGGTGTATTTATCATTTACGGGTGTTCCTTAAATTTGTGTTCATAGAACCATAGAGTGGTTTGGGTTGGAAGGGACCTTAAAGGTCATGTAGTTCCAACCCCCCTGCCATGGGCAGGGACACCTTTTACTAGACCAGGTTGCTCAAAGCCCCATCCAGCCTGATCTTGGATGTGTTCCTGATAAATAGTTGATTTCTGGTGGCTGTTCAGATTACTGGTTCTTAGGGAATCTTTCACATGTAGTAAGCATAATTTATCTGACTGTAATTGGCTCCTTTCAAGCTAAACCTCAGTCTAATATTTCTTCTTCTGAATAAAGGTATTGCAAAGCTTCCAGGAGGTTGTGGACAAATTCCAAGTTCTTGCTTATAGCTTTTAACAGGAGGATATTGTTGTATTTTTCCTTTGCAATAAGCAACTGTACTTGGTAGCAAAAATTGTTGAACTTGAGTTTTTTGGGTTTTAAGTATTTTTAAAGCTACTTCTTTAAAAAGAAATTAATCAATAATTGGAGAAGTAAAGAAAAGCAATGTATATTTGTTTTTGAAATAATTAATTATTTGCTTTAAGGAAGTACCAGATGATCTCGATGGTGCTCCCATTGAGGAAGAGCTTGATGGTGCTCCACTAGAAGATGTGGATGGAATTCCTATTGATGCTGCTCCTATTGATGATTTGGATGGAGTCCCAATTAAATCGCTAGATGACGATCTTGATGGAGTTCCTTGTATGAAATCTTTTAACTTTACTTTCAATTTGAATCTTCAGTTCTTGATGATCTTTTCCAGAGTAGTTTTTACACGTACAGCCAAGAATTAACATGGCATATAGCTTCATAAAATGTTAAATTGATTAATTTCAATTTGTCCTAGGAAGAATTAGTTTAAAAACTGCTTCTAGATTGTCATTGCTGCAGAGACAGAGTAGCTGTCTTCTCATGTTATGTCCATCAGGTTCCAAATCCTAATTTCTTCTCTTTGCAAACAATAAAATGGTATAATATGCTTCAGTATTTAAATCTGACTGTAATATTAGGATTTTTCCATTTGAACTTTTGAAAAGCTTTGGAAATGATTTTTCTATGTCTCTTTCTCCAACAGTGGATACAGCTGAAGACCCAAAAAAGAATGAGCCTATATTTAAAGTTGCCCCTTCGAAGTGGGAAGCAGTGGATGAATCCGAACTGGAAGCTCAAGGTTAGTTTTCAAAGTATATGTTAAACTAAAACACTTCCTTAATTAAACTGAAAGCTTAATGTCACTTACCTGTTGCGTGATTATTTTCAATGGATCTGCTTAAAAGTGCTAATATGATTTCTGTAGTATTACAGTACGATTTTCAGTTGTAACTTCTTTTTTTGGTTATAACTTCAGTGCAGAAAATAGTGTATTCTGGTTTTGTTATTCGACTTTCAGTACTTTAAAAATAATTTCCAGTTCATTAAGAATAAATATTGGAAAAAAAAAAAAAAAATCTGGGTACGTGGTTGGCAGTCTTTCTAAATGTTTGTTTGGAAGATGAGTTTTTACAAACTGACAAGATATTTGGCTGCTCTTGAAGGATTTACAGAAACATGGTATGTAATGTAAGTGAATAGCTCTGTAAATAGTAAATATTCTGATAATGTGCAATTTTGAGTATTTCTGTGAAATAGCAAGTGTATTAAGTGTTAGATGCTGGTAAATTATATCACATTGCAATTTTTTTATATTTACAAATACTAATTTTCAGATTTAAACGATAGCTTTTTCTGTTGTTAAAATTATCTTACTGTCTCTTCTAGCTGTTACTACTTCTAAATGGGAGCTTTTTGACCAACATGAAGAGTCTGAGGAGGAGGAAATTCAAAAGTAAGTACTTTTTCATTCTGGTGAAAACATTCATTTTCTGCCTCTAAGGTTGAGTGTCTTCGCAACTCCCTATAAGAGAGAGATATATATATCTGTGTATTATAAGAGGAGAACAAAAATGAAATTTTGAAAGTAGAAAAATCAGGATTTTAGTGCAGCGTGCTTTCAGCCCCCATAATCTTTTTCTAACACGATAAGTTACACCTTTTAGTAAAGTTGATAACCACAACCTTTAAATTGATGCTGTTTTGAAAACATAATGTCAAACAGTAATAACTAAGGTAGTAGTATTTTAAAGTTTGGAAAACTTTGTTTGTATGAATGTATCTAAACCTCTGCCTTTTGCTTTTGAGACAAACACAGTGAATAATGCTCTGGTGTATATGTTTCTTTGGATGCTAATAGACTCCATGCCATCTGTTGTTTTTGAGCAGTCTTTTATATTGTTCCTTAGGCAATTGAGAGCATCTATTAGTAATGCTTTAAATATCTTACTGCATTGCATGTAGTACTGCAGCACTCTAGTGGCCAGTTTGGGAGTATAATTTTAAATATCTGCCATGTCTCAGGTTTGTCTCCGAAAAGCAGAAGTGTCGTAAATTTTATTCTTTTGTAAAACTTAATATATCTGAAAAGCATGATTACAGCACAAAAGAGATTTTGTTGTGGTTGTGGACTAGTTTTGTAGCTGAGTTTCATATGGATTTGGGGACTGTAAATTTCAAGAATTCTTCTGCACTCTCTTTATGTGAAAAGTGTAAATTATCTGAGTAATAAAAAATAACGATTTACTTAAATGCAAATATTAAGATACCTATCTCACAGATGGAGACTGTTTTGTAGCTGCAGGCTTTTACATAACACTCTTAACAGATTTCAAAACTAGTAACTAATCATAGAAGCTAAATAGTAGAGATGGTAAATTTTGTAAGAAGTAATTGTCTTAAATATATATATATCTCTCGATACACATATAAAAGTTAATTCTGTATGTTCTCTGTAAAGTCAAGAAGAAGAAAGTGAAGATGAGGAAGACACTCAGAGTTCTAAGTCAGAAGAACAACACATGTATTCCAATCCTATTAAAGAAGAAATGCCTGAATCCAAGTCATCAGTCAAATATTCAGAAATGAGTGAAGAAAAGCGTGCCAAACTCCGAGAGATAGAGGTCAGCTTGTGGTGTTTTGTGCCACCCTTCTGTATCTTTCCAGTCCTCCCCCTCGAGTTCTCTACATATAATAGGGAGTTATTTTTACTGAAATAATTATAGACCTATTATATAGTGGTTTTTTAGCCCAGTGTATTTTTATAAAGGTGTGTTTGTTTACAGCCTTGCCTTGTTTTGGCTTTCAGAGGAGCAGGAAAAAATGAAAAATAGAGTCAGGGGATATTGCACGTTGAGAATTACTCCTCTTTTTCAGTGTCCTTTTTCAGTACCACTGGTAGCCTTAGCTTGCTTGGGTTCCTCTATACTTTCTCTTGGCAAATGGGAGTGACTTTTGGATGTAGCCGTAGTCCTGTGACTTTCTTGTTCTCTCTGTCTCTTGCCTTAAAGTGTCTGTATTTTATTGCATTTGGAAGTTGCTCCTTTCACTGTGTCAGCCATCAAGCAAAGGAGTAGATGCAACTAAGCCAGGTGGTCCTGGAAATGGGGCATTTTAATTGAAGACTTGCATGCAGTTTATAGGGCTCACTTGTTCTTTTACCCTTTTTCCAAGCACAGGTATTAGTATAGCTGTTAAGGTTGATCAGCGCAGATTTTTATGTCTTCATGCTGGCTTCTTAGTTTGTGGTCGACGGAGAAAGTAACTTAACTAGAACTTAAATTTAGCATGAGCTTTATCTAGCAGTGAAGCCTTTCTATCATACAGTGCCATGACTGCATGCGACTTTCCAGCTTGTATTCAGTATTAAAACCCATGATACAATGAATACTGAAATTCTTGTATGTTCTGTTCAGTGTGTTAAAATGATACTAAGAAGCAGCTAAACTACCTGTTGCAGTTGCAGCATCTCCAAGTGACAGATTATAATTTGGGTCATGTTTTGAAGGTGGAATTGTGACTGCCTATCTATTTATGCTATAATGTACTGGTTAGCTAAAACCAGACATTAGCAGAGCCCCATAATATTCTTTTACAATGTAGCAGCAAAAATATTTTAAAGTGTCACAACTGTTATTTCTCCTATATATGCTGCTTCTGTTTACTGATTTAGATTATTAAAATTAATGGACTATAACTAAGCATTTAGAAACTTCTTGCTTTGCATAGCATTTTGAAAGTTCATGATGCATAGCCATTTGAAGTGAGTAAACTGAATTTCTGAAAAGCTAAATGGGATTTATGTCTGGCTTGACTCATGGGGGCAGTAGTTCTGTAGAAAATATATGCTGTCAGACTAATGAAAGTACAAGTGAAACTAGTTTTCATATTGCATAATGATCGTAGTGGTTATGGAAAGGCCTCCTTTCAGATTGAGTATCTGTATTACAGATGTTATCCTGACAGTTGTGGAGGCAGACTGGGAAAGTATTTACTTTAACCATTGTCAGTTTTACAACACTTGTGCACAAGTGTTGTAAGTTCTTTTGTCAAGGTATCTGGTCTTTAACAGTTTTAGGTGGCAAATATTTGAGTTTTTCAAGTGCATATTGCCATCTTTATTCTTTGTGGTAAGTAAATTACTGTGTCAGTTTCAGACTTTTGGAAGTGCCAGGAAAGGATTGTAAATTTCTTCATTTTCCGAACGTATGTAGAAGTACTTAAATTTTCAGATTTCTTCTCAAGCTTGTCATTGACAGGAAAGTACTCCCTGTACTACTTTAAATCATTCACATTCAAAGTTTCTTCTTTGTATGTACTCAGTCCCTGCCAAAGAACAAATCCATTATTAAATTTGAGGGGAGGAACTGAGGTAAAAAAAAAAAAACACCACAATTACCAGCTTTAACAATTATGCCATCTAATATTAAATGTCATGTAAAATCTTTGACCAAAAAAATGGTAAAGTCTAATTTTCTAGCAGTTTACACAGTAACTACCAGGGAAGCTGAACACATTTTTTTTTTTATGCATTTTTTTGAAATTCATGAATACAAACAACAATTCTTTGGCACAGTTAGTAAATTAAGTTTGTCAGCTGGGAGGAGAAAGCACAGTAAGAAACAAACTTTGGCCACAGCCATCAGACTAGTGCCATCAGAGAAGGCAAGTTATTAACCCCTTGTTTGCCTTCCCCCATATCCCTGTCAACCTTGCTGAAGTGTGAATCCTCTCCAGAACTTGGCAGGAGCAGAGGTTTTTTTCTAATGCTAAAGAACAGTGATTTCTTTACTTTTTTTTTTAAATGTGAAAGATTGGCACTTTGCTTTACATTATAACTCAAATTTCAGAATGGTCTTCATGGCGCTGTGCACGCGTGTCGTGCTCTCTTTCCCTGCTCCAGGGACATCTAAAAGAATGGTGTAATCCTCTTTGTAGAGAGACCTCAGGTTTTTTTACATTTCTTAAATTGTTCATTAAGCTTGTTTCCTCAGAGCGTGTGAAAACTCACAGACAAAATGAAGCAGCACTGTCCTCCTTGGACCTTTCTCTAAGGTACTTTACTTCTGTCTCCATCTTGCTGCACAAAATTTCATAATCCTACCCCAAAAAAGCCGAGTGCAGGCTTCAGCAGCAGCAGGAGGCAGGTTCTTCACAAATCCAGTGTTTCCAAAAGGGTCAAACAGGAGATTTGCCCTCTTCAGTAGCTGCTTTTACTCACCTTTGTGTTAGTCACCTGGGAACTCAAAGTAGCATTTGATTGCTTAATCAGAGGTAGAAGACTAATGGTCTTCAGTCTTCCTGCTCAGCTTTTCTGCTGTGTACCACTGAGCTCCAGGAGATGCAGCGTTAGATTCTGTTATAGTGTCCTGTGTCTGTGTTCTGTCAGTATGAAAACAGAAATCCCACCACCAGCCCCGCCCAAAAAAGCATCACGGTATTTGAGGTGCAATTTATTTTACTACCAAGAGCCAAAGAAGTTTTTCCTGCATGTCACAACAGAAATGAGATTATTCCTTGCTTTCGTGATATGAGTTGTTGTACCAGACAAGATCAAAGTTCTTTAGTGTGGTGTTCAGTCTCCGTCAGAGAATGACTAGAGCACAAGATGAGAATAGATTAAGCGTAGTCCACAAGAGCAGATTGCATCCGAGACTTGTTCTGGATTTCAAGGTCCTGTATATCTTTGTCAAGAAACTGAAGTTCCATACAGTCACCATTATTTCTTTCTCTGGATTATGGTGTATTTGTTCATCAAGTCATAGGAGCTATCTGAGGCTTGTAATCATCGCTAGAACACTAGAATCCTTTGGTCTTTACAGTCCGTGGAGATTCCTGTACCTAGCTCACTTGAGGCCACTGCAAAATGGTAAATGGATATCCAATTAAATATCTTACTCGTTGTGGCTTAATAATAACAAGTAGACAGATTGGCTCTTGCTTGACCAATAGTTTTTTGCTGTTTATAGCAGTTCTTCCTCAGAAGATAATGACTATCTTAATTCAGCAGACTCTTGTCTATTTTAAATCTTTGAATCTACTTCTGTTTAACACAAAGACAAAAGCAAGGAATTGCTTAGCTCCAAGATACATGTCATTCTGTGAGTGTGACTGAGCATGCTAGAGGTCTGTTACAGCTGAAGAAGTATTTCCCATGTGTACATCAGTATCCCTGCCATCTCTTGTTGATAATATTTTAGTTCCCGAAATTCCACTGCCCATAGACCCACTGGAAAATTCAAACTTTCAAAGAAATATTTTGCTCTGCTTCTGGAAAAGTCTAGGGCTTGTTGCAGCCATTGTTGGGGCGAGTGTGTTTTAAGGAAAAACAAAACCCTTTGGTCTGCTCGGGTGCCTGTCCTGTCTGTAATCAGTCTAGCTTTGAGTGCAATGATATATCAAGCAGAAATTCCTATCTTTCATCAAGCATCTGGTGATTAACTTCCTAGTTAATCCTAACATGTAGTATGCAGCTAATTTACCTCAAATAAGTTGTGTTTGAACCTGGCCATTTAAGTTCTGAGGGTGGGTAACTGGAATAACCACTTGTGAAAAAGCCTTTTTTCCTCCTGAAGACCACTGTGTATGGACTCGGACAGTATCAGCAGAAGATTAGAAAATCAAGAACAGTTTTTGAAAATAGATTCATTTTAAGCAAGGGAGGCTACCCACAGCACACCTGTTTGTCAGAATGCAAAAAGCTTCGGGCAGGGCTTTGGTTTGTGTCAGTCTGTGGTTTCCCTGAGCCGTGGTAGCAAGATGTTACCCTTTTCTGTAACTTGCTAGCTTACTGCTTAGTCTGTAATCAAGGCCTCAACTTCTAGGAAAGACCGAATCTTTTAAACTCTGCTCAAATGAGTTTGAGGAGAGAGGGGGTAGACTTCAAGATGAGAACCGATAGACAACAGGCATGTTGTGAAGCTGTTTATCTTGAATTTACGGGAGATATCTTCTCTTGGTTAGTAAGAAACGCAATCCTTGCACTGGAGCATTTAGTAGAGGTTGTTCACAGGAACTCCAGTGATATTTGACACTTCTGCATTGCAGTCTCTGAAATCCTCTAAACTCTCTGCTGTGGAGACTGCTGTGTCTAAGAAATTAACATTACAAAGTTTTGGCACAGGGTTTTGAAAAAAATTCCCCTTCCATATTACCATCTGTATTAGTGACTCCAGAGATAGTCTAGATTAAGTAAATATATCTGCTTCTAAGGATGAACAGGCTTAATAGTTTTTGTCTGTTGGACAAGAATAGTTAAAGAATAACCAATTCAATGAGAATATATTAGTTCTTCTACAGACAGGTTTATGAAGTGGAATGCTTACAAAATGCATTGATTAGATGCTTAAGCAGATTTAAGCCTAAATTTTAAGGATCTCTTTCTCCTGGGGCAGGTATCTGGAACTGTGTTATAGGAATATCATGCAGCCCATATGCTATGAACAATGAAATAGTGAAGGGAGACAACTAAATGTGTAAGTTTATATAGTAATTCTGAGCGGTAGAATTCTTCAGAGAATTCTTTTCTGGACTTTCGGACCTAAGTAATTCCTTTTTCTTTTAAAACATAGTTACGGTGGTGATGTTTTAGAGCAAGTAGCAAAAGCTGCTGTATATGAAGGTGTAGGATGAACTGATGTGATCTAACTGCTCACCTCTGCTGAAAGAAAATACCTTGATCCTACCTGTGAGCTCTGGCACTTGCTCATTCTTCCCCTGAGCCAACGCATCTCACTAATGCAGGGAAAAAATAATTGAAGGTGGGGGCGTGGGTGTCTGCTGGATTAGTGAATTGATGTGGTTTATGGAAGGCTCAGGCAAGCACTGCAGCTGCTGCAAGGGCAGGGGGAGGAGGAAGCCTTTGCTTGGGGTGCAGGAGTGGAGAAGGAAGGCGGAAGAGAACGATCTTTCCGTAGCGAGTTGTCAATACCACCTCAGCATTTTGTAACACTTGGTCTCCTTTTCCAGGGGATGTGCTAGAGCTGATTTCCTCTACTCACAGCATCTTTCTAAAAGGAGTCAGTTTACATGGGTTCAAAGGGAGATACAGCAAGCACGTGGAAGAGATCCATTGATGCTTGGTTTGCAAAAGACCACAGCTGTCTCAGGAAACCATATGATCTTAACATAGTTGCATAGCTGGAGTCTGGGGAGGTGTTGAGTCAGTGGTTATTCTATAGGCTTTTCCTATTTTTCCTCTCTTCCTTTAGGCACCTGCTAATGATCACCTTTCCCCCCCTGCCAACAGTTATTGGAAAAGTTACATGTAAATAGTTCCTCTTGGCATTTTATATTTCATGCCAGCAGTGAGTTGTGTGACATGCATGTAAGACAGGCTGCTAGAAGTTCAGCATTCCTTTGTATCCAGATTAGTTTATTAAATCGAGTAAAGCCCAGTGATCGGATTCCTAGTTATTTTGAGCTATAGACTTATTCTTCCTTGCTTTCAAAATATGATTAAACAGATAGTGTCACAACTTTGTTGCCTAAAAATGTAAAGAAATCAAATCTTGTAAGGATGTGTTTTTGTTTTGTGTATTTTGTTGCTCTTTTTTTTTTTTTTTTTACTTATCTGGGTGATTTAGTTGGGAAAACACAATAGAAGTCTTATGGGCATGTTTGTACCATGACAGTCCAAGAGGCCTTCTGGATCAGCTGCGTCTCCTCTGTACTCCTCTTCGGTACTGAATGTGCTAAGCAACTTGGAGGTTACATGATGGTAGGGAATGCAACCTTGGTTTCTTAGCAGAACAGGTGGTACAGGGTGATACCGTGGTTCCAAGAGGTATTCCTGCTTTTCAAACTTCTATATTTGAAGGGGGGGGAGAAGAAAAAAGGCCTTTATAGAAGGTGGAGTGGTATGTGACAAATGATGGTGTCAGTTTTCCGTTAGTTGCTGACCATTTAGTTGGCTGAATTGTAAGCAAACATGAAAAATGCTCAACCATAGGTAGAGCATACTCTGTAAATGAGGGTGGTAAGCAGAACATTTGTCAGAAATTTTCCGTGGTAAAAGAAGGGGATCCTGTTTAAAGTTGTGCTATCCTTCCCTGGCTTTTATGTTTCTTAACGTATTTGTTCTTGCGATTTGTTTGTTTTTGTGAATACCTTTCCTTTCTGCTCAGTCAGTAATTGGAAGGGCTGATTACAATATATGGTATTTTCATATCCAGTCTGGCCTGCTGCTTTTGAAAAGGAAGAAAGAACCTTTAGGGTTTGATTTTTATTTTTTTTCCCCCTACTTCATATTAGGGAATTGAGGACCTGGAGAATAAGAATCCTTTCCACATAATCAAAATGGACACAGTTGCAAAGTCCTTTCCTTCGTGTGTTTTCAGTGTGGAAGAGTTAAATATTTCTAAAAAGAAAAATACTTTCTGTGTTTGCTAAAAATGAAACCTCAAACTGGAAAAATCTATTCATGTATATATGACTGTGGAGGTTGGTATTGAAACAGGAAATACAGGAGGGTCAGACCATAAACATTTGTAAGAGGACTGACAAATATAACATAACTTATTACCAAGCTCCTCCCCACCCCCCAAAAACGAGACATCTCCTCGTACAAAAAAATTGAAAGATTATTTGTAAAAGGCCATGTCAGTAAGAATAAAGGATCGACAAATGTTAAGAGATGTGAGTAAAATTTTATGATGAGAATCAAGTTGGAGAAAGATTTCAGTGTATATGGACAAAAAAATTAAAACTAAACAAACCACACATGGAAAAATTCTGACATTTGCTTAACTTTATGACTCAGTTGGGGATATTATCACAGTAAATTTAGCGTTACTTTTAGTAGCACCAGCGAACTGAATTTTGTTTCTAAGCTTGATAGCACATGAAAGACCATTGTGTTAGTAAAAATCACTTTTACATCCTAATCGTGACAGTCATTTGATTTTGATATTTAGGGTTAAATGGAAAAAAGGCAGTTTCTGAAGGAAAACTTGGAGTAGATGAGAGAAGTTGAAACAATATATTAAGACACCTGCAGTAAATGATCTCATTTTGAAAGAAAAAAATGGATAATGATCTAAGAAATATAAGGGTGCAGTGTTCTAATGATGGGAACAGAATTTAGTAGAATAACAGAAAAAAGTCCCTTTATTTTTAGTTCTTAACGTGTCTGTAAACAACTGCAGGTGCCTGCAGACAAGTACGTGGTTTTGTTGCTTTGATGCAGTTTAAATACAGTTAGTGTCTTTTTGCGCACAAACTTTTATAGCAAGAATGAAGAACACAGATTATAAATCATGGAAATTTAATTTTCAGCCACCTGCCTAACTGGGTAATAATAAGTCCAATAACCTAATGGTCAGTATTATTTTCACAGCTTAAGGTGATGAAGTTTCAGGATGAGTTAGAGTCTGGGAAAAGACCCAAGAAACCAGGCCAGAGTTTTCAGGAACAGGTTGAACACTATAGAGACAAGCTGCTCCAGAGGGTAAGAAATGTTCTTTATGTTTGGCTCTGTTTCTGTGGTAGGCTTTTATTGAGTTTATCAAATGTAAGGTGGCATTAAATACAACAACACGTGGTTCTCGTTAAAATTCTACTGTTATGTCAAATTGCATGTCTAAATCCAGGTGCTTTCTGCAGAGTAGATATAATCTCTCTTGTTAATCGGAATAACATAGTATTTCACGCTGTACAGACGGGTATCGTTAGAACATATTGAAACCATAAAGAGGACACTTCTGGATCTATTACATCAAGCAAACTGTTAGATGTGGGAAAGGAAAGGGAGAGCTGTCAATTGAAGATGTTCATCAAACTTTTCATTTTGCTTTTAGTAATTGATCCATTGTGCTAAAGGCTTCTAAAGGAAGAGAAAGGATAGTATTAAGCAGCATATGTGCTTCTGATTCTCCAGTGTCTAAGATTTCCTGGATAATTCCAGCTCATACTGTCACCCAAAAGTGAATAATTCTGTACCATTACCGTTTTTACTAGTCCTCTCTGGACTATGAAGTCAGAGTGGCTTTAAAAATTATTTAAAAATATATGTCATGTCATGTGATCTTGAATCTTTAAAAACATAACATGTAACCTGTTTGGACAATCCGTTTAGTGAGAAAGACTAAGTGGCAGTTGCTTCTCTGATCAGGTTTCCCAGCCTGAGAGTGCGATGATGAAATTGGGTACCCATGCAGTTTCTTGGAAGCTACATAGAAATAGGCAGTTTTCACCAGGTGTTTGTCACTTGTTCTTTGCATTATTTGTTGCTCAATATTTAACTAATTCACTAAAGTAATTTTGCATAGTACCTTGAAGAAAGAGACTTGTAAAAATTAAGAAAGCTGATCCCTGAAGATCTGCGCATTTGGAGATTGATGTTACCAGTTAAGACTTCAGTTTTTATAAGTAACTTTCCTTTTAAATATAGTTATATCCTAAAACTTCCCAGTTCCTCAACATTTTCTGTAATTGGAGAAAGACGTGATTTGTACGAGTAACCACCGAAAGTTTAGGGAGCCGGTAGCTTAAAAAAACCAGAAATCATAATCCTGTTAAATGCCTTGTGTTGAATTAGTTCAACCAGATTGCAGTGTTTTAGATTTTTAATAATTATATTGCTTTTCTATTTTCACTTTCAATGGTGAGGTAATAGTTAAGAAATATTTTATGATAATGATAACAGGTGTTCTTTAAATCAATAACTACTCCATTGTTAAGGGAATAACTTTATCTTTTGCTTTAATGCCATAATAAAGTTAGTTTGTATAATAATAACGCAATACTGGATCTGACTGCATTTCCCACGAACTTGGTGGTTGGTCATCATTTTTTGTCTAATTTACTACAGAATGAGCATTCAAGAATAAATTTCCTAGTCATATTACCCCCCCACCCCCTTCTTTCATTTAACTAAATCACCCCTTCTTTGTTGTCTTTATTGGGTATGCAGGGAATATCTCTTTATTGCCATGGAAGGAATTTATGCCAGTACTGAAAGAAGCACGTCTTTTGATCTCTGTGTTCAGACTTGCTGATGGTTTAGGCTTGTTTTTGTATGATTAATTTTCCAACTATTTGACAAACAAACAAGGTGTGCTTAGGGTATATATTTTCCTTCAAAATGGTCCTGATGGTATATAGAAATGGACCATATTTGTGGGGTTTTTTTGACAGAGTAGACATTATTGCAGAATCTTGTTTGTATTGTTTTGTCTTTAAATGTGTTGTAGTTATGAGATTATCTCAATTTTCAGTCTGGATTAATGAATGCATATGTTCTAAGTAAAAAGGCGTTCCTGTTATTCTTTCATGGTTAGTTTAGTTTAGAAAATCTGTTAAGCTGTAACGTTTCCCTGAAATTTGTAAAATTGAAGACAGTTTACTTCCAGTTAGATACTCAGACTTTCTCACAAAGGGTGACATCTTTCGTGGTTTTGTCGGTGTTTGTGTTACAATTAATGTTTCTGCTGTGTACAGAGCAGTGGCAAAGATTTGGAGAGTGGGTGTGGTGTGACCCTTAGTTCCTTCCCAGAATATGTGCTGTGTTCCTTCAGTACTCAGTGCTTTCATGCTGTTTGTGATTAGCTTGATTGTCTTTACTTAATAATCAGTCACACCTCATCTGAAATCATGAATGCTTCTAATAATCTAGGAAAAAGAAAAAGAGCTGGAAAGAGAACGGGACAGAGACAAAAAGGACAAGGAAAAAAATGAATCCAGGTCCAAAGACAAGAAGGAGAAGGAGGAATGTACACCAACAAGAAAAGAGAGGTAAGAGCTTTCCTTGGACTAAACTGGATGGGAAGAAAAGCCTCACAGTATCTTTGTATGCAATGGTAGCCTTGAAATTACATTGTATTGTGCATCTTTTTCTAAAAGAAAAACAAAAAATCACCCAAACAAAGAAAACCACTCAACAACAAAAAACCCCCGTGCTTTGGATATTAAAACATGTTTCAAATTTTTAAACGAATTGTCTTCTGCCCCAAGTGGCGTACCCTTTTGAATAGAGTCCCCTTTTGTCTCATTTAGGCCCTGAGGAAACATGGTAAAATAATGACCAGTTGAAAACAGGGTATATTTAGCTCTCTTTTAGCCGTAAATTGACTGCAGTGTATTAGTCAGAAAACTGTACTGAAGTCATACCACAAATTATTTGCAGCGGCTTAAATGTTATTCATCTCATAGTAAAAATTCTTCAGAACAGCTAGTTTTAGGGTAGTTGATTGTACACCCTGATCTTCTAATACTTGTATAGCCGAATTCTTACGTAGTATTAAGTGCAGATACAGAAAAATGCCTTGCTTCTCAGGGAACTATGACAGAATGTTTTTACACTGCAATAAACAAAGATGAGTCAGAGGTCTTAATTTTTTTTTAACCAAAGAAAGTCTGGTGTGCATGTGAACTTGATTTGTTTAAGTAATAAAAAACGTACTACTTTTTAATTACTTAAAAGGATCTAATGTTAATTGGCAAAAGAGAATATCTACAGAAAGGAGTCCATTTTCTTAATACACATTTTTCACTTCTCTGGATGTCTCTTCGTGTGTATGTACGTAACTGTGCTTGCTTTCTTTGCAAAGGAAAAGACGACACAGTGCTTCACCTAGCCCATCTCGCAGCAGTGGCGGTAGACGAGCAAAATCTCCATCACCAAAATCGGAACGCTCAGAACGCTCAGAACGTTCCCACAAAGAAAGTTCACGTTCTCGGTCATCACATAAAGATTCTCCCAGAGATGTCAGTAAAAAAGGCAAAAGGTAAGCTGGTGTCTTCTCTGTTTCAGATTGTAGGAAAGTTAAGTACATAGGTGTGTGTCTGTTGGGTTTTTTTGTTTGTGTGTTTTCTAGCAGAGCATATTTGATGTGCAAGTATTTTCTCTCATCATGAACTATATTGCTTGTTCCTGGTTAATAGCTTTGGACGTTCGGTGTCTGAAATGTATACAGCCTCCTGCTGTGATAGGTCAAGGCTGTTCACTTCTGTGTTCTTATTTACCTGTTTACTGATAATTTTCAGAAATACTTTTTTAAACCAAAGCACCTTGCTGCTTGTTAGCATATTATTTTTCAAAGGAAACATCTTCTGTAGCCCATAGACCTTCTAGAGTTATAGTGAACGTGCAGCTTTTAACTGATGATTTGCTTACATGAAGCTCCTCTCCTGTGGTTTGTTCTTTTTAATGAAAAAGATCTAGATTAGATGCTGCTTACGGGTTTTTGTTTCTGAAGTATGTATTGCCTAATCTGCAGACTGACACAAATATTTGTCTCTAGTTAATGTTAAACTTGTGGTGAGATTTTGTTATTGTATTGATGCTTTTGTAGCTCAGAACTCTAAAAGATCAGCTTTCACTTCTTTTAGATGTGTAGAATATCTTATTGATGTAAGATTTCTTGGACATGCTGAGGAAAATTCCTTTGACGCTGTTGAGAAAATTGTAGTACATATTTGCAGTACTCAGATTCTTGTCCTATAAGTTAGGAATTCAAATAGAAATGGAAAACTACTTGAGTTGGTTTTGTTTTTTTTTTTTAAGTTACTATGATGGTCATTCAACTGAGATTATATCAGATTATTAGGTGTGCGTTAGATGACAGTTCAGTGTAGTTTTTCTGTGGGGTTACATCACAAGCTGAACACGCTTGATGAGAAACAAAAGTATTTCAGCATAACACAATTCGACATGATTTTTAATTTCTGTTCTCTTCTATACGGATATAGGTTGCTATTAGTACAAGAGCCAAGGTGGTTGAGGCATATGTGGAAGGTTGTGAATTTCTTATGTTGGTTTAAGGACATGAGTTGATGCTATTTTTCCTTGTGGATTCTAAGCACTGAAGTTAAGGCCAAACTATATTAAAAACCTTATAATGCAAAAATTGCCTTTCTCTCAAAAGCAAGATACCGTTCTGTTACTTCCCCTTACTAGAGGAAAAATAATTTTCTACCTTGTTTAGCTCAGTAAATGAATGCCAAATACTGTAGAAAAAGTTTGGTATTATCAATTAGTATTTGACCTAAAACTTTATTTGTTTTTGCAGGTCGCCGTCTGGCTCCAGGACACCCAAAAGATCAAGAAGATCACGATCCAGATCCCCTAAAAAGTCAGGGAAAAAATCCAGGTCTCAATCCCGTTCTCCTCACAGATCTCACAAGAAGTCAAAGAAAAGCAAACACTGACAATGTTAATATTTTTTTATGATGCTGTCACTTACTGGAAATGCGGTTTTGTTTTTGTGCCTGAACAGTCTGTTAAAAAACAAAAAAGCATTCCTGATTTTTTTTTTGTGAATGCACGTGTATACTCATGAGTATCGGCATCTGTAGACCTGTCATTGTTTTATATTGTACAAAATATCTTCATTGTGACTATTTCCCAAATGAAACATTTTTGTGTTTAGAAGTTTCATCAGAAATGTGTGTAACTGATCTGCTGGCAGTAGTGATATTTTGTTTTAGAATGTTGTGACATAGGAAAAATAACTCCAATGTTCCCCCTTTTTGTAGCTTTGACAATTTGAATTAGATTTCAAATAAAATCTGAACAGAAAATTAAGATGTTGTTTTCTTGCCCCACTGGTGATACAGATCTCTAAAGGAATTCATAGTTTGTTTGGAAGTACCGTGTATTTCGGACATACTATGGTGCTTAGATCTTTCAGTATAGTGGTAGCTCTGTTCCTCTTGTCACTAGTTTGACCATCCAGCTAAAAGCACCTTTTGAATCCAGTGGATGGGTTTTCTTTCCCACCATGATATTTTACTGTAAGAACAGTTGAACAGTCTGGTACCTACCATGATAAGCTTTACCAGGAAATCTTTGCTTTGTATTTCTCCATTTTAATTGCAGGGAATATTTGTGACACCGGAGTAATGGGTTTTTTTTGCTTTTGAAAAAGAGCCTCTGTGGCGATGCATCATATGTATGTGTATGTATAGCATATATGTATGATGTATCAATAACAAGCCATGTTTATGGCATGCATGGGGAACAAGAAAAGGACACCAAGCCTGAGGCTCTGTGACTTCTTCCTTAAGTATAGGTACAATAATTGCAACCTACAGCACGCTATTGTTTTCTAAAACTGGTTTTTATTCCAAAAGGACAGCTTTTACATTATGTTATTGAATTTATTCCTCTGTTGTGGAAATTCTTCAAAATGGGAAAGAATTAATTTTTTTTTATTACATACTTTATTTATTAATATTTTGGAAGCAAGAGGCTGTTTAACTTTTTTTAATGTTAGGCTTTTCCCTTCTCCAAACCTGTTGTGTGTGTTAGGTAGTGATGTGGCTTTAAATCGCTTCACCTTGGTCTCTTATCATGCAACCTTCCTGTGGGTGGGAGGGATGAGAAACGGGGGGGATTCAATGTTTATACTTGGAGGTGTGGGGAGATTGTAATAAAAACATAACATTAAAAGGGATCTGGCCTCCTGTGAACTGTTTCTAAAAGCAAAAGCTTTACTTAACTACAGGCACAGAGTGCTGGATGATGGCCCACTATTATACTTGGGGATCTAAAGGTTTTACGCTGTTAGAATTTTGTAAATGTGCTGGGGAAAATCTTCTGTTGTACATGTATATAGCCTAAGAGGCAACACTTTCAGAAGCAGCATGTAAAATGTCTTTTGAAAAACATGCATATTTGATTTAAAAAATATATATATTTTCTCCTTTTTTTTTTCCTGATAGGAAGCTTTGTTATAAGATTATAGAAATTGTTGCAAATGTAAGAATTAAGCGGAGAATTCTCTTTGCTAATGAGAACAGAGAAGTGATCAGGAATACTGAAAATAAGGAGAATGCATGTGTACTGTAAAGACTTTCTTAGAATGAATATTGAATAGATGCATTAATAATGAGAAAAGAATACACCTTATATCTGTTTATATTACATTATAAAGAATCTGTTTTAGAAATATGCACGAGTTTATTTTTTTATATTTTTCTTTCTCTCTGTAATATAAGGTGTTTCAGATGTACAGATTTTGGTAGCTATACCGTTAGAAAATAAGTTGGTGTGTTTTTTTTTTTCTTAAATGCTGTGTATTCACACCTGGCACAGACTTGATAAGGTTTTCTAGAGCAAAAAGTAGATACTAAAATCAGTTGGGGACAGGGAGGACCCTAACTTTATGAACCCTAACTTTACAACAGGAAGAAGATCACTTCAGATCCGATTTACTTCTTTAAAACTATTACTTTTATCTTGTAGCTGTTTATAAATGGAGGAGTGATAAATGGCAATGTTCTAGGTGACGTGAGACTAAAGATAGCTTGCCACAGGAATATTGTATCTGCAGAATCAATTGTGTATTTCATTTAATAGCTAAAAATCCTCAGGGTAGAAAATCACTTAGCATTATAGGTTAGACATACTTTTCAATAATTAATTTTGACTTCAGCTTTTATAAAATTCTCATCGGTGATTATAAAGGGCTCTAGCCAAGTAGCATGAGAGCAAAGGTGAGCTCACCCATTAGACTTTATTTTGTAACAGCTTTATTATGCAATACCTTTTTGCAGTATCTTGATTCTCTAAATACCATTCTCATACCTCTTGTTCTTTGCTTCATATCCTGGGCTTTAGAAAAGCTGTTTTTTACCTAATAGTCTTTTAAGAGCAATTAGGAATCTGTATGCTTAACTGGATGCCTGGTTTTTCTCCTGTTGAAAATAACATCTTTTGATCCTACTTACTCTTTTCATTTTCTTCCTTTTTTTTATAAACAGTTTTGTTTAGAGCTTAGCTTTTCTGCAAAGAAGAGGGTGGGGGAGACGGCATCTAGTAACAAATCTTTTGTAAAAGATGCAAAGTAATAGTGAAGACTGAAAATTAGGCTGCCTGTGAAATCTATTTTTCCTTAGGCCGTGTTGCAGTGACGAGGTGTAGTCACAGTCTGCCATTACTGTCTGACTTTTTGGGGGTGAAATGGTGAAAAATCACCTAGTTGATGTAGGATTGGGGTAATTTAAATATTGATCCTGGGATTCAGAAAGTATTATCGAGACGAATCCTTGCGTAAAAAAGAGCTCTGACCTGAGGAGGTGCACGCCAGTGTTTCCAAATGTTTTTTGTGATTGTGCAGGAAGAAGGAGCCCATATTACCCTCCAAACACCCCCCTCAGTGAGCGTCCAACCCTTCGCTGCAGGAGTGGGAGGAGGCACGAGTGGGTAAGGGGCTTCTCTGTCCTCTCTTAACGGATGAGATCTGAGGTAAATATTCATGCTAAGTGTTTAGGTTTATCCGAAGCAGAGAAACTGAGCATAGCTTGCTACAGCCCAGCTCTAGTGCTGCTGATTGCCCCCTGCAGCCTGAAGTAGCTGGTGAGGCCCATCGCATGCGGGATCTCATGGGAAATGGGAGGTATGTGGTGTATTCACAGGTAGGTACTAGTGACTGTTGTGCTGGTACATTTTGGTGAAGCCCACCCAGCGGCCTGTAGGACATTGAGTTATTCATGCAACGGCCTTCTAGGTACGGAGTTGCAAGTTCATCTCTGGTTTTTCTGAAACTGTCCCGACTCTGTGAGTGTCTCTGTAAGAACCGGACTCTCCCGCGCTGAGCATCTGCGCCCTGTCTCAGTGGAGGCAAACTACTTGTTTGCATAGTCTCCTTCTGACAATTAAAACCTTTCCTTACCGGTTTTACAGAAGCATTTACATTTGAACTGCCTTTTTTAAACTCTGTGACTTCCTCTGACTTCTGGGCACACCAGCTGCACGTACCGTGTGTAGTACTATTTGAAGAAGAGCTGGTTTCTGAAAGTCGATGTCAGGTTATTGCTTGGGCACTAGGCACTGTGCACGTGTGCTCCCCCCGCCTCCCTCTTGGAGGTTTTGAAGTGTAAGAATAAACCACTGATGAACAAGGGTAACAAATGATGTTTTCCAAAGCATGAGTTTAGCATCACAGCTATCGCTAAGGTGAGTTGATCTGTCCCAGTGACACCGAATGTTCTCCTGCTCTCTGCATTTACAGATCACCTGTACTAATACAGCAGCTCTACCTAAGCACACGTGAACCCTTTGAAGTTGCTGGGTTATTTTATTCCTTGTGGTTTTCTGCATGTAAAACCGCTCCTGTGCTTTTTCGGTTATGAATTTAGGGTTGTCCCCACTGTTGGGGTAGCTTTCGAAGTTGTACTGGTTTTATTTAATGAATTTCTGAGGCACGTTTTATAGCTGAAACTGTGTAAACATTGTGTCAGACTTCCAATCTGGCATAAGTACTATCTGAGATACCTGAGTTTCGGAGAACCAAAATGGGAAATGCAGTTATCTTTAGGGTTTTTTTTGGGAATTAACCAGTGTTTGAGGCCTCTTCTTGGCATGTTGAAAAGAAAATAGTGCAGTCTCCAAACTGTGCCTGCAAGAGGAAGGTTCTTGAAGGAAATCATGTAATATGACTTAAAAACTAGAATCTTGTGATGAGAAAAGCAAAATGAGCCAAAAATGGCAAATCTGTTCTTTGGTCACTTCAGGCAGCTTGCTTGTGGGTTTTTCCTCCATACACGTTTGCAGTCCTTTGGTGGAATTAATGCTTATAATAAATAAAAATTGGAAGCGTTGTTGTATTTCCGCAGACGGATTAAGGTCTGAACTGTGCATCTAGTTTTAGGTTGCTGGCTTGCTGTCCTTTCATACAGCCGCATGAGGGATTCGGGGTGAGACGTTTCTCAACTCTTGTGGGTCTACACTGAATACTTACATGGGGACACATGTATTTGGTTGCATTAAGGTAAACGTAGTTTTGAAGGATATTGGACTTACTACCTTTTTAGTAAGGATTGCCCTACTTTCTATGCATTTTTGGGGCAGTTGTGAAGGTCTAACAAGAGAATTGAACTCTACAGTTGAAGACAGCAGCAGTGGAAGAATCTAGATGAGAATTTTATAGTTCTTTTGAAATCAACTGTTCGGTATCATGAGATTTATCAAACTACAAACCTGGTATTAGCAGTCAAACCCTGAAAACTCTCTCTGAGCTTACTTTTCTGAATAAGGCTGTTGAGTTCATAAACGTACATTTTATTAAAACAGCTCGTAGTATTTGGAGATTTGTTTTCACATTACTGCACGAGCTATTGCAAGACTTTGAGTATACGGCTGGTTCATGCCGCTGCTGTAACTGCTGCTCTTCAACATGTAAGCTGCTCTTCTAAGAATCGTAACTCAAATGCTAAATTAATTATGTCTACATGTATTTTCCCTGTGTAGGATGCAGAAGTCTTACACAATTGCATACTATTTTTTCCTCCACCTGCGTCTGTCAGTACAGTCAGTTTTCATGGGTAAGTCTGTCCCATTTGTCACTTCTGATGTCTAATCTTCTGCAGGGATGTTTTACTGTGTAACTGTCATAAGCTGGAAAGTTTTCTGTTTGTGGTTATTTAAAAAGGAAATGGTAGTTTCATGTGAACTTTTTTGTCTTTCTTGCTTTTGGTTTTGTATTTTATGCAGAAAATTTTCCAAATGACCTGGCAACAATAAAACTGTCAGTTTGCCGATATCCAGAAATGGTTTTATTTTTAACCTGGAGAAGAGCGATGTTCGTGTGTGTTATGCTAAGGGTGGTTTCTTGGCCTTGCCAGCTCTGCTGCTGGCAGCTGCTGATTCTGCCTGTGCTGTCGAACTCTAATTGCTGCTGCCGTTCTGCTGTCAACAGTGACCTCTTTGCTTCTCAGAAACTCATTAGCAAGGCCTGAGCTGCTCGCTGTGTAGTTGCTTGTATGATCCTGCCTTGAACAAAGAAAACCTCCCACTTGGAACTGCTGCTCAGGTATGGAGATGATGAGCAGCTTTTCAGTAGTTAACACCATTCGCAGGAACGTCAGGCGAAGGGAGCGGAGCCCGTGTCGTGCCGTGGTGTGAGGGTTTGTGTTATGGCTGGGCCAGTGTCGCACCTTTCTGCTGCTGTGGGGTGCAGGTCCTGTTCCTGCCTTCCCTGTACCTCCCCTTCTCTTACTCTTGTGTCCTGTGAGTGGCCAGTTCAATTTGTTAAAGGGAAAATGGTTTTTTTTGGTCTGCTGCTTTTCACTTGACTGACTTTCTGCTGGCTTAGTGAGTTGAACTGGCTTAGTGCAGGGAACAGGGGCGGACAGTGAGCAGGATGGTCCTCATTTTTCGTAACGGTTCACTTGTAACATGCAACTTCGTCCACAGTATTTTCATACGGAGCGTGTGTTTTGATTAGATGGGCTGCATCGATGCTGCACTCTGCATCCCGCTCACTTCCGCTCTGGTCACATACTCCTGTCACTTCCCCACCACCAGCTCTAGCACGTGTTGAACCACTTTCCTTCTGGAAAGGTAGGAGGAGCCCAGGGTAGGCAAGTTTATGTGATGGAGGAAGGGAATGCAGGATTGGGACCATTTCCCGTAGCAGCAGCGAGCTGTTACGCTGGCTCTGTCTTTTCTCCACTGACACTTGAACCCATCAGTCAAATTTGAGAGGAGCAAATGCCTCCAAGGTACTTTAATTTCTGCAAGATCTTTGAAAGACCAAAAAGAGGAAGGAGACCTCAGATATCCCCACGAGATGGGAAAGGCTGGAATAAGAACTCCTGATGTTATGAGAGCCCAGAGCATTCATTTGGGAGAGATCACAAGTCCCAGTTACTAACAGTCTTCACTTAAAGCTCACAGTCAAGAAACACGGTATGTTGTGATATCCCTGGACCTACTTCCTCTGGTTTAATTTTCACTCATGTGTGGACTGGTTGGCCACTTCCTGTAGCTGTTTGCCTTAAATACAGACCATCAGTTTTACTATTGATAAGAGGGTGCCTGCAAGCAAGTGTGGAATCTGTGTCCTGATTCTCGCTCTTGGGCTTCTGAGGCTGGACCTAGGTCTGAGACTTCGGTCATTAGAACTCGGGTAAGGTAAGCGTGCCCGCTGAAAGGTGAGCGTGGAGAAAGGGTAAGCAATAAGGTCTATGTAATAGGTCTCAGAAATCTTTCATGAAAAGGTTTAACCTAGCAGAATAGGTTAATGCTGTATGACAGACTGTTCTGGGTATAAAATTTAGCTGGTGTGGGAAGAGGAGGGTGGGATTCATGCATGCAATTTGGATTTGTGGAAGATGGATCAGGGAATTAGCCTGTGCTCAGGATTAGACTTCCAAGAACATTACCAGCAATCAAGATGGTCACCAAAGTCAACACTGGATGTGGAAACCAGTTTTCATCTTTTTAGCCGTGCTAAAAAGGTACACCTTTGATGTTTCAGGAATGATTTTGCCAGATGTTTTCACCTGCTAGACGCTGTGAGAGCTGGCACCGGACTGTTGCAAACACAGAAGCTCAGAGACTGGAGATGAACCTTCTGAATTTATTACGGTATAGAGATTTTTATTACAGATGATACTGGTCATTTTCATTCTAAAATCTGCATCTCTTGGGTTGCTGGTAACATATTTGTTCCTGGCATTTAGTTTATCTTCCCTGCATTATGGGAAAAGAACTGTCTGCTGATTAGTTAATGAATGGAGAGTATTGCCTTGGGCAAACTCTGGAAAAGAATTAGCTATAAAATTTAAGACATGAGACTGGGATTGAATTCTGGCCATTGTGTGAATTGAGAGGCTGTGGATTCTCATCCTCTGTTGTTACAAAGGGTGACTGTGCTAGATAATTAAAAAGGAAAAGTTTACAATAAAGCCTGATTTCTAGGCAGTTAGGTTTCACCAGGGGTGCTCATCTTTCATGCCAGCCTGTAGGAAGTCCTCACTGTGATATGGAGTAGAAATTTGATAATGTTACAAATGAAGAGTCCCTTTTTTTCAAATTCTGAAGATTTTCAAGAGTTAATAGTGAATTATTTGTATTTCTCACTGAGTTTTCAAGAGATGCAACGGATTAATTCCGGTACTTTTCCTAGACAGTCATTTACAGCATGTTGCATGTTAGTTACATGAGAAATGCTCACTTCTCACTCTCTTTTGTCCTGAGCTCTGTATTTGAATTTTAAGACAAGGACTGGGGACTCTCTTCCCTGGGATTTATATTTGCCCTGTCTGTAGTCAAATGAGGACCAGCTATTTTGCTCCATCATCTGGAAGTGTTCAAGGCCAGGCTGGATGGGGCTTTGAGTAATCTGGTCTAGTGGGAGGTGTCCCTGCCCATGGCAGGGGGGTTGGAACTAGATGATCTTTAAGGTCCCTTCCAACCCGAGCCATCCTATGATCCAAGGTAATGTTGTTGCGTGGCTTCTGCTGCCTGCTGTCCTCGGGGAGGCGAGAGGCAAGTGAGGCCCCAGCACCCTGCAGCACAGCAGGAGACGCGGGGGATGCACTGCCTGGTACCGCTGCCTGGGCAGAGCCCTCGGTACCGGGATGCTAACGAGGGGGAGAGGTGCCCTGACCAGCTGAAGAGATTTAGGGGTTCCTGAGCACTGCAAGCCAGGGCGGTGGAGGGTTTAAGACATTAATTAACCCAGGTTCATGGTTTTCATTGTAGGGAGTTTAAAGATACCCTAATGTGTGTGGCTGAAGTAGCTCTTACATGTGACTTGCCAAAGATTTTGGAAGTTGCTGATGTGAAACAGTACGTTGCCCTTTGTTTTAAGGTACGTTATAAAAGCAGAATCTCTTAATTTCCTTTAGAACATAAACCAGTTGCACAACAACTGAGAAAAGATTTCTAATTTTAATAAAAGTCAAATAGAGACTTAACTACACCTCAATGTCCTCAGGACATTCATAAAGTTCTGGAATTCCTTCAGCTGCACAAACAGGAATTTATAAATATTTATTGAAATTAACTTTATTGAAAATGTCACCTGTGCAACTGGAGGTGAAGATAAAGGAGGAACAGGGGGGTAGAGGAACAGCGTGCTACAGATTGGTTTGTCCATTTCCCTATATATTTCTGGTTTATGAGTAGCTGGTTTAATGTTGGTCCATGCCAGCTGCTTCTGCAGCACAGTGCAGATGGAATAGCCAAGAGAAAACGAGGACTTTAGAAGGCAGATTGCTCCAACCATCACTTAATCGAATGTCTGCTGAGGGCTTCAGCATTATTGGAAATAAGGGTGTTTCAAGGGAAATCAGTGGCTGCTACTGCATGAGACTGAATAAGCTGTTAGAAGTTATGCAGGACTAAAAGGAAGGGTGCAAAATGTAAACATCTCTAAAGGCTGTTGTGCATTTTTTTTTTTGTCATTTCTAGTGGAGATGCCAGAATATAGTCTTAAATGAATTCATAGATCTTCAAGTTTGGACAGCTACTCAATTTTATATAAACTTTGTTCACATTTTGCAATCTGTAACTTGTGATTTAGTTCTAAGAATCTCACTTTTGAGCAGTGTTTGAGGAACTCATCATCTGTATTTGTCCCGAATAGATTAGGCTAGATATGGGAATTTTTAATCAACCCCAGAACTTATCACATGCTAGGTGTATAGCAGCATAAACATCCATCTTTCATCACCAAAAAAAAAAAAAAAAAAAAAAAAGAAGGAATTGTTTTAAAAGATAAAGTCTTGCTGAAGCTTGACTTCAGGAAAAACTTCTTCACCTTGTGCCCACTCCATCCTTGTGAACATGAGAAAGGCAAGTCTAAAAGCATGAAAAAACAAGTCGGGAAGTGTCCCAGTAAGGACCAAACCTTTCACAGCCCCATCATCTGAAGGGATGTTACTGGAGAAATCTCTGGATAGCGGAGGAGAAATCATTCAGCTAATCAGGATTTGGGTTGTCTAAATATTACATGTAAAAATCCTAAATTTAAGTGCTGAATATAAAATATTAAACTGTAACATAAAATATTTAAGCATTAAATGCAATAAAATGAGTTTGGTTTTTTGCCTTGTAGTTTAAATGGGGGAGTTCTGATCACAGTTACTTACCCCTCACTTTATACACTGCTCACTGCAGAGTTTGAGACAAATACAGCCACCTTATTTACATCTGAGGGATGACTGGGTTGTTGTGTGGAACTACCTGCACAGGAAAAGATGCATTTTTTTTCTGCTCCATCAAAGCAAACAAGATGTAATACTTAAAAAGCGTTGCTGGCCTAGAAATAAGTGTTGGGTTTTTTAGATTTTATTTTTTGGGCTTCTTAATTTTTTTTTTTTTTTGTTATGAGGGGGGAGGTTAAATTTTATTTTTTGAATGGTGAATTTTCCTTACTGAGGAAAGGAAAGGTTTTTTTATTATTTGACATGAGTGATCTAGTATACTGAAACTAATGAGCCTAAATTAGACTGGCATGAAGTAACGTAGAGGGTGGAAAATGTACACTGAAGTATCTGAACAGATTTGTGAAGGGCTGTATCTGTTCAGCTGCGGAATGTTCCTCTTTTGCTTGCTTACTGTGGCACTTAAGTTTTTATTCCGCTGGTTTGGCACAGAGGCGAGGCGGTGAGACCATGTGCAGCCTGAAGCGCCTGCGGAGATGCCCTCTGCCCACTCTTCAAACTCGGTTTGGGAGACTAAGCAAAACACTTCACCCTAGAAATTATTTGAAAAGACATAAAATAACTCTTTCACTACAGTGCTGATTTTAATTCCGTTTTCAATTGGCTACAGTAGTATTTAAGCCTGTGATTAAAGTCAAGCAAATACTTAAGTATTTCACTGACTTGGGGCCCTATTTCACGGTAGTTATTTTTTTAACGTCGTGGGGCAGCTGTGAAAATCAAGGAGGTAGCTCTGCAAGTGGGATAAGTCATCAGGGTCCTCTTTGGTGAGGATCTTGTCCCTAGGCTCGTTGTCAAAAATCCTGCCCCATCACTTTTTTTTCTATATTTTATCTATAAGTCTACGTATCTCATCTTTACATCAGGGCAAAAACCAAGAGAAGTTCTTAACTGCCAGCTACCCAGTGATGATTTTTGTTAGCGCTTGGAAATATATGGAAATTCATTGATACAGCCTCTGTATGCTTTTACAAATCTGTCTTTTAAACTTGTGTGTGAACCTTTCAGCGACTTGTGAGAATTAAAATTAGTGTTACAGCCCATGGCTCTGGCTGCGCTCGCTGCCGTGCTTCACCGAATGGCTGATACCTGCAGCACAGCCAAGAACTCGCCGTTACAGCTCTTGACGGCTGCTGCCCACTCGCCTGCCTGCACTCGTACTCTCCAACACTAGCAAATGCTTTAAATCCCAGACCGCAGAAGAAAAAGAGAAATTCAGAATCACTTTAAGGAGGGTTCTTTCTATACAATGGCCATGGCCTGAAACACTGTGCGTCAGCTCCATCAACAGATCTGCAGAGTGAGCGAGCTGGTGTTTTGCCGTCTGTGTTTGTAATACTTTGCATCAGATGGGTAGCTGATTTTAAGAAAACCCATCAAACCAAACTTGGTGTGAATTGAAAGTTGTCTGCATAAATCTTTTCCATGTAACGTTATTAAATATTCATTGATGTAGAGTTCCTTAAAGTGATAACTTGACTACCAGGTCTGAAACTTGTACCGGGAGGATCGAATATTGCAGCTGTACGGAACCAGATTGATTTCAGTCGGGTTCTGCATGGGTGCTTGAGTCCACCTGCGCGGAATAAATACATATATAACTCCAGTTTTGAAAAACAAGGTTCCATTTTGCAGCGTGTAGGTCGAATTAAAGAGTGGCTCGGACCCATGTTTTCTGAGGTAGAGGCGGAGCAGCCTGATGAAGGCAGAGTTACTGTCGGTGCTCGCACACTCGCTGATGGAGGGAGACGTAGCTGCTGTGGAACAGCAGGGAAGGTGCAGAATCCAATCACAGCTTCTAATGTTTGGGTTTAGTGATTAGTTTTGCCATTTCAAACGTTATACGTGCGTGTTCATGTTTGCTTATCTTCAGTTGTTACTTGCTAAATTTTAAATTGCGTAAGAACTGGAGGTGGCTTCGTAGGTTTGTTTTTTTACAAAATTTCATACCTGTCTCCAACCAAGTGCAATCAAAAGAAGGGATTAATTTGAACTTCATGGTATTTTAATGATTTTTCACTGCTATGAATTTGGTTTTGCTCCCTGTAGTCTCTGTCCTTTATTGCATTAGTGCTGCAGTACAATATTGACGGGGGATACTGTTTTATGAACTGCGGTGTCTCAGCACTGCTGTTATTCATCATTTAACACAGCCTAATTGATGCTACTACAGATCATTCCAAAATTAAAAATAAACATTTCTGCTTTAGCTGGGTGAAGGTCACTTCATCTTTAGTGAGCATGGAAAGACAAATATTTATTTGATCTGTACCTTTATAAAAGGGATATAAGCAGAAGTCCTTTTGTATGTGAAGGACTCGAGCATTAGAACTAAAGAATAAAATAACTGCAAGAGCTTTATCCTGCAAGGGGCTTCGGAGGTGTATCCTTTTTCATTGTATACTGTGTTTCAGAAGTTACAAGTCAATTGTTTTTAAGCTCATCGGGTTTAAATACTGCATTTATTTTGGCAACTAGATACAAATTTTCTTTTTGCAGAATGTGGCTTTAAATGCTTCCTCTGGAGTGCTGTATGTAAAAAATGGCTTCCCCTTTCCCCTCGCTGTCATGATATATGGATTTTTCTTAAATAGTCTGTGGTTGTTTTAGTTCTGCTATTAACAAGCTACTCCCATATGAAAAGTCACAGAAACATTTTAATACTGCTCCCAGAGTCACTGGCAGCTTGGGAAATGATTCCCTGACCTTTCCCATGTGGTTTGGTCGCTGCATCCCATGCCGGAGGGGGGAGTGGGTGGCAGCGGTGTCTGGGACCTCACGCTGCCACCCAGCCCTGCAAAGCCCTGCGGCCCCGGGGAGTGGGCAGGGGAGAGCGGAGCATCCTGATGGGGCTGTCACACTTCCCTGTGGGGCTGGAAGGGGCGTGTAGGCTTTTCTGTAGAGGCAGCATGGCTGTTAATATCCCCATAGAAAATTTGGGAGGAGTATAAAAATCTTTTTGATAAGGGATATAAAGATTGCTTATGCCTTTAGCTCCTTCACTCTGTTATACTGTGGTGTTCCCTCTTTTAAATAGAGTTCTATCAGACACACCAGGTGAATCTGTGTTTTATCCACTCTGTGAGTGTAGCGTTGGATCTGTGCCATTCATAAAATAAATATTCCAGCAAAAACTGGCCAGTGTGATCCATTGTGGAGGGATCGGTGGGTGTCTGTGCCAGGTGCAGCCCTCCAGCATATCAGACCTTCCACGTGCCCCATGGTGGGCTGTATGTATCCTACTGATGATGGGAAAGGATGTGAGAACTGCTGCGTAGAGAAAGCAATTGAAAGAAGAGAGGCACCAAATGCTTCTGTAACTCCTCCTTGCCCCTCGGCTCATGCTGATAGCCCTTGGGGGAAAGGGGCAAAACCCTTGATGTGCCAGAGTCACTGGAGCCCAGCGTCTTTGGGATGTTTCTGGTCCCACAGGTGCATCGTTCCCCCTGAGCTCCCTCAGTGGGGTTCTGGGGGGGGGGGGGTGGGTTCTGGGGACCTGTGTCTTCTCTTCAAAGCAGCCGGGAGCTGCACCGCCGCTTACGTTACGCCTCGTACAGCGCTGTGGCTGTAAAGCAGGGAAGTTATGAAAAAGTCCTCCAGGTATGTGACAACCGCTCTGGGGTAGTGAGGCTTTGGGACCGTCACCAGATAGCTGCCTGTCGGGGGTCTGGCGTGGGACTACGGCTGCAGCTGGGGCCCAGCAAACGTGGGGCTGGGATCCTTCCTCTCCTGGCTCATCCTGGGGGCTGGCTGCTGGCCAACGGTGGCACCAGCCCCAGGCTGCAGCTGTGCCCTGGGGCAGCATCGGTGCTTCCCAAACCCCTTCGTCAACCCAACAGCACTGGCCCAAAGGACTTACAGGCAACTAAAAGTGATGGGTCAGTTGTAGCGGTTATAAAAATATTTTTAAGAACTGTAGAAAGATACATTTCTGTCTGAGGTGTATCAGGAAGACCCACTTTGGGGTTTTTTTTGATGTTTTTGGAGAAGTTACTAGAGGACCTCTGAAAAATCTGAGTTCCTGCAAACACCAAGTTAACGATGCCGGGGGCCGGAGCTGCGGCCGTGTCCGTTTCAGGCCTTTCATGGCTTCACCCCCACCTCGTTTTTCCCGTTACTGGTGGGGCGGCTGCACTGTCCGAGCTGTAACGGGTGACGGAGCCCGCTCCTCCCGGGCCGGGCTGTCGGAACCCCCACAACAAGGGAACAACTCTTCACGTGGCCCACGGGCCCCACCGGCGTTCCGGACCCGGGCCGGGGTCGGTGACCGCGGGGCCGTCCCCTACCGGGCGGGCCGGCCGGCGGAAGGGGTCGTATCGCATAGTCGTGTGGCTGTGTCCCTCCGCGCCACGGGCCGCACCGGGCACTGCGGAGGGGGCGGGACGGCGGCGGGAGCCAATGGGGAGCGAGGGGCGGGGCGCCGCCATTTCGGGTCGCACCTCCGCGGCCGTTCCGTTACCCGGCGGCGGCAGCGGCCGGGGCTGTCCCCGCTGCGGCGCGGGGCGGGGGCGCCAGGCGCGCTGGCAGCGCAGGGGCCCGCCCGCCCGCCGGCCCCCTTTGCTCCCGCCCCCGCGGCCGCGCTGCGGGGCGGAGCGGAGCGCGGCGCCGCCTCGCTCCGGCGGCCGCCGTGAGCTGGGCTACGGCGGCGCCCGCGGCCGCTCGGCGATGGCGGCGCGGAAGAAGCGCGGGTGGCCGCGCGGCTGCTAAGTAGGGCAGCGGCGGGGCGGGGGCGACGGCGGCGGGGCCGTCGGCGTCGCGGCGGCTGCGCCATGCGGGCCGGGCGCGGGGGGCCGGCCGGGAGACGGCGCCGGGGGCGGCGCGCCCTGCTGCCCGCCGCGGGCCCCGGGGCGTCGGGGCGCTGAGCAACAGTTGGCCCCGCCGCCGCCCAGCATGAAAGTGTGCCGGCGGAAGGCGCTGGCGCTGTGCCTGGGCTACGCGCTCTTGCTGCTCCTCGCCGCCCTCAACCTGCTGGAGTACAAGTGGCGGCGGGAGCCGCGGCGCTGCGGGGAGCCCCCGGCCGCCCCCCGCCACCAACACCAGCCCCCGCCGCCGCCGCCGCCGCCGGCCGGGAGCCGCGGTCCGGCGGGGGCTCGGCGGCAGCTGGTCTATGTCTTCACCACCTGGCGCTCGGGGTCGTCCTTCTTCGGGGAGCTCTTCAACCAGAACCCCGAGGTCTTCTTCCTCTACGAGCCGGTGTGGCACGTCTGGCAGAAGCTGTACCCCGGGGACGCCGTCTCGCTGCAAGGGGCGGCCCGCGACATGCTGAGCTCCCTGTACCGCTGCGACCTCTCCGTCTTCCAGCTCTACAGCACGGCGGGCGCCGGCAAGAACCTCACCACGCTGGGCATCTTCGGGGCGGCCACCAACAAGGTCATCTGCTCCTCACCCCTCTGCCCGGCCTACCGCAAGGAGGTGGTGGGCATGGTGGATGACCGGGTGTGCAAGAAGTGCCCCCCACAGCGCCTTAGCCGCTTCCAGGAGGAATGCCACAAGTATCGCACGCTGGTCATCAAGGGCGTCCGTGTCTTTGACCTGGCCGTCCTCGCCCCACTCATGCGGGACCCGACCCTGGACCTCAAAGTCATCCACCTGGTGCGGGACCCCCGGGCTGTCGCCAGCTCCCGCATCAAGTCCCGGCACGGCCTTATCCGTGAGAGCCTGCAGGTAGTGAGGAGTAGGGACCCCCGCATCCATCGCATGCCCTTCCTTGATGCCGGCCACAAGCTGGGTGGAAAGAAGGAGGGAGGGGGTGGCTCGGACTACCATGCCCTGGGTGCCATGGAGGTCATCTGCAGCAGCATGGCCAAGACCCTGCAGACTGCTCTGCACCCCCCTGACTGGCTCCAGGGCAACTACATGGCTGTGCGCTACGAGGACCTGGTGGTCGAGCCCATCAAGACCTTGCGGCAGGTGTACGGCTTTGTCAACCTGGCGGTCAGCCCAGAGATGGAGAAGTTTGCCCTCAACATGACCAGCGGCCCCGGCTACTCCTCCAAGCCCTTTGTGGTGTCGGCCAGGAATGCCACCCAGGCGCTGAGCGCCTGGAGGACTGCGCTCAGCTACCAGCAGATCAAGCAGGTCGAGGAATACTGCCACCAGCCCATGGCCCTGCTGGGCTATGAGAGGGTTGGCAGCCCCGAAGAGGTGAAGGACCTCAGCAGAACGTTGCTCAGGAAGCCGCAGCTGTGACAGGGCAGCAGGCATTCGCTGACCATCCCCGGGGGTGGCCGAGCTCCGCTGGGGAGAGGAGCCGCTCGGCTGGCTTGAGTGAGGGAGGGAGCCGGGAAAAGCAACCTGGGTTCCGATTTCCTCCAAAGACTGCTGAAGGGTAACATACAGTAATGTGATGATTTCTTTTTCTTTCTTTCTTTCTTTCTTCTTTTTTTTTTTATTCCCCCCCCCCCCCCCCATTGCATTGGGTTAGATGCGATTTAAAAAAACCAATAAAGTGGAACTGAAAATATGTGTAGACCCCTTTTCCCCTTCCCTAAAATTCCAGGCAGTGATTCTGTACCAAAATCTTCTTTATGGAGTTCTGGTGGGTTTGAAGATGGTAAGAAAAACTCTTGCACAATTTCTAACACACCTTTATCTCCCCTGGTGCGGAGGGGATGCCCTTGGAAAGCATAATGATGAAAATCAGACTTTTGTATGAAAGCAAATGTTCAGATATGGTAGTAATAAAAAAAAACAATAAATGATATTCATTTTTATAATTACCTCAATTGTTTGGGAATTACGGTGTTGCTTATGTACAGCTGGAGGGGTTGCTTGCTTAAAATAGCAATGTGGACTTTTTTAAGGGTATGGGTGGAGGGCTGGTGTGCAACATTTGACGTGTTCAAAGATTAGGAGCTGCTCTCACAGAAACAAGTACAGATCTCACAACTGTAGTGCAGGTTTTATGGCTATGTCAAAGCAGGTTTCTATTTAACTACTGTCTTTTTTGTTGTATTTGAAAAATTTTTCAAGTGCCACTGTATTAGTGTCCTAAGAGTTTTAAAATGTTCGCCATCACAGCAGTATTTATTTTTGTCTTGACATGTATGTCCAGGAGTCACTGTCAAATAGAAGTGGTTCTACAGCGTGACAAGAAGTACAGGATTTAAAAAGACATTTATCATACTGGAAACATTAGCATGTGTGAAAACGAAAATAAAATGATATATATTCTATATATTCTATAGTGCTAATAATGCAGTAAGCTATTTAAGATATTTCTTGATGATTGGTAACAGGGAAGCATAGAAAAATGCATCGAATGATTTATTTTTCCCGTTTATCTGAGTGTCCAAGGGTATATTTATGTATGAGGAGGGAGGAAACATACAGCTGTGTGTTCATAGCTATAATGGAGTTTTTATGGAGTCAACCTAACGTTTGATTTCCGAGCGCTGGTTAGATACGCGTTTGTTGTGGATTGTCATTGCTCTACGATGGAGCCAGATGGTGGTCTGGCTCTTTCTGGGAGCTTTGGCTAGAGACTCTGTCCCATCGTTAAAACTCAATTAAAAAAATATGAGATTTTACTACTTCTGCTTTTATAATTTCCTAAAAAAGTCTCGGTTTATTAAAGGTTAAGTGGTGTGTTGCATATGAGAAGTGCAGACACCTCAAGTAGTTTTTAATCTTGGCGGTGCTCTCTGATGCTCTTTGGAGGCTCATTTTGCAACTTGAGTTTTTAAACTAAAGTGGTTTTGCCAAACTGTTCTCTTAGGAGACTATAGACTTTTCTACAGGAGGTATATTTTACATTGCCTATCTGGGTGTTGTGCCTTCAGCAAATGTGAAGGGTATGAGTAGGAAAACGGAAATCGATTTGTGAAAATAAATTGATAAAAACAGGATGCTGATAAGTGTATGTGTGTGTGTATGTGTGAAAATTTTAGTGATGTGTAATATGTCTATTTCTTGTATTGGTACTTTTAAGTTAAACAGGTGATAACTGGCTACTGAGCTATTTCAGTTCTTGATGAAATTTTGGCATCAGATGTTGAACTTACTCTGAAAAGGAAACACATTTAATAAACTAGTTAAAAGATTCTTGCATAAGGTTGCCTATACACTTGCTGAATGACTACATTACACATGTCCGTTCCTCAGTTCATCACTCAGCACAAACAACATTGATGATAACTATCACTGGGAGATCTTATAATTGGCCTGTTAGGGTATATGCCTAAATGCCAGATAGCAGTGCTAAAAATGGGAGGGATAGCTAATTTGGTATTTAAAATACATATTAAGGTACTTGTGTTTTTGTGAAATTAGTTATCACTGTATGTATTCTGAGTGGATTTTGGATATCTGGGGTTGGGCTGTACCCTGTGTTTCTCTTTCTTCAGTCGGTGTGTCCTGGGGCAGTGCTTGAAAATGCGATGCGCTTATAGAGTGTGTCGCTTGCTTTTGATCCATCCGCTGCTTTTTGAAGCACCCCTGCTGCCCATCGCACGGTCCTGTCTGTCTGCCTGCCTGGGAACAGCCGGGCCTGTGTTTGCCAGCGCTGCGATCGGCCGGGCGAGCTCTGTGGTGCGCTGTGGCATGCTGCCCGCCGGGGAGCCAGCCCCGCTTCCCCTCGGGGCTCTGACGCTGCGCCACGATTTCCCATCCTGCTGTCTTAAGTATGAAACTTTGCTGTGGCTTGCTAAATGGAGCTTTATCATGGCAGCGCATTACAGCATAAGCTCTTTTGATTTGGGAGGCTGGAGCACAGTCATTTATGTGTGTGGAATTCCTTGGTCTCTTCTGGGAAAGTTTTCTGGGTGAGTAAAGTGAACTGGAATTAATCATCTCTGGGCGTGTGAAATAGATGAGCCCGATTGACTGAGCTTCCAAAAATCTCCTTTGGATTCTAATTACATTAAAAAGCTCGTCCTGGCGTTCTGAGAGAGCGCTCGCTGCTCTGCTAATAATGGTGCATTGCAAGCATCTGCCTCACTTTACTGATGTGAACGGTGTGCCACTGGAGTTAACAGCATCCGAGTCGGGTCTGTAATTTGAGCTCCACCTACTACATTGCAGCAAGGAATTACCCAACATACCGTACAGTTGTACCTGGGCATGTTTTGGTGAACAGAAGTAGTAACACAAGGCTCATTTTGTGAAAATAAAGGACTGCAATTTTGTTCAGGTAAAGTTTCAGGAGAAGTGAAAGGACTCTGCTTGTGTAAAATGCCGGTGGGCTAAGCCCTACGTTTAATGCTGCTCCATTAAAAAAATAAGTATGTGAACAACTGGCAGTTAAAAGAGGCCCTTTTTAGTCCTTTTTTTTATATTCAGAAAAGAGGATTAGAGGAATTAAAAAAAGCCAAACATAGTTGAAAAAAATTTAAAAAGTTTTAAATTTAAAAGAGAAAAATAGGGTATCAGAAAGATTATGAACATGGTTACAAAAGAGCTCTGCCTGTTGTGAGGAGGGACATCTAGCTGAGGTCGGAATACTTCAATACTTGACTGTCATGCTTAAAAATAGTGCTGGGGTTTGCTTTCTGTCTGATTTAATAATTACAGTGTGCTGCTTCAACTGACACTAATGCTTGCATTAGTGAAGAATCAATAGCATATACAAGATACAGGGCGCACTAAGTTGCACTGAACTGAGGGAGCCTGTTTTGAAGACTTGGCACGTCGTTCCCATGGAAAAGAAAGGCCAGCGTGCAACTATGTGTTGTTTTCTGCTCTGAACAGAACCAGAAAATAGTACAAGTATTGTAAGTGGTAATGATCACTCAGTGCATGAAAACAGAGGAAAACCCTCTGTCCTCCACTGGATCAACTTAAAACACAAGACGTGTAAAAGTGTGCAGGTTGCTGCAGCTGACCTAAATGCTGATAACGAAAAAATGGTTAGATAAAGTATTTTTTGGTCTTTCTAATAAAAGGAGGAAGTTCTTAATTTTTCCGATCACTGCATAATTTGTCAGGTGTTAAGCTTCCTGCCCTGACTGGGAACAGGAACATAACTTACTTAATTTAAAACCACAAACCTTGTTTTTCAGTTACGATTTGAACTCGGGTCTCTAGAGATGAAACACTGGTGGTTATAATCAATTCTGAAACAAGTGGTTTTCATCTTATAGGTCATGAAGAAGAAGAGTGAGATTATTCTTTATTTCCCCCTTAATTTCTAATCATTGTGATGTGGTTTAAGTGTCCTTGAAAGCGAAGGGTGTTTAACATGAGGTTTTGCACACCGCAAGGGGTGGTCGCAGAGCCCATGTTTCAGTTCAGCTCCTGTGCATCCCTTTAAGGCAGGTGTGGGTCTCTATGGAGTGATGAGTGCCAATCGTGTCAAATTGTGTGGGTCTGTTTTACGTGAACAGACTGAACGTCAGGCAAATGCTCCCTGTGTTACTTAATCAAATGGATCAAAAATGTCCTAATTCTAGTGCCATTTCAATTAAGGGTGTTGTACCAGGATAAATATTACTCTGCTGGAAGTATGCATATGAATAAGGCAAGCAGATTTAATTTGGAGGCTCTAGGTGAGTGTGAGACTGCTTGCCATTGGTGTGTCCAACTTCAACGGTCACTGCTTTCTGCTAGCTCCTGGCAGTCACTGGATGCAATGTACATTTTGCGTCAGAGCTCCTGAGCAAGATCTTATGAAAATGTGCGCATGTTCTAAAATAAAAAAAAATACATGGAATAACGTATCAGCAATATTCATTATATTGCACACATTTAACGTGAAAAATAAGGTTTATCTGGTTTATTTGGATTCACTGCTATCAAATGAGTTCTGTTAATGTGTTTAAATAAGGACTCTTGGCTGTCATGACATCCATGATTCTTCACATAAGTTATCAATTCTGCAAAGAAAATGCATAGTTTCTGTATAACACAGGCTGTTTTAACTTGGGAAATTGGAAAATATCCTTGTATTTATTTTTCGTTGCAGCTTGGGGTTCCCTGCATCATGAGATCATGAAAGGATCACAAGAATGGGCCTGCGTTATTGAGTGTTTCGTGTTTGGATCAATGCAAATTCAATGAGAATCAGTGTGAAACGTAAGATGTCCTGTCTTCCCTTGATGCACGAAAAGCCAGTGTTCCTCAGGCACATCAGTACCATGAAAGCTATGAAAAGAAATAATTCATAATATAAATGGCATTGCAAATGGGAGAACTAGTATTAATGAATCATCTGCTTCTGCAGTGAACCACAAAGCTGTAAAATATGTGTAAAAATATATGGCATATTCCTTCACAGAAGAAAATTCTATGTGTAAGGGACCAATTTACATGCACTGATGTGGGTGAGATCCCTGGTGTCCACATCAATGTCTCATTTAGGAATATGCTTGTTATAAAAAGGGAGGTGAGAAGGGAATTGAGGTCGAGGAGTAGGTTACCATTCTCATCATTCCTATCAGAGATGTTGGTGAGTAGCCAGGACAGCCTGCAGGTCTTTTAGTATGAGGTACCACAAACTTGTGTCTGGATACAATGGCATTATTCTGATGAGGTTTGAATGAAAATAGGACTTTCCAGCTGAAAAATAGATGATGAACGTCAGATTGGAGGAACTCCCCAAATGAAAAGTGATTAACAAAGCAATCTGAGCAAGGAAGGTTGTAGGAGCTGCTGAGCAACCTGTTTCTAATGGCATTAGTGGAAGCTGAAGTTGCTAACTGGAAGGGGTCCTGCAGCTTCAATTTTAAGAACTCAGATGATGTTAGTAAGCTTTAAGGATTTTCAAGAATGCCTTCACGTGTCATTTTTATTGGAATGGGAATATTATGCAGGAGTCAGTGGGAGTTACATTTCAGGGTTGCCTCCAAAAGTCATGACCTCATAAATTCATGTTGGAAGAGGCCTCAGGAGGTTTCTGGTGGAACCTCCTGCTCAAAGCAGGGTCAGCTTATGAGATCAAACTAGATTTCTTCAGGCTTTATCCTGGTGGGTCTTGGAAACCTCCAAGAAGAGAGACTGCACAATCAATCTCCCTGAGGAACCTGTTGCAGTGCTTGACTGTCCCTGTTGTGAACCATGATGCTTCATCAAAACTGTCCCCAAATCACTAATTGTGTTACATAAATTTCTTGTCCCTTAATTTTGTGTTTTGCCTATGACTACTGATGTGGGTCATGTCCTCACTTCCCTTTAACTGCAATAGACGTTGGCTGCAGCTCAGTCGTTGTGAAGGGTCAGCAGCAAAATGGTTAATGAGCAGTGATCTCAGTGGAAAAATGGGGATTCACAATTAGAATGCTGCATCCAGCGATGTCCCTTGTTTTACCCAGGAGTGATAAAGAGGAGAGCAGAGGCAAAACAAATTAACTTAGAAGAAAGGAAAGGAATACAAAGTGGTGTCTATTGGAAGTGGCTCTTTCTCTGCTATGAGAAGAAAGAAACACTGTTAAGGAAAATGGAAAGAAACAAATGATACCACGCAGCAAGGTCAGGAGAGGATGAATAAGGGTATTTGCATGTTAAAAGCAGAGAGGATAGAAACCTGAAGGATATAAGATAAAATGTGCTGATGCTGTGTGCTGTAGCCATTTGCAATTAATCATGATATGCAGAAAGAATTCCTCGCTTACAGTTTTAGATTCACTGGTTTTGCTCATGATTTCAAGATGAATTTCAAACAGGAATAATTTTCATAATTATTTGGATACTTTTGGTGTTCCAATTTGTTTTGGGTATAGATAGAAACAGAATAGCTGACCTTTTGTCTAAATATTCCTTTCTTCAGACCTCTATGCATAAATTCTCAAGAAAGCCCCCTAGTCTGCTAAATTTTTGGCACCTTCTTTTTTCCATCTGCCAGATGGTTCCTTCTCCCACCAGTCAGGATTATCAGTAATTATCTGTTTCAAGCCATGTGTATGTCTCATAACAGTTTATCATGGGAGACATAAAATGGAAAAGGGCATACTTAGTGTTTATATAACTTCCAGAATCACTTCTGGCAGCTTTCAGTATTTGCTTATTTGCCACTGGTGGTTCCTGTGGATGCTTGCTCTACCGGTCTGCGATCAGCTCTTCAGATCTCACATTATTTGATCCATTTGCTAAAATCAGACACCTTACATGCTCAGCGAGCAGGTGTTTTTAGGTGTACTAACTTAGTTGGTTGAGTGGTGACCTGTTTTGTTATTCAGGACAGCCATATATCTGCTGGCCTGCCCCTTCATGTACGATGCGATGGCTACATCAGACCCCACCAATGCCAGACTGGGGTGGTTGGAGACATCTGGGGTCTTTCTACCCATAAAGTAGCGAAAAAGGTATGAGCTTGGGATTGAAGCATGCTGACCTCCATGGTCTTACATGCTTTTCACCTGCTTTGCTGGCTATAGCTCCAGCTCAAAGCATCAGAGCTGGCTGTGGTAAAGGATATCTATTTCAAAGAGGTTTTGGTACAATGGTGAAGAGTAAGTGGTGGGAAGCAGTTATTTCTGCTTCTCTACCCTGCTATGGGAATGAGCATGAAGCAGCCAGTGCTGACCATAATGCTTTGCTTTTGTAAGAGTTTAACATCTGGTCCCTAATTGCATGTTCTTTTGTGCTGAGCAGAGGTAAAAATATACAGTATAAAAGCATAATATGTGGCTACAGCCCAGAGGATACCTGCTGTGTTGTTTTAATCTAGGAGACCTCGCCACAGGGCACAGCTCATGTATATGTGTGCCCCCTCTGTTTTATTTTGTTTACATAGGAAATGTCATACCTGATGCCACACCAGAGATGAAACCACCGACTTTCGGGAGGCAGTGCCTCTGCAGGTACTAATTAGGAATGCTGATACCTGACATAGAAAAGGGACACCTGAAAGTGGTTGGGGGGGATGTGCTGCTAAACCCTTTCACCTCCCAGACAGGTAACAGTTTCTTGGGCAAACAGGATAAAAGCAGAAGTCTTCCCTACCCTCCTAGGTGGCATGGGACTAAGCTACCCCCCACCCTTTATGTCTGCCTGTATTTGTACCCATGTCCTGCCTGGCCCAGCTGTGTCTCAGGTGCCCCTTGTTTCAGGGCCAGCCATGTGCAATCAGCCTCATGGGCAGCAGCTGGCTGAGGTGGGGGTGGCCAGCAGGTGCCGGGGGGAAGGATCATTCCCGAGGGTGGGCTTCAGGGAGGATAAAGGCAGGATGGGTGCTCCCTCTCTTACTGTGAGGGGAGTTGTAGTGTGGGGTTGTGTGGAGGCCCCTCTGAGGGGGAGAGCTGCTGCAGGTCTCTGGGTGCCTGTGGCTGCTTTGCTGTAGCCCCAGGACCGCTGAGAGTCTGTGGGAAGGAGGCTGAACAAAAGTGCTTTTTGGTCCTGTGGCCTTGCTGTGCCCTGACTCAATAGAGAGAGGTGTTGAGGCTGCCATGCTTGGGCATCACATAGAGGGTGCACTTCAGGGAAAAGAGTCAGCAAAATGCATTGAAGACCAGGGAAGCTCCTGAGTGAAGGAAGAAGTGAGACTCTGGAGTGACGCGGGCAGCCATGCGCTGTGCAGGAGAGGCGGCTGTGTGAGGAGCAGCTTGTGAGGCCCCCGAGGCTGTTGGAGGTGAGGCACTGTGGGGCAGCCGTGCTGTTGTGGTGGGGAGGGTGGGATCAACTGTGGCATTGGGACACTGCTTTGGGGAGGTTTGTGGGCAAAGGTGGAGTGTGTTTGGGGGTGCTATCTGCTAAAACACACTGAGGAGATGGGCACCAGTGGTCTGTTGCCCTTATGGCAACAGGGCTCTGGGAACACTGTTTTGGGCTAATAACTGGAGGGCCTGAAGGATGTGAAGTGTTAAAATGAGTTAATGTGGCACAAAGGCCATGCTGTAATCAAGTGGGCTCTCTGAAGGGGGGAGGAGACGTGGGGGAAGGGCTCTGCCCACTGGGAGTCCGGGGTGGTTGAGCAGTGCTGGGCCGGGCTGCGGGTGATGCTGTGGGAGGTGAGCTGTGTGCCTGGCTGTGGGAGGTTGTCAGCAGATGGCCGAGTGGTTGCTGCTGCTGGGGAGCCCCAGATGTGTTTCACAGCTGGTGAGGGGCCCGTGTGGGGTAGTGATGCCCATGGGTTGTTGGCTGCAACACAATGGTGGGAGGGTGCTATTTGTTTTAGGTGTCATAGTGTGGGGTTTGGGCCCTGTAGGTGCTCTGCTGCTGTGAGGGCATTCTGCTCCTGTCAGTGCTGTGGCACGACGACGCACCACTACAGGCTGCATTGTACTGCCGTGTCCTGCCTGGTACCATGGGCATGCTCATCTGCTGGGCTCTGGCTGCCTGAGCACTCCTGCTTACATCTACTTCTCTAGGGATGTGCAACAGCTCAAGTAAAACTCCTACAGGTAAGGAGAGACTTCAGAGTTGATAATTCCTCAAACACATGTGCGCTGACTGACAGAAAAAAAATAATCTGTACACGTTTCCTTGACACTTTTAAATCTTGTTGGGGCTTAATGTGGAATCCTTCAGGGTATTTAGTGGCAGGCCCATCCCATACCTGAAGTCACAGGTGTATTACAGAAAGTGCCTGTATCTCTCTTCCTTCCTCTTCTCCCTGAAATGGCCATGGCTGCCCTGACCTCTCATCTCTCTTGCACAGGTGAGCTCTCATCTCCTTACTTCTGTCTCATTCAGAACCTGTAGGTGATCAGGCTCCCTGTTGCTTAATTAGTCATTTCATAATGAATGATTTGGGTATGTGCTTTGCTCTGAGTGGTAACCAGCCATTTATCTTTGTCACTTCTATCTGAATAAAGAATTATTTTGAAGTTTAAGACTTCAGAATTGCTGGCTTTCACTGTGGCAGAGCTAGTAAACTGTACTTAGATTCCTTAAGTCATACCAAGAAATCAATGGACTTCATCCTCACTGCAGGCTTCAGACCTTGTTACGGTGTCTAGTAATGGCTCCTCATTTTCTCTTTTGAGTTTCTGTGTAGGGGATGCTAAGAAAATACATGCAAGTGGGCTCACAGCTGAAGTCTTATTGACTGTTCTGACCACCATGAATGTGTGTCCGTGTAATCTGTAACTCCAGACTGAAACAATAAATTAGGCATAAATTATTCTCACATGTAAACCTTGGGTTTTCTTGGCTTAAGTGTACAAGCAACACATAACAGCCTTCTGGGTCGCTGCTGAGTTTATCCCTATGGGAAGGTGAAATGGAAAAAATGAAAAATCTAAACATAATTTTAGAGAAAGAGGACCTAATTGCACAGGCAGATGATGCATTTGTAATAGTTTGTATTTAAAAAAAAATTAATCCCTCATAACTGCTTAGGTAGTACTTCTGTTCTGTAATTAAGACAATTATCTCAAGTGTTCCCAGCAGTTCTGCATTAGGTCACTGAAGCTAAATCAAGATGCCCACTCTTCTTAATTCTTCTCTGACTCATCTGTAAAAGGCTCAGAGGAGAGCGAAGGGCTCCCTAATGCTGTCTCTGGAGGCTGGTAGTGCCTGGGCATTCTGCTTTCACATGTTATGCAGGTGGGCTTGGAGGGAGAAGGGGGGTGTCCTGTGATACCCAGATGGTGAATAAGCTCCCTGTATCCACGCGGGCTATGAGAGAGTGTGCCAGCGTCCTGCGGCACAAGGCTGTGCCGGGTGCTCTGGGAATTGATGAACAAGTGGGGCTGTGAGGAGATGATAACATGTCTGACAGAATAGACCATGTTATTGTCTAAAAAGTTAGACATATGGTTATTATAACATGAATAGTAAATACCTCATTATACAAAGCTATTAATGTTTGTAACAGCTCTCTGGTACTTCAGTGAAAGCAATGTATCTTTTTGTGTTTATTGGACTGTAATACTGACAAAAATGCAGCACGCTGGATGTGCAGCACACTCTATTTTTCCAGGCCGCTGGATGCATCACTGATGCAGATCTACTTCCCTCTATAATTCATGTATTTAGTCACAAAATCTTGTTAACCCTTCTGGAAGGGGTACCTCAGGGCTTGTGTGTGATGTCTTTTCCTAACCGGAGTGAATTTTCTCTGTAGAGAGAGGTTGTGGAGAGGGTGAAAGAGGGCATCATGTTGGTCCTAGACAACCCTGGGGGTTTGTGACAACCCCAGGTGGTGGCAGGTAAGACCTAGAGCAGCCTACAGGCCATTGTGCATGGTAGGGGGTCTCTGTCCCACTGCCCGGAGAGTAATCAAGAGTTTTGAGCCAGCAGCTGTGAGACAGAAGCCATAAAAATACACTGAATCACTTAAGAACATATTTTCAGAAGGTCTTTAAAATGATCCAGCGATGTTGCTAGGTGCATATACATTTGTATTCCAACTATCCAGGCCTGGCCTATGTGATAAACATATATGGGGGCAGGTGCTGTAGTTCAAGAGATTGTTCAGTGGCTGGAGGAGCAGGAGATAGTTGGGCACAGGGGGCAATTTAGCTCATTGATTTATCATACTCTTAATTTAAAACCTATGCTTAGTAAAAAATATGTTTTAACTTATAGACATTTAATTCTCACATAACTGCCTCTTAAGTAAAAAGAGTAGCTGTATTTAAGGTAATTTAGAAAGGAAGGAAGCCTTTTCTATGCTGATGTAAGGCACTAGGGAACAAGTGGCGCATGAGCAGGCCACACAAAAGATGTGGTGTCTGAGGAATGGAAATGAACATTGCTTTCCCTTGTGTGTGTAATGGTAAGAGCTTATCAGGCAGCAGAATCAAAATAAACTTCTGAAGGCTAGGACAGAGTTGAGGTATGAGCAGGACTAAGTTTGGATTTAAAATGAAGGCTAGGTGAAAAGGTGGCAAATATGCTTTTTTTGTGTAGATATTCCTTCTTGTTTTAATGAAGCATATCACATAGTAACAATGCTTCGTCCCTTCTGTTAAACCAAGAAGCCTTTGAAGTGTATACTCCCTCTCCTTAAAGTGGAATTGAAATCCCTAATAATTGCCTTCAGATGTATTTGAATTCTAATTTTGCCTTGCCTTCCTTCTTGGGTTTGGCTTTCTTCAGAGTCATTGGTGCTTCATCTTGCCCTAGATGCTCCTGTAAGTTGCATGCTTTACTCTGCAGCTTAGTATAGAGCAGTATGTGCCCCAGCACTTGAACCAGTCTGGAACTATGCCACATCCTAGCAATGTCTCTGGTGGGAAATTGTTTCACAGTCTCTCTTGTGTACAGTTTCACAGCAATCTGTGCCTGTGCAGTAAGGGTGGTGTTTACAAATTTCACCTAATGGAGGCTTTGGGGCCAGAGGAATACTTCTGGACCTAGCAGGAATTTAATATGATCTCATGCACCAAAACTAGGCTGCTTTACATGAAAATAAGGAGAGATTTTTGCCCTGTGTTTACAGCAATATTTTAATTATTTTTCTCTTTATAAAAGCAGTTAGTTTCCTGAAAACTCCTATTACTTCTAAGGCATTGTAGGAATCAGTGCCGCTGATCTGGCACTCTTGCTTTCTTATCTGCTGCTTCATCATGATTTCTCTCTAGTAACATCCATTGTCATAAAGTCAATACAGTGAATCTGGGAAGAGCTACAACTGCTTGGGGAAGTGGATGCATCAAGCTAAACAGTTGATCTATCAAGTTCACTTGCAGTATTTGTTTCAGTAATAGATTGCAGTCTGTGATCCAGTTAAGTGATGGCCTTGGCAGTCACCTCAGCGCTAGCTCAGGCTGGTGCTGGTAGTTGGTGCTAGAAAAAAATCTCTTCAGATAACAGAAAAATACTAGTGATGGAGTCCCTGAAGGAAAACCAGAAAGTCAAGCTTCATACAGGGGAGATGCAGCCCCGTCTTTGTTCCCTCCATAGCCCTTTGTTCATATGTCTTATATGTGGATGGGGCTGGTTTTTGGTATCAGAATATGCTTACTGAAGTGCTACCCTGAGGGGCCATGTCTCTTCGCCCTGTTTTTTTGCGGTTAAAAACTTGAAAAGAGCCTCTAATATGCATATTGATTGAGTGAAATGACTAAAAAGTATACTTCCATTATCACCATGAATCAAGATTCAGATTTGATTGTGTATTATATTCTTAAATATATTCAGCACAAAATACCTTGTGTTTCAGTATGTGAAACGATAGGCAGGGCATCAGATGTAATGGGCTATGAACTGACTTATTAGACAATGCATCTGATTTTTACTGAGTGCATCTATTTCAATAGCAAGTTTAGATCTTCTGATGGGAAGCAGGAATGTTCAGTAGGTAATATGCTAAAATCAGCTGGTTATCTGATGGGGCTGAGGAATGAATGGCCCTCTTAGCTCAGTGAAGGAAGAATATTTCTGAATGAAGCTCATCAGACTCATAACCATACCAAATCCAAGACTAGCTAGCCTGGGAATTTTTCTCTGAGAAGCACTACTGAATTTTCTAGAAAACACCCAATGTGCTGGCTTTGAACCTCAGATGTTGTACCTTTGTTTTAGTACAAAGGTGATGATCAAATGTGTTAGTGGAGTGTATTTAAAAATAACTCAAACTAATTTAAAAAGCCCTTAGGGTTAGCAAGTTCCCATAGGAAAAGCTCTGCTCTTTGGGATTGCAGTTTTTCACGGATAACTGTCCCAAAGGTAAAGTTCTTCAGCAGAAGCTTGAAGTTATAACTTTAGGATAGTGAGTGTTCAAGAGGATAGATACCTATTATTAATAGGTGATATTAATAATGTAATTAGTTGTATCTCCTTTTAAAATCATGTAACTTGAATCTGGATATGTGTGAATCTTTAAATCAAGAATTTTCCTATGGATAATGAAGTTCAAATATTGCCAAATAATTTCCCTTCTTAGAGAAGTGCTGACTTATGGGTTCTGGGGCTTAGAATTTTCTAGCATGAACACTTTTTGAAAAGGGTAGCAATTCTTCCAAATTGATTTGAACTTGCAGGGTTCGAAGTATCTGTGTGACATGCTCTACACCCCCCAGGTCCAGTGTTATAGATAGCTAAGGTTATTTGGATTGTTTTGGAAGAGAATGAGGGAAAGGAAAAGTGTGATTATGGAACGCAACTGTTGGGATAAAGCTGTTTCTGTCTAACTGTGAGGTACTAAACATCTATGGCAGCCTAATGAACAATGCAAGACCAAATTTCTGTGAAATTAAATGATCTTTAATGCATCTTGAGTGCCAGCTTCAGGAACACATGTCTTCTAAGAATTGGCAACCATCTGCTCAGTTCATGCTCTTTGTTTGTGTGATACACCGCCCCCACCAAAAGCATTTGGTGACAGAGAGCAAACGAGTTACATAGTCAAATATGTAGATCAGCTTCAAGAGAGGGAAACCCAGTAGTGTTATGCCAGTGCTTTGCAGACAACTGTGTCTGTGCATAATGTACCCTCATCAGTATGTGGGGCATATGTTTGTGGTTCTGGATGCTGAACCAGCAACACAGTTGTCTGTCCATCTCTAAATCTTCCATGATTATAACTTTCATTATAATCACTCATTGGTGTAAGTGAGAGGGAGGGTGTAATAAACTTGTATAATTTGTTTTCTACTTATTGTCAAGCTCTCCCAATTGTAAATAACATGAATTAAACCACTTCAGTAATCTAGTAAATGTGCACTAAATCAAATCTAACATATGTTTTGGAATTAGGCTACAGATCAAATCAGAATGCGTTATTTAGATAGTTTATAACACGCATACTGAACATCACAATTCTTTTGCATACTAAAAAACATGAAAAGCAATGTTAACTTTCAAGTTCAATATACAGTTTTAAATCTTGTGTGTTTTGATTTTCAGAATCTAGTAGTAAGGATAGCAGTATTTCTGGTGATTCAATTTTAATTTTTGTCCTTAGATTTAATCTTTATCCTACTTATCTGCTTTGAGACTTGATTCTGCTGCTTTTTGTACTACAAGATTTTGAGGCAAAGTTACCTGAACTTCAATAACTTTGTTTTCTTCATTTGTAAAACCCAATGATGTAAGACTTCTTTATATGCTCTTGGGATTGTTGAACAAAAGAGTTGGTATGTATTTAGTAAATATAGTCACTCTTACTCATGCCATACCTATTTGTGGATGAAAAGCAATGTGAATGACTATCATTTAAGTAATACCTTGTTAGTTTCAGATACTCTTGCAATGACAGCACTGATCTTTTTGCAGAACTTAAGAAATTGTCAATTAATTTCCTTGACTAGAAACATTGCTGTGAACAACACCTGGATAAATGTCTGTACCAAATATGAAAACAGATCTTCAAGAAAAGGTTTCATTTGATATTTGACTTGAGATGGACTAGGTGCTCTGTCAACTACTGTCACAACCTGACTTCTTTGTAATTGACCCATGAGATGTTTAATATCTGTTCAGAGCAAATGTATAATTAAGCCCCTTTTTTGATGAAATACTCTGTTAAATCTGGAGGAGGAAAATAATTTCTGGGTTGAACTCATGTCTTCACAAGGCCCAAGTGTTTTTAATTATTTCAATAATTTAGTCATCACCATATTTACTGGGAAAGAAGAATATATACCTAGGTGTGACTTGTACTACTGAATTCTTCTCTTAAAGCTATTGAGTAATAAATGTATAGCTGGCTTGACTTTTTGAAATGCTCTTTAAAACAATTGATCCCATAAAAGTAGCGTGCACTGTATGAACCTATGTGTTACATAGCAGTAGCTTATTAAATACTGCTTAATCTACATGTACCTGTCCAAATTTAAATCTTTTGGCTTAAAATCCCAAATAGAGGTCTGAAATTGGCAAATATGGGCTTTCTAGTTTTAGACATTTGACAGTCTAAAAGTTAGAAGAATTTAGTTTTTAGGAGGGAAATGTGAATGTGCGTGTTAGAGTAGAGCTAGAGCAGAAAACTTTCATATTGCCTGACATGAGTGCTCTGGAGAGGTAGTCCTCACTGCTTTTCTACAGCAAATACTTCATCTCTGATATAACCCAAGATAATCCTTCAGCCCTTTTGTGACAGACTTTATGCAGAGTTCAGTTACTCATTGCACAGAGCTACTTGGAAGAGTGGGAGGAGGGAGGGAGGAAGGACTTGAGTTCTGTGTTCCATCACTACAGTAAGAAATAACTTGGATGCAAGGAGCATTTGTGTTGGGCCTTATGACTTGTTGCTGTCAGATGTGTTGTGTCTAATGCCTTTTCCCAATTTATTACTACTGAAATCAATGGCAAAACTCCATTTATATTTAAGAGCATGTGACAAGATCCAGAGTAAGTGACAGAAGCAGATGACTAACAGTAATGAAAACAATTGGGGAAAGAACAGCCCTATCAAAGGGCATATTCAGAGTTGATTTGGAGCAGTAGGTAAAGATCATTCAATCTGACTCAAAAAAAAAGAAAGGGGGGGGGGGCCCACAGGCAACAGCCATTGAAGGCATATCCAGTGTGTGCAGAGGGAAAGGGTCTCTGGATACGTTTTAGTTTAGAGGAAAAAAGTACTTTAATTCCAGATGGTGGTTACACAAATGATCTTTTAATTGGTAAGCAGGAATATTTCCCATATTTATTTTTTGAGATTAAACTCTTGCTTGTGCAAATGGTGTCCGCAGGCTGGTACACAGCAATGGACATCTGTGCTTTTTCAAATAATTAGGTCTAGATTAGTAATTTTGGCTGAAGTCATGAGTACTGAGCACTAGCTTCCAATACCTGATTTTAGTTGACCCATATTAGGGTTGGGTACTATGCCTTCTCTGGTCAATTTTCCTCTATGAGTTTTGAGTCTGTTGTTCCCTGCAGGAGCCTTTCTCTTCATGGGGAAGCTCTGACAGATGTGCTGCCTTCTGTGGTCTCTTGTCCCTGGCAAGGCACTCCCTGAGAGCTGCAGAGCAGCAAAGCAACCTGCACTCCTGGCTCATGTCCTGTGTGGAGGGATTGCCTGATAGGTTAGAGATGAGCTATTTAAGGACTTGCTCTGAACTTGGCCTCACCTTAACATAATACCAAACACTGCTCTGACTGTATGCAGTGGTTGTAGTCATTTTCCTTCTGAAAATGTGTGCTCAGGGACAAGTGATTGGTGTAGCCATGAAACTGGGCTACAAATGCGGAGGAGAATAAAGCTGGGATGTGAGCAAGATAGCTATTTGCCGTCGGCCTTTGATTGTGGCTCATTTAGGATCTAAGGCAAGTAGGAAGTTCAAGCCACTGCCTTCCTTGGTGTGATGCTACTGTGTTCAAGGAGTACAGGAAGGTGCTGTAAGTGTGGGACCATTGGGTAATCTGATTAGTGTCTCCAACTAGCATGGAGGTTTGTGTCTTCTGACTGATTTATACGGATGAATGTCCAGACTACAAGCTGCTCTTCTGTAACATTGTTGTGCAGGGTGCCTTCCAACTCTCTGAATTGCTACTTTGAGCTTGGGTTGCCCAAATGTATCAAATGGCTAAATTAGAAGTGATGTCAGGATCCCTGACGTGATCCCCAGTATTTATATCCACGCAGTTTGTGGGCTGCCTGGGCACTGCTCTCTGCAGCACTGAATCAGCAAGAAAACTATGTTAAGAGTTGTGTGAAGAAAATGAAGTTTAGAGTGGACTGTTAAAGAGGAAACTTTGTGAAACACATAAGCAGTAAAGACACTGACATTAGAAAGCTAGAGATGTCAGCAGATGTTGAGGTAAATCTGCAACCCAGTTTACCACTAGCATGTATCTTGGATTTGTTTACTTAAAACCAGTGGTTTTAAACTCTGTTTGTGAACCCATCACATTTTTCAGTGCAGATACAGACATCTGACCAGTCCATATTCCTACTGACTATGTCTAAAATGCGTGACTTTAGTTTTTTCTGTTTGAGTCCTTAGATGCAGTCTCTGGACCTTGAGGGTTCACTACTTAGTGGATTACCCTGAATTAGAAGAATTGCTGACTTGCAAGAGACCTCAGCAGAAATGGGCAGAGATGTACATTTAATTTTTGGCTGCTGGTTAATTGGAAGAAACTATTCTGTGTCTTGGGGAGAAAAAGGGTGGAGTGGGTAAACTGCACTGTGATGCAGAGACCAGCACTGGTGTTTCTAAGGTACTCAGAGCTGTTGTGGGTTAAATGTATTGCAGCAGATTTTCTTGCACATGTGATTCCTGAAATCCAATTGTTGTCTTCTTCCAGCACTTCTCCCTGTAGCAGAAAAATAGTGTGTGAAATCCTGCCTCAGCAGGCAGTAAGGACCTGAATCCTGCAGCGAAGACTGCAGTGGTGTCAGGATCCTGCTCTGTGAAGCTCTCTTGTCTGTCACCTGAAAAACAGTGATGTTATTAAGCTGAAGGGGTTGGTGTAACTCCCTGTCAGGCTGGTGTCACTCCAGTGAGCTCAGCAATTCTGCGTTTGGAAAGAGATGGACTATATGGGCATTTTGCAGGGATGTGATGCTTTCAGCAGCCTGACTGACATGTAGTCTCATCATGACATTTCTGAAATCACACAGTATTTTACACCTACATCATAGTGGCTTCCTAGGGAATGCAGAAACATTCTGGGGATGGAGGGGCCGTAACTATATGACATGGCACTTGGTCACCTCTGATACCGCAGTTCATGGCTTCTGCAGTAACTCTACATTTCCCACAGCTCCAGCCATTCTTCCTCTCTGCTTGTGCCTGGCTGTGGCTCTCTGTCCCATTAGCTGTGCTGATATGACTGTGGCGATGTTGTGCTGTGAACTAGATCAGTGAGTGGGGGGCTGGGTTAAAAATAATCTGCTTTTAACCTAGATTGTCACAAATCTCATGAGCATTGATCACGTGGCCAGCAGACAAGGATGTGCACCTCGGGTGTGGGAGTCAGGAGGAAGGGACTGGGTGCCTGGGAGGCAGAGCTAGAGTGGCAACCTGTCAGGCAGGCTTGATGCTGAAACCCTGTACTGTAAAACAAGACGTTAAGATGCTGCACATATTCAAATGTGGGCTGCTACAGTACTATGTTCAGATTCCCTGAATGAGGCTTGCAGTGTAGGTGGTGTAGCACTTAAGATGAGGATGGTTGGCCCTGAAATGGGGCTGGGCAGCACCCAGGTTATGTGTGAAGGTATGTAACTACTACACAGCAGGCGTGAAGAGCTGTGCAAGACATGATATTCCAGGAGGCTGGGTAGTTAGATGCCACCACTACCCTCTGGAAATGGTGAGGCTGAACTGTGCCTCACCTTCCTGCCTCTCCTGGGAGCCACATCGGGTATGCATGTTGGGCAGATGCAATTTTGGTTCCCAGGGACACTGAGTGGTGTTTACAATCTGTACTTGGTGAGATAGCCAAGCTGTTGGAGCACCCATAGACATAGTAAGGAGATGTAGGTTGATTCCTTTCTTGGTTGTAGATTTTCCTAGCCATCAGTCTAAAGTAGACTTTGGAGGGCTACTGTCCTGGCCTTCTGTATCTCAAAGCTAGTTCTTGGAGCTGGGACAAGGCTCAGAAAAGAGTGCACTTCAAGGACTGTGTTAGGCATTCAGTAAAATGTAATCATGCTTCCAGGATTAAAGCAGCCACATCTTCCAGATTGCTTTTTCTGAAGGTGTTCTTGTCCCAGCATCTGTAACATTGCTCTGAATTTGCCAGTGCTCTGCAGCTTGTAAGTGGCTAATGGATCATGGGGAGGCTCGCAAGGCAGGCTAATAAAAGGCTTTTTTGTGTTAATGGTTGAAATTTGGAAGTTGCCTGCAACAGGGTTTCAGATTGAGCCAAAGGTGAGAACAAGCAATCTTTCATTTGGAGCATTTAGTCCTGGGATTTGTGGGCACAATCACATAGCTGGACATAGATGCAGCTGAAACTAATGACATGTACAGCTCTGCAGAGTGTCATAGGATGAAGCAGTTGTAAAATATTTCTAAGAACATTTAAAAGATGGAATATTTAATATTTGGTGGTAATCTATTTACTGTGTAAAGGCAGTACATACATCATTGAAAATTGATGAGAGAAACCAATCTACAGATGCTGTGTTTGTAAACATCTTAAATTGTGCTTTAATACAGCAGAAATTGGTGGCCTTTCAGTCTTCCTGGCTTTTGACCTTTTGTGAGTTATATTTGGCTGCTTTTATTTGTTCAGATTTTAAAAATGCAATGTTAAAATCAAATGCAAAAGTTCAGCTCTGTTCAGAGACACATGTAAGAGGAATAATGGCTTTTATCCAGAATCATTTAGCATGTGTCTACACAGTGCAGTGCTTAACGAGGTAGGTCCTAGAAACAGCATAACTGCATTAACACTGTGCTCTGCTTCTGCAAACATACCCTTCTTCTTGGCAGAGCTAATTAGCCTAAATAGAAGACTGCAATGATGTGTTTATACTGTTTCTAGTACTGGGGAGGTCTGACTACATTTTTCAGTATAAACCTAGACATCTTTTCCTTGAGTGTCTCTTTAAAATTAATTTCCCACCTGCAATGCCTCATACTTTCTATTACTGATATCTTCCTTACTTTCTCCAGTTGACAAGTTTTAATACAAGCTGGAGAGGATGTTTGTGGGTGATGTCAGTGGGAACAATGCTGGTCTTGAAAGTGTCTCCGGACTGTTTAAACTATTGGAATAAGATAATGCATTATGTATCAATGCTGACTTTTATTTTTTTTAAAGGGTACTTTGTAAATGTGATTACTCAGCCTTGTTTTTATAGTCCAAGAGTTTCTGTATTATTAAAATAGCCATACTTAAGCTTAGTTTTGCATAGCTGTTCAGTACTGGTAAGATTGCAAGATGCTGCATTTGGTTTTTTATGCTTCTGAAGAGATTGACGTGATATTATATCTAAGTCCTACCATAGCTGATTTGAGCCTTACCTGTAGAAAACTTTCCTCTGAAATGTTTTCTGTATTCCTCTTGTAGAGAAGAAAACCATGCAAATGTGTTATGAACAATATGGGATATTTCCTTATTGTGAAATAGTTTGATAGAATCTGTAGGCTAATTTATGTACAATGTTTATCCATACTATTTGTGACTCCTTGTTCTTCTCATGCTGCCTGTAACTAGGAATACTCACCTGTAAAATCAGTTGTCTTCCTCATACAGAGCATTTCAGCTTACCCAGGTTTTGCATTTTAAGGAAGTGATTAATGCTCCTCTCAAGATAGGTCTGTTGCTGTTGGCTTTTTATGGAAGCTTGTTTCATTCATGAATCCACTTCTATATATTCAGTTTGTCTTCCTTGGCTTACTTCTCTTCAGATGCAGATCCTATAATACAGCTCAGTTGTAGTTGTCGCACCTGTGCTTGGAATAAGACAGTGTTGAAGGGAGAGTGTTGCTTTTGGGGTGTATTGTGAACAGCACTACTCCTTCATTGTCAAATCTACCAAAAGGCACAAAACTGAGGGGTTGTCATGGGATTCTGCGGACACAATATATCCTAGAGCAGTTAGTGGAGTGGCTTCTTCAGTCTGTTGCCAAGTATGAAGTGTGATATTGTGGTGATTTCTGTTCATCTTAGGCTTGTGTTTATTGAAAGTAACTGTAGGCTGAGGCTATTCACTGGCCTCTTTCAAGTAAGATGCTGATGACTGCAGATACTGACTCTGGCAAGAATCCATCCTTACAGTTGATGTCCTTGTTCTCAGTGTCAAAGAGAAATCATGTGGCAGCATCTGCAAAAAATTCTCCCACTTCAATATTCCCTATTTCATATTCCTGAGACACTTAAGTATTCAGGACTGTGAACCTATCACTTCTCTACAGTTTCTAAATTAACTATGAAAGGATTTGAATACCTCAGTTGTTGAAATCTAGCAGAGGCTATTGTTAATGGAGACTTCTCTAACTGTCCATGTTTCATTGGCTTGCTTTCCCACTTCATGCTTTGTTATTGAAGACGTAGCAGTGATCTTTAGTTGCTTACTCTGGTTTCATGCATGTTGACTAGATTTTTTTTTTTCTTCCCTGTGTTTGCCTCAGGCACATCTAGTAACTTGCATTACTATTTCTGTTGCCGCTGGATTTAAGACAACACCTGAATTGGTCTATCCCTATACCCTCAGATATAACCAGTATATCTGCCTGGTTTATGACTGTCTCTCTAATCTACAGACTTGGCTGACAAGTTGCTTCCTGATAAGACAGAGTTGTTACTGATGGCCAAAACTCATTACCATTTTTTACTTTGAATGTTCTTGGAAGGCTGATATTTATTTATTTGATTTATTCTTTCAATTTACATGAAACTGTGGTAGCTTCAATTAACAGGCATCCATCTGTTCTCTCGGCACCCTGATGGTAATTAAAATTAAGCATCTCTGCATTGTCCAAAGCAATATATAGAACCAAATTTTTCAAAACACTTCTGGAAATGTCTAGGGGTAGGGCGCTCCCTCTCCTGCTGGCTTCCCTTAGTTTGTAGCATTGGAGTGCAATCATAGCTGTGAATGAAGCATGTATTTTAATGGCTTTGCCTGCTGCTTTTCTTCAAAGCTTAGCAGTTTTTTACAATAGCAATACTTCACAATACATACTGGAGTTCACACCCCCTGCCCAAGGCTGAGAAGTCCACCAGTTCCTGTGAAATAGCAAGCTGTTACGGAAAGCAAAATACACAATGAAAATGTAAATGCAAAAGGTCTTTTGTGTTAGTTCATCCTTCAGGCTGTCCTGTTAGAGATTGTGCTGATAGCTTGCTGGAGGCCTACCAAAGGGGACTGTTTCTGGAGCTTGTGTGTTCCAGCCTGCAGCACAACTTCAGTATCAGTGGTATGTGATTCCTTGTGCTTCATTTGGCCAGTTAACAACAGTATGGAAATGACTAACCTGCAAAACAGTAGTTTTCCTCCTGTTCAGTGTCTTAAGTTCTAATGGCCTTTGTCTAATCATGAAAAGGAAATGCTCTTCATTAGTTTATTCTCCCTCTCTCTTCACTCTCACCCCAAAAGCTGAAAAATGCTTTTCAGAAACTATTATTAAATATAAGGGTTTATAAACTTTTCTATATTGCCAGCTTGCTCCATCAGTATTAGGTCATTTGACTGAACATTCTTACCTTTGTACCAGGAGACCTCTTGGCAATGGAGGTGTGGGAAGATGATGGGGTTGTTACTATGATGTAGAGTATAATAACCTCACACTAGATGCACACTGCCTGCATCTTCATGTGTTTTAAAGTAAATGCAGTCTCAGGTGAAAGTTTAGTCCTCTTTAATTTAGCAGAGGACAGGTTGCAGTATAGAAGGCTGGAGGGGTAACTTCAGGACGCTGGTAACCTGTGTGTAAAACTGCTGCTTTGGCTTTGAGGCTGGCTTAGTTCACCTGGGAACTGTATAACCAACTTGTATTGTGACATTGCAAACACCACAAAATAAGCAATCTGTTTAATATTGCTTAATGGTGAATTTTTATCTTGAAGGCCCTTGTACTAGTGAATTACTGATAAGGGTAATGGGAGTTACACTGACAAGCAGATTCCAAGGACTGGGCTTTCTTGTACTGTAGGCCATTCAGATCTACTTTGAGATTTTCAGCTATTGGTTTTTCCCTGTCTTTAACACATGTTACCAGACAGAGTATGTTGTAACCTAGGTGCCCTCAGCATTATTCACACCAAAGCTTTCTTCTGACAGTCTTGGAACAGTGTGCTTGCTACATCTTGCATCCATTAGCATTTCTGCTGTCAGAGATTTTGGGAGCAACAAAAGAGATTGAGGGGGAAAAAAAATGCATCAAATAGCTGAGGTATGAGCATGTTTCTAAGCTCTTATTGCTTTGAAATTATTATTTAACATGGCAAGAATATATTTCTGTTGACATCCTTTAAGCAGGAGCATAGGTTTTTGACAAACTGTACCTCACAACTTGTTAAGGACAAATATTTTAAAGTTGCTGCTTTGCTAGGGATGTGTCAAAAGGATGGTAATACAATCTTAGAAATTCAATTTTTTGTTCAGTTACTCTTTGAAATCATTATGCTTCTGACTTCAAGATCTGGCATCCTTAGTGTATTGATTTTCATATTTTAAAGTATAGATTGTGTAATACTTACATAGCAGTACTAGTAGGTCTGGCATCCTGCAGTTATTAAGATGCAAGATATTAAATTTATAGGTTGAAAGGATGTATTTTATCATAATAGCTGATGCAGTTGGAAAAAGTCAGAAAGTTTTTGGGCACAAGGTCCCCACATTAGGCTCAACAAAATTAGTGTAAACTTTAAGTTAAGGACATTAGCTGAAGGCTGTTGCACTTAGCTCATTAATACAGGGAGGTTACACTGAATAATTTCAGAAAAATGTATGGGTAGCTGTAGGTGTATAAGTGTTTTCTGTAAAACTATTCATGTGACTGTTTTGAAGGGCTGTGAATGTATTTTGGAGGCAGGCGTAATTGCTGGAAAAACCTTCAGGTAAATGGATTTTCAGCTTGTTTTTTTGTGGACCATAGGCTGCTGGAAGTGTAGGACTTCTTCATGATAGTTCAACAAAAATTTGTTGGCCAAAACTGGATTCACTGTGAAATAGTCCGTGTTTAATTTGCCATGGCTCAGAGGGCTCTTGAAAAGACCTCTATGTTTTGTACCTTCTGGGAAAATTGCTTTGCAGCCAAATCTGAGCCTGTGAATAACAGCAGGCTAAGCACTGCAAGTCGTAATCCCACATTAAATTGTCAGTCATAGTCAATGTTGTTTCTTTTCTTTTTTCCAATGAATTAAGCTATGGAGTTGTTGGAACATGGGGCTCATTCCAAAGAGGGAAGCATTTAGTTGTAAAATAGGATGTACGGTGGGTATAAGGCTTGGGGTCTGATCAGCTAATCTCACTCACAAGAAGAGAATTTGGAGACAGAAATCACTTGTTTCAGCATGTTCTTGGAGGGCCTGCTCATTATCAGGGGCTTCTGCCTTTGTAGTTATTGCCCCACCATTCAAGTGAAAACTTTTCTTGTAGGTAAATGCAGTCTAACACGAAGGCTGGTAACACCAGAGCTAGAAGTAAGTTAAAAAAATCGCATAAATCAACAGTTGTCTAGCTATTGAGTGTTGAAGTCACAACGGTACCTCGTTCTGATTCCTGTGTAAGCCTATTTAAAACCATGAGAAGAAATACGCTCAAGTATTTAACCAATGTCATCAAAAATAAATTGAAAACTTTAAAATGTTCCCGGATTAAAAAAAAGCAAAAACCCAAACCAAAACCCAACAATACACAGTAGCCTGATACCAGTGTTAACAGTGATAAGTATTAATGAAAACAATTGGTGCTAGACGAAATAGATGTCACACTTTTAAATGGAATATTCTCCAGTTGAAACCTAACTCTATGGATGTTTTGGTGTATTTAACTGATTCGAGCTATGTCCTTATATATTTTTCCACCTTGTTGTACATCATGAAAATCATTAGTGCTCAGCTGAGTGACAGCTATTTTGTGCTCATAAGGAATCACAACAGAAAAGTCCCTCTGAGAAACGGGTAATTGAGGGAGGCTGATGCAGCCCTTGCAGCAGTCATATGAGACAGTTTCCTTTGGGAGCTGGATGAGACCCTTTGTCAGATCCTCCTGTGTAGGAATGTCTGTTCTATCAGCCCTGTGTCTGGAGACTCGTAGGAACACAAACCTGACATCCGATATACCTGAGCTCTGGAATCCAAACCCAGTCACTCAAACATATAAAATTGTTAGCAAGAAGTTATTCACCCAGTGTGAAGTGTCACAGGGGAATCTCTGTATTTGAACTTCTGTTTTGCATCTGTGCATTTTACTTTGTGGAAATATGTAAACCAAGAGGAAAGGCAACCTAGAAAGACAGGTGGAGAGATGAGTAAGGGGAATGAAACAGTGTGGAAGCAACACCAATGGAAGGAAGAGGCTGAGGGCTGCACTATTAATAGAAAGGGAATTGCTGACTGACCATGAAGTCTTTTGAACAGCCAACTTTTACACCACATAAACTGTTGTAGTTCGCAGTGCACTGATACACTCTTTTCCTTCCTTCTCTCAATGCTCCTTCTGAATCACTTTAAGGTCTTGCATAAAAGCAGGTATTGTGCTGCTGGGTTGAACAGATGAACTTGTATTATTCTTGATGAATTTTTAAGTCTAACTTATTAATTTTGAGATCATGAGTCTACGGTGTTCCCTTTCAGTTGAATAAAGATATTTAGATAAGGACACTGCAATTTATTATGCCAATAAATTATTGATGGGAGGTAACTAAAGGAATAATGTGGGCTTTTTGTGCCAGTTGGGGCTTAAAACACAAGAGTAAGTACTGTCTCTTTATGATATAAAACCCTACTTCTTCCAGGTTTGTTAGAACAAAGAATATGGATTTGAAATATTTCCCAGACTATTAAGTCTTGGATGTGTTTCATTGTAGACCATGTGGGCACCATTAGCACCATTTTGTCATTCATACTAGTCACCATGGGAAGGAGAATGCAATGCAGGAAGAAAAGTGACAATCCTGTCCTTTCATGTTGCTAACAGACTCCTGGTGTTATGCCTCAGTATGGTACCTCTATCAGTCCTACCTCCTAGCAATGTGACACAGAGTCCTCACCTCAAAGAAGACCTGGCCTCATGGCCACTGTTAAAATCATGGGATTAAGAGCTGGGGCGGGGGGGGGGGCAGGGAAGGGGAAGAGGCTTCTACAAGGCATGTTTAAGTACTTAATACCCCATCCCAGCATGACGTATTCCTTTCTCACTTTCATTCTTCATTCACATCTTTTTAAACGTGATGAAGGGCATGTTTCTTTGCTTTATCTAATTGAATTAGGTAGTTACATTAAAATTGGCATACAGTAAGTTGGCAAAACAGTTATTGCTTACAATAACAGAGCCTGGGCACTAAGCACAGCTCAACATCCTTTCCTAAAAAGAAAACCCACTCTTGAAGCAGAGAAAGTGATCTGAATTTGCAAAAATGTTACCTTTTATTCCTTGCTGGACCCTCTGAGACTGTTCCCAATTCGATTCACTCTGCAGAACAATGGAGCCATTGTCTCCAGGCTGGCAGCAGTCATTTACACAGCTTGCCTCAATGAATATTTTGTCAGAATGTTTTTTGCATTGCCAATCTTCTATGCTAACCCCCACACCCCTAACTTGGAGTTAATTAGTAATGCCTAACAGAGGAAGTGCTGCTTTTCCTCTCCCTGAAAGAATAATTTGCCCTGCTAACAGATAACTCTTGATACTACGAGAACAGGCCACAGAAATGTTTTTCTTACACTGAACATGCAGCAGGAGGAATGGACTGTTTTCTGGAGGTTCTCTTGGGATTATTTGCATATCAAACATTAAATATACCATGGAAAACAGTTATTTAACTGACTACTTATGTTTTTCAAAACTTGCCTTTTTTTTCCCTCTGCTCTTTACTGTGTTATGTCAGAATTTGATATACTTATTATAGCTCTACTATGAAACTAATGGTTGACAAGATCATGCTCTGTCATACCCACCATGTGTTAGTTTATTATCTAAAGTTCTTTGCTTTCCTTCCTTTCTTCTCCACCCACACCATGGCACCCCTGCTAATTCTTTTGTGGAGGCTGCTGCTGTCTGAGCCCTTTAGATGAGCTCTGACAAAAGCACTGTGAGCAATGTGGTGACCTCCTTTGAGCTAAGTATCTTCTGAAGGTGGTAAAACATAAATTAGCTGTGTTTGTACAACACAAGACTCATTCCTGTTTTATAGCTAAGAATGGCTCAACTAAAAATCTAATTTATCATAGAATGGTTAGAGTTGCAAGGGACCTTAAAGACCATCTGGTTCCACCCCTGCTGCCACAGGCCGGGACACCTCCCACTAGACCAGGCTGCTCAAAGCCCCATCCAGCCTGGTCTTGAACACTTCTAGGGATGGGGCATCCACAGCTTCCCTGGCAACCTGTTCCAGGGTCTCGTCACCCTCACAGTAAAGAATTTTTTTAATATCTAATCTAAATCTCCCCTCTTTCAGTTTAAAACAGTTACCCTTGTCCTATTGCCCCACTCCCTGATCAAGAGTCCCTTTCCACCTTTCCTGTAGGCCCTCTTTAGGTACTGGAATGTTGCTATAAGGTCTCTCCAGAGCCTCCTCTTCTCTAGGCTGAACAAGCTCAGCTCTCTTAGCCTGTCTTCATAGGAGAGATGCTCCAGCTGTCTGATAATTTTTGTGACCCTCCTCTGGACTTGTTCTGGAAGGTCCACGTCCTCCTTCTGTTGGGAGCCCTATGGCTGGATGCAGTACTCCAGGTAGGGTCTCACCAGAGCAGAGTAGAGGGGCAGAATCACCTCCCTCAACCTGCTGGCCATGCTTCTTTTGATGCAGCCCAGGATGCGGTTGGCTTTCTAGGCTGGGAGTGCCCATTGCTGGCTCATGTTGAGCTTCTCATCCACCAACACCCCCAAGTCGTTCTCCTCAGGCTGCTCTCAATCCATTCTCCGCCCAGCCTGTATTTTTGCCTGGGATTGCCATGACCCATGTGCAGGACCTTGTACTTGGCCTTGTTGAACTTCATGAGGTTTGCATGGCCCCACCTCCCAAGCCTGTCCAGGTCCCTCTGGATGGCATCCTGTCCCTTCAGTGTGTCGAGACTGCTTCACACAGTTTGGTGTTGTCATCAAACTTGCTGAGAGTGCACTCAATCCCACTGTCTGTGTTGTCAACAAAGATGTTAAACAGCACCGGTCCCCCATTTATGACACAGTCTGGAGAAACAATTATACACCAAGGAGGAGAAAGTGGTGAAGGGGGACATAACAAGCCCAAACAACATAAAAACAAATGTATGCTGTAAAAAACCACAAGAGCCGAAGCAGGCAGTATAATAACTTATTAAAAGCAGTTAGATTTTTCTTTCCTTGAAGGAAGAGAGACACTGTGAATTAATGCTACCCTGAACAAAGCCCTTTCACCTTCTGGGGATGCTTTTGTATTCAGAGGTATTAAAATAATTCTAATTCAAATTAAAATTAAGGCTGTCTTGAAATCACTTAAAAATATGATTGTTGATAACTTATTCTCCATGTACTGCTTTTCATCACTGGCCATTGTGTTCTGTTGTAAACTGCATCCTTTGATTCATGGGAAGTTTGGCTGCCATCTCATGCCAGAGTAATTCAGAAGGTTGCTTTTGATTTTGACAGCATAAGTGACATAACTCGTGTTTGCTTCCTTTATTAAAAATTCCAGTTTATGGTGTTAATTACTGATGACAATGAAATAGGTATAGCAGTAAACCCCAGCAGAAACTCCTACATTTGCTGTAGAACTTCTCATAATTGTTCCCTGGCTATCAGAGTTCTTGAATCTCTGGAATTTGATTACTTGTGAAATATGGTGCTTGCTTAAATAGAGGAGTAAATTCTGCAATCCACAGAAAACCTCATCAAATTGGGTGAAACTGAACATGTATGAGTTAGAAGGGTTTTATTGCTTGTTGTAATCTCTAGTATTTTTAATTAGTGAGTTGATGGACAAGACCTGTGTTACTGTCTAGTTTTTAGCATAGTTATGTTTATCACGTGTGATCCTCACCTTCCCTTTTCATGAATGCAAAACTTCTATTACCTTGACTACAGTTTCAATTTGGCATGACTTACTGTGTAAAGGTTTTCATAAGATGCTTATGAAACAAAATTTTACTGTAATAGCTGTTTGGTTGAACACACCGAAAGATGATGATGTAGCTATTCTAGGAAATATTTCCCTGAAAGTAGTTTTGGATTTGCTTTTGCAAATAAATTTTTCTTCAGCACAGGTGAAAAAGGCAGTGTCAAAATGTGCTTGACTTTCAAGTTTGATCTTGATAGGATCAAACTTTAGCTGTATATGACTGTGAATTATCAGAGTTAGGAGGTTAAAATATTCATGGAATTAAGAAAAGGGTTGAATGCTGAGAGTGACTGAGAACATGGCACTTCTATTGCTGACAGAAGAAATCCCTTGTGTCAATATTAGTTTCTAAAGAACTATATAAGATGTACCTTGCTTTGATGGGATTCTTTAAAATCATGATAAATATTTCTGTGTAAATCTTGCTGTGTGGCATCTGAGAAGGTTGAACATAAATTAGTGCATGCTGCAGCTCTTCCAGGATCATGTTTAAGCAATTGGAAAGACTTGAAATCTTAGCCCTGGCTTCAGGACCTGGGACAACTGGAGCAGGGTAATCTCTGGTCAGTAGCGGCCTGTGGAGTTATGCTTTTGGGCAGAAACCATGTGTGACTTCTGTCAAGGCTCTGCCAGTAAGGCAGTGCGTATGATCCTGTAATTATGGTCTGTTAGACTGTTGACCATCCACCAGAAATCTCGTCCAACCTGCAGATGTCTCTCCTGAGAAATATAGCAAATAATTTTTTTTTGCACCTATTACACTTTATTCAAGGGGATCATTGTGTCTTACAATAGTTCTGTGTATTAATTGTCCTGTCTGCTAGTAAATGTATTTCATGGAAGAATACATGGAGACAGAAATTGTGTAAAGTCATATAAGAAAAAATAGTTAGACACAGAAGTCAATTCTCCTGTTTTATCTGTACTTTTTTTAATTCCTAAGCATGCCTTTCAGTTACGTGTAATATTAAAGAATTTTTCCTCAGTGAATATCCAGTCATGTGAGACAATGTGCTTTCAGGTGAGGTTCCTCAGTAGCTTTATCACTAATATCAGCATTTGTGGGAGGTTTTTGAGTAGTTTCACAGGAATGTACATAATCTTGCAAGATTGATTGTTTGTAAGGAACAGGAATGTGAAAGTCTTCCAGTAGTTTTCAGGCACAGTTTTTACTGTTTCCTGCTCTTCCAGTCCAAGTGATCAGTTGTGGCATCAGCATTGTGTGGGAAGTTGTGGCAATGTGTCCAGGGTCAGCAGTTCAGCTTCTCTGAGGAAAAGCCAGGTGCAGACTTTCAGGGACAAGTAGGAGTATACCTTTACTACAGTCCAAGGTAGAACTGATCCATGTGAAGACTCAAGGATGACAGCTGTGGTAATGCTCCCCTCTGAGAGCAGCCACTTGGGGGCATGGTCCAAGCTACTGAGTGCACACTTGGGGTCTTGAATGGGCTTGTGCAGGCCCTGATGGATACCAGGAATCTGTGGTTTCTCTGCTAGGGATAACAGCTGTGTAGCTCAAAGCTGGTTTGAGTGTTTTCCTGTGTACTGCAGATACAGTTCTTGACTGCATTGCAGATAAACTGTGTATATAACTTGATTTATGTATGTACATGTTTACTCACCCTGAAACAGAGAAACACAAAGGCAGTATGCAACATTATGTCTACTGTACAAAGTCTTCCAATGTCAATAAGATGATTTCCAGGGAAGAGTTGTGCCTTATTTGCCTCAAACCAATAACATTTTCCAACTGCTTAGTTGTATATCTTACAGTTTTGACATCAAGTTGCATCATCTTGAAGAGTACATGCTTATGCACTGCAAAAATAGCTGAGGAAGCTGTCTGTGATTTGCCCTTCTTTGTGTCCTATGATACCAATGTAGTATGTGTATGAGTTTCTCATGCTAGTTAATGGGTGAACAAGATGTGCCTCAAGTAATGAGTAAAAATTGGACAGCATGGTGTATGCCCAAACTGTCAATGACCTTAAAAAAAAAAAAATTAAAAAAGCTTCCTTTATTATGGCCTCCTTCAGCTCTTTGAGGGTGTAACTGCAATTTCTATTTATCTTCAATGAAGTGTTCAAGTATATGAAATGGTGAAACTAGTAATATGCAGAGTGCCGTAAACAATACGGTAATCTGTAACCAAAAGAACTGCTGTGTGCACTCCCACCAGCCACGGGGGAAAAAAAGTAGCAATTTAGCCAAATGTTCAGAGCAAATAATCTTGTGCCTTTTCCTGTCTCTTTGAACTTTCTGTGAGAATATTGCCGAGCTGGACTTAAATTTCAATGTGGCTCTAATTAGTGACTGAGAAAAGGTGTATTTGTGTGTGTCAGCTGGAAAAACGTGCCTTCAAGGACTCAGCTCTGTTGATCTTGGGTCTGATTTCAAATTGGCTGACTTGCAAAACAGCTCTTTAAACTTAGATACTGCTTTAGAACAACTGCTGTCAAAATAGTAGAAAAAATAAACAAGAAAGTCCTATATATATATAACCCTGTAGTGTATGCAAAAAGCAGCTCTAGGAGCAGCATGGGTGACTGTTATGATGTGCTATAGGCATCCAACTGTGTAGATGTAAGGCTTCTTCCTCTGGAAATGCATGTGCATCCCTTTGTGTTTGCTGAGGCATTATCCAAACTCAAATATACAATATTTTCTTGGGAATTGAACTGCATTTTAAAAGCTCTAGTGGCTTCATCAAACAGTCTGGAAGAAATACGGTTGGCTGCTACATATATTTGAAAATATAGGAACAATCACACCTTTTTCAAAGAGGGACATGTGGGATGGAGATGGGGGAGGTAATATTTGCCCACAGGAAATGGTGAGATTTTTGTAGTGTAACCTCTCAAGCTTCCCTATGCAATTTCATCCAGCTGTTCCAGCAACAAATCCAATTTTTTTCAGATGTATCCATACGTTTATGAGATGATCTGAGCTTGAAGAGTTTTAATCCACTGCTGTTTTGGGCTCAGCTTTTGCAAAAATATATTTGTCTGCTTAGTAGTTCTACAGTTATGAAGAACCTGTAGGATTCAAAGAGGGCAGAGTGAGACTGACGCTAGAAAGAGCGCTCAAAAACTGGTACTTAGATATAAAAAGCAATTTGAAAAATTGAATGGCAAACCCACCACTGTTTAGATTAAACAAACTTTGTGCATGTACTTTTCAACAAAATGGGAAAAAGGTAAACACTTACTTTGGTGGCAACTGATCCTTTTTTCTTCTTTTGACATGAAGGAAAATAGATTTTTTTTTTTTTTATTATTTCATCATTCCCTCTGCCAGGATGGATTCTGAGAAATATGATTTCAGACAGATTAAGGACTCATTTTGAAAATGTAAAAGCAAAATATCTTGGTATTGCCCAAGAGAATAACTTAATCTGAAAAAGTCAAACTTAAGTATTTAAACCTCTTCGAGAATCCCCATCTATACTTCTGTTTAAAACTTGTTTGCTGAATTTGGTGTAGATTTGTGGACGTTTTTGCTCCCTCAGAACTTCATTTCTCTGTGAGTTTGGTAACGGATGTGAGGGTAAATCCTCTGTTACAACTTGTTGCTTGACTGTAGGCAAATCATGCTCTTGATGTCTTCAGTGTTGGAGAGAGACACTGCAGGCTCATGTATTCAGTTATTCTTTCACGTAACTAGGCAAGTTCAGCCTTGGACAAAAGCAGACCTTGTGGATTAGGTCTGCAGGCTTTCATGAAGCTTCATGTAGTGTTTGGAAGCAACAGAGCTGGAGAAGCAGTCTGACTGATGCTGCAAAACAGAGCCATTATTCAGAGCAGTTCTGTATCTGTGAGTTATAAGCTGCAAATTGCCATTGCCAAGCCTGATCTTCTCCAAGTATATACATATGTGTCAACAAATTACAGCAGCAGTACAAGTAACCTGGCACTCCTGGCTTGGTTTACTCCCAAGATACGACCCACCCTCACAGTCTAAATTTCTCTTGGCTGTGGAGAAGTGGGACGTGAGCTTAAAATTCTGGATAATAAACAGAATACTGAATTAAAATCAGGATGATGCACCAGACAGAGAATCATTTGTGCTGCTCTGCTTGTCTCTCTTTGGGCTTTTTGCCTAGCTGGCTGGCACCCAGGGAGTGCAAACTGCTGCAGTTCTCTCCAGGAGACCAGCAACTGAGGGAAACTGGTTGGAAATTAAGTCCTGCTTCCCATTCCTGATGATGAGAGGCACTTACTGAGTGCAGCAGGGGAGTTGATGGTCAGTCTAAGGAAAGCAGCTTGCTGGGACTCCAGAGGGAATGGCAGCTGCTCGGGAAGGAGGAGCAAAGCATTGGGACTCAGCGGTGCATAAGGCCAAGCCTGCAGCTGTAACACAGTTATTTTAGAAATCCTGAGCTGATTCAAATAACAGCCTGGTTGAACAGCTTCAGCATGTAATACTGCCATCATGAAGGCACTGTGAGAGACATGCCTGAGACACTGGGGCAGTTGGAAGTCAGAAACTAAGGAAGCAAAATGGATTAGCCAGGGGTGAGGTTCCCAGGCTTGACCAGGGACCTGGTGGGAAGGGCAGGATTGTGGCAGCATTGGGTGCCCACCTGAGAGAAGGTACCCCATCCCAAGGGAGAAACTGAGTGGGCATTGGGCAGAGGAGGCTGCTCTGTGGGTACGTGGGGACAGTGCAGCAGAGTAGTGCTGCATGTGAGGTTGTCACAGGGCATGTGTGTTAATGGTAAATACATCCACACAGAAAAGACCATGAAAATGAAAGCAGGAGGGAAAAGTCAGGAAGGCTGCTAATGTCCAATATGATTTACTCTAAAGTGAAAGGGGAGGAAGGGAGCATGGAGGGGAAAATGAAGAAACTGGAGTATTTCCAGAGTAGTGGGCAAGAGGGATTTGGAAGCTGAAAGTGCCTTGTGACCAAAAAAGTATGCTTGTGGGAGCTGCTCTACTACAAATGACCCTGACAACCACTGAAAAAATAATTACATTCCCCTGTGCCATAAGTTTTTCCCCGTCGTAGAACGGGAACACTAACACTCTTCAATCTAAGTTGAGTGTGTGCACCAGTTATTTGTATGTGGGAAGGACCAGAGACCCCAGTCAGGGTCCGAGTCTTGTTATACCAAGCGTTTAAACAGCAGAAGAGCCCAGACAGCTTTAAAAATAATTAATATGTAATTTAAGTGTATTTATGTATCACTGTAGGGGAGCTGTTTGTAAGAGTCCCAGCAATATGTTATGGCTGGAAAAGGAGGACATAGGTGGGAAGTGAAGAATAACTGTGAAATGGCAAGAATCAAATGAATTAAGCTCATGGAATAGTAGTTCTTAGTCATAAACAGAAAATAGTGGGAACAGATTTCCTGATACCTGGCAGAACTGAGAATAGAGCCTTTCCTCTTTCCTGACCTTTCAGTGCAGATAAAGATTAAAAACAAATAAGACTTGAGATACTTAGGGGAAAGGGGCACAGAACTGGTATGGATTTTGCTGCTCTTGCCATGAGAATAGACGTGATCATAAGTTCTTAGTCTGTATCTTCTGTGGCTAGATAAGGTATGTACTGTTAAATTTCTGATTTGGAATCATGGTGTTAGAAGGATTATTCAGTGCTCTGCATGCATTTAGCTGGCCCAAGTGTGTTTGGTTTTTTTTTAATAAATGAATAGTGTAGGCAGAGTGCATTCAATCCTGATCTGGTTAGAAGGAGGGTTGTTAAATGGGAAGTGGTTTATTGATTACTATTTTCACAAGCTGTGATAGCTTACCTTGATCATTTTAAGAGATTCTTGTTTTGCCCTTTCACTTAGTGCAAGGTCATGGAACAATTGATTCAGCATTTGGTACAATTTGCAGTTAAAGGGGATGGAAACCATGGGTGAGGAAGTAGAACGGTTGCAGTGTTTGTTTTATTTCTTCCCCCTTGCTCCCTGCCCCCCCCCCCCCCCCCCCCCCCCCCCCGCCATGATCACCTACTGCATTTGCAAGGAAAATAAATAACCAGATTGTCAACCTACAGACTTCTGCTTGATCAGAGGCTCAGTTGGATCCAATAGTTATTCCTCCAGCAGGTGCCAAAGACAGGATGGGATTCTTTTGCTGTTACCCACACCCTCCCTCCCCCTTTTGCTAAGATAGCAGTAATTCCATGTTGCATGCTTTTATCAGAAAGTGTAATACAGCATTTATTTGGCAGTGCACAATTATTCTTTATTCTTAGCTATTTTTAATCCTTTATAATGTTCTCATCTAACATATGATATAGCTTTCTTAGTTGTAAAATAGTGTGATTTGACTGTTGTCTGAAGATACTATTTCATTTTTTTTTTTTAAAAACACAACAGACCACAAACCAACACCCAGCAAACAATGCAGTGCTCTCATAGGCAAGGATGCTCTATCATGATGTGCAGTCGACATAATCTGCCTCATAATGCAGTGCCTCTTTCTACATGGAGGGTAGAGGTCTTGATGTAATTTGGAGGATGTCAAAGCTAGTGGGGATTTTCACACAATACAGGCAGTGGTTTGGCTCTTTGGGTTGGAAGTGTGGTAGCAGCAGCCCTGTGACAAGAGCTCTGTTTGACACTTTTGCCATGACAAAGCTCCCTAGCAACCGTGGCTGGCAAGCAGGGTGTGCTTCCAGGGATGCTGTCCTCCTGCCTCAAAACACTGCCCTTCGTATGCTGCCGAGGGCTGGGGGAAGAAAATGGCCTGACTCCAAGCAGGACCATGTGCTTGAACAACTGGAGAGCAGCTATCTTGCAAATGGCAGGCACACTGAAAAACTGCTTATGTGTGTGCCTTGTTTTTCAGAGCTATAGTGCTTGCTAGGATGAAACGCTTTGTGACAGATATTAGCTGGTGTTTATGATGGGTATTCTCCACAATATATCATATTGGTTAAAGATTCCTATAGGAAACACTATTCTTGGTACTGGAGACAAGAATAAACTATAGACTGCACAGATTTCTGTCCTTTTTCTTTGTGAGGAGGAGTTTGTGATTAGAATAATCTGTCATACAGCAGCTGCAAAAAGGCAACTCAGCCCCTGCAGTCTAGTATAAAAGGTCATTTTACTTTAAGGAAACACTGTAAGGAACAAACTGGCCCTAACCTTATTTTCATAATGAAAATAGAAATCTAATGAAGCCTTCTGTGATTAGTGATGCTCAGGCACTTAAAGTGCTCTGTTGCAAACAGTAGCCCAAACCTTTCTGCACAACCTCACTAGATAAGTGATTGCTTCTTGCTCTTTCTTAGGGAATGTTTTCTATTAACAAGCCCTATTTACAGAGTGCAGAGAGTTAATTATATCTTATGCTTACTGAGTTCTTAGTTTCTGAGAATTCCTCTGGCTGAGAACTGTTGACATATTTCATAGGCAAACCATTTGCTGTTATCCCTGGCTTGCTGAAAGGCTACTATTTCTTTACCTTTGTACGCACTGGTAGTGAAAGAGGCGTTGATGATAGGAATGGAAATTCCCTGAGAAAATTGTGCTGTAGAACGCATGCTGTGCAACGTCCATGAGAAGTTTCTAAATTTTTGTAGCCTTGCTCTTTAAAGCTGCCCAGCTTCAGGAAAAGTAATTGTATATAATGAAGGCTACCTATGCTATGGAGCCATTTTCAGAGGAGATGTGGGAGGAGGGGATGGCAATTCCCCTACAGCTAGTAAAAAATGAAGATGCATGATTATTCAGTTCATAAGGGAACTGGGCTTCATATTTACGAGAAGACAACCTTATTAGTATTGCACTAACCCATGGTCAATACAAGTATTACTTCATCTTGCTAACTACACTTCAAGATGTGGGGAAGGTTTAATCTGTTTCTTGTCTTGCCTACCTAATTATATCACTCATGAGAATCAGCATTTAAGGGCTATTGAGTTTCATGTTTCAGTGAGAGCTGGGGATGTCCAGCACTGGACAGGATGAAACCTCTTGGTTCCCTTTCCCTGGTGTAAACTGGGAGTAAAACTCCACAGATATGCTGGCATGGTTTTGGTGAAAGGGAGAAGAGACCGGGACCTGTGTTTATCTTTTTCTTTAAATGAGGATACTGGTTACTGCAGTGGAAGTCTGCATGTGTGAATGATAATGACAAATGAATCAGGAAATGAATGGAGAAGAACATGTCAGGGAAACAGCCAGGAAATGGCAGTTAATATCAACTGAAAGGAGAATGAGCTGTGTTACAGCACTTACACAGCAAGGGATAAAAAGGAGAGGAGCAATATTGTTAGTATGGCTTCTCTCATCATTTTTTTTTTTTGATGGGGATGAAAGCCTGAAAATAAGCTGGAGGCAGCAGACTTTCTTGTCTAATCCCTAAGCACTTTCCCCTTTTCCAGGGTAACTAGGGGAACCTGGCATTAGTCATTACTTGAGGTGATTGGGGAGCAAGAGAGATTTATGGCTGAGAAGTGAAGGGTTTAAAAGTCAGTCACAATTCATCTAATCACAGCTACTGAACTGACTTTAATTTGAGAGCATTTGGTGTGTTATTGGCAAGCGTTCCATCTGTCATAAACAAAGACACCAAACTAACGAAAATACTTGCCAACCCCCTTACCTCCTACAGAAAAACATTACAAAGGCAAGTGGCAAAGACGTGTCTGATGTTGAATTAATACTGGCAGGGGTGGGAGAGCATCTATTGATCTGCTTCACATATGCATGTCGATAACTCAGATAGCTGTGTTAAGATGAAATAGCAGGTACAGAGAAGTGGTTTGATATTGGGAGAGAAGGAATCTGCCTCTAATAATTATACACATGAGCAAAGCAGCTTTTAAAGCAAATCAAAATGAAGAGTTTGGTCCGAATTCAACTCTGCTACAACTCTGAGGGCAGTACTGTTACACCAAGGATGGATTTGTCTTTCAGACCTTCACAAAGAGGATGTTATTGAGGCTGGTGAAATGAATTGACAATATAGTGGGTCTCATGAGAGGATATTCAGAGCAGTAAAAGCCCTGTCCTTTTTTGCCAGGTAGGTGCTGGAGACAGTGCAAAGGGCTTTGTGTTCCCCACAGTGCTACAGGGAGGGATCTTTCTTTTCATGAAAAGGAAAGGCAGTGATGACAGAGAGATATGGCAGCCTACCTGCCTATAGGAGTAGGCATTAATGTGACAGGAAATAATCAGCTCTTTGTCTGGGCATTGGAAACAGTCATCAGTCTTGCTGAACAAATGAAAATGTTCAGTCAGGTTATGTGCATCTCTTTGCCGGGGCAAGAAAGGGAAGCAGTTGGAAAGACAGTGCAAACCTTGTATGGTAGTACTATTCCCTGCTTTATTTACAGTTCATAGAGCTTTCAACTCTAGGTTCTTTGGCAAAGGCTAATGCTGATGCTAGACTTCTCCAGACAACCTTCCACAAAATGACTGTAAGGGCTTAAAGTTTGTTCTCTGCTTAAATTTTCACTTTTCAAAGTGGAAGTAAAGAGAAAAGCATTTTTCAGTTTATGCTCCATTCTTTCCCAGCTGAAGTGAACTTGGCTCAGGCCATTAAAAAAAGCAGAAGTAAACTCATTTTCTGGGAGAACATTAAAATCTTCAAGTTTTTGAAGGGTGTAAATGCCAAGAAGAAAGAGGCTTCATTTTCATAATGATGAGCAACATGCTGGGAGCAACAGATTGAAATTAAGGAAAGAAAAATTTAGGCTTTATATCATGAAACACTGTCTTTCATTGGAGTCTATGTGCCACTGGCACATTCTGAGGAAGAGGCAGAGCATGCCAGCAACTGGCTCTCTTAGAAGTGGAAAAGCTGAAATGCTGAACTGTGTAGCCACTGGTCCTCGGAGCAGCTGGGAGGTAGCTGGTGGTGGCTTGAAGGTCTGAGACCTGCATGTTCAGTGAGACTGAGGTTGTCATTTTATTCATGTGCCTTGGGCTCAGTGCTGGCATGTGCGGTAGAGACTTGGGGTCATTGCAGTGTTCCTCAGCATGAATGATGCAGTGCTTTCCAAGCTGTGGGTATACGTAGGCATCTAAGGCTTCAGGTTTAAGAAACAGCCTGAAAAACTATTGACTGGTTTTGAAATAACTGATTTCAATTTTTTTAATGTTAGAGTATTCCCCGTTGGCACTGGAAAGCTTAAGTACCTAGAGGAGATCTGGAGTCAGATTGGTGATTAGGTACATCGCCTTGTGGCAGAAACAAGGCTATAGAGATGAGGGAAATAATAAAAGACAGAGTTGCATTAGGAGGTTCAAACTGGGATTTCCAACCTTTTCAAAGTTCAGGTAGAGACTAATTAGGTCTTGGTTCCTGGGATAGGGCCTGTCTCCTCCCAGGACTTGTAGCACAGGGCCTGTTCTGCCTGCAGTGTGACTGTAATCTTGTGTGCAGCATTTTTTGCAAGAGGAATAAGAAGCAGTCTCTTATGCAATCTGCTCCCATCAGATGGGTCAGCTTTTATTTGTAGTGTTCAGTCTTGGCTCTCTACTAGTCCTAATGTAAACCCACCACAACGTCTGTCTGAACACAGACTCCCCACCCTATCTGCAGTTTATCATACAACAGGGGCAAAGCAACACATTTTTGTTGGAGTAAATGGGACCCCTCAGTTACCTAATGTTGCTGATTTGTCCGTAATTGCTTCCAGCAAACACAATTTGATGCTTCATTGAAATGAGGCTAAATGAATTCAAGTTGTGAATTTCCCTCATTAATTTCTTGAATGGGATGGGGTGATAGGAGGGAATTATAAAAAAACCCAAAAAACCAACAAACATACAAAACCAAAAAACCAACCCCCCCCAATAGTGGGTATTATCCCATTCAAGAGGCAGTTCAAGACCATCAGTAACCTGCTCCTCATTCTGTGCCCCTCAGTGCTGAAGGCCAGGAAATGGAGCAGGAATGCACTAAACTGCATGTTCTCAGTTATAATGGTTCAGTGGGCAAGAAAATATCAGTGAATAAACCCTGTCTCAAAAATGTTCTCCTTTAACTGCTCTTACTATCTTCTCAGCTGTGTAACAACAGTGCCTTCAAGTCCATTGTCCTCCTCCTTGAGGTATTGACTTTGGGTCCATCTTCCAGTTGAGCAGAAAAGATGACTCCAAAGATGACTCTCCCAGCTTTGCCTCCCTGTACCACAGCATTGATTTGGTTCAGTTAAGGGCAAGTGCAGCCTTCCCCATGGCTGGGTTGCTTGGCAGCACTGGCAAGGAGGCCAGAGGCATGCACAGTGGCATGTGGCTGGGATGCCTCCCCTGGTAAACTTTCTAAGCTACATTCCCCCAAAATAAGGTGAAGAGGAGGCTTTGTTTATTCATCTGCTCCCCAGATGCAAAGGAGGTGGTGCTTTAAGGTGAAAGGCAGACAAGATATTTTTGATGATACCTGCTTTAAGTTCAAAGATCAGCAAAATTATTTGATATTTGCTGACTGACTTCTTAAATTCCTGAAGTCAAACTGCCTCCCCTCCAGAAGGAGAAAAAAACCAAAAAAAAACCCAAAAAACAAAAACAACAACAAAAAAAACCAAAAAAAACCAAAAAACCCCACAAAAAAACAGGTTTCTAGTCAGAAGGATTTATTCTCTTGGAAAAACCAATAGTCCTGGCAGTGCATTAGAAAATTGGCTGCACTGTCCAGACATATGCTCTGTTCAGCTCTCTGGATTGCTGTAAAACCAACTTTAGGTATTTGAATTCAAGCCACTTGATGCAAGACAGGGAAAAGCAGCCCCACAAAAAGGGAAGCACTTACAGGGCAACTGTCACTGCACGTGGCAAGCCCCTTTCTTAGCACAATCAGTTAGGATTAAGCTTTTTCATACATAATGATAAATCTGCAGCTGGACTTCTGCGCAGGTCAAGATTTCAGCAGGTAGGTCTGACATTAAGATCACACTGGGTCCCCATAACCTTCTCCTCTCCTAAGGGAACCATACCCACTTTGCATCCAAGAAGCAGGATGATTAAAACTTATGTATCTCAGGGCTGTTGTGAACATTGCCAGCAACATCTGTATTGCCAACACTGGAAATAAAAGTGGGAGGCTTTTGGGAGATGGCCACCTAAGTTCTGGGTGGCCCGGCTCTGGTGGCAGACGGGTGTGTTTCCCACATGCTGGGCTGGCAGAGCTGCAGTCTGCAAGTGCTGCTGCTCCTTCCCCTCCTCTGGCACTAGGACACAGTGCTGGTGGGAGCCCCTCTGTGACCAGGGCTGCCTCTGCTCTGAGTGTTAGAAATGTCTGTTATCTCTTCTTGTATCCTTGAAACTGATTGCCATTTCAAGTCTTAAAATTTACTAATTGCTCTAATTGATTTAAAATGGAAAAAAAAATTGCAGAAAAATGGAAAATTGATGCTTCTCAGTCACTTTTACCCTCTCAGCTTTCTCTAGAGCAATAAACAATATTAGATTTTTATGGAAAAAAGCAATTATTCCACTGTTTGGTTTGAAACTACTTGTTTAGTTTGGAATCATTATCAAATTGGGAAAAGTCCAAGGGAAAAACTTTGAAGAAAATCAAAGCATTTTTTTTCCAAAAAGTAGAAGTCCAGATTTCATACTAGCAGAAGAGATTTTACTGGGGAAAGGATTCATATACTTTGCCTCTTCAAAAAAAATTTTTTTTCCTTTTGGTATAAACTTGCATGTATTCTCTTTTCCCCTGGAACTTTTCTTAAACAAAACATCAAATCAAAAAACCCCCAGAACCCTAACTTTGCAAACCTGGGGAACTTGCCAGGTTCTCTCAAATGTATAATTCCTGTTGTATAGTTTTCCTTTTGACATAAAGAGATATGATACTTGAAAATATCTCTGTTTTCTCTGTAAGAGGATAAAATGAATGTGTTTGCCAAATGGACAGCTTATATGAATGACTTTTGATTTTATATTTTAACAGAAATCTGCCAGCTATGTATAGCTGCATGTTTAATTCATACTGAATAATTTATGCAAGCAATTTCTTTTTTTGTATTCATAAATTCTTTTTTAAACATAATCTTTATTTCAGGCTTAACTCCAGTTTAACAGATGCTTTTGCCCATGAACATATTAATAGATGGCTGTCCTTCCTTTAACTAGTGTGAATTTCCTGGCTTTGTCGTCATGTTCCCATTTAAACCTCTGGGGGTTTTGAGGCCTTGTCATGGAAAAAGATTATTGTTGTGGGATGGAGCTTATTTGGGTGAAGCGGCCAGGGAGCCAGCAATGAGAGGAAGTGAGCTGGTTTGAGACTGCTGGAGTTCATGTGATAAATGACATTCTTTACTACCCTGTCACTGCTGGAGCAAGGAGATACTTGTCCTTTCTTATCTGGGAAGCCCTGTACATGTCCTGTGTCCCCAGCGGGGCTGTTGGCTATAGAGGTTGGGCTCTGGGCCTGGAAGCAGCCTGAAAAGACTGTTAGCCAAGGCTCAAGGAGACAAATTAGTGTTTTTATAAGGGCTAATCCTGGGGGGGGGAGATGACACAGAAAATCATTATATCTGAAAATGTTTCCTCCTTATGAACTAGAATGAAAACCTAAGATCTCTTATGAGGACCTGAACCAGTATTGTTTCATAATTTTAATCTTTTTAAATTTACTTTTGAATTTAGGTATAATATAGTGTCAAATAATATCCCTCTATACTAATATTTAATGCAGTAAGGGTATAAGTGTGCAAAATTTTAACTGAAACAAAGCAACAATCAAAATGATTAATGCTGAGTTCTGTTCCTTGGAGCTTTTAGTGAAATCAGCACAGTATTGTGCAATGCTTGATTTTTTTTTTTGATGTAAAGGTATTTTTTTTTATTGCGAAACATCTGAGCAGTATTTTTGATCAGTTCTATAGCAAGTACCCTGCAACAACGAGAGCTAATTTAACTATGCCCAAGTCACTCTGAATTCTGTAGCTTATGGACAGCACTGCAGTGGAGCAGCAAAGGTGAAGACTGTCCAAGGGGAAATGAAATAATAAGGTGCAGTAAATGGACCATCAATGAATGTCATACCAGACGTCTAATACTGTTATTGCTCTAGAGAAGTCTGAGAAGGTAAAAGTGACTGAGAAGCATCAACTTTCCATTTTTCTGACTTTGTCCTGTGAACTCTTGCACTGGCTTTGCCAGTTGTCTGCATTGTTGAGACAAGAAAGACTGTTTTATATATAGAGGGGGAAAAAGGACATGACCGATTCTGAGGGCAAGAGGGTTTATGGCTACCTTCAAAGGGGTGATGCTTGCTGACCTTCACCTTCATAGGCATATGTAATTTTTTGGAAGGTTTTGAGGCATATCTGCCCCTTCTGAAGACACCAGGAAGGACAGTGGCCAGTTTGCCATCTGCAGGGAAACATCAGCATAACACCGTGACAGGCGCTGGGGATAAGTGCTGGGAATAAGTGATTTGTTTCTACAATCTTCAGTGGTGGTGGCTTCCTGTCAAACCAGTTTACCTTGGAGGAAAACGTGGAAATATGATTCCCTGCAGGAGAGGAGCAGGAAGGATGTGCTTTGTGTCTTCCTGGGATGGCTGTTGTCCATGCAGGTGCGGGCAGGGTCTGTCCCGGTCCTTGCACCCTTTGGAGCTGGTGGAGCAGGTCACCCTTTGGAGAGGCCGTTGCAGAAGCCTGCTCTGGGGAAACTCCAATGCCTTATCTGCAGCATAGTTATGGGCAACTGGTAGTTATAACATCTAGGGAAACTGGGGCAGAGTTTGTTGAGGCATGATTTGTCATGTGGGTGGAAGTAGGCCAAAAAAGTCAGGAATAAGGGCCAGGAGCTGTACTTTCAGGGCAGTAGATATTCATGCTTTTTCTTCATGTGGCTATGGCTTCAAACTGTTTAAATTTATATTGGAGCTGTAGCTTAACTTGCTAATTATTTGGAGATGTTAATTTCTAGATATACAAAACCTTTTTGTAAGGACTGTGGGAAGTGAGGTTGGACAGTTTATTTTTAATTAGAAAAATCTTATAAGCCATCTTAGTTGTAAAGAGTTTGGGCCTCCACTTAATGCTGTGGAGCTGCATGATGGCAAATTCGCATAAATTAGAGCATTGTTTCACTGTGCTGCAAAATTAGAGCTTCAATCTTCAATTTACATCTGAAGGAGAAACCTCATAGATCTTAGGAACTGTTTTCCCTATATGCAGTATATCCCAATATAAATTGCAGAGCTCATCTGTATTTGTAGCTGCTTGTGGAGCATATTCTCTTCATGTTTTCAGAATTTGGAAGAACAGATGGTGAAAGCTTAGTCTAAATAAACTGAGTCCCAACCAGGGCTCTCAACATGAGTAAATCCTGGATGTTAAAACCACAAAGAATCCAAGAGCTTCAGGCATTGCTTAGCTCTAACAACCACATCTCTAACCTTGCACTACTGCATCCTGAAGTGATACCTTTCTGTACAGGAAGTTTCTGAGAAAATCCACATCAACTAAGGCTGTTAGGAATAAAAGACCAAATCGTCCAGAAGGCATATGCTGGAGCAGCCATGGAAAAATATGCTGCAACACACACTGGGATTTCACACAAATCCTGGCTCTCCTGAGAAGTCATGCAGACTACTCCACATTGCCTTGGCTGAGAGACTGAACAAAAGATGAGCTCATCACTCCTCATGCTTGTCCAGGTCTTAGCCTGGTCCTCCCTGGGTAGCCTCAACTTCAAAAAAGAAGAAGGGAAAGAACAAACAACCCAAACCAGCCCAGCAGCAATGGCCTGGAGGGGGTTAGCACTGTTTAGTCCTTACACAGTTGCTGAGGCATGCTGCAGTGGAAATCGGTTTAATTCTTGGAGTAGGGACCTTATTGTGCTGATCAGAACAAGGTGCATTTCATGCTGCAGTCTTGTCTTATGAGCCCTGCTGGGAGCAATGAGCACTTTGGCACTTCCTATGGGCTAGTTTCAGTGTGACTATAAGGCTGCAATAGGTTTCACTGAGCTGCTGGTTATTAATCACTTCCAAAAATTAAATTACTTAGCCCATAAATTTTAGGAGGTTAAGTTTAGACTAGTTCTAAAAAACCTTGGCTCATTTTAGCATGAAGCAAATCTTTGGACAACCTTGTCCAAATGGTTGACATAAATGAATTTAGTAGTGAAGATGAACTGGGGGTTGTTATATGCTGCTCCAACCTATCCTTTATCAGGTTCCTGTAGGAAACGAAGGAAAGAAAGGCAAAGGGGAGGCTGTGTACTGCTGGACAGCATCTGGATCTCTCCTGCCTCAATCGTGGCTGGAGCAGTGCGATTGCATGGACTGTTTGCTGGCTCAGGTCACCCACTTAGCAGTGGATTAGTGCAGCAGACTGAGGGATACTGAAATAACTTTCTAAGTAACCAGAAGTTATTGACAGGTCTAGAAATCATCTAGGAAGCTGTAAGGAGAGTATTGTTTTATGTAGTGGTCTTCCTTACTCCCATTATGTACTGTGAATTTTTTTTAAGAAAAGCACCTAATAAAAGTCTATTAAGGTCATTCAGATAATACTCATGATACAACCATTTCTAAATCTTTTGAAGAGACACCTTAAATCAGTGAAGAGCTATTTTTAAAGGCACCAGTGAATCTGTTTGTCTTTCTTTAATAAACCTTGTTAACCAGAGTTTAAATGGTTTCAGAAAATGGTGCCAAGTGTCTGTGGAATTAACCAGTTTTCCTAAGAATTCTGTTTGAGGTGGGACATAAAAAAACTTAAAAGTGAACTACACTAAAAGTCGGGGAATCTGCTATTGTGTTTCTGCCTGTATACTGAAATCCTCTTCCAGGATCCAGGATTCCTGTAAATAATCAGGGTCTCAGTGTTTGTAGACAGATCCCTGCAGTAAACAAAAGAGTAAGAAACAGAACAGTGATTTATTTTCTTTAATTTTATTTTTTTTATTTTTTTTTTTTTGCATAGGCCTCATGGTTCATTCAGCAGAAGCTACAGTACTTGTCTCAAGCATCCTCTTCACATTTAGCTTCCACTAGAAAAAGTGCTCCAGTCACTTCTCAAATGAACAGCGGCAGCAGGGCTCTCAGTACGAGGAGGAAAACGTGCCTGGACCATGAAATGGTAAGTGAGCAATGTCACTTTTCCTACTCTGACAGCTGGAAGCCTCTGCTTGGTTTGTTGCAGATAAATGTGAGGGACCATGGTGGGGGACCTTTCCCTCCAGGAGCTGCCCGAGGCTGTGGGACTATGTACTAAAGTGGGAAAAGAGAGCAGGTTTGGATTTAGGGTGTGTATCAGTGTTCTGCAGCTATTGTCTGTGCTGGCACCTCCCCAGCAGTGGGTGTAAGCTAGTGTGCCCTAGCTTTTGAAGGTTAAGCTGTCTCATGCTTACTATAAGAAAAGAACATGCAGACAGATGGCCCATATGATGTTGCTGACTGTCTCTGAAACCGTGTCACTTCTGCCTTGGAGACTGGTCTCTGTGGCCTGTCTTAAGGATTTTTGCTTCTGTTGGTTCCTGTAGTTAAAGTTATGAGCACTTGCTCTTAACTGTACTAGCCATCGTGAAGTGCCTAAAGGATATTGTCATGTGTTTGACCCACCTGTCTTTGTGTGTGATCTCTGCTTGGCATAGAAGTTGTATAGTTCACGCACTCCTGCATCATATTGGTTTCTTTTTGAAAAGCTATTAAAATTATGTTGGGTGTGGACATCAAGCAAAGAGGGAAAAAGACGTCATACAACTTTGCTATCCCAAGAGGTGGGGGAAGTAAAGTTTTCGTCTTAAAATAAAGGCAAACCAGAGAAGATGAAAGTGACAACTTGGTGAGGGGGGGGAAAAAAAAAAAAAGCTGGTGAAAGAGGGAGAAATGAAATAAGGAAGGCTGAGGAACTTATATCTTCAGTTGTTTTTCCACACTTCTGCAAACAGCAGACTTGTGTTGCTTTTATTGCTTTGCTAACAGTGCTGTTGAAAGATTGGCCTTTCACCCTGGGTCCTTTTTCTTCATTTTCTTTAAATTTGGTCAACCTTCAGCTGGCAGTCATGGCTCCCTTCAGGTCTATGGTGTGCCTAAGACTTAAAATGCAGTAGTAGTGTCAGGAATATGCCTCTAGCAAAGTTTTTTAGAAATGGTCTTCAAACTAAATCTTAGTTTCTCACGCTACGGGAAGATAGTTAATTTGGGTTTTAGTCTGCAGTTGCTATGAACATCTTTCTGATCTTTTTCAATTTGAGTATCTTCTTTGGCACTGATTCTTGCCCACTCCCCTTTCTCCCCCTTTCTTTCCATCATTTATTCACTTCCTTTTCTCTCTTATATTTTCATTTCTAGTCAGGCACGTGTTCTAAAGTACTGGGTTGTATTTAGAAGGTACTGTACCTCTGGAACAAGAAATCTCATTAAGCTTATGGGATATTATCCTATTTCAACTCATTTGTGTATAACTTGTCCTAGGCCTGGATAATGCCCAAAATAATGGCTTAAGGTTACTTCTTTAAGTGTTTAGATTGTTAGGAGTAGCGATCTCTAGTTTCAAATGCTTATTGAATAAAGTGTTTTATTTATGTCCATCTGCCTTTGCTGTAGCACACACAGAAGTAGACAGCTATGTGGTAAAGAATGATGTAGAACAATCTGGAAAACACTCCTGGGTATTGTCTACTGCTTCTGGCACCAGAATTACAAGCCCTGCTGAGTCCTCAGAGGGATGATGTTGATTTGACTTGCTCAGATTTGGGATACTCTGAGGCCTGAAACAATATTTGTTTTTCTGTACCTCAGGTCTGACTTTTGCAGGGGAATCATGTTGACTGGTGACACTGAATTAGGTGGGGAAAATGTTGCCTCTGTTCTGACACTGGTAAAAAAAGGCTGATTTGTGGGCAGAATCGTTCCTGTTACACATACTGTGCAGCAGAGCTTGTGCAGCACTTGCTGCTTCCTCTGGTGTGCAGAGGGAAGACTGCTCAGAGCCAGGGTGCGCTGGTGTGGGAGGAAACCAATGTGGTGGTTAACAGTGGGAAAGCTGGAAGGGTGTAATTGGAAACCTGAAGACTGTGGGGGTTTTTGTTTGTTTTTGTTTTTTTCCAGTAGAACTCCATGGAAGTGAGAGACAGTCTTGACTGGTGGCTTTTCTAGCAGTGCAGCTGCAGTAGGCCCATGCTGATGGTGCTAAGGGGCTGTTAAGAACAGAGCCAAAGTTGGAGTTAGAGACTCGACACACTTCGGGTTAACTGTAGGAAAGTACCTATACTTTTCATAAGGGAAAGACAAATCTGGGCCATTAATTGCCACCATGGAGCTGACAGACATTGTTTTGCTTTTTGGAGAATTTGTCTGTGCTTCTTAACAAATGCCAAGATGCCCAGTAGGTTGTTTTAAATCTGAAAGTGTGACTTGCACCACCAGGCTGTAGAAGGGGATATTTGCTTGGCTGATGTCCATCATTGCACTAGGTTGTCCTATGTCTTTAGTCACTTGAAAGGGAAGAATAAAGAGAAAGACAAGTACTGCATTGGCAGACAAAGTCTTCTTTCATACTGTTCTGGAACTTGCACTCAAGTGTGTGATTATGATGTAAAAAAAACCAAAACAAACCCCAAACAAAACAACAACAACAAAAAAGCCAGTATTCAAGGAAAAATGTGTTCAGGTGTTTTGTGTAACTCTCCTGAACAGTAATATCTGCCATAAAAACTAATCACCGAGCTAGGAGGAGGAGGGGATTTCATGATCTGAAAATTGACTGGTATTGGGACCAAGGATGTGGTTAAACTAACATTTTCTTAGGAAATCTGGATTAACTGGAGAATTTTCAAGTTTTGAAAGACTGTTTATGAAATAAAAATGTTGACAAGTCTTTCACAGTTCACTGAGACCTTATGTCTGTTGGGATTATATTGTCAGAGATGAGTTTGCTCATGTTAAGTTATTTAAAATGCTTAGAACCAGTTTGCTTTAAGATGTTGAAAAGGACTATTTTCTGTTCTGCTAGAAGGAAGTAAGGGAAAAACAACTCTGTCTTTAGAAGACGTAGGTTTTCAATCTCTAAAGTGGGTATTTGGAATATTTTTTGTTCTCTGAAATCCATAATTAATATTTGTACTCTAAGAATTATCAGTGTCTGAAACAAAGACGTGTAATGCTCATGTGCCTCTGAAATAGATTTGTGTATATTGCTGCATTTTTGTTGTACCCAAATATACACAGCAATTGGGATGTTACAGGCTCAGTGTTAGTTGGTGGCTGATAGCAAAATACAGACCAGCTTTCAAAAGGAAAGGCAGACCTATTATACCCACTATTCTCAGCACAACAAGGCACATAAGTTACTAGGTGGAAAGGGTGTGAACTGCTCTCATGGCTTCAATGCAATTAGTTTAGTGGCTTAAGTTATGCACAATGGGTTAATAGCACTGCTGAAGATTAGCCCTAATGTGATTACTATGGAAAAGTCTGAGCTTTTAACACAGCAACATAAATGTTTTCTTCCAATGGCCCCCACTTTTGGTGAGGTTACCAAATGTTGCACTTTTCTGTGAAAGTTATCATAGTGACCTGATACTTTTAGTACAGTATCTTTTTGGACTGGCTCTGCTGTATAGCCAGGATTCATTCTGCTGCTTCCAACCTTAGCCAAACACTCTCAGCAGTTCAGTATGAAATTTCAGTTACTACTTCTGAAACCTAAAAGCTTTAGCAATATTGCAGATTTCCATCTTTCCTAACACTTTGGCCTTTATTCTGAGTATGCAGATGCTACATTTTGACAACATATTTTACACTTCATTTTCCAAGCAGTGTTTATTAGATTAACTCAAATAGGAAGAATAGCTTCTCATTTATTGTGACTTGCACATTCACTCAAACACTGTGTGATACCGAGTAGTTTAAATCTCCAGTGTATGAACTGTAAATTGACATTAAAGACCTCTCTTAACATTCATTACTCTGTTTAAACAGTCGTGCAGAATTACTAGTTGCTGGTAATTTCTCATTGAATACAAATATATCACCTGTTCTAATGTTTTAACTCTCTTGATTTGCATGTCATGAGAGGAATATCTTAAAATTAGGAAATGGCAAGGCTGAATAGTGTAATGGATAATAGTGATGACTATTGCTATTTAGTAGAAGCTTCGGGTTTGCTTGCAAATGAAATTACTAATTTTCCTAAAAGCCAATAATACTTTGGTTGCTGAGCATGGTCCTGGAGGATAAATACCCATCCTGCTGGGACCACCAATTTGGCCTTTTCAGTCTTATAAAAATCTGACCTGTGAGGATGTGAAGTACGCACTCTTCTGTTGCAAGAGATGACTTTCTTTACTAAGTAGCCCTTTAAGGCATCCAGGCAGAACAGTGTGTATTCACTACACAGAATTTTTTTTTTATAAAGAGAGAATTTCAAACCCCAGAGCTCTCCATTTATCACGTTGCACAAGTGTGACAAATTTGGACAGAGGCACAATAAATAAATCAGTAAAACCCATGTAGAGTATACTGCAGGATGCATTTCAGAGTAGAATCTGAGAGCAGAGCTGTTGGTGAAGAGCTTGTTATTTCCAGTTCATGTAGCAGTTGTGAAAAACAGCTTTGCATCTTAATACTGCAGCAGTTTATTGATTTGCACCATAACCAAAGGACTGGGATCCTTGCTTCTCAAGGAGGCTAGGTAGCCTGGTGACATGCATTCTATACTTCTGAAGATTGAAACTCTGGTTACTGAAAACAGGACTGTGTTAGGGCCTGTCCATGGTAATACCTTCTCACTGTGGTGCCACATATTCACCTCACTGCAGTGTCTCTCCACCTGCTTATCCTGCCTCCTGTTATCTTTGCTATGTCTTTCTGCATGCTGCCGGGTGTACAGTACCAGGCCAGAAAACCTTACCTCTTCATCCATTCTCCATCCCGTCTTGCAACCTGCTGCACATCTTTTCCCACCTCATGCAGCTAAACGAGGCAAAGCAGGGAGCTGGAAATTCATTAGTTCTCCTCAGAACTTGTTATCATGCCTGAATATTATTTGTTTTAAACCACATTGGGATTAAGATCCTTTGAAGTTCCTTGATTAGTGTTTAGGGGAAAATAAAATGCCAGTTTAAGCTTCTGATATTTTGTAACAGCATATAGAACACCAGCGTTCAAATTTATGCTTAAAACAGCTGTTCCAGAGTCACATTTAACCAAAAATTAATTAGCCTGGAAAAGAATGACTGAAACTTGATTATATTTAAGTCTGTATTTCAGCTTCCATCTGTGGTGAAATCAAGACCTATTCAGCTTTATGATCATTCATGGTGATGGCTTGATTTTTATTCTTATAGATTACAAATTTCTTACTTGCTTGTTGTCTTTGTATATTAAAATGACCTTATTTAAAAACTCCTCGTGGTTTAACTTTCTTAGCAGTAACATCATCGTACACAGTTGAAACTCCTGTGGTGAGAAAAGGCACATGCCTCTAACAAAAGCCTGGTTCTATCCATGTATCTGCACTACTTAGCTGATATGTGCAAAAGTTGATCTGTGCTGATGCTTGATAATAATGTGTGGCAGCGAGCTGTATGTATGGCTGACCAGTTGTTTATCCAGTTACTGCGTTTATGCAGACACAACTAGTACTTTCACAGCTAAACTCTCCTTGTTTGCTGTGTGTTTTTTTTTTTTTTATATCTAGCCACCACTGTCCTCATCACTAATGCGATATTGAGTGCCCAGCATAGACAGATGGAAAAACTTATCCTTGGAGCAGCTGGTCTTAATATATAGCTGTTTTGCAGAAATATTTGATTAGAAACAACTTGCTTTCCTTGAACAACAAAAAATGAAACTGTCTACTCCTTAAACCAAAGCATGTATTTGGAATGATCTTGTGAAATGACAAAACTTTTCCCAGCATGTAAGCTTCATGTACTGCAAAGATGTAATGACAAATGCTTTGTGGAATAACTGCTGTTTAAACACTGGTCACGCCCATTCCATGCAGCAATAAAAGGGGGTCTGTTGCTGGTTTCATAGACTTCAATGACTCCTACCATCAACGTTCAGTTTGTGGCAGCCTCCTATATAGACTAGGCTATAAGGTGCATTTAGAAAGCACGTATGTCGGGCTGGTTGTCAGGAAAAGTCTATACTGTGAGCCTGACTTATTAAGACTGAGGTTCTGTGATGCATGTTTTAAGTATTTTTTAGATCACATACTCATTGGACAAATATTCTTCTGCTTCTTCCTTATAAATGTGATGGCTATTGGAGTAGTAGCTATCTGTAGATCTGTTCAGGAACAGCTGTATAAAAACTGCTGTTGTCATGTGAGCATAAACATGTTAAGAAGCTATTTCTCTGCATTCCAGCTGATTAAAGATTGTAAGCAACATTCAAAGGCCTGTGTATGTGTGAGGGGCATGGTACAGTCAAGCGCTATCTGAGACAAAACATGACTGTAATGGATTTACAGCGAGAGTGCCCTACCTCTTTTTATTCAAAAACTGCTGCAATCAGAAACCCCACATGTTGTTGTAGGTACATGGATGATGGTAAACTCTTTCCTGGCAGAGCAGACAGCTGGTAAAATCTAAGTTTTCTGGTTTTTTTTTTTGTGCTTAGTACACTTCCTAGCCTCTTTTTCACTAATAGTATCTTTTATTTCTTTTAGTCTTATTTCTTGTGATTAACGTTCCACTGTTCATGCCAGTGAATTCATCTGGGGTTGACCTGCAGTGTGTTCAAGCTGGAGTTTGTACCCTCCTAATCCTAGGTCTCCTTCATGAATATCTTCCTTGCCTGTAGCCTGGGTGAAGCATGTTCTGTCCTGTGCTGGCCCTGGTATGTGAGCAGACGATTCATAGTTTTCAGTCAGTTCATCATTATTTATGATATAATCTGTGCCATCATCCTTCAGTTGATCCTGTATTCGAACAAAGAAAAATATTAGTGGAAGGGAGACTGAGGAGGTTTTTTGTTAAAGCTTAAATGAAGAACAAGTCTGATGCAATTCCACTTTTATTTCATTATGTGCTTCAGGTGTTAATTTAGGATCTTGATGTTGATTAAAGCAAATAGTTGCTTACTATGTTCTGCTCTTGAGCAGTGTTGAGAAACATAACCTACCCTTCAGATCTTTAAGATAATATCAGTGCTTAAACATCACTGATGGGTAGCTAATACTTTCAACATCTGGCTGAATTATTTAGAACATGTCACTCATATGAAGCTCACAATATTAGTGTAGCACGGCACCTTCCAAGATCTCTTCTCTACACCCCTGAAGAAATTGTGTAATTCTTAGCCTTAAAAGTAATAAGCTTTGGAAAAGGGACTCTAGCAAAATGTTTCATTGAGTATGGCAGGTTTTGGATTATACCTTAAAGACAATTAACCAAGGTAGGTACTTACGCCATATGCACTGGGGCTGGTCAGAAGTCTGGCAACAGGATTGCACCATTCAGGTAATGTCGTCGTGAGAGGTGGACCAGCGTGGGTTAAGATAGGTTTTAGGTATCTGAAGTTTGTTAAAGAATATTTCCCATACAGATATTGATATTAACACTCTTCTCTCTTGGACAAAGAGATTTCATTTTAAAGCGTAAGGAAATCATCTAACCAAATGGAAACATAGAAAATACCATCTCTTTACCCACCTGTTACCGCATACATTCACCTGTCATCAGTCTTGTCTGATGTTTCTCAGTAACAACAAAAAAAAACCACCAGCCAAAACCAACCCTCCCCCTTCAAAAAAAAAAAAAAACAAAAAACCAAAACAAAACCAAAAAAAACCAAAAAAACCCAAAAAAACCCCCAAAACACCAAACCCAAAAAAACCTGCAAATGCTAAAACACTTGATGATCAAAATCTGACTTGAAGAGTACCGGAATGTCTGAAGGGGATGTATTGTGGGATACATAAATGCAGTAGGAGCTGGAAGAGAGGAAATGTGTACTAGATTATCCTGTTTCCTATTTGTGTCTATTGTTTGCTCTAAGTGTGATCTCTTATGCAATTTTAACAGGAAACAATTTAAGATGCAACTGTATCAGCTACTTTATGTAAGAACAGTAGTGAACGTTTTCTTAAACACATATACTCAGCCTTTTGCAAAATCACTGCATTTCTTCAATAGGCAAAGTATATTTCATCAAATATTAAGTTTCTTTATTGCTGGGAGTGTACATAAGTTGTTCTCTGTAATACTTTATTTTCAGCATTCAATGCATTTGTTTTACACTTCATACATCAATTCTCCTTTATATAAAATTATGTAAATAAGTTAGGAACAGGCTTTATGCTATTGTCTTGCACCTTTCTTTCCAATCTTTTCATCCCAAAGTACTTTATTGAGATAAAAGAAAAACCTGCTCATCTTGAGCAATTATATCATCCTTGTATCTGTCAATAACAGCTCTCCCATGAGTCCTTCAAGTTGACTTATCTTCTCTGCTACTTTTACTCACGAAGTAATTTTCAGTGTTTTTTGGGAAGCAGGTCTGTCAGCTATTTTTGCTGCCAGGAAAAATTTGCTTTATTGATTGTCATCTCACTTTCTCCCCCCTGCTCCTTTCTCTTGCTTTCTTGCTTGTGCTCTCTCCCTCACTCTTTCTCTCTGCTGCCTTAAAGAAGAAAGGAACAAATGTAAAATTGAGCAGTGATTCAAGTCCTGCAGCAATATTGTAGAAAAACCGAGTAAGTAACAACGGGTCTTAAACCTAACCATTCCAGTGCCTTCTTTTCTTTCATAATTGGTTGTTTATGGTATCGCTGCTTTACGCACCAAGTACAAATTCTGAATCCTGAACAAACAGTTATGTAAAACATCCTTATGATTTCAGTTACTGATTGAAAAATTAAATAACTTGCTCTGCTGTCCTCCATACTACAGCCATGGAAGTTCTTCTATAGTATCTGGGTTTTGTATGTGTTTGTGTATTTTTTTAAAAAATTAAATTGCTTCTGTCAGATTGTGATTCCTTCATCCCATGTCATATACTTGAGTTAGTGTGGAAAAAAAAAAATTGAGTCTACTTCAAAAAAGATTGTAAGATTGTAATATAAATTCTTAGCAGAACCATGATCAAGGTGGGAATCTCATGAGATGAAATTTTGTAGGAAAAGTTTAGATCTTCTTGCTTCTGTAAGAGTAAAATCAAACAAAACAATCCTTTTCTGATCCATGCCCAATCTTACTTGAAACCTCCAAAGTGCCAAGCAGTTAAGAGCCATTATTAAAAAGCAATGTATGAAAGCCATCGATTAGAATTGTTTTGTTTTCAGAACTTCAGACAAACCTAATTAAAAGGCCAAAAATGGAAGTAGGAGCCTAGTTCTAGGTTTTTAATCTTTGGAAATATTGGCTTTGTTAGTACAAACAACTTGAATTGTTTGAACTGAGTTGTCAGACTTGGCATGAAAAATACAGGCTTCTAATGGAAGTTACATTTGATTACACTGAGTTCTGTCTGCTCTGTTCTTTTATTTTCTTTCAGAGTAAGCAACTGAAGATTTAATATTACTCAACATTTCCTCCTTAATCTCATGATCTCTGAGCTAGGCCTAACTTCTAAGAAGCCTTTTAACTTCATAACAAGCTTTTATACCTCTCAGTAAAAATTTGATCCTGTTTTCCTCCCATGCTTGTACCACATCAGATAGGAATAAGAGGTGCAATCTACTTGACTGCCACAGTAGTCTTCAGTATTTTGACCCACCACCATTTTTAGCATAACCTTTCGTGTCTGGTGTTTTTAACTAGTTGCTATGTGTGTACACTGATGTTTAAGTTGAGTGATGGCTTCATTTTGTGCTGCAACAGATCCTCTACATCCCCTTCCTTCTGCAGTTGCGCTGACATGTTCATTGTGTATTGTCTGTGCTTCTGCTTTGAAGCCTCTTGAGATGTGGTTTAAAGTGAAGACAATTTTCTTGTGCTTGGCATGATGCTTCTGATTTTGTAAAAACTTTATCTCTTTGTTCCTTATTTAACTAGTTATTATTTAGCCCACTAAAGGAACTTAAGTTGCACTGGCCTATTTTTCATTGTTTTAATAACCTATGCCATAAATGTTTCCTCTTTATTGTTGACACAGTTGCTTTATAATATTACAGACATAATCACATTGTTCACTGCAGCATGAAGGAGGGATTCTAATCCATGTGCAGTGCTGGCGCTTCAAAACTAGATCAGACATGGGTCTATAGTGTTTTAAGGCTGGCAGAGAAGTATTATCACACTCCAGCTGCTCTGGTTGCATCTCCAGGGAGAAATAATTTACGTAGTGTAATAGAAAAAAGTAGATTTTGCACTAAGGCTACTTTAAAAATTGGAAGAAACTAAGTGTAAACCTCTTAGCATAACTCAGGAATTACTGCCACACCAAATTCATGCCTGCCTAATTCAGGGATAGGGAAAAGACAGCGGGAAAACATTTTATCAATCAACCCACTTCTAGATTTGCACTTCAGCCATCGGTAGGTAGAACAGCCCACCTGCATGTCTCTGCTTCTACACCATATGATATACTGTGTTAAAGAAATTCATTAATATTGTATAGGTGGTAACTTCTAAGTTGGGGAACTGAATTCAGGATGCCTCTATATGCACATGTATAGAATTTTAATCCGTATACAGTGCTGGCACATTAGCATGCTTTGCTTTCATAATCAAATACCAATTTTTCCATTGATTCCCCACATCTTCAGGGTTCTGCTCTCAGTGCACATGCCCAGAAATGTTTACCCTGGGTCCCCTTATTGCTGGTTAAACATCCCTTTGTCCAGTCAGTTCCAGTCTTCTCTTGCCATTAGCGAGGCACAGTTCGTGTCCCTTCCTGTATCACTGATACTAGATTCAACACCTAAATCTGTTTACCCCTTCCTGGTCCAGCTTCTGTCTCTTCTGAATTTGACTTATGATGTCCTCTTCTGTATTGCCCAGCAACAAGCAAAGAAGGCAATGCCGCTGGAGATAAAGCAGTTGGCAAGTGTCTGAACAGTGTAGCCAAAAGTTGAACCACAGGCAAGCTGTTCACTGGGGCTGATGAGGCTGAGGAATTCAAACAAGGACTGTGGGAAGGTACAGTGTCCTCAACAGCAACAGAACCTTCAGAATTTAGCTCTTCGAATTGAAGAGTGTGGGTTTTTGATTGTTTCGTGTTTTTTTTTTTTTTAAGGGTATCAATAGCCTTTTTTCAGTCTCACAGTGTGATTTAGTTTAGGCTGGAGTTTCAAAGAAATGGCACAAGGCACCTCTAGGGTGGAGTATGAGGTCTTTGCTCTATGTACAGTGCATTTAAACATAATCTCATGAGGATTTATCCAGAACAAAATCATGGGATTCCATGATTTTTATTGCCCCCCCCCCCCCCCCCCCCCCCAAAAAAAAATAAAAACCCCATTATACCTGAAACAAACATCTATCATGGAAATTTTCTTCCTATATATTTACTGTTTCACAAAAATACAGGTTACCTGAGCCAGACTTTTCAAGTGAGAAGTCTCAGGTAATCTTGGAGAGAAACACTACTGCAACTAGCCATATGGCAGAACATTTGAACATTTAGGATTTCCTTTATGCAGAAAATTCTAAGACTTCAAAAAATTTTTTGAATTATATTGGGATGAAAAATCTGAATCTCAAAAATTCTGTTTTTTTTTAGGCTAATAAGTATCAAACGGCCACACATTGTTAAACTGATATGTTATTTCCAAACTTTGAGAATGTTGGTAAAAATCACTATCTTTTTGATAAAATGACATTAGCATGTTCAAATAGGGAAAAATATTCTGGCTGTTTTGACTCAAACTTAAAGGAGGTTCACTTTTCTTGTGTTGGAGAAACAGAGTCCTAGTCCAACTGTGTCTCTGCTGAAAAGCATAATACTAAGAGAGAAATAACTTGCAGTTGAGGGAGGGGGAGGGGATAAAAACAACCACAAACCAATCACAACAACAAAACCCCCAAACCAAACACCCCCCACCCTGACAAAGCAGAAGATGTGGTCACAGTCAGAAATACACGTGGCAGCTCTGCTTAAGCTCTGTAAAGCCCTGCATTTGGCCCAGAAGGTATTTTAACTTTTCCTTCATCACATAATGGGGGCTCTGTAACTCAAGGTAATCCCATCCTCCCCAAAGGCAAATATGCCCACACTGTAATATTTACTATTAAAAAGGCCCACAGTACAGGAATTTTTGTGACACTAGTCAAAATGACATACAGTGATTTTTTTTTTTTCCCCCAGAGGCTATTTTCCTATATCAAATGGTGATATAAATACACATTTGTTAAAAGTATGTTATTTAATATTCTATTGCTAGGTGTTGTACTTCTGCTGTAGGTATAAGTCTGTAGAGGTAAATGTCACCACTCCCAGAATCCCTTCTTTGTGCAATCTTTTTAAGATTGCTTGAGGTTTGCAGCCTTTATTTTGAAATATCTCTTTTGTGAATATTTTTATTTAAGTCTGAGTTTGTAAATTGGTTATGTCATGAGTTTAATACTACTCTTTGTTGTGTTTATTAAGAAACATACACAAGAAATGTATCAAAGAATATGTCACTTCTGTTTGTTCAGTCTATTTTCTGTAGGAGAGACAAATGATGTTTTGTTCCTTGGTAGGGTGTTGGGTTTTTTTTTGTGGGGGTGGGTTTTTTTTTTGTTGGTTTTTTTTTTTTTTGAGAGAATGATTTTGATATTAGCTATGTGATACCCTAAAGAGCAAAAATTTCCACTTTGGTAGTGTTTGAATTGGGAGCAGGCAAACCATGAAACTTTGATTATCTGGCTAAGTTCTGCATGTGGCTGACTCCTGCTAACAGCTGACTGAGATTATTTGGTTACTTTACACAACAGGCGGTGTGCATGACTGAGCTGGTGAGGCACAGAGACATCTCCAGGTCCCAAGTGCATGCACTGCAGATTAAAATCACCTGAAGGAGGAAAGGTTTTTAGAGGGAGTCTCTCCTGACTCTTGTGAGAGATGATGTTTTCTCATGTACTGGGGAACTATTTTCAGAGGATGGGGAGTTATCAGTGTAGACTGTCGAAAAGCGCAGATGTAGTGTCAGACCCAAAGAATTAACTCTGTCTTTCATGCAGAATATGGTTAAAAATTTGCTGCTTTCAACTCTGAAACTGGAAGCATTGCAGAGATGTGGGCAAAATGGAGGGAGTTAAGAGAATTGATTTTAGTCAGGTCTTACATGTAAGTAGCTGCAGACTGACAAGTGGCTTGTTCTCTAGTATGCACTGAGCAAAATGTGTGGGATATTTGTAGACCATGGGCTTCTGGTTGTGAGCTTACTGAAGCAGAGAAGAAAACTGAGACCTCTTACTCAAGTTATTTGAAGCCTATTATATTCTGAATATAACTCTTCCACACAAAGAAAAAATGTGAGACATAAATGGGAACTTGCTTATATAATTGATGAGTGGGTAATGCAGCTACTCTTGAAAATAGAAGGACAGGGCATGCAAAAGGATAGAAGAATACTCATATAAGATTCAAAAGCAGTATATGAACAGGCACTAATATCAGGCAAACTAACATTAGAAAGAGCTTTGGAAGATGCAAACTATGTGGGGCAGCTAAAGAAAAGAAGAAAAAACCACCCTGACATCAGTTGTGTAATAACAAGGAAATGACCCTCCATCCAACAAAAAAAACCCAACCAAAATATAACGAACTAAAAAAAATAATGCACCACCAGAGACACACAGGAGTCAGCTACACACATAATGAAGAGATAAGGCTGTGTTGCATTAGTGGCATCAGCATTGATGATATGCATGTGACATCTCAGAAAAATGTGTGTGATTCAAAATTGGTATCATTGGAGGATTCATCTCCTCTATCTTCAGACACCTTATAGTAGAATATTGGAAAGAAATCTAATCTACCAGTCTTACTTTTTCATCAGTAAAGAGAAATGGCCAATTCCCAAGGCAGTCTCATCCTGCAGTGCTGGAGTTAATTGGAATGAATTGAAACTAGGATGAGTTTCTTTCCCTTTATTTACTATAAAAGAGCCTGAACAACTTTGGCTAATAATTAAAGATCTAAAGTTTGGTGAAACAAATCTCACTTCAGAACATAAGTAAATAGGAGCCCTGAGGCAAAAATATAAGAAAAAAACCCACAACATCCTCAGTACCAAGGAAACTAGGAATGTATGAAAGGCATCCATTTCCATAATTAGGAAGTGTTATATTAAATGCATTTAGAAGAAAGAAGATAAAAATAATACATTTAAATATGGCATCAAAGCCAGCAGCAGAAACAAACAACTTTAAAATCATTAAGTTTGTGAAAACCTTGAATGACCATGGAATTCATAATAAGAAATTTCACCTCAGAAAACTTAAAAAGACTTCCTGGCATGTTTGAAGGCATAGAATATTTCTCAGGACGTTGCAAAACTGGTCTACCCGTGGCTTGGCAATAGGGTTTCTCTTCCTGTAGAAAAGGAACTTATGCATATGGTACATCTTCAGCACAATTACAAAACTGGAGGTACCATTGGCATGACTAAGCTAAATTATTGCATTTGAAAGGATGAACACTGGTGTGACCTGGCTGTGCATAGACCCTTAAGGCCTTAAAATGCCAGCTGCTTCAGATGAGATCACTTTCAAGCTCTTCACATGAAGTGCATTCACTGTATAAAATGCCTCAGCCCTGGTACTGGCAGAGGGAATGAATGTAGAAGAGCAAGCAAGTTAGCAGGGATTTCAGCACTCTGTGTGGAAGATTATGCTTCATGAGAATGTCCTTGGCACCACCATCTGCCTAAGAAGTATTCCAGAAAGCAGATGTGTGAAGAATGAGGACTGGCAGCAGTTACACGCCTTGCTAATGACAGTCTAATACCAGTGGCACCACAAATCTAATCGCTTGCAAGATGCAGAGAGAGTAAAGCTTAAAGATTAAATGCAATGAAATACAAGTACAAACTGTGTTTGATCAAATGAATTACTTCAGTTGCATCATAGAGGAAGAGAGAAAAGTTCTGATCCAAATAAAGTGAAAGCTATAAAGCTTTTTAAAAAAACCTCTCATCAATAAATTATATTGGGTACAATGAACTTGCATGTACTAAGACAGGTACGAAGGGTAGCAATGGTTGTAGTGCATCTACCCTGAGAAGAGAAATTGGGGACCAGGAGGGTGTTGGAAGGAGTGGGTAGCAAGAGACGAACATGAACAAGGCTTTCCAAACAAGATAGGCATTATTCTGCTCAAACTGAAATGCTACAGTGAAAGCAGGGCAATAAAATGGCTACTAGAACTTTGTGAGCAACAGCTGGAGTAATATTCTTGCTATGGCCCTCTGGTGATGTGGACTGAGAGCTAAAGCCAGTGCACCAAAATTACACTTAAATAGGAAAATAATTATCTGGCGTATTTTCAGGAAGTCAGATCAGATATTTCATCATTACATAGATATAGCTACACAGTAACAGCTAAAATAGTTCACAGATCTGTGGAGAGTGCTTTTGACAAATCTCTGGTTTCTGCAGTGCCAAGATTCAAAGGATGCTCTGACAGTTATGAAGGTACAGCTTGAAAGGAAAATATGATCCCCTATGAGAAAATCCCGTAAAGAACCTTTCTTGTACAATTTTGTTGAAGGATGAGCTATGAATGTGGAAGACGGCTTGGAGGAATAACGTGTCTTATTTTCTGATGCTTGCTTGTGTTTGTAAAGATGCTAACAAAAACAGAAACAAAAGTGATAATTAGCTGTATCTTTTAAGAAAAAAAAAAAAAAGAGAGATGATTTGTATAAAAGTAACAATCTCCCTTCCTCTATCAGAAGATTGTGGAATAAAGAGTAAATAAGGAGGTGGGTGTCATGCCAGAAGGGAAGAGAACAGTAGCTCCAAAGAAAATGAAAATTTTGAAGAAGTTTTTTTGAGGACTAGTTGGTATAGTAGTGAAGATAGACCAGAGAGCTGTTCTCTTGGCCCAGTATGAGTGTGCAAACAGAACTATGATCAGGGATTTGTGTATCCCTATAGAACATAAAAGCAGGGCACCAAGGTGACCTGTGCTGGGTGAAGCCCATGACAAAGCTGACAGCAATAGGATAATATGCAATGTATTAATGAAATTAATTAGTGCTTATTTGTACAGTTGTGAGAAACAATACTCATTCCAGCTATGGAAGTAGATTCAAAACCTGCGTGAGAAGATCAGGACATGTTTTAGCACTTTTGCAGAGGACTATTTTACTCAGTAGTGTGTTGTACTTCTGGCCAGTTAAGTAATGACTAAGAGGCACTGGGAGTGACTTAAAAAAAGCAGTCTTTTAATCTCCCTACGCTGAGCTGAGCTGCTGAGAGCAGGATAGCCTTTGTAAAGCCTTGTTAATAGAAAGCTTGTTTAGTTTAATATATCCTCTGAGAATCTCTAGTCCTGTGAACAGATTGGTCCAAGGATTATGTCTTCAGATTCTCCAGCAGCTTTTTCCAAAGTGTAACCCATGTTACATGCACAATTATCTAGCTGGATGAAGTTAGAAGTCTCTAATAGGTTTGTGAAGAAAGCACATGAAGAAGTGGAGGGCTCAGTGTTGAGGAAGGGAAGACATATTGCACAGAACTAGGTTCTGCTGTAATACAATGAAAGCAGCCTTCTTGCAAGCCAGATCTTTGCTTTTGTAAAGATATTTTAAAACAGAGAAAGACCAGTTTGAAAACCCTCATGATTTAATGTTCCCTAAGAGGTATGCAAATTTCAGTGCAAAGAATAATTAAGGATAATGAATTATGGCAGATATCCTAGCAAAAAAAAAAAAATATAAAAAAAATTACTGAATTGCAGCTTTTATACTGCTGGAAGTGAAAGAAATGTGAGGTATTTATCGTATTATTACAGTTTAAAATTCTAAATAGGTAAACCAATATTTTGTTTAGGGACAGTGGCAAATTAAAATAACAGTACAGAGGATACATATTAAAAGAGATCAAACTGCCTTTGATCAGCAGAGGAGCTTATAAAATATAAGACAGAAATAGGAAAAACTAGCCCTGGATTTCCAGTTGGGATAGTTCATCTCATTGCTCCTAGTGCCGTACTAGTCTGGAGTGCAATAACGAAACTCTTAATATCTGTCTTTGTGCAAAAGGCTTTCCTGTGAGCCGGTGAACGAATGGTAGAGAAACATATGTTGAGTGAGGACAGTGTGCTGTGACGGAGAAATTTGAGACGCATGGGGTGGGCGGGGTGTGTGTGTGGGGCGGGAGCAAGATAGATCTTTGTGAGTGTGACAAGTGACTTTTATGGTTTGGTGAAAAATATAGTTGGGCAAAGGTGGAAAAATAAGATTATTTTTGCTAGGGTGAAGATTTGAAGGGGATATAGTTTTGCAAAGCTATGGTATTCTAGATGAGAAGCCACAATGAGAATTTCTAAGTCTTTCTTCTGTTTTACTCCATTCTTAAAGGAATGTGGGGACTTAAATGAAATTAAAGGGTGCTCACTTTCAGGCAAACAGAAGGATGTATGATTTTACAGTGGCAATTCAAGGTGTGGCAATCATTGCCTGAAGAAATCACAGAGCTTGTGAGAAAGGGAAGTGTAATCTGACACTGTAACACAATTACAGCTGTGCAAGCCAAGGCAACAGGGGGTGACAGACCTTAGGCCTCTGGGAGGGGTGAGGGAACACCTGCTTTTTTCTGTACAACCCACAAGGTGTAATTGTAGGTTTTTATTTTTTCCATCTGCTGCTGGGACATCAGCATTGATGGTAAATAAGGGATGTGCCACAGTACGAGGAGATCTGTGCCCTTGTAATGCTGTCATTGCCGTGTTTGGATAAAGTATAAAATGCTTTTGTGATTTTTTTTTTAATGGATTATTTTTGACGTGTTATTAGAGATGTTGCAGGCATTAGTCAGGCATCAGTTTCAGAGAGGTTAAGCCAGTCTCTTAAAGCTTGCCTACCTCATGTCTGACAGTTCGTTATGTTTCCAGTGAAAGATTCTGGAAACAGATTATGAAAGATATTTTTGTTATAATTTGGCATCATTCCCTTCTATTTATTGGCACAATACACTATGTACATGTACCAAGGCTGGCACTGACCCAAATACAGGCAATAATAGAGGTGGGGAAAAGTACAGTGCAGCATGAATGAGCATGAGGTTTTCTCATTCTCAGTGTTTCATTACAGATGGAGAGGTCAGCTATTGGGGTTTCAGTCACGAGTTGCTCATAATACAAAAGCCAGCTATACTGTGCATAAGCAAGTGTAGCTGTTCCCTGAATGTGATTTGGTTAAGAAACACATTCATTGAGATCGCTGCTTTTCTTTTCCTTTCCCATCTCCTGCACTCAACTCCTAATCCAGATCTGATTTCAAAACTGCCACTCAGATTTCACTCTAATGGCTTGTTTCCAAATACCTTCACATTTTAATTGACTTAGACCTAGATTTGCATTCAGATGCCTAACTCCGTGAGAACTTATGCTCAGTTTATTTCCTTTTTTTCACAGCTATTTTTTCCCCACATAAAACTGATGTAGTCACTTGCTTATCTTTTTTCTTTTTTTTTTTTCTTATTGGTAGAGGTATGGCCTGTTCTGATTCAGTGAACTTTAAAATTATTGCTTGGCTGTTGATGACAGCTTGGTTGGATGACAGTATTTGGATAACTAAGCCCGTTGATCTGTTTTACTCTGAGAAAACATAGGAAGGAATTTGGTCACTTGAAGGCACTTGACTAAATTCTTCTAAAAATTTGTTGCAAGTAGAGGGGACGTGTTTTCAGCAGTGCAGTTAACTCTCTCCAGCATGTTTACATAGCTCTGCAGTCTGCTGTGGAAGGTGGGTAAACATGGTCCTTTCTTCTCTGGGGCTTCAGCTTTCAGGATTTATGTTAGCAGCCTTGTGTACTTTGGTTTCCAAGAATGCCTATGACTAAGAGCTGGCAGATATCAAAATGACTTCTAAACCTGTGAGAGGAGCATGGATAGCCTAGCACTATAAATAACTGATCTTCTGCAATGGCACACTAGAGCTAATTTGGTAACAACCAAAACACAGTAGTGTAGAGGACAGAAGATCAAGCAAAGAACGGAAATCTTCTCTGGACCTGTGTTGTTTCTCAAAGTGTGAAAGAGCTCTGAGCAGCAGCAGGTACGACATGCCTCCTGCTTTCCACATGAGCTAAGGCAATGTACCAGGCTCGCTGTGTGTGAACTGCAAGGGTCCTGTAAGGTGTTTTTTAAGTGAAAATCTGAATAGAATATAGGTTATTTTGATTTGCCCTTCTGAGGTGGTGTCAGTTATGTGTGGTCTAATGGCTGAATTTTTCATGTTGAACTATAATACGCTCTTGTCTAGAGCATCACCATTAAAACTCCAAGGCAAGGCATTCCTTGGCGTGTCACTCAGTGACTGAGGTCATGTAGTCCTCCAAGCTCCTGTCAAACAAAGGCAGGCAATGCTGCCACAGACACCTGAGTTGGCAAGGCTTTCTGGTACTCTGGTATGGACCACTACATCTAGATTTCTGTGTTGCTAATTAATAATCCAAATTGAAGGTCACCTATTATTTATTAGGAGGATGATAATCTCTAGAAGTTTTTTTGAATCAAAACCCATGATGGTACCTTAAAAGAAACACAAAACAAACAAAAAAACCCCAAAACTAAACACCAATCTCCTAAAAAAAAAAAAAAAAAAAAACAAAAAAACAAAAAAACAAAAAAAACCAAAAAAAAACAAAAAAAAACCAAACCCTGTCAAAAGTGTGGAAACTGAAAACATGTTAAAACGTATTGCTAAGCATACTGGGTATCTTAGCTATTTTTGAGTACTTAATTGTGTGTAACGCTGCAGTAGAGAAATGGCTGGCATCAAGGTACTCTCTTGGAGCTTGCAATGCTGTGCCAGGAAATGAGCTGCCTGAAAGGTTAAAGTCAAATTCTTCTCAAAAGAAAGAAATTTGGTTTTGTCAGAATTGGACATTGTTACTATTTTGTGCTAGACATTATTTAATTGACATTGACAGCTTGGTTGGATGACCAAGCTTTTACCTCTACTACATGTTAAACTCTACATTTATCTTCACCTTGCTTACTACGGAATCTGGGACTAAGTATCAAATAGAGTTAATATTCCAAATTGTAAAAAATTATATGAAAACCCCACCAAACAGCCCAGCATTAGTGAATCATAATTAGTTTAAAATCGCATAATAGAAACTTTAATTATTTTCTGGTGTTTGGTACTAGAAAACCTCCTCCAACCTCTGTAATGTAGCCCTTGGAGATCGATCATTTTAGGCTGTATTTGGAACTTTTTTCCTATGGCTTTCAAGGCAGAGAAGAACTGTAACACAGTGACAATAACATCTATTTAACCTACATATAAGGCTGTTGAGAATGTTTTTATAGAAAATAGATCTTGTCAGGCAAATCTAATTTTATCCTTGGATGAAATTACAAGTTTGATAAAAATGACCTGCATTTAACAAGCTTTGTTAAGGCATTTGGAATGGCATTATGATAAAAAATTAGCTCCCTACAGTATCAATAAGGCATGCATTAAATTGATTAAGATTTAGCTGGTTGATAGACCTGAAGTAATAATCGCCAGTGGGGAACTGCTGTGAATTGGTGAGTGCTTCAGTGCAGGTTTTAGAGGAGTCAATAGAAAATTTGATATTCAGTAATTTCACCACTATGAAGTTACTGATGATAAAACATATGGATGATGCAGACTAAATCAAGATAAGGACAGAGTGGTCATGTAGATATACCTTGATTGCTTGGTAAGCTGGTCTCATTCAAATATCTTTCCTCTAATTGGATTCCTGAAAACAAGCAAGGAGACCCAAATTTCCCTGCAGTGCCTGTGGGTTGTAGTGACTTTTCATGAGCTCTGAGGAAAGAGATGCACGCCAACCGCAAGGGGAGAATAAAACTAGTGTGCCAATGCTTCTGTATTAGACACTAGTGAGACCAGTGCTAGAATACCATGCCCAGTGTGGTGGTCCATGTTTTAAAGTGGTTTTCAAAAAGTTGGGAAAGAAAGAAAGAGCCCCCACACTCTTTTCCCCCCAAATACTAAAAATAAAGGAAAAGGTAAAATAGTAACTTAATGAAATCTTTAAGTACCTTTTCATGAAAAAAATACATAATACTGGAATGTTTATTTTTTTAAAAATAAATTTATGCAGGCAATAAGCTAAATCTGTGCTAAAGGACACAAAACAGATGTTTTATCAGTGACTAACCAGTGGAAAATATTCCTAAGGGAAGTAAAGAACTCTCCATTCCTGGTATTTTCTGGTCAGGAATGGATACCTTCCTGATACCTGGTATCCTTTAGCTCACACAAGTTTCTGAAATCAATGCAGAATGAAATTTAAGAGTCTGATGCCCAGGAGTTCAGAATTGATAATGTAAAAGGCTCTGCACAGCCTAAAATTTAAGCTTTATGAATTTAATTAGTTAACACCTTAGAAGCCCTTTGACATTAGGAAAGTCATAGAAATACTCACTCATTTCCCCTTCCTTCTGGAAATATAGGTAGCTTAGTATCTGAGAGATTTAATCTTTAAGTATTTTTTTTTTCTTAATTTCTTATAACCTGGAACAACTATGCACATGACTGTGTGACTACACTTGCTAAACCCTGTCTTTCCAGTTACTTAGCTCTGCTTCATTTAGCTTGCTAACATTTTGTGGAAGCACATCTATGTTCCTCTTTGTTCTCTATCAGTGGAATAAGTATTTCACTATCTTTGAGTGTGAACCTGTAGTTCTTGAATGAGTTTTACAATACTGCATTGGCTTTGTACTCAATTATAATCACTAGCTTCAAGTTTGTCAACAACAGACTGCAGAGGACACTTAACTCATTTAGCACCTCGAGAAAATTGCTGTGTGCCAAGGTATTTAGATTTAAAGTAACTTTGATTTTTTTTACACTGTCTCCAACATGTATGAATAAAATTACAATAATGGACTATTCTTTCTTATTCTGGAAAAATATCTTCAAATCACATTGAAGATCTCATGGAAATTGACACCAGATCAAAGATTTGTCTGTCTCTGCAGAACTGTTGTTGTTAGCGTGCTGTTGCAAGGCATTTGATGGTGCATAGGGAAAAGACTATCCCAGCCAGGATATGGTTAGTGATACACAGCTTTCAGAGTGTTAAATGTTTTTTTTGCTACAGGTGTCACACACAATAGGTGTCCCAGCAAATAGCTACCTTCAGTACTGTCACAGAAGCTGACTTAAATCTGTGTTAACTAGACTCAGTCTTCACAAACATCATGATGACAAATGTCTCTGCTTCCTCTGGAGAAAGGCTGCTTTTCCCTCCTTTCTGCCTGGCCAGTGGTGCTACTGCCTCTGCTCCCCAAAGAGCCAGAGCAAACTGTGTGTGTGATCAGCTGGGGATGTCTGGACCTAGGAAAACAGCAGCAAAGAAGGAAGCTGTGTTGGGGCAGGGTGTTCCCAGGGCCTCAGCCCCTGACAATTTCTCTCCCAGGGGCAGATACTCATCTTCTGGGGAGTTAGTGAGATGAAAGAGAGAGGCACCTAGGTACAGTCTCCAGAAACCTGATTAGCTCCTTATCCAGAAGGCTCAATAGCGTGGCAGTAGCTGGTAGGTAGTGTTTGATGATTTGTGGGTATTGGTATCAATGAAAGGCTTAAATGAGGTTGCCTCTCCTTAGTTTCACTTCAGCAGCCCGAAGGAACCCCATGAGGGGGACAACTTCCTTTATTTGGATCATTGGCATTGTCATGATCCGGATGAGGGATTATGACACCTTTACTAAAAAAAAAAATTATTTTTTTGCCTTTATAGCTAATAATTTTCTTCCAGAGCACCACTGGAGCAGCTCCCTCTGCTATTTTTGGCATACACACCTCTAGACTGCAGACAAGAGCTCACTGTCTGCCCCTTCTTCCTATATTATGATTTTCTGTATCTGAGCATGATAGTGGGTGTTATTCTGGATTCTGTTGCAGTAGTTTTTAAAAATTGCACATCCAGGAAAGTTCTTTTTGATCAGAGTGAGGGACTCAAACTACAATTTCTGCAAGATGCTAAATTAACATTTATAATAGTTATAATATATATTATATATAATATAACAATATCTTAGATTTCTCAGAAGAAAATGTTTCTGGGTTTGGATGCCTGACTTTTCAATGAAAAGTCAGAATTTTCCAAGGCACTTTCATTCTGTTGAAAGCTGCTTTTTCTGTAGAAAATAGTTTTGAGGGAAAATATTTGACCGGCACAGTTAAGGGCCAACTAAATATACAAATACAGCTTTGTCCTCCCTAGGTTAGTAGTCAAGAACAGAGGACTAAAAGTATTTTGTGTTAAGGGATGGCTATGTAAGGCTGACCCCAGTACTAAGCAAAGTATTTGAACACCTTTTGAAGGAAAAGGGTAATCCAAGGACATGAAGTTACATGGAAAATTAGATAAAATGTAATGTGTTTTTAACAAAAGCTGATTGTGTCAGACTAGACCAGTATCTGCCTTTGATAAGATAACTCATTTGCTAGACAAGGTTGAAGTAACAGATCAAATATATATGTAGGTTTAAGTAAAGTATATAAGGTACATTGTCTCATGGGAAAATATTATTCAAGAGAAACAAAAAGGAATAGTATGAATTAGAAGATAAGAAATTAATTTCCTGTTTAGCCAGCTTGGGTCATCTTACAAAGGGCATTTAAGAATGGCGAGAAGCTGTGTGGGGTGTGCCTCAGGCCCTAGTCTTGGGAACAGTCCTGTTACACATAAGTGAGGTTAATGCATGAAGTAGTGGTCATAAGTAGATTTCATAAACAGGTGCAAAACAAAACCAGGATGGTGTCACCAATACTGAGGAGGATTAGGTTACTCTACTTGAGCAGAGAGATAATCTTGAGGACAGCAATAATAGAAAGGGAAGAAATTCAACAGTATAAAAAACAGTCAAGCACCTAATTACTAATAAAATGAGAACACAATGCAAAACATTCTTGTTTAATACGTTTTCCTCCTTAGCTGGCAAGTCCTTATTTTTATATAACAAATAACGTCGCCTTAAGGCGAGGAGAGCTGCTTAGTAGTTGCGGTGCAAAAGCAGCATGGTTTTGAGTGTCAGTAAGGAGATGCAATTTGCTCAAGAACTGCTTAGCACATTGGCACAAGGAGATTTGTCATACCTCAAGAACAGCTTTTCAGGATGTTTCTTGTGATTTATAGATCTGGTTGTGTGAAGATGCCACTTGAATAACATGGACTTATGTTTGCAATCCTGTGGATGTGTGTACAAATATAGTCACAAATTTTCTTTTGAGTGGGGGCCATCAAGCATTAGAGTGGAGAAATGGAATTAATTTTATCCATTAGGCTTGTGACACATTTTTAAAACCAAAAGCATGTAAAAAGTGTGTCAGTTTGTTTAAAAGCATTTGATAACAAAGTTTTTCCTCTGTTTCAAGTTTGATTCTTGCCTAAATGCTTGGCTTTTATCTTATTTTACGCTGACAAATTTGTGAAGTGTTTAATTACTAGCTGTTCTTTGCTTACTTTTCATTAAAAACTGTACTCACCAGGTATAATCATGATATACTTTCTGTCAGGCACCATATTTCAGTGCTTCACAAATATTACTTGAACTGTACAAAAATATACCATCTTCTGAGTTCAGGAGATGGGAATCCTAGCTCAGCCAATGATTTCCCTTGTAAATGCATTTTTCAGTTTATCATTCCATAAAACAGGATTACTAATGTGATATTTGACCTACTTGACAGGTATGCTGTAATCTGCTCTGTTTCTGAGAATTTATTAATGCAGTTCACTCTGATTCTGATTTAAAGTATCTTTAAAAGATTTTCAAAAAGAGTTACCATTTGAACTATGGATACAAAAGCCTCTTTTTCAAACTCTAGATAAGTAGACAGATTTTCAAAAGAACATGACAGTTCTTACGGAGTGTTGTGGCCTGTAATGTTAACTATTTTTAATTCACACTGCGGTTGTCCAAGAAATGAGATTTTTTTTTTAAGGGACTATGTTTTAATATCTTGGTGTTATTTTTGAGACTGAAAGAGACTTGAAACTGGAAGAAATGAAGATCAAAAGGAATTAATATAGGGTGACGTTTTATAAGAACATAAGGTACTCTATCATTGGAGTGGCTTATTTCCAGTTTGAATGCCAAATTTTTAGTATCACCACTGGTTATGCTGATTTACAAAGTAGAGAGGTAGAATAAGGCAGGTAGTATAACATTTTGGCAGTCTTAATCTGAGACAGCATTTGAAATGAAAATGTGTTTGGATGAGAGATTCATATGCAGAGTATAGTGATTTGTGCCTTTATCTGGAATAATGCCATCAACCTAACTAAACTTGAAATTTAATCTTACTCATCTCACTTTATTCAGCTCTTTATATGCACTTTACTCACCTGACTTTTGCAATCATGGGTCTCAAATAGCTTAATCCTAAACAAATTTGTTGAGAAGATGGTAAAAGGTACTTTCTATTAAAATCTCTAAAAAAGTTATAGGCACGAGTGCTATCTGATTAGATCCTTTTTGTGAAGTCAACTCGGACAGCAAATTAAGCTGCATGTCATAAAATTACATTGCCATTTTCAAAAGAAAATCCCCTCTCCTTTTGAACTGTGTGGTATTGTGTATTTGTTTATGTGATGGTATAAAAGAAATGGAACAACACCAGAGGTTTGAAATTAGCATTAGTAGATAGGTACCTAAAGGGAAAGAATAGGAAAGGAATCATACTGCAATTTGAACTCCAGTTTGTCACAATTATTTGCCTCAGCTTCCTTATTGTAAGAGTTCATCCATTGTGGCTGTTGAGCCTGCTTGTTCTTAAGTGATATAAATGGTACTTGGATACCTACACTATTATTTTTATGTTTCATCCAGTGTTGGCAACAGGTTTTGTGTACACACTGAGGAATGGTATTTGGTACGTAATCTGTTTTGGAATTAGGAAACAATTAATCTGAGCCTTCGGTAAAAGCTAGACATCTTTAGCTTTGAATCCTTTGGCCTGTTTGCAAATGTGTGTGTTGTATTTTGTTTCCTAGTATTTCTGTTCATGTGCTTATGCAGTAGACAAAAAGAAACTTCTTTCACGTGCCTTACAGCAATAAAAATAAGAGCAGCTAGCCAGATGTCCAACATATAGCATTAAGGATATGCTAGAAATTATCCTTCTGAACTGGTTTGCTGGTTTTGATTCTTGCTCTCTTTTATAAGAATGGATCCACAGTATGTGGAGTTTAGTCTTCCACATTTTTTTATGGATCGTGGAAAAGATTCATTAATCTTAGTTAATGTGTGTTTATGTATATACCACCTAGGTTTTGTGAAGCAATTTTCTTCCAAATGTCTGAACTTTCCTAATTGATACTCTTTGTAGGGTTGTGTTCAAGATACTTTTTTGTACACACTAGAAATCCTATGAGACTTCTCAACTTTTGTTAATTTGTGGCCTAAGGAACAAAATCTTGGCCTAAGGAACAAAATCCAAATTTGATTCTTGATCCTCTTTACTCGCTGACTCATTAATTAATTCATGCAAGTTTGTTTAGTTTAATGGTATTATTGCAGATGAGTAGACATAAATATGAACACAATATGAATCTATCATCTAAAGATATTTTCCTTTCAAGTGTTTTCTCAGATTAAGAGTGCTGAAGTGCTACACTGCTTGCCTTTTTTACCTTTATCTACTTTGCAAATACTTCTACAGGATGCTCAAAGATTTACCAGTTACGTTTTTTTGTTGCAAATGATTTCTTTTTTCCTACTAGGGCAGAGATGAAAAAGGGAAAATTAATCACCTATCAGCAATTGTAAATGACAAATTCCAGAAAAATGTGTTTAAAAAAACTTAAAATGAAAAGACTAATCCTTAAAATTCAATTCCTACAGTCAAGTTACTAGCAGGACATGAAATTGACTTCCTAAAAATCTGTAGACTATGCTCAGTAATCATAAGTCAGTGGTTTTCACCATTTTTGCTAGTAAGGTAATGAAAACAATACTAGAATGATATTAGAAACTATGGAAATAAACTGTTGTGTTAAACTGTCGGAGGTAGTTATTGAAGTAGTATGGGCCTGTGCTAATACTATGAGCCATGATGATATTTTGGTGCCCTGTGCTAAACAGTTTGGTGAACTCGCATGATATCCAAGATGACAGGTCTGCCACCTATGAAAGTCAGACCAAGTTTTCTTTTTAATGGTTCACAAGGCAGTGAAGGGTGTTGGAAAGTGTATGACACAAGAAACTAAAAGGTCTACATTCTTCCTAGTCTTCTGCTGACTTTGTTTCTGATATTTGACGTGCCATTTAACTTTACCTATCTTCCCTGTTTTTTTTTTCTCTGATATTAGTGGTAAGGTCATCTCATCAAGCACTTTAAAATCTATGACCAAAAGCTCTGTCAGGATGTGATTCATAGATATCCTTTTTGAAAGCTATTTGTGGAGGAGTTCAAGGGCTGAACTGGGGGGTGGAATCGAGCCACTCTTGCTGCTGAACACACTTGTTCCAAGTCAGAGCTGAGCATAGGAGAGTGGTGGTGCTGTACGCTAATGATGTATGGCTGTCCTTTGCTGTGTTTGTGAATATCAGTTACTATAAAAATAAGAAGTTAGACTGTCTCTCTATATAATTCCTTCCTTGATGTTTTTATTTCTAGTTATTTCTCTAATAGTATCAGGCTGATTGTCACTTACAATAAAACACTCTGACAATGTGAGAAAGGTGCCTGAGAAGTGCACGTTTCCACTGCTGTCACTCTGGGACACTGAGGTATTTTCCTGTGAACTTGTCAGGTGAACTAACTGAAAGGAGCCTGTGACATATGAAGTGGAAGGAATTTAAGACACAGAATGGTTTAACAGCAGAGCACTCTTTTGACCTCACAGTTTTGACAAAAACTCTTACAGCATTATCTTATCTTGAGAGGCAACCAGAAGGCTGTTTTTTCTGAAAGGAAAGATGACAGCAGATTATCTCTTATGGCTGCAGTAATGCTGTCTGAATGGGTGAATTAGGCTCCTGTATTTGTTTAAGGATGAGAAAGAACTTTGAACAGACCTAGCATCGTTTTGAGATGCTGCATGTCAGGTAGTTTTATTTGCCTGTGTCTCAGTTCTATCGCTAAGGAAACCGAGACAACTCATTCAGTCTCTAGCTATACCCTGCTGAGCTGCATCAACTTCGAGTCCTGTCCCCAGCATCAATGATGTACAGAAAATACTCTTCAGTTTCCTTAAGGAACTGAGTCTGACAGGTCTCAACTCCCAGGTAGTATTTGTGGCCCTGCTGTATGAAGTTGTTCTGTTTTACTCTATATTGCATGGTCTTTACCTGCAGCGTTTGACTTTCAGTTCTCTATATTGCATGGTCTTTACCTTTCAGTTGACGTCTAGCAGTAGGTCCCTCTGTGTGTGTATGTGGGATAGCATTATGGGATAACAAAGGGCAGAAAATTCAAATACATGATAACAGTACTAATTGTCAGTGCAGTGCTACCTGAAAGCACCTCACTCAGACTAGACAGCATGTTGTAATCTAAATAGTATGCTATAAAACATGTCATGATCAAGCGAAACATTATTTCAAGGAAATTAAATATCTACACAATGATCAAAAATGATCTCTGTAGTACTCATTACAAGTGCTAGTAAGTTTTACTTCGTGGCACTCCTGTGACAACAGAAAAGTAGCTAAATTATTTGAACACATACACATTTTCATCTTGAATGTTTTTTCAATAACCCAACGGATGATTGTTTGAGGAAAAACTTGTGATTCACTTTCCTCTACCCTCCAGTTCTGGACCGCCCTAACAATCTTTGTACATGTGCATTTGGGCTTACACCATAAAAATTAATGGGAGCTTGGAGGGATTCGGAGGTAGTAATAAGGCATGAGGAACAGTGTAATTGGATGAATTTTGCATTTGGGTGTCTTTCAGGCAAGCTAGATGGAGGGACTGGGGGAGGAGGCTCACCACTTTGTAGTCTTACACTCACTTCTGAGGTTTGGATGGAGAATCGAGAGGTGAGCAAAGTCCTGCAACGGGAATGTAGGTGGAAAAAGGACCAGATGTGCACTGATCACTGAAACGTGAACAAAACAGGTTTGAGCAAAAAAAAATGGCTTTTGTGGAAAAACATTAGTATGTATCATAGTGCACACTGCATACATAATGAGCTGAATGACAATAATAGCAATATTTTCTAACTTTGAAGCTGTAATGCTGTAGATATAAAAGAAGAGCCAAAGCATTTTGGTGTGATGCTGTTAAGAGTGAGATCCTGCTAAGGGGTTGCTGATTTTTCCACTGGATTTCAGATTTGGTGATGACTAGTCATTCCAAATCCCAGGTGTGTTCATGTACATTGTTTGTCCTCCCTTTTTTTTTTTTCCCCTGTTCCTTTTGGACTTTCTCTTCTGTTTCCCCAGATTTTCTGATTGACTTTTGTAATTGAATTTTCATGGATTTGCCCCACCTCATCGTTCATCTCTCACTCAGTATTAAGAGTTGTTCTACCTCTATTTGTCAGCATTCTAGCTCACGTTATCTACCTATGAAATTTTCCAGAAAGCATGTTCTTTATTTTGTGTTGCCCCTCACACTTCCATTGCTTTATTAGAAAAATACTTAGGACTAACTATTTAACTGTTATTTATCTTAAAACTGCTCCTGTAATGTCAGACACCCATCTCCACCACACTCTCTCCGAAATCCAACAAATCCTACCCCTAGATGCCCAAATAAGATGCAATGTTTGTTAATTATCAGTTTCATTACCCTAATCTATTCTGCTGCCATATACTGTCTGATAATTTCCTTCTGTATCTTTCTCTATCTGTATCTCCATATGGTATTATGTCTGTCAATTTGTTGTCCTGTAGGGTGTGGGGGAGCTTTCTATTCGGTTTCTGTGCAGTGTTGAGCACAGTGGAGCTTCCAGTTTGTTACTGAAGGTTCTGAGATCAAATAATATAGAAATAACAATAAAAATATAAACACATGATTTTGCACTTATATTGTGCAGAAGTTTTCTACCCAATGTTTATACACACTCTCCTTTACACCTTACCTTCAAATTTTAGGTATAAAATCAGATTTAAATTAAAATAGTGCCCACATTAAATTAAAATGGGCCCACTAACTGCCCATTGCTCAGAGATCAAAATTAAAACTAGATAAAGTAAAAAAAAAAATTAAATAATCAAACCCTAAGAAATAATAAAGAAAGAATATGTTTTCATTGTTTTTCATTTTGTTGTCTTTCAGCTTGCTCTTATTCACAGCCTTTTACCCAACGCAGGAGTGATTTCTTCAAAATGAGTTTCCCTTTGGCTTTTGGGCATTAATGCACTTATTTTTCTTCCTACTGCTGAATATTATCTGATCTTGAAACTGGCTACAACGAATTATAGAATGTTCCTGTCAATCACAGCTGCTTATCTGAGTTTTATTGGGTCTGAAATTGAAAATTCCTTAATAGTAGAGCTTAGGTATTTTCTCATAAGTGCCAAATCATATTTCCTTCCTCCTTGCCCCTCTGCAGACATCGCACCCATGACCAGCTGCAGTGGTTATAATCTCATAGAAATTGCTGGGGTGAATCTCTGTGCACATTTCACTTTGTGAAATGTGAGGGATGCAGCGGTAGGAAGGAGGTGTTAGCTGAGTTTGGGAACTAGCTGAGCTCATCAGCTATTCTTAAGCACTGCAGCAACTCTGATGGTGCAGCAGTTGCTGAAAGGTGAAGCTATTGCTGCCCTATAATTCATGAAGGAAGATTCTGACCCACTGCACACAGCCTCTTTTCTTAGGTTTTGCAGGATACTGCTTGCTTCCTCTCTACCTGCCCAACTCCCAGGAGATGTTAGAATAACATAATGTTCAGATATCGGTCCCCAAACTAACAATTGCTATTAATAATTCATAATTTTGTTAGCAAGGGTTGTGTTTACAAGGGCACTAAAACTTTAAATCATGAGCAAATTTAATGAAAACCATACTGGGAAAGAAAAAACGAAGGCATAAAGGTTTTATAAAGTGATGGTGGGAAATTAGTTTTTAGAAAAGAAACTAAAACAAAATACACTTGTAAAGTATGGAAGAAGAACTCAACACAATAAACCCACCACTTTCCTTGTAATCTATATGACAGAGCTGAGTAAAGGCAGTATTTGTTTTTTATGTAATCACCCTGCGTTTGTGCATAGCATAATATTAAGTCTAATTTCTGTCTCACTAGAGTATTGATCTGTGCTTCAGAGAACTCGTAAAACAAAGATAAAACATCCTTTTTGCAAGTTGTTTCATGCACCTTCTGTTGTGTATTCGATATAAGTAGGTTGTGTCTCATACTTTGTGGAAAATGTGGTTTAAATTGATGAAACATAGTGTAAGCCAAAGCAGTTGTATGACTTCAAGCACAGCACAGGCTTGTTGTTTAGGATGTCTCAGGGAGTTAGCAAAAAGGTAGGATTCAAAAAATTGCAAATGGGGGAAACAGTCTGCCTTGGACAGATTTTCAGACTCCCTTCCCTGTTTGCATTTCTGAGTAAATAAAACATCTTGGGAAAATAAGTAAGCAAAGAACCTCTGTGTGTTAATGAAAACGTGATAACACATTAGTGCAGCTGAGCATGGTACTTCCTCATGACACAGTGGGCTGGTGCTGGATGCACCTGAGAGGTGCCTTGCAAATAAAAGATCTTGGCAACAGTCTGTCTTGGTCCAAAGACAGAAGATGGGTATTGATAAACACCTGTCTAACAGCTTCTGCAAAGGGAGACTACCTTAGTGTTACAGGCAGAGTTCACTCTATTCCATCCTTTGGAGCACTGATATTTATGAGTTTTTTCAATTTTTTTTTTTTTTTAAATAGTAAACTCCTTCCTTATTTGCAACCAACATGACCAAATATTACCTAGTCTTAGAAGCTTTTATAAACATTTCTCAATCTGGGTAATTAAACTTCATTTATATGCTTAAAGGATTAATGGAATTGCTTTTCTTACAGGCATGGAAAGATTGTAAAAATACTATTGAAAACACAGGAATATTCTCAGGTTTTGATTCTGAGGACTTAATCCATATAACTATTGATATGAAACAATCTGCAAAACAAGTATAAGAAGTTGTCCAATTTGTTTCAGAAAGAAACTTTTGGAGTCCTGTTCACATTGGAGTTTTTGATGGAGACATAGCATGCTGAGGAATACACAGAATCCCCAGTAGCCTACTTGTATCTATGTGCAGATGAATCTATTCACACCAGGAGGCAGGGCAAAACAGATGTTATCTTTGAAAAACTGATTTGTTCATAAAGTATATTTATTCTATTTGTGTTAAATTTTGGCATCTCTCCAAAGAACTACTAGAACGCTCAGACTTTTTGCTGTGTTTTGCTACTTAATTTGTGAGCTTAGGGCACATTGATATTCAGAGCGGTCCCACTAAAACTTAAATCGGGTAATTCCATCATAAATCAGGTATGTTGAGTGTCTAGTGCACTAAAGGTGTCCAGTCAGGTTTTTTGCACCACTTTAAGTTTTGAAATATCACCATTGAGCCAGCATGACTGAATAAAGGTTGGGTGTAAGTTTTCCAACCTGTTTAACTGGGTAATGCTGAGAACAGGGGTTGAGATATTTTTTTTTTTTTCATAAGTACCACTAGCAGACCAGCAGTCAATGAAAACTGTACTGGGGAAAGAACAAAAATAGTTAGCAAGCTTAGGTAACACAGTCCTCCAAAGATGGATTGCTTCCCTTTTCTCTTATCCTGTCTAGCCAGCGTGGCAGAACTTCCTGTTCTGAAACAGGAATAACCTGTGCCACTGCCTGGGCTGGAAACATCTCTTTTGAGAACAGAAAAGGAAGTAACATATTTTTGTAATCAGCTGTAAACCAAATGTGGTTGTAGTTACATAATAATTTTAAAAATAATGCTAATGAAGATTTACATGTAGTTATGAAATTGTTTTGTTATAATAGGACAAGGGACTCAGTTCTATAGCCCTCGCTGATAATCCATTTTCTCACCAAACCCCCTGACACTACTCGCTTGTGTAGGTGCCACGTAGTGTGTGCAGGAGCTACAGAACTGCATCTACTGAGGTACCATATAGTCCTTATCAAAACCGTTTCTGAAATTGATTCTTTGGGGTACTTGGGTGTTATAGCACTCACTGCTGCACCACCTAATTCTGGGATTCCAAAGTGCCTACTGGAATCATGAGCTTTGGGCTCTATAATAACAAGACTTCGGCATAAAGAAACTTTGGAGTCCAGATGAGTTGAGAATCCACTGAAGCTGCAGAGGAATGAGATGCCAAGGGAGCCTTGGAAGCATAAGTATCTCTCCCTGTTTAGTGCTGTGCTCTGGCAGGCACTCCCATCAGTGGGCTTCTGTCTCTTGGGATTTTGAAGTGGAATGTGGTGTTAGACATCCGTAAAAAATAACTTTTCCCCAACTTTCTCCTTCCCATAACTCCAGACACCTAATGGCCTGGGGGCTGGAGCACATTTAAAAGTCTTGTTTCAGATTTATGCTGCCTGATCCAGAGTTGCAAGTTGAACCACAGCCAGAACTATGTGGCATTCTGTGGTGGTGGATCTCTTGGTGTGTCCCATCTATTAGTATTTACCCATTTGGACACAGCCTCAGTTTTCCTCACGTGAGGTACAGACAGGTTTTAGAGTCCATACGTCTTTCTGCCTCATGGAGTATTTCATGACTTAGACAAAAGAAAGTAGCTGTAATGGGAGAAACAGAGATATCTGCGCCTGAAGGGATTTCTGTAATTTTTTAAAAACTGAGATTCAGTCTCTACAAATGTGTGGCTCTTTATACCTTACATAGCCAGTGTGCTCTGCTGGGCTGGGGAAAAGCTGCACTCAAATGGTCTTGTCTTCTGCGCACACCTGAAGAAAACAAGCAAACTGGCAACTTAGGCAGGGGATGACAGTTTTGTGAGTCATGCTCTATGATGATGGCAGCAGTTATAGTTGGGTTACATGCTTTGCCTGCTGGTGGAAATAGACATCTGGGGCAGAAATTTAGCTACCACAAAATGCAGGTGCTTCTGGGGATAGTTCACAAATGAAGAGCATCATGTCTGCTATTTAGGTTAATAAGCATCAGCTTGGAAGCTTCTAACTTGTTTTGGATGCTTTTTTTTTTGGTGATTATAGGACTTTCTGGTGTGCTGCTTCTCATACCCTTGTACCTTTAGTTGAGTATACTGAAAGCATGTCCTTGACTTCAATGGTTTTGTTCCTTTTGAGTTTATCCTATAAATTATGCTATCACTATATGAAAAAAGATTAGAGCCCTAAATATATCAGGAGCATAATATGTATTTTATTTTAGCTCAGTGCTGTAACCATTTGAGAAAATTATTTACACAGAGAAACGCAATAATAGAAGTAGTAACTCATGCGATACATCTATGCAAATCAAGTCAGCATATACTAAAAAGCAGCAAGTAACTGATATCTTTGGGTGACAGACTAAAGTGGAAATAGAAAAGTGAGAAATATTGTACTAAATCTAAAAATTATTAGAATTAGAAAGTCTATTTAGGACATCTGCCTGCAAAGTGGAAGAATAATTTATGGAATTTAATTTACACCAGTTCACCAAGAAGAATATTTACTGTGAAAAATGCCAGCTATTCTTTAACTTTGGGTTGGTTCTCTCTGCTTCCAAATGCAGCACAGTCCAGGGCTGGGAGATGTACTGCTTTCTGCAGGCTTAGATGCTTATCCAGATTATTATCTAGTCATGCTAAGGATTTCCTGTACTGAAAAAGCCAGGTGTGTTGGGCATAGTATTTTCTAATAAAGTGGGCTCTCTTCCAAAGTTATAACTGCTTTTATTTTATTTTAATATCCAGATAGACACATCCTCCATGTGTTTGAAGCTGGACACGCACACACAAAAAGGCTGGTGGAGTCAGCAGGGAAAGGTGTTCATAGCAAATGCATACAGAAAAGAAACACAGCTAAATGAGTATTTTGGAAAAAAAAAAATTAGCCTAACAACTAGATTTTGCTCACATTAGCCAGTTCTGCTTCAGTTTTTGTGTAGTCGTAATGTCACTTTAAAACACTAAGCAAAATAATCATGCCTCACTTGGTATCTCATTAAAGAGATGGAACAGTGCTCTGCTAATTAATCAAAAAAATATCAGTTGTACGTGTCCTCCAAAAGTATTCTTTCTCTATAAGTCTTTCTGGAACATTTCTTCACCAGCTAAATGTTACCTGCCTCCTCTGCTTGGGACCCTGCTCCCCAGTAGCCAGGGCTATGGCAAGGCGATCATCCTAAGTGGGTCAAGCCACTGAGAAAAGCAGGAAAGGAGGCAGCTGGTAGTGTGGGAGACTTTCAGTGAGAACACAGAGAGAAGGGGGCAGGACTTATACAACTGGCTAATTTTGTTCCTTGATTCCCTCTGTTAGACTTAGATTTGTCTAACATTCCTCATTTCATTGCTGTAAGGCAATTTATGTGTATTGTCAGGTCAGCATTTTAGTCAGTTGCACATAAAACAAATATCCTGTAATCTCAAGTGAACTTCCTCCACACTAGTCTTTTGCCTTTTTTTATAGCTTCTCTCACAGGTATTTTTTTCTTCCCCGTGACTCACTTTTTAATATACAGATAACAACTAATCTTTTTTTCCCATTCAGAATTACACTCAAAATTTCTGCATTTAACGTACTGCATTGTAACTCAGCATCAGTAACTGTCTTACTGTGTTTTCACTTTCCTTTGTAACTGAACTTGTAAATACTTCAAAAATAACTACAATCATTGACCTCTGTGATTACTAAGCCTGAAATTTGATTTTAACTTTTTTTTCGCTATGCTCTTCTATGTCAACTGAACATTATGATTGAATTAGGCTTGTGGATTACATTGCACATTTCTTGTATAGTACTGAATGCAAGTTGTCTTTGTGGATTAGTTATAATTTACTCTAGCTTTTAGAAAAGCAAGAACTGATGGCCCTGCTTGATATCTGTCCAAAGAACATCAGGAAACATTCAAGTTTCTACTCTTGAATCTAAACATACTCTTTAGTTGTGACCTGAAACATGTTTACTAACCTACTGCTCTGCTGAAAGCACACTCTCCATTGAGAAAAAAATTCCTTAGTGTAGTTTGACAGTTCCTACAGTATGAGTAAAGCATGAAGATCTATCTTATTTTTCATTCTAGCTTGGATTTATTATCACACATTAGATGTAATATTAGGGACTGAACAGTTTGTGCATTAACTGGTATAAAATTTTTATCCACTATTACGCATTTAACATGTAATTAGATTGTATTTGAAACACATTCTGGTTCTCTGATGAGGAACATTTAAACGTGTCTCTCTACCTGATAGAGAGATTAAATTAGTACAGTAGTTTACCTACATCTTCATAAAAAAATTTAGTTTAAAAATGGAAAATGATTGCTTGATACTTGATGTGGAATGATATTACTTATCCATCCTCTGTTCTGAAGTTCATGACATGCGTGTTTTCCACACCTATCAAAGTAATAGAAGCTCATTCCTTTGTATATTGCAGATATTACTGCAGCTACAGACATGCCATCATGGTATGGTGTAAGGATACAGTGTCCTTATGAAACTTAAAATAAAACCAGGCTTGTCTTCAAGAAAGTCGTCTTAAGCTGGTTGGTAAATGTTACTAGATCAACATTGTGGTGGTGTGTTTTAGATTGGCAGACAGTATTGTCTGCTTCACAGAAATATGACAAAGAAAAGGGCAGATGAAGATATCATTCACTGTGAGATCCTCAGTGTGATCTTTGATGACATCAGAAACTTTAAGATAAGAGAACTAAATCGAGCCTATGAACTCTATAGAACTTCTAAGTCTAGGGATGCTAGTTAAGAACCAGGGCGTGGATCGATTCAATTAACCTACGAAGCCTGTATGTGGCAGCTTGATATGTGAGATAAAACAGATTCTCCAAGAGCAGCATTCTGCATAAGCTTCAATATGTTTAAAAAGTTGTCAACTAGTAATGACAAAACATAGCTAATATTTTTAGTCATCTGAACAATGCAAGAAGGTGCATTTTAGTCCCATCTATATGACCTGTGGTACTTTAGAACTATTTTCCCACAAATTAGATTACTGCAAAGGTAAATAATATCACCTGATAAGAGCTGAAGTGAAAGAAATGCATGGCACCTCTCAAGCAATGTACATGCTCATCTGGGTTTTCCAAGAACAGCCAAGGCTGGCACTCCAGCTGCAGAAACCAGTAAATCATTCCCCTCAGAAAACATATACATCTGTTTTTCCCTTACAGGGAAAGGAGAGTGAGAAGAAAAACATAATTATCCATAGAAAGAAAAGAAGTCTAACATGAATTTTCAAACAGTAAACCAAATGGTTAAGTCAATTATGGGGTATCTATATATTTTTAGTTACTGTAAGGTGTTTCTTTGTATAATATTAAAATGTATTTTGTATTTGTGGTGGACAGGAAAATAAGACTATAGATCTCTTCATGTTGGCAAGTGTCTGCATTTTGGAAAGGACAGATGCTATTAAATTTCTTCCCAGTAGGAAGTCCTCTGAAACCATCAGCCTTCTGCATATAAGTAGGTCAAGGAGGACTTCTTCCAAAATTTGTACTTTTTAGCTGCATATAGGACACTATTGCTCATTCTCATGTCCCAAAGGCCATATTAAACCTGACCTCGAGCTTATGTACAGTTTTGCTTGACCTTTATTTAGAATCCCTTCTGCTAGAAAATTGCCTTTTGTTGTCACTTAAAATATATTTCACTGTCAGTGTTATTCAATATAGAAGCACAGTGGAATCCTGAATTCACCAATGTTAGTGGAAATGTTTCTACCTTTTCTGATGGCACTAAGATTTTCTTCTACCTGCTTCATTATATCAACTACTATCGTTAATTTTTTCCTTCTATTTTCCCTCTGGATTACAAAAAAAGCGTTCTTTTGACAGAGCAGCATATGTGTTTGTGTATATATAGAAGCATTCAGTTCTGTGTTGATGCAATGACAGTTATATTTGGGTAACTGTGGTGTTTTCATGTTTTCATCACTCTCATCTTTATGAAAGAAATACTATTTTTCTTTTTGCTTCTCTTCAATTGCATAACATCTGCACAAAAGCAGAATTCTCAAACATGCTTCTTGTTCTGTTATTTCGTCTAAATATCAACCTACTTGTTTGTAGCAAGAGCAGTGACCCTGCCTGCAGACAGTGTGCTGATAGCATAAGGAATCTCACAAGCCAGTTTTGTGGCTTGCTTCTCTTATAACACCAAATCTGATGAGAAAGTTTTGATAAAAGCTGGAACAATAGCAAAATAGGGATCTGTCAAGTTACTGTTTTCTTTCTTTCCACCATTTTAAAACATTCTAGTTTTTGTCTCCAGACTGACTACCACAACACAGGCGTTTTTCCCAGCTCTTGGCAAGTACTGCTATATCCACAACTTGTGAAAAGAAAAAAATCCTCATAAAAAGTGTGAATCGTCTTTGACTGCAAAGTTACAGGCGCAATTTATTGTTACTGTATCTGTAGAAATGGACATCTATGTCAATAATTGGTACCTTAACTACTGTGTATTGTGGTTTATTCAGCTGCAAAAGGGGAATGGTAATATTTATATCATAGGTGATTTTTAAAGAATAAATATTGTAAGGTGCTTTGAGGTCTGTGCTGAGACTTTACTGATATACGGGCATTACAGAAAATTGGTTTGAAAATTGGGCCAAAACCACACCCAAATCTGCATGTATTAAAATGGATGGAAAAAGCTCCCCTTGACTTTGGTTGTGCTGCTCATGGCCCATGCAACTTCTGTGAAGTTACATGGTGAAACTGATGTGAACCTCGGAACAGAAGCTTAAGATCCTTTAACTTTGCATACCACTGTCATATGATTAAATAGGTGGTAAAATAGGGGCTTTATTAAGATTCTTCTTAAACCTTCAGGTGACTTCTAATTCATCAGTTCTTGAATATTTTGCCTATTTTGTGAAATTTACCTCCTAAAATTAAAGACAATTAGACGCTTTTAAGAAAAAAAAAGTTGCGCAATATCCTTGGTTTTTATGTCTAAGCAGTGTTAACAAAATTAAGGCACGTAGCAGCAGCATGAAAACAAACTTGCATACTGTTTTGACATGTGCATGTCATGGAAGGATTGCTAATTGGTGAAAATGCCAGTCATTACAGGAAGTGATTCATTCTCAGGAGTGGGTGATACCTACTGATGCCACATGGTATAGAATCAATGGTGTGGGAACCAGTCATGACCAATAGTTAAAGTATTTGGGAGAAAGTTCAGTCTTCAAAATAGATCTCCCACAGAAAGAATTGCACTTTTACCCTGTTGTGAGCACAGAAAAGGAGCAGTTGCTTCTAGGGGAACATTGAAATAAAAAATAAGAAATCACTGAAGGAAAAAAATAAATCTATGTATCCATGTTTTTTAATTTTGTTAGAAAGGAAAAATAGTGCCACTCACCCACTCTGTGCTTACACAGTGGTGCTGGGAATGAACAGTGACAGTTATCGTGGGAGTGATCTGGTGTGAGCACTGTAAGGGTGTGGTTGTTTCCTGACAGCTGGAGCAGGTGGGTTTTACTAAAGCCCTGCACTGGGGAGTGGGGTGGTGCTGCCTCTGGGGACTCAGTCACAGGGCACAGCTGCTGGGCTTTCACCAGCTGCATGTGCTGTGCTGAGAGAGAGCAGAAAGGGGAGTGGGTGAGCCATACCTCTATTCTGCCCCTTTCTTCCTAGATACTTCCACAAATGTTCCTCTGTGCCCTTAGCAGTGAAAGATCTTACCATGCATCTTCTAAAAATTACATAGTGTTTTGCCCATTCTTGCCTCCCAAGACTGGAGACATACCTTACCTCAACATCTGAAAAGCTGCTAGCTCTGTGAGCTGCGACATTGTTTTGTTTATGAAATGCCAAAGGTTATTCTTCTGATTTGTCATGTATCCTGTAGATTCAATGATATACTTAGCGCAGAGGTGCAACTGCAGCTTTTATAGGCTTGTCCTGCTAGACATTAGCTAGCTCAGGCTCTGGTAGCAATGCCACAGCAGAAGCAGCATGCCTTAGTGTGGGACAATTGTTAGGGAACCTGCTCAGTTTCCAGGACAGGAGTTGCACTGTTGGAAGCAAACGGGCAAGAGTTGTCATAGTCATTAGTCAGATTTAGTAAGACACAGAACATGCTCTCATCTGTCAGGAATAAAGAGCAAGTTAAGTTTCATTAAAAGAACATTATCAAATGCTCATGAAAATCAGAAAATAAGCTTCCATTCCCAAAGATTATCAATTTGCCTTCTCCAGCGCCTGTTAGTCGTAGCCTGTTGGTATTATAGCTTACAATTTCATAAGTGGTGGTCACGCTGGTGGAATAGCTAAGTGAAGAATGAGAAACCTCGAGAGACTTGCACTTGACTTTTAAAAGATGTTGTTCTTCACAAGTCTCTAAACAAAATATAAGCTATTAAATGTGTTGCTGCAATGAAGTGCTGATCTGCAAATGGAGGACAACTCAGTGTTTTTGTCAGGGGGAGAAAAACGGCAAGGATTTCAGCTACTTTGGAGTTTCACAGATTACCAAGAGGCGATTTTGTTAATGGAGCAGTGGGCAGCACTTCTCCTTTTCTTGCTGTATCAAAACGTCCACTGGAGAGAAAGGATTTTGTTCTCTGCCATGGAGATTTCTCCAGGTACTGAAGAAAATACCACAGCAGGGTTTTCTGAATCACAAGTTTGCTGGCTTGCATTTTCATGCTCAAGGTGGGAGAGCTACATTTAAACATGTGCTTCTGTATTTTTCCCCTTGTAGATTAGTTGAAAACACAGCAATTGGTCCTTGTGGGGAAGAACAGGTATAATTACAGTGGTGGTAGACTCTGTGTGTAATTATGGAAATCTCCTTCCCACAGTAAATGGAGATGTTTTAAATGTCTCAGTTTGGAGTTATATTATATTGTATATTGCTTAACTAAATTTATGAAAAGGGCTGTGCTTGTTTTTTGCATATACGTAATTCGTGTCATTCAGCACATAATCATATATAATTAAAATATATGTTTAAAAATACAGATTGTACTATGTGTGTATGTATGGTACAATTTGCAGGTAGCTCTTAAAACCAGTCATGAGGCATCTTTAAAGTCTGTTGAAAATGCCATGCTAATGGTTTGACTGAGAAAATGGATGGTTCCAATAAAAAAAATGAATCTATCGAAATAATACCTGTTGATTCATGGGAACCTTTTAAATTACAGATTAGAGGTCATCAAAATACTGTTTCTTCTGTGCAGGTGATGTTCTTAAATAATGCTTGACATGCAACAATTTACATCATCAAAAAAGCCCTGTAGGATGATCAAAGGGAAAGGATCTTACAGATATTTTTTTTTTTAACCAGTCTACTAAGGAAGCATGACTTACAATGTTTATTAAAGTTTCAACTCTTCAGGTTTTATTATATTCCTTTCAGACTTTTCAGAGAAAAATTATTGCCCATAGACAATAGCTGACAAAGTCTTATGGAGGCTGAAAACTTTAGATATGGTATCAAGTAGTTGCATTGCAATCTCAGAAAGTTTTAGCAGCAATTTAGTAATTAACCTATGGACAGATATTCTAGGCCTAAAAGTTTCTGAAAAGATGATGGTTTTTACAAGTATGCTCCTGGAGGATTAGTATTTATTGGAAGCTTATAGATAGTAGACTGTCAGCAAACTACCATCTACTTGCAACCACCCCAAAGCAAAACAACCCACTCGACACCTAAAAGTAAGATTTAAAAAAAAAAAAAAAATCCAATTTATCAAAAGACAATGAGGAAAATAATAGTTCTAACACGAAAACATCAGGGTCAATGGGAAATTTCAACTTGACCTGAACCACAGATTTAAGGACCTTTCAGAATCAGGTGAAGATGAATGACAAAAAACCAGGTATTGAAACTATACTATTGCAACTGGATACTGATGCAAGTGGAGGCAGAACTGAAGTGATGCAGTGCTTCACTGAGGATGAAAGAGCTCAAAAGGAAAACCTAAATACTAACTCCTTAACAGTCACTAACTCAAACCCCCTGTGCAGAGCAACACTGAAGAATTTAAATGAAACTGTAGTGCTGGTAGTAACATATGGTGATTAGAGTTCAAGACTTATTAGATCATCAGGGAAGAAAGCAGACACATTTTCAAGGAAATGTCTTGGAAAGAATTTGGCCGCCCAGTGAAAAGGCTAGTGCCGTGATGAATGCAGAAATATCACTAACCAGTCTCTTAAAACTGAAAGAAAGTTTCAACACATTAAGGTGTGTGTACTTTGGCTACATACTGAAACACATTAGATGATTAATCTTAAATCAATCAGTGTGAGGAAATTAGAATGCCAAAGAGAAATGTTAAATATATTCCTTAGCAGGAGAACAAACCAGTACCCTCAGCACCTGAGAGAGAACTGGGAGAGGTTAACTTCAATTCTGTAAATGCCAGCATGGTAAGGATAAAAAAAAGCAAAATGATGGTGAATGATTTTTCAAAGCTTGATCCATCATTTATTGCGTTTATGCAGATCTACAAATCATGACCAGCTGTTTACTTCCAACTTACCAATGTCCCCTTCCTTTGGAAACTCCAATAGGAAGGCTCTAGAATTAACCTCCTGCAGAAAGGCGCCTGTTCTCATTTCACACAGCTAATGTATCACCTTGTCTTTGTATTTTTGCATCAGTTCATCTTGGCTTTTAATTTGCAGGTTAAGTTTGAAGCCATAAGTCTCCTCAGCTTCCCAAGTGCTGTAAATTAGCATGGATGAGAGTTGGTTTATTTATTATTTTAAAATGATATCATACTTGTGAATAGAGCATATACAAACGAACAAATACAGCTTTAAATGTAGGCTGCTTTCCCCCCCCAGTATATCAGTAATAATATGTCTTAGATTTTGTTGTGATATATTATTTAATAATGTAGGAATCTTAAGAGAATACTGAAGCTGAGTGAAGTTTTTACTTGTATTCTCATTGACATGTTTTACGTGCACACTGATGAAATGTCTTTCTCCTTAACATCTGCCTGATCCCTTTGCATTGCCTGTTCTCTATTCTGCTTGTCCCTACAACTTAGTGTTAAATATTATATTTAGCCTATAAATATTAGGTTAAAAACTTAGCATATCCTTATGAGAGCATCTTGCATCATGTGACAGATCTTGAAGATGGTCCTTCCACTGTGAAAAGACACATGTGGAGGTTGTGCCCTTACTCTGTAGCACTCTGTAGGGAAGGCTGGTAGCGTACGCTGGGTGTCCTGATGCTTTCAGATTCCTCATGCTCAGCTTGGGTTTACTCTGGCTTTCACAGCAGACAGTTGAAAAGCATCTCAGCCTTCAGTAGGCATGGACTGCACACCCCATTCTTAGTCATTTCAGTGCCAGAAGAGTTCATTTAAACTTAGTTTCTATGATTTTTATTGTGTCCTGGGGCAAAAGGATTCAGTAGTTTTTTCAGTTCCTGTATGTGAAGGGAGGAGCAAGATCTTGCACACTAGACAGCTCAGGTATCTTACCCCTTCACTCATCATCATGCAGGGTACCTGTAACCCTGGCTATTGCTCCCAGTTGGTAAGAGTTATTGCTAAACGCTGAAGTGTATGCTGGACCAAGCACCCTTCAAGACTGGATGTTCTTGCCTGGTGCCACCATTACATCAATTTTCACAACCCAGTGAAACAACAGGAAAGAATCGCCAAAGAAAATTCTGCCCTCAGTTACAGTGGTGCTAATGCAGAATAACTGACTCCATCTGTGCTGGATTTAGCACTTGGAGCAAGAGCTGTTATGTCAGGAGTCATATCAATTCCATTCCTTCCAAGGGGCTTATTTTGGATTTACTTTTACATTGGGTTGTTTGGTTTTTATTGACACTAATACAAGGTGGCAGTGAATGTGTGTGCTATTTTTGCATGTAATTCACCTATATACTTTTCCTGTATGCTATTTTCACAACAATTTGTGTATCTGTAGTTCTAAAATAAAACATATAATAGGAAGCATAAACACAGAACAAAGAAAAGAGGTCACCTCTATGCTCAGATAACACAACTTTTACAAATGTAATTAATGCATAGTCCAAGGGGACTAGCTGAAATTCTGTGCACCTGACCTTCTAAGCTCTCTATCATTTATTGTGAAATTTGTTGCTAGAAGATTTTTCTCTCTCCTCTTTTGCTTCCATTTCCCTGAAATGTGTGCATTCTAGCAGCAGACATCAAAACTGCAGGTATTAAGACATAGGGTATAGAAACACAAGAATCCAATAATCTTCTGGCTGCGTGTGGTAGATTGTAGCTTTTTAGAATTAGTCTTGAGCATTATTTGATAGTTAGTTTTGCACGCAGTAGCTCTAAAAAATGTTCGTTGCTGAGGAGCTTACACCCACCTCTGTAAGCAACTAGGATCCAAATTAACGATAATGAGAACTGTTCATGCATCAGAAGGAGAAAAGAATGCAAGAAGAGTAATTTCTCTCCTGAAGCAGCCTGTCTCCTTGACTGTCAGTAGAAGGAATGCATACCTTAGGAAATCAGTCTTCTCCTGTTAATTCCAGATGAAATGTCTCAAAAATGTTTCTTGCAAGTGTTTTGACAGAAAGTACAGAGAAGGATAAGAGGCCTATTTCTCTGGTATTTTAGCTGGAACTAACACCGGAAGGCTTTAAAAGAAGAATATAGTGAGGAGGCTCAACACTCAAACGGGGAACTTCTGCATTAATATCCAAATTACAGTAAAACTTCTACATATGAAAAAGTAGAACAAAACAAAATAAAAAAGCAGGAAAACATTGGTGAAAAACAGAAGCCTCTTAATAGATCAAAAATACTTAATAAACGGAAATAAGGACTTAGTCCTCTTCTCCAATGTCCAAAAGAAAAAGGGCTTACAAAGGCTGGTGCTGACAGCATATAATCATATGAGAGGAAGTCAGGAAGGGCCCCATGCACATCAAATGCAAAGCAAATAAGCATTTTAATTCAATCTGTCAAAATTAATTAGAAACAAGATTAAAAAAACCCTTCACAATCAGATGAACCATTAGCTTGTTAATGTTAATTCCTGTTCTGTTATTGTTTGTGATAAACTGAGTCATAGCTATTTGCTTTGCAGCTGATGAACTGCTCTACAGAATCTGAATTTTCTTTTTATTTACCCCTGAAAGTTTGAGTAGAAAATATCTATCTGTAGTGACAAGCTCATAGCGTATCTCCCCAGCCATGGGGAGGCAGGTTTTGGGGGCAAGTTCTTGCTGAGACTTCTGCTGCAGGAACTCCCCTCCCCACCCTAGGGACCTGCATGTCTTCCAGGGAAGGAATGTGGGAGTGGGTCCCAGATATATCTTATGGGGAACTCCTGAGAGAGCATTTGTGATGCATCTGCCCTGAGCTTCCAACCTGATCTGATCTACGGCTATTTGCTACAGCTTTCTAGTTGTATTTCATAGCATACCTCCTTGGTCTTTTCTTGCCATGTGTGCTCAGGAGATAGCAGCTTCGGCTTGGCACTGCTCTCATGTGCAGTGCAGCTTTCAGATTGCAGTTACCTTGCGCATAGAGGCAAAGCAAGCATATGCCTACTTGCTAGTGAATGTGTAGCCATTTTTGCTCATTTGCATTGGTTGGACCTGCCACTCTATGCATGAAATCATACCGCAAACTTTCTTGATGCTTTGTGTTAGGTTTGATCTGACCAACTCAGTAGGGATATTAATGTAAACCACACTGTATGATGAAAGGGTGTTGTGCGTTCTCGGAAGAACTGCTGTGTGTCTGGACAGAGTGTGGTAAGGCTTGGTCCAGGAGGTGTTTTTATTTTGAACAGACATATCTAATGTTAGAAAAACATCATAAATGTGTCATTATAGGAACAGGTAAAAAGATCATTGTGCTGTGCTGTACAAAGGGTGGATACGCAGAGAGAAGACTGAAAAAGCAGCCCAAAACATAATGCTCATTTTGTACTTGCACCCATAATTTAAGCATCCATGTATTTATGCTTAAAAAATAGGATCTAGCTCTTCTATGCGCAAAAGTAAAAACACCACCATTCTTGTGTCTGTAGCAACAGAGTCTAAAGCAAAAACATATAGAGATGCATTTATTACTATATAACAAGTTAAAATAAAAATGTAATTTTCAGATATCCTTTATGTTCTTGGAAATCTTGGTGAAGATGCACAGTCAAATAAAATGAGCAGAGTGGGCATTTTACACTGTTAAGAAGAGACCACAAGTCACCTCCATTGTTAGCCACAAATCTCCTTAGGTTCCTAGTCATAACCCTAAGCATGGTAAGAAGCAACCTGGGCTGGGAATAGAGGCATCAAAGAGGTAGACACCTCAGTATCACTGTAACTTGGGCAGGGCTGTGGAGATACTTCATTTCTGCCTTATTTCCTAGAGTGACATGGTAAGTTAGGTGTCCTTGTACTATTCCTAACTCGTTGAGACAGTAGTGAACTCAACCAAAAAACCTCAGCTGCCAGGTGAGTTACTGGCCATTTTTTACATAATAGCCTGGGTGTTAAAGCACTGATCTGGGAAGTGAAAGATCAGGATTTTTGGTTCCTCTTAGCCCAAGAGAGTTTGAATCAGCTGTTTCTATTCTCTAAAAGAATATCCTGGCAGGCAAGGTAGAGACTGGCCTGCATTGGGGGCCATGCTTTCTCTTTTGAATCTTGCTACTGAGACTGCACCATTGTGTAAGGGAGCATGAAAGTAGGGAAAATGACAATTGAAAAATATTATTATATTCAATATGGACCACATATATATGTAGTCCATATTGTTATAAAATATTGTAAAAGACATATATATTATCTATTATTATGTATATTATACATACATATTGTAAAATATATATATTTCATATTGTTTTTATTCTTTCCTTATATTTTAACATTTAAGGTATTATTGAGTATCACAGATAATTAAACATAAAAACTGGATCTCTATATTGCTTCTTTAAATTTGTGTAGCAACCTGTGGAACAACCAGATTCAGAGTTGCTTTATCTGCATTTTCATGGATGATTAACAACTAGCATTTTCTGCATAGCAAAAGTGTAATTCTCTAGTGTAGCTGGAAGGACCAAGCCCTGCAGACCAATCACATCTTTATTCACTCCAGTTCCCACTGATATCTGCCATGATACAAAGTATCAATAGCAGTTTAACTATGTCTTAGCAGACCGTATATATGTATTTTTTACATCTGAGTTTTAATTAAATGTGAATGAACCTGATATGCAGTCATTTGTGCAGCAAGTGTAATTGTATTTTGTACATTCGCAACTTTCGGATGCCTGAAGTACATGAAAAGCACTTTACGGGTACTCGCATTATTGCATATTTCATTATAATGTAATTCTATATTAGATATTCTATTTATGCAGAATCCAAAAATAGTTTGTGCTGTGTAGCAATGCAAATTTCAGTGAATAATCCACAAAGAATTTCAAAGCCTTAACCATTTGTGACGTGCACTATTCTGTATCTTTAATGAGGACTCAACCTGTGAATAAATCTTACTGGGCTTTTTATAAGTAAAACCCATTTCCGTGCTTCCCCATTAAAGAAGGTTCTATCATTTCTTATCATAATCACATTGAAAATATTAGGGTTTACCATTACTGTTCAAAATTCCTCAAACTGGTTTTAGGCGTTCTGTCAATGGTTAAGGTGTAAATCAGGTTTCTGTACTGTAAGGCTGTGCTTCCCGCTTCCCATCTGACGGCTGATGGCTGGAGAATGGGAAAGCATACAGAGTTTTATGACCAAGGCTATGTAGGGTAGCGCAATAGCTGAGGAAAAAAACCACTTTCCCCTTAGTTTCTTTTTAAGGAATCCAACTTAAATCATTTTAGAATGGAAGGAATTTCTTTCCTGCCAGTTTAGGGAAACAGTGGACGTGAATAGGGATGCTTTGTTTTACCTAGAATAACTGAGACTCCTAAGACACTGAAGGCAGAGACATATACAGTGAAAGGCTTGAAGGTTGTATGCATTGATAGGTTCTCTTCTACTGGCGTAAAATGACTAATGGACTGCGCTCAAGTTAATGATATTACACTGGTGTAACAATCACAGTTCAAATCATCTCTGAGTTTTGACCACAGGTTTTTAGTGGTGTACCAAACACAAAATGAAACTGGGAAGGAATCACTTCTTGAACTCCTTACAGACATTACAAAGCTGGGACTTCTCTTTTTCTATTCTTTAAAATGGTACTAAGCAGAAGTTTGGCTGATGATGAGGATATAATAAATAACTATTTACTGTTTAAAATGTTAAGATTATGGTCAATGTCAGTGGGTTATTTTAAGAACTTCCATATTTCAAGAAGTGTAAAGAAAGGCTTCACTTTTTAACTGGTTTTCCCTACTTCTGCATCCAAATTAAATATTTGCAGTATTATAATGGTGTAAAGAGTCAGTTCAGAAAATCACCAGGTTGCTTTTTGCAGAGTAAATAAAACACCCCCTATAAATTTCTAATGAACAGACAGCAAAACACGCAAAGTCCATCAGCACTTTCTAGAATTTGAGTGAGATTTTACTATTCATAGCACAATTGTGTTCTCAGTACTTAACTGTATGGAAGACCAAAAAAAAAAAAAAAAAATCTGTAGAAATTGTAATCTGTAAAAACTTGCATAAATAATACGTCCTTTACAATAATTTTTAAATATTTAACAGATTAAAACTTTTTCATCAGGTATAACAGCAGAAGTTAAAAAACAATTTGACCAAAATGCTTATTCTATTCCTTCATGTAATTAAGTATACATTTCCTTGCCTTCTGTGACAGTATTTCTTGCTTTTTGAAATAACAGCTCCAGAACCTTGAACTCACAAACTTTTGGTATTATTTTCATCATCTTTTAGGTAAACTCTAGACATTTTGTCAAAGTTATTTTACAGTCTATCATTATTCCTCTCCCTCTGCACAGTTATGTGACCAAGCCACAAAGGAAGCATCTGAAAATGTTCTGTGCTCCCACCTATTCCTCTACTGTTCACTTTCAGGAATGGCTCCTTTTTCTAGAAGTAGAAGTTCATGAAATAATTGTGCTGTCCTGTTCTGTCACAGACCATACGCTCTAAGCCATAACATCTTCCTATGTCCTCTGTTGCTAAGAGCAGAGTAACAGGTTTTATGGTTATGATGCTGGTATCAGAGGAGTAGAGCTGGTGCCGTGATTGGAAATACGGCTCGTTTTCTTTATCTGTACGTCAAACTGGACTCTGTTTATGACAAGTAGATGCATACTGATAAAGTTCTAAAAATACTGTCACCAAAATTTCTTCAGCTTCTGGGCCTATAGGAGAAGATTGTATAAATCTGAGTGCTGTATTTACTATGAGTAACTAAGTAAATCATGCTGTGCAAAGAAGGTCAGGATGACAAGTTCTGTCAAACAGCTTTTAGTAAGAAGCTTACAGACGTGTTCAGCTGGAAGGAATGGTGCTAGCTTTACAGAAAAAAACTCTGCAAAGGTAACTTGAATGTACAGAAATCAAGAGGTTCCTGAGCTCTAGGTCTATATTTATGAAAAATAAAACGCCACAGCCTTGATTTTCAGAAGTGCTCTGCTGATTGTTTTGGCATCTAAATTGAAAGACTGTGTTCCTATGGACACTATACTCTGACTTCCATTTTACCTGAAGCTTGTAGTATAGTTTAAGATGAAAGGTAGCCTTTGTCTCCCCTGTTTGGGACTTTTGCGTTCTCTTAAAGTAAGCTCGTAAGATGTGATGATCTGCTGCAATACCTGATGCAAACTTGTAGTCAGCCTAAATCAGTATTTTCATTCTTCTGATTTATCCTCTCCATCTTCCCTTAGCATGCCCTTGAGAAGTGCTGGTTCTGTGATTGGTTGATTCACAATAGATTTGTTCTAGTGAATCAGGCACCTATTTCAATATCAGAAAATAGAAAATGGCTCTTGAGTTTCTCTGCTGCCAAGAATTGCATTATTTTGAATCACTGATTGCCAGAGTGTTCTTAAAATTAGAGGCAAATGGTTTTTTCCCCTCACATTTGCACATTTGCCTCAGCCTAATTGGTGGTTCTGTGTTAGAGAGTGCTAAAGTAGTTTAACTCAACTCAAGCTATTACAGCCAACACAAACTAAGGATACCAGCAGTGCTTTTTCCAGAGCAACCACCTAAAACAGGAAGAATGCCAATATACAGATTAAGCTTCCGAATAAGACCTGTATTGAGGGCCTCATCCGCACCCACTGAAGGCACTGGAACATGTCAGTGACTTTAAGGGTTTTGCATCCAGGTATTAGCTTTCCATAAGTGAGTTCAATTTAAGAATACTTTGTAATGGAAAATCATTAACGTGCCCTTTGGCATTCCTGGCAGTAACCTTAATTGTACTGAATTCCTTTAGTCTTACAGCTATTACAGGAATACCACTGTAATTTAACATTAATAACAGACCCTTACTAGGAAGTATTACCAATTTCTTGCTTAGGTGATGTTATAATTAGCAATATCTTGCTGTGACAACTGCCGCTGTAAAAGAAGTGCCATTTATAGATGGTATTACATATGCAGCATGTTCTGCATGCATGTCCAAGCATTCTGATATGTGCTAAGTGACTGGAAAGGCAACAATGAAAGATATACATGCAGAAGAACATTTAAAAACACTTCAGATATAATGCAAAGTCACTTTTTGCACACACAGGGCTGTAAATGAAATAAGAGACTTGAAAGAAGGTTTTAAGTTATGCTTGATTAAATCTGTGTTATGATCTTCTGGTACTCTTATATCATACTTAGGTCTCCTGGGTGCTGTTAAGTATTGTCAGCCAACAAACTATAATTTCATGCTTGAGTGGACTAATACAAGTCCAGGCTTCTGCTTCTTTGTACATTCAGACTACAGTATGCTGTAATAATAAAGTAAGGGGGGAGGAAAAAATAAAGCAAAATAAAAAATTGTCTCATGGAATAACAATTAATACTTATCAGTAAAATCAGACACAAAGATGTCTTGAGATATAATTTGTTGAGATCAATAAACTGTGAGTCCATTTACTTCACTAGGCTTTAGATCAACTCCTTCAAGTTCTGTATTTTGATTTGACAGGTACTGTAACACAGAAGTAAGCTGCAGAGCTGGATAGTCTTTTTTTAAATGCACCAATTTTTCTAGTTGTGTCTTTTGTCCATGCTGGAACATTTGGCTTTTGGTTAACCTCTGTATAAAATATGGGTATGAGACGAATCCTCTGTACTTAGTTCTGTCTTGGTAGCATATGTGCTGAATTTCTCTTATGCTAAAGTGTAATTCTTGACACTCTCTAGTTTTAACATGCTGCAGCTGTATATGGTGTCTTCATACAGCTGAAAATAACATTAAGAGACAAAAACAAAAACGGTTCCACAAGCTGGATTGTCTGACTGAGGCCTTGGTTGTATGAAGTGCTACATTCTCTTGATGGGACTTGTAAGCGTCCACTGGTCTGGTGAATAGCTTCAGAAACAGCCCTTGGTAACTCTGGGAGGAATGGCTTGGGTATTTCAGCTCTCGGGTGTAGTGCAAAGGTTCCTCAGGGTGGGGGGGGACTGACCGCTCACCCACAGGCAGGGGTGAAGCATGTAGTGGTGCTTTGCTGAGAAAAGGGGCTTCTTTAATGCCAGCTGCTAAAACATACTGACAGAAATTAGTTGTATCCAGTCAAAATTTTTCAGGTGTGTTATCTCTGTGTCTAAAGTGTGGGTTTGCTGAAATAAAAAAAGTCACTTTCAGCAGCATTGGAGACAGAAGTTTTACCTGTTTCCTGCCTCTTCCCCTTTACCCGCCCTGCTCTGGCACATTAACAGTCTCTTCTGAGAGCTCTGCAAAAGCCAGATTTCTTAGGGCTCCAGAGGTGCCAGTTCCACCTCTCTACCTTTTTTCAATTATCTGACCTACTTGATGGGCTGCCAGACTTCCATGCAGCTGATGAGCCTCAGAAACATTTCAGAAACGATTAAAAAAAAAAAAAAAAAAAAAATCGACTTTTAAAATGAGTTTTGGAGTTGTTTTGTACTGGAAAGATTTGAACGTTACATTTCTTCTGTGAAAAACTATTTTTAAATTTAAGAATTCCTTGTGTGATGAGGATTGTAGTTTCTATAGTTTCTAGCATTGCAGATTTTAATGCATTTTAATATAGTTTTACATGAAAGAAAGTGACACAGTCACATAAAACCCCATGCATTTATATTCAGGCCATTGAGGTCTGTGAAACAACTTTTATATTTAGTTGTGGCCCGTGTTATCAGAAATTGAGAGAACCCCTTGAACAGGAAAAACAAAAGGTATACTACCTCAAATGAGTTAGGATGTTAAATAGAAAAGCTGGTGATTATACACCGGGTTGTCTAGAATATGCTGTTAGGCCAGGTTCTGCCTTAGAAACCATGCAAAACTGACAAAAATCAATGGCCATTTGACGCAAAGAACAGAAGAAGAGAACCTGGCCCAGCATGTCTCCGATGGATGACAATAAGGATTCGATAACAGCTTACACAATGTTTTGGGGTTTTTTGACTTTACTGTGACTCTCTTTTCACATCAAAGCACTTCCTCTTTTCTCAGATTGCAATAATAATGACGTGCTTTCCTTCTACACTTGTCCCATGCCTGCACTGTTTAACCATTATTTTGAACATTGATTTTTTTTTTTTAAATCCCACAAAGTTTCCCCCGTGTGTGTCTATTCCTTCCCTTAAAGGCAAAAGCACTGCATGCTACTATGAAGGCTTTAAAGAAATCAAGGCGTTTGATATAATGGCTTTGCTAGCAGCGAAGTAAAAGCCTTTGGCAAAAATAAAGTTTTCTTCCAGAATTACTTAGTTTTTCTATTATTTTATATAAGAGAAAAAATTAAGACTATGAAAACGAATCTGATCTATTTTCTACCTTTGTCGGTTCCTTTTCTCCCTAACTACGTTATTTTTTTGCCTCTTTTTCAGTTTTAAACATGTAAATAGACCTTTCTGCAACTTATTGAATCTTAGTGTCAGGATGAAAAATCTAAATAGTAAAAATTTCAAACTTTATCTCCTTTTGATTGTATTTTGTGGAAACAAAATTCCTGCAGCCCCCTTGTCCCTTCAGGATAATGGCAGGGAAAGGATGGGTTCAAAGATTTATATTTTGCAATAAAAATAACAAGAAACGATCACTAATAATCACAGGATGAGTTAGGTACATATGTCTCTATGCGATGGAAGGGTAAAAAGGAGCATATGTGAAATACTATACAAGAACCAGAGATTTTTTCATTTAACACTTTGTATTTAACTTTGCATTCATACTTAGCATCCAACTCATGTTTAGTAATGTTTTGTTGTAAAAATACCTGGACGTGGAAGAGATTTTCAAAGAATTGACATGAGAGAAACTTTACAAATGAGAATGATTTTACTTGCATATTCAGCATGGAATTGTTTAAGAATTATTTATCCAGGTTTCCTTCTGTGAATGGAGGACAAACTGAGGTCACTTATTATTCTGGTTAATCATTAGCCATGTTTATTTATTAGGTTAATTTGCAGAGTTTCAACAATCTTGCGTCCTTGGAAAGGGTCAGGAAATAGCACGAAATCAGATATACTGATTATTTGTGCTGTAAGAACAACAATGAGTTTTTCTAGATCACATGCTTGAAAATTCAACGTGTTGTTGGAATGAGTTTTGAACGAAGTTCATGAAATTGTTGCTAGTGATAAAATACCTTCTGGGGACCCTGTCCTGCTAATGGTTGCAGTGCTTGAGGAAACCTTATGGTACAGTCACCTGCTCTTGCATCATGTTCATGTTATGATACCCATTATAATCCATTTACTAGGATTTGTGCTTTCCCCTCAGCTTTTACTGTGATCTACTTGTAATACCTGCAAACCCGATTCTTGTGCTCTATTGGCGTATCTATGCTACAAGGTCTACATTTCCTGCTAGCCAATTGCACATTACTGTTTCTGTGTGCTACCTGAATTTGCTTACATTATCTGATGCTGCTTTGATTCATAATTAGACTGAAGTCTTGCTGCAATAAAATTGTCTTTTCTGTTTTTGAAAACTGTCTAGCAAAATGAGGTTCAGGTCCAAAACTAGGATACCATGTGCTATTTTGCTGTTGTCATTGAAGTGATAAAGAATATCAAATCAGAATATTAGTGATTAAGAGGCCTTTCATTCTTCAGCAGGTAAAAGAAAATGGTGTGCACATGCATGTTTACAGCCTCTTGTCTTTTCCTTCCAAAGATGTCTGTCTCTGATATTAGAGTGGCAAGTCATCCCATGAGGAAAATTCAGCTGAAGACCACAAAATGCTGAATTTTTCTTTGATTGTCAGTTCACCCTGGAATGCACTTTTGCTTTTAGTAGCATTTCCATTTTCTCACAGGCACAGAATAGTACTTATCTTACGTTATAGGCAGCAGCCATTATGGCTGTTTTATCCATGTACAAAGCATAGGAGAAATAAAATGATAGGTGCCCTGATAAGTTAAGGAGGATAAACTTTTGAAGTCTACAAATAATGCAATTCCTTTTGGCTGATTGATTTCAGGTAAGTGCAAAGGACAAAAACAACTTTTTTTTTTTTTTTTTTAAAAAACTGAAAGGAATGCATCTGAATGAGGGATAATTGCAGTTCAAGTAGAAACACTTTTACAAGTCGCTTTATGGAGAATTGGCTCACTCTGTCCCAGACTCCTGCTTCTATTCAGTGTAACTGAATGTTAGTTCCTCAGATTGAAAAAAAAATCTGTAAAGAAGTAGAAAGCTCTCCTCCTCCTCCTCTGTTTGTGGCAGTGTGCATGTGAGCTGCTCAAAAGTAAAGCTCTGTGCAAGTTAGACAGCTACGTTGCTATTTGGTAGCTTGGAGCAATATCAAGGATGCACTAGGCCTGTCATTGCAATAGTTACAATACCCATACTAACCAGCTAACAACAATCATCATCTCTCTCTTGCTCCCTCTCACCCCTCACATGCTGGAGGTAGGTGGCATTAGTGGTCTGGTTGTTGTTTAGTTTTGGAGGATCACATCACATGCAATCTCATCCTCACCCCATTGTCAGAAGAAAAAAATTATTAGACTTGGCTGCAGGTGGGCCCAAGGCCTGTGTCTGGCAATTTAACACTGAAGTATTCAAAGAAACTTACCGCGCATTTGAAGTCTTTGTCCCTCTTCCTTCCCTTCTTGCATTCTCCTATTGTAATCTTGCATACATTTTCCTGTTACGCAGTAACTACTTTTTTCTCAATGCAAGCTTCAGTGTGTGCTATTAAAGTACATATCCTGCAACATAACGTAGGCTTCTCCTTATGAAGACAGTGAACATTTACAGTAGGAAACACCTTAGCACATACATTATGTTCTCTTTTTTTCATCTTCAGTTTCAGTTATTTTTGCACTTTTGTGTTTTAGTGCAGAAATCCCAAATCCTTCCTTCTCCTCTCTGTATGCAGCACGAGAAGCCGGGAGAACAGTGTAGTCACCTTCCTGCCCGATGCTACAGAACAGCCAGTGAGAGCAAAAATGCCCCCACATGAGGAAGCGAGAATTACATGAACACAGAGAGAGAAAGAAGCCTTAGTGAACAAAAAGCTTTGTATAAGATCATGTTAAACCAGAAATGATTGCAGGAGTTTAGTCTAAAGTAGCTGCAAAAACAGGTGAAGATTTTTTGCGAGGCACTTTTATTACATTAATTTTACCTTCGTTTTTAGCAATAGATTGTAACTGGGAACATAGGCCTGTGTACAGAAGGAATTCTGTCTCTAGTCAGGTACACAATGTCTTGGGACCAAGCAGGCAAAAGCCAGTGATACTGGTTGGAGCAAGCAAGTAAAGAGGTTTGGGACTAAGAAGAGTTAAAAGCAAACTATTACTAGCTGGGAGCAAAGTTTTTTGTGGGATGCTCTGGAATAGGATGACTTTGCTCACCATTTGTTTGAGCTCTGCCCTTATATACAGGTACTTGCCCTTACAGGATAAAATTTCTACCTACTTATTCATATGTTAGCTAAACTCAGTTACAACTGCCTCGAGAAAACAGAAACAACAAAATAAAAGCTATGTATATAATGCTGGATTATAGATCTTGGTACTTTTCCCTGATAAATTCTTGAAATATCTTTTTTTATTCCTTCATTTTTCTACTTGTCCCTAAGTAGGTTATTACAGCTTCAAATGGTAATGCATTGTAAGCTGTAAAAACAAAGAAGTCGAAATAAATTCACTGAAATTTATCAATTTTTAGATACCAAGTATTTTATTTTTCATTTTCCTTGTTTAAACTAGTGAGATGAAAATCCAAGATGATACTTCTAAGTACTTAAGTGATCTGTTATTCATTTTTATTATTCCAATATTAATATTTTTTAGCCTAGATTTTAGAGAATGCTGTGTTTTTCTTAGGTATCAATGCCTGATTCAAAGATATTTGCTTAAAGAAAACAACCCTTATTGAACCCAGCTGGCTCTGGATCAGGCTCCTACTGTTTCTTTCCGAATAAAAATAAAATTTGATTCTCAAACAGAATTTCAGGGTTGTTTTTTTTTTGCGTAGTTCTGCCCTAGTGTGGCATGTTGCCATTGCCTAAAACCACTGAACTATGTGGAAATCATTCATAAGGACAGCAAGGAACAGCACAACTTTTTGATTTCCTCAGTGATATTACCTCCCTCTTGATTTTCCTTTGTGAAATAAATAGACATAAGAGATGCTACTGCCAGAAGAGTGGGTAGATTTGTGTTAATGCCTAAGTGAAAATGTCAAACTATAGAAATGCCACAGTCTTGTCTGCTTTCGAAGTATATAACCAGATAGATTATTATTTTGCTGTATCTTTTCTTCGAAAACTTTGTCATAATCCTCTATGCAATCTTGGGCACAAATACTGTGCTACATGGCAATTTCTTCTTCTAAATTTAGCAGCGCAGCTTTGTAACATTAGGCAGGGAAAGGCAAAAGAAAGTTTGGGTGGATAATTTCTCTCTCCCTGAAAAGAATGTCTTTCAGAAATAGTCATACCAAAGAAATGCTAAGAGCTGTGAGTCACAGCATTACTGGGTTGAACCATTATTCTGTGCAGGTATATGGGCATACATTTTCAGGATTAGTAAAATGTAGATGTATTATTTGTAATAAAAATATATTATAGGATAATGGCAGGGCTATAATATCTGAAAATCTGAATTCTAAAGAAAGATTATGATGACTTGAAGAGAGTGACACATTAATAAATTTGTTCTTTTTAAGGATTTTTTTTTTAAAATCACTTAGAATATTTTCTTGAAATCAAAAAGACATGGAAACCAGACTTTCCAGAGTAAAGCATCAGACACCCATACTCAAGATCTCTTACCACAGAGGTAATCTCTGAGAAGTGGTGCTTCTGGTGCCTTCTAGAGTTCTTTCATTTCACATGTACTCTTGTCAGGCTTTTTCATATTGATTTCTCTTTCCCTTCTGCCTCTGTCCCTTGTTTTCTAGCTCTGCCCTTGTTGTCTCTTTCATGTCTTTTTTTAACTCATGCCTCTGTCCTGTTCTCGCCCTCCACATTTTCTTGATTTCTTTTTTCTTTTTTTTTTTTCCTTCAGAGCAATGTTTTTCCCCCCTGTTTATCTGTTCCTTCTGATTTATAGTTTCTAAGATATACCACAACCACAGAACCACAGGCTATTCCTTCTGTAAAAGAAGGGGGACTGGGTGGTAGTTAAAGCCAGTTACGCTGATACTCAGCATTAACATTTAAACATATTTTCCCCCTCTATACAGCATTCACCTACCATTTCTAAGTATTCTTGAAGAATTATTCTAGGGAAACATTTTAATGCTAAGTGTTTTTTGGCTCTTAAAACTGCTCTGGTAGATGAATTAGGGCAATACGTTCATTTTTAACCAAAAAGATGTTTTTTCCATCAAAAGTCTCTTTGAAGGGTAACTTCACTTGAATTCTCTAAGGACGCTGTATTCCCAAGGAGTCACATTTTTTATCAGCTGAAATACTAGTTTACTGCAGCTGATATCAGAAAAACATACATGTAGCCTGAACGTTAATCTCTACTCAGTAGTGCAGGGTAATGGACCAATAGATGTGCTATTGAATACTGGTAGAGCTTTGCCTGTTTGGCTCCTGAGACAGTATGCACAGAAATTAGCAGATGGGCTTCTCTTATATTCATTGTACATCTCTGTTAAAGGCTTAGGCCATGACTGTTACTGTGGCATCTCACTGATAGCTATGCAAAGCCTTTGCAGAGTCAGCTTAAAATGACAATAAATTAGAATGGTAGCTTTCACCACCTTTGCAGAGGCATTAGTGATGGTATGGGTGTCAAAGACCGTGCTCTACCTTGGCTTTGGGAGGATGTAGACGCGAGAGAGTGTTGCCTCAGTAGGAATGCGAATAGAAGCACGCAGGCTCAGGAATCGGGGACTAGGAAGTACGAGCTCCAGGGAAGTCCTGGGAGCTATGTCTTCATAATAGGTGCATCTTCCTCTGTTTGTAAGAGGTGTGGGTAAACCTGTCTTGTCTTATTTTTACTTTCTCTTGGGCAGCTACTGCTTTGTGAATACATGGACAGGCAGCAGCCATTGGGCTGCTTCAATCTCCAACCTTTTGATTTCCCAGACGCAGAATTTACACCGTATCTGATTAATAATTGGATTAGTTTTATCCTGGAATTTAAAAAGGTTAATTTATTTAAATCTAGTGACAATATATTACTGTAGGGCAGAGCTCACCCCTTATAGCCTCAATCAGGAATGTAGTACAACTGCACTGTCCTGCTTCTCTAGACCTGTTTCTTTGAACTTTCAAGATTTCTTCCACTTACAAAAATGTAATTTATTTTAATGTCTTTAGTTTTTGTTTTTAGAAGTATAATAATTTTTGGATTTGTAAATATTTTGAAGGTGCCAGTTGTAATGCAACTATCATCTATAGCAGAAAAGGATACTTGTGATCAAAGCCATACCATATTCTGAACAGCCACGCACTCTCAGCTTTGGTTGTATTTTTATCCAAATTAGATGCAGTCTGCAAAACAAACAAATGAATAAAGTGAAAAGCATTTTATAACATAAATAAATCATGAAGTTCCAATATTAAAAATACATGTCAAACCAAATTACAACTTAACTGCTTTTTTTTTGTTTTAATTTAAAAAGCCTCCTTGCAGAAATATCATCTCTGTGAGTAAGTTCAGGCGCAAATTGGCTCATATAGCACATTTCTCATTGCTTATATACTCATTGGAAGAGTGCAGCATTTACTTTTATTAATGATTCCAATTTTATTAAGCAGCTGAGAAGCACTATATTCTGAGATCAATAAAATGATATTTCGATTTAATTGCCATTGTGGGACTACTTCAGTTTACTCCTGCAGGATCGGATGCTATTTGCGTATGGCTAACAAAATGTCATTCCCAAAGGGATCATGATATTCTAATAATTATGGCACTACTTTTCTTTCTGTGCTTCTTTCCGGGGGAGAGGAACACAGTTTGGAGCTGTGTCTGAACTTTCCTGTGTATGGCTGTTACTTTTCATTCCCTGTGAATCTGGAAAGGCCAACAATGTTCTCTTAGATGGATGACACTTGTTAATATGGGATATATGCAAGAAAACCAACTTCTTTCACTGTGAAGACACGCTAACATAGGAAGAAAATGAAACGTAGGTAAATCAAACAAAAACGTCATATTTGAAGTAAAGAGAAAGAAAAAAGACAACAAAGGGGAAGAGGAGGAATGAGAGAGATGAAATGAAAGAGAAAATTAAAAGAAAGAACCTGACATAAATTGAATAACTGTGATAGGTACTAAGTTAAAACAAAGAGGGCTACAGAGAATGCAGCAGAGGTCTGAATTAGTAAAAGACTGAGATGTCAAATACAAAAAAATCAGACAAATGAATATAGAATACCACAGGGGGGAAAAAGAATAATCAGTGCAGCAAACCTATCTTCCAGGGTAAAATTTACTACTATAAGGAATGGTGACTTGGACATGATAGGGCATGAAAGGTGTTATATTTATTTACGACTTCTGTGTTGTATTGCTGAGTTTTTGTCAAGAGAGGTAGGTGTTAATTCACAGGGCACAGTTGGGACACTGGATGTGTTATTGTTATTCATAAACATGATTATTTTCACTTTTAATAAAAGAAGGAGAAAATTAGATGCCTAGTGACTTCTGAAGAAATCAAATTTTCACAAAACATGCGTTCAATTTCATACTGCATTCAGCAGTCTCTGATCTTTGATAATTCATGAGTGCTGTAAAGTAGACATTAGAAATAGAAAATTTCTGAAATTATATATCTTTAAAATCCAATCGAGAATAGATTAAATTTCTGTGTCCTGGCCTTGGTCAGAATTTGGGCTGAGGCATTGCAGGAATTCCTACCAAGATGCTTAGGAGAGTGATATTAGTGACTAGTCCCTTCAGATTCAGAATAAATCAGGATCTTGGCATGATGCAATGGAGCATTATGCTAACCCTTTTAATCGTGACTGAGTTGTAAAACTAAGGATATGGTCAGATATGAATAATATTCCTTTTCCTTTTTTTTTTTTTTTTTTCCAAAGAGACATTAGGACAGTTAGGCACCTGAATTCCATTCACTTTCAATGAAATTTGAGACCCTGAATGCCTTCGGATACGTGTAAATGTTAAGAATACTCAGTATGTAAGATACATTAAAATTCTGCCTAATGATACCTTTAATGTATTTTCAAGTGAGCAGGGTGTCTTATTCATGTCTTACCCCAACAAATTTTCTACACTTATATCACTGTTGGGTGATTTCAATTTAAGTTCCAGTTGTGCAGTCTGGAAGAGTGCACGGGATGGTATTTCCTAGAAACAGGAACACCGTTGTTATTAGGTGCTTTTTTGCTTTTGACTTTGGCAACGTGTCAACTGCAGCGTTGCTTCTCCCCGGTCCTACTGCTGTTCCGCTTACCCTGCGGAAGCACATGGCGTGTCTCTCTGTGTTGACTCCATAGATTTCCACTGTTGTTGCAGGCAGTGCTGCATTTGAAACAATGCCATGCAGGCTTGACAAAAAAGGGAGGGCGACAGGTGAACAGCTGCAGCTTGTTAAATAGCCTCCTTTAGTTTAAAGTTTTCAAGTTCACAATGGACTTACGTTTCCATGTGAAAAATAACTGAAAAATATTTTCAGAAATCTAACCTACTAGAATCGAACATTACATATTTTCCTTTTTTTGTTCCAGGGAATTAAACATTGTTCTGAGATGTCTGACTTCCATAAAGGCAGCATTTGGAAGGTGATAAATATTTCGATTTTTCAAGGCACTACTTCTATTATTTTGTTAATTAGATCTCTCAGGATATCCACACTTATGTATAATTTTCTTCAAAAATTTGTAACATTTTTAGTTATAAAATTTTCATGAGTGTATGGACATTGAAAAAAAAAAAACTTTCTCCTCTCTTTCTACCTTGTACAATAGATACTTTGCAGCTCCTTTTTATATTCCACCTGTTAGATATTTTCAGCTATAATACTATTTTTGTCAAACATGATCTGCTACCAACTGAACAGTTTTTAGTTCAGCATGTATGTCTAAAATCCTGACATACCTGGTTTGCAGCTTCTGCTTTCAGATCTTCATCTGGATCTATGCCAACTCTGTTAAAAAACAAAACAAAACAAAACAAAGACATTGGTAATGGTCTGATATATATTAGAGAGCTTTGTGGGTAGAAATGTTTCTCTTGTGCCACTCGTTTCTTACTATGTGAGAAATGCAGAGAAGAGCTGGAAAAACATTAGATCACTTTTTTTAATCAAGGAAGTTCTTAATAAGTTTTAGGAAACTTGAGATTCTTTTTAACTGCCATTCACAACACCCGAGATTAGATATTTACCCTGGCTCTGATCCATGTCTGGGGAGAGATAATCAAGTCATTAACCTGTGCTATGAAACCCTTTATTACTGGCAGAAGAGAGGTGTTGAGGAGGAACTGGAGTCAGGGAGGTATGCGGAGGGTAGGATGGCAGGACTCTGGCATTTCTTGACTGTGCTGCATTATGGATGGCTTGTAGCATTTGGAAAGGGCTTTACTTAGTGCACAAGGTACAGGGAAGCAAACCAGAGGGAAGAGGAGATTGCAGTGGGTGATGTGCCAGATGATGAGGACCTGGATGGTATTTTACTAATATGGACAGGAAAAAAATAAAATGGGCTGTTAAAAGTGACATGGTGGAAAAATTGACATAGTTTGAATGTGGCTGATACTCAGAACTGAGGAGAAATGCAACTGAGATGTTATGAGTTGAATAACAGAGGCCTGTGCTGATGTTCACACCAAGAAAGGAAGGAGAACAAGTGAAGGATGACAAATAACAAACCTTCTTACCACCGGAATCTGAAGCCCACAGCTACAGAGTGACCAACAGCACCCGAATGCCTCACAAGATCCCACATAGTACCAGGTCCACCAAGCTACTACAGAATTTACTGATGCAAATAAAATGTGCTAGTTCACTAGATTTTCATTTAAGGCCACTTTACTGTTTTTCTGATATTCTTCCTTCTTGAGTAGATTTTTGCTTTTGGTAATAACACATCAAAATAAATTTAAAAATAACATTTAATATTAAAAACTGCATACCTCAGCATTCTTTCCTGTAAATATTATGCACACAAACTTATTCAGTCAGAGACAATGACAGGAACTATATGCAAAGTAGATGCTTTTTATATGTAAATACTGAATAGAAGAGAAAAGAAGACGTTTGTTTCTATCATAGCTCTTGAGCTTCAACAAATCTGAGTCCTTCAGGCATAAATATTTCTATCTTTTTATTAAAAATAATCCTGGTGCTGACTCAACAAGAATGAGTAGCTGTCTCTCTTCCTTTTTTTTTTTTTGGTCCTGTTCTTTAAATTGCTGGAAACAGCTTCTGATGGCACTAACCTAGTCATTAGTTTGGAGTAAAGCAAGTTAGGTATTTTCCATTTCATTAAAATGGAAACATTTACATGTGAAAAGAAAAGGAAACATTATATAGAGGTTTAACCATCTGTCTGACATAGGATTTGTTATTGTCATGTACAGAACAGTGGTGTCTAGGGCCTTATCTGTGCTTGGCATTGTAAAACTAAGCAGTGTGAGACAGCCCTGCACCTCAGAGTGTACAGCGTAACTACGGCGGGATGTGAACGCTGAAACAACGGCACAAATGCAAGTGCGATGGCCCCAAACTCATAAACCGTGTCAGAATCAGAAAGAGAAATCCCAGTCTCCTAAATGCGATGATGTGCCCTACATCTTAGTCACTAGATGTGTTCACCAACAACGCTACTTGGCCAATACAGAAAAACACCAGCAGTACAATAGTTAAAGATCTGCACTGTTCTAGAAATAAAAGAATTCAAAGCATTTATGTGTGATAGGTAGAGCTGAAAGGCTAGAGCACAAACTTCCCCACACTCTCTTCTCCTTAATGAGCTTGACTTGACCTCAAAGAATCAGTCTCCTGGGACAGAAGTAATTTAGCCTTCATGCAGTTCTGAACTTACTGGAGTTGAGAAACTGCCAGTTCTGACTGATTGTGTGTGTTGGAGTTGTGATGCGTTTATTACAGAATGCGCTAAGACAACAGAAAACATTTCACCCAGGACTAAAAGGACTGTAGTAGCAAATGGGAAAAAGGGGAGGCAATGGGGCCAATAGGAACCAGAGTTTCTGGCTGTGTAATATTGTTTCAGTAGCAGTGATATAACTACTAACCAATCACATTGACAACAGGAATCCACAGGCATAAAAAAATTTGAATTTACAGAGTTCCGCAGAATTTGTGGTATGCTTAAGTTTCTCTGCATGTATAATTTCTAATCCTTATAGTTACAGAGGTAGCTAGCTGTTTTGCTTTGTTTATTCTGCAGACGCTAGATTATTATAATATAGCACATATGAAGATACTCACATGAAATCTTAACAGGAGTATTACATTTTAAATGTAATTTAAGCTGGCTTTAAGCCAGAAAAAGGCAGCAATAAATATCTAATGAAATCACACTTCTCTCTTAGATTTTTCACATAGGAAGAAGAAAAAAGGTTTTTATGCCATGTGAATGCCATAGAGCTACAGCTGATGCTTTCCTTTAGTCTGGTCTCTACTCTCACTTAAAACACAGGGTCAGATGTCATTGCTGTTTTTCTCATGAAATAGTATCTCGCTACTGGAAATCAGTGCGGATAGCACAATCTTACCTATTGATTTGAAGTCCCTTGGGAAAAGGACCTGATCATTCTTTGCATTCTATGTGAGGGTTTTTTAATGCATTAAAATAGCAATAAATTTTTTGTAATATTTTGAATATTGGCAATTTTATTGAGTATGCACTAAGCAGACTTATTTCAGTCAGTTCTGAAATTGAGGTTAATTATTTCATATCAAACATAGGCACCTAGCGTTGCAAATCATGGTCTGCTATAATTAGCTCTGATATACTTGACATGAACTAGAATGGTATTTTTAAATTGCAAATGTTGAAAAAACAAAGCATAACAAATTACATGAGACAGTCAAGACAACTGAAATTAACTACAGATATGCACTTCAAGTTTACATCCTTGACTTCCTCAAAAGACCTGCTAGATCCAGTGCTATTGCACTAGAATTTGTAAACTTGAAACTCATAAATTAATACAAAGGCCTCTAAGAAATACTCTATTGTTAATATTTGTATAAAAATCTATTCTCTTTTAACCTTCTCAGTTTTCCATTTCTGTGAGAAAATTTAATGGTCAGAAAACTACTCTCAGTGTTTTTTCTCCTTTCTTGCTGTCAACTTTGTCTCTTTTTCTCCTGTTACCTTGTTTTACTTCTTGCAGTCTCCCTTTTCCGTCCTTCTTTCCCACTTTCCTGGTTGCTCTCTGTTCCTTGTTCATTTCTTCTTGGCTCCTCTAAATATTGTACGCTTTTATTTCTGCCTTTCTATTTTTGCATCTTTTTATTCTATACATTAAACATTTAGGATGACTTCTCTTCCATAAAAAAAAAAAAATGCAATGACTTTTTAATCAGAACTATATTGCAGTGGAGTTTATCTACTCTGTGTATTTAGATAAGCTTTAGTAATGTCTTAGGTTCAAATGCCTTAAATATGAAGGAATTCAAAATCCTGAAAGCTGCTCTGTGTTCATTTTCCTTTGTGTCTTGTTATTTTGTGTCTGTGTAGTTTTTTATTTTAAATAATGGCTGGATCAAAACCTGGATTCAGAGATTGTCCAAAGCTGCTCTATTTGAAATCTGGAAGCGAAGCTCTTTACTTCAGCCAGACTCTAGCAATTAGGTCTAAGCATTGCTAGGAACCCTGCATTAGTCTGCAGTAGTATCCTTTACAGTTGACAGTATTTAAATCCCCGTGTGCTATCAAGTGCATCGTTTTTTTTAGCAACAGTCAGAATGCGTTTGGTAATAAGAGGAGGAATTTGTCACTGAATACAAAGCAGTCAATAACATCTTTTCTTATGTGGTTTGAAATGAAAATGGATGGAAAGATAAATCCCAAATTGTCAGGGGAACTAGTAGTAAGAAATATAAAACCAATCCATAGGAATACCGAGTAGTAAATCACTATTCAGGCATTGCAAACTTTTAATTCCCTTGCTTCAAATCACCACAAAGTCAACACTGTAGGATAAAATCTCTGCTTTCCACAGTGAAGCCGCAGAAAAATGTATAGACTCACGTCTTCATGAGAATGTAGGCATGCAGAGCAGAACTTTTGGTGTCTATACTTACAAGTGTGATTCTCAGCCCTCCCTCACTTTAGGTGCCAGGAAATCTGTAAATAGAGATATTTCTCTGGAATCTGAATTCTAATTACTGAAATTCTATTTCTGGGCCTTTATGCAAGTTGAATCTTGCTCGCAGTCCCACCTATGCTGGTGTGCACCCACCATATACTCATGCTGGTTAGCTGCGCTCCACATGAAGCAGCCAGGGCTGCTTTTATTTGAAAACATGTCCTGACAGCAAGTAGTTGATTCCATCCCCTTTTTATTTAATGACTGATCAATTCGAGTGCCCTGCAAAGAACTGAAAAGCCTGGTTTCATCAGTCATCTCAAACTGAGGTGATTCCCCACCACACTTCTCTGAAGTGCCATAAATACTGGCCTGAGAATGATATGGATGGTGGCACTATCCACTGTCCTGCTGATGTTGTCCTCTTGCACCAAACATCTTTCAAATTCAAGCACCAATGAAGCCCCAAGAAATAGTTGTTTATATGTGTATTATTTAATGCAGCTAATGATTTAATGAACAAAACATCAGTCTTGGAAAGTTTACATGAGAAATATCTCCTAATGTGAGTAACTATCTTCCCTGATCTAAGTGCATAATGGTGAACATCCCGATGGAACATGATACTACAGAGCTGTCAGATACAAGTCAGAATTAGCCATGTCTCCTCTATTTCCTTTTCTAGATCAGTGGGGAAACAAAGGCAATTCAAGAGCTGAGAAGTCAGGCATCGCTTTCTGTTTCTGGTCTTATAAACTGGGGATAATACTTCCTCCACCCCATTGCTCATCTGTTGTGTGTATTTAGCTTGTAAGCGCACATCCTTCATTATGTTCATACAACATCTATCTTAGCAGAGCTGTGATTTTGTTTAGAGCCCTAGGAATGCTGCTGCAAAATAATTAATTATATTGGCTTCTTTGCTTGTCAAAGGTTTTACTGGAAGAACTCACTGTCTCAGTGCAATTGCCTCAGCCTTCCACTGGCTGTCTCATTTTAACTAAAATAGTCTTTAAGCCTCAGCTTATATCTTAAAAATTGCACATACCAGCAAGGGTTTTTTGAGTAAATGATTTATAACCCAATTTTCAAAGATGGCCATTAAACAGCATTTGCAACAGGAGTCTTGAATATTTTTGCATGAATAAATCTGAAGCTTGTAGCTATCCATCATCAGCATATTGTATTCAGTACAGAATTATTAACTGTAAAGACTAGAAACATGAGCAAAATCCAAAAAATGTTTCACCATCTCTAATAAATCATTACAATTGAAATTAAAAAACCTTCAGGATAAATAATGATTGCTCAGGCCATTATTCTTGTCCATGTGGCAGTAAGTGTGATGTGTAGTCCTAACAAACTGACACCTAAAATCTGCTTTTGGTTTTAGATTGCTGTATTTCTGCTACGTATTGCTATTGCCATGGACTGATGCTGCTTTTTATAGTACAATGTTTTGATTGACATAAAATCCATGGAGAGTTATGGCATGAGTATAGATCTTCAAAGTTCATCTCAAGCTGATTTTGTTAATAAATGAAAACACTTTTAAGTTTACGGCAGGAATAATCACTTGGGTATCACAGCAGAAAGATCAAATCAGTTTAATTTCTTGCTGAGAAGGAATAAGATAAATTATCAGGTAAACGATGCTTCCAAAACGGTTATGACAGCTGTTTGTCATGCGGCTAATGCTTTCTATGTTATATACATGACATACTGAAATAGAACAGAGTATGACTTTAAACCACTAGAATCATATGAGTAAGAGATAAGTGTTGTCATAGTTTGACTTTTGAACTTGTTATTTTATGAAACTAGTAAGACAATATATTGGGAAATACTACTGCAAAACACTAGTCCTACGGTCAAGGTCTATGGATAATTTTTGGTGGACATATACAGAACTATTTTGTTGCAGAGTTGGCAATTAAATTAATGTTAGCTCTATAAATGCCTTCCAAGTAAAGAAGGGCTGCGATACATTAAGATAATGTGTAAATGCAAATAGAAGATAAGGTTGAGGAAGGAACTGTAGTGCTCTATAAGAGATCCACAAGTTATAGTCTCTAGATGTCATCTTAAGTATCAAAAAGATTGTGAAATCGTGGATAATGTCACTGCATAAAACTTTACCAATCACTTCCCTACAGCTGTGCAGCTGTGGGAAATAAAATGCTAAAATTTAAAAATAGATGATGGCTTACATTTACATTTACATCATGCACTGATGCGGATAGTAACTAGAATGATGAACTGGATCTTTAGATATCTGTTATCTGATTCTCTATTCTGTTAATCCTATTTTATCTTGATATCAGGAGGGAGAAGATAAAATAGTTTGGTCACTTTGAAGTAACAAGGTAGATCTGTATGGTAGAATGCAATATCAGGTGTCTTACACTACTGACAGCTTGGCACTTCAGCTCAGGAGTTCTGTGAAGCAGTGATTTACATCCCTATAATGCTTCTGGCACACCTGGTAGCTTACGAATGTCATTGTGCTATGTGAATATACCTGTAGTAAGGAATCAAGCCTCTTGCTTAAAAATAGGAACCAAAGTCGACTAAAATGAGCACCGTTTAACTTCTGTGGAATTTTTAGAAATCGTCATTTGTAGTAATATTGCTGCATGTGAACAGGATTGGAATAGAATCGGGGTGAAGGTTGGCAGCAACCAAAATAATGTGAACTTCTGTGTGGCAACAGTGTAAGAACTGGGACTTGTTTTCAGATTTAAGGAAATACCATTGTAGTAGATTCTCAGTCTAGAATAAGACGTATTTGTTATATTGTTCATTACATTATGACACACAGGCTTCTTACACCAAAGTTTACCAAATCTAGCTGGATGGGAAATGCAGATTGTGTGTTTATGTCTGCAGACACAGGAGTTGCACGAATTACATTGAATTCCATGTTAAACTGGAAAAATAGCTGCTGACTCTGCCAAACCCACTCTGCATGCTTGCTTTGCCCTAACAGCATACTACCTATCACTAACTAAGCAGATGTAACTCGCAGCATGTTGCTGCAAGTCAGTTCAGGACTTTTTCATATTCAGGCAGTGGGCTGCATGTGGTTCCCATTTTAAAGCTTGATTCTGAAAAATGTGTAGTGCAAGGCCATTTTACATTCATGCGTATATATGTACGTGTGCAGTCTACAGGGATCCAAAGTCACAGTTGCCTCATACTAAGTGAGTGCATGAGAAATTTGGTTTCTGTGCTTTCTCTAGAACAGTTTCCTTGGACTTCACAAAAGTTGCCCCATTAAATATCTTCAGTGTGTGGCCCATAGACAGCTAGTGAAACCCACAGGCCCTTGGCAGCAATGTTAATCTGCCACTCAGGACATCAGCTGATCAGCACTATTTTGCTTGTTTTCTGTACTGATGTCTCTTCTGTGAAACTCTCCCTCACTTTACTTTTCCCTCTTCATTTTTGGTTTTCCCCTTTATTTTTGGTTTTCCTATTTATATGTGCTTATAGTCATATGTTGTTCCCATACCTTTCATCGCAGTCTGGTATGTGATCCAGCTGCTACCTTCTACTTTGCTGTTTACAGCTCTACTTTGGTGAGTAACGATTCATGTGCATGTTTTATTTTTCTACTCCTGCCTTAGGGAGAAGAAAAGCCTTTCATAAAATGGTATTTTCAGCAGTGCAAATTTAGATTAATAAACTTTCTGTCTTAAAGTATGTGTAAAACTCCATCATTCTTCCCCCTTTTTTATATCCTTATCTGGAAAACATGTATCTCAGATGTAATTGTTTTTCTACAGACCTGGCAATGTTCAGATCCCTCTGGCAGCTTGGCAAAGCTTTGTTGTGTTCCCCATTCCTTAGTAAGGACTGCAATGTGTGCTGTGTGCTTGTGTGTCAGCCATTCCCCTTCCCCTCCCCCAAAAGTGCAGTTTTTCTTCATCCTTCCTTTTTCTAAAATGCCCCCCCTGGTTTTTGTGCCGACTCGGAATTGCAGTGTGAGGGGAGGTTTCCACAAGGTGCCCAGCATGGGGCTAACTGCTCCCCTTCACGCCAATGTCACTGGTGTCACTGACTTCAAAAGGAGCAAACTTACACGGGCACTGAGTGTTTCCAAAGAGCCTTGCCTTAATATTTTTGCCACCTCTCAGCATCCCTCAGCTATACAGGGATCTGGTGGTCATTTTCATTTTCCACTCACCGGAGTACTGGCATGGCTCATCTGAGATGCATTTCATTAACACATTGGCTGGTGAATGGAACTTCCTGGTATCCCAGTCATTTGCCATTTTCTTAATGAAAGAAACAGATAGTTTCATGCAGCTCATTTATGTAAAAACCAAGATCTATAGAACAAGGTGAGTATTTTACTGCCTGCTTTTTGAGCATTCTATAAGCAAGTCTATAAGCTCCCTCTTACTTTGAAAGCAAGAAGAGAAGAGAGAAGGTCCAGAACAGTGTCATAAGGCTACATGGCCATAGCCAGTTAGTAGTCACTGCCCTTCTCAGTTACACTCTTTACTTATTGAATGGGTATGTGATTGCTCGTAGGCAGACACAGATTTATGGGAAAAGGATGGGAAAGCTTGAAAGGACTGTAATCCTCCTATTTTTTTGTTTTTAATTCAGCTACAGAAACACCCCAAATCCTTAGCAAATCTGAAATTCAGAGTAACTCCATTGCTACCAGCAGCCTTCTAAAATGAAACTCTCATGCTAAGAGTACAATCTTTAATATTAAAATGTTAAAAAATTATTAAAATTTAAGTTTGTTCTAAACTGGAAAAAAATCTCTTCAGACTCAATTGAGACATAGGCATGTCTGGAGAAAAACGGTTATAAGGTCACATCACTCAGGAATACTACATTGCAATTACAGACACTGAACAATAATAACACATGAAAAATAATGTAACCTGAATAATTTTCTAAAGCTGCAAGAGAAGTTTAGATGTGAGGAATGTGCACGATAGTAGCTGGGATATACACTGCAATCATTACTTTCTCAGTAAGGCTGCATTTTGCTATATTGTTTTCACCTGAGTTTTATGTCTCAGATAAAAGGTGAGGCTCCTAGAATAACAGGGTCCCTCGATATCATATTATAGCATGGGTGCAGCATTGACTTAGGAGAAAGGAGGGGATTTGGTACCTCTTTTGGTAGTAATGAGGTTATTTCTTTTTTGAGTCTCAACCCAGTAAATCCCAACAAAGTTGAGCTTTTGAAATATCATTGGATTGCAGCACAGAGTGGCAAGGCTGTTATGAGGTGACTGTGATGCTCTTTACCCTGTAACTGTTTCGGAAAAAAATAAAAGGTATGTTTTGATTTCCCTCACTTTAAGTCAAATAGCATTATTTTGAATAGCATCTGTTGAGACTGTTATCAGCCTACATGTGTTAAGGACAAGTGATCATGCAGAGAGGAGCAGCTACTGGTGATGGCAGGTGCTTTTTTGCTTTAACTTAAGATGTTGCAAAATGAAGAGGTATAGACACACAAATGCATCTCTATCCCCCTTTCAATAAGAGGCAGTACACAAAACATAATATTGATCAGCCTCCACACGCTTTAAGAAATTCAGTACTATTACCATACCTCTTCCCATGCTGTGAGGAAGTCTATAGATCAAATATTCTGTACACAATTCTGAAACTATATTAATAAAAAAAAGCCCTGGAACACTATCAAAAACACATTTTCAGTCAATACAAAAAGACAGAAACACTACTGCATTACAAGAAGTATCAATTTTGCACGTAGCAAATGTCCTAATTAATACTTTTATGAACTCTATGGAGATGAATACAGCTTTAAAAAAAAAAAAAAAAGATAGAAAAAAGTCAGGAATTAGGCCATTTTGTTGGCATCTTACTTAGACTACTAATGAGCTTTGCCAGCCAGGAAAAATGAGAACTGATTTTAGAAAAGATCTGTATAAGGAAAAGAAACTATGCTGAAATGTATTTTGACAATTTCCTACAGATGCAGGTAGTTAATTCCTGGCTCAGAAACAACAGTTCCCTCCAGTGAATTATGTCAATGATTTTTAGAGCAGTAAAATGTTTGTTTTCTGAATCACTTTAGGTGTCTGTTCCTTTATTTTCCTTCAACATAAACAGCACAGCTTTGGAAAGAAGCCCAGGCCATTGTAGATGCACTATATTATTGCTAATGTGATTAACACAAAATAAAACATTAAATGCTCCCGAGGCATTAGTCTAAATAATGAGATGACCAACTCTAAGTTCCCTGGGCTCACAGCATGGGGGAAAAACATACCATGCACTTAATCTTTTGCATCGACATTTGAAATTTCTCACATAAAGCCGGTACTGGGAGCAATTCTGTGCATAGCCATTGCAAGTGAAGAGTAATGCCGGTCAGGATAAATGACCAGCACCAAAACACACTGAGTAAACACTACTGGCTTTGCGGCTGAGAACTGGTGACAAGGTACCTTGCATGAAAGCTGTCACTGATTTTTCCATTTAGGCTGCTCTTTTCACAAGCTGTGAAAATCAGCTGCATTGCTTAAGTTAATATTTAACACGCAGTTTCAAATATGTTCGCTTAAGTTCTGTCTGAAATGCTGAGAATAGCAGGAAATGATGGTAAGGACTTGTATGGATTGACTGACGCAAAGCTGTATAAAAGAGAGATATATATGGTATATTGGAGAATATACCTTCAAAGATAATGCTGTACAATTGTTCTATCAAAGGGTAAATCAAAATGGCATTTCTGGATTTTTGACATGATTTTAACCATGCAGCACAATGGCTTTAGAGCTGAGATCACTACATTCATAAGCAGATATACTGTGGTTGGTCATCTGAGTAACCACTGAAAGGATTTTTTCATGTTTCCTCATCTAGAAGTAAATATTGTAGGACAGAGAGTGCTCAGTTAGCTGTAAATTAGTCATAAAAATATAGAACACCCCCACCCCCACCACTATGAAAGTAAAAAATGCTTTTATTTTATTTATCTATTTTCAGATCAGATGCATAATCATTAAATTTTACCAGCTCTGGGCATTCGCCTTCTTTACATTTGAAATTACTAAGCTTTACACAGGAAGAACCTAGGGAGAAGTCTCAGACTATGTAAAATGCTATGTACTAAAATGGAAGAGTTTTGCCTAAATTTTCATTGTCAATGATTATTACCCTTTCAGCTTTAATGGCAGAGAAACACCTCTGCACATTCGTGTTGAAACACTCTTTAAAGCCACTTTAAATAAGCAGGGTATACAGTAGTGTCATTTCTGAAGACAATGTTCTAAAATATTGCTAAATGGAAAATTTAGCTTTTCATTTCTTTTACAACACTTTGCTTCTCAACAACAAAGAATAAAAAAAAAAGACTCAAAAGGACAGCAATTTTATTTCATTTTGTTACTCTACCATTAAAAAAAACCCACAAAGATTACATACGCTCCTGATGCAGTAAATATCAATTAAAGCATAATAGTCTTTTCGACAGTGAGCAGCTATATGGAAGTGCTGAAAAAGTATGCTCCCCTTCATCATTGTGAGTGTTTATATCATTCCATGTTGTTTTTAACTAATGTTTTATTCCACTATAATCTTGGTCTCATAATTGCACTTACTTTTTAGTTTAGACAGTGTAGATTTCAGTTAATTTTACATTTTCTTTTGCAATTTAATCCTTCCTTCAGAAACTTGGCCATCTTTGCCAGTTTCAGGCAATGCATTTAGATCTCACCTGGCTGTTTCAAATAATATTTAGGCCTTTCACATGAAAACTTATTGTCTTCAAAATAGGTACGGATCTGTCATCACACTGTTTACAATGCAAAAGCTATTATTGATATAACCGTGCCTGTGCGCATGCCCACAGACAGACTCTCTCTCTACTACAGAGCTTCCAGAGGTAAAAAATATTTTCCAGTTCAGTTGGTAATTTGGACCACATGCCATCCATGATAGCATAAGTTCTGCTAGTCACACAGTGATCATCAAGCAGGGTATAGCTTTGATAGAATGTTATTCAGGGTTTTGTTGTGTGGCAGTGTTTTGTTTTTTTTTTTTTTTTCCTTTTATGTTTGCAGGGGAGTTTTACTTCTACAACAGCGACAACAAAGATAGATACTTTTACCTCAGTTGTTGTATTTATCCAGAACTATAGGAACCATCCTTATTTCACAGTATGTAAAGTCCCTTTCCAGAGTTCAGAAAGTACCCTAAATACAAACGTTAGGCTTGTTTTTTCTCTCTTGAATTTAGCAGTCTCACATTTTTCAATATGTATGACTCGGTAACAAGCTCATTCATCTAGAGAGAATAAGAGCTTAAGTGGAATGTAAATGATTCAGAAGCCCTAACATAGGTGAAATTCAACTTATATACATACATTTGTATTATGTCATGTTGTATTCAGAAGAATTTAGGAAATATCAGGCACTTATTTTGCATTTCCAAATACTTATTCTGGGAAAGCGAAGGTTTCAAATGTCAACACAAGCTTTTTCCTTTTGTGTCAGCAACTCATCTGTGGCTACAAACCTCTTGATCCTTCCAATTCCATCCACCTCAAGACAAAAATTTCCTAATTTTCTTCTTTTTTGGGTAATTCTTTTCTGGTTTGCTGGGGGCTCTCTCCTATACATGTGCTGTTTTGAGATTTTTACACTGCCTGCACCAGTCCTTGCAAGCCTTTTATGAGCACCCAGGAGGAGGGTTAGCCACCCCCTTGTTCAATAGCACTTATTAACTGTGACACTGTAGTTAAGGTTGATAAATCATTTTAATTAATTAAAGCCTTTATCTTTTTACAAGAGCATTTGGAGACACTCTTCAAAACTTCTGATTTTTTTTTATTATACGTTTTTCTTCTTCTCCTTGTAACACCATACAGCTTGAGCATAAAGCCTGAAGCACCCAGCTGAAGTTGGCTGCCATTTAAAATGAGTGCAGTGGAAAAGGAGTGCTGGGAGGATGAGATAGGGAGCGTGCTACAAAGATTCAGTTTTATTTTTGCTTCTTGTGTTGCTTAGCAGTGTGTTTGGAAGGTGTTTGCTGCGTTATGGTTAAGAAAGGGACTCCATTCCCATTGTGTTTCTGCCTTCTTGTAAAAATAAGAATAAAGTACTGTATGCAGCAACTATAAGCCAACATCTGAATTCAAGTAGTGATGACAATGAAAGCAATAGCTTGCATGAGATAATGAAGAGGCAAAGTGAGAAAGAAGAGTAAGAAATTGCCTCAATTGGGGAGCCCCAAAGCATATTATACTTCTGCCTACAGGCCAAGAAAATAAATGAATGTTATTATGACAGTCTGCACCAGCCGAGGATCTCTCCCCATTTATCCACAGCCACTTGGCTTCCCTGGGGCTCTAAGTAATTCTCTGTGGCTAGTGACTTCAGGCACATGTGATAGTTCTGTTCGTGTCGTCATAAATATGTGATACTTTGACATTGGCTCCAGGTTCCCACCTTATCGAACAGAGCAAGAAAACTTGATAGCTGAAAGGCAAGTCTAATGCTTAAAATGCCACGTGCCCTGCACTCTAATGAATCAGTAAATACTGTGAGACAATACATCTTAAATCTAAAGGATTTGCCTCCTCTTTGAGGTATAACATTGGGATCCAGAGACCATATATATACAGGAGTTGAGTTGTAAACCACAAAAGTGGTTTTAATTTTTTAACAGCCCTATAAAATACAACTTTCCCTCTTGTTGAGAGAGAACACTTATCGACAAAATCATCAATAAATTAGGCTTTTTAAAAAGGATTTTGTGTCGTTTTTTGTTAGGAAGATTGCTGATGGTCTGTTTAGCTTGATACAATTCAGTGTGGTAGAGAATACCCCAGGGAGCTTGCTATCTAAAAGACAAAACTGGGAAGGCAAGAGACACTGTGAAACTCAGAAAAGATTAATTTTACGTTTTAAATGTATCACTGCTCCTTTCTGGGATATGCATTTTCTTTCTCTAATGTAAGTATAGTGCAAGTTGAGGTATATGTAATAAATTGGATTGAAAGCTGTGACATTTGCTTAATCTAAATTGGTGACCTTGTCACTTGTTTATAATTCAGATTTTCAATGTAAGTGATAGCAAAATGGCACACAGCCATTGTGACTTAGATTTCAAAGAGATAGAGTAATACGAAGAAATGCTCTGACAGAGAATCCAGTACAATGTTTTTTTTTCCAGTATTGTATTGAACATAAATAAGAAAGGATGTAGGCTGCAGACTGTCTTTTGGAATTAAGTTGGGCAAATGGATGATTTTATTCCTTATCTGTATGAAAGCATTACAATAGTATTTCTGAAGACGTGATAGAAGGAAATAATGCTACTTTTTTGGTCAGTAAACTAAGACATGGCAATTGAACCAGATCTGGCAACTCATTTTATGGTCTCAGAAGTTTTCTTAACACTTTCAGAATCAGCATAATGTAAAACCATGCCCAAGCATCAGTTTCAAACGTAACGTAAGTACTGAGGAGCCTGAGTGGTGCCCATTTAAAATGGGAGCTAGTCACACAAAGCCTGAGATCTTCAGATCAATAAAGGACACTCAGATTGATGGGAGACAATGTAGTCCCCCTGATTTCAGGAGGAAAAAATAATGATCTTTGGTCTTTTTTAAAAGCTTGATCTTGAGTAAATGCAAATATATGTATACATAAGGGTCGCTAGTTCAGAAAGCATGTGAACAGTGATTCTTCAGTAGACTACTGAATAGGGTACTGGAAGACCTGGATTCTGATCTTTACTACACAGAAGATTACTGTATTTTAGTTGATGACTCATTTTACATTAAACAGAAACACTTATTTGGACAGGAGCTGAATCCTCCCTAGTGAACATATTAACCACTAGTCTACAGAACAATTTTATCTTGTTTTCTGTTTCAGTTAATAAAAATTATTTTCTGCTTTCTCTGCTTTCCTCATCTCATGGATACATATGCATACATGTGCAGAACTGGTGAGGTTTGGGCTAGAATTCCTCCAGAAAGATGGAAGAAGTATGTGTGAATTGAATGAGACAGAGGAAGCAAATCATCAAGTCCATACCACTAGTTGATGGGATGCAGCAGGGAAGAGGGAGAACTGGGCCTCTTCTTCTATGTCTAAAATGAAAACTGAGGCTGCCACGGCAGGAGTCCCTTTGGGTGGAGATTAGAAAAGTTCAGGGACTGATTACGATTCAGGAGATTCAAGCAGACTACCTGAACCTGCGCTGTGATTCCTGACCAGGACTAATGCACACGGATAAGTGAACAGCAAAGGCAACTGGGAAGTTTCAAGGTCACAGTGTATAGCGCCTTGTCTACTTGTAAGATCAGTTCAGCAAAGCATGGGGTTTTAGGATTGCTGTTTAGGGTATTTTACATAAACAGCACTTTATATATAAACTTTTATATATAAACAGACATTCTATATATTTATTTACATAGAAAATAACTTGGACTTATAAAACAGAATTTTATGTACAATTTCAAGATTCCTTTATATATTATTTGTCATTACGTAACAAAATGGTACTCTTTGTAGAAGTAAAAAATGCAGAAGTGGATAATATATTTTTAAGTGCATTGAAATCAATTACTTCTTGCTGAGATAAGAGGTGATTTTCTCATTTAAATCTCATAGATGTACTGTCTAGTACAAATCACTGTTGGGCTGTTGCTGCATTGATAATTCACTATAAAAAGCCTGTATTATAGTGTAATTAGCTGTTTACAAAATGCTAAAAGCTCATACTGCTATACAGAGCCTAGGTTATTTAATATCTGCTTTAATTGACCTTTCACATTCAACTAATTCTGGAACAATTTTATAGGTTTATCAAGGGTGCCAGAGCTTTCCTTCCATTTGACATTTTAAAAAAGAACAGAATGTTCAGAATTTCCAAAGGAATGTTTCATGAGAGTTTAAATTTTCATGAAAGTCACACAGTTCTCTTCTGTCACTAAGTTCCTTTGCAAACCCCGATACACTAATGTATGATTTTATTTGTTTAGATTTACAAAAGATTTCTATCACAACCCATATAATGTATAAGACCATTAAGGCCTAATTCTCTTCCCCGTTAGCACTGTTTTTCTTGTCGAAAGGTAAAGATATGTTTTGGGTTTTTTTCTACGCTTCACGTATAGTTTAAAAATGGAATTTAATGTTCTTGTGTTGCATGAAATACTTGATAGCAGAAAGCTATCAAGAAGGTACTTGTTAGCAGAAAGCTAAACAAACCTGAGAAAGACTGAGAAATTTTGGGGTTTTTTTGGGCGGAAATGATATTTTAAGTCAAAATGAAATTAAAACTTTCATTCACTCAAAATGAAACATCCATTTCGTATTTTCTTCTTGAAGAAATTCCAATATTCTTTGCCAAGCAAAATGTGAGAAGAATGAACATACATCATTTGGAAATCAAGCAAACTAACAAATGTGAAGAACGTACTAATTTCATACCCTTCTATTTTTTGGGCCAGCTGACAGTATTACACAGTTCTTAAAATGTGGAGGTTCAGTGAGCTTCCAGAGCAATTATTTTGCAAAAAGCAAAAGTATGTGATCAATAATAGAGAGAGTTAAGAGGGATCTTGATCAATACCTACAAAGCAGGGATACAAGATTCATCTCAGTTAAGTGTAATCGTTATTTTTTCTAGAGGCAGGATTTTGTATCATATATATATCTCAAACTTTTAAAGGCTCAAATTATTTTTCTCTACCTTCTATTTACCCTCAAACAACACAGTTGTGGCACATGCTTGAAGTCAACCAAGTTTATGTTTGCACCAATCCAATTTTGGAGGACTCGTTAGAGAAAGGTATGGTGCATTTTGGTAGTAATAAATCATTAGTTTTATTCTAAAGTCCCAGATAATTAATTAGGAAGTTCCCTACCAGTATTTCCAGATAGGTTTGTTTGATTCCTTATTTGTAGTTTTAACAGCTTCATCATGTTGAATGCTGCATAGCAGCTACCTTTTGTATGACAGGGAGATACGTTTTAATGGAAGAAAAAATGATTGCAGGAAATGGAACAAAAGGTTTTTTTGCATACTCGGACATATTAAAGCAACAGTGTTTTAAACAATAATAAAAGAAATGTTTTAATTGACACAAATCCTGATGGAAGTTATAGGTTTATTTATAATTTTCTGGAAATATCCATAAAATATTCTGGGGTTTTTGCATGTGAAAAATTCACCCTATCATTTATTCCTAGTAAACTGAAAGGCATGAATCTTTCTTATTGCTGTGTTATTTTCCCTCTCTCCCATACCAAATATTCTAGCAATAAAATTGTATTTTTCATCTTTCTTCCTTTTCTGTTTTCAATAGCCATGTAGAGCTAGAAAGACAAGGTATGTGAGGTGGGATTTAACTATCTGTCATGACAGGAGACTGTGCCCAAAATTAGACACCTCTGGCCAATAAAGACCAACAGAGTTGAAAGCAAGAGTCAGGTATGTGTCATGCACAAGTCACAATTGCAATCCAAAATCTCCCGTTCAACAGCCGCCCAGGACTGCTGGAGTCAGAAAGCCCAAGTCCTCTGTATTTTGGTCTTTTTATTTTGTTATCAAGGACTACTACAGCACAAATGTTTATAAACCTTGTTTAGTATCATTCAGGCAAAATACTATGGTGAATAACTCTGAGAGATCAAATGCACACCTTACCTTAGCAGAAAAGTACCTTGCAAATAAATGATAGGCATTTCAGCAGATCACTGCAATTCATTACCTGGACCATTTCTCATTTTCAGATAGAAATGAAAGAAAATTATCCAATTTCTCTTTTTATAATAACATCCAATACATTTAATGTCCAATTTCATACTTCTTCTTGATTTATAGCATTTACCAGGCTAATCGAGCCCTAGCTACTATTATAAAGCAGCCAGTATATTAACCCTTTCCGTGTGGGTGTGCCCCGAGAAGAGTTTTATTTGCTGACAGATAATTTTACGTGTGATGCTGAACATCTCAGGCTTTGAAGTAGAATGCATTTCCCCAATACGTCCTTACTCAGGAACACCAGATCATTTCCTATTTCTTGTAGATACTATGTACGCACTATGAGTATATGTACCCGCTAAGACCACTGGGCAAAGGGAAAGTATCCCATCTAGAAATATTTTTGTATAAAAAAGATCTTTAACTAGGATCTAAACTAATGTTTTGGTCTCTGCTACTACAACAGATCAAAGGGAATGAAGTGGAAAACCAGAATCTGATCTTAGGCTCTCTGTGGCCCATGTCACAAGTAATCAATAGATTACTGTACAAATTACTCAAACGCTTAATCACAATGATCTATAATGTGCTTGACCAAACTTGAAATTGCTGATAGTTATTTATAGCAGCTAAATGTCTTACAGCTGAAGCCAAAACTCTGCCTCTTCCTCTGTCTTCCTGGATCACTTGTTACCCATCTGCTGGTGGACAGAGAGTGACTGTCAGCCATGCAGTCTCCTACCCAGGTCAACCCTAAAATACTATTTTTCCGTCATACTCAGAATACTGTGTGGCAGCAAGGATGGAGCTCATCAGCAAAGCTCTGTGTCTTCAAGGTAACGCTCCTTTGATAATCATGGGATAGTGCCTTCTCTGAATCGTTGTTTCAGACTGTCTGTGAACTCGCACAAACGCTTCCTTGTTAGTTTTATTTGAATAATTTTCAAGGTGTTCTTTGCAATTGTGAAACGCGTTTTAAATAGGAATGCAGATTTTGTGACCTAAGAGTCTGCACATAAATCAGTAACAGCCTAATGCTGAGGAGAGCCTAGGGGGTCAGCAACGTGGTTTCTCACGTATATGCATTTAGTGTTTGTTAGTGCAGGAACATTCAAACTATCATTGGTGTAAAAGATGCTAGGCAAACTGTTGTCGTTTAGATGTTCACAGGGACAGATAATTGGCCAACTAAGGACAGCAGTAACTTTAAAATAACTGCAGCATTAATGGTTAAACTTGTTACATTAAATTTCAGGTTTCTGGATTTCAGAGGGTTTTGTTAGGATTTAAAAGACTTTCCAGGCAAAGACAGTGTGATCTCTGTTGAAAGTTAAACCTAACTCGGTGGGCTGAAGTGGGTTGGCTGAAATTGGGCTCTTAACAGGAATGTTTATTGCAGCATGATTTAAAATACTTACTGTACTCTGGCTAAAGAGGAATATGACCCTGGAAACAAAGAAAGAGATTTGTTTATTGGAGCTATTTCTGTTACTGAGAGGGGATACCAGTTAGAATGATTATGAGTAATCTAAAACCAAAACAAAATAATAAACAGTACAAAGTGCACAGAAATATACCAGTACTTGAAAACATACTGCCTTTAATTGAACTGTTCATCTCTATGTTGTGGTCACTCGCTAATTACAGTTGAAGGTACTTAGGCTGACGTTCTGCTTTCAATAGTAAATCAACAGATCCTTCACTAAATTGTTTTCCAGGACTCTAGAGGAAATATGACCCAAAGGAATATGGTTATAGAAGAGAGAATGTGCCAAGGCCAGGAGAAAACATTTAATTAAACCTCCTTTTCTAAACTGACCTTCCTTCCTCTTGACAAACGGTGAAAGGAAAATGTGTTCAAAGAAATACAAGCAAAACAATTAAGAAGGTTCATAATAATTTATAACTATTGAATTACGAGCCATCTGAAGATATGAACATGTGCTTTTGGTTGTTGAATTCAGAGTATCTCAAGGATTGGCTATGTTTCAGGAGGGATAATCCTTGTGTGCCTGTGTGAGGCTGAAAGAGGAAAGCTAAGATGCATTCACTCAGAGTAAACTTTCCACTTAATTTAGGAATAAATGAGAAGCAGCAGAGATCAAACTCCTACAGGAATCTAGTTCATAACAAATGACTGTAAGGAGATGTACTATCTCATGCTCTTTATGAGCAGAGAAGAATTCAGCAATGAAGTACGATATTTCTGATGAGCCTCTTCCTAACCAGGCAACAGGATCACTCCTCAACTCTGCTGACTGCAGCCTCTTTGCCTGGATCAGCCGTCAGGACACCATTCTTTCCAGTATTTGACTTTTCTAAGCCACATTTGACTACAGAACTTTGCAATATGGCGTAGAACGTGTTTAAGACTTACTATTATTTGTTTTACGATTTGGGAATTTACAAGATACAGTTACTTTATCACTTTGAAAGTTTTAATACATTTAGAAGAGTCTCAAGATTCTCACTATTTTTATTTACAGTAAGAGATAGCGTCTCAGGAGCTGAGGGGGCTCAGTCACCTGTTCGAAAACAATAAAAAGGGCCCATTAGAGTTTGCTCATAAGGCTCTGGGGCAGGAGCTTGTCAAGCACATGCAAATACTTTCTGGTCAATTGAAGGCTGAGACTTGTGTGACCTCTGCCTGAGTTTGCTATGTTTGACCATGTTCTTAAAGCTCCAGATACCAGTGACAGGCGCTGCCTGTCCTTTACCTGCACAGCAGACTATTGCAGGTTGTGTCCATCCTCAGTATCTGAAAGTTCCTCATTATCAGGTAAAGATGCAGAACCCCAATGTGGATAGTGATGGAAGAAGCCTTACATGAGAGGAATTTTCTGTCAAGTTAAAGGTGAAAATAAGCAGTTTCTGGTAATACCTTAATCAGTCGGTACAGTGTTGACTAATACACAGTTCTATTCTTGTGCCCACAGCACAGCAGATGCTGCAAATAGAGGCTGATATGAAAATTATGAGTTTAACATTGCTTATGTCTTGTTTAGATCACTTTTAAGTGAGTTTGTTATTGTCCAAAGACTTCTGTTTGGCACACATTGTAGGATTAAGCATGGTAGCATCGGAGTACAGTTATATCATCACCTCTCCCATAGATCCCATTCATATAGATGTCTACAATTGTGGTCTTGAAGAAGATAATATTCTAACTGATTTGAAAAAGGAGAGTAAATAAAGCCATCCAGATGGTACAAACATATGATGGCAAATCAGAACTTAACTCTGGCAGAGCTCAGAAATAGGTAGATCTTTTAATAAGACAGACTTGTATGTCATTATAAAAAAAGGAAGAAAGTATCAATCTTTCTATACAACTGGAAAAATATAGGCAGCAGGCAGCACCATCCACCTTGTCCAAACCAGTCTGTTAATCCTTTCATCTAAAGTGCATCCTTCTTTGTTCTGAGGCTGTGGAAAGGGAAGGTTCCTGCTCAGCACCTCCTGTTCTGGAGCCCTGAGGCTCAGTCATATTTTTACCACCATTTCAGCCCTTGAGATTTCTTACCACAACTGTTGCCTTTCTAGATAAGGCAGAACTCTTTCCAAAGCCCACAATGTTTTTTTGTTTTTTTTTTTTTTTTTCAATTTGAAGGGCCTCTTCTGGGAAGCAGAAAGAACAACTTTGGAAGCTTAAAGTACAGACCAAATTTGATCAAAGCTTCCCACTTGGCAGCGACTGGTGCTACCACTGTGGCATTGTAAACTGTCTTTCTGCAGCATCTCTTTGAACACAGCTGAACACAGGGAATACTACTATAGAGTTTGGGAATAATGAAAAGGCTATTTTTGCTATGGAAATAGTAGTGCTATAATACTGGCCAAGGTCACGTTGTTACTCTAGTTGCTCTATAATAGAGTTCTGTCTTTCAGCAGTCTACAGTCAGTTGATACATGGCTGGGATAAGCACAGATTCTTACTCTACCAACCAATTTTTTTTTGGTAGAAAGCCATGATCGCAAGCAGTCAACCCACAGCATTTAGCCCTGCTGCCCACCTGCATTCCTAATGCCATATTCTGGTAAACATACATACTACATTAGCCTTTGATATTGGAGCAACGGGTTGAAGTGTTGGATGCTGAAGGAACCGAAATTTTGACTTCTTGAAAGAATAGCTTATCCAGGAAACATTTTCATCGTAAAGGGATATACTAGCATTCCCAATGATATTCAACTCTGCTGGCTCATGACTTTTGGGGTGCTGATGTCTGCTGAACGCTCATTTCCTATTGTATTCAGTGCATTTGCAATACGGCAATAGGTGGGAGTTTAGGAATTAGCACTGTTTTGATCTTCCAACTTTTACACCATAACACTGAATAATGTTATAATTTTATGTTTCAGACGTGATACATTCAAATAGTTGGCCTTATTTCAAAAGCATTAACAGCTAAGCCAGATTCTCAAAATGTTTTGGATACAGCCCTGTAATGTTTTTTCCTCTTTTATTTAGAAAATAGTGCTGTGGCCATATCACAAGGAAACCCCCACAAAAGAATCCAGTCTGTTTATGTTTTGTGGTGGAACTTCTAATAGTGGAACAACAAAAACTCAAATTAAAACTTTAAAAACTTTCTTTAAAAAATTTACTTTGCCAAAATAGCAATATATTATATGAGTTGGTAATTAGGTCTTTCTGTGACTTTAATCTGAGTTCTTATGTTCTGTCAGTGTTATTCAGTGCAGATTTACTGTCAAAATAGATAAACATAAACCCCTATAAGGAGTGTATATTTGAGTTGGTTGAATGATTCAGTCTATGAAGAATGAAGGATCCTTGAGACAACTCTTTGTCAGACTTTGGTGGCTTCATATCAGTGATAGACATATATCTATGTGTAATCTGTAAATGATTTTTCCTTTCCTTTATGGCTGTAGATCTGGAAGGGGGATTATTGTATGCTTGACCCTTGCAAATGGCAGATTTTTTTTTCATGATGATAACAATATTGCTTCTCCACTCTACTTACCTCCACTCTAATCCTAGTCAGTCAGCCAGCATCGTGTCCCATACAAAACAGAAAAGAGTCTCCACAGCAATGATATCCCCTTTGCTATGTACTTATTTCAAACAGGTCTGAGGACTCTTAATTTACAGGATGCGAATGCTCTCCTCCTGTTATATGCATTACATTATTTTTTCAGTTATATTTTTTACACTTGATGCATTTCTATGTTTTCTGTTCTCAGAGATCACTGGCTATATTAAGGTATGCTGTATTTATGCCAGTGGAGTGTGAATGAATGACCAGCTGCTGTTCACCATCAGAGACCTTTTGGCTCCACTGATGCAAAGAAAGTTTTTGAAGTACATAATCTTGACGTTTTTAGGTTTAGTTTTGCCTAGACAGTCTAAGAGAAATAGCTGTCAATAGTTATAAAGCTGGAATCTGAACAGTGAAAAGAATAAGCAGAGCTCTGGGAAACCTCTGGAAGCAAATCCGAAAGTTTGGGTCAAACAGAAGTTTAGGGAAGGCAATAGTTGCATATTAGAAGAATAGTTTGTTTTGATTAATTTCATTTCCTGTGTTGGTGCTTTCTCATAAAAGAGTACAATGAGGAGATGCTCCTGCTGAGAAATTGAGTTTGGACAGTCTTGGTCATCCCCCCAAAATGTGGTATGCCAGCCCTCTGGTATTAGTATTTAGAGAAAGTTAGGAGGTTTGGAACTGAAGTTTTAGGTAGTTTTAGGTGAACTACAGATGGCAAGTTTTCAAGGGCAGCCAGGCACGTAGACATAGCCAGTTTCTAAAATACATACCGAAGGCAATGGCCAGTTAGGCACAGTTTCAAAAGTTACTATTCAGTGCTGCTTAGTATTTATTTAGGATATAGAATAAGAATCTCCCTATTCACTGAAGAACTGTTGCAAAGAGTCTGGAAATCATTTGACAAATGTTTACACAGGAGGTGATGATAAACAAACAGGACCTGATACCTAGCACAATGCCTTTATAGGCCATGTTTTATTAGCAGCTTTGTATTTTTGCTCTGCCTGTCAGGAGAATCCTTTATCCCCAAACGTCTCATTGCAGATTTACTGTAAAATGTAGCTCTCGATTTTTAATCAGAGTATGGGGAATGAAGGGAGAGAGATATCCAAAAGCATTAGCAAGTAATACTCAGCATCTCTGAAGGCACATTTATTGAATACTTCAATTTGACTGTTAACTCATGCTTAAATGGCTATCTTTGTTTTGCTGTCGATGTATCGTGATATTATTCTCATACACTGATGCAGGTTTATTCATTGTCTGCTGAGAGCAGTATATTGTAGCCCTTTCACATGCGGAGTAAAGGCAATTTTTTCCTAGTTATAACTCTCAGATAAGCCAAAAGATAATGTATTATTTCATAATGAGGTGCAACCAATTCTGTTCTCAGAATGCCAGCTGATAACACTGTTACTGGCTGGGCATATGCCTCTCTGCTCAGAAATGTTGTTACTGCGCCAGACAACTGCGAACATTTAAATAAGACTCGATTTTCAGAAAGGGGAAGGCTCAACATTTCCCGAAACTCAGAATTTAAGGTATCTAAAAAAGGAGACAGCTAAAATAAATAAGACATTTCTGAAAATGTATGTCTCATTCTTTTAGAACAAAGTTAAAAAATATTCAGACTTTGCCAAGAGTTTTAAGACTCATTTTGAAGGCTACTGCATATGGGTAAAAATACTAGTGAAATAATGAGAACTATTGGTATGGATTTCTTTTAAAATCATATAGAGACATGTAGACATAAATTCAGCCATTAGCAGGTCAGATTTCCAAGGCTTTAAGAACCTTTCTTAGATTCAAGCTATGGTTTAAGTAGGAACATATGTTTTGATATAATTCGTTTGTTAAATGTAGGGATCTAGAATTGTGAACCTTAATAAACTTGGGTGAACTCCTGGGATCCATTTAAGCTTCTTTTTACAAAAGCTCTCAGCACAGCTGGCCTCTGCAGCCTTGTGAGATAGTTCAGTGATATTGCTGCATTAAATGGGAGATAGAAACAGAGCCTTTTCCAGCAGCACATGGTTAGTTTTGATAATATATCTTACTACATGTTTTGGCAACAATTTGCAAGTGTTGTATAAGCCATACATATTCCTAGAATAAAGCAGCTAGTTATCTCTGAAGACACATCTTCATCTTTTCTCTAAAAATAGAGTGACAGATTATATTTACATTAAGTTGAATTTTAACTGAAAAAAAAAGAAAAGCAGATCTGATGCTATTGCTGTGAGGAGAGGTGGAAGATTATGGAAATTCTAGTTATTATGGAAACAAAGATTGATTTTTCAGAAGACTATTACTACTATTATTTTTAAAAATTGTCATTGTTTTATTCTCTTATACTCTGTTGATATACCAGGAGTCTTGGTCACCATTATGAGAATTTCACAATGTAAATTACAGAGTGTGCAATAAATCATTGAAACATAGTATAATATGCAGAAAATAATATAGAATAAGAAGGCTGTACAGACCTTGAATACTGTCCTTTACCTTGACTAACACTGTAATGCATTATGGTAGAGCAAATGGTAAATATATGTTAGTTATTTGTAATTTATGTTATTTTTACACATATTCAACTTAACGGATGATAGATTTATTTATGTTTTAAAACCAAAATGTGGATAAGTTGGTCTGTAACATAAACTCAAGCGCTTATCTCTAGGATGAGACTAACTTGATCAACCTTGAGGAGTTAAGAGTTGCATCTCCTGAACTACTGATAGGAACTGTAGCCTTTTGCATGTAACGAGAGTGGGCACAAATTAAAATGTATGTGAATAAGATTCAATTCATCCAAATAGTCTCAGAAATCACATTCCTCTTTATTAACCTCTGAATCCCTCCTGTTCAGTTAAATACATTGCCTGCTGGATAATCATTTTATCATGAAATGGTCAATTGGCAAAAAACGCACACTGAGCTGTGGACTGTTTTTTGTTTGATCGCTGTATTTTTGACTGTTCCTCTCTCCTGAGAAGGTTTACCTATACAGCAACTCGTAGGTTACATAGGGAAATCAAATGTAGTCACTGTGACCTTAAAGCAGACATTCATATATTTTTTATTTCCTCTAAGTACTTCATTTTGATGTTGTGAGTAACTTTGTTTCTAGTTGTTTAGATTAACTGATCTAGCGCTGTGCTTTGGATTTGAACAATAGGGTAAATCTGGTTCCCTAAAGCACTGGGGAATCACACAGAAGGTTTCAAACTGCCCTGGGATGGTGCCTGATATAAGTTCACATCAATTGAACACTTAAGGGCTAGTGTGAGACCAGTCTCCCTCTTCTGTACTTACATAGTTGCAGCATTTCACTGGCTTCACCCCCTTTTTCTGTAATTGATGATATACCAACCCATTCCAATGAGTCTCTTCACAGACAATCTCATAATTTTTGTACTCATAACACAGTTTCCTTTGGCTTTGTGAACAGAATCACCCAAACTAACATGAAAAATACCATCTCCTTTAATTTTATATAAAAGCAAGTGGATATAGATGCAGCTCAGAATTGCCATTCAGGCAGAGCTGCAAACGTACTGTGGGTATTACGCCAAGCAAGGTGGTGTAATTTGGAGCAGCCCCATAACACTCTCAGCAAACCTAAGTCTGCTGGAATCACACAGGTATCAACTTGCATGAATTACCACCACCTTTAAATACAATAACTTAGCAAAATTACTTAAAAATAAAATGACAAATGCTGGTAGCTAAGGACAAAATTCCATATTAAGGTGTAATAAATTATAAAGACAGTTAAATATACTTACTAGAAGGAGAAATCACAGCCTCGAGATACGTTTGTAATTAAAGATGGCTATTTAAAGTTTTATCTCAGTTTGACCATATACTCCCATTTTATGAAGCTGTATGTTCTGATGTCAAGAAATTAAATGGGAATTGCGAACCTGTAAGAAAATCTACATCCTAGTTAGAAAAACAAATAATTTTATTGGTAAATCTGTCTGACAGATCTGCTGGGATTTAGACGAGATCTCCAGAGATGAGCATTTCAGACCAATTGATGACTGTCTACTTTCAGTGTCTTTGGTAAAATCTATTGTATGAGTGGGTAAAGAAAGAAGGACATGCTTGCATTGAATGGTATAAATAGTTAACATGAGAGTCAGCCCCTCACTTGCCATTTTGTAAGCCTTCCCACCTCTGGGTAGTACTAAGTAGCAGAAGAAATGCCATTGTATCCAACTGAATTGCTTGTATTAGTGAAAGCAGTTGACAATGTTCATTTAAAAATTACGTAAAGAGCTAGACCAGGACAGGCGTCTAGTGACCTAAGTTCTTAGAGTAACTACACGACTACCGCCCACCTCCCTTTTCCCTTACTGTATTCTCAAAATTATTCCTTAATCTCCTATTATAGTAACCCAAACTGGTTTGGTGCACAAGACCTAATGAAAATATTCTTCTGCACCCACATTTCCATTACCATATAGAGCAACTCTATTGCTGACTGACAGTGAAAAAGTGGCAAATCTCAGAAAGATGGCTGATAGTGACAGAGTACCTCGAAACTGTAATGACCTTGATTGACTTTATGGGACATGAGAGATGTCATGAAAAAAATCAAACTGTCACAGAAATAGAAAGCCCCCACATTGCATATGGATACCTGCATTTTATGTTTATACAGGACACTTGTATGATGGTCCTTATTTGCAAGCTTTTGCCTACGCTCTTTGTTAAAGCTCCAATTTAGTTATCTTCAGCTGGTATTCTATAGCAACAGTCTCACACAATGGCTTGTTAATTAGACATCATTTGGTAAACAAGGAAAGCATATGCTATATATAGAATAAATGACAAGGAATTGTGAATTATAAGCCTGTCTTGATACTGAGGTTTTCTTTGGTGACCTTATGAACCATGGCAGTCAGTTCTAAATGGATTTTGAAGTAACCAGAACTCAGCAATAGCATTATACTCTTATTGTTAAAAGAGGGGTTTCAAAAAAGCACACTTAGCAGGACACTACATTTAAATTAGATACTCTTTATTCCAGATTCCTATTTCCTTCTCTTTTCTCATTTAACCTCCCTTGTCATTCGTTGCTGTCTGTGAATACAAGTGACTATGAGGTAATTTAAAAAATAATGTAGTGAAGGAGCATTTATAAAACAATGAGTAATAAATCAATGGCTGAATGATGCACCAATGCAGGCTGAACTACACACCAATGCAGGTAGATTTTCTAGTATATTCACATTATAATCAGAAAGCCATTATTTATGACATGTTTGTGTAATGAATAAACATGTTTAGATGAGGGCAAGATCTGCCTTTATAGCTCTTTCTTCAACAGTGAGGAGGACAGTGCTAACACTTATTCACAGTGTTTAAAGGGAACGGTAGTGAAACACACTCTTAGGAAACTGGGATGGATCTGACCTAGGTTTGAATTCCTAATGAGCTTGGGAAGCACCTGTTCCTTGTGGTCTGGAGCCTCTACCAGGTAGACAAATACTTCCTTTGTGCTTGTAAAACTCTATTAAAAAGCATAAATAAGCCTTAGAAAGCTGTAGGAATTCAGTAATTGATCATAGTGACTGCATTCTAATTTGATGGTTAATATTGTAAAGAGAGTACTAACCTGATCTGAAGCCACGTCAGCATTGGTGTTGTGCCCCCACCAAATACCCAGACTGTGAAAAACACAATAAGCAGTGCTGTTGTAAACATCATTTGTTTGGGTTGGGATTCTGTGTCCCGAATAGCCAATGCAAATGCTATTGCACCACGTAAACCTATAAAAAAGGAGAAGAATGATGAACTTAATGCAATGGAGAAAGAGAATTTTACTCTTTTCAGCCCAAACACAATTCCAAGGGCAGGAGGAATCTTCCGACCATGATCATACTTATGAAATGCTGAATTGTGCTATTTGAAAGGATGCTGTTTAATGCAAGCGTAAGCAACTTTGCAAAAGTGGATGATGAAACTACTCTTACATGCACATAATAATCACACATTTGTTGTACATCCACTGAATTCTTTGTCTTGAGTAATTGCAAATTAAATAGTAATCTGGACTTTATGCATTTAAAAAAAGAAATCTATTCCCTGTGCTGTTTCACTGATTTCAGTGGGGACTACTCATGAAATCAGGTGGAAGTGAGAAAGAGGTCTGGCATTAAAAACTGTACCCAAATAGGCTACCCATTTCTTGCTTGAAACAGTAGAAAATTTCTTTAAAATCAGTGTGCTAAGAACGGTCATAAAAGTTATGAGTTAAGAACAATGAATGGTTTTTAAAAGATGAGCTTAAGTATTGAAAAAGGGGATGCAGAATAAATGTAGATTCTTAGCTCTTAGTGTACTTGAAATATTATAACAGTAAAATTATACACCTACAGAGACTGAATAAACAAAAACTTACAAATGTGTAGAAAACAGCTGAGTTTAAAAAAAGCCCTATAGGTAGTAATAAGCTAAATAGGTCCTCACAGAGTGACACAATTAAAAAAAGGGGAAAAAAGCCCACTAGTGCCTCCAGCCCTCAGGATGCATAATGCAAATAATACTCTATCTTTTCCAATGCTTTTCCTTTATTTAAATTTACTTTATTGTTTTCTAAAAAAATTTTCCACAAAGTAAGTGTAGAGAGCAAGGCCATTATATGTGTACAATACACACGGAAGCAGAAAAAGAACTTTGCAAGTATCGAGAGATTAAACCTAATTATTAAACCTCTTGTAAGGCACTGATAGTGTATGCAAAATCACTTAATCAACTGCTAAAAAGCAGCTATTTTTGGAGTAGAACTCTAAAGCTCTTTAAGTTACATAGCTAGAATGTGAATTATTTGGTATAGAAGATGGGCAGTTTACCCAGAGAACAACAGAAAGCTGTTTCCGCAAGGAAGGACCAGACTGGGGTTACACCAGCTGAAAATGGGCAGTGGCAGCAGATTTAAAATCTCTGCATTTATGAAAATAACACTGCAGTCAACAAGTGGGCTTGTCCTTAACTTTGCTTTTTTGTAGAAGACATCTCTGAGGATGTGCCTACTTTACTCTTTTCTCGTGGGAAAAAAATATCAGCTCATTTAAAACAAGTATCCGAGAAAGGAATGAACCATTATTGAAATGGTCTTTTTCCAGTGGTTATAGTTGTAATCTAGATGACTAGCCCAGATGAAATGCTTAAATTATTTGTGACTACATTTTGGTAGAAAACAGTGCTGCTTTCCACAGCTGCATCAAAATGGTATTATCAATAGTAATGGTAATTACAAATGGTAAAATCAATATTAAATCCTAGAACACCTCTTTTTGTAAGAGGGAATATTAAAAAAATAATTGTTAATTTATATGCCGCTAAGGCTTTCTACTTCTTGAGTGCTGGACTGGGTGTTTCTTCAGTTTAGAGAAATAGCAAATGCCTTCACTACATTTTTCATTTACAAAAGGCTCAACATGGTCTATGAGATCTAATTCAGTTTCAAATAAAACTATCTCTAAAGTAAAATAAATAATCAAAGCTTTTTGTTTCCAACTAACGCAGTGGGAAGCAGCTGAATATAACCTCTGAAATACAAAGACTCAATGAGAAGCAAGGAACACTATTATAAGTATCAAAATACATTCCAGGTAACAACACAAATGAAGGTAGGGAATTTTAACAACCTCAGAAGATGGTAAGATACTGAAATAGACTGAAGATAAGGAAAGTTAGGTTTTCTGTAACACCTCAGGGAAAAACACCAACAGAAAGCAATGGAGTGATTGGCTCCAATGGCCATTGGTATCTCAGCTACACCTGGAGAGAGCGATGTGATAGAAGAAAAATGCTCTGATGAACCATTAGCAGAGATTCTCTCCCCTCATCTTTCAGAGAGGCCACCCTGACAGCAGCTCCATATCTGTGTTGTGATCCATTTATCCTCTGGGCTCTGTCACAGATTTCCTACCAGATTTTTCTGCTGGCTGTGCCAGCTATTAGGGACTTATCTTTAAGAGATATTCTTTCACATGTCAAGGCCTCCAAAGAAAACCACCCCAAAGGTTGAGCTTCAGAGGCCCACAAAATAGAAAAGGTGTCTTCTATGGTTGTTATCCATCCTTTGCTCACACTTCACAAACACATGTCTCTCCAAACCCCAGCCTTTGAAGAGCCTTTGAGGGCAGTAGTGTTTGTGTGTAGCATTGAGAGAATCTGCCAGGAAAGGAGACTTTCTGTATGTAGATCTGCTGTTTTGGTTTCAACTGCAGTTCTCTGCTCTTTTCTTCCTTGCTTTCTTTTCTCTTCAGCTGATTTCTTTTCATATCTATCTTCTTGGAAAAGTTCACTTTGACACTTCCCACCACCATGTATGTGTAAGTGTGCAGATGTAAATGCCTGTGCAACAGCTATAGCTGCCTGTACACAGGCATTCCTTTTTCATTTTTCTTCTGCATTTGTGTTCTACCCTTTCAGACTCCACTGCTGCTGTAATGTCTTATATTAACAGCAACCACACCTGTAGCACCATGTCCCAGAAGCCTCTCTCTTGCTGACTTATATGCTGTAGAGAAGAGGAAAGCATAGTAAAAAGTAAACAGAGATATTGGAATACGAGTGGAAGGTGCAGTACTGTACCTGTGAAATAGTTCTCTCCTGGTCATGTGGCACTGGTGCCTAAATATGAAACATATTCTTGCCATTAATAAGTCCATCTGGATCTATTTAGTTTCCTTAGTTTCCTTCCCTTTTAATTTTATTACCAGTTAAAGGCATCATAGCCGGGTCTGGATTGAAATGAGACATTTTCATGCAGCATAGACCACTAGTGTATAGTGATAGCTCCCTTATAGTTTAAGACATTAAAATATTTCTTTTTCACATGAGCAGAGACTGCTGGCCGGCTCATTTTAGCTGATGTTGAACTTAATTTGAGAAGCTCAGCCTTAATTACAAAAGGACTAATCTAGTTTTGATTTGCAATGGAGTATTATCACAATCATGATTAAACATAGATGTGAAAGTGAATTCACCCTCTGTAATGTGTTGTTAGAGGAGTGGCATAAGCAAATGAAGAATGTAATAAATCAAAACGCTACATAATCCGCTTCCAAGCCCTAACTCTTCCACCTTTTCTCGAATGTATTAATATTCCTCAAAAAGTAGAATTTAATGACTTCAGTAGAATTCTTTGCAGAGTAAGGTATACTCAAATGCTAATCAACAATATACTTGCCTGACCGTAATTGCTTTTTTCAGACTTTGATATTTATGGCAATTATGGCAGTAAAACTCAGTAAAGCAAGCAGGAAATGTATGGTGCATTTGGTAATGCTAAGATTGAAAACAAAACTATCCCCAAATTCGTTGCTTTCTACGTCTTAGTGGGTGATGCTGTGGCGAGTGAAGTTCAGTTTTCCCTGTGATGGACTAGAATCTGATGCTGTACCAGAATATTGCTGCTGATCTTGTGTAGGCAATAAGCATCTTCCTCCAAACTCAAATTCATGGTGTGTTTACTCATATCAGAAACGTGTCTCTCTTCTGGCAGTCATTCGCTCTCTATTTTTCATGATATACAGTATGACTGGTAAATAAGAATGTTACTGGTAACTGAGCACAAATTTAATGCATATTAAAAAGCACAATTATACAGAAAATCCACATATCCTAAGTGTGACATGAAGCTGCTGGCAGTGTGAGAGGCAGTGTATTGATCTACTTGCAGATGATGCTATTTACTTTTTTATAATGTTGTAAATATACTTTTCTCTACAAAATACAGTCTTTCTTTGAAAACAGTTAAAAATTACTTTTCTGAGTATTTTAAAATTTACATTTTAGAAGTTTTCAATACTACTATTTTCAGTTCTCAGCTGCCAGATCTACTGCAAAGCTAATGTGTGAGTTCTCATGTTCAGTTGTTGGCTGCAGGCTACTTTCAGCTCTTAGTTTTGTGGAGAATGAAATGTGACTGGAGAAAAAGAGGACAGAAAAGTTGGAGAATAAAATGTATTTTGGAAGATTTTTAGTTCTATACTTTATCTGATGAAAAATAAAAGCAAAAATGGAGCCCAGAAACTAGTTAACTAATGATACGAAGCTATTTTTCATGCTGTTGTCAAGTTGGCCACCTGCTAGCTTAACTAGGGTGATCTACATATATGTCTTACACAGCTAACAATCATAGGTGAGCAGGCGGTCTGGAAGTCAGTTCCTAATGGATGTATGTCATCATCTCTCTCTACAGTCTAGCTGGTATTAACTGACATTTTCAGTGGCGGTTTTTATCAGGAGGATTGAATGGATATAGAAACGAACTACTGTGTTGCTCTCTAGAGAGATCATTTACATAGGCATAAATGAGGCACCCTGATGTGGAGTACTTCTGATGAGGGAGCTTGAAATATGGTGTATTGTGTTTTACTTGTTATCTGGCTAAATAGATCAGTGTACATCAAGGCTGTCAATCAAGATCTTTTATCTGTAAATTTTGGAATAGGTTTCTGTACAAAACCCAAGAAAATGAAGAAGAAAGTGCTGACTTTCTAATTTTAGAAAATTATTCCATAAATGGCATTGGGGGATCTGTGTTTGTGTCTTTTACTGAACACAAAAATACAGAATCCATCTGAGATTTTGACAGTTCAGGGGATGATGCACAAATCAAAGTAGAACATGGCTCCCTCTTCTGGATTTTTTTTTTTATTTTATTCTATAATGTTAACCAGAGTTAAAAATCACAAAATCTGAATTTGGAAAATAAAGTACTCAAATATCAGGATGGAATATGTATGAAAAGGTCTGTGAAATTACAGCCTCCTACTCTCATGTTTTGAGGTAAAACTGTTCCTGAAGTTACAGGAATTGCCAAAGTCCATGTCTGATTTGAGTATCAATACTAACACCTTCAAAGTTGGATATTTGTTTGCTGGTATGTAAGCATACTGTCAGGTATATTACAGGTGCCTCCAAAACAACGCAACATAAAAACATGATATTTCCAAATTGTCATGGAAGTATAGGCAGATGGGGGACAATGGGTTGAAAGACTGGCTTCCTGGGTGGTAGGTTTTCAAAAACTTAATTAAAATAGGTCCAGAGCACAGTGAGGTTGATAAGAATACATCCCTTGGCTTCAGTAGCTTTGAAGAGACTATCTTGAGTTTTAAGATAATGACTTCTTTGTGATAGGTGTGGCTTTTTCTAGTGATAGATGACTATCTTTGTCAGTTGTTAAATATGGACAGGAAAAATGCCAAAATAGCACTTACCTGAAAACATCATCATGTGCTGAAAGTTCCTGGGAATCTTTTGTTTTCGACCCAAATTCAAAAGGAAAGAAAGTGGGTATATGTTGCAAGCTCTTGCTACAAAAACTGCTACCTAAAATGTAAGATGTTGAGGAAAATGGTGGAGGAACTACTGACAAAACCAGTTAACTTAAACCCGATATTTTTCCAAAGTTATTTTAAAAGTGTAATTAAAATGAATATGAGATTATCGACCTTCATATTTTACATATCAGATCCTTCTGGTTCCAGCTTCATTATGAAACTGTGCAGTGGCAGAGATCGTCTTCCCCAGGCATCTGGGGTTTATATTCATCATTACATACCCTACTTCAATCACTCTACTTTTACTCATTACATTTGTATCACATGTGACTTCATCTTCAGTCCTTCAGTAAAATGCCCATCATCGATTGCAGAGATGGCATTATCTCCTTGAGTAGCAATTTTCAAAGAATAAATGTGCTTTTGGACATGATTACTTTCTTCTTTCCTGACAATTCATATTGTCTATATCCAACGCTCTTTGCTTTGTGCTTTTTTTTGCCTTTTTCTTTGGACATTTTTCAAAAGCAGTTCTTTATTACTCCTCTGTGGAATGATCACAAAAGTTGCCTTAATTAGAAATAGGAGGCTATTTCAGATTAAAAAAAAAGACAATCAGAGCTCCTTATCTATGCTTTTAGCAGGTTCCGTCGTCCCCTTATCTTGTGACTCTTAGTGCACAATTACAGCACTCTTAGTCTAAGACATGCTGTGGACTATAGAATCGATGAAGTACTTGAGTGGAAATGTCTGGATGTATCACACCTGCTGGGACAAAAGCTGCTTAAAGCTCCTATGGACTTCGGAGAACATGCATTAATAGTGGTTGCTTCACTTGTCCTGTCCTCAGCTGTCCAGCGCAACCCTGTTGCAGTCTGTGGATTCTTAGCGAGAGGAAACAAGAGCGCCTGGTCCCTGCCGTGCTCTGCAACACAGACCCCATCTGGGGTGCCGAGTGCTGCTCTCACGTTCACCTGCCTTCCCACGCCAGGAGTGCAGGACACAGGTGCTGGTGCGGTGCAACAGGCTCTTGGGGTCCTCTCTGCCATCTAAACCCAACCTGTAGCCAAGGGAGCTGTGATGCAGTTCTTATTATTCATTTGGAAATTAGATATAAAAATTACTGCAAGTAAACAGTATGATCCCAACTTTCAAAGCTATTACAATTCATCAAAAAGTGATAAGCAAAGGGCTGCTGCTCTGAGCCAAAAAAATCATTGCGTGAATTGTCAGTGTGAAAAGAATCGATACTGCTGTACAAGTAAGCGACAGATTTGTTGAGAAACCATGGCAGAATTAAAGACAGAGTCTTTTCCTACTAATCTCTTAGGCATATGAATCATGTAAATCATTCAATGTACACTAGAGGTATCAAATACAAAGACAGACAGATTTGAACAATGCAGAACTGTTTGCTTTTTAAGGACTTAATATAATTTAAGTAGCTCTGGGGAGTTCTGCTTATGACACCTATGTGTCTGGAGGCAGCTCTACAGTTTGTGGATCTGCACTGGCTCTGGACAGGCAAAAAGATTTTGTGTGCTTCACCTGTCCCCAGGGATGTGCCCCAATACACACCCCAATTTTCCACCCGACTTGTAAACCAGTGGCAAAAGTTCTCCACCTGGTTTAAAACTATTTGCCTTGTAGCAGATCTGCAAAACAGCAACTGTCAAAAGACCACGTGCTTACATGTGTTCAGCCGGTTATTGAGATATACGTAATAAAGATGATTGCCTTTGGACTTGACAAAAAATTGGTTTTTAGTATTTAAGGAACTGATTGGTTTGCTTGATGACATTTTTTTTCACATAGATCACACATTCTTTATATAGATATACAAAAAAATATATACACGTACATAGATATATATATTACTTTGAAGCAAAGGATACAAATGCACCAAAGATAAAAAGGGGATTGAAGATATGATTTTGAAACGTGAATAGTGCAAGTCCCATGTAGCAGAAGATGACATTCTCAGCCAAAAAATTCATGAACTCGAACAACTTAAACGAGAGAAAAAGAACATAATTATGGCTCATGTCTGTAACTAACTACTGTTTATTGCCCAGTTCTCTTGGAATACAGAACTGTTTAGATGAACAGAAATCACACCTATTTCAAGGGTGAATTTTAAAACCGTCTAATTTGCTATACAGGATATGTAGTGTCTTTTAGCTTTAAAAATTGTAGTTGCTTGCATGTTTTTCTCTGATTTGTGTATGAAAGTTTGACATAGACAATTGATAAGATATATAAGCAGCCAGTAAGTTATACAAGCTTCAATGCAAACTGCAAGGAAGCTGAGGGAATTTAACTTCACTCGTGTTTACACAGGTGAACCTGGGATATGGCTCAGATCCTGGTGACACAAGTGGCTATGCACAATACAGTACTGGCCTTGGCTACACTAATGCCAACAGAGAAAAAAAATAACTCCTGAACAGACTTTTGAGAACCTGTGTCTTTAAAATATAACATGAATATTATCCTGCAGATGAAAACTTTTATTGCACTGCATGGACATCAATATCAATGACCTATTTCAAAACAAACTATTTAAGATATCATTTAAGCCTAAAATACGTGATTACGGCAGGATTTCTTCTGTGAAAAAACAAGCAAAGCCAAAATATTCATTTGCCTTGAGGGTATGTTCTTGATTGCATTTGCAGCTGATGATATAAAAACTAATAAAATAAATTTTCATATTTATCCACATCTGGAAAAAATCAATCACTGCTGCCAAATAACTACAGAGCAGAGAAAAAGAGGTCTTTTCAGTTCTGAAGTCACTTTTGGGCTCAGGAGTCTATGCTAACAAATCCTGATGCAGAATTAGGGCCAAAGTTTGTCAGTCTGCCTACAACCAGTAATATATCACTATCTGGAATGTTACTATGGAGATATTTTATTCATCCTCAATGGGCTTATGTATTTTCTGTAATATGTTTGTGCTTCTAAAAATAAATATCCAATAACAGTCACTATGATCTAACAAAGGAAAAATGAGAGCTGTCAGAATCATTATTTAAAACAAATTTCAGAGGCAAAATGGCATAAACCCCAGTAGTATCTGCAAAGATATTTCAGACCCCATGGCAGCAGCATCAATTATCCCAAGCACACATTCCATAGCCCCCATTCTGTGCTGCAATGCTGAACAACATGAAAACAAACACAAGAAATATTTGCAAGTTAGTAGACTTAAATTATTTAAATTAAATTTAAATGAGAGAAACCAGTTGTCAAAAAACCCTCAAAATGTGGGATCTGTCAACCCATAGAATTATTATGATAAATCTTTGCATTTCCATTTTGGGAGCAAACATGATCCTACTTCTTTGTGGGAATGTCATCTTACACGTTTTTCTAGTGCTTTAAAAAAATACATCAGGAGTGTAATGATGAGATTTATATATATATATAAAAATATATGTATTTGTGTATATATAAAAATCTTACGAGGGAAAGATACTGCTACGAGGTGCCACAACTGCATACTTCAGTTGTTGCGATAAGGTAAAGGTGCTCCAGAGGTTTTAAAGCTGAATAATATTTCACTCTTCATTTACAAAATATCATTCAAGATTGAAAGAAATGTAAAGCAGATCTACTACTGATGCATTTTAGAAACACAGTTTCTGAAACTAAAGTTTCTTTCTGCCTGCTAGTTTCATTCCTTTGTATAGTAAAAATCCAGGTGCTATTTCAATAGCTAATTTCGAGTAGGCTCCTTCCTATTCCTATTCTCTTATGAAAGATTCAGGTCCTTAGAATGGTAAAACTGGCTTGTTAGCTTCATTCAGTCTTCTGTGTTCCCCACATAGTTTGCTCTCTCTTTTAAAAAGTATAGCACTCATATGACACATTTATTCATGGAGTGCAGCCTATTCAAATTTCTCACCCTGAGTTAACCAAAAAAATACTTAAAAGTATCAACTGCGTCAGAACTAGTTATTGTCACAAAAGAAGCGATATCTGAATGCCTTTTCCCAGAACATGGTACTTGTAGATATAATGTAAAACTTACTTGCTGTCCTTCAGACTTCACTTTTATCCCTGTATTCAGTATAGTGTTTGATTTAGTGTTTCTTCAGCATCTGTGTTTTGTTCAATAGTAATACAGAGCCCATGGAGATACTCCATTAAGCACTTAACTGTCAGTGCTGTGCAGCATAAATCCCATCAGAACAAAACAATTTATGCTAAAGAGATCTTCTGAAAACCATGTTAAGAAACAGCTTCCATGGAAGCATTTTCCCAAATTGTCATTCCTTTCACACAAATATTTCTGTCACTATTTAAAGATAAGATGTCAGGACCTTTTGATGAGAAGCAGAGGAATAGGTTTTTAGCTGGAATTCTTAATTTCCTGTGACACCCAAAGAGTTCCAAGAAGAGCTGCACCATACACATTAGCCTCTGAAAAACATCCTTTTTTGTCTGAGTGGCCGTAAGCCAGGACCACACTATGTCTGTGGTCTGCTTAAATGCCACTCAAAAATTTCCCTCATTTTGAATAAGGGAATTTTGCAAGTGGGATTACTTGTATGAAAAAAGGAAAAAAAAAAAGTTAAGATTAGAATCCTAGATATTGAGACCTTGGAAGTATTTTGTCTATAACCATAAATTCCCTTCTCTTGCCTCCCGCCCAGACAACTAATCTCTTTCTACTCTAAATGAAATTGGCATTAAAGTGCTCATATGCTGCCATTAGTTTCCCCAAGGCTACCAGAAAATTATACTAGAAACCATTTTAATATACACATAGTAATGACATTTTTTCTGTATAAAACTGAAGAACCTAATTTGTAATGTGCCATTTCTACCTCTCCACGAAGTCTATAAATCTGCTTATAGCTTTAAAGTAAGAGTTGTAATAAATCAGCAGTGTCAACACATTGCAGAGTAGAGTATTAATTACAAAAACACCAGTTCAGGACCAATCTGGGCACTTGGTTTAGGTCTTTAGCTCAGTGAGTTACTGAAACGGGTATTTACTTTGCTTTGGTTATTTTCTCTGTAAAAATTGAATATTACAAAGATTTATATCAAAAATGTCTACTAAAATTGACATAATATTTATGTATTTAAAAACACATCATTCACCAAATATGCTTAGGTTTTCTACTACTCTCAGACATTGTAAGTACCAGGAGGGATGTGCAAAAAATCAGTTTTAAGTTGGGACGTTTTTCTGGTAAGTGCCGCTTGCAGTTCAGTTCTCGCTGGCAGAGGAAGGAATCGATCCAGGTTGTCTACACCTTAAGCCACTAAGTTTATCTTATACCAATGCTTTATTTTCACTCAAGTGAAAAATTGCATATGATATAAAAACTGTATTAGTTTTATTTGTTGAGCAAGATAAGGAAAGCGCCTTCTTTTTTCTTCTTCTTTCTTCGTTCCACCCCCACAGTTAAATTCAAGCCAATTAGAGAAACAAGCTATGCCAAAATGGGTTTTGCAACTTGATCCATTTTATAGAACTACTTAAATTTTCACTGAGTGTTAGAGAGATTATCTAGGTGAGTAATTAGTGTACCTGGAAGATGGGACACGCTAAGTTCCCATCTCAGCCGCAATAAAAATAGAATTCCTTAAAGGAGTATCAAGAAGAGAAAATGAACATATTTCATCCACAGTCCCCTTGTGGTTGTGGAGATAGAAAATGTAAGATTTCTCAAATCCTAATATTTTAAACAGCATTTTTCATGACAAGGGAATAAAGTTAGCATGAGAGTACAGAGTAAGAGCATTCTTTCATCTCAAGGGAATAATGGTAGCACGAGGATATTGGGTAAAAGCTGAATTACATCCACAACTTATTTCCAGCCAAATTCAGTGAATTTTACTCCCTGATGGCAATATTACAGTTTTTCATGTGATTTAATACCTGCTGAAGGAATGTCATCCACCTCTTGTAGGTACCTGCAAGGCTTCTGTAGTTGCTTTGATTTCGCTAGCAACATGGAGCAATGCCACCTGTCTAGGGTTTACACCTTACAGGGATATATTCTTGCATGTCATCAAAATAAGGAGAGTTTCAATAGTCCAACAGCAGCTAGGAAGCTAGGATGGAAAATTGATTATACTTTTTAAGAGAGATTTGAAGGTGACAGGGAGCTATTAAAATCCCAAGCACTCAATGTTAAGTAATGGTTATGAAATTTATTATATTTGAATAATCCTATTTAATTAGAACACAGCTATCAAAAATGTTCCATGAAGTCAAGGGTATCGATAAATCAATAGCTGATGAAAATTGCTTTTCCCTAACTATTCTGAATTAAAATGCAGTGAGAATTCAGACTACCATAATTTTTCTGAGATTGTAGAAGTTTTTATTATAGCCTAATTGCTTTATTTAATCTTTCTCTTTTGATTAGAGGTTTCAAAATCAGAAAAAGAAGGTTTGAGTTTGAACCTCTTGCCTGAAATCTATTGAACAGCTATAATGAATCCTCACAGCATAGCAATACAATGCTCATTTCTAGAATAACATGCTTAGATGAAAGAATTGGCAAAAGTAACTAGAATATAAACTTGTTTATGGTGCTAATTTTGATATCCAAGCATATTTGACCGTAAACTTACAAACGCACCAGCAGAGAGAGATTCTTACCTTTTATATCCTGGGGCAAAATTCTGGCCTTTTTTATCAGTAGACTTTGCTACTGAATTCAATGAATTTCACCCCAACAGATTTATGGAAGGCACACAATAACTTTCTATTTTCCTATAGAGCTGTGAGATTTACAAAATCTGTAAGTCCTGAGAAAGAACTGGGAAAGTAAAAGGAAAAAGAAATAAAAAAACCAGCAGCACCAAGGGAGAGGAAAGGCCAGCATTTACACAGTATGGATTATTCTTTCTGGCATAATCTACACACCACCACCAAAGGTCAGCTTGGGAGAAGCTGGATAAGTTACTGGCACAGAATACGCTTCTGACTAGCAACAGTAAAGAAAGAATGTTGGCACCAGATATCAAGGCAAATCCTTTCTATTATTAAAAATGGCATAGGTCTTGAAAGGCTTTGCTAGACAAAAGAAGTTTAAACCAAAAATGTTGAAAATTGGGCAGCTAAATTAGAATCTTTTTCTTGTTCTAAACTACTCGGAGCAATGAAAATCTGAGGGAGAATGACTTAAAAAGTAAAACATTCACAAATTCCTTAAAAAGGTTTTACTTCAGGGATGAATGGAACTTAGTTTGGTTCATATTTACAATGAATCTGTCAACATCATTAATTACAGGATTCAAATTAACCCTCAGAAAGAACTCTGTTATTTGGTTTTATCAATTAATTGACGAGTAAGTGACTGTTCAAAATGTAAGACTCAATATAGTAATTTCTTATATGTGTAAGACATGGAGAGCAGTAGAAACATTGGTGTGCGCTTGTCGTAGTATGGCCACATTCACAGTCTCAATAGAATTTATACGTTGCCTTCAATAGACTTTGGATGTAGCTGTAAAAAATTAATTATTCTGTCATTAGTCTTGCTAAGTTGCCTAGAAAAGGAGGTTTCTGCAAACTTTCTTTTTTTTTTTCAAACATGGATCAGTTTGTAAGAGAGGGAACCTTTTCAGATCGCCATCTCCCTCTCCTGCAGTACAACCAACTTTTCCTATTATACATCAGGCATTAAGTTGTATCTAAAAATAACCCAAGCATGACACCTTAATGGAAGGTGCCAACATAGAGAGGATGATGCTGTTGCTCCTACAGCTTGTCATCTAAGTTATCATTTGGTTCAAAAACTAGAAACAAATGTTTTCAAAGTGCTATTCATCTTAAAATCCTGAACTGAGATGCCACAGGCACAAAGGAAGGGAGGAATCATTGGTCTCTATTGTATCAAGATAATGTGTTCAGGGATTACTGCAGTTAAAGCTCTCTACGTTGACTTCAGCAGTACTGTAGTATTCTGTGATTATTAAGGAAGGGTTCTGCTGAAGATGGGCATAACAGATTGTAGCTGGAAAATTGTTTGAAGGGATCTAAAGAGCATTTATCCCAAAGACTGGTCAGCAATTAATAGTGGTACTAGAATCACTGTGTTTAGGGATGAGTTTGGAAATTTTTGGGAACGTTGATGGCTATTCCATTTGCTGATGGAGGGATAATTATGGTAATGGAAAATGAAGAGGCTATGAACAGCCTGTGCTGTCTAGGATTAAGCTATTATTCTTATAAAGCTTAAATCAGAGAATAAACTATGCGTAGAAAAAAGAATTAAAAAAAAAAAGCTGTGAAATAATAATATCAATAAAAATGAAGCTTAAGTTTGTGACCTATTCTGAACAACTTGAAAGATGCTTTCTTGGAAGGCATCCCTCTGGGGCAGGTGGAAGCAGGGATATTATGCAGTGACAGTTAAGAGTATATTGAAAAGTGGTTAAAAAAATAAGCAAAAGAAAGAAATATTTTGTGGCTTTGCCAAAGCCAATTTCAGTTAACAAAGGAGACTTAGATGTTTTAAAACAGGAGTGTTCTCCTTCTGGTCAAAGAAAAATATTAATGTTACCAGCCTAATCTAGTTGTCTTTAAAATTGCAATGAACTAATACATCTTTTGTGTTTCTGCACTTATGTTAGAATTAGACAAAATGCTGCTGATTTTTCAAAAGTAAAGCACAAAATCAATCTCATCTTCCTCTCTTCACCCCTCTCAAGTGTTTTTTTTCCATAACTTTCCATCACAGTCCTAATCTCAAGCGATCAATTCAATTTCTAAGAAGGACAAATGCAATTTATTCAATTTCAATTTGCTGAGAGGAAATATTCTCTAATATTAATTCTTGAAATGAGTTCATAAAAACAATTTCCTTCCTTCAAAGTTTTGGGTGTTGGAAAGAAATTCAGTCACTCTTTGACATATTAGGAACTAGTAACCAATATGAGGGCCTTAAAACTACCAGGAAGAAAAAAAAAAAAAAAAAGATTCTTATGATGTCTGTCATGACTTTTCTTTACGCTTTCCAGCAAGAATCAAGGCTGCAAAAAATTATCTGATGCTCATGACCATAAGATTTCCATGTCCCTGCAAGTCTAACATACTAGAGGATGACACATACTTGCTCTCTTTGCACCTGTTCTGTAGAAATTACATTGCAGCTTCTGTCTACTCATATTGATGCTTCCCTTTATAGTCTGTAAAACTACTTCTGTGGGAAAATGCTGTAGAACTATAAATGATGGAAGACTACCTTAATCTAGAAAACAGTAGCGGTATTTCCATATGTTTTTCTGATGACATGCTGTTTTGTTTCTATTCAGTGCTTATTCTAAGATAAAAGAGTGTTTACTAAATAACTTCTCTACTTTCTGTGCCCCAGCTATTTTTTCAGGGTTTTGCGTACATACACTGTTTTGTTATCAGTCTATTTATAGAGCCTGGAGGGGAATGGACAGAAGACCTTATCTCTTTCCAAACTAGGGAAGCACCCTCACTCTAAGAAGTATTCTTACTCTAACTGGCGTTGAACAGCATGAGATGGTGATGATATTAAGCTCCATTTATTCTTCTTCAAGGCCTATAACTGACGAGGCAACTTTTAACTTCATTACCTTGGTAGAATGCTACTGTATAGTTATGTTTGGCAGTATTATTTGCAATTACTTTGCAGATTCTAATACCAGTTTCTGAATCAGGATACTGGATTAGGAGATCCACTGATCTGCTCTTATATGGCAAAGCTTAGGGTGGGAATGTGGGTAATTTTTTTTGTTTCATTTTTACAATCATCCTCAAACAGCTTCCCTGTCTCTTGATGCATGCTGCTATTCAAGAATCGATGACTCATTTGGACAAAAAGACCGAGAAATGTGAACAGCAACTACATTTTTGTGTGTCACATTTTTTTGTTAAGTATTGGAGTTCATGACTTTTTGTATCTAACAGTGCTCTATACTTAAAGATATAATCTAGAGTGCACACTGTATGGAGATGAGACAAATGTGACACAGAATGTGAGGGGGATTTCCTTGAATGTTAAGTGTGAAAGGTCCAGTTTCTTAAATACAGAAAATGACAGATACTCACTGGTGAGACACTTTTTGAAAAGAGTACAAAGGACCATTTTGTGGATAAAGCACAAGAAGGCTTTCATCAAATCCACAGAGTGCATATGTGGATGTGTGTATGTCTGCATGCACTAATATATGTGTACAATTCAGTGGAGATGAGTATGTAGTATTAAACACAAACAGGGCAAAGATTAATAATGTCAAAGCTACAAAAGCTACAGCAGTTGGATGTTATTAGGGTGTAAAGAATGAAAGGTGAAATCTTGCCCCCAAAGTTAGTGTAGACAGACCCAAATTGAGCCTGTGGCTATTTGAATTTAAATGATAGTTTCATAATTAATTTCAATGGGGCAGGTTTGCATCTGGCTGCAATGTGACTACTGTTGAAACCAACAGAATAGAAGCTGTTGGAGAAAGCACTGTAAAGATTTCAAGTGTTTTTAGGTCCACTAAATTACTAGTACTCTACTTGATAGATGCACCTTCAACTGTACTTAAATCTGAGAGCTCAGGACCCTCTTTATTTTGCATAAAATTAAGTATCTGTAGTGAAAAGATACAACTAGTCATTCTTTAATCCACCTTACAAATAGCTCCTGATAGGAATCTGTAGAAAAGCAGAAGGTGAGTGGACTAGGGAAGTATCATCTGGCACCTCATACAGAGAAATGGATTTTTAAGAAAAGTACTAGTTACTACATGGATGTGTGCTTCTGAGGATGCTAAACGTCTGTTTGGCATTCTCAAACATTTGGAACTCTTCTCAAGTTCACTGGAGGCAAAAGGTGGTTAACACCCTCCTAAATTGGTGTGACTGAAGGAGAATTAAAAGTCAAAAGCTTGAAATAGATGCTCAAACTTGCATGCTATTTTCATTATTTTAAGTGAATGAAAGTAGATAGGTACCAAAATGTGTGGAAGGATAGGGTACTTATTTGAATCCTAGTCATGATTTAGACATTTAATCTGAAAGATTTTGACAAAGGGCTTTTTAGCCCTTAATTATTTCCGCAGATGGCACCATGAGAAAGAGATGAGCTATAGTCAGCTGTTTAATATTTCTTGCACTGTGCTACCATTTTGTACAAATGTCTCTTTTGAAGGTAGAAAATCCATTAGTCGTGTAGTGGAAAAACAGCTGTGCAGTCACTAAAAAGATGGGATGCTGGCGAGTGCTTTAGACTGTCATAGTGCCTTATTTACAGTTATTTATTTTCTTCTTGAAGCCTATTGTGTGAGAATTTTAGTGTTAGCTACATATTTCTAAAAAGTTTTAACCAAGGCTTTTGTGCAGATTTTTAGCAGCTATGGAGTTTTGCAGATGATATCCCTAGAAAGAGAATTGTAAGGGATCAGCAGTCATGCAAGAATCATTCAAGTTATAAAAGGAGAGATATGTAAAAGATATTTCAGATTGCAAGAATGGATCTTTTGTCAATAGCAGTTTGGTAATGTCAGAAATCACACAAGAGCTCATATTCCTTAAGGTCTCCTATTGCCCCAGAATCCTCTGGGCAGGGCAAAAGCATTGCCCTTTGCAGGGGAAGCAGAGGCCTCAGAACATCAGTAGAGCTGCCGGCTCCCAAACCAGGCAGGCTTTTTTCCATGAGGTCAGTCCACATCCATGGACAAAATGGATTTGTCCATTTTGAGTTTGAGGCTCTATAAAGATCACAACGTAACCTATCTAACCACCCAAGAAACAGTAAGAGCAATTATGAACACATCGACACATACTCATGCAAGTGTAAGGCAACACAGGGTTATAACAAAGGAACCAGCATTAAAAACTATGTAAACCTATGTGCCTAGTAATTTTCCTGCGTTCCAACTTAGCAGTATAATGTACTATGCAGAGAAATACACAGCAGAGGATGTTTTCTAGAGGTTCATTCCATAATTGGAGAACTTATCGATTAATTCTGGACTAAAATAACCTAACACAATAATGTGAAGTGTCAGTGTTTCAGACAAAGTTAGAGAAAATTATTACTATTGGGACGTAACTATATTTTAAGAAAGAATCTGAGTGGTTTTACTTATTATCATTGTATTTGTAACCTCTTCATTTATAGGATAAGCCAAATCTCATTACAGTCAAAGGGCTTTGGTTCATGACATAAAACTCCATTAAATTAGTTTACCTGTATGAAAATGAGAAAAGGCTTTAATGAAGAATCCTACCTTTATTTTTTATCTCTGTCACAAATTCTCAGATGAGAGAGTTGTGAATGACTACATTTAAGGGAATGTTGTAATGGTCAACTTTTACAAAATGTGAAATTGAATAAGAGATAATTTAAACTAAAGGTAACCATATATACTCAAAGTATACGATGTTAAACTGCACTCTGCTCTGTTTCAGTACTACATGTTGCTGATGTGAAAGTATGTTCATAGCCCAGGATTAGATTGATTTTGGTTTGCTTTTTCTCCCTCTGCATTCCAAGTTACAGTGATGAGGAGGGTGGAAATAATTAGGAAGGGACATGATTTGACAACGTACATACTTAGAGGAAATTGTCTTCACAAAACTAGCTGTGCTTTGCAGAGGTGGGGGACAAGGCTGGATCTTTGCATGGATGCACACTTTCAAACTAAAGATAGCTACTAGTGTTAGCTACCCACAGTAAGGAGAAACATTTCAGAGGTCGCTCTTCAAACCTCTTTGAGAAGATCGAGAGAGACACAGTAACAGGTGTGTGCAAAGTACAACGACATGATCTGCACAGTTATATAAACCAGCTTTTTGGTTCTTCAGTAGCTTACATAGCCCCATAGAGTTTGACTCCACTGCACATATGAAGACACACGAGGGTCTCATTTGTGATTCAGGGTGCCTTTCAAGGAAACTGCAGCATGTGTCTCAGTTTGGAATTCCATTACATATTTCTCTATATGCCAATGAGATATTTGGCCTATAGGTTTTAATTCCAGTTGGTATATGTTAGCTAACTGCTGGCATCTGCTACTGTGTGGTAAAGAGTAAACTTTAACCTTAACAATCTAAGAACTTTATTAATATTTAAAGAAAATGTTTAATGTTTAAACAGATTGTAAAAACTTTAATGAAGCCATTTGGAAACTAGTTTGCATATGGCATTATGCTTCTTAGCCTACCAGCATCAAAAATGACACCATTTTTCAAGCAGATGAGCTTCTCTGTAGAAATACTACTTTCACTACAGTTCTGGGTTTCTTCGGGTTATGAATTACATTTGAGCATGTGTATTTCCCAGTTCCTCTGCTTAAGTCAAATGAAGAAAAGTTGTTTTCCTTTGTTTTTCATAGAAAATCTCTTTTTCATAGGTCCAAAATACTATTTTTAATTCATGGAGGGGTGCATGTGTAAGATATTAGAATATGGTATCCTTACAGAATGCTGATGACAAAGGGACATATGCTTGGTGGGAACTAATGAGGCCAGAGTAAATCTGCACATTCTCAGTTAAGGAACCACTAAAGCAGGTATCCAAAACCAGAGGAAAAATAGAGATTAAATAATGAAGAACAGAACTGAATATTCTAATGAGAATTCTGTATGTGGACACCCAATATTTTCAGTATTATGGATAAGACAGCAGCTAATTTATGATATAAATCATAACTTATGTGGCTAATTACTGATATGCCACAGTTATAAAGTCTGCTGCTATCAGTTTATTTGTGGCAATGTTTCCTAGCTGTTTACCATCCATCATGTAGCTCATAGCTAAAAGAGAGGAAACAATTACAGCATTTCCACATAAATTTAAGGGGAGCTGCACGTACAGAGACTGCAGATTAACATTCTTTTAGCATGGTTAAGTAATCAGGAACATCAGTCAGATAATGAGGGATTTTGTTGAGAAATTCAGATTGAAAGACATGGTAGTATAATTCCTTTTACAGAAATCAAGATTTTCTTGTGTTATTTTGATTCTTCTTTTTAAACCCATACAGTAAGCAGCTTTAGCTTTCTTTATAGCATTATACTATTCTACAGGGTTCCATAAGATCTTATGGTACATCTGGTCAAACAATGCCTCTGGCATGTTTCCAATCTTCAGCTTTTCCTGCTAAACACAGAAAATAGCTGTGTAGAGAACTGGAATTCATTGTACACTTCCTGTCAATTGCAATCCATTTTAAAGGTAATAATTATTATGCGCACTATGCATGTGGTGCATATTCAATTAGAGATAAGAAGGCAATTTATAAACGAGGGCAGCCTGTTTGTAACAGACTCAGTGGCTCTGTAGAGATGCACTGAGTTAGCAAGCTATGAGGGTCCAGCTCAGGAATACATGGCTTAGCCAGCATGCCTGTGGCACAGCTGGAGCTCATTAGTGCCTCAGGAAGGAAAACTGGAAGTTATAAGGGAAATTGCAGGACAAGAATGAGGGGTTACTTCTCTTCAGGGTACTTAGGCTAGAGCTGTAATGATAGCTAATATCTAGAGACATGTGGGCTCTTGGACTTTTAGAAGACAGCCGTATGCTAAATGCAGCATAAGCCACTCTTCTTCGTCTTCTTGTTTTAACTCTGTGCTTACAACCTTTATATGTCTGAATAATATTCTTCTCTCAGAAAGAAAAAGAACAGGGGCATTTTTATATCCTCCCCGATCATTTGGAACAGCTGCAAAATGAAGGTTTTGCTACAGGCCCTGTCTCAAAAAAAAAAAAAAAAAAGAAAACAACAAAAAAACCCTAGGTAAAATACAAGAAACCAAGAGCAAGGTTTTTCCCTAATGTAACTCATTTCCAGAGTTTTTACTTTAAGCAAAACTGGCTAAAACAAGGGCAAAACTATACTAATACACCATTCCTATACAAATAAATCTTCCCAAATGATATTTTAGTTTCTTATTCTTGTTATTAGAAGTAGCTGCTGCTTCAGACCTTTCTGGTGATCACTGTAAATTGGTCACCTGGACTCTTTCCTGAGCAGCGCTGCCTGAAGCCCCAGTCTATCGCTTTTGAGTCTGAACTTGCAGGGGTTCAAGGAGCTTGGAAATTAGGAGGGTTTTGTTCAGCTGCAGAAAGGGAACCATGAGACAGGAGCCAGTGCCCATCAGAGCTAACCTTTATGCTCAGTCTCTACTTAAATGGAAGAAAGTTACTTTATGCATGCAACCTGTTTAATGCTAACTATGAATTTGGACTTTATTGGACCCTTTAGGCAAGGACTTCTTGTATACTTTTTGAAGAGTGTCAGACCTGAGTGCCATGTATTAGTTAAAAAGAATTTCCAGTTTACCCTCAGATAGAATATTAGCCATCAAATATGTTATCTTATGTCAGACAGCCAATGGTGCTATATACCTGAGAAGATAATGAAAACACATTCTAGTATGGAATTTTCCTGCAGGCACTGTGGTTGTGGTGTGCTGGAAGAACAGATTCCTCCTGCACAGCACATATGCAAAGACTGATTAGAATCTGGTACTAGTGGCAATCTTGTTTGAAAGACAACCTTCTTTTCTCTCAGTCTTTCTGTCAATCATTTACGTGGAAACACCTGATCTCTTGCAGTGCCTTAAAGGTCATTTTTTCTGAAGTAGAGTTCCTCAACAAATCACAACAGCTGCCAATTAGGCCGCTCATTTAAAAGGATGAGAATTATGTTTTGTGGCTGTTGCTGCTTTGTTAATTATCGAGGACATTTTGCTGTAAGTAGGGTTTTCCTCAGTCTAGAAATACTCTTGAATTTTTTAAAAGTCAAGAGACTGAATTGTAAGAGCCATTATATCCTGACATTTGTGTGGCCTTTTCTTCATAGAAGTGTAAACTAATTATCTATAAACAATCCAATGTCTGATAACAGAAAATAGTAGGCATTAACCAGAGATAAATTAATATAGGCTGTGGGCTGTAGAAGTAAGCACAGCTCTGATTGTTCTGTCTCTTAAACACTCATACAAATAGCAGGACCAAAGCCACAGGGCACACACATGTCCTGTGTGACTGTGGAGGGTTTAAGGTAAGGGCACTAAACCCATTTCATTTTGTGCTGTTGCTCCCTATGATTTTAGAGGGCTGCTTCTCCCAAACACAGTATGGGTGCTAGGTATCCAGAGCGGGACCCCTGGCAAACAGAGGTTGAGGCAGTTCTGGCTGTAGTAGTATGCAGCCATCTCCACCCAGCTGCTCCCCTTCTCTCACAGAAAGATGAAAACAGTAGCTGCAGTTCCTGGCATATGATTTTAACAACAAACTCAAGAGGAAAACATTCTGCTACTGGAGCAGAATTTGCACTACGTAATTTATTTTCTTACGAAAAGATAGCTGACGGAAGAATCCTATAAGATAGTCACTGTATTGTGTATCTAGACAAAGGAGATCTGTTGTTTCAATTGTGAGAATAGGTCTGCTTATAACTTGTAAACAAGACACTTAGGCCAGCAGAAAAGCAATAGAATGAGTAGGCCACAGTCATTTGGATGCGGTGAGCCAAAACCTGACTTCAGCCACCTCTTCGCCTTTAAGTCCTACAATGCTTTTTTTACTGAACATTGTCTGATGCTGTTCAGGAGCCACCCCTTTGATTCATTGGTTTTTTATTTTTTTTTTCCACTTTCAGCAGATTTGAACATCTCCATTGCCATACTTGAATTTTTAAATTATTCTCTGCTGTTATGTTCCGATTTGTTTCAGAAGTGAGTCTACAGTTATGGATGGAACAGCATCAAGTTTAAAGTTATATTGAGGCTATTTGATGGCCTATCAGGGTCAAGAGACTATAATGATTTGATTTACAGTTTTTGAGGAATTAAAAAAAAAATGTTTCATGACTTTTGTCAGCCTGTTTCAATTAATATGGTTAATTAGCATTAAATTAACATGCTTATACACACAACCCTTTTACACCAAACTGTCTTTGGAATACAGCTCACTTTATGATCCAGCAATCAGCTGATTGATCCCTAGCCTGTTTTCTTGTTGGAAAACTTACAGCTATGTCAGAAATGAGCTAAACAAGTTTTGAAAACTTAATGTATTTTCAGGGGATTTCCAGGAGAGCTGCTCCTCTGCAAAGTGATGACTTTTAACAGAGATAATCACGTCCGCTTTATAGTGTGGAGATTAAAATTTGAAGCAATCAGTACTATGTCCACCAGCGCGCAAGGCCCAAACACCAGTCTGAACTTCCAGTCCTTCAGCGTAAGTTAATTTGCTCACGCAGTCCTAGTAAGACCACATGCTCTGGTGAAGTTACTCAGAAGTTACACAGCACTGACTTCTTCTCTTCTTTCACCTTTACGCAGTTCTCAAGTTGTGTAAAACCTTTGGAGGTGAAGGGCTGCTGGAATCTTAATGTGGCATCTTGTGCATACCGCACGCCTGGTGCAGCTGAACAATCAGGCCAGAAGCTTTTGTCTATAAGGCAGGTGTTCCCTAATGGGTTTGCTATCAGGATCAGCAAAAAGTGTAACTGTTTAACTAGTAATGTGGTTAGAAAGACTATTACACCTAATTTGAGAAAGCAACCTTCACGAGGTTGTTCAACACAACTATTTCAGAGGTGACAATGTAAAAAAGGGTTAGACTGGTGGAAGGAAGGGACACAGGCAGGGAAGTATGTGACATGCCCCCTTGCTGACTGGGCATGCTTTCCTATGCCTTCTGGTAATTCCCTGGTTCTACTCCATTGGAGACGTGTTTCAGAATTCCCTTTACAGAATTTATAACTTGCTGGCACTGTATTTTGTCTGAAAGTAGAATTCTCCATACCCTTGCACACTGAACCAAAGAGAGGTATTGCCCTGTCCTCTGGTTTCTCTGTTGTGGCTGTTCCCTGGAGTTAAAGGAACATAACCAGAAAATGATATAAGTATGATGGATAACATTTATAGCCGTTAGAGAAAGTGAGAAGCTTCTGTTAATACTCCACCAGTAGGAGACTGTGCCGGTCTTAGCTTGCCATTTGAGCGAAACTGGTAGAGGGCAGGGAGAAAAAAACAGAGGAATGTCTTCTCTTCCTGTAGAAAACACAGTGTTGCCCTTGCATCCCTTTCTAGAGCTGACCTGTAGGGATTTACAGTCCGCCTGCTTTCAACAAACCAGTAATTTCTATTTGTCTAGCAACACTCTGCCCAGCCACTGACTGACTTGTAGCTGTGCAAATCAACTCAACCCCACTGTACATCTGAAGAACCTAATGTAAAATCTGAACTATAATGTCTCAAGTTTTAGCAGCAACTGTTGTTTGCCTGCAGCATAATGTGAGGTTATACTAGCAGCTGTAAATAATTCTAGAGAAAGCTGGACAGAATCAAATAGCTTTCGATCAGGTCCTACCAGTTTCATCTTCTTCACTAAAGATATATTGGATAAATTAAACTTTAAATGTATGAAACTCAGGAGCACTCTGTTTGACCTAACCTTGTTGCCATGGATGGCAGTGTCAATTTTAGTGGTAAGATCACTATGACTGTAGTCAGGTCAATGATGATGACTTAAAAATAGTGCCGTAAAACATCATTTATGTTAAAAACAAACAATAAAAACATACAGAGAGAATGTTCATGAATACTTAGTGAGAACTGGGATAATTGGATTGAATGAAAACTCTCTAAAGCCTACATCACTAAATCTTTGTTATCTTACTTTTGATGATGTTAAAATAAGCCATTGATTGTGACAAGACTTGTGTTACTTCACACTTTCAGATTCTGTAAATTTCAGATGCTTGAAATCTCGTATTTCTTTCATGGAATGTTAAACAGTGATTGACTGGATAATAAAGAATACACGGGGACTAATAAATACAGGGCATCTTTTAACAGGCATTCTTAAGACAGGTTCTTAAATTCTCATTTAAGAACTGTAGATAAGTTTTCATTTTATGTCAATACCCAAAGAAAATGATACCGGTCTTTTTTTTAATCTATGTTTTTCATAAAAATGATGAGGTATTATGAGAAATCCAGAACTCAGTATCATGGCCAGAAATACCATCTCTATCATTGTATGCTGAATTTTACAATCAAGCTATGAAATTTTAACAGCCAGTAAAAAATGCAAAGAAAATTATGCAAAGCAGTAGGGAAAAAGCATTTGTTTAAAAACAGCCAACAAAATTTCACAATCTGATTTCCAGTTTTAAATCTAATTTCCATGTTTTTTCTTAGCTTTAACTTCAGCCTTAACTCACTGTTTTGTCAGTTTGCGTTACAGTTCACTAGTCCTTATGGAAAGATTTTTCATATTGTAACAAAAGAGAGAGACTGCTTTGGAATAATTCTATAAATGAACTGAAAAGCCCTTGATTTTGGCCGGTAATGAGTAATAAAAATGACTTAAATTGGGAATGAAGCCGTCTGTCTGAGCAACAATGTTCATTTAAAATGCACTGAAGTCATATATGATTATGAAAATGCCAAGTGTGTGGCTTAGTATATTTGCTCGAAGAGAATTCTTGGGGGGAAAGAAAGAAAGAGAGGCAGTGCAGGTCTCGCTGAAACAGCTGCATATGAAAGGGTAATCTTTGGATTAGAAAATAAATTAGAAGAATTCAAAGGAATTTAACAACAATTTTTGAACCATATCGTAAGGGAGGCTGAGGATTAAGGGCTTATGGGGGAAGAGAAAAACAGAATAGAAGGGGTGCATAAAACTCATTGCTCTACAGAGAAACATATAATCCTTTTTCTGTGTGTTCAAGGGTAGATTCAGTTTATTTTCACTATTTTATTTTGCACTGTTGAATTGAGAGGGAATAAAAGAGTAAACATGAGCAAAACCAATATGCATTTAAACTAAATGTTAGTTAATTCTGTAACTGAAAAGGTTCATATGTAATTAAAAGCACTGTGGCGTTTCTTTCTCTGTTTCTGTTTCTGTGCATCACTAAATCAGGCACATGAATCCCTGAAAAGCCTTGTATTCAAATAGTAACAGGTATATGCAAGGGTAGTAATGGCATATGCAATTCAGTATTTCTGCAAAATAGAAACAATTCTACAGGAGATAGAAATGTTATTTCTTTATGATACAGTTATCAGAGAAATGTTCTCTCCTCTGCTGGAATACTTTTCAAAAGCATCAGCCACTGCTGGTGTGAAGAAACACAATTGAGACCTATCCTGTTCAATAGCTAGCCCTTTATTCTGGAAGTACTGACCAGAAACTTTTTTGTGATTTAAAATCTGAGAGAGTCTGACAGTTGAATTGACACTGTGGCCAGTATTTTTTCTATCAAATTGTTTTTGATAGAAAATTGGATTTCTGATTAAATTGAGATGTGCAAGAAGTGATGAAATTCTCTACGTAAAATTTCCAACACTTAAAACAGAGGAAGTGCTGAAAAAGGTACCATGAAAATTATAGTCTCAGACCATATGTTTCCATTTTGTTCTAGGAGATAGATTTTCTACAAGCTGGTTCTTGGGACACAGGAGTCAACATTAAAAGGGAAGAAAGCTGCATTTAAATGACTTCTCACAGGACCTAGGTAGTGGCGAGGTAGTCTAAAATTAATCCTTGTGCTGAAAAGTATTTTGAACATGGCAATGCCATATATCTAGTTCTGAGAACAGTCCGAAGTTTTAAAAAATGATTACAATTGCACTAGTCACCTATTCAAACAAGAAACAGATGATCAAATTTCTCTTGTCTCTAAACACTAAATAACACAATGGAAAAAAAAAATCACTCTTTCTAGTTACGTCAAATTTTTTAATGAAGCAGAAATGAAAGGATGTCATTGCTCAAGTCTGTGGGCCAGACTGCAGTTTATACAGCCCCTCTGCAAAAATCCACATGGATCCAATCTCTCAGACCCCTTCTCTCTTATTTACCAGAGCTCTTTGATTTCCTTAACCTGTAGCATTTTTGTATGGAAGCTAGTGTAAACTTTTCTCCTTACCCTTCATCTCCTTAACTGACATTTCAGGTCTCTTGGGAAGAACAGATTCTTTTTTTTGTTGGTTTTTTTTTTTGTTTTGTTTTGGTTTTTTTTTTTGGTTTTTTTTTTGTTGTTTTTTGTTTTTTTTTTTTTTGTTTTTTTTTTTTGTTTTGCTTATCCAGAGAATTATTACTGTTTTCTTGGCAAAATCTCTAGTCTTTCCCCTAATTGAAGACATAACCTTCTTCCTTTGCATTAACAAAATCCCATCCAGCTATATTCCAGCATAGACCTCTGTCTATTCCTTACACCAGTTGAAGACATAAAGTCAGTTATTTCCATGCCCTACCTGTTTAGTTCTCATTTTGGAATCTGGTGACAGATTGTTGTAGGTATAATGGGCCTGTGTAACTCCACAGAAAAGGACTGCAACAATACCTGAAATTCAAAGAAAAACCAGAGTTAGCAGCTTGTATTTTCTTACTTAGGTTTGTCAAAGGGCTGCATAGAAAAGCTAATTAGACTGTTAGCAGCATTTTGTAACAAAAAACTTTAAGATATTTTTTATAAGAGCACCTTTCAAATAATCTAGAATTTTTTTTCTTTGCTAAAAATCATGAAGGTCCTGAATCTTCTACCTAGTCCATCATGCATTCATAACATTTCCACTGTTGTGTATTTTCCACTGTTGTATATTTCTACAGTATCAAAAACTGTAGAAAATTTGTTTGAATTAATAGATGGTAACATCTGACCGTAATCTAACTGGCAGTTAGGCAAGGCTAACATAATTGTAATACGAAGGACTTCACAATATTTGAAAATTTTGGCAGAGACTGAATAGGAAAGGAAAAAATAATTTTATTACATTTACATGGTTTTGGGAGCACATGGTACTGAATGACTGCAACAGGGGAAAGTCATTTCAGTCTGCGCCTGATTGATAGCCTTATTATAAGCAGTGCGTAACAATGTGCAAGGTGGACAACGACACATTTCTTAAAAATAATGCTCTGGCAGGTGCAAGCTGCATTGCCCAGAATGACTAGGTGAAAGACTGTAGCCATGTGGCAATAATTACACTTCCCAGCTTGTGGAAGGTCTTGAGGAGCCCGGCAGCAGGGTTGTTGGGTATAATAACAACTTTGTATTATAGTGATATTTCTCATTTTTGAATGCTTCCTCCCTGGCCCCGGTCCTAACTCAATAGCATCATTGAGTAATGTCACTGTAATGCAGTATTATAATTAAAGTAGCTAGTAAGATTGTAACCGCAGTTTCCTGTCACCTCTGGACACAGATAAGGCAGAAGGAACCCACACAGGGAGAAAATGGAAAACCAAAAATAAGTGTCCACCAGTAACCATACGTAAATGCCTATGGAGGAAGAAAGCTCTGTGCTTTTCTTAAACTTGGGGCATGTCTACGTAGATAATTATTTACGCAACAGCTCACGGCCTGCTTGTGTCCATTCCAATCATCATTCCCCTGAAAACCTCCACACGCGTTTCCTGAAGCATGCAGAGCATGCAAGTTCCGCTCAGTTTCTAGATGCACACCACGTGAGCACCAAGCCAGCCTGCAGCGCCATCGCTGCGTGCCCTTGATCCCTGGGACAGTTTTCCACCATCCACCCCACAGTGCTTTGGTTCTTGTGCCTTTCAGCCCTTCTACCCCCTTCTCCTACCTAAGAGCTACAGCATGCCCTAATTAGCATTTTAGTTCTGCTTCCTCATGGGCTGCTCTGCAAATTGTTAGGTAATTTTTAGCTCACAGGCTGCTGATGTACTGAAATAACACTGATGAATCCAAGGAAACACACCGAGGCAACAAATCAAGCAAAAAGATACCTGTCCACATTTAGGCAATACCCATCCTTGCAGTGTGACTGCACAGCAGCTTTCTAGGCATTTATTGGGTTAAACTAGCATGAACTGAAACATAGAAACCAATTCTACTGGAAGCAAAGAGCATGAACTAGAATTGTGAAAATAATCCCAGTCTGTGCCTTCAGTCCTGGACGTGAAACTGGATAAGGTTTCCTCCAGTTTCTCCAGGATGGTGACTCTCCTGAATTTCCAAAGGGCAGGAAGAAGAGGCTCAGTAAGGGGGCAGAATTTACCGTGCTGCAGGCTTTAGCACGGCAAACCCAATATAAAACAATCTGCTACTTCAAAAGGATTAATAGAAGCAGACCAGGCTTCATACAGTCCCAGGAAAAAACGGATGGTGAGGTATTGAACAAATGTCTGGACAAAGTGCTGGTGCCTTGCTAGGTTCTTTAATAGGCTCATCCAAACCTCTAAATGTTTGAGTTTTAGCAGCGTGAGGGCCCTAGATGTGAGTGAAATACCCTCCTCCCCTAAAGCCCGGTACAGATAAGGAAACGTAAAAGTGAAAATTTAGGCAATGCTGAAACTATTTCATTTGGGGGAGCGTGTGTGTGTGAGAACAACACATTGCCACATACCAGTTGGAGTAATTATTACCTTACCATGTCTTTCTCAAGTTTCTGACTCTCTTTGGATTGCTAACCATGAAAATATTGTCCAACAAAATCCAACTTTCTTTACCTGCAAGCCTCTCTTGTTTCTGGGAAGGGCAGGCCTGGCATTAATATGCCTTTGATGGAAGAAAAAAGTATGGAGTAAAAAATTCTGAGATGAATTTGGCATGAAGGATAACTGCTATCAGAAAGAAAATGAGAAAGCAATTTATTTTTTTTTCCCATAAACCACTGTGGACATTTTCTTTTCTTCTGGGTTCTCTTTATATTGTAAATTTACCTGTGCTACTTCTACAGGACACAGTCTCTGCAGCCAAGAGAAATTCCACTGAGCTTTAACTGCTGTGTCTTTGGGTTTTAATATTTATTTTCTTATGTCTATTTTGATATTTATTTTTTTCTAACTACACTAAGGCTTCTCTTTGCAGTAAACAATGTGGGGAGTAGCGAGATTGTCACTGCCTAAATACGTTCCCGGAAGTTCACGTTTTTGCAAGGTCTAATTGTTCTTTTGAATGTGTCTAACTCTTTTTTCTCAGTAACTGTATTTGATTGCACAGAACTGATCTGGGGAGTTTAAAAATTCTCAGGGCATTAATAATATGCAATGGGATGCTCAAACAAGGAAATTTCAGTTAAAAAATATGACCAATCAGTAACATTGCTGCAAAGTATCACTGGCTCCAGGCTCAGTAACAGAAATGGAGATAAGAGTTTCTGATTCACTTTCTTCTACGTGAATCATCATCATGACAAGTCTTGCATTCTTAAAATTGACTACTAAATTCAACTCTGATTATAAAATGTTTTTTGACTGCTAAGAAACTTAGTTATGGGTAGTGGGAGAATTGAGAGAGTGATATGAGGAATAAAATGGCCTAAATCTGATTTTACAATAGGAATAAATGATCTGAACCACGCAATTATGCAAGTGTAGAAACCAAATACCCTGTTTCCAGGGAAGACTGGGGGAATGCAGTGGAACATTTCAGTTGCTACAACTGAAGGCTTAATATGTACCAGCCATGCCTCTTGCAATGAATGCTTCATTATGAGGCTTGAAGAGAATTGTTTGTAATGCATTTCCATAAAAATGATTACTTAAGAGTAATGACCAATTACATGCTAATGCAACTACAAAGGAAAGAGAAGCACCTAAAGAGGCAAACACAGAACTTTTTAGCTGGAAGGAAAAAGCAGTCTGGATTTCTTTGTAAGACTATTAAAGCTGGATTTTGAAGTTAGCTGGGTACCAAGATATGGTATGAACTGTGTACGGCACGTAAATTAGGTTGTTAAATTTTTGCAGGCTTTCTTTCACAGAAAAACAGATCAGACCAGACATGATAATACTGGAATTGTAAATAGAAAGTATTTATGAGATGCAGGGAGGCAGATAAAGGGAGATGGTCCTTTTACCAGTCCTTAGTGCTCGGTGCTTTCAGGGTCTTGGAGACTCAGCTCATTTTTTTCAGTGCTGTTACGTTGTCTCATTTTTAAGTAGCAGATTTAGCAATTACTGAGATACTTAATACTACAATTGCTGAACAAAATGCTAACCTAAAGTAAACAGGGAATGTTTTGAGTTGAAATGGGTGATCAGTTGTTAAGTGCAATACAGCTGCTTGTGTCTATAAAGTTACTGAATTTTTTCACTTAATATAAAAAATCAGAAACCTCTCAGTAAAATGTTGACAGTCACTAGCAAAGTTTCAGCTGCAGCTCAGCTGCTTTGAAGAGGTTTTATTAGAAACAAAAGCCTACCATTTTATTTGATGGTTTTGCTCCTCATATAACAGAAACAGCGATAGCTTATTAGCTGCTTATACAGTTAGAGAACTTATTCTTACATCAGTTTTGCTGAATACTTGTATTTTAAAATTGTTTCTAGGAAAAAAGCTGGCAATATCAAAATACAATATAGGATAAAGGAGTAACATATCTTTAAAAATATTTTACTGATGGTGTGAACATTAACATGGCAGTGTGAGCATTAATTTATAAGTGTTAATCTGAAAATAATTCCTATATTGTCACTGAAAGACAAAATATCTTTTTTTTTTTTGGATCATTTCAAAAATAGGCAAACGGAAGCCCACCCTTGCTTTTCAATATCTGGTGCTAAGAGAAAAACTGGAAAAAAGTCTGTGTTTTGTCAGAGAAGGGCAGCATGTGCAGTGTGCTTTTAATGCAAACCTGGAAGTGACTGGCCACAATTTAAACTTCAGAATTTTCTAATCTGAGACAACAGAACTGGAATTATGTCATGTCTTTTAGTGGTAAAAAAAAAGGAATTTACAAAAAAAACAACCCCCAAACTTCTACCTTCTGGGGAAACAGTGGAGTAGATAAAATGTATAACTTCATTTGAAAAGATCTATAGGTAAACTGACCGGTTTACATCCCAACTTTGAAGCATTCCAGGGCTTCAGGGATGAACTAATGATGCACAACGTACTGCAAATCCCACATTACAACAAGCAACAGGAACTGGTCTTTCATCAAAGGCAGTGAAATGTGGGGAAAAGAGAACAATGAGGACTGGGTATAGAGAAATTATTTAAATCAGATAACATTTACTTTGGAGTCATATTTATGTCAGAATATCTCCACAGCACCTACTGGGCACATCCCAGTGCAGACTGAATGTGTGAGTGGCAGGAAATGAGGCACCGTCTTCTGCATCAAATTGTTGCAGTAATAAGGGAATGAAACCAGTAGCAACAATATCCCTATTCAGTCTGTTTTCACTGAGGGTATGAAGTGTGACTAATCATTTTTTTGATACTGAAGTAAAGATTCAAGGCTTCTTTCACCCGACCTGCACCAATGCAGAACCAAAGCTGGTGCTTTGTTCATGAAGCTTTCATCTCTGGAGTTGTCTGAGATTGATTTTATGTTGAAGTGGCAAAAAGCAACAAAAGACCGAGCTGAGGGAATTTTTTAGGCCCTCATCTGAGGAATGATCATTGGTATTGCACCTGGCTGCTTCAAGTGAGACCCGAGCTTCAGTGTTGCACTTCTGTAACCCCAAACGAATTGCTGCATTCCATTTAGATTGGAACTCATATGGTGAGACACACCAGGTTTTATTGTAGACACCCCAAGAGTGCTTACCCTGTTTATCCTGAACCTATTCACTAAGACTCCAGATCCTCATTTTTTTATGCAACTCATCATCCATCTCAGCCTAATGCCATGCTAGAATATGTACTTCTCTCTAAAAATAAACACCTTTCTCTCCTTCCCTTACTGTCTTACCTACAACAGGACCTAAGTTAGCCAGACCCAAGCGCTGACTGAAGTGTGTGCACAGTCTGGTCAAGTGATGCTGTTGAAAGGGCAAGTGGGATAACTGAAACTGCACAGAGTATTGGATCTAGCGCTTATATGTCAGCAAAGTATGTCTAGAGCTTCCTTTAAAATACAGTATTGACCTGGCATTCCCCATTTTAGAATACAAATAGGTCATCCAGAGCCATCTCTGAAGTCCTACAGGCAAGTAATAGGTTAGTAACTTGTGGCAAACTTGCCCAGTTGCTATCTGTCTCAGCACAGCAGTGCAAATGCCATCCCCTGATCTACGAAGAGCCTGCTTTCCTAATTAGACCCAAATTTCATCCTTTCCTCTCAGGAGTGAGAGAACTACAACTTAACACAGTTGAGGTCTGTTTCCTTTTGACCTGGAAGCCAAGCTGCCCCTTCTCCCTCGTTACTGGGAGGAGTCTACCTACTTCTCTGTATGACACAACATGTCACATTACTTATGAATACAGGAAAGAAAACCACAAAGCTGAGAATTTAAAGCCCAGAATAACTTCCTTTTATGGAATAATGTCAGCCCAATGAATTAAAGCCAATCAGGTACCAACCTGCATTGTGCTCTCACAGTGCTCAGAACTGTTTTGATAGATCCCTTCTGAGAGTGATAGAAGAAGAAGAACTGGTCACAACATTTAAAAAAAGCAATGCGGTAGATGATGGATCCAAGACAAATTACAGCAAACAGATAGGAACAGTGAACAGCCACGAGAATAAATACACTTTGTCATCAGTACTAAAGGAACTAGAAGTTGGTGACACTTGTTCTTGCCGTGTCCCAGATATAAAGGTAGCCCCAGTGAGAGACCAGATCTTTGGACTTGTCCTGGGTGCATCACTCATAATAAGCTGCTTACTTATTTTTGGAGGAAAAGCTTTCTCTCTAGGTAGACTGTGCTCTCCTGTGAGCCCCTGCGACCCCTGAGGCAGGTGTCAGACACATCACAAAATGTTCAGACAAGAATTACTGAGGATGAGGAAGCAGCAGTAATTTATTACCACAAGCTATTTCCTTTATCAGAAAGCAATCACTTTGGGCTGGGCTTTGAAAACAGTAAAGGAACAAAGATGATCCTCTCCAACATTTTCTCCTTCACGATCTATTGTCTTTCTTAGCTTCATAGCACAGGTCTTTGGCACGTAAAATCAGAGGTTGTTGGCTATAATTTTGATGCTTTTATAGTGATAAATTCTGTATGACTTTGAAGTATGCATTAACTGAATACATAAACACAAATAAATTCACAGATGTATATTTGAGTGCATTTTTGCAGATATATTAATCTCTTTTTATTTGAATATCTACTTAGTTCAAACATCTGTAGATAGAAGGGGTCTAACTGAGGTGAACGTCAAATGCCCATGCACATCTTGGAATCTTTCACAGACTAATGATTGAGCGATCAGCTAAAAATTAGCAAATTTTGTTAACTATAAAGCAAAAGAACAAACAATTAATAAATCCAAGATGTACTTTCCTCATTTGACAAGTGTTTAATTTAAATTATTTATGATTTTTTTCAAGCCTATTAGTAAATATTCTGTAATTAAGTTTGAAAATGAAAGCAACTATATTAATACTGACCTTACTATACTACTCTGCCATTACAACTTTGCTCAGCGGTCAGGAATGATATACTTCAGGGCAAATCAGAAAGTGCAGTAATTAGATTCTACTGTATAAGAACCAATTTATCATGCATATGTCACAGCTTGACGACAGTGCTATAAGATTAATAACCATAACATTAATTTATAATTTACAGTTATCAGTATAACAATAATTGTGTAGTCATCCCAGATTTTTATTACGATTTGCTGGTTTGATCACATCCATTTTTCAACCAGGGTCAGGTCCATATATTGTATGTTATATATTATGGGATATCTTGAGGTAGAGGGATAAAATATTGTTGACTTGTACTATTCTCCATGCACATTTTATTTAAAAAATATGCAAGCTAAACAAGTGAGCTCTACCACCTTCTATACCTACAGAAACCCCAGTATAGCCTTTTATTTATAAATTATGGCATACTTCAATATTAGACATCAAACGCCTCATAGTGATTGAAGAACTAGTGCGGGAAGCATTATAAGGATAAAATTATTTTGCAATTACATTACTTAACAGCTACAGGGAAATACTGATGTCTAGTCCTTTGAAGTTCATTTAGAAGGGATGAACAGAGGAAACACAATATCCAAGGAAAATGAAGAGGACTATAGGCATAGATCTACAACGGATTAAGTTAATTTTTGAAGCAAGCCTACTGAACTCAAAGACTTCAAACCATGAATTTACATTGAAGGGAGTGGTCCAGCAGAGTCATTGCCTGGTTATGATGCTCTCTTAATTCTAATGATTGCTTCTGAGGATAGACACACTTGACTGCAAAACCAGATGATATATGCATTAAGACAAAGGGCAAAGCGAGTAAGCTGGAAATGACTGGAAATGACAGAGTATGAATTAAGAGCTGAGTGTGTTCTGAAGGATGACTGACTTTCCTTCCGACTCCCCGCACCTTCTGCAACAGGTGCTTCGTGCATCCCACGCCTGTGTGGGAGACTGCGCACAATAACTGCATTGTACACACATTTCCTTAGCACTGGTATGAGAAATCACAGCCACCTCTGAAATCTATACCTCTAACAGAACCTAAGTCACATGAAAATTTCTTAACCAATACAGTAATTTTCCTGTTGAACTGGAAATTTAAAATCATGTTATGAAAGGAATGGAGCTGGATTTCAGATGAGACTGAGAGAAGACGAAAGCAACATCAAAACTAGTTAAACCAGACAACTAAAAATATCCACTCTAAAGTGTAATGTTAGCGCAGTACTGATAAAGTCAGTGCATTCACAAAACACAGCTTTGAACTTCTGAAGCTACAAGAAAGGCTCCATGAGGTTTTTTTTCCACCATATCAACTTCTGACAAAAGCCTTTTACAGAAACCAAATGACAAAGACTCAACTGATAAAACTTTCAAGATTAAACATTGCCTCTTCACAACAGTGTAATTAAACAATTTCCACCTGAAACTCAGAACACACCCATGAAAGAAAGGATAGTGACAGACCTAAAAGGGCTTGGTATATTTTTCTTGGAATTTGTGTGTTGGCAGAGCAATTCTCTTTTATACGCCTATATCAATTCCTTTATTTATAGAAACAGCTAAATTTCCCAACAGTTTTCTGTTTTTTTCCCTTTAACTGGAACTTTAATCTGGTTGCACTTTCTTTCTGTGACTCTTCCTCTGCCCATTTAAAATTCCTTACCATGGCTACCGTAAAAAACATCTGTGGTGTTCAGTAATAAAGTCTTTTATTTCAGATATTTTATACATTCCAAAAGAAAAGAGAAATGAAAGACTCTTCAGAGTGACTACCAGGAGAGACTATGGTGTCTGTCACCACATTTGCAGTATGCTAATTATTTTTTCCTCTGGACGTACAGTCTAATCCTATGCCCCCCAAATGGAAATTGCCTTTGGTGCAGAACCTGAGGCTCTGAAAGATATTACTGTTTCCCTTACAAATCCACTTTTTGGGTATAATAACTTAACAATTGTGCATTTGCTGAAACATAGCATCCTTGTTATCAGTTGGGAATGTATTTGAAAATAGTCTTTCCTTGGAAGTCATTGGATTAGGAAATCATTACCTCCAGTAGGAGGCAAGTGATTAATAATCATCCTTCTTTACTTCCATTTTTATGTCACGTTTTTAAGAGTCGTTAAGCATAAAGACACAAAATGGACTTTCATTCCAGCTGGTATCCAGTTTTATCTGTGTCATGGAATACCACCCTTTTGTTCACTTCACGTGCTTCTCTTTTTATTCATTGGCCTGAAGATTTTGGCAGTAAGCAGGATGCAAATTTGTATGTTTAATACGGCAAAGATGCCAGAAGATGCATATGTTAATACCCATTTGGAAACTAGTTTCATTGTGTGGCTAATATTAAAAAAGTAACATGCTGGCTCCATAGAAGTCAGTAGAAATATAACTGTTTGCTTCAAAAGGCTTTGAACAATTTTGTAAACAAACCAGCACGGACTGCATTAACACTCTATTAAACGGCTTTCTTCCCCTGACTGTCCCTGATGTTAGTTAGAGCACTAGATTTCAGAGGTGACAGCATCAAGGACATTAAAATGATTGAACTCTTACAAACTTTGTTCTTTCAAATCACACTACACAATAGGTTGCCATTTACATTTTTGCCTAAATTTCTGTGAACTCTACATTGTAAAACAGTCCCAGAGTATGTACTTGACTGTGATTGCACAATTTCTTTGTCAGTATTAACAAAAAACCAATCAGATCACATGTCTTTCTACCTGTCACTGGGACATGACTGTACTTCTGCTGTTGCAAAAGGTGTTTATGGAGGTGCACTGAACAAGATATATTTAAAAAAAAACAAATCCAGAGGTGGCTGCAGCGTACTGGCAATGTTGAGGATGGCCCTTTCCTCTGTTTAGTCATTAGCAGTTGGGAAAAAGGAGGAGGGAGCAGGACAATGCAGTGCATACAGAGGAGCATGCTCTGACAGTTATGTGGCACTGTGTATTTGCTTCCTCGTACTTACCATCAGCTTTGGTCCTATAGCTCGGCAGAAAATAGTGGCACCAATAGTGGGACTAATAGGGATGGGACAATGTAGGCAAAGTATGGAAGAAAGACTGAGGACTTTAGCCTGATCTAGTAAGTCTTTGTCTGGAAGAACTATTCAGTGTCTCTACAGATTTGTTCTTAAAGATGAAACCATCTCCAATATAGCAACTGGCTTTTAGAAGATTTATACATGACATCACGCCCCAAATAAACATGTCACTTTCCCATACTAGAGGCATACTATAAAAGTGCTTTTATTCAATAAAATGCAACACTTACCTGTAAGACCAGCGGCTTCTGCTGATAAGAAGGCACTCCAGGATAGGAGGAAAAACAGACCTGTCTCCAACATAGGGAACTCACACAGCTTTGTAAATTTTGTCAAGTGCTAGAAGATTACTAAGGAAAAGTAAAAACCCAACTGTTTCGTAAGCTAAAATTGCCCCAACCTGAAAAAGGATGAAAGAAAGCAAGCTCCCCCATCATACTCATCTATACAAGTTGAATGCAGGAAAAACTGCACAGCTTCTAAATTATCTAAAACGAAGAGGAGAATCCAGCACAGGTTTTCAATAGGTGAATTCTACAATTCAGCAATTTCAAGTACTTTTGTGGTTTTTGAACTAATGCCTAATTGATTCCATTCGATATTCTTTTCCCAGAAAAAGGGAAAAGAAAGTAATTTTGTCCAGTTTGGTAAACAAACTGGCAGTTGTTTACATTTGCATCAATGCAAGAAAGATGAAAATCACTGCTCTTTCTACAATAGTATTTTACATTAAGAACTGTAAAACACATGAAAAAAAAATGCAGGGCAACCTTTTATTTCTAGTTTAGGAAAACTGACTGACTTCATTTGTAGTCTAGTGTTTGCCTTGTATTTTTGTACAATTGTTGATAGTCTGAAGTTCATAAATTCATGTTTTGACCTTAAAATACTTCAAAAAACTTTCCTAAAACCATAATTATTTGCAAATAGTAAAATAAAGACCAGAGTCTTGCCTAATGTTAAAAAGAAATTTGCATATTAAGTTCTTTGTGGACTCCAACAAGTGAAATTTCCTGTCGATTTATGATTTGACTGTCTTGCAAAGTCTTGAATTAACAGTGAAAAGGTTCGGGCTTAAACTAAAGATGGTCAGTCTCAGATATCACACATTTTTTCCAACATATAAAGATTTTTCTCTCTGAAAACAAACCATAAAGGATATTAAAGCTGTGACAACAGCGTAAGAGGATCCCATGGCAAATGATCCAGCAAAGATCCCTAGGAAATTTCCCACTGACTGGAAGAAAGCAGCAGCATCAAACGCATTAGGATTCTCCTTAGGACTGTAAATGGATATAGAGCTGAAAAGAAAACAAAGGGATAGGGGAGAGGGAGAGAGAAAGAAATAAAGAATTCAATCCCATCGTTATGATATTGGAATCAGTAATTGAAAATGGACGTTTTCAGGGACTCAAAATGTAAAACAAGGCTTCTCTGGGCTGATAGCAGATGGGAGAGCAAAGCAGATGGAGACTGTGGTGGGGGGGACACAGTTTATTTTCAAGGTTTCACACTGGAAATCAATAGTCTACTGCCAGTCAGGAAACATTTTTATACTAGAAGTGCCATAAAGAATATTGTTTCCAGGCCAACTAAACATTAAAAGGTGGTAGGAGTATAAGAAAACTGCAGGGAAGATAGATAACTTTGAATTATTTATTGGCCATATGTCTTCAGAGCAGTTATATATTCACAAATATTCTTGATAAAAAGTGCAGCTTTATGGCTGAAGCTCAAATGGGTGACACAAATCACAGTAGGTACCAAATCTGCAGCAGCAATCTTGTCATAAACCACCTAGTAGTTCCCTTCTTGGTGGAAGCCGTCATAAATAGAGCTGAAAGCATATCAAGAGCTCAACCACAGGAAACCTTGCGGACAGAATCAATGTTGTCCTACAGAAGAAAACTAGTGCAGTTGTCAAAGGTCATCTTCTATATCCCACCCCTCAATACAGCCATCAAGGGTATTTTTGAATGGGAAATGATGCCACCAAAGGAAAGGCCGTGCACTAAAGCATTTTTGACAGTTTCAGGGTTGCTATTTGCCACTAGTCAGTTACTGCCCGGAACACTAGTAACACCAAGTGTGTATGCCTTTTTTCTTATTGAAACATTAAATTTAACAGATACAAAATAGCCCTAAGCCTCACTAACACTAATTAGGCAATATTTTAGATCTTTGTGGTTCTATTGCTTTCAGTACTGTAGGTCTTTTATGTTCATTGTCAAAGAAAATGTACTGAGTTTGGCATTGGATTACAGAAAGCAGCTTGGATTGCTGGAAAATGATTGGTATTTTAAGCATTAAAAATTTAGAATTTTTAAAATGTTTTGAATATTTTAAGCTGTTGCATATTAAGAACATGATCTCGGCAGTCTGATGTCTTCCATCTGGAGACGAGGCTTAGAGATGAAGCTCTATGTGGAGGATTTTCTAAACAGTTGCATTCATTTAGGAATCTCCAAATAACATGAAGACATGTGAAAACAGATCTCATGCTTTCAATCTGGAAAAAAGGCATAAGGATTCTAAAGGCATATGGTGGAGCACCACTAAATACGAGTGGTGAATACGTATCCATTACAACAAAAATTACTAAGCACCAAAATCTGATATCTCCAGTTATGCTAATTAGCATCACCACAAAACTAGTGAGATGATTTGTAGCAGAAAGTGCTATTAATATAAGTACAAAAAACATTGTTCCCAGAGGAAACGCTAATCCACAAAATGTTGCTATTTAAATTTTCAGTCCTCTTTCGATTGTGACTCTCCTAGACCAGAGGTCAGTTATAATTCTTTGCTTCTCTTGCCTTCAAATGATTCTTGAAATGTTTGTCATCTCTGGCCTACTCAAAATTTATTGGTTTAGATCCCATATGAAATAATGAACTATATTAAGCCATAGATACATTTTCTAAACTGATGGAATAGCTCTATCAAAGGAAATCTTATCAGCTGTGATACTGTACATTTATAGTCTAATTTACTAAGTGTATTTTCTATGCTTAGGAAGGGCTTCGGTTAGTTATTTAAAGTTGAAACTATTTGGTAGTGTAACCGGAACTGTTAGGTATAAAACTTTTAGGCATGTCTTGACAGCAAAGCAGCCACTTGGTTCTCTGATATTTGCCCCAAATAGGAACCACACCTGCTGTTCTGTATTGCTTGTGAATCAGGAATCGACCTTTTGTGCTGCCCCAAGCACTGAGTGGTGAATTCAGAGAGGTCAAGCTGCCTACACCCTAAAATCAAGGAAAATTTTTTCTACTATATTGATGGGCTCTGCCTGCGGAAGGGATGCTCAGTAATAAAAAAGTAAAATAAAAATCTTTACGTGGAGTGAAAGTTTAGTAGTCAAATGTAAGCTATACCCATTAACTGAATTTTTATTAAGTATGTTAACCTTAAGGCAAGAAGAGTTGGCTTTGTTAAGACCAGTTAGAGGTCTAGTTTGCCCTCCAGTTTACCAACAGCTTTTAGGTATGTAGAAAACTAGAAGAAAGCATCCTATTCTTAATGTAGTTATGTCAGGAACAAATATGGAGTGAATCATTCTCACTGGGAAATTTTTCTACTCAATGTGCCCCCCAAGTCACATGATATTTTAAAGCACCATAACACAACATATGCTCATTATATTAACTCTGGTTTCTGGTGTAAATCTTTCCAGAACTCAGGTGTCCCTCTATCTCAAAGAGTATTTAGTTCTATTTTTCATTTTGCATTATTCTTTACTAGAGCTATTATTTCTTTTTCTGAATATGTTTCTTCTTTAACGCTAACTTTTAACTCTTTCAGGCATCTAAAATACATAGTAATTTACCTGATAGTTTTTCTGTGTAAACTGTATTTGAAGAGAAGAGAATTTTATCCTGTTTATTCCAGTACTCCCTGCCAAGCCAATTATTTGACCTAAAACCAAAATTGTAACATTTAACACTGGAGAGAACCATAGTTAAACTTAAGAGTGCCCCTACTATTCTTTTTCCTCAGAGAGTAATTCAAGAAAGATGCTGGTATGACTTGCCATTTCTGCTATCTGCTCTCTGTGCCTGATACAAAAGGGGTTCATCACAATTCATTAACAAGTAGCACGTGAGTTTGATACTACATTTGAAACTGTGTTTAGTTTCTAATTGTTGAATTAGTATAAGCAAAAAAAAAGGGTTTATTTTGTAAATTTGTATCAGAGGTGGATTATGTAAATCCTGAAAATAAATGGAGTAGAAAAAACTGTTTTCAGAGATTGAAAAATGAACAGAACTCATGATAAATATAAGCTTTATCTACCACTCATAATGAGATGGAGTGGAGGGATAGAAATAAAAGATTTTTATTGGGTCCTCGCTGAATGCTTGACAGATATACCTCACAAACACCTGCCCTAGTGCCTACTATGTATCTACATGTAAGTTGGGTAACCTCTGCCTCTCCTTCAGGTTGGAGTAAAGAATAATAATTAGTTTCCTTACTGGTTCTTACAAGGATTAGCTAGCCCTTTCTACATTAGAAACTATTAAACAGTCACTTTTTCTTTCCAGTTCTTCTGTGCTTCCTTGGCCAAATAACAATGGACAGGGTCAAGTGCTTTCACAACTTTCAAAAATGAAATAACAGAGGCAATATTCATTTATATAAGAAATTGCAAGTTAGGATGCTAGCTTTTGCTTGAAACTCAAAGAAGAATTAGCAGTTTGTGCCAGTTGTATGGCGTTGATCATTCTGCTTCTTCCCTCCCCTCATCTGTTAAGATCATTTTAGGATGAGGCTCAGCATGACGAAGAATGAATGTTTCTTTCTATAGACTTGTATGGGGATATATTACTGAAGGTCTCCATGACAAGCAGAAGTGCTATTGCAATAGAAAGAGTAGAGTCACATTTCCAGTTACATCTTAATTACTTGCTTTTTACATCTTCAGTTATTCTCAAGGAAAATTTCATTTATTCATAAGATCCTTCTCTTCTGTAAGTTTTCCCAGCCTGTGAATGTAGCACAATGTATTTGCCTTTTAAAAAAAATTGAAAGCATTTAGGATTAGAGCAAAGGTTTTTCAGTAAGTCATGGAAGTTTTTTGAGGAAAAATCTGTAGGTGAGGTTAAATCTCGTATCCTACCTTTTGTTCCTGTCAAGGCCTGATATGCCTAGGGCTAGTGTGGCAGCATCAGATAAAGAGATGTTAATCAGTTTTAACTAGCGGAACAGCACAAAGATCCTTGGGTTTGATATAAACCAGTGATGCAACATATATCAGATGAATTTTAGGAAAAGGCAATATGCTGAAGAAAATACAGTCAAGCATCAGAACTGTGTGCAAATGGCAGAAAATTTCTAATTTTATGATGTGGAATCAATTACTAGAAATAAACAGTAAATAAACTGTTTTATTTCTTTCTTCCTCCTTCTGTCTATTTGACCAACATGAAAACAAACAGCTTATTATCTTCAGAGAGGAAGATTTCTTTCTACTTGCTAAGCCAAAGGGCTTCCTCTTGCCCAGTGGCCTACTTCCTATTTGCCGCACTGTCACATGCCACATAATACTGCACAGAAGAGAATCAGGAACAATCTAAAAAAAAAAAAAAAAAAAAAATCATCCCTGAAAATACAGAAAGGTCAGATATTCCTTAAAATATTTTCATTGAGTGAAGTGGGATCTCCCTTGGGTGACAAATAATTATAGAACTACATGGTGATTTCATCAGCTGCTAATTAAGAAAAATAAAACAGGACAGGAAAAAAATATTCTAGGGTTCAAGGTTGTTTTTAAGAGGGAAAGAAAGTTTTTTTTTTTCCTGACCTAGGTATTATACACATACAGAACAAGGTAGGTCACTATACTGTGTTAGAAAACTGGGAGCTTTCAGAGAAGCAGATTTGAACTGAACAATTTCTCTTCCCACGCAATTTTTTAACGATCTAGTTTTCCTAAGTGTTGAAAGAAAGCCGAAAAGAGAGGATCATAATTTTCCCACAATGTGTTTGAACTAGAAGCTAGATGTGAAAGTGCATGCATAGCACCAGACACCTACACCTTCTCTTGGCAAGTTTTAGGTTGGTAAAGCCTTCCAGGCTTCCTCATAAAATAGCTCCTCACACAGTAATAGTCAGTAGATGAACTATAAAAATGAAAACAAATGCAGTAAAATTGGGATGTGATTATACTAAGCCAACAAGAGCACTTATGAAGTAGAGAAGTTTTGCAGAGAATTAAGGCAGAGCAAAGAAGAGATACACCAGTGCAGGAAGGCTCTAGGACTAGCAAAAGCAGCTGATTGTAACAATAGTGTGAGACAAATATATGGAGATCCTCTAGATGAAAATTTCCAACAACAAACAAGCTTACTGAATTTTTCAGACATGTTTAAAACAGTGATCAGTAAGCAACACAAATGCACAGAAGGTGCATTAAAAGAACACAAATGAGTCTTCCGTACCTCCTCCTGTATAAACAAATCTGTCTCCTTGGAATTTATTCCTGACAATATTTGCAAACTTTTAGAGAATTAAGGCTCCAGAAACCTGGATTTCACAGAAATATCCATATTAAACTTCTATTTATATGTGTATAAGAACTGCAAGAACAAAAAAAAGAAGGTTACTGGTGGCTGAGTTACTGGTCAGGTGGCTAGTATTTGAACCTTCATTTTTCTGAATATCCAAAACCTTATTCTCCTTGGCAATGCATCACATTGTGGGTTTTTTCCACTCACAACCTGGTTTCAGCACACTGCTAGTAGCGTTATTGGTTTTAATTCTGGAAAAAAGATCTAGCAGTCATTTTAGAAGCTATCTTCTAGCTGGGATTACACTCTATTCCTTTGCCTCTGTGTCATGGCATATTTGCTTTCTCTCTTTTCTGTCCTCACTTTTGTTACTTTGGAGATTTTTTTCAGACTTTATGAACTATTTATAGGACATTTTATTTTGATTACTTTAAACCAAACTAACACTTACTGTTGTCATACATAAGGCTTTTACTGTTTATGAAAACCTTTCTCAAAATGGATTTGTTATCAGTTCCAAAGTGGCTAGCTGCTGGCAGATGTCAAAGTGTGAGCAATGGTGGAAAAGTAAAGCTGTCATAGACTTTATGGAAAATATAAATTTTCCCATTTATGAGTAAAAGCAGCATCTGCATGAAAATAAAAAAGGAATTCAGGGTCTCTGCTAGATTTTCACTTAGCATAAAATATCATGGGCTAGTTCTGCTGTCTCAGGCTCCTTTTTAGGTGACATAAGGCATCCTCAAATCCGATGCAACTGTACAGCTTACTAAGTCTTTCAGTGGTATTGCAAAGCAGCTGCAGAATTTGAGTGACTCTGTCCCTTAACTTGGGCAGTCAGAAATCAGCTTAGCTCATCAGGAGTCATTTTTGGCAGCTTATGATAAATATTTTCTACCCTGGTAACTGCTTCAGTTTTCTTCTGTGTTCAGGCCTGAGCTGACATGTGGCAGCAGCTTGCAGTAAAGCCAGAGAAAATAATGAGTAGTTTGTGGTGTTCCAGGTGGACTTTCTCTAATGCAGATCTTAGTTCTCATCTACCTGCAAACAACAGGGACGCAGAAAATATGTCATAGTCCCTCCTTCTCCCCTGCTTCCCTAGACATTACCCTTAGGAAGCCTGCTCTGCCTCCTTAGGGAGGCTTGGAAACCATCTCTTTATCATGGTGATCCTGTTGTTGCCCTGAAAATTCCACCACCTTTGCCTTAAAAGGACCTGATAAAAGGACCTGATATCTCACCCATCTCCATGGGGTTGAACCCAATATCCTGATGCCCAGAGACAACCTCTGCAAGCCCCCCCTGACAGAGGTGCTGGGAACATCCCCTCCCTCTGATCCTCATCAGAACTCGGTCACTACAGAACTGTAGTCACTACAGACACATAGAAAAGAGATGTGAGATGACAGTTTTGACAATGAGTAATGATGTGATGGGCCTGCAGGCTGAACAATTTCAAGTCTAAAGTCATATCTGATCTGGTGTGGATCTTCTCTACCCTTTTGCATCTGAGAAACGGTATGTGCTGTCCTAATGTATCTGTACCGATATCTTAACTTTTTGTTATCTTATTCTAGGCAAATACTACCCTATTTTTATCTTTGACAGAAAGAAATCTGGATGAACAGCAACCTAGACTTAAAATTCTTTATAGAAGAAAATCAAGGCTTTTATAATAAAATATGTTAGCATTTATCTGAGGCTTGGTATAGGAATGTTTAATTTTAAATGACTGATATTGCTTCTAGATGTCTAATTTTCATAAATCTATTTGAAAATATCACAGTAATTTTCTAGTGACGGCTCTTTTCCAAAAAGCCTGTCCCATATCTTTGAGAGGAATGAAGCATATCAGCAGAAAACAGATGGCTGATAGTGGGTTGTCTGTGACAGCATTTGCTGTATTCTGTGGTATGCTATTACCAGTGTCTGGCTGTCCTTACTTATGAGTTGATCATATCAAAAGGCACGTAATTTGCAGATTTCTGTGCCTGCAAATATGATCCTTTCTCATTTGGGTATCAGAACTGTAATCCAACTCAGTGTTAATTTCCATTCTTTGCAAACATTGCACAAAAACATTGCCTGTGTACCTAGAGCAGCTTGAAGTCTGTTCTCCCAGTTAGGGAGCTCTTAGTGGCTTCATCAACTGCAAAGACTCATATAGTGCGAAGAAAGTAGAATAAAAGAATCAACCATCAAGGAACACATATATAAAAAAGTAAATTATTATTGTATTAATATGAAGAGCTGCATTTATCCTCTGCCTTGTATCTCTCTGTAATCACTTATGCCTACACAAAACAGCTTATAAATTAGAACTGTACTGTAAAAAAACCGCAGTTTTTCTGCATAGAAAACATGACTAAAAGTTACAAACCAGTGGTGTATCAAACCACCAACTCTCTGAGTTAACAAGGAACAATGAACAAGGAAAAAGATTCTCTGATTGGTATCTGGAGGAAAAAAGAAACAAATTCCTGTATGTTATTTGAACCAAATCTGCTACATCATGCTAATTAAACAACCCAGGCAGAGCATATCCAGTGAATAATAGTACCTCATACTTTGTGAAGGCATCTTCAGGCCCCTAAGAAGTGCAATAACCCCCAAGATACACATCAGCTAAAACTGTTTCCTGAACAAAAAGAAAATGGTAAAAACAAAAAAGACAACCTAAATTTTAAATTTATATATTGTGCCATTAAGGGAATTAGATGCGCTGTATGCGTTAACAGTAACATTTGCCTGTGAGTGTGAACTATCTTTTTGCTTCCTGACTCCTGATACCTGAGTTGGGAGAGCTGTCATCTACTCCCAGCTCTCTCACTTCTAGAACCAACCATCTGAACTTGTAAAGTGATGTTATGATTTGTATTTCTCTAACAATGTGTGCAGCACTTACTTTCTTCATATATGGCTAGAACTTTATCTGCTGTCACCTTTACATTATTTTTCTTCAGTATATCATTCTTCACCTTTGTATTATCCTTCAATTTCTTGTCTGTGAGCCACTAGCCTCCAAAGTTACTCAGAGTAGAGCTGATAAATATTTATCAGAAACATTTGCAAGACCTTCCGTTTATGTGACAGTTCTTGTCATTAGTCCAGGGTGATGAGCCCCTGAAATAAAGATTTTCAGTGAAAATGATGTATCTCTTTTGAAAGACAAAAATTGAATTAATGTGTAATTGCAAGTATTCTATCAGAGTAGGGAAGAAAGTTTAATGTGCTCTTGGAGGAGTAATTCCACTCACAGCTCAGGTTTATTTGTACAAAAGTGGCAAAATGTGATACTATGGGACTTAATTTACTCTACACACACAGAGTGCAAAGAATAAAACATCAGAGCACACTAACAAGACACTGACTGATGTGTCCATAGGAGGTAAGGAGGGTGATTACTGGAAGGATGGGTGGTCTTAATTAAAACCTCCCTTTCGTACTAAAATTGTTGGGATAACTCCACGATGAGACAATGATGCCTTTCAATGACCCTTATCTTTTACAGAAACTGCACTCTTGCAAATAAATGTGACATTTATCTATGCCAATTGAATTCTACCTCCCTGTTGGTAAAATGATGCAGCCTGATGGTTGCCTGCGCTGAGGGATACAGGTTAGAATGCTGCAGCAGATTACCACTAAATGACTATGATTTACTGCCATTCTGCTTGAGCGCTCTAGATGAGAAACTGCCTCAAAATACCATTGCAATGATGAGTATCTAAAGTAACTCCACTGATTCAACGCAGTTGTTCCAGATTTACACTGATACCACAAAAAAAGTAGCATATGACCCAAACACTTTAAGGAACATTTCAAGGAGCATGGTTAGCCATGAAAAATCCTTTGCCCTTATGGGTAACTACTAGAGATTAAGTGGAAACAGTTTGCAGTGAACCTCTACTGAATTGTAATTTTCTTAGAATCACACAGCTCATGATTTTGCTCAGGAGAATCTTAAGACTGAAATAACAGAAAGCAATGTATATTTTATGCCAGACAGTAGTCCCTTCATTTCGGGTTTGACTTGTTGTCATAACATTGTAGCAGAACTCACTACACCCATCTGCGGTGTGAAATACTGAGGGATGAATAGCAGCCTTTGTAATAGCTAGTCCTTATCCTTCACAAATGCATAGTCCTACTCACATCACCCTCCTTTGGGGTTTAAATCAACTTCTCCCTGAGAGTTAGATGGTGAAACAGTACTACAGTACACTATAATCTGCCCTGAAATCCCCTCGAATTAATCTGAACGAAGGGGTGGAGGGTCAATATCAGATTGCTTAGCTGATCAATGAAAGAACACATACAGCGGGTTCTTATTTAACATTCAAAGAGCTTTTCTCTTCTGTGCCCTCTGCTTATGAAGATGTCAAGACTGATGTGTTCAAGGGTGGTGTGTCCAATTTCTGCTCACAGACAGCACTCCACATTCACAGGAGACCTGTCTGTAGACAGCTCAGTACTCCCAGAGACAGCATGAGGAAGCTCTAGGTGCCTGGTCCTCCTCATCTCGAGGAAAACAAATAGCCTGTTCTTTCACTGCTTCTCTCCTCTTTGTCAGTAAAACAGGACAGAATGCTATTCTTACCATTGGTCCATGTTTTGAGTGTAACAGAGGATGTAAACCTTCCCCATGAATGTTGAAGAGGAAGGACAGAATTGGGAGCATGCTACTGGTGATATGCTACAAAGAACTCAAAGCATTAAGCGAGGGAGCAGGAGAAACTGAAAGGAAACTATATCTTTGTGATTTCTACCAGATCTGAGTCTCTTAAAAATATAATGTACGAATCACAAACTTTCGTAAATTTTTCTTAGGCGCAACTGTAGTTTTGTTTTTTATTCTGTTTTCCCTCTGTGTTACCTCCCTGAACTAAACTGTCTATGATACAAAAGTAATGTAATGAAGCTGGACTAAATGATAATTTTTGTTCAGAACACACCTGGAGTTTAGTAAGTAGTCAAGGAGGTACGGGTACTCTTTGTTAAGAGATCTGTAAGCTACTGTTTGTGTTTAAAATATTGTATCCCAGACAGAGCTAAGTCTGCTGCTAGAGGATGCAGGTAGTCGCTGGAACAGCGATGGATAGTCTATTACCAATCCTGAAGAGCTGTGCTGTGCCAAATTTCTGGCCTATCAACAGCTGTGGGCTTTTTCACTTCTAGAATGTTTTGTGTAAGAGATTAAGAAAGGAGCCCCCAGTCTCCCTTCACACAACTTCAGCAGCTTTAGAACTTGTGAACAGAGCAGTACACTGAGGGGCCTGATGCTGAATGCAACTGATGAAGATAAACTACGTTAAATCCTATAAAAATTAGAGAGAAAGGAGTTTGAAAGTCTATCTAAAGTTTTTTCCTATTTCAGTGTTTTCCCTCACCCCTGCATAGTGCTCTCTAATGTTTAATGAATAGGAAGAAATGTGATCCTTAATATGTGTCCACAACATGGTATGTGGTCCCTGTATAGTCTGTGCTTGCAAAACATATTTTATCATATTCAGAAGGGGGTTAAATAGGAAAATAGTTTTACATTTCGTGTACATTTTCAACATCTGGAGTACAGTTTGTCAATCTCCTACCCAGATTCTTGTGGAGATTAAAAAAAAAAAAAAAAAAAGTGCTGTGAGAAATATTGGAAACAGATGCAAAAAAGTGGGCCACATGATTCCTAATGTACCTGGACCATAGACTGGATGACCCTACCTCCATCCTGACTTGGAATAACATGACCTTAAGGTCAATGCAAAACTTCCCTCTTTATCTGCATTTTAATAGGGAAAACAGTACACTATTATCTCAGGTAACATAGTATGTTGCAAGTGATATGAAGCAAAATCTTAAGGGAAGGGTAGTTCATTTTGAACTATTTTGTGTTAGCATTGCAAACTGCCTATGAATTTTTCCTTTGCATTAGACACTAGCACTTTTTAAGGACAGGTCACATCTTTTTTTTCCTCCAGTGCAGACACACACAATGTACTCAGTTTGCTGTCTCTGTGCTTCAGTTGAGAACACAGCTCGTAAGGGAATGAGATTTTCAAACCTTGGTACCCCTATCAATTTTTTCATGTGCCCACCAAACAGATCATAATTTTTGCCTCTTGCTAATATGGATTTGAGATGAGCCAGTAATCTAAAGAAGGAAATCTTTTTAATCTCCTAAGCTGTTCAATCCCACCTACATTTCATTATTGAAAATATTTTCTATATTTTTTCTTTTAAAAAATGGAAAGGCTCTGGCATTGTCTGAATGAAATACTATCTTGATAACAGAGCTTCCCTCACAAATATTAGTTCCACTTCTATTGCTTTATAATAAACGGTTGCAGCTGTTGCCATGGCAATTTTCATTTTTAAAAATGTATCCAAGTGAAGACAAGAAATGCAGCTGTTATCATGAGAAAGTCTAAAATAAATCCAGATGTGAATTGTATCCTCTAGTGTTGGCAGTAATAACGTCCGAAACACAACGTGTTACGTGTTTTGTCTTCTTGATATACTGGAGCTGAGGATGGGGATTTAGGGATATTCTGAATTGCAGGTCTCTGTTCCTGATCCAAATATAGGAAATGAACAGAATGAAATTTCACCTTAGGGAACGGCACTTCACTTGCTAGAAAATCTGGTCAGCCTTGCATAGAGAATGGCAGTAATATTCCTGTAGGACCAAGGTAGGCCTGAAGCTCTCTTCATTTATTCTGATAATAGGCTAACATCTTGTTTTTTATAGCTTATAAAAAGAAAAATCCAAGCCATGGTAGAAATCTTAAAATTGCAATCTTACCTATTGCTTGTTGCTTTATCAGAGCAAATAAAGAGCCTGAAAGCTCTTTAAAATTACTGCTATATCTTTAACGTTAGACAAAGAACATTAAATGAAAATTACTGCGCAGTGCTCTACAAAGAAGGTGCAGTTCAACAAGTCCCAACACATGTAAATAGTCATCCGCTGGAAAATTGAACTGTGGTTGGGAAGGTGTAGTGTATTTAAGTCACTTTAGAGAAAAAACTATTTAAAGAGAGAATCTCTGAGAAAGCGATACAGGAACAGCTTTGGACTTATCTTCAGGGGTATTTTTTTCAAAACTCTCGGTACACTCTTTATTTCCCTACCCCTGCTACAGGAGTTTCAAATGATAAGCCAATTTTAAGCAGTGCTACATAAACACATGCCACTTTTGAGGAACAATTTAAAAGCTAAGCGGAATCTTGAAAATAATATAGGTAACAAAATCCTAAAAAACCCCCACAGTTTCCAAAATATACTTCAAATCACTTAATCAAAGAGATCTTACACCAAGTATCTTCCTTTGATAAGAATGCATTATTCGTAAGTATATATGTTAAGGTTTTTGGACACGTAACTGGCAGCTGGTCATGAACTATTCTTCAATGGTAAGATTAAAAGAGCTAAGTAAGATCTCCCTTTGTTTAAAATTAAGGTATCTGCTATTACCTGTGGCCCAGATCCAATGTACTGTGGAAAATTTCACAGAAATGACAGGCAGCCAAACAGGCATTTCTTCTTTCTGGATTTGTGAAGACTCTATTGATTTATGGATAAACATTTAGTATAACGCACTGATTTCTACCACTTATTTTTAAAACAGATACTTTCCCCAGACAGGCAGTTCCATGAGGCTTAAACACAGCTATTAATAAAATGAAAATAATTCTGCCTAGCTTCATTACCTTCATAATTACTAGAATGAAGGAGTCTTGCCTCACAAACCTTGCATTTACCTCATAACAACGTGCAATGAAAACACTCTCCTAGCAATGGGCTAAGTCCTGCTAACTCTAGAAATAGAATGAAAAACTGTGAACATCCTAAAATGATGGTTTAGAAATACCTTTAACATTACTCTGTAGGAATAAAAATACTGTAATAAAGAAGATGCACACTGTTAAATGGTCCAGGAGGTTGAAACATTTTCTTCAGGAATATTTTCATCTAGCTATAACCCTTTCCCAGTGTGTCTGAGACAGAGAACAGCAGCCTGCGAGGCGCACTATTATTCTCATTTCTCTCACTATCGTTTCTGGCTGTGCTTGCTACAGATCGGTAGAACAATATAGAAAGGAAGAACTGTTTGATTTCTTTTAAGTGACTATAAATATGCAATGAATGGCGATACAAAATGAAAATGTATGTGTAAAAATTATTTCATTTTTGTGAGACTTCGTAATGGAGAAATTACTAAGGGAAAATTGCAAATATTGCTATTTTGTTCAAAGTTTTAATCATATTTAAACCTTCCTTTTCAAAATCCAAATTCTAATGTCACTAGGTCTCCCCAGAAATGTACTGAAATGTCATTATGAATCCAAATAACATACACATATGCATATTACATTCAGAATATGTAGATCATTATAATTAGCAATTAGTTAGGGAACATCAAAGTACCAAACACATTAAGAGGAAACTGGTAACAAGACTAGATTTTTTATTTTCATACAATGGTCTCTACAGCAAATGTTCATAAGTCCCATTTCCCTAATCGCAGTAGGAATGAGCAAGCTCTGTCACACTGTCCTCTCTCAGGGCCACTCGCACAACTGCCGTCCCAAGTGTTTCCTGTCTTTCAGTCTAGCTCACACCTGCAGCATGCCAGGCAGTGCCCTGATTTTATTTGGCTGTTGTTTTTTCATGGTTTGTGACTGCCAAAATGACACCATTTTGACTATGTTTGCATGTTGCATTTGCACTTTTCGTGAGGACTTTTTTTTTTTTTTTTTAATTTAGCCATTTTGCAGAACCAATATAGAGAAAATACGTTTGTGCTTATCTTGGATAGAAACCTTACAACCACATAATTACAAAGCTTTCTCACTGTACCGCTTTGAAATTCAGACTTGTCGCTTCTAAGGGGAGGAAAGAGGAAATTACCCATCTGTTTCTCATGCATCTTTCACCCGTGTAAAAATGTGCCAAAATCGAGCAATTTCTTAAGGTTTCTGAAATGTTTAGTTGAGAAATCTCAGCAGAGATATGATAAACTTAATCAACTAAAAATCTTCTAAGATCTCATTTGTGTTAGGTATGTGCCATCTAAAACTGAAATGTCATTCTTTCCTGCAGTTGTTGCTCCCTAAACTCTGCCATCTACTCTTTCACCAGCCTTCAGAACTGACCATCAGCATCACTCTCTCTCATCCTCATTATCTCCTCTGTTTCTCACAACATAATAAGGAGGATAACAAAGAGGTGTGTGTATCAGAAATAAGGACAGGGTATCTCTTGGCTTTAGGGAATGAAGGAGATTGGGTTAAGAGTTTTCAGTCCTAGCCCATCTTTAGAAATAACTTCTTTCCATCTCAGATGGGAGACAAAAGGACTGGTGACTGCAGCAGAAGTGGTGGAGTAGGTCGTGCAATTCAGGGGAATGGGTAGAGTGAGATAGAGATGGTGACCCTTGTCTATTGAAAAATAAAGGAGAGAGAAGGAATAAGATTGAGACCAAAACAAAAGCAGGTGGAAACAGAGAGTGGAGCTCTATAACTATTGGAATAAATTCAAAGAATAGAAATTTGCTGAGTATCACCATTTAAGCAGCTATGAAATGCAGCAGCTTATGGTAAACAGTCTCTCCTCCTGCTGTGCCTGGGACTCAAGGAAGGCAGCTGCATGCTACTGTTATCAATTATTCTCTTTGCTCAAGTGACAAAAGTAGATTCTGAAAAATTAAAGTTCCTAATCCAAAACGTGTAACGCACACTGAAATAGTGCCTTGGGTATGGAGAGAAGGAGATTTCTGTGTATGAAAAAATAAACCTAAAAATTACATTTGACTAAAATGTTTACAGGAGGTGCATCTCAACTCCTCTTCTGTAAGGCATGAAAATATATTTGGGGCATTATAGAACTTTTGAGTACTTGATAACCTTTGCATTATTTTGATGTGCTTTCTGTATGACTCATGCACACATAAGTATACGTCCACATGTGCACATGCAAAAGAATTTCATGTAGAGCTATATCAGTTCACTCTAACAGACTCGGTAGCTTAAGGATTTGTATCTTAAAAGATCAAGGCTTGCAGTGGGAACCAGTTTACCTGATGCTGCTGTTAGTAAAAAAAAAAAAAAAAAAGCAGGGCTCACTAGAGACTTCAGTCTTTCCTAGTGCTCCTGGGTAGCCAGTGGAAATACGCAGTCCATTCTCCCACAGTGTGGATGGGTTCTTCTTTCATGTAATCACAACCCGATCTCCAAAGAATAAAAGAATTTTGATGGGAGTTTTTCCTGTTGTAACAAAATGTCTGTCTTGAGATAGCTGTACTCTTCAATACTGTATTTCTGGGAAGGATTTGAACAGTGAATAGGCATTTGTGGGTACTCAGTAAATGAAATGGTAAGCTCTTCCTCACCTTTCTGATTCATACTCCTTTTCTGTCTTCTCTGCCAAGAATACTTGAAAAATATGGTGATCTTGCAAGTACCAGACAGACTCTTATGTACAGTACCACATCCAGAGAGGATGAAACGAGATTTCTTTTGGAACACTTAAAGGGAAATGGTATCAATTCGTTCATTTTAAACTGAAAGGGAGTTGTCTCTGTAAGTAGAATTAGACTCTGTATGTAATTATCTTGCTGTCAGAAAATCTGTCTTATTCACTAGAGAAAGGTTATTTGGATAAGAAAAAACATCTGGAAGAGCTCAAAAAACAAGCTGACTCGTACCAGGGTGTACTTCAGTTCTGAAGAGTTCCCAATAGAAATCTTTGAAATGAAGAAGCTTTGATGCCAATTCGGTCATTTGTACGGAAAATGTAGCTAAATAATTGCCTCTTAGATGTGATTTGCAAGCACTGCAAGCAGCATTCTTAATTCTGAGCTTGCATTTCATATTTTTAAATGTTATTGGTTTATTTGTGTATAAGTGGACAGGAATACCTGCAGCTAGTCTGATTTGATTGGATATGACAAGTACAGACATTCCCAGCTGATTTGAACTAAGCTACATTTTCATACATCCCTGAGGGCAATCTCCATAAAAGTGCTCACTGAAATCTATTCTAGCTTAGCAGACTGCAACTGAAGGCTGCCTATTCAAATAAATTGCATAAACAAAGCAGAGCCAATTAGATAGCTTATAGCTAAAAAGACCTTTAGCATGTATTAACTAGAAGCTAAGTAGAATCTTAATGTGGAGCTGATATTGGAAAAAGGGAGATGAAATATTAAAAAGTGAAAAAAACATAGTGATGAGGATTACCTCCTGAAAACATTCTGTTCCAAGTCTCCATTTTCCTACTGAAAATGCTATTACAAGCATTACAGAAATTCCATAGCATTTTTCCCCCGATTCAAGCCCAACACTGGTCTGTACAGTAAGGCTCATGGAGAAAAAAGAAAGGAAGTTTTATTAAGCAAGGACACCACCATTTTATGTGGGATTTCCTCTATTCTGGGAAAGAAGCTCTTTTAAAGTTCCTGCTAATAGCAAGTTTGGTTAGTTTCCCAGTGCTCACATCTCCTGTTCCAGATGGTCAGTGACGTGAAAGTCTAATTATCATCAACAAAATAAGCTGGGACTAAATCCTTCCTCAAAGGTAAAAAGAGCAGATGGACAACTGTAATTTCATTATTATAGAAATAATAGACGGAAAGGTTTTCTCATCCACCTTTTAAAATTGCTCACTAACTTGTTGCACACTTAATTCCTTCCCGTATTAATTTATAAGTTACTCTGACTGGTTGAATGGCTGCTTGGTACATAAGCCTTTCTAACGATATAGGGAATAGCTGCCAAATTCATCTTGTCTAAGGGGAACCAGTAAGTGAAATGTTTGGGCTGAGCTTCCATCCAGCATTTTGATTTCTGTCAGGTTTTCAGGTAATTCTATTTTATTCCCCTCCACAGTGTTACAGTCATCCCTCCTCAGGTATCTTCATGTGGATAAAATCACAAATAGCATTTATCTGGAATGAGGTTATGGATGACTCCAGAGATGTAGTTAGTCATTTGACCAGAACTGTAGCTCACAGGCATTCAAATCCCTAAATCACAAAGACTTGACAAACAAGGATTCAAGGTCATGCAAGTCAGTACCTGGTCAGTCAGTGCAATGCTGGTCTCACTTTGATCTGTGAGTTCTAGGTCAGGTTTTGCAAAGGCAACCACCCATCTAAGCCTGCCACTGCTCAAACTAGAAGCCTCAATTAGAAGCCTCAGTTCCTCCAGTTTTGCCAATTACTTTACGTAAAGACAGCTACAAAGAAAGGGTCTGGGCACAACTCCCTGTGTTTCTGGCAGAATCTTATTCCTTTCCTGAATTCAGATTCATTACCTGATTGCAGCACGCAACTCTTTAAAACTGGCTGTCCTAATTCCTATACTTTTCACTGTTTCTTCTCAGTTCAGGAGCACATTCTGCTGTACTACTTAAGGATTTCAAACATAGACGTTCCTAACAAAACAATATAATACTGCAACAATGCACCAGAGAAAAATAAACAGGTTTTCCTCTGCATTGCTGTGAGTAAAGAAGCTTTTCTTTCCTCTAAAGAGTCCTAGCTACAGGTTTAAGTATCACTGTCATGATCTGTATTTACACAGTATGCCATATCTTGGTTTCTCACCGTGTCTTGTCTTTTCTCACTCTTGCTTCTTTTTTCTAGCCATGCCCTCACAATTTCCTTTTGTTGCTTTCATCAGTTCAATTTCTTACTTTCTCTTTCATCCCCATTTCACCTTCTCTTCCCACCTTTAGAAATCTATATGCCACCTATTTTCTTTAAGCAGGAAAATGTTGCACGTGTTAATCCCTTTTACCTTTTTGTCATCTGTCTGATGGCACAGATGCTTCTATTTCCCTCTTTTCTTCCTTGGCTGGAAGTGTGTCTCTGTGCATACTTTCTACAATAGTTGGCAAGGAATGAGGCTTATACACTTTTGAAAAAAGTACCTGGGCTGAACAGTTTTATGTGTAGTTACACTAAAGCTATTAATTGTGTGTGCATAAGGACCCACTTATGAATAGAAGGGTATTTTTTTTACACTATTACTTACATACTGATATGCTTAGGCTGTGTGAATAATATCTTGTCTGCGCTGAGATACGTGTTGGAAATAAACTTAAATGAGTTTCTTTTTCACTCCAGTGGCTGAAATAGTATAGTAAAAGACACTAAGAAATTGCATGAATATGTGGTTAAAAAATATTTAAAAATACAAGGGCAATAGAGCAACAAATATCTATTTTTCACATACAATGACTCAATACTGAAGCAATCATATTTTTTGCTATTTGCTAACAGTGCCTAATAAATCTCTGCAGGAGGTATGGGAGACGAGCTGACAGACTTCACCATATTCTTAGACTGAATAAACTCCCAGTTACCTACAGATGAGGAGGAAACTGAAACAAAGTATTGGCTGATAGAAAAGTCTTTGTTTCTTAATTGACTACACAATACAAAAGGTTTTGAGATAGTACACATGGAAGCTCACGATACCACTTTTAAAGGCCACTTTTGACTATAGATGCAGTTTAAGGGAAAAATATGACATGAGAATATTCAGCTGTCTTTCCTTGGCAAAATTTGTTATTCAATGGGTTCAGGGATCAAAGTGTGGCAAAATCTATACAGAATAATGCTCCAAAAATGGAAGGGCAAAGGATCCAAATTAGAGACAGCCCATGACAAAAGAAGAAAGCTTAAAATAATTGTAAAGGGAGCCTCACATCTACTGAGATATGCATCAAGGAGACACCCATCACAGCTTTCAAAGCCAATATTATTTCCTGCAAATCCCAGCTCCCAACTTCATTATTAAGCAGCATGGTTACAATATCTTTTCATGTCATTTACAGAACTGCTTATTTTAATACATAATAAGCGAAGAATCACAACTAGAAATTTTGAAAATAGGAAAGCAATGCTTGCAAATAATGGATAGTTACCTCACCAGGCCAGTGACCAAGTTAAGTGAAACATAATCTGAATATTTGTACCTATATTTGGTGTTTGTCAAATGTCTGTTTCTTCAGTCTCTGATTACATTTTAGTCCTGTGTAAACTACCTTTAAGTTCAATGACATAATAACAGAATTAAAACCACAGAAGTAATAGAAGAATACAGGTAAACAAATAACTAAAACCAGAAAGGTTTAAAGGTTCTTACTAATTTTCTGTTTGAAATCCATTTGGTCAAAAGAGTTTCTTATATTTTGGAGAGAGCTGAACTAAAATTAGTAATATCTTGACTATACCTATCAGTAAGAATCACCAGTGTGACAGAAGGAATTCTCTTGACTTCCTAAGGCAATTATAGGCATCACTGTCTGAGAAATGTCAACCTTAGTGGGTGCTCAGCACAAACTGAGCTGAACTCTGTCTTCTGAATTATTTCCCCTGGAAATGGATACTGTTTTTCAATAAACTTGTCTCAGTTACCTTTGACGTGTTATTTTAGGAAGCCCCATACAAGCTTCTAGGAGAACTTTGGCCAAGAAAGAATGGATTGAACATGATATTAACTTGCATAAGCTACTACTAGACTAGAATGAAAGTATTTTTTGAGCAGAGAATACATGTTGTGATGAAGATACATTATGACATGCGTTGGTTCATGTCCATCCTGGAAATACTTAAAGAGGAGCCATGATTTCCTCCCCGGGCATTGCAAAGCTGACCATCACCTTTAGTAATTTGCCCTGCCCCTTCTTCCCTCAGTACTATGCCCTGGCACCACAAACATGTTGAATAGTTAGAGTTCCTCCTTTGTACTTTATCCCACTGTAGCAGATAATCCCTGTTTACACTGAAGAAGGAAAGACAAAAGCAAGATGAAATGGGCAGTGCCCAAACTACCTGTCATAAATTTCTAGCCTTTTAAACTATTAAAAAGGGGTCTGGATTCTATGGACAGTTAATTTATCAAGCACAGATATAGTGTCATATGCTGTAGCTAGATGATGAAAAATGGACTTGAAATATATCTATTGTTAGACAAAAATTATATTTCAAGAACTTTGGAAAATGAGATTTCTTCATCATGGTAAACTGCTTGGTAAATCTTTGAAGCAATCCATATAAGCTTACTACGTAGAAGGTGGTTGTAATACCCTTTTAACAGCACAGATCTTTTTTGGGGGGGGGGGAGTGGGGGGAGGAAAAAAAATTAAAGTTACTTATTACCTATTTATTCTAGGCCATTTTATCTGGCCAATCTGAATTCCTGAAACAATATTGCATCTGTGAGCATCAGTGCAAATATGCATCTCACCAGCAAATACTGTTCTATCAGCAATGGGTCATACAATAACAGGATCTGTTACACCTCCAGTTCTTACCTAGTTCTAAGAATTTAGCCTTTCAGTGCTGGTCCTAGACTTTTGCAAAGGGAGCCTTACAGCCTGACTGCGTCAAAATCTGGGCCTTCCATTGCCCAATTTTTGCTAACAGGCATGAATGAACTTTGTGGAATCTATACAACCAATAAATACTTTACAAAAAGAGCAGAATATCCTTTTCAAAACAATCCAGTATTTTTTGTTTACTTTCCTCTTCACGTTCTTCTGAACCTCCAAGGTCATCATCTCTTCCTTTATATGCCACTTAAGGTACTTAAAAATGGCAATCCAAACTTCACAAGAAAACTATGCTTGCAGTATTACTTTCCTCTCTGCCCAGAAATAGCCATACTTCTAAGCCTTCTAGGGCAATTAGCATTTTGACATGGGAGGTCTTCATTTCATATGTCAGCTAGTTTCTGTGTTCTCTGGCTTCACTGATATGTGATCCTCAACCATGCTTTTTACCTCCAGGATTTTCACTTCATTCATGTATCAAACTGTTCTTGATTGCATATAACAGAGCTAGGAAATCCATTCCTTGCCACATGTCACAATGTCATGTGTCCTGTGTCCCCTGGCTCTCACTCACTTGTTTTGATCACTTGTGAAAGACAATGCCATACGTCCCTGCTGCCCATGTGATTTCCACACTATCACCTCTTCTAGGAAGGGGATGAAACTCATCAGGTCCACTGAGCAGTGGTACTGGGCCAGCAGAGAAATGAAGTTGTGTCTTTCACATAATGATGATACAAACGCTTCTGACATTGACTACAATGGAAACATCTCTCATGTAATGTTCTCTTAGATAATTTGCTAACAGGGAACACGTATCAGTATTCATTAATGCTTGCCACATCCTGCACTCACTGAGCACTCAGCATGAGAAAGATTAAATAGCTCTGCTAAATAAACTGTCTCAATGCTAATGACCTGTTCAGCTACTTTTCAGTCACATCTCAAGCTATTCAATGCTTTTTATACAACTTCTTCCATACTTTCTTCATCAAATTTCTCTGCAAATGTGCAAAAACTATGCCAAGTCTAAACCTACAGCATGTGCACTCAAAATATATGCAGATGCTTTCTTCAATAAGTGATATATGGTCTGAAGACAGAACAATGAAAAAGGAATGAAAGTGAAATAAGAGGTTAATCCTCATGACTTGCTCAAAAATATACATAAATTATTGATTTTCAGCCAGATTCTACCGTCTTCATCACACACAACTCCAAGTGAAGTTACTGGAATGTTTCTCAATTTTGATCTTTAGCATGTGGTCCACTAGCTAGTAAGTGTTTTTATTTTTGAAAAAAAGCCGAGGAAGTTGAAAACTCAGGAATTAGAGGATGCAAACAGTGGTACAAAAGCTATCATCTGGAATCTTTTATGAAAATATTGACTACATCGTAGACCAACCTCCAAGAAAGCAAAAGAAGTCATTCTATGTGGCATATATTATGATACAGCGATAGAAGAAAAATAATCTTGAATTATATTCTTTTATTCTGGAAGCTACAGAATAAACTCAGGTAAACTTCCTTGGTGATGAAATACAATGTCTTCTGAAGAAGACAGAATTATTTCTTTCTTAAAAATTGTAATAAAAATATGATTGGAAAGATCTTTTCATAAAAGGTTGCCATAATCTGTTGTCTAAAATTAAATTCCAAATAGTGAAACAATCTCTAATCATAAAGACTGTAAGTGTATTTAAACACACTGAGAAGGAGCTCAAATATCGTATTTTTCCTACATATATTTTGTTTGTTTTAACGTTAGCATATATAAAATACTTCTACAGATAAAGCTTATGCTGTAAATAGACACAGAAAGTGGACACGGGTGCCCAGTCAATTTCCTGGAAAACAAAGCACGTAGGAAATACTCGTGGCATAATTAGTCATATAGGTTTTTCTGGGTAAAAGCAATGTTTAGTCATCGAATAAGTACTGTCTTCAAGGGCTCTATTATTATTTTTCTTAAATATCTTGAATCCTTGATATACAACAGGCTCAAAAATTACTCATTTTGAATATTTAAATCCTCGTTTTCTTCCAAAATGTTTATTTTCTGTGAGAATTCTTACAGAATTTTTATTAAAAGGAGGACTTTGCCCTAATAATGAAAATTTGTAAGCAACTCTGCAAGTTACTTATATAGGAGAAAATCCTTGTTACATCTACAGCACCCTTGCTTACAGAGGCCTTTGTATGAGCTCTCCCAGATACGCAACAGCTTGTCAGCCTTTTTGCAGCCACTCCTGTCAATTTGATTCACAGTGATCCCTCCTGCATGGATTATCTTAAAATAGCACAGTATAAATGCAATTTTGCAATTATCACAAACAGCCAGGTGTTTGGTATAGCTAGATGGCCTGGAGGAGAGTTGCTAATTCGGCTTGGAGAATGTGTGCGCTTGATCAGTATTTTCTGAAGGCAATTGGCCACCATGTCTATATGTACTATTGCAGCAACACACAGCTAATGTGACTTATTAAATCCGTATGAAAAATGTAGGGGTAGCTGGTCCTGCTGCTGTCCTTCTAAATGGTAAACAGCACAGGAAAAATAGAGGTTGGAGGGAAAAGCTGAAGGAAAAGAGAAATGTCAATATAAAGCCTTGTTGGCAGACAGCCATACTACCTTCACCTTGCCAAATTGCCACAGCCAGCCATAAGGGCCTTCCCTCTTTTCTCTTCCTCCTGCAGACGTTAACTTGGTTATGCTGTTAGTTGATGAAAGACACCATGTAGTCTCTTTTTCTATTTTCTGTTTACCATTACATAGCGTACAAAATGACTTACTGCTTTTCCGGATTTGTAAACATTATTTTCACACCTTTTTAAATAGTCCTCTATTACTGTAATTATGAACATGTTGTGTTTGCACCATCCTAAAAAGTGGTATGTGTTACAGAGGAAAAAACCTAGCTGTTCTTTTGTAGTGACAGAAAAATCACATTCTTCATTTAAACTTGTTTTGGTTTAGTGGGGTGTTAATGCACTGAAGCTGACATTATTAACAGTACAGCTTTACTTAAAAGGCTACAGGAAGGAAGATCATATTAAGTTGCAGAAACATTGTATTTGTGCATAAACTGATTATTTAAGCCAGAAATTAATTAAATGTGAAAATGATGATGCCGTATATTCTCTTCAGTCTCTACAAATTGCTAAATATATTAGAGAAATCAAGGTATCAGTCACACTGAATATATAGAAAATACACGAGTTGTAATCTCCTGTGTACAGCATAGAAAACACAAGAAGGAGATAGCCAGCATTTGCATCAGGCATCCTTCCTATAGATGTCTGTATCCATGTACAGGCTGAGGGTCATAATTTAGAGTTGAATACTGGGAAGAGTAAAGGTTAGAAACTCATGAATCATGTACTATCTTGACAGTATTTTTCTTTCTAGATTTGCTTTGCAGTAAACTTGTACCTTTGAAGAGATCCATGTGCTTTGACATCACAGCAACTGAAAACTACAGACATTTAAAATATTCTGGGTCTCCTTGAGTTGCTTGTAGCCTAACTGTTCCACAGTCTATAGGAGCCTTGCATTAGCAGGTGAAGAGTCTAAACGAGCTATAAATGCTTAGGCCTTTATTGAACAAAGCCAAGTAAGAGAGAAAAAAAAATCTCAGACTTTTTGTCACCTACATGCTTCTTTCCAATTCTAATAGCTGCTTTAATGCTTTTCTATCCGTTTTCTCTACTGAAGTTTCTATTCTTTGCTAAGCTTTTCCCTTTGCACATTTTATTTTCTGATGTACTAGATGCTCTCCTAAGTGACACATTCCAACCACAGTCACTGAATGTGACAGCCATGCTGTATCTAATCATGAAATGCTGTGCTCAGACACTTGACAGAGTTTGAAAATATTACTCTTGCTCTAAAAACAATGTGAGGAGTTCAATGTAGGTGAATTTAACAAGACTGGTAATTGGAGAATGAGAAATTAAATAGGAATACTATTTTTTTGTACTGTGAAACAATTTTGTTTGGGATTTTTTTTGCAATTCAACTATTATAAGTTTCTCCATGGCGTTTCAGGCAAAATACAAAGCTAACATTTTAATGACTAGAAACTCTGTAAAAGTCTGTTTTTCTGAAGGATAGGACAAATCTTAGAGGAACTAAGGAGAAAGGTGTCACTGACTTGGGGCTTACTGTACAGTGTCTTCAAGCATCACAGAAAACTGAACTTGATTTTGCAGAGTTCTGTTACTTGAGAAGATTATTTGTATTTCTAGCAAAGCTCCAGAAAGCATATAATACGTGTAGAATGGAGTTAACTTGAGATCCTGTTAATCATGTACTTAGCATCTGTGTTTTTAGGACAGCATATACTTGTGTGATTTTGGCCCATCATTTGTGATCTGTTTGAGAATTCTTGAGAATAAAAAGGCTATATATAAACTTAGTATTATCAGCTGAAGCTCTGTCAGATTCAATAGGCAGAAGTAGATAAACTGAGCTACTGTGTACCGCTTTGTGGTTTTAATCTTGAAAGATAATAGATTGCAAAAAATAAAAAGATCCTATCTCCAATTTTATAGTTGTCCTATGTCCTGGGTGCTCATTCAGCATTATTTTTTTCAAGATATCTTGTTCAGATGAGAAAATAAATCATATTATATTAAATTCACACATTTCACAGAATATACTGCTTTCTAGGTTGAAGAAAATTAACTAAAATTGTATTCTGGGTACACAGTCACCATTAACAATATTGGAATTCTGGTGTTTAACAAGCCAAGAACAACTCCAGAACTACAACTCTGTAATGAAATCTTCAAATGTTGTATCTGTACTTGCACAAGCTATATCAGTGAGAATTATATCAGCAATTAAAGCTTGTAATTATCTCACCAAGTAAAGAATGGAGGTGGGTGTACTTACTATGTCAGTACGATAGCCACAGCATCATTTAGGACACTCTCTCCAAACAGGAGTGTGTACAAATCTGTATCCACATGCAGCTCATGGAAAATAGCTAGGACTGTCACTGTATGGAGAAAAAGCAAAGTGAGTTTGTTATTTTCATATTCCTCTGGCAGTTCAAGAAATAAAGCAATGTTAGAATGTGAGTTTCGAGAAGTCCAGTCCTATTTGTTGCCTGAGTGGATACAATAAGTTAAAAGGGATCAACTGAAGTATATCAGATCCTTAAATCCAGCAAGTCTATGAGTTTTGCTGCTTCAGCTGAGTTAGAAAGAAACTTTTCCTGTCACTCAGAGAACCACGCACAAATTAAAATGTCACATCATATTTCACTGTGCATAAAGGACTGTGATCTTGTGACCAAGGAGAAATAAGGGTGCTGAAAAGACAGGTTTTGCCATAGACTTTTTGTGCGATGAGAGCAGCAGTTTACCTAGTTTAAGAAGGATGTAATAACGCTTATCCAACTGTTATGCATGTTCACTGAGGAACGTGCATAATAACCTCATACCCTGTTCCACCAGCAGCAGAAACACTTTCACCTCAAGTGTAGCATATCTGTAGTCATGAAGCTCTCTTATCCAGATCAGGCTATCTGATACTTGTCACCCATTTTAAGGTTCCTTCAGCACATCATTAATTTAAGTCCCTCCTTTCTCCCTGAGTTATATGCTATATTTGATTTTACCTTATCAGTGCAAGAGGAAAAAACAGTGTGTGTTGAATTTAAACTGAAGTTGGGCAAATCATTTAGACACACATCCTCAAGGGCACTTAGACACTTGGCTCATATTCAAGTAATTAAGTCCTGTAGATATTACAGGATGCCTAAGTTGTTTTATGCCTCAGTTTGCTTACCTGTGAACAGGGGATCACAATCCTTCCCAAGATCAACCCAGCACTTCAAAATCTCCAAAGAGATAGCCAAAGAAGGCTATCTGTGCTCTGTGTTGATATTATTATTCTCTCTTTGCATGGATGAAGCAGAGCTTTCTCTTTTCAAACAGAATTCAATGTAAAGGGCCCCCATTATTTGTATGGTTAAAAATTACACAGTAACTCACTGCTTCACTGGTGCTCATTCTAGTACATAATTGTGCAATTGACTCAATCCTTATGGCCCAGGAATCCTTATGGCCCAAAGATTTGGAGTGCCTCTGGGATACTATGTTAACATCTGACATTTCAGAAATTAAAATTATATACTTTTACACTGAAACGACTGCTGATAATTCACACAAAAATATGAACAGGTGATTATGCTTTGTCTTAATAACATCTCTTGGAACTTTGAAATCATTGCTGGTAAGATTTTCTAAATGGCACTTAAATGTCTGTGAAATCTAAAAATCAGTTTATAAACCCAAAATAGATTCACAGTTCTCCTGTGAGATTTTATGTCAAAGTGATCTCTGTTGATGTGTTATCTTTCAAGAATTATCTTCTACAGAAGACAATTTAGGAGATGTGTGTAGCTGAACATTTGCTGATAAAGCTATATTTAAATCAGCCAGTTATATTTAACCATCCTGGTAACCTCGCCCATCTACTCCCGGTGCAGTTAGAATTTAAACTAGGAAAAGAGTTCTTTCCCCAGAACAGCTCAAAGGTGTAGGAAGAAGTTTTATTGGTAAAAGATATTTTCTTGTTTCACCAATATCTATATTCAGTTTTTGCTTGATTAGCAACCCTGCCTTAATGTGCTAAATGTGGACCCAATTTAGTCTCCCATTCTTTGATGTCATTGGCATAACAACAGACTTGTTTTCTAAAACTGTTTGCCATTTCCAGCTTTTGCTTATTAGCTAATTAGTTTGGGCTCACATTAATAGTCCCTGTGATAATGACAGAAGGAAAAGAAAATAGTAATCAAAGTCCGATGTACTGTTGGTATGTACGTGTAGCAAACCAAACCAATTAGATGCCTACACATTCCTCTCCTTCCTCTTGCCCCTTAAGAAAGCAGCTTTCTCTTCTTGTTTTCTCTCCCAACTCTACCCCAAAAATCTGACTTAAAATCTTTTCAAATGAAAGCAAAGTAATAAAGCAACCAACATAGTAATGCATCAATTGCCTCTTCTGGGAGAGGCTCCCCAGTTCACCCAGTTCTCAGAAAGTATCTTGCCAAGGCCGCCTTGGAATTAGACCTGGCTAGGGATGTTAAGCACAACAAAAAGAGCTTCTACAAGTATATTGGAAGCAAAAGGAAGACCAGAGAAGTTGTGGGCCCACTGTTGAATGAGACAGGAGTCATGGTGACGGAGGATGCGGAGAAGGCAGAGTTACTGAATGCCTTCTTTGCTTCGGTCTTTTCTGCTCGGCCCAGCCCTCAGAAGTCCCAGGCATTGAATAAAGTAACAGGGAAAGAAGAAGACTTCCCTTGGGTTGAGGAGGAGCGAGTGAGGGATCAATTAGATCATTTAGATATTCACAAGTCCATGGGCCCCGATGGGATGCACCCGAGAGTGCTGAGGGAGCTGGCAGAAGTCATTGCTGGGCCGCTCTCCATCATCTTTGAAAGGTCCTGGAGAACAGGTGAGGTGCCTGAGGACTGAGGAAAGCCAATGTCACCCCAGTCTTCAAAAAAGGCAAGAAGGAGGAGCCAGGGAACTACAGGCCGGTCAGCCTCACCTCCATCCCTGGGAAGATGATGGAACAGCTTGTTCTGGGCGTCATCTCAAGGCACGTGGAGGAAAAGAAAGCTATCAGAAGTACTCAGCATGGATTCACCAAGGGGAAATCATGTCTGACTAATCTGATAGCCTTCTACGATGGCATGACTGGATGGATAGATGAGGGGAGGGCGGTAGATGTGGTCTATCTTGACTTAAGCAAAGCGTTTGACACGGTCTCCCACAGCATCCTCATAGGGAAGCTTAGGAAGTGTGGGTTAGATGAATGGACAGTAAGGTGGATAGAAAACTGGCTGAAAGATAGAGCTCAGAGGGTTGTGATTAGGGGCACAGAATCTAGTTGGAGACCAGTGACGAGTGGTGTTCCCCAGGGGTCAGTACTGGGTCCAGTCCTCTTCAATATATTCATCAATGACCTGGATGAGGGGATAGAGTGCACCCTCAGCAAGTTTGCTGATGACACAAAGCTGGGGGGGGCGGCTGACACACTTTCAAATGTTTCTCCCATTCCCAATGGAGGTCGTTGGATCTTTGCAGCATTGCTGGTCCCTGAGTGAAGAATTCTGGTCTCTGCTCTGTCCCTGTGTTTGTCTGGCCCAAGACACAGCAAGCTTCAGCCATGCTGCTGCTGACAGATACTTATCTGATCTGTTTTTCAAGAACTGAAGTGATGCTGGTTCCACAAATCCTAAGGGAGACTAACCTGCTCTTCAGTATTCATACAATTTATAAATGCAGTTATTCCTGAATGTCAAACCTAAATCTCCTCTCCTGCTCTTCAAGTCTGTAATTTCCATTCCTAGCCTAATGAGATGTGAATAATTTGTCACATTTGTTCCCTTTTTCTTTCCAGCAACATTTTGCCTATTCAAAGACTCATTTCAGACATCTCCTCCCTAAACTGAATCACTTCTTTCAATCTCCTCCTTTCAGTAATGTTTTCTAGCCCTCTAACCACTTCTAATCAGCTAATATCTTTCTTGAAATACAGTGCCCAAAATTGGATCCAAGTACTGTAGTTGACACTTGCTGTCAAGAAACAGAGTGAAAAGATGCTGTAGAACACTTTAATAAATCCTGCTTTCCTTTTTTTGCTATGTATTGGTACTGATGACTCATTTTCAGGTTGTAAACTCAAAATCCTTTTCAGAAGTGAATGCTTATTTCTTATTTTCTATCTATGAAGTTGATTATTTCTAAGTGTAGCATTTATCCTTGTTGATTTTAAATCATTGCAAGAATCGCATTTGAGTTCTAATCCTGTCCTTCAAAGTGTTTGCAATCTCCTCTCATCATAGTATTATACAATAGAGAAGCATCCTCTATTGCATTAGCCAGCTCATTAATGAAAATGTTAAATATTATCTTCATAAGAAAGAGAACTGCATAATCTTTAGCACAACCATTTAAGAGTTCAGCAAAACATTTTCACCTTGTTTTGCCAAACAGTGACTAGTCATTTCCTCAAGATCTCATGGGCCTTCATTAATTACGACAATCTATGGTTATAGTTCAGAAGGGGCATATTAAAAGGGACATAATACTCTGCTATTGAAGAAAGGTTTAAATTACTCACTGGATAGAATAATGCTCTATGAATAGTCATCATTGTCCAAAGTAGTCACATCATGTTTTGTCTGATGGATGACTTTAAAACTCAATGGAATTAGTTAAAAAACATATCTAATCCATGAGAACCTTCATATCTAAGTAAAGATCACGGATACTACACTGCAGTGAGTCTGGCCTCTCCAGCTTTATGAAGGCACTTTTGAGGAACAGTAAGTAGGGCTTGGTTTTTGTGTGGCAACTACTCAAAAACTTGTATAATTCATTAGATACAATATGTATTATAAAAATTAAAGTACACAGCATCTCTGCATCTCTTATTTCAGTGTAAGCGTATGAGGACAGAGATAGAGACAGATAAAGAACTAGATGGCTAGAAGGACAGATAATTGAGGGACAGCAAAGAAACATCTTTTGTGGCAGTAGAAAACTGACTCAAATAGAAAGAATATGTATCAGAGCTCCTGACTCAGAAAGGGTTGTGAATGTCTTTGAAAAATTCAGTGATGGGAAGCATGAAATAGTGAAGCAGCGAAGATTTTCACAGTACTTCTGCCAACAGAAATCTGATTCACTTCTTCCTTGACTCCATGGACTGAGGTAACATCTGTTAGATGCTAAGCCTGGCATGGTTTTGGTTGTACCCAAGTCAGAACAAATGTCTGTGCAGCTGGTTTGCGAAAGATATCTTTGGACATATGTAGAAACAATTTGGCCTGTTATTAATTCCTGTAAAAAGTATGTATAACTGAAATATCAGCAAGCTACAACAATCCCTAAGCTAACTGTATCCCATACTTCTTTGCTGTTATGCTTGAAAACAATATGGAAGCTCAGAAAATAAATGAGACCAGTATATAAAGTACTGGTATTATTGTATCTGGGTCTTCTGACTAGAACTATTAATATCTTTCATAGCTCATGGGCCTAAATTCTTTTAGGAGGGCAATATCAAATGGGAAGAAAATATGATGAGTGAAATCTCACTTAAATTTCCTATCCATTTTTCTCTAAAAATAACAATTCCAATTTTAATTACAGTCTCCTTTCCCTACTAATCAGTCATGCCACTCACAGATTAGTTCAGTGGTGAATAAGAAGAAAGCATAAAAATATTGTAATTAAAAACACTTTTCTAAACAGTCTTATATAACCAGCGTATAAAATGTATTACTTTGCAGTATTTATAAATTATGCTTCTTAATACAAAATCCTTTGATTTTATGAGAAACAGAAACTGCTCTTTCTGATAAATATCCAATTTTATCAATAATAACAGCAGTGCAACTCGCATTTTCACTTCAGCTGTAACCATAGTAACTTCAAATAGGGAAGAGCCTTGTGATTATCAATATGACCAAAGGTAAGGGAGTTCATCTAACTCAGAAATAGCTATGCCTCAGCAAACGTTGTGAGGGTAAGTCTGTTTTCTATGCTTGAAATGTCAAAAGTTAAAAAAAAAGAAGCGCTAAAGAAACATGAAACGTCTTTGGATTGGAAGGTCATTGCACAGAACGTGTTAATAACAACAGCTACGACAAACTGCCAAAGCTGTACTTTCCACTTATTTTTTGCTTGCTAAGGCAGAGGCCAAATATATTCATTCATGTGCCAGTTTTGTTCTGTCATTCACCTTATTCCATTACAACTACTGGTACCCTGATGCTGCCTATTGCTGTGGCCTGTTGCTGTGTTGCCCTTTCAACGACAGAGGACAGTTGTTGTCAGAACAGCCTTATCCGTGCTCACATGTGAGGCAGTTTCATTTTGCAGGTCTCTGATGCTCAGGGACAGAGAGCTGGGGGCTCCACTCCCCACACCACCACCTTTTCCACAGTCTCTTTGCTGCTCTTGATGAGCGATGCGTGTACCAGAACACAGGGAGGAACTGCTCCATCCCCTTTGAAGGGATCACACCAAAAAACTTCCAGAGTCAGGTTATATTAGAAATCAAAACACAATACTAACACAAGGCAAACCCTTTCAACAGCAAAACAGAGAAATCCATGCTGTTTTACGCAGATGAAATAACAAGGAAAGATGATTTCCCCAACTACATGATAAATGATACCTATTGATCAGAATAAAGAAAACTATAAATACTGGTCTGACATTTTAAATCAAAGACTAATGAAGGGAGAATTTGAGAATTTTAAAATTCTATTCCTTAGAAATTAAACCTCTGACCTGAAGTCTTGAAATGAGAAACCTCTTCTGCTGAAAATGACAAATTATTGGAAGGAAATACTTGCTGTAAAATGAATGATTCACTTGAAAGTAACCTTGCTTTGTCCCTAAAGTTTCTACTTTTTCTTTAGAGCGACATGAGAGTTTTTTGAGGTGTCCCTAAGTATCACAGATGTTTAGGGATAACAGTCTATAAAGCAAAACATAGTCCCAAGAATATCTAGTCATTAATTCATTCCTTAAGCACTTGAATAACCAGTTCAAGTGCTGGTTTTCTAGATAAGGGAACCCCTAGCATATAAGAGGAATTCTTCTGAACTAATTTTATGCAAAAATCTCTATATTAAAGATCTCCAAATACCCTTCAAAACTAAAACCTACAGAGTGCTATGAGATTATTTCCTTCTTTCTAACAATATTAGCAACTTTTAGTTGGCGTGCATTTGTTTACTGCCCTTGTAGTAAAATTCTTCATTTAACATGTAAACATCTACCAGTCATCTTTACTCTTACAAATAAGGAACTCAATCAGAACAACTTCTGTCAAGTCAACAGATCACTTCTTAACATCTTTTGAGACTTAATTGCTTTCCACAGCCAAGGGAAATCAAATCTTTTTTTGAAGTGAGCTTATAATCCTACATGGTGAAGAATTAAATGAAAAATCAGGTAGCAAATCTGACAGGAATTTATTATTTCATCTTAAGACAGTGATTTATTATTCTGTCATGCTTCTATAACACTAACAACATTTTACCAAAGATTTCTTTATTTTTTTAAAGCTAGATATCACATATAAAATCATTAGACTGTTTATTTTATGCTCGAGTATGTATCAGTCCTCCAGGGGACCATATTTTAACTGATTGTGGAATTCCAATGAGCTCTTTACATGGCTTGAGTTTATAATTCGTTAGCAAATCCTACAACACAATGAAATATTTTCATCAATGTCTACTGTTAAATTAAGCAAAAATTTCATTCAAAGTTCTCTAAGTCTTTGAGGGACTAAACTTTACAAATAAAATTAGTGAAAACATGAAACAGCTTAGAATATTGTGAATAGATAACAGAGGGAGCAAGACTGACCATTAAAAAACCTCTTGGATATGCACAGACACTCTACGTAAGCAGAAGAGTAATTACAAACACTATTAATCAATGGTAGTTCGTCACACTAGAAGTAGTTTTCTCAACTGCAGTTTTCAAACCTATTTAAAAATCTGGGAGAAGTAATCCTTGTCACTTCTCATTCCTTCCAGCACAAGAGGAGCCTCTCTTTTTTTTCCCTCATGACTGTTCCAGATTAATCAGTAGTGATTTAATACTATTATAATCAAAATCAGTGCATTTGTCTTATATATTTCTCCTCATAAGTCAACCCGTTCATTTGTGAAACTAAATCGTATTGGACTGGAAAATGGGAAAAGAAACTAAGCCAGCTGAAAAACTCTATTCATAGCACAATCAAGAAATGTACTTGAAAGCTGTAAGCAACCTTTTATTCCAGAAGCAATTTATTTTCCTAGGTTTTCTTTGTGCTTTCAGTTTCTGTGGTTTTCTCTTGCTCTGAGGATAGACTCCAATCATGTGCTGAATCTTATTAATGTACTTGGACGATTTTATAAGTGGCAGCATATTGGATGCTTGGATTAATTTGAGAATAACAATTTGATGCAGCTTTTACAGCAGTCTTGCAACAACCGGTTTTGTGGAAATAAATTGGTATACACCATATTTTTAAGCCACCAGAATGATAAATCACAAGCTCAATGTCTTTTGTTAAATATTGAGGGTTTGTTTAAAGAATGGAACAAATTTGTAGAACAATGTTGCTTTTTGTCATTTCTTTTAATAGCCATGAATTTGAAAGATTTAGTCATAAGTTTCTCAGAGAGGCTTCTCAAGGGTAGTTAACGCTAATGCAGCGTGTCATGGGCATCACCAAATGCTTTCTGTCCCACTTCCTGTAACAGCTCAACTGAAAATTTTGCAAAAATCCAATGTACCCTTGCAGACTTTGTACTTTGTCTCTTTGTAGATAACATATCAAAAAATCCTTTTTCACTTCCTCCTTCACTATTGTCCCACAGATGCAAAAAGCAGTACTTTCCTTTTAATATCAGCGTACTCTGATATTGACATTTTCAATGTAACAAAACCTGAACAAATCTATAAACTTGGCTAACTTTGAGGTTAGCCCTGTTTTGATTAGGAGGTTGGATTAGAAGACCTCCAGATGTCTCTTCAAATCGAAACGATTCTGCAATTCCGTGATTCTAAAATTCCCTGAGTCTGTTTCCCAGATTTGGTATTTACTGTAACTTTAGGCTTTAAATTTCACCTGCAAATTCAAGTCTGGTATTGCTAGACTATCTTTTGGTATCTGTCTTGGTATCTGTCTTTTAGAGTCGTATTTATAATGAAAAACTGCATTCACATTGTAAACTGATACCTTATAAACAGTATTTATATGGCCAAATCTGAAAGCTGTGTTCCCCGTATCTTTAACCTGCGTTAGATCACACATGAATGCAATGTCTAAATTAACCATGAGGCTCCAGCGTTACAGCAGTTCTCATATCAGCAATGACAAGACTGGTATCCTGAAGATTGGAGAACATTTTTCCAATCTCCCCAGCAACTTCATTCATATAATTTGTGAGGTAAACATAGGTAAACCAGTTACTAAAACAAAAACAAGGGATATTGGGAGACAATTTGACTTATGATTGTCAGAATATCAAACATTTAACAGCTATGGAAATAAAAAATCAAGAAAAGAGATTTTGAACATTTCTAAGGCACATGCAGTTGTTATGTCTTATTTACTCTTCTGACTTTTGAAAAAGTAATTTGTTTTAAAAGATTACCTGGATCTGTGGCAGACATCAACGATCCAAAAAATAAACAGTCAGTGAAGTGGAATTCCCATCCTTTTAACTGGCCAATGTGTAGCATGGCCTTCACAAAACCATACATTATCAACCTGTCAGGGGAAAGATAAGAGAGGCATGCAGACAGAGTATATAACACTTATGCTTAATTTACAGTATTAAGCAGGTTCTTACCCTCTTCAGCTTCTTTTAAATAACTGTATCACTTGAATACTGAACACAAACTGCTATCCTATAAAAATTCTATCTCCTGTTCAACTGTTCAAGTATTGCATTGAAACATCACAGACAATTCCAAAGCAAAGACTTTTCTGAATTATTGTCATTGGCTGGTAGCAGAGGACAATGCTTTTAGCTGTTTATTTTTCAAAAGGAAAGATAACGTAAGCTTAAGAAGACATTATTAAGACTAATTTGTCTAATATTGTAGAACATTTAAACAAAGGCAGTTCTACTATCAGCTCTGTGGCTTGCTCTAATATTTCTAAATGAATTGTTTTATTCTATCAGCTTTTAAATGTTCGCTGTATTCCAAGTTCCAGATAAGGTCTCCAAATGAGACAGATATTCAACAGCTCACAATGACAGTAAGGCAAGAAAGTCACACTTCAAAATGCACTGCTAAATCCTCACTATTTCACAGGAAATGTTACAACTGGTATATATAACTAGGTAATGCTATCTAAGATGTGCATTTTAACAAGAATCTTAACATATCTTAAAAAAGTAATTAACTTGTTAGAATCTGTAGTAATTTAATTTTTGTACATTTCCAATCTAGTTATTAAAAAAACCCATTGTGTTCAGTACCTTTTCCAAAAACACAACATATAAATTGACAACTGTGCTCTTCTAATTACAGACTTAAAAAAATTGTTTAAACAGAGCTATATGCATTCCCATACTTAGCTACATTTTGCCCTCAGCTACACTCCTAAGATGTTTCTGAAGTCGCATAAGTGCAGAAGATCTGAGTAACAGATAAAGTGCTACTAAACAATCAGCCTGAGAGTTAATTACAAATTGTTTTCAGATACTTTACCAAGCTGTAGATTTTCTGAAGTATAGTAACCTTATTACATTAAGAAGGAAGCAGACAGGTCACCACAGAATTCCCCAATGGTCCGAAGTATTTGTCTATGTATTTACATAAGCTGCCTAGCAAACAGTTAGCCACCAATTGTTCTAGAACAATTTATCCAGCTGTGGGTCTCCTTGATTGATGAGCTCACTTTCTCTCCATTCCCAAAGAATAACGATTCAAGACCCTGCAGTGAAGTTAGTCTTTTTATCCCCAGCACAAATATGTTTGCTTTAGGGAATGAGTTCTTCAAAAACCGACTGTGGTGCTGCTGTCCTGATTTGCGATTGTCTCAAAAGTCAACAGTAATGGAAGTGAACGTATGCCTGCCTTTTAGAAATGATTGCCCAAACCTGCTTGCAGTTTTGACCAGAGTTACTCTTCTGACTCGGTTTAAAATATTTTAAAATAATAAATAAAATGAAGTTTCGACTATCTGGTAAATATAGTCATGATAATTCTTTAAATACCCAGTGTAAACATCATCCTGGTCTTTAGCATTGTTTCTTATACATTACTAAATATTTTCAGTATGTCTCTGCTTACTGGTGTACAGAGTTGCAGATGAACTGGACAAAATTGGATGCAGGAGTCTTTCACTGATATAGGAGGTTTGCCATACAGTTTAGTACAGCAGAAGACTCACAGAACCTGCTCTTAGTTCACATACCATTCAATCTTGGCTACACTGAAAATGGAAATAAAACTGAAGAATGGAGTAAACAATGGTGCTGATTTAGTCACTGAGATGTTAACCCTCGTCCAAGAGATAAAAGAGAACAGCAAACTTGGAATATTGTGCTATTAAAAGAATAAATAAATAAAAATTCATGAACTACTTAATACATTTTGGTAATGCCAAAATGGCAAAGGTCCAATTTTTCAAACATAAACCCAACTAAGTGCAGACATTTGGATTATGTGAGAAACTGATGGCTTAAATAAGCCACATGAATCTGTACTTGTACCTTCTCCATCTAACACGTATGGAAACATGCACAGAAATAACTTCCTATTGTAAATTAACTTTTAAAACACATTGGTTTGTCTTTTCTTTAAAAGCTGTATATTTTTAATGAAGGTAATACATTAAAGTAAATAATTTATAAGTGATTTCTCACTAGAAAAAGCCATACAAAATGCAAACCCTCCTTCACTTTAAATAACTTTGTTAACTTTAAAATAATGTTAAAAAACTTTAAACTAGAAATAATTTATTTTGTTTTCAATTTTAATTTTATAGTCGTCTCAATATTTGATTTCTTGTGATCTCTCCAAACTACACAAAAAGTTCATGTAGAGGCTATTTTGAAAACTAGAAATCAAAGGGCAGTTCTGCACTGGAGTAAGTTCTCTGATGTTTGTAAAATTAGCAGAACTATGGCAGTTTATACCAGCCAAGAGTTTGCTCTCAGGAAAAGAATTTAATAAATTCATGGTAATACAGGATATACTCACGCATCCACTTTAAAATGGGAATTTACCTTGTATTTCTCTAGATATATCACAAGCTGTGTATGTCATGTCTTTAGTATTTTTCACATTTACATTTTAAATACAGTTGCTTTTATTATCCTGCACATGACATCAGATCCTGTTCTCAGTTTTACAGATTAGAACGAAGAGAAATTTCATTTCTAAATCAGAGGAGTTACTCTGCATTTTAGACTGGTAAAGATGAGATCAGACTCTAACCCTGTGTATTCCAGCTTGTAATTTTTTATTATTCAAAAAAGTCACTCTGGCTTTATCATTGTCTTCAGTGACAGAGATTATTCAGGTGACACAGCCTAATACATAGTCAAATTTAAACAAGAAAGCAATTTATCTATGAGAAACGTTAAGAACAACTCCTTTTAGAGAACTAGTTGATGACGTAGTGTAACTTTTCCACAATATATTGGAAAGTTGGATCTCAGCTGGATACTTGAGCTCCCAATGATAGTGATATTAAACATAATCCAGTATTACACAACGTAAGTGTTCTTGATGGAAATCCAATGAGGAAAGTATGCCCCAATGACAGCAGGACGTTAATCCCAAGGAAACAGTCTGCACTGATGTTCCTATTGCTGTTATAAACTAGAACTAAAAAAAAAATAGTCTTATTGATTTTTAGGGCTGCTGTCATTTCATTTGATATATCTAGGTTATTTTTAGCAAGTTTACACTCACCAAGTTTCAGCAAATCTGATTGCTTTATTCATCTTCAACAATCCATTTAATATATATGTTAAAAAAAATTATTAAAATATCTGTTAAGAAGTTGTAAATGAGTCAAAGTGTCAGTGACTCTGCATTTCCTCCAGAATGTTCCTGTCCCACTAGAGCGCATCCCCAACCCATTGCTCACTGTTGTCACAGAGTAGGCTATTGACACAAATCAAGTTAACAATATTAGCAGCTCTGAACCTGTTTAGCAGGACGGTACTTCCATCTTTCTGACTCCTGTCTGAGAAATCATCTTTTTTACTTTACTTTTTTTTACTTTACTTTTTTTTACTTTACTTTTTACTTTTTCGCTAACCTAGAATGCTAAATTTTCTTTTTTATTTTTTTAGAATATCAGAACTGAGATCTTCAAGGCTGTATAAAGGAAATAGAAGCTGTTGCAAATCAATGTAACCCTAATTTCCAATGTGGCTTTGAAAATCTTAATTTAAAATAACCTTAACTTAAAATAAACTTGCAGAGTAATTTTATTTCATAAGCTTTTTTTAATCTTGTTTTTAAATCTATATTGTAAGTTCTTTGGGAAAGTGGTTGTCCCTTAAACTATGGGACCTTTACCTCTGTGTTCTATGTGATGCTTCTCTGATAATAACTACTACAAAGTAACTGCTATTTTCTGTATATGTCTAGCTTTTGCATTTATACTGTGAAGTGTGTATCATTTAAAATAATGTATTATCCACTTGAGATAGCATTCTTTTATTTTCCCAAAATGAAGTGGCAAGTAGCATTCTGTGTAACAAAAAGAACGAGGCACAGATCTATGAAAGGACTTAGACAGGAGACTTCTACATATGTTGAAAATCTGAATCCTCAGAGCTGCTGCCTTAGAGCCCTATTACACTTAATTTTCACCCTCTTAAATCCCAAAAGGTCTTTTTGGGGTGGCTTGTCCAGCACTAGGTAATGCATGTACTGGTTGTCTGAAGATCCTTTGGGATTCACAAGCTAGTGAATGACTGGTCTTGCCAGTGAGGTCTGTTAGAGTGATGCTGAGACCTGGCCCTCACAAAACCCAAAGCTGAGTGAAAGAGAGGTAGTTCCACTTCGCAGTCCCTTTTCATTCAACTCTATTAGAGCAAGATATGTGAGCCTTAGATTCAAAACCCTGCTTCACCTCGTTCATGTTGATTTTTCCTAGATACTAACAACATGCCAGAGAGAGGCTCCAGGTTCCCAGTGCCTAGCAGCTGCTCCATCTTGCTTATCATTAGCCATTAATCATTAAACTAAGCAGCTAGAAAGTGCATGAATGTGGAAGTGTGATGTAGTATCAGGTGATTTGCGTCCTCATCCTGGGTGACGGAAGTCTGAGCTTGAGCCTACACTTTGAAATCTTATTTTTTTTCCCTGGTCTGTCCCTCCAGCTCTGTAGAGGTAACTTGAAGCTGTGAATTCTGCTAGGTGACAAAGTGTCTCAAACCATGTCTTTTTAGCATCTAGGAATATATGACTGTTCAAGGAGCTACATACAATCAATACAGAGCAGGGAGCTGATTTGGAGTTGCTCTACCTCTGTATCAGCTTCTTATTGTCATGAATAAATACGCAAATTCAGCAATTTATTTGTGTGATCAGAAGCTAGAATGATTAGAAACATTGTACTTCAGAAAGAAATGGCAAGTAGATTCGTCAAGAATAAACAGTCGCTGAAGACTCCTCAGTTGGACTTAGTGATGATTCAGTACTGCAAGTAATATTTGTGAATAACTGATTTGGTCATGGACTAAGGAAGTGATCGTCCCTTTGTATTCGGCACTGATGAGGCACTGATGAGGCCACACTTTGAATACTGTGTTTGGTTTTGGGCCCCTCTCACTACAGGAGGGACGCTGAGGTACTGGAGCATGTCCAGAGAAGGGCAATGAAGCTGGTGAGGGGTCTAGAGAACAAGTCTTATGAGCAACGGCTGAGGGAGCTGGGATTGTTCAGCCTGGAGAAAAGGAGGCTGAAGGGAGACCTTATCGCTCTCTGCAACTACCTGAAAGGAGGGTGTAGCAAGGTGGGGGTCAGTCTCTTCTCCCAATTAACAGACAATAGGACAAGAGGAAACGGTGTCAGGCTGCACCAGGGGAGGTTTAGATTGGGTATTAGGAAAAATTTCTTCACTGAAAGGGTTGTCAAGCATTGGAACAGGCTGCCCAGGGAAGCGCCTGAGTCACCATACCTTAGGGACATGGTTTAGAGGTGGACCTGGATCTTTTCCAACCGATGTGATTCTATGATGTGGAACATTAATAAAGCAATGCAACAGAAGAATAAAACTCAGATTGGCTTTACTGCAGGAGAGATGACATTTTCTACACCCGAACATAATTTTTTTGAAAGTATGGGGAGGCACCCATCAGGCTAGAGCAAGTATTTTGCCACTTCAACAGGAAAAGAAAAAACCAGTAACGTAATGAAACGCAGGCGAATTCAGAATTTTCCAGATTATGCAAGTCCCTCACCAAGTGCCTCATCTCTAAAAAATGCTACATACACTGTTGTCATTACACAGTAGAGGAGATACTATGTAAACATTTGACTGGCTGAAGTAAGAATCATCTTCTGGGAAGCTGACCTTTAACTACCATAATTTCCAGTATGAATCGGCAAGTAGACCACATAAAATCTCAATACAGTAATGCAAAATAAATTTTAGACTGACAAAAAATCAAAGTAGATACCAGACACTGAAGAACCAGACCAAAAATTCTGCAAGGCTTTAACGATTCTGAGCACTGGGTCCTTACATTTTTGAAGCTCGACTGAATTAAAGTTTGCCAGCGTGAAAAAAGGGGGAAGAATCTCCATATGTAAAAGGTCCAGGTTTTTTACTAGCACAGTACTGCTGCTACTAGCCTTTTATCGCCATGTGTTGAGGAAAGGAGTTTGGATGCAGCTTTACATGCAGCTCAACAGAAGCCTATTTTTTGGAAGAGCTTCCTTTAGCAATAGCTGGTTTTAAGAAGAGATCTGAAAAGAGACAGTGAAATTGCTTTGGGGGGTTTTTGGGAAGCTCTTGTCAGGAAGTTCTAAATAGTAAAACTTCTATCCAGCATACTGCTAATAAAAGAGAGATAATTTGTAGTTTTAAAGTAGAGGCAAGCGGAGTACGTCTGATGCAGAACAGAATGGGAAGGCTGGAGGAGAAATGCAAAGGAAGAAGCTGTCAAGGGACTGGGAGAACGATTTTAACAGAAGCATTGTGAATAGCCACAAATGGGATCAGATCTGTGAAGGAAAAAGATACTGGAGTCATCAAGACAGGAAAGATGAAAGCCTGGCAAGAGTTTTAGCCATATAGGTGGATGAGAAAAGTCATATAAGAAACATATCAGTGAGCAGCCTACCCAACATCTAAACATTTAACAAAAGGCTGTACTATACCTAAATGCAGCTGATAAAAAAAACCCAAATAGCATTTCTGGGAACGCAAGGCAACGTGGTGTCCAAACAAACTCCTGAGAGGGGCTATACATGCATGAACAGTGAACAAAGAGGGACAAGATGACAATGACAAGCAGGGTACCTTTCCATAAGGTAGCTTAGGTATGTGTGAGACGAGACAAATACAAGTTGAAAAAAATCCTACAAATCTCATATGGTAAAAATATGCCTGAATGGTGCAGTCAGGTGAGAAAACTTGTGCTGAGTTTTGCTTCCTAAAAATTATGGCCAAATCTTCAGCTTGCATAAACTGGCATCACAGCACCTACCCCTGTGCATTAGAGCAAACTGAAAAAATTGTGTCAATAAATACATATTGGCAGGTTAGTTTATAGGATGCTGCTTCTTTGATAAGTACCTTCATCCTCACATGCAAGCTCATGGGAAAACCTATCAGTTCTAAAATAATGTACTCCTAATTTAAAGCTGTAGGGGACATAATTAGAATGTAACAGAAACTGCTAAGTGAAGATGTACAATATACATATCATACCCTCAATACAGAGAGCCCCATCTGCCTGATGATTGTATCAGCAGGTGTATTTTCTTCAGTTTTATTATTCACTGCAACATCACTGCTGAATCTCACTGCTAAGGGTCTTTATTATATTAAAGGTTTAAAAGCATAATTCCAGATACAAAATGTTTGTGCAGTTATGCTATGTAGCATGAATGAGACTTGTAATTTAAATCTTTCTTGCCAAATGTTTTTGCTAATCTGCAGAGAATTTTCCATCTCATATTCTAACTCCCTAAAGAATCTTACTCTATCTAGACCTGATTATCTTGTAGCCTGAAGCCAGTTCAACATAGCTACAGATTGTAATCATGCAAGCAAAAGATGAAAAAAATCTGCATTGCATTTCTTTCTTTTCACGAGGAATAGCAATATTAATAAGGCAACAGTAGGAAAAGTAGACAATTTTATGTTTGCTTATGTATGAAGTAACATAGTGATTGATCGATATCACAACAGTAATAAAAAGGCACTAGTTAGAATTTAAAATGTATGCTGAAAAACATAAATAGTAGAGGTGCAAATGAAATACTAATTCCTTTATTCTGATCTTTCTATTTCTATCATACCAATATATTCCTATAACTTTTTCTGTACAGCAGAATGCTTCGCATCAAATGTTTTGGCTACAGTGATTCGTTATTTCGAAGTGCTCTATGTACTAGCATAATCTTCTTTTTGTCATCTTTTAAATCAGTTTTGTCACTAGAAAGGGTATTGTCATGGGCTTTTCTTCAATAAATCATTTGCTAGCTAATCAAAGCAAGAGAAAACCTCAGTAAAGTGTCTCAGGTAACACTAAACCAATACTAAATTTACCACAAGCTATTCTGTATAGATGGTACAAGAAGAAAACCCCTTTGGCTATAGAAATAACTGAAGAATGGAAAAGAAACTGTCTTTACAAATCCACTGCATACCTAATTACCTGGAGCACGATGACTGCTCAACAGCCGAGTATTAGAACTATATGGATAGCTTTAGCATTTATAGATCTCACTAACAGTTCAGGTGGGCTCTTGGCAGGACATTGGGTGATGTAAGAAGTGCTTTTGCTTAGCATTTCCCAATGAGCAACGGAAAAGATCTACCACAAAGGTTTTTTTATTAGTTACAGATTATCTTCTCTTTGCTTCTTAAATCAGAAGTTTTGGTGGAAAGGCCTAAAGGAGAGAAACACACTTTACACTTCAGAGGTACGATGTATGTAGGTATGAGTAACAAGGGCTGCATTTCAGTAACCATGGTACTATAGGTAGCTTAGCTCCTTAGATATTCCTGTGGTATTGGACTTTTGGGAAAATGATGGCTGTTCAGAGTTATTCCAACAATAGGCAGATACTGAATGTGGATGAAGAAAAGCCATCCCAGATTTCTGTAGCAGTCAGTTTGGGGGCCACTGGTAACAGAAAAAGTGAAGAGAACTGAAACATGCTTCAAAATATTTCTCTTAGGTTCTGCGTTCCACCTTTATTGGTACAGGACCAAAGCGAGAGATTGTCCTTACACTGAAACTGTGAGAAATCAATGGAAACACATGTTTACCCAGTCATGGTCTTCAGCAAGGTGCATGTATGAAAGATGCTGGCAGAGGCCCAGGTTCAAAATTTCAGGATGCAATCCTAGGTTTTGCTAAGTAATGCTAACAATGTAGCAAAAGAAAGTGAGGGGTGAAAAAAAGGGAGTAAGGTCTGGACCTACATGAGCTGAAAAGTTAGTTGAGGTCACCAAACAGCCGTAAACTGTCAAGAAATGGTATTTCAGGTTGTTTTTTTTTTAAAAAATCCACCTCTTTTTTCAGACTGACTTTCAAATAGCCCTTACTGTACTATAGTTTTACAACATTTTGCATCAAAGACATACAAACCAATTCACCACAGCTCACAACTGCACAATATTATTTATTGCGTTTTTAATATTCCTCTAATGAGTATAACACAGCTTTAAGATCCCTGTGCTCCTGAGCTCCATTTAAATCAGAGACATTATGTATTATATACATAAAAACCTGAATCTCTTTGCAATGAAAAAGCTGCTCTTGATCTTTGAGTGATGACTAAAATCTCCTAATTACTTGGGCAAATGAGCCATGAAACATTGTCAACTGTACTGTGTCCAAATCATAGAGCCAGTGAATATTTTATTGCACTACAAAGATTTAAATATTACATCAAGATTTACTTGACTCAGTATTATTAATTGAGAGAACCTCTGATAGATACTGAATAATTGAGAATCTTACATGCAGATTTTGAGACAGATACCCTCATGACAGTAAAAATAAAATCTAAAAAAATCAGACATAAACACAAGATTTTCCAGATACAATAATGGCAGTTTATTTAAGAAATACCTAAATCACTGTTGCACAGAAGGTGATGGAATTCTAAGAAAAATATTAGTGACACTAAGAGACTTCCTTGTGAAAAGAGAACTGAAAACACCTAGTTTACAGAGGGAAATTTAGATAGTGACAGTGTATTACCTACAGGAGTTGAAAACATTGTAATTAAATAACAATTATTCTGAGTTCTCAGATTACACAACTGTTGTCACATACTGCACTAAAATAACAAGGCAGTCAGGGTGTCAGGTAAATCAGATTCACTAATTAATTAGCTAATTTATTCAGTCAGCAATTAATTCAGTTCACCAATGAGTTACTTCAAAGATTAACATTATTATATATATAGCAATTATACATGCAAGGTTCTTCGTTTACATATAAAATTTTAATATCCTGAAGAATTTAGCCTGGTTAAAACATTCCAGAGTTTTTGTAAGTTCAAGAGAACCCGTTGCAACCAATTATAAAATTGCCATCTATAAGAGAAGTTTCCAGTTCTCAGCTGAGTGCTTTGTATTCTGAAATGTGAAGACCCCTAATCCCATCTCATTATCAATATAAATGTCTGACTTTATTAAAGATTCTGCTAAATCCATGGCTTTAACAACATCTGATAGCATTAAGTATCATGGATTAGCTACAGACCAAGAACAAAAGTTTGTATCAGTTTTCTTCACCTTTGATCAGCTTCAAATGTGCTAACCTTTAATATCATTCAGCATCACCTCATTATTATATTGACAGAGGGATACATGAGGATCATTTTGTCTTTTCTTTTCAACCTCACGAACATTCCCTCTGTCAAAAAAAACTTTTTACTTGAGTTTTCTTCAGAACTCCACGTAACGGCAGAACCCTACTTTCAGAAATAGGTTTCAGGACAGTTGAGAACATTAGTATAAGAGACCTGTCTAGGGAAAGTCTTCAAACCTTGAGGACTTAAATGATTAAAAGGAAAAAAAAAAAGTCTGATTCAGCAGAAGTTCAGAAGAAAAGTATTTTGAGTTAAGAAAGTTAGAAGCAATAATGTTTTGAACTCCTTCTCCAAGTACAGAAACATTGCTAAATACTAACATGTGACAAATCTATGTGGAAGACAGGCTCATGCTTCTGGTTATTATTCACTCTGAACTAATTCACAAATAATTCAGCTATTCTCAAAATTTCAGAATGAAAAACCCCCAAAGATTCTGAAACAGCAATATTTTTGCCCCTCATTTAAAAAATAGTGTAAATATGGAATTTTACATATAAAATATTACAATATTTTCATTTAGAATTTCCCATCAAAATACATAAACCCCATGATCTTATGTTTGCAAGAAACTGTTACAGTCGGTTTTCACAGAAGCACCTGATTTTCCCTTTAAATGAGCTTGCATTACATTAAAAGATGATTAGGATCAGTTTGTGATTTCAGAATAATGTAAATTAGATTAGAGAATAACCTGCTGTAAAATAAGACATGAAATGAACTATAGAGAAACTTGTTTGAAACCATTTTAGCATTTGTATTGGATTAGCTCAGTCAAATAGTGATACAAGTGCACAAGAACAAAGAAAAGAGGAATTCATACCCACACCATAAGTAGAGATTGTCAGGTACCCGAGATGGACATTTAATTTATAGTGCAGTTTTGAAATGTAAAATATATTTTTTGATTAAACAGTTGAATATTTTTAGGACAGACGGGGATCTTGCTAAGCTTTCAGGTATCTACCTGGGCTTGGTTCAATCTCCCATAGAAATACCAGGGACTTAAGATTATCAACCCTAGGTTTCACATTTCTAAGTTAGGGTGCGGTTACCTCTTGGGTCATGGTTCAGTCTTGTGCCAGATTTTCTTCCTTAGTATTTGAAATCCAAAATTTAGACCTCTGAAAGTCTCAGAATGTCTGTAAGTGTGTAGACAGGAAAAGACAACCATCTAACCTTTAAGAAATATTTTAAGTTTGGTTTCATTTTTTAAACAGCATCCTTGCTACAGCAAACAAGGATGGAGGAGAGTGACAAGATTTCTTGTGTCCAGGCTAGATGCTGTTTCTAGGGATATAAGAGTATTAATGTGCGATGATGTTCATTGGTAAAGTGAAAAACGCAATTTTTTTCTTGGGAAAAAAAATAATTAACTGAATGACAGGCATACAGACAGGTCTAATGTGACACAAAACTAGTGTGATAAACTTTAGGAACCTTCTAGGACAGTAAATAACTTCTCAGGGTGAAAGTATTTGTCCTGGTATGATTCAGCATGAGGCAGCAGGACACCAGCTTCCAAACGCTGTTACTTGTGGCAAACAGGTGAATGACAATGCAAACGGAAACCTCCTGTCTACACTACCAAGAATATACGAGATATTCAGAGTGCATGCTGGTTTTTGTCAGATCTGGACCATACCAGAGTGACCCATAAACTTCTGCCTCACAGGCTTTAACCCTGTAAAAAGCCCTATGTAAATTTTTTTTCTTCTTTTAACGGAGTTCATACTGCACGAACCCCAACCACACAGCAGTGCATTCTGTGGCTCTATCCTATACCCACGCTATAGCTAGACTCTATATCCTGTACTCAGGACAGGTCCCGTTTAAGCTTAGGAATTGCCAGGAAATTTGGTTATTGCTAGTAGAAGGCATTAGGTGGAAGTTATTACTTATTCCTTCTGGTTTGTAGGATACAAACCTATAGGATCCTGTAGGATATATGATTGAACCTCTAGCATAAATCTACAGATGTGTCAAGATCTACTTCATTTCATCTCCAGTTTTTCATTTCCTTTCCCCTCCAGGCAGAACAACCTTCTAAAGAACTGTATTTTATTTTACTAGCACTAGGATCCAATTAAGAAGACTTACACAGGCACAAGTCTGATGTATAAAAGTGAGTTTTACTATGGCATTTCTGAACAGTTTGAACATTCTGAACAGTGGAAGTAACATCTTTAGGACAGATTGACTCAATGCCTCTCATGAAGGGCACTTTTCTAAACTCCAAGGCTTGCACTTGCCTAGTTATAGGACATGCTATTCCCATTACAGGGTCTTCATAATGGTTGTGTGTCTAGTTTAACAAATAAAATTTCCCATTCTACAGGATGAGGTTTGACAATCTTTAAAATCTAAAGCTACTGCTGTAGCTTTTAGTTGAAATGATTAAGTGGAAAATTGCCTTAAATGTTTCCTGGGTGAGGCAAATGAATGATAATTAAATTGATTAAATGGAAATGCAGTTGTAAGGTATTGGCTGCTTTCACATGGAAAATTTACTTTGTAAATACATGAAGAATAAATGTTTTTGATGAGAAAAGATTGAGATATTTATATAAAAGATTTTGACTTTGGAACAGCTTTGGAACATAGCGACAGTAGATTACAGGGGATATAATTTTTAAATGTGTATGTAAAAAACCAGGGGACAAGTAACTTTTGCCTAACTCATGTGAATTACATGTCAAATTAAATACAAACATGAATAAGGCAAGGATATGGGATTTGGCTGGCAGAAAATAACACTAAAAAACTGTTGTGCCTTTTTTTCTTTACTTGCTCGGATTAAATATCGCTCCTAGACACTGCTTCCTGTCAATAGGGTGTAAATGCAGAGTAACTGCACAAATAACTTTGGACTTCCATCGCTATTCACTGGGCATGACTGTCAGTCCCTGATACTGCTCTGAACATGTTTTGTATATTTTATTGATCTTTGAGTATTTAAAGAGGTTGGAGAAAGAGTTCCCTTTTCTAGCCATGAACAATTCTGTCAGATGAATCATGTAAACATTTGTCTATCAGTAAACCAAATCCATGTGATACAATGCTTTATAAGACACAGTGTTTACTAACATAAATTAACTGATGATAAACAGGAGGAAAGCAAACTCAACTTTCCCTGTGAAAAAAAGATGATTATTTCATTGCAAGTTACACTTTCGGGTTTTTTTTCACCAAGTCTATGACAACCCATTGAACGACTGATTTTTCCTTTACATGGTATATTAGGGCTCCTTCGGCTGAAGAAGGGCTATCAAGGAGCGAGCAGAGCTGGAACTTAGGAGTAATGAATCTGTCCTCACCTCTAGCATGTCCATTGCTCACATGAGCAGTGTGACAGTGTGCCAGTTCTGTGCTTTTCCAGCCACCTCATTTTCCTATAGGGGTCTTTAACCTGGTCAGGTTACAACGCTTCTGTGTTTGGGTGATGGAAGAGGCTGTATCAGACTTAAGAACTGTGTACTAAGCTTAAACTGACCTTAAATTTCCAGGTTTGTGAAGACAGAACACTAGTACTGATTGTTAGAAAAGCAGGTGCAAATTACTCAGATTCAGGGTGCATTTATAAGTATGTGTCACACTGTGCAGTTATGTTTGCATCAGAATGTAGCAGTCGCTCAGTAGTGCTTCTCACTCTGATAAAGCTTGTAGAACAGGCAACGAGAAATACAGCCTACAATCAAAACTGCAGGGGAAGCCTGTGTGAGAATGAAATGTAATTTTTATAGCTAGACCTCGTAAGGACATTGGTCCAAATGTCACTATTCCTGCAAAATTGTGCAATGGGACCTTTATACATGCACAGTTCTTCTAGAAGTACAGGTACCCTTGCATGTTATTCTGGGCAGTATTCTATTAGAGGTGAAAGGAGTATCTACTGAACCACTGACACTGCTATGTTTCCTACACGCCAGCATTGGCTTCAACAATTCTCACCACAGCCCTCCACTGAGGCCAGGACATGGGTGGAGTTAAGCGGCTACGCAGCAATGTGCTGCAATCAGACATAGATTTGACATGAGGCTGGAAAATATTTTTCCAGCAATACAACTGATTAGACATTCACAGCTCGAGCTGAAGCACTGTAGAAATGCAAATAGATTTGTTCTCTATAATGGCAGCAATTACTGCTTTGCTTCATCCTATAGCTGGATCAAAGCAGTGAGAAAAGGACTGACATTTCTGCACACTAGAGTTGCTCCTTCATTATTTCCATGCTCCCAGGTTTTTATATATATTGGACAAAGTACCCAAGAATGCACTGCAGAGTAGCCTTTTAGGGATGGAATAATGAGCTATATGGTTTAATAGCTCTTTTCTTGCTCTAATTTCTGTGCCTCCGTGATCTACTCCTTCGTTTCATCACTTCAAAGATCAGAGAAAGATTATATTCCTAAACAAGCAAAACCGAAGAACATTGCCTTCCTGGGAGGACACTGATAAAAGTTAACTGACATTACATCACTGAGCATAGCCTACTATGAACTATGGTAACTTCTGGTTTTGATATCGTACAGCAGTGGTAGACAAATTTGTTTTACACAGAAACATAGTTTTACAGAGCATCTATTTAGACTTTACTGTAAGCTGTAAATTGCGGAAATCTTTTTTTTACTTTAATCTCATATGGACAATCGATTACTCAAAATGCTTGCCATTAGCAGCTTATACCATAGGTTAAACCACAGTTCGTGAGATACTGCTCATATCACATTAGAGAATTCTTTCTTAAATCAGGCCGGGCCTCCACAGATGGGAAAAATTTTGAGATTACTCACAAAAGTAAGTGGTGCTTCAGAAATAAGTAAACATTAATTGTTTTAGGCTGCCTGTTGGTACAGCTTCAAGCAATTAAATTAGTAAGTATTTCTGGAATTTCTTGACAAAACTGTAAAAAAAGTGGCCTTAATATCTCTACTTCCTTCAGTTTGGAATTCTTGCTATGTTAACTCATATGTTATACTTTTTCTATTACATTTCAGTTTTTTATACACATGCACGCACACAGCCTTCTTTTTTCATAGCAGTTTCTCCTGTACAATAATCATTGGTCTGTGTTTTGGAGCATTGAAAGAGTTAGAGATGTTACAGAATTACTCACATTCGTCAAACACCTACTGAAGCCAACAGACGTTTGGGCTGTACAAGGAAATAACAATGACAGTGTTTTTTCTAGTAACTGAACATATGGTAAAAAGCAAACAATATGAAAGACAAGACAGAGGAGCACAGCAGAGCTGTCTGCAGTTAAGCAATAGCACTAGCAACAGGAGATCAGAGAATAAATCGTGATCCCACATGACAGATGAGGAAGCCTCTGGACTGGAAATGAATGTTAAACACCGGTTCAGGCGCAGGGAGCCCGGACTGTAGGGGGGCGGTCACCAGCGCCCACCAGCATCCCCAGGAGTTTGAGAACTGCGCTTTGCCACCCTCTGCTGTCCAAAGCCTACCCAAGCACCAGTCAGTCATTTTACCCAGTTAAAACCTTTTTTGAAGCAAATTGTGTTTTCTGGGGTACATAACTAAAAGAGCGGGTATCATTATCTTCCAGTAGCCTTTTACTTCGCAAAATTTTACATGAGTTTGGTTCTGGGGTGTTCCCAGCTCCCAGCACAAACCCAGAAAGGGAGCTCCAAGTATAAATTTGGTACATTTTGTTTGCCACATCTTTTTCAAATACTTCAGCTGACTGCAGCTGGGATGTGACACAGCCTCAAAAGGACAGGCAGGATTCTGCACCAAAGCTTCTGGCCCAGAAGCCAATCTATCGCTACCATGCAGCATGTGACTTTGACCCAACCTAAGGAGTCCCCTAGAATGGATTATTCCCAATTTTCCTGCTCGTCCCCATCCTGTTGCAGCTTAAGCCTGAAGAATAAATGAGCCTTGTTCATCCTAGGAAGACTGTTTGTACCTGCTTTTGCTGATTGAAAATATTTTCAATCTCAAATTAATTTTAGTGAGCGTTAGAACTTCTAAAGGATAAAAAACAGACCCAGGAGCTGCATTTACATTCACTGAAGCTTGAATCTGTTCAGTGGCATAGAAAGCAGAACTGTCTGCAACACCTTGCCAGGAGAAAAAGCACAGATGAAAGGAGGAATCACGGCACTAAGGATTTTACATTTCCATTGCACTTTGATGTTCAGCTCTCACTCCCCTCCCTACCCGAAGCAAGCCAACACCACGGTGTGTGACTACATGCTTCTAAGTGGTTGAACCTGCCTCCAGGCACTCTCCTCCAAGTCTTCCTTGCTATGTTTGAAAAGATTATCTGCCTCCCCAGCATCTGTTCACGAGTGATGACGATCAATGCTAAAGGAAGAGAAAGGGCAGCCCAGTGGCAATTTTATCAACTGGAAATCACACATGAGGCTTTCACAACAGGCTAGCAAGAGGAAATTAAGAATAGGTAGACTGTAATGATTGCGCACAGATCAAAGTAGTGAGAGAAAGAGGGGAAACTAACTCAGACGTGTTTTTAGAGGCAGAAAGCCCTGCAGAAAAGGAAGTATGAAGGCACAAATATCTCAGCAGAGCATCTTGGCACTGCACTGTTACACATTCCCTTGAGACAGGGGCTTATATGGTATCACTATGGAAAGAAGAGAGAACTCCAGTAGGGACACTGGCTGAGTAACACTGCAGTGTTTCCACCCCTATTGTGTTAAAAAACCATCAAAAGATAAATAATAAGTCCTCGAACAAAATTTTTATTAAATGACATAGTTTGTATTCTTTGGATTGTTCAGCTTTTAGTTTGCAGTTGGATCATGTTTTCCAGTTTCTCTTCATAATGAGGCATTAAAAAGTAATTGAATATGAGGTTTTTGAACAACAAGAATATTCTCAAGTGTGGCACTTCAATTAAAATATCAAAGATAATAAGGTTTGCCAATAAAGCCAGGTTTGATAACACAGAGGTGTGGCACACCTCTGAAATGTGTTGCCTGGCTTCAGCCATCTGTCCTGGCTGTTACCAAAGGTTTTTGTCCTTGTAACACAATGGGGCTAGTTGTTGTTGAAAAGAGATATGTAGGCAGAGTTTGAATAATTAATTATTTCAAAGCAGAAGCCACCTAGAGGCCAGTACCTAATGAACAGAGGAATAACACAGAGGAGAAAGAGTTTGTGGCTACAGATGCCTTGTTTACAGCCCATGACAAGTGAACCTCATGGTGTGGCATTTTCTTCTCATCCCCTTCCTGAGGCTCTTTAATCAGTGGGAATATTATCTGAAACTATATTTTCTTTGTGGAACTGTTTGCCCTTCATAAAGTGTTTGTGGGCAATTATTGGGAAATGTGTTAAACTGATACCAGCGTGCTCTATTGATGTGAAAGTAGCCTGCCTGGATGCTTCGCAGCTTTCCCAAGTCAACCTAAGGACAGAACAATCTCGTTTAAAGAATCTATAAGAAAAATTGGAATTTGTCCTTGCATTACATTGAACATTTTTACCTTTAGAACCCAATGGCTGTTTGTCTCTACCCTGCACTGAAAGCCTAGGGACTGACAATTCAGCCAGAGAATGAGGGTGAATACTCTGAAGGAATGAAGTCTGAATAGCTTATGAACCTTGGGTGACCCTTGCCGGCTGTCCTATTAGGCTGTGTTTTCTTGTGACCAGACCCTAACACTCATGGACATGTATTTGAGCCCTACAGATTTTAATAACAGGCAGCTGTTCTCAGGGCAAGCACTGAAGTCAAAGATACCTTTCTCTCACAATGAGCTTTGATCACCAGTTGCTGACACTCTCCTTGCTACATTGGTTTGTTATCCTGGCTTTGTTACTCCTGTTACTCTTTTTTTTTCCTACTCAATTGCTCCGCCAGCAGGGAAAAAGTCTTGCTACCTTCTTAGATCTTAGACGCAGTTAAGAGATAATAATGCTCCTTTATTACATGCATCACGTGCTTTCTGTGTGCCAGACTGTGGTGCGAGGGACACACGAGGCAGTGCTTGTGGCCACTTGTGGCAGACCTGTTCCTAATTATATAAATTTCTTGTATTAGTGCAGTTACATGAACGGGACCACCTACTGCTTGTCTGGTAACAACTGATATTGCCCTGTAGTAATGTTAATGCATTGCAGGTCAGTATGTCATTAATACATTAATATATATTCTTTCATTTAAAAAGAATTATATACGTCATCTTGTCATATATAAGAATTATATAGAACGTCCACACCACTGAAGAGACAGTTTTGTGAGGAAAGGGAGAAGTTACTTTATGTCTTGGCTCACTGGGAAAATATGACAAAATTTATGTGCTTACAATTATCGTTAGATCTTAATTTTTGGCAGGTTTAACTACTATCTTCTCTTCCTATTTATTTTTAAGTGAGTTGTGTGTTCGTGTATGTGCCAGTTTGATAGCCCCAAAGACAGAGAGCATCTGTTTGCCTATAAAGGAAATATATTTACAACATTCACTTCCACAAACTGCTCCCAAAAGAGCGCTTCAGTCACACACTTGAGGGGCTAACAAGAGGATCAGTAATGTAAAACCCCCATCATCTTACCAAGATTACTAATGAGGCTGCAATTTGCCAGGGAGAGGTTGAAACTGTAATGGGTTTTGCAGTCTATTCCTTTTGCTGGAAGGGCATTGTAACAACTAGTTCAGGCTCCGAGTCACTTCCAATCCTGCAAGTGTTCCCATAACAAATGTAATATTGTTAGTGATGTCCTTAAATCATTGTTTCACGATTCCAGTAACTAAGTCTCCATACTCAGAAAACTAAGTGAAAACATTTGAAAATCAGGCTAATTATTAACATTTTGACATTTAGGCATACTGGACAACAATTTTAGCTAAAAGACTCCCTCATATCTAGTTTTCCAGATATCATCTCTAGTTTTCTAATAATAGTTCATCAGAATTGTTTCATTTGCTGCATTATTCAGAATCCTTGGGTAGATCTATGCTTGAAGAGTGACTTGTAAAGGATGATGCTTGTTTGGTAACTCGTAGTATACCCTTACAACCAGTGTCCAAAGTTGGACAAAAGAGAAGCGAGTGTCCTTGCTCCAGCAGACTTTGGAAGGTATTCTGGTCACACAATAAACGAGAGCTGGCGCTGGCTCTTCCCGTTTTGGAACTGGGCGTGTTGCCTCACTCCAGTTATCCTGAATCTGGATGCCCCAAAACTAGGCCCACCATGTGGATAGGTGCCCCCCCCACCAACCTAGAGAAGAGCTCTAAATAGAAATCAGGCATTCGGAAAACAAAATTTTTGTTTGAAATAAAATTAAATGTTTATTTCCCTCCTTAATATTTTTGTTTAATGATCTAAAAACTAACAAAAAAACCGCCTTTGGCTCAGCTTGACATTTCTCCTACCCCCTTTCCCCGCTGAGCCACGTCCATGAGCTCACAGGGAGTGCCGAGGAAACCCGGGCTCTGCAGTTTAGCTAAATCTCGCTTTTCCCCGCGGCGGCCCGGGCGGGATGCCGCGCAGAGCTGCCGCCCTGGGCGCTTACCAGCTTCCTGAGTCACCGCCGCCCCACATCCCCGCCACACCAACACGGCGAAGAGCGGCGGGGGAGGGAGGGAGGGAGGGAGGACAAGGCGGCCACAGCGCTGCGTTTGCACCGCCCCCGCAGGAGCAGCCTCGGCAGCGGCACCGCCCGGGCGGGCGCTGGCTGCCGGCGGGGCGCGGGCGGAGCGCGGGCGCCACCTGCTGCCTGCGGCGGGCGCTGCCGGCGGCGGGGCCGGTGTGAGAGGGGAACTGGACCCCCGAGCAGGGGCTCCCCGAGCAGGGGTTCCCCGAGAGCAGGCGCTAATTTGATTATTTCTTACCGCAGCAGTGGATGTTATCTATCCTTAAATATTTCTATTTGCAGTTTCTCTCATTGTCTGTTGTATTGCGTAAGTAGTTAAGATGTGTTTTTTCTCCTGACGCGTCTGGAAGGCAATGCCGAGGGCCCGTGTCTTTAACGGAGCAAAGAGCTTACAACCAGTCCAGCCACACGTGCTGCATGTTAAACATATGACAAAGTCCAACAGCAAAATGGGACCATTCAGAGTCTCACTAAAAGTGTGAGTAAGGCTCTTGCGCTGAATGGCTGACTCAGGATGAAACACAAATGTTCCTTTTGGCCACAGTAGAGGGCTGTTTTGGGAAGATGCCAAAAAGGGATTGTGATTTGGACAGGAAAGCAGACCCTGAGTAACCCAGCTCCATCTGTAAGCCCTCTGGCTCTGGCACTGCTCTTTGATGCTGGCCTCGCTGAGGCTGTTCTCTCTTCCATCGTATGTGAATTTTTGAGCCGCCTGAATGGTGATGCCAAAAAAGTGCTTTTCAGATACCCACAGTTGTGCAGCAAACGGTGAACCGCAGCCCAGTGATTAGAGCAGGGGCTGGGGCTTCAGAGCTGCCTGCCAGCTCTGTCGCCGACACTGAGTGAACAGCCACATCCTTCAACCTGTCAGCACGTGCATTTTTCCACATCTAAAGTGAGAGTAATATTCTACTTCCTAGAAATCAAGCTGAACTTAAAAGGTACTTTAACATCTTTGAATGAGGCGGTCTATGTAGTAGACAGGTTAGACATGTAATAATGTGCTATAGCACAAATTGTAGATTTCTGTATGGGCTAGATAAGATAGCGTTAATGGGAAGATTGCTGAAAGCTGGTTAAATCAAGTCACTCAGCACGGAAAACCCACTCTCCTGCTGGGCTCGAAAAGTAATGAACACTGGTTTGAAATCCAGCTGGCACTTTGTAACTAATGCTATTCTTCGGAGATGGATACCGAGATACATTCAAAACTTGACCAGACAAGGCTCAGAGTAGCCTGCCCTAACTTTTGAAGTTAGCCTTGTTTCCAGCAGGGGATTGGACCCGGGGTCAGTTCTATCCTAAATTATGCAATGACTATGACAAAAGAGTGGTGAAGAGCAATCTGACTCAGAATGTTGTTTGAAGGGAGAGAAACTGAAATCAGCCATAGCCATATCCCCATGAACAATGGAGGGCAACTGCTTAAACCAGATGACAGGATTTGCAAGAGGAGTGAACAACATCATGTAGGTCCTTCTGCTTTCCTAATCTCATTTTGTGATACTTCTGTTCCATAGAGTTTGCATGAGCACACACTGTTTCTCCTCCCAAAATCAAATAACACCTAATGTTTCCACGTGTACTCTCACTTGGATTAAATCAAATAGGCAAACAGAACTCTGAAAATAATCCCCATTCCTCAGCAAAATGAATCTTTCCTTATTTTCACCACCAAGTGGATTGTAAGGATGGGTGAAAGGAAGGTGAACAATTTAAAAAATTACTTTGTTTTCGTTTTCAGTCTGAGTAATAGCAATTGTCTCATACAACACCAGAGGGCTACAAAAAGGTGCAGTATGTAGGTCAGTCAGTGTGTCTATATATGACCTTATATTCTAGTTGCAGAGTTTCACGTATATTCTTGTTGCAGAGTTTCACTATTAGTCATTGTTTTTTATACAGACCAAGTATTTTTTACCAGTGACATCATCTTGCTCAAAACTTGCAGTGTGCACACAAATACCACATAACAGATAAAAGCACCCATGTTTCCAATATGGGAGAGGTCAAAAAAGGAGCGGAGATTGCAGTGTTTCAACATTTCAATTTTGTTTGCTGCTAAGCTTCAGGGAGAGGGTGGTTAGCTGGGGAGAGGTGATGGAGGAAGGAGCGAGTCCCCAGTCAGTACATTACAGAAATGAAAGTGATTTTTCCTTTTTAAGGTATGGAGCTGGGTATGAGCAGAGGCTAATTAGCATTTTAAAGAGCCACCTTCATGCATAAAGTCCTCACTGCAGCAGGAAATGAAATAACCCTAGTCATTTTTCTTCAGTAAGACTTTTTTATTGCAGACTCCGTATTTCAAAAAAAGATGAGGAGAAAGAAAAGCTGCCTGGGAAGCTAATTGTCGGGTATGGGATGGTGGGGACTAAGATAATTAAATCAAAAGAAAAAGTGGGAGAAAATTTGAATGTACAAAATGGCTGAAAGGAATGGACTAGGGGCAGAATATGTTCTGCTGTAATGTGTGTTATTTATAGCATCACAGAATTTTAGGCTAACTTTGGTTGGAAGGGACCACAGGACATCTCTACTCCAAATTCCTACTCAAAGGGTCAGCTATGAGACCAAACCAGAGTGCTCAGGGCTTTAGTCACTTAGGTTTTGAAAACCTCCAAGGATGGAGATCGTACCGCATCTCTGGAGAACCTGTTCTGATGCTGGACTGTCCTCCTGGTGAAAAAGGTTTTGCTTCTGTCAAGTCAGACCTATTTAAAATTACAACTTATATCTGTCAATTTGTCTGCCTACCATGCACTGCTGTGAAGAGCCTGGCTTTCTCTTCTTGATAACCTCCCCTCAAAGCCTCTCTTATCCAGGCTAAACAAGCTCAGTTTCTGCAGCTCCTTCTTATAGGGCAAATGTCTCAGCCCTTGTCCATCTTGGTGGCCATCCACTGAACATGCTGCAGTTTATCAACATAGTCAAATGTATGGAATACGGAGTCAAATGTAATGGAGTTTCTTCTCAGACAGAAAGTATTAAGAGGACAGCCAAGACTAGGGAAACATCTTAGGTGGTTCATTGTCATCTTAATACTCAGAAACAACCAAAAACTGAAGAAAAGCTCCATATATTATTCATCTCTCACTGTGGAGAATGTGACTGATCAGACCAGCTTTTGTAGGTTCTGTCTCCACTGAGTGTAGCATCTACCCCAGAGCCATCATGAAAGCTGGTGTGTTTACAAAGTATTTCAGCCTAATAGCAGTTGTGCTCCATAAAAGATTTGCAAGATGCAAACGTACTATTTGATCAACTGGCTCAGAAGATGGATATGTAAAATGGTGATGGGTGGGTGAACAAAGCATCCTCTGAGTTGGCTTCTTATGAAAATTTCAAGGTAACGGGTAGGAGATCTATGTCACCCTCTCCCTTTCTACTCCAAGTCAAGCACACCAATGAGTTACTGCCTGTACACTTCTAAATGTTGGTCAGCGTTTTTTATCTGTCTAACTGTAAATTGATCAGTTTGAGGAAGCTAAAGGTTGCAGGCAGCACCATGCTCCTGAAGTAGAACAGAATTTTCCTCCTCTCTTTTAAATTTCTGTAACACCTTTCACCCTGAAGCAGCTCAAAGTACTTTGCAACCAATTCACAAATTCCTGTGTACATGATAGAGGTCACGTCATCGCCCATCTTGATTCAGAAAGAAGTGTGGCATGGCTCACTACCTAGAAAAGCCATACAGTTACGTATGGCCTGAAGCAATGCATAGCACGGGCTGAAGCAGAGGTATCTTCCTCAGGCATATGCTTTGCGTGCAGGTTTCTCATGCAGCGTGGAAAAAGAATAAATATGGCAGTCAGTATACTTCCTTCTCCTTTTGCCTTCGTCTCCTCTGTAGCCTGGAATTGTTCTGGGAAGAGGGTATACACTTCTGAGAATGGCAGTGGACTGTCAGGATATGGGACCAGAAGGGATGCATATTTTCCCTGAAAGTTAATATAGAGACTGCGAGAGTAGTCTTGTAAGCTGGAGACTTGCCAAATGATGCTACAGCCAAGCAAGCCAGGTTGCACAGGTGTAGGGGTGGTCTATAGCCAGAGAATAGGGGATGGAAATCTTTGGATGCCACATTGGGTGTCAATTCTTAAAGCATCCAGGGAAGAAGACATTAGGACATCTATCCAAAAGCATTCTTGCAGTAAAAAGCTTTAACTTCCAAGGCAACTTGGAAGAAACTTTGTTAAAAAAAAAAAATCTCAAAACCAAACAAACTCTTCCCTCCAGTGTGGGGTTTCTTCTTGGGAAATATCTGGACTTAGCTGTTTTTCCTATATTGCAATAAATGCCATTTGCACATTTTTCAGAAGAATGCATGATTTAAAGTTTTTGCTGGATTCCTGGAGAACCTGCTGGGTATCAAATACCAAATTAAACATCCTTTTGGTTTCCAATGAGTCTCCTGGTATTCCAGCTTCTGTTTGTCTCTGCAGTCTCACACCTTTAGTGTTCCCTAAAATACAATTATTTCAATATCCTTAGTACGCTGAGGGGTTCTTCTGGAAGATGCAAATAATTATGCCCTGCTGTTCACCACATCTGTTTATGAGAAGAAAAACTGTGTTTTCTACATGATCAAGTCTGCTGCAGTAAACAATGTCATATGTTTATTGTGAAATAGCTACAAATTCTGACTGAACTTGCAGCAACACACATACTTGAGTGCATCAAAGTGCTCTCGGAAGAACTTTCAGATCTGTGTGGGTGTTAGTGGTCTGGGAAACACTATTTTATATCAGTGTCTTGATTTAACACAGCTTCTTATCCATAAATTGAGAATTCATGCAAATTAGAGGCCTTTTTTTTTACTACTTTATAACTTAGAACTGCTAGAACCCTCTGAGAGTTATGTCTATGAGAAAGTCTCTTCCCTTTTTACTCCCTTTTCAAAATTCCTACACCCAGATATCACAGCGGGAGGTATATTTTCAAGCTTCTCTAAACTCATACCTTACTAGCCCATTTTGGATTCACCAAACACCTTTAAACAAAGTGGTAAGCAGGAATTACCCCTTGCAACTGAAGCTGTGAGTTGCAGTTTGCAATTCCACAGACTGCAACAGAATTATTTTACATTTGGACTGACCAAAGAATCAAAGCTACAGCACTGGGGCACTGAGCGGCACATTAACTAAACAAACCAATTCTTTTCCTACCAGGGCTCAGTGTTAGGTTGCCTTCTTTGGAGAAGTCTGGAGAGACTTAGCTTGATTTTTCAGCTAAATCGTGCTTGTTGAGTTTCCTCAAGTCAGTGCAAAAACGGTGCCATACTGCCTCATGACTAAAAGAAAATGCCTGCATTCACTCTAAGATGGGACATGAAAGCAGCCAAAAAACCCAAAATAGGGTACCAACACAGGTGCTATATTTTTACGAAAGTTATGCTATATTCAAATGAATGTCTGCTTACTAGTTTTGTCTTTATTTCCAGTCATAGGCTGAATATCTGGCTTTAGAAGGTCAGTAGAAATTATTAAAGCCAGACATTTGATCTTCAGGGGGTTTTATCACTGGGGAGGGAAAATTATCTATATAAAATTTTTCCCTCTTTCTCCCTCAGTTAATTTCTACAGCACCAAGACACTTTAACACTCCCCCTCACCAGTTTCTGTTTATACCAAAAATAAAGCTTTTATTCTTGCCTGTGGGGAGGTTAAGCATTTGCTATTTACAGGTGGTGCGTGGAGGAAAGATGGACCTGCTTTTTTTATATCATTTGGTGGGAACATGTGGTAGAAAACAATATTTTATTAGAAAAAAATACTACTTTCCTTGTACATGAACTAATTCTCAATTAATACAAAATCATCTGGGAGGGAAAGAGCTTAGGTGGTGTAGCAGCAATAATCCTTGTAAAGATATTTGATTAGTTTATGGAGAGCTCTAGAACAGAGATATTTTCTTCTGTTAACCTTAACCTGGCCCCATTTTTCCTTGCAGACAGAGTTTCCAAAATCCAGAAAAATCCCATAGCACTGTACAGTAGATTCAAGCCAAATAACATTTGGTTTTGCTCTGCTGAAGCACGTAGCTACAAGCGTTTAGTTTCCAAGTTGTAAAGTCTCCATGGCCCTCAGATGAGAAAGAATAGTCAGATTATAATCAATACTGTTTCACATCAGCAGACCCTATTTGTATATTCCATTAAGCTTCACTGAGAAAGTAACACAGAGCACACCTATAAACTAACTAAACACACATCTGGTATTTGCCAAACCACTGAAATATCTATGAAAATGAAAAAGAAAAATTAAGAAGAAATCCCCAGAGTCATGCAGTGCTCAGTAAACACAATTATTGCATGCTGAACCTGTCAGGTGTGTGCTGCCAAATGCTTAATGAGAGATGGAACCTATGTCTACTGAGAATATGCCAATGTATCAGTATATCAATAGTCTTATGTTACAATAAGGCCATAGCAAGCTACTTGTTGAGAAGAAGGTTGTAAAATAAGCTAACTTTTCAGGAGGAAATGAATTAACCACACACATGCAAAAGTCACACTTCCTTGTTGTTTTGAAAGGCTGCTTTTTACTAAAAATGATTAATTGTAAATAGTGTGTTAAAATGGTATGACAGTGGAAGGAATTTGTCTCCTAATCTGTAAAAGTACGATTGGATAGGTATACTAATGAGACAACTCAATCTTTGACTGCATACTTAAGTCAGGATGCATCATACCCAGGTAAACTGCGTAAAGAAAAGTTGAACATTTCTTGCTACTTGCTGTTTTTCAGCAACACTGTTGTTAATTCAGCCAATCTCTTCCTCCTTTAGGAGGCACAAAGAGGGGCTGTTAAAAGTGTGCAGTTAAGAGTGAAGAAAAAACATTTTCATGGGATGATGGAATCTTGATACCACAGTCATTTGAATGGAAAATGTCTAGTTTCATAGAAAGGTTATGATGGAAAATCCAACCTCAGGACTTTTTTTTTTCTCAAAAATATCTGGAGTGGTATGTGATATTTCTTGATATTTTTTTCCTTCTCTCTTACAGATTTATTTTTATATACGTGTGTGTGTGTATAGAAACAAAAAATTGTTCTGGCTTTCAAACAAAACCATTTAAGATTCAGTTTTTGGAAGAAGGAATTCAGAAAATTAAATTATATTATATTATATTATATTATATTTATTATATTATTAATTATCAGCTTTTAGTGATCATGTGCAACAAGCATTTGAATATTCATTTGTAGAATGATGAGGAATGGCAAGGGAAAGGATTCTTGACTGCCTGTGAGAAACAAGTATGATGACTTATTCCTGACACTTTAATTTAGATGTCAGAAGAGACTTCTTTGTCCAAACTTTTACTCTCTGCAGTTAAACACAGATGCATAGAAGAAACATTTTGATTCTCTGTGTCTGTTTTTTTTTTTTTTTTAATTTGAAGTTCACTTTTCGGCACTGATTACCATGAAACAATCTGATAGAATTATTCTAAAGCAAGCATCCATGTGCTCACAGACTTGTCCTGGAATTAATCAGGCCAAAATAACCAACTTTGATTCTAGTTGGAATATGGAGAAGGCCTACCTCTCCAGCCAGAGAAGGCTATGCAAACTGAGTAGCTAATATAAACACCTACATCGTTCCCCTTAAAACAGTGATGATCTTGGAATGACTCTTCCTAACGCCAGTATTATCAGCTGTTTGTATTTCATAACTTCACCATCTTGAAACTACAATTACTCTATTTTCTGATCCAAACCCTATTTTTTACCTCAGCTTTATTCAAGCAAAATTCTCACTGCAGCCACAAAAGTTTGCCTAAGTTGTCTGCAAATAAGTTTGCTATTTCAGTTGTACACTCCGAGAACTTTGAATTCCAGAAAAATCAGGCCTTGCCAAACATAATAGGCAGGCTGGAAAAATATGAGTGAGTGACTGTGAACATGCTGCATTCTGAGTATCTAAAATGTGGTTTTGGCATTGCAATTTGAGAGAACCCAAGTGAAAATGAATCAAAAATTATAGATAAGGCCAGCTTCATATGAAGTCAGTGCTCCTGTGCACAGGCATCTTGGCCCTGGCTGGCACTGAGAATGCTGATCTAAGGAGTCAAGATGATTTCAAGAGAGGAAAAAAAAATGCAAATCTTTCCGCTTCCGCTACCATTCAGTACTTCATATATTGCTCTGATAGGTTGTTACCATAGTGTCAAGATTTTTCCAAACACTTGAGCACTCTTCCATTATCAAAACTGATAACAGGGCCCTTCTCCCTGCTTCTTCTTAAAAGGTAAAAAAAAGGAAAAAACCAAACAAGCCAGTGGGGGTGGATATTCATTTAATTTTTCAGCAACCCAGTTTTCATGGGCTCACTGAGCAGTGTCAGCTCAGTGCTGCTCTTCAACTGACAGTCATCAATACACAGCTAATATCCAGATTCATATTGCAAAAATTGAATAACCCCATGCAACAACAGGAACATGACTGGCTAGATAGCTATGTGCAGAAAACCCCTGGAGTCTTGAAGGATATCAAGTTTAGCATGAGCCAGATAGGGAGACTGATAGGAGTGATGTATGAGAAGAGACAAAGGGCTGAGATATTTCAGCCTGGAGAAAACCAGCTTAGCTTTCTCATGTAACTGGGAGGGGAGCTAATTGCCGTCTTCAACTAATAGGTGCTTATAGAGAAGATGAAGCCACCTTCTGATGGATGCATAGTGAAAGGATGGGAGGCAATGGTTGCGAGGTGAAGCAAGGGAAATTCCAATTGGATATACAGAAAAACAGTCTTTGTAGTGAGAGTGGTTAAGCTTGGAACAGGTTTCCCAGCCAGCCTGTGGAATTCACATTCTTGGAGATATTCAGAACGGAGTTGGACAGGGCCCCGTGGAACTGAATTTAAATTTGAAGCCAGTCATGCATTTATTAGGAGGTTGGACTGCAAAAATCCAGACATTGCTTCCAACCTAAATTATTCTCTGAGCCTGTGAAACTCAAGTAGTCTGCTACAGGAAGAGACTGCCCACCCTGTATCAGAGAAGGCCTCAGAGACACTTAACCTGTATGATTTTTCTTAGGAGTAAAGAGCTGTCTTGCTGATTATCCTACACTGTTCTTCAGGAGACGGGAGAGAAAATCTTTTCTCATTGGCAGATAAAAGATCTGTTGAGAGGCTGGATCTTATATGATCCTGTACCATGCATACTCAGAGTCAGCAGACTCTGTTCACCATGAAGGGGACAACTTCAGCAATTCTGCAAAGTCGACATGCCTTTTAGTGGGGCAATCCTTTTCCTCATGGGGTCTCTCTGTGTGGATCCTTGCTAGTCAGACTTGGTGCAAAGGGCATAATTTGGCCTAGCTGGAAGAGCTTGGTAATTCCTATAACTTGCATGTATGTTAAGTGGCTGAGGACAGTATTAGAGCTAACGGGCAGGCATTCCTTAGAGTAGGATTTAGTTGAAAGCAATTACGTTTCAGCACTTCCTTCACTAAAAAAAAAATCAATCCCTCTTACCTCTCTTTTCCCTGTCCTCAGTGGGAATATCTGATTATAGCCTTTTCACTCAAATTCCACACAGTTCCTCTTTCTTGATGCCAGAAGACAGTCTTTCATACAAGAGCGAAGATTTACAAAGAGGAGACAGACACCATTGTATCACTGTGTTCCATGGCAACTTGTTAGCACTCTAAGAGTTTGCACAATGCAAATGATGTTCCTGTTCTTTATTAATGATATTTCCTAGCTGTTTCTGGTTTACAAAGAGAGGTCTGGTCCTTCTTTGTTACAGGCTGTACCCTGTCACTACGGCAAGCCCCACAGGAGGAGTTCACAATGGGGTGCTTTGTAATTTTCTCGGGCACGAAGAGCACAGTCCCAGTAAGAGGCTGCAGGTACACAGAATCTAAGCCTATGTATATTGATGTACTGTACATACATAGGTGTTGTGCACATGTAATAAAAAGTAAGCACATGTTTAATCATACCTATGCATAAAATACTTGTCTACAGCAGTGCGATCTAGAAGTTCCTTAGGGTTCTGTCCTTTCTTTTGTAAGAATAACTATAGCTATTCATCCCTTCTCTCTTAGGATATGTTTTTCCTTTAGGACTTACTTTTAGTTCCCTTCAGTAAAGTTTTTATATCATCTTTCTTCTTCATGCACTCATTATCTCATTCGTATCCTGACGTGTACATTATTCAAACATACTTCACATTCACATAAACCTTATTCTGAATATATTACTGCCTTCTCTGCAATGATTTCAGTGGGGTTGGGGGTTTGCATGGAACACAGTACAAGGCCCAGTGTGGCTCAGGGCTTACTCCTCTACCTTAGGGTTTCCTTTAGATCTTTATCCCTGACTATGGGCTTGAACTTTGAATTGCTAGTAGGAATTGTTCCTAGTAGGAACTTTCTGTAGTGGATTCTATCTGCATTTATTCCTTTTTAGATAAAATAACATGGATACAGGAATGACTGTGTTTTGAATTTAGGCTAAACTCAATATATTATGTTTCTTCTAACAAGCTTATCAAAGCTGCTCTGGCATTTTCTGTTTACAAAGGGCAATGACATATGTCAGAGCTCATAAACCAAATGCATGTTTAAGACCATCACTGGGCTGGACAGCCCTGCTGCTTTTCTGCAGACTCATAGAGCTATTAGCAATCGGTTTACAGGAGAGAAATGTTCAATGGCTAAGACAAGTGAGAGGAAGCACAGGAAGAGTCCCAATGAGATCTAGAACCACTGTTACCTCAGTAATGTGATAGCATGCAGCTCAAACTGTTATTAGGATATAGATTTTTTACTGAGTTTGTAATTGCAACCTTAGGGGTGCTATTGGCTGTATAAATGGGTATGAAAAGAAGGGACTCCAAGAGCTAGGGTCATACAGAGGTGTGTATTACTGCAAATAAAGATGGAGGAAAAACATGAGAGGTTTAGCTGCCCAAGCTGTGATCTTCATGGATCTGTGAGCAGGCGCTCACCCCACAAGTGACAATGTTGTGATACTGATGTTTCGCTTTCATGTGGATAAGTGCTTTTGGAGCTCTAGCACAAGCTGTAGAGCCTCACAAAGAAAGGAATAGAGTGGTTTAAGTGTAGGGACATCAAGTAACCAGGCAGGTAATTGTTCTGATTGTTTAATTATGTCACTTTGTGGAAGCCTGAATATTCTGTGTCTAAAACACCATGCTTGTTCCCGTTAGAAAAGAAGGATCCCTAAGAGCTTTCTGCCTCACATCCTTCTCCAGAGGAGAACAAGCAATAGGAGAGATAAGAAGATGAGGTGCCATTTCTCAAGGAAAGCAAAATTTCAGAAAGAAAAGCAGGAGTAATCTTTTTCCTCTCCAATAAGTGAGACACATGTCACACTGTCTCCTGGAGTTACAGATTTGTGTCTGAAATCAAAAGTATTCTTTCTCCTTACCCCATGTTCAGCAGTTTTTCTCATATGAAGGGGAAACAGCTGCAGACAGACCTCGCATTCCTTTGTATTTCAGCACAGACGGTGATCATAATTTGAATGTTGCTTTTCATTGTGGAGTCTAAAATTTCCTGACATTTGGAGTGATCCTAGCTTGCAGAACATTTAATGGCCACAGTGGCTCAGGTACATTATGCTTACTAAGCTACTTGATTATTAGGAATCTAGAATATCAAGATAGATATGATGACATATTCATAAAAGAATAGTTTTAAAATCATTGAACTCTAAGTTATAGGTCAGTCATGTGTTTTACTATTACCAAAATGACATTAAAGGAGAAAGTTCCATCTCATAATAGTGCCAGCAAGGAGCTTATACCTTGATGCAGCACATACATCTTTACTTAAAGGTCCATTACAAAGAAAGGGAAAAGAAAGAAATAAAAGATTAATTGCTTCTGTAATTTGAAAGTGGTGTTCATAGGCACAGAATTTTGACCAGTTTTGAATTCAGGCACCCTCACAAAACCTGAAGCGTTTCCCTAAATCTTTCCATATCATGCAGAGATTTAAATGGTAATTTCATAGTTCCAGAGCCCAGGACCTCAAGTAAATCCTACAAGATGCAGTGTGCTTCCTAGTCTAAAACCTAAACACCAGAAAGTTCTGTGGCTTTTTTCCATGTTGACTCTGCACAATCCCAGCAAGATCAATGTCTCTCAGCAAGGCTTAGTCACTTAGATGCAGCCCTGCTCCATCACCTCCACAGAGCATACAGACTCAGCTAGCTCAGCTGTCTCCGCACCACTCCGTAGCACAGAAATGCCACGGGATGCCTAGTGATGCTAAGGTTAAACTGTGAATGGTGCATTGCTTTTCTCACTAAGGCTCTGTGCAGGCACAGATACCCACTCACTTCAGAATCCAACTCTGGTCATTCATTTTCACTTGCATCAGGGATTTTCCTAGAACATGAGAGCTGAATTGTCTGTGTGGTATTCATAAATATCGTGAAACACATGCGCTTTTAAGATCCAAAAGTATTTTTAAATGGTTTGTTTAATTTTCATTGAGGTAACCAAACAGACAAACAGAAGTCTTACATCATGGCAGCCTGGAAATACGTAATTCATTTCTGACTAGCAAATCTTTTCTTTCATTAGGCAAATTTTGAAACAAAATTAGAAATTTTCACTAAGGAGGTATGGAAATAAAAACAGATTTTTTTTCCTCTCTGCTTTTTCCCTTCCTCTTTTTCTGCAGAAGCCACTTAGTCATATCCAGGCTAAATTTACACATAGCTCCAGACTGAGACTTTTCGCAAGAGTTTCAACTAAAAAGTTTCATTTGGCCTTTGAAATTACTCCAGTTATTTTACATATATGCCACTAGGTATCTGTTCCTCCCCATTTTAAGCTTTAAAGTCCTTCCTTTTCTGTTACGAGATCTGCTCTCCTCTAGGAGGAATTCTGGTCAGAAGCATGGAATTTCAATCGAGAGAATGGTTCTATATCTCAGGAGCGATGATTAAAGCTACAGGGTTGTAGAAAGCAGTTCATGCTTGCATCAGTCACAGACCAGAGATTAAGGACACAAATTTCTTAAATGCCCTAGACAGTTCTTACTATCCAACAGTTTTGCCTTTTCCATCTCAGCATTCCCCGATAAATAATTACTTTATCTGTTACACAAATTGTGGAGTATATTGACCATGCAGGGTCCGCAATTCTTTTTACAGTTTAGTTTTTAATTGAAAAAAAATACCAAGAACTAATAACGACTTCAGCAATTATAGCAGAAGTCATTCACTTACCCTATGACAATGCAGGAGATGGCAGTTCCCAAAAAGGCGTAGGTTAAAATCGATCCTAAGTTACGAAAAAAATGTCTCTGCAGAGGAAGGTTTGAAAAAAAGTCCTTTGTAATAGACTCAATAAAAGAACATTCAGACCAAGCTGAAACACTGCATCTAGAACTGCCATTTGTTACAATCCATATCTCAAACATAAGATCAAACAATATAGGCTACATCAGTTATTTTGGAAAATACAGTTAAAGATGGAATGCTATTGAAATTCCCTCTTTTATGTGTCCAGACAGATGCTTAAGGATCATAACAGAAAGTATCTGATCCAAACAGCCCCATAATCCCATCCCTTGAACAAAGTCCTGATCATGCAGTATATAAAACACAGATGTTAATTACCATGTACCTTTCATTTACTTCCATTCCTGCCCAGTTCTTCCCATGCAATTTAATTGTTAACTGACTCTTTTCTCTGTCACTCATTGGATCTACAAAGTAGCAATCACATTCAGTCACTTTTGTAATTTAAGAAAGAGACACATACCTTCTTTAAACTATACCCAGCATGAAATATAATCGGTGGCAGCAAAATGTTGAAGAAGATAGAAGGATCAAATGTCATCTGCCAGAAAGGAAAAAACACAGGGTGAGGACAAACAAAGTAGCATTTAATTTGATAGGATAGGTTTTAATTGTAACTTCATATCAGGATTAATCTCAGGATCAGTCTCAGGATCAGCTTCAATGTCTGCAGGCCAGAATGTTATTCTGAGTTGTTTTCTTACAAGTATTAATGTGTAGTTCCTTACTGCTTATATATGTAGAATGCTACTTGAAAAGTATTCCTTAAAGAAGAAAAACAGTCATGCGCTATTTTCCAAGGAACACATATGAGCAGTGTTACCTGTGATAGTAAATATCTGTACTACCAGACATCCAACTTGACAGTCCCATGGCTTAATTCCTGGTTCAGACATGGACTTCCTCTTCAGTTTCAGGAAAGACACATCATCAGTGTTGTGCCTCAGTTCTCATGTACAGAGTGCTGATAAAAGATAAGGCCTGCACTACCAAAACCAGTGGTGATGTTTCCTTTGAAGCATATCTATTTAAGCATAGACAGGGCTTGCTAATGTTGCTTAACAAACTACTGGCTGTCAGCTATGTACTTTCTTGAGCTACTGCACATTAAAACTGTGCGCACTTTGACCATCTTCATTACTTCATTTGAGTTAACCTAAAAGTGATGAAAAATAAATTTTATCTCACATTTTTAGCAGGTAAGGAACATTCATGTGGCTAGGCAATGTAGCTCAGACATGACACAACTCATTAAACTACAAGTGTATCATCAGTTCTGCTAACCTGCCAGCACAGGTTTCTCTTGTCCTGAAGTTTCTCAATAAATCTGCAGACTGCTTCTCTAGCATCACTTCCATTGTCACACATCTTGTAAAATATAATAGATCCTATCCAGTCAATCAGTTTTGGCCTGACTGCAACAAAACAAGCTCTAGACTCTCCACAGTAAATAGCTATTTCTACTTCCTAACAAAATGTAAGTGTAGCAAAGCACAAACTGTCCTATTTGGCAAAAGGACTGTCTACGTAGGCATGAAACTCACAAACAGCATAAAGCCTTTTCTTCCAGATCTCAATTTGAGGGTTTTTGATGGCCTTAATTATTGGCAGCTCAACTACTTTACCAGTAACATCCTCAGTTCCTTGCTGTTTTTTCTATTTCTGTATGTGCTGACATTGTAAGTCATATTGTCACGGCAATGAAACTGTAATTTGCTTCTGGTGAGAGTTATCTATCTCTGTGCTACTGAAGATGCAACATATCACTGTGTTATGAAATCTGAGAGGCACTAGCACTGTCCTATTGCCTACATATCTTGCATCTGTTTTATAGGCAAAGGGGTTGCCTTATATCCTCAATAAGCTAGGGACTAGATTTGGCCATTCTCCAAGACTAACTGGATTTTCTGCAAACACCCAACTAAGGTGCTATTTGCTTTCAGAACTGAAGGTATGCTACTGGCGTCCTGTTCCGAGCCACTGGCTGGCACAGCAGCAGACACCACTTCGTCCTCTGTTGTGCAGTTTGTTACACTCAAATGCCTGTGTAATGTCAGCCACGTTCATGTGAAACATTCGTTTTTGTTTCTACAACAGCCATAAACAGTTTATAAAATGCCCATTACAATTTTTAAAGTAATGCTAGAATGAGGATGATGTTAGGCAAGGCAAAAAGTTCTTATTCCAGCTGTTGTCAGTACTCTGTTCATATTTGCAGACACCAACAACAATGTTCAGTGACTGCACTTCATGACAAGTAGCTTTCAATAAAACATGATCCTGTTTAAAACCACAGCATTGCTTGAGAAAAAATATTTTAATAAGCCTATGTACTGTTTACTGTTCTGTCAGCAGGTGATATTATAGCCATACTTTTAAAAGAACAGGATGTAATTAACGCAATGGCTTGCAGCTTCTTTGTTCATATAAATTGATATTTTAAGGCTACAGTATTCCAGATGAATTCTTTAGCTTCAAAAGAGTAAGACCTGCCTACCAAATTACTTCTGTCTTCTTACTAACAGACAGCTTGATTTGATAAACAGGAAGTGAGAGCTCAGCCTTTTTTTCCATTCTGCTTGCTTTGAGTTATGAAGTTGAAAAAAAACTAGCTGTCAAACAATGTGCCAGCAACTTTAGTTATGCCAGTAACTTTCTTGAAAGCATGACAGAAAAAGGATTTTCTTCACTTATGAACTAACAGTCTGAAATGTTAATTTTGGAATTAATTCAGCAAATACGTTAAAAGTTTTCTCATAGGGGTCAGAAATCCTGACTGCATGTTTTATTATTCAAAGCCGTGTTCTAAAGGATATGTGTTTGTAAGTCATGGCACAGTCTGTTCTTTCTGATAAATGCACTTTGACCTTATACTGATGTCAAAAGCGAATTACAGTTCTACAAAAAACACAGCATGGTGTGATCATATTTTGTGTTTTTTATGTTAGAACTTTTGCCAGTCAGGAAGGCTGCCAGGCATTGTTATTGTCTCCTAAATACTATCGAGTTCCTCCCTCTTTCCTTTTTTATTTATTTTCTTTTTCAGAGGGTATTTGCCAGATACATTTAAAGGAAAAAGAAGTGAAAATCCAGGCAGGCTGAGGCCTCTCCAGTAATATGGAGAAACCCACAATTCACAGTCGAGACTTTCAAGAATCTTCCAAAAAAGCGAGATTATGGAACAACGATTAGGCAATCCCCTGTAAGGGCAACAGAAACTTCCGTGTGAGTTGGTGCTCCTCCTTTCTCATAACACAAGTCAGCTTCAGTATACCAGGTTTCATGAAGATGTTCAAATGTAATGGATTAGAACACATGCCTTGGAAACTAAACACACACTTTGACTAAGACAAACCTCTTGCAACCAACTAGCCGGAAAAAGGATGAAGATTCAGCAAAATCTGACTAGTCTGACTGCCACAGCATTTTCCTCTCTCCACCCACCACAGCTCTAGTAGTCCCAGACAGTCTAGTTCTCTCTGAGAATGGCAGAGTCCAGCAGTAAGGACAGACAGGCACACAATGGTGCTGCATCAGCAAGGAATTTGAGCAGATGGTTAAATCCTAATTCTGCTGAGTTCCCCAGTGTACACTCTAAGCATAACTTAAAAGTTTTTATAATGATAACCACTACAATACACAGGAATATGTATTACTGTGCTAGATAAACAATAATACTTGGTAAAAAACCAAAATAATATATTGTAATACTGTAAAAAAACACTTGTAAAGGCTTAGAAGCTTCATGTGAATATGTGATATCTTTGAGCATAAATTCTAGGTTTTAAAACGTCCCTCCGCACTCCTGAGTTCTTTAAATTGATATAATTTTTTAAGAAAGTGAACATTACAAAAAGTAAATATTGCAAGGGAGGGGGGGAAAGAGTATACTAACAAAGTAAAATATTTTAGTTGTTATATACTGGAAAACAGAAAATGCTATGATATCATAAAGGACTGTAAACTTCCTCCAATGCTTCACTTCTTGCATCCAGCCTGAATTGCCACAATGCTGCCTCCCCAAGCTTGGGGATAGACAGTGAAATCCCTCCTGAGGACCACGGCAATAGTGAATGAATGTATGAGAACCCTGTAGTGCATTGTAGCGTTATAACCCCCCCACCCCCCAACTTATCTATGGAAGAAGTTTACATACTTAGAAGTTTATATTTTGTAAAATGTTTAGAGTTTGTGCACAGAAGGTAAAGCTCGCTTGCGTTATGCTGCCAGAGCTAGCCACTTTTAAGAAAGAGGATAAACAGATAACGGTGGGGTTTATAAAGTTTTGGTGTCAATGAACTCAAGGTAACAGCTTCGCCTGCAAGTGAACTCAGTGTCTGCAGAAGACAAGACTGCCACGTAAAAGAGTTCAGGCAACTATTCTGCAAGCATAAAGCTATGCAGTATGCTAAATGATGGTCAGATTTCTACTGCACCTTATTTCCGTTCCTGTTCTTCTTCTTCACTTACCCTTCTCACCCTAAATTCAGAATAGCCTCTCTCTCTCTGTGTCACAATTTAGCTTGAAACTTGTTTTCCTCTCTCTAGGGTGTAAATAAAAGAAATATCTTACAGTTTAGAACAAAAATAAGATAGGTTTTACCTTTTGAAGCATTGCATTGCCCTGGTGACCATTGACATTGTGGTGGCTGATCTCTCTTTTGTATTGATATTCATAGACCTGATTAGTTATATTAATAAGTAGAGTGGACGGCCCAGATTTCAGCTTTTCACATTCATAAACAGTTCCACTGTCAACATCTGATGCTTTTGTTGCGTATCGTATAATTAATCCCATTACAAGGCCTGGAGAGTAAAAACAAAAACAAAAACAAAGAGATCAGGTGCCTTTAAGTATCTGATGCTACACAGTTGCTGATTTGGAAAAAACCGAACTCTATTAAAGCTACGACACCACTTTCTCAGGGTTTCCACCTTCACAGAGGCACACCTCGCTCAACGTTTTCATGGATGACCATAAAATATTCTTCCAAAATGGTAATTTCATTAGAATACAGATGTTGGTTTGACATACGCTCAGCTGTACTCCTATTTTTTGTTATTCAGTTGCTGGAATCATTCTGATATAGTTATTAACTGAGTTGCTCAACCACCCCATTTTCAATAGATACATAGAGACAAGGGATGCCTGCATAACTGAGCATACAAAAATCAGCTGTACTTTTGGTGATTTCATACACTTCATTCATGGGGGCAAAACTCTTAACGCAGTATCCTTAGGCACATTCTGCTTTCCGTAGAGACTCTATTTTTGAGACTCTATAAAGATGGGAAATAAAAGCAGGAAGAAGGAAAGGAAGATCAAGACTGGGATTGATTTGATTATCTACAATTTAGGACTCTTACTAAGACAGACATTTTGGCTCCCTTTACAGTTAACAGAGAGGAAAATGTATTTCTGCAATTGTCCTCTGGAAGGTACGCTTCTTTCTGTTGGCTCTAGTGGGAGCTTGCATGATTATTTCAGGAGAGTCGACTAATATTTAGCTAGATAACATTACTGAGATTATTTCCACCCTCAGAGACTTGGATTTGGTTTGAAATTTAATTTCCATGCTTTTTTTATGTCCATGCTTTAAGTCCCATGTATATGATGAACTGCTTTACAGTAACTAATTATGAACACATTCATAAAATGCTAAGAATAGTCAGATTAAATATTGATGGAAGACATCTAAACATCTAGATAGAAATACTTACTAATGAAAGATAACAGAGAAATTAAATTACAGGAAATAGCTGATAAGCATCTGAAAAATAATGATATTTAAGTTTTATCCAGTAATCTGATGCCACGGTGACAAAAGTGATCATAAATGCCTAGAGAGATAAATAGACGGTCTTTGTTATTGACACATTTTCCCATAACAGAGGCTCTCTGAACTGCCGATTTACAGGCAGTAAAGTGCCTGTATGTATACAGTATGTATACGTACACGGCAAGTTTGTAGCTTCCCGGACTGATGCTACTAGAGAGTAACAGCTGTACTGCTTGTTTAGTATGCGTATGCATTTATGCTTGTTTTGTATCTATTGTTTAGTATGGTTTATTTCTTTAAAGGGTAGAGGGTTTAGATAAGCAGTAGAAAACCCCGAGGCCACTTTTGCAAGTTGTAGAGCATTTGTGCAATAAATCAGATAATAAATCTAGCTGTAGTAAAAGATGGAACTCCTCAAAATTTTAGGGGAAAGCACAAATGCGAAAAGGGAAGCAAGCACTGCACCTGCTGCTATGAAATATGACTTCTACAGTGGTCAGCCCCAGATGTTCAAAATCGTGAGTCAGAACCCAGGAAACCATTAATTAGTTAAAACAGCCAGGGTTTTCATCTTATTTTTATTAGATTTCCTCTAGAACAACCACATATTTAATTTCCAAATTAGATTTCAAATACATTAAAAATTCAACTTAATTTGATGGTTGGACAGGAATTTATGTTTTCTTCTTACTGTGTGGAATAGAAAACTTCTAGTTTTTCCTTTACCATTTTTGTTCCTATCACTCAATGTTTTAAGCTATAGCCTCTGTGGCACTTCTGTTACCAGGTATTACATAGACTTAATCAGCTCAGGTAACAAAAACATTTTGCGGACCATCAATGCCTGTGCAAGGGCATTGGCAGAAAAGGATTGCTCAAGAACAGAACATTTGGCAACACACTTCGCCAGCATCAGTAATGGGTCACAAGATGGAATAGGTTTCGAATAGTCAGGAGAAAGAAGTCTGGTTAGACAAATGTGCCGTTACAACCTGTTCACGCATCCCATTGTCTCCTCTTTCCTTTCCCTTTTCTTTCCTTCTGCATTCTCTCTGTCTGCTTACCAAATTTCCCTGTATGTTCCTCATTGTATTTCCCACACATGATTCTTCTGTGCTTGCCCAACTTCTTGTCTTGCTGCGTTTCCTGGTCTCTAACATTTACCTGTTCGTTTACAGCATCTGTCATACTAACCTGCCTTTTTCTGGATAGTTTTCTAGACCTTCACACTATGTCATCTAAAATTATGTAGGACAGTAATCTTTTCTTTCTACTAGCCTGGCTTCTGTTATACCAGCAACAATGAGCATCGTACTTATTGGTACAAGTCTTCTTGGTGCATACAGAAGACTTTGAGGAAATAGCGCCATTTTTAACTGAGAGCTCAAAAGTGGAGAATGAAGAGCTAAAAACATGAAAGTGATTTTTAAAATAAGTGTTTAAATCCTAGCATTCAGAGTTCTTCTGATTTATTTTTTAGCTTTTAAAGTTTAACTGTTTACACGGCTTGTACACATCATAACTTTCAGAATGGCAACACCGAAGTGCTGAAGGGAGATCAGTGGAGACTGGCTGACATTGCCTTTACCTTCTCTATTGCACAGCCAGGTGGACTACTATGTCCTACAACATTCTGAGATTACCAGTATGTGTGTTGTATTGGCTAATATAGCATATACTTTGAAACACATCCTGTTTGATAGTTTTTAAAAATAAAAACAAATGTTCTCAATTATAGTAATGTAATTGCATTGAAGTGTTCAAGGGCAAATTATTTCAACATGTAGTGTTAAGACTAGGAGTAGGGGACTGTTCTTATTCTGTATTCTGAGAAATGATGTTATCTTCAGCTGTAGTCTCAAACTGTTTCTGTAAGAATTTTCTGAAATGGAAAAAATTGCAAATATTGTAGATCCTAGTCCTGCAAGATAGCTCTTGAGTATAAATAAATTAATTTGCAGAAATATTTTAAAAATATGATCACAGTAGCTGTAGAGAAATAAAGATCAACACTGACTGAGATTTACAACTGGAATTCACGTTTGCATTTTGGGTTTTCTTCTACCAGCTTTAGATCTTATCCTCTGATGGAGTCCAGATCCAGGTAACATAACAAAAACAAATAATGAAATGATAATGAAAGAACAAGGAAACTGTGAGAGTAGCCAACAGTATACACATATTGGAGAAATTACATTAGAGAAGATTATAACAATCAATATTCTCAGGGCATCAATGGGGTTTTAAGGTCTTTTCAACTCTCAAGGAAATTCAATAATGTATTAAATTTGAACAATATATGGACAGGATCCATAATGATGAATTCAGAATATTCTCCAGTGCTCTATGGAAGGTTCAGACGAAGACAATTGCTATCACTACACTATATTGTAAGAGTCAATATAAGTGATGGGATTGTATTCTTCCTTCAGTAATAATAAATGTGCCAAAGACCCTGTATAAGATTTCCAGGGAATTAAAAATCTGGGAAGAGTGTATTTAATATTTTAGTAGGTGTATCATTTATGGAATTCACTTTCTGCTTTAAATCATTATGTAACATTTCTTCCCTGGTAGAATTCAGGAGCCAGATTATATAGAAATAATTAATTTTTAAGTAGGTGTATAATGTGCTCTCCCTTCTACTGTTCTCCCCTCCAAACTGAAATAATGCTTTTGTCATGTATCTTCTGAAACATTCTTTATATTTCATTTAAAGAAAAAAAAAAGATTGGGGAAATATCATTTGGATGTATCTACTATGAAAAAAGAATAATAATTTCTAATTCCCTTGCAATCAGTATTTCATGGCAGAATAATTTAACATGAAAATTTTCTCACAAAGTTCTATGGACTTTGGTATGTAAAATCATACCTTCTGTACAAATAGTTCTGTCTTCATAGTGGCATGCACAGAAAGCCTGGCTTTACCATGTAAGTTTAGGAATTTGGGAGTTAAAACTCCCTGAAGATGAGTCAGGAATGATGCTGCATCCATTACCTGACAAGTAGGTATTATACTAAGGTATTGGTTAGCATGAATAAAAAGTTTCAAATAGTATTACATCAGTTAAGGATGTAGGTAATTGTAAATGCAAACTCTTATGCAAGGCTAAACTTGAGTGTAGTGGCACAACGTAGAGTACCTGTCTTGTATTCTAGGAGTCCAAATCCAATTATAAAAATTTTCATCTCAGCTTCCCTGTATTGAAGATATTTTCTTTCAAAACTAGTACCAAGGCTTCTTTTAATTCATGTTTTAAAGCACATTTATTTAAATGCAGGATTGAAACAGAAAAGGGTATAACTAATGTTACAGATTTCTTTGAAAAAGTCTCAATTGATCTTTGAATTAAGATCTTGAAGAAAAATCTCACTCTAACTAGAACTCAGTCATGTTTCAATTGAAGGCAACTGAAGGTTTTCCAACTTCTTCAGTGGAAGCAGGATAAAATCCTTAAGCATAGATGAGAGCATTGGAAGGGACTTCTTAAGTCATTCATGCCAAACTCCTGAGCTAAACAGGACTGTTCTTTCCCCAGGATTTTATCTAGTCAGCTGTTAAATGCTTTCCTCAATAATGACATTCAGGGATGCAGTTTTAGCCATTACTTGATTTTTACAAATATTTTAGAATTTCTTCCGCATTTCTTTTTTTGCCTCAAGAATGCTATTCCTCTCTTCCGTCTACCCCCTACAATGTCAGTTTCTGCCTCGATCATGATTTTCCCATGCATTCCTCTGAATCCTGACAATCTCTCTTCATTATGAATGTTGTAGTCAGGAAGACAAAGAAGTACTCTTCGTTATTTCATTGAGGGCTAGAGATTCCCCTTTCTGGGACTTATTACATCCATTGCTGCCTTTGAGAATTAGGAACACACTCACAATCAGAAGAAAAGCCCAATTATTCCACACAAGAAGCAGAATGGATGTAGGAAGTGTAAGAATCATATTGCCTGATCATTAGACATCTCCACCAAAGCTGAGTAAAGTACTCTCTATGTGCCTCACTTCCAAACATACTGCATGGCATCCTCAGAAGAGGCTGAGGAAGGGCTACTGTGAGTCAGCTTCCCCATTGCACACCTGCCAACAGCTGAACTGGAGGGAAGAAAAGAAAAAAAGAGAGTGGTAGACCTCCAATCCCAGCCCTCCAATCCCCTCAAAACTTCAGGAAGCATCTCTAACCACAGCAACACAAAGCCATTTCTGGTGAGTGCTACAATGACTGTATTCTGTTATTCATCCTTGTCACGTTTTCCTTCTGGTATGATCGACTGGTCTCACAGAGCACAACTCTGAAGGCAGGTAGATCTTCAATCAGGCTCACCTCCACCCTAATGGGCATCGTACATTCCCTAGGGGTGACAACTATTCAAGCTGAGAACAAGTTCAACCAAAGTTGCTAATTAACCTAGCAGATAAAAGGCACAGATTGTATTGGTGAATTGGGGGGAGTTTTGTCTGTTAGGGTTTTTTTTTTTTGTTACATTCTGGCTGCTTGCCTGCCTGCAGGAGTGCTTGAGCCTTTTAGTCACAGGTAACTGTTGGCAGCTGTATGTAGCCAAAATACCTACATTCTGGGGAGGATGAAAAATATTGAATACTTATGCTTTTTCATTGTGCTGGTTCTGGGCTATTTCCGCACTAATGCAGAGGGCTATGATTTATGTATTATATGGGGAATTTGGCACCTAACATTTTATGACTGAGGTATCTAAAGAGATGAGGCTCTGCAGGAGCTGGCTAATAGGCACTTAAGTCTTTTATTTAGTACTGAGAGGCCATCTTCTGGGGTCTGGTCCTAAAAGAAAGGCCACCTATTCTTATCTGAGAGAAGTGGCATTCAGTTTTCATTACTGCTTGTGTAGATAATCTACCACACTAATTCTGACTATGCTGTTGTATAGAAAACTGTGCTGATAATGTATATAAAGGATGCTCTTCCTTTCTGGGTGGCATAAAGTTACCCTTTCATGCTCACCTGACTCCTTGATATACAGAAATCAGGAAGTAAGTTGACTTTGCTATTTGGGATCTGTTTGTCAGACCAAGCTATGGTGTACAGAGAAATTTGTTCTCTGAGATACTGGAAAACAAAGGAATAAATGAAGAAACAGGTAAGTCTGTATTCTTCTTCATTGTTTGTGATTTTTCAGTTTGGTGTCAAAACAAACAAAACAATTTGAGTGTTTAAATACTTTCACGCTAAATGCCTTGAAGTGTATATATATCTACACATAATTTTTTTTGCGAAGTAATGTTGAATTCGTGTTGAATTGATTCTGGGTTATGCTACGTGGTTTGGGTTTTTTTCTTTGCAACTGCAGAAAGATTTTTAATTTAAGTATAACTACATTTAGCGTTGAACTATTGCTTTGCTAAAAAAAAAAATTAATATATCTCAGTTTTTAAAGTTTCTAAATGGACAGTTTTCCAGTATGGGCTTTTCTTTAGCTGGAACTATTAAGCCTAGAACTGCACTTTCCTACAAAGCTTATGCAAAAAACCCCCAAACAACCCTTTCACTTGTTCTATACTTTAAATAGAACTCTCTATCAGGATGTTCCTAGTGTTCAATTTGTGGCTGTTCAGCACTTTGCAGTAACTGTGAAACTTCTTCCTGTTTTTGTATTTCTGTGTTGGTTTTTTTCCCTGGTCTTCCTCATATTTCACTCTCTCCATCCTTTCCACTGCTATACCCCTAATGGCACATTGCCTTGATAGGGAATACAGACTCATTTATCATACTGTGGGACACAGCCTGCAAATAAGTGGCCATATTCTTCTATCACCTGAAGCGAAATTATCGGTTTCTTGTGCTGCTATTCATGTATATAGCAAATAGCTCAATGGGCTGGAGTAAAGCAAACTCTAGGGCAGAGACTTTGGGTTTGTACAAAACAGGCATAAACCAGAATTACTCTGACAAAGACGGCAGAAAATAATTGAGGACAGGACTCAGCTCACCGTCAGTTCTTGCTGCTGTGAAGATTTTCTCCTGAAATTGCTGCCTGTTGATCTGACACCACGAACATGACTTCTGAAATGCTTTGCAAAATTGCTATTCCACAATGCTAAAGATACCTAAACCATATCCAAAATTTCTAACGATAAAAAGGACATCATCATATGTCTTTCTGTATCCTATGAATAAGCTTTTTCTCCCTTTTTGAAGGTTGCCATAAGTAATGCAAGGCTAAATAGTTTATTTATAATCATGAGGAATGTTTCCTTTGTTCATGAATGTTTTAATAATTCAAAAGCTCTGTCCTGCTGGAGCACTAATCTCTTAACTGATCAAAAGAATATAATGAGCTGGTTATCGTCATGATGTGTAGATTATGTTCTGGGCAGGCAGAAAAACAGAACCAAAAGATAAAACTAATTAAATACTGAATTTATTTTGTAATGTTGTATTACCCCATATTTAATTTCTATTTTGATAGGCCTTTGTCTAAATTTTCAACAAATGTCAGCTGCACATGAGAAACAGCATAATAGTGTAAAGAAAGCTACTATAGAAGAGTCACCCGTGTAATTAGAAAAAAATTGTCATAATTTACAAGTTGATCAAAATGTATATATTGCATGGTGTTTCATGGTTTTCCCTTTGAGAGATGTTAATAGAAATGCAACACGCAAATGTATTCTCAGTGATGCTATGAAGCTTGTACCCTGTAAAACTGTTAAACAACAATCTAGGTGATGTCTGACAATGAAAGCCATTGAATTTAAACTAAGTATCGTGGATGTGTATGTCTGTCTCAACCGACTCAGTTGAAGTGTGTTTTCTATGTGCAACAGACTTCAAGATTAGAAAAAGGGCATATTATCAAATAAATACTTTTTCACAACTTTAAATAAATGCAAGGCAGATGAGAATTCAGAGATACCATAGACTTCCTCGCCCAGGTGTTAAGGAGTCAGTGACTAGGTTAATCCAAGAGTTTCTTCTTTACTTGCTTTCCTTCAAAGTATCAAGTCACTTGTGAAGATAGTCAGTGAGCCAAGAAGATGAAATAGCCTGTGTTCTTGAAATTTCATACAGTTAATTTATCTAATGAAACAGTTTGAAAGGGATACAAGGAAGTCTGTAATCTTCAACTGCGGTCTTCCTGTGGACCTGAAATAATCTAAAAATGCTTCATATAGAAAGAGTAAATGAAGCGTCTATCTCGAACTATCAACTGTCAGTTGCCTTTTCTGTTGCAGGTTTGCAACTGAACCTCCATAGAGTTTTTTGCATGCAGGGTGCCATGATAAACAAATATTCTTCAGAATATGCAATCTTAACAAAAACAGTTTTGAGTATTACACTGCTAGAGTATGTAATGTGCATAGAATAAGTCTGCATCAAAACAGTCTGGCATTTAGATAGGTAATGACTGAGCTGTTGATTTATATCTTCAATTTTGACAGATTTATATCTTCCATTACCCTCCTATGTGTTTTATGGTAACATTTTTGTTACCAGTCACGCGCTTTTCTCAAAGTGAAACAACAGTAAGAGAGGATGACAAGAGAAATCATTATATGAGTAAATGTATACCATCAAACCAGTGCGTACTTCTTATCACTGGACAATGAAGAAAGTTCTATATGAAAGTGACAACACAAAGTGATTGCAAAACTTTGTAAAAGCAGATTAGAACTAGACAGGCAAACTGAAGCTGCAGTACAATGACAGCATTCAGAGAAGGCTAGAGAGGCTTTTTTTACAGTCTGTTTGTCAAAGGCACAAAGAAAAACAAAAATAAAAATCTCAAGATCGTTTAAGCTACAATTAGACAACATGGCTATATTCACAAGGCTCCTTAGTCTAACACCTTTGAATGTTATACAAAACAAGCATGTAAAATAACCAAATTAAATAATCTCTTTCACTGTGGGCATTTCGTTCTTTTGAAAACAGTAAACTCCCTGACTCCCAGTGTCATGCAGCGTCTGTCTGCCCATAGAGGAACACAGTGTGTGCATCGTGAGGGTAATCAGCTCATGATGGTCGCTCCCTTAACAAGTCAGCCTCTAGCTACTTTATGAGGTGCTGTTACGTTATTATTTTACTGTACAGTTACAGATCTGATGACATTCATTCAGCACATTTTCTGAGCTTTGTCAGCACTTGATCTCAAGTGCCTGATCATAAATATGCAACTAGACCCATGTTAAGCTGGCACTTGAATTTATACTCACCATAAAGCATAGCTCCTCCGGTTTCATGTAAAAAGCGGAATCGATGGTTTTTAAACAACCAAATTGTTAATATTGTAAGAATGAGCAGAAAGTTAAAGACCAGCAACTCCACAGCTCCCTGATGATAAAACTGATCTTCATCTTTCACTGATACGTATTTCTTCAACTTCTCCATTTCATTCCCTTTATGGAAAATATGTGCGAAACAAAACTATAAAAAAAAAAAAAATAATCACAGGAAGGAAAGTGCACCTTTGGTACAAAAAAGTCCAGATAGTACAGAAATTCACAGCCAGCACATCTGTTTCATTGCAGCCTCAGGGTAAAGTGCCCCAGCTCAGAATTCGGCTGGGTTCTAGTTACAGCTTCCTGTTTCTCTCTTAAAGCCGCCCTGTCTCATTTTTAATGTTACGGTTGCATCGCTGGACTGCGCTTGCTCCAGCTGTAGATGCACAGACCTCCTCCAAGGCTCAGGCTCTGTCAATTTCTAAAGTTTTGTTGTAAAACTTAGTCCGTGTTCGTAGTATTTGTCCCTGTAGTTTGAAGCATAATCTGAATCCTAAAAATAACGTTTTGTCTTGATAATTTAAGGTGGAAAAAATGATGTTAAAAGAATGGCATCGCAACCTTCACTACGTTTTGGAAGTTTAACAATCTTTCCTCTTCTCACTTTTAAACGTGATGTAGAATAAAGGTGGCGCTTTACTGTGGTGCAAAGACAGAAGAAGAAAATGAAACAATGAATAAGGATTTCAAGATTTGGGCCTTGAACTTGTATTGATCCTGCAGAAAGACTGAAAGATCTCTGTAAAAGCAAGGGTCCAATTGCCTACTTTCAGTAATTTCATGGCTGTAGCTCATAATAGTATGTGTGTTCCTAAGGAGGCGCTGTTGCTTCGATCTGCAATGTTTTAATAGAATTTTTGCTTGGCAAACAAGCAATTGTATCCTCTCTGTAAACTAATTTCACCACACTTTACAGGTTTTAATTTTTTCTTTCACTTTGCATGAAAAGCAGTTTCCTTCTAGTTCTTTTTTTAATTAATGCTTTTTCTTTGCTAACCAGATTTTTTTTTTTCAGTCTCTGTCACTGGTTTTACTCTGTCCTCTGCACTGTTTCATTATCTCCTCTCCTTTGTGTTTCCCTCATTGTCTCTTTCTTTTTGTAATTTTACCAGATAATTTGCAAACATAGTCAGGACTATTTAAGTCAAAACTCTGTTTCTGAGATGATTATCAGTGGAGTCTCTGAGATGAAAAGTTGACAAAAACCAGCTGATACTTCTCAAGTTAATGAACTATGAAACTCAATTTCAAGTAAAGATAAAACTTTGATGTTAACCTGTATTTGTTGAGAACTATTTACTACTGTATTTTGAATTACAAAATAATATATAAAGGACTTAGGTGTAGCAATTTCATTACATAACTGATGCAACTCTTTTTAAAATGCTAGAGTCACATAGCTGAGGCTTGTAACTTTTACAAAGGAGAAAAATAAAAAATGGAGACTTGATTTGGGTATCATATTCACAGTTTAGAAACAACAGTGACTTTAATGTTGTGAGACTGATCATCCATCTCCAATACGGAAGTATCAAAAGCAAACCAAAAATAATTTGACAATAACCACATTCAGTATCTATCACAATGAAAACCAAAGATTTACTTATTATGAAAACCAGAGTTCTTTGCTACCCTCATCAAATAGGTAATTTGCAGGCACTTAAAATTAATGGAAAATAAGCACAAAACAGTGAAAGGAGGTCATTTTATACTGAGAATCTCAGTGATTAGACCATTCACCTCAGAGTTGGGAGACCAGGTTCAACTCCCTTTTCTGTTTGAATTTACCTGAACCCCTATTTCTCACCAGACAGTAAGGAGCTTCTCAGTCTTGCTGCTAGAGTAGTTGCTGTATGAAATATTTGAAACGCCGAAGTGTTAATTTCCCAAAGCTGCATTTTCCCTTTTTGCAAAACAGGGTTATAATTCTGCCCTATCTCACAAGATAAGCTGATGCATGTTTGTGAAACAATCACATGCTGTAGCCATTTGTACCATGCCAGAGCTTAATTGGAAACAAATAATTTTAGATTTAGTATCATATTTTGATAATAAACATATTTTAATTTATTGACCTAATAACAGGAGGTGGAAATGATGGAAATTTCTGAGTTATTTGTTCTCTGTGTCCTATCCATTTGCATACTCATCACATCAGTTACATTAAAAAAATAATACATGATCATATGAATAAAAGGTATATTTTTTAGGAGCAAGGGGGAAGAATTTAGATTTCATAAACAACTTGAATTCTTTATTTCCCAGTCTTTTGCGTGCTCTTTTTTAATATGAAGTATTTTAGAATGTATTGAAAATTCTGAGAAAAATATTAAGAAGAATATGCTGACTATCACATATACAGTACAAATTGCTAGGCAATATATTAGTGGGAACAAAGTAGTACAGCTTCCCTGGCTTTGACTCCCCAGTAAAGAATCTGACAGACCTTTTAAGTGTGGTGTTTTGATTTCTGGTGTTTTTTTTTTTTTTTTATGTGCTTGTTTATATAGAAAAGTATAATTCAAGGGGGGAAAAAAAAAATCTAACTTACATGGTCATTAGATAACCAAAGATCAGACTTTGTTCAGGAAGAATTTTCTACAAAATGGACACACTGTAAAAATAATTAAATTGTCTAGTGGTTGATCAGTCATGTTTCTGTGTGTGAAACTGTTTTAGGAAGAACTGTAAGGTCATCAGAAAGTATGGGTTTTTTTAGAGAAGAGCTGAAGGTATTATCAGAGCTCCTTTGTGGAAGAAAAGACATCTGTGTAAGGAAAAGCTTTACTCAAAAAACCACCATCCTCAGGAATGAGAATTTAGACACTAGTCACTGATTCAAGCTTCACTTACTGAGTAGGTTTTGGACTTAATCTAGACACATACCATGCTTTCTCTTTACTGATAGTTAAAGGGGTATGTTTCTTTAGTTTTGGCATAATAAAAAATGCCTATACTTCAAGAACTTATTGCTGTAATGGACGAGGGATAAATTATGTATTTTATCGCTTTAGCTGCTTCCACATTCTGGGTTTCATACAAGTGAATTATTTTAGTAGAAAAAATCCCACACGTCTACAGAAAATAGCTAATAGTTTATCATTCTTAGTATGTATTTGTCCTGTGCTGTTCTAAAGAAATTAATGCAGGTTTGCATCTGTCGACGTCTTTTCCACATACTGGGTTAATCTTATATTTTTGGGAAAGGAGATAAAACAGGCTCATAAGTGAACTTACTGCTAACTGCTAACATTCATGAAGCTACTGAAGAATCAAGTATTTAAAATGGCCATGTTGAAGCAGTATAAGCTTATCTGCTGGTAGGTCTTGGAAGACATACTTGTGCAGTGCTGGTGAGTAGAAAGCTGATGTTGCAGACTTTTGTCATGACTGAGTAATACAGACCGAAACATGCAAGTATTTTTCATCAGGTGATCTGTGCTAAGGGCCTGGGCTCAAAGAGAACACTTTTCTTTATTCTTTTTAAATACAGAGAAAAATCTCACTGTATATAATTTAAAAATGTCACATGTCTCACAATGTGGTTGTTTGCTATTTCACAACACGTTTGCCAAAAGTGACCATTTTTCTTTCTTTCTTTCTAATTTAATGTCATCATTTGTTCACTATGAAGTGGTGCTACAAAAAAAAGAGGTAGCTTTTTTTTTTTCCTACAGAACAAAGGAGACTTGTTTTTAGTTAACTGCTGCAATTTACCTACATCTGTAGAATCCCATTGACTTAGCTTGATTCCTTACAGAGAGTACAAAGCTGTCTAATTTTAGGATTGGGAATAGCAATGTTTACATCATTCACAAGGCTTTTTAGGAATTCATTAATATTTGTAAATGGTTTTAGCTCATTGAGTGAAAAGTGCTATCTGAATAAAAGGTAATCTTAATATCAGCTTTTGGCATTCATTTAGTTATTTTAAGTTTCCTTTGCAAATATACACTGGTGCTTAGTTCATATTCCTTCTGTATCAGATAAAGCATTTGAAAAATACTCTAATGGCTGAGCACGTACAGAAGCACAATTCTCATATCTGAGTTTTAATTTACTAATATATTCTAAGTGAGTCAGATGTTCAGCTGCAGCAATCCTCGCAAGAGTTCGCTACTTTATTATTGGTATATACTATTTGAAATACGCAAAAAAATATGAAGATATGATGATTAAGGCAAACTGACTCTCTGATGCAACATGTCTGCAAGTGGGTATTTTATGCATACGTTACTGAGAGAAATATACTTCAACCAGATACCTCTTGAGGTAAATCAAACCAAATCACCTCTCCAGCGTTTCTTCAGGAATGTTTTGCTAAGTACAGTCCTGGAAAAAAGGATGACTATGGATAGATGGGAAGCAGCTCTACTGAAAAAAGGCAGAGCTTTCTGTGAAAAATACAGAGAAACACAGTATGGCCTCAGAAAACCTTAACAGTGAAGTAAGATCTCATTTGAAAAATTGTTGGCAATATGACCAGACAATCTTTGATTCTTTCTGTGCTCAGGCCTTTCCGTGTTCTAATATATAACCACATTTTCAGTGGTATCCAGCCCCCTCATCAATGTCCCCTCTTAACTGGAATAACTTCCCTCCAGGTTTTCGTTGGTTTGCAGGTCAGATAGAACAACAATGTTTTGCAGCAGCTGCATCATATTTGCAATATTGATAACAGATGATAAATCAAGAGGGAAGGGATCTGGATAGGATAAAAAATTACATTTTGGTTTCCAGAACTGGCTACAGGGTGAATGAAGAAAGTTTTCACAGGGAAGATATTTCGAATATTGTTTAACAGGCCAAAGAATAAGTTAAAGGCCAAGATAAGTTAAAGTTTGTGTTGGAAGGTCAAGCAATTCTCATAATACTGTGCTCTTACTACAAAGAATATTTGCTGCATCTCCCTTGGCACGTCATTTTTACAAACCCAGAGGCAGTAGTCTTGTTTACTTTCCGTGTTCACCTTATCAACTCTACTGTATGAATTCCACAGCACAATAATCCTTTCCTCCCTTAGCTTGGCAGATGTAGAAGCCTGTTCTTACAGAAACTATCAGGCAAGAGGAGTCTTGTAAATGAGCGGGGCGATTCTCATCTTGGAAAACATAAAGTCAGAAAAGGAGCACAATTTTAAAATTGTAATTAATTATAGTAATCATAGTGGGAATTCCAAGCACAGAGACAATGCTTTAGCAACGCTGGCAATTATGCAAGCATAGGAAAAGAACAGCCAAAAATAAACACAAACATTGAAAGCAAGTGCATCTATATATGTAAATAAAAAAACCCAAGCAAAACCAACTCTGAAACTGAGAAATCAACCACATTGCCAGTGCACAGATAACAAATGTTCTGTCACAGCTTGCTTGCCTAAAATCCCCAGACAGACTGGAACAGGATTAGTGGGATCACAATTGGTTATCCTTCTCTAATCCATTCCAGCCAGGAAGATCTGCCTTGCTAGCTCCTGTTCTGATACACAACTGCCTGTGAAATACTGTGGGCTAAGGCCACTAAGCCCACGGTGGTGGGCTAAGTGTCACTTTATAACTTCCAGGCCTCAATGTATTTTGAAATCTGTTCTTCTACTGCTTAGAAGAGCCTTCCTATGAAAACGGTTTATTTGCGGGTTGCTACTGATCCTGTCCTATCTTTTTTTTTCTGAGGTCAGACTCTGGTTTTACTATTGCTTATTTGGTATTGCTGGTATTCTATCTGCATGGCTCACAGTGACAGACGTAACAGTCCACATAATCTATGTATCTAGTATGTTAACAGCTATTACTCTTAGCCAAAAAATAGCTTTAAAAATAATTTCTGCTTAGTGGAATACACCTTTCTATCCAGAAGGTAAAGTCTATTTTATATTTTTATAACACCTTGCTTTAGAGCCTGTTTTAATGCCTAATCAAAATACAATACTAATCATGATAAATATACATTGACTTGAGTGGAACTGGAGTTTTACTATCCCAAGAGAGTTGTGATATTTCTGCTCATATGTCACTGTCTCCAGGCATTGTATCAACGCAGGAAAATCTTTTCTCCCTTTTGAGCACCAATGAATTCAGTGCATCCTGAGATGTAATGTCCAGCTCAACACACTGTAATCATCATGCTGGAACAAACATTTACGGACCAATTTCACTTGAGAGAGCTGAAATGCTCATATGCATTTTTCTCTCTGAGAAGACAGAAATGCCAGCAGTCCTGGAGAAATTAAAGCCCTGAAAGACAGAACAGTTTGCTTCTATGAGTTATCAAAGTGCAGTTGATTTGCTCTGTTTTACACTGCTTGAGCCAATGGGTTCAGAACTAAGATGAATTCTTAGGTAATATCAGTTTATTGGAATTTCATACTTATACAGTTTAAATCAATCCACATTGTTAAATGTCAGGATCATGACGGAGATATTTCCAAGTTTACTTCTGTGGGTTTAATCTTAATTTTCAGCTTGAACTGCTGCCCTGAGGTTTTGGGGTTTGTTTTTTCATATTTTAATAAACTGAAGAACAGTTTAGATAGAAAGATTTAACTTAAAGGTGCCAATGGTAAAGATAATTTTTAAATTATAGTTTCCTGTTGGAAGACTACTGTGGGGAGCTAAAAAGGGGAGACAGGTTCACTGCGAAATGTAATGCTCACCCACTGAAATCTCAGCACACATAAAAGTTGATTTGCTTCTTATCTCAGGCAGTCCATTTTTGGAAGGACTGTAGCACACTGGCTCATGTTCAACTTATGGAACCACGGACTTGTGCATATCCACTGGTTTAAGTTTAGTTTCTTATACAGCAAGTAATGCACCAGTCCTGCAGACCGCTGCAGGCTGGGAGGTGTGAAGGCAAACCTTACCACTAAAAACTGAGGCAAAAGGGTCATTGAGTACCATTGCCTTTTTCATGTCCTTTGTCACTAGTTTCTCTGCCCCACTGAGCCACGGGTCTATATTTTCAATAGCCATTTTTGCTGCCAATGGAGTCATAGAAGCCCTTTTTCTTATATCCCTAGCAAGTTTCAACTCCAACTGTTTCAGCACTTTTCTGTATGCTCAGGCAATGTCTCTGTATTCCTCCTGCGTTGCCTGTTCCTGCTTCCACCTTCTTTGTGCTTCCTTTTCCCATTTGAGCTCAGCCAGGTGTTCCTTCTTCATCCACATTGCATGCTTGACTTTCTGCATGTTGGGAGGTTCTTGTGCTTTGAGGAAGCTATCTTTGAAGATCAATCAGCTCTGCTGGGCTGTTGACATTAATAATACCCTGCCCTTCCATATGAACAGTGATATTGCATCACTGATTTGATTGTGTTGGATATATAGCAACTACAGACTGTCACGTAGCAGCAAACATCCTGATTGTGGTTGACATTTAAATCTTAAAAAAAACCCAAACCAAAACAAAAAATGCTGCCTGACAAAGTATATTGCTACAGTGCTTTTTGCTTTTCTCAGATTGTTGTTCAAATGTATGCCACTTGCTGACTTCTGTTTCAGATACAAATAACATTACATTGTACTGTGTACTACTAAGGAAAGTGGGAAAAATACCCAGTTTAACTGGCTGTTACGTGACAATGACTGTTCTTTCTCGTAAATCGAATCTGAAAGTATATTCCACTAGAGGGCTGTCTTTACACATGAAATGAAAATCTGACTTTCAGCAGTATCTTCTATCAATTCTTCAGGTTAAAGACAGGGGTGTTGGTTTCTGTGAGAAACGTATTGTAGTGCATCACTATACTGGACAAGACCCCTTTTGTAATATATAATTAGTTTTGTGACTTCATTTTCAGAGGAAACATATTGGTCCAAATGAATTATTTTTAGACTGTGAACACGAACATTCTGGATAACTCCTAATTAAATTAAACATCTTGCCCAAATTCATATCTCCCTGAGGTCTGTAGGAATCGGATTAGGCCAAAATTGTTATTCTGACAATATCATTACAGTATTTTTTCATGGGGGTTTATGTTTACCTATGGTGGCCTTTCTTTTGTGAAGATAAAGCTGCTATCTTCCTACCTGAGAGCCTAAAAACATATTTTACTAAAATAGACCTATGATGAGCAATGCTGTTTTTATCTCTATCAGTATCCAAACAACAGCTGTTCCTTTTTTCACTTGAACACTCCTTAAAAACTTGTAAATAAGAAATATTAAGAACAGTTAGCCGTCATTTCTATGTAATTACACTGTGCTACCAGCAGAAGCATTTCAAGAACACAAGTTGCATTCTTCCATATTGAAGAGAAATAGGGCTATGTTTGCGAAGAAATGTAGACACAAGAATTGCATGCAGGTGCTTTTGAAAATCCCAGTGGACTTAAATTCCTATTGCAGACAAGGTTTATGCCTGCCTCTCTCCTGTAGTAACCAGTCTTACTTTAAGAGAATTATGACCCAAAATAACTAATTTAGATCTGGGAGTATATGTCTGAAGGGCTGTATTGCTTCCCTTACCCAATGGAAAGCCTGAACCGCTCCCTCTCTCATCTCCAATCTAGCCCTTGGCCTGTGCCCTCTCTTCCTTTGTCATTGTCTGTGTAGGTTCTGGACAATAATTTCTCTTCACTTCAAGCCATGTTTTACCCTTATGTTGCTTTTGGTTCCAACCTTCTTATTCATAGACCTCTTTTCTTCCAACTGACAGTTTTCAAATATTTTTCTCTTGTTCTCTGGAAACTCTAGTTGCTATAGAGACACCTGATGATTACAGAGACACTGACTACCTTTGTTAGAACCTCAGTTGCTATAGCAATGACTGTTGGCTATGGGTTCAATGAAATCTGCTACATGGTACATGCCCTTTTACGCAGCAATACAGCTTGTAAAAGCTTCTTTTAATTGTTATGCTCAGTAATGAGACCGTGAGCCAAATTCTGTTCTAATTGAAGTCAGTGGGAGTTTTGCCATTAACTTCAGTGAGACCACAGTTTGGTCCTGGACTCCGATATGTGTAAATAACAAAAGGAATCTACTTTCAGCACAGCAGCAAACAGAGTATGGTTTCATTCAGTTAGTAACATCTGAACCCAGTAACAAAACTTGGGTGTCTGTGACTATTTTAGTAAAGACTGACTTAAATGATAATCTCTTTGGGAATATTATAGAAACAGACAACTCTAAGATCAAAAATATTATGGTCCTTGGTGGGGGTGTGTATTCTTTTAAAGAGAAGAATCGTGAAACAAAAATGTCATCTTTAAAATACTCAGATCATTTGTTTTTCTTCAAGGAGAAATGTTTATTGTTGCTTTGTGAAAACAGTAACAAAAGTAAACATCTTCAAGGAAATATCTTCACATCACAGAAGGGGTATCCCTACTGAAAAGGCAGATATAATGCTGTTCTTCCAAAGGCCATTATTTCTTGGCAGTCTCCCTGAATTTCTCTGACATTATGGGAGTGACCTCTGAAGAATGTCTTAAAGCCAACTTTGCCTTGGAGCTATTTCTGTTCTGTTTAAGGTATCCTGGAGATAGTTTTAGAGTTGTGGGAATCCAATTCAAGTACAAGTTGAGACTGGGAAGTGCTATATTTGGTGTGTCCTTCCACTCGTGTTTCTTCTGTTAGGTTATACCCAAATTATCATATATTATGACCCTTGTAGTCACTTGTTCCTTCTTCTGGCAGCCTTTTCAGGAACTCATTACTGTTCTCCTGCTTATCCACTGTTTTTGTGAAGCTATGTGGAAATGGGCTGTGAGTTTGTGTCAGCAGAACAGAAGTTCTTCCCGTTGATCCCCTTGATAAGGTTTAAGTTACTGGCCAGATTATAAAGGGTCTAATTTTCAGCGTGCTCAGAATAAAAACTCTGACATGCTCATTTCAACAGCTGCTGCAGAATTAAAACACACTCGGAAGTCCTCTTACAGAGTTCTACCATGCACACTTTTCATGAAATCTGCTCATTTTAAGCAGTCAGGAATAGATGAAAGAAAATCACGGAAGTGCCTAAAATAACTACCATTGGTCCCTTTCTAAAGACCTAGGCCAAAATGATCGCAGTGGAGTTTTTAATTTGCTAAGGGAAAAGCATAGAATGGAGAAACATTGCCATTGCAACAGAAAAACTGAAGTCTTTAGTAAATCACACCCTGTATCAGCACATATTTTATATAGTTTTCTACTAGAATCACTCCCCAGGTACTAAGAGATACATGCGGAACACTAGAACTCTGTATGTGCTCCCCTGCTTTTGGTGTGCTTACCACTCTGTAGTATTTTTTGGGGCCCAGACCAAGACTCTGGGGGAATCCAGGCTCACTTCTCTTTCCTTTCCCTTCATATAAATTCCTCAAAATTTGGCATTTCTTCTTGCTGCAGCAGTCATTTCTGTTTCTCTTTTTTCTCCTGCTCTCCAAAGATAAGCTGTGGAAGACTCCCAAAATAATAATAAAAAAATAAATCCTCTGTTTTGAATTCTGCTTTCCTCTGGTGATTAGCCTCATCCGATGATCGAAGTTTGTTTTAGGCTTTTCTTTGTTTTGATACTAGCCTGCTGGGCAAACTGGTTCTTCTTGCTATTTAGGCATGCTAGGTTTTCTGTGAATAGAGGCTCATGAATTGTTAACAACTGTCTATTATGAATCCTGTGCAATTATCTTTTGGAATTTTTGATTGATGTAGTATCATAAAATCAGAATGAAAGAATAATTCAGGTTTGAAGGGACTTCAGGGAGTCATCTGATACAAAGTCTGAGCCAGCTTAGATCAGGCTCCAGACTGCTCAATGCCTTGCTGTTTTGTTTACTGGGTCTTTAACTTGCAGGTAAAGAAGAGAGGAAGGAAACAAGCACTGCATTCAAATTAAGTTAGCAATTTGAAGAAGTTAGATACACAAAAGATGTTTATAATGTAGAGCTGAAATTCAAGTTATACATAAATTATATCGTATTCAAAGCATCATGTGGTGACTCCTGCATTTTTATTCCTCTGTCAGTCAGGTCACGGAATAACAATAGAATTATTGTTTTTGTTGCTGAAGTTTCACTTTCTTAGGCATTGCAGTAACATTTTCCACCAATCTGTTATGGGGACGCAGAAGACTGCAATACTGAAAATTCTTGGGGACCACTAATTTTGGTGTGCTTTTCCCTGACTCGGCTTTGCAGGAAAAATGTTTATGAATTACGTACTGAGAAATCTGCTCTATTTCTAAGCCATGTGAGGAATTCTGTCCTGTTTTCTAACATACATGCACAATGTATTTTGGATTATTGACATACTCTGCTTGGATGCCTAGTGCATTCTTATATAATTTATGGACAAACCATATTCGGGTATTTGAAAGAGATTATTTTCCATATCCTTCTAGTAAGAATACTCAATCTGAAATGAGCAACAAAAAACCTTAAATTTGTGTCTACTGGTATCGGAGGGAGAACTAATACTGATTCCCTGCTTGAGGATGTTCTTTCCATCCATGCCCCATGTTAAAATTTACAGCAGTTCTCTGGAACTGGTAGGGAGAGGAACTACAGGGGCTCTCCATCCTGGTTTACTAAAGGCTTGGAACAAAGCTAGGTTTGTGTATCTTCAAATCACACGTGTTGTTCTGGCAAGTGCTCCTTAAGTGCTCAACTGATTAACCAGTGCACATCCAGGACACTCAGACTTTTATCGATGTTCATGTCTCTCACAGCTTAGGTGCTTCTTAGGAAAAACAGAGTATCTTCTCAACATCCTTAAAAGTAAAAGGAAATAATTTTAGGAGAAATCAGCTAAGTATCCCTGATGGAAAGTGCTAGAAAGTTATTCAAGCTGAGCCAGCACTTGTGGTATTGCTGCTTTGCTCTCAGACTTGCAATTAATAGTGTTCTTTATCCACCTTGTTGACCCCTCTCTTGCCAGTCTTCTTCCATCTCCACTGGATGCAGGCCAAGTGCAGAAGTTGTTCCTTGTAAGGCAGCTTTAGCAAAAAGAAAGAAAAACGGTGTTGAACTTAGATTTACTTATTGTTGTTGCTTGACTTTTCTCCTCTAGAGCACAGCTTGCATTCTTCCAAGAACGTTCTCTCCACCATGTCTGACAGTCTAAATCTGGCAACACTCTACCTGCTGAGAACAACCCTCCAGGTATACGAAAGATGGCAGAATGGGTCCTCACCTACCAAACTAAGATTCTCTAAAATAAGAAGAGCCATAAACAAGAGATTATTAGATCGATGTCTCACAGCAGTCCTTTCTTTGTTTGTTTTAGTATCAGCAAAACCCAGAACTTCTGTGCATCTACATATCTGCCACTCCAAAGTGGAGTGAATTGAACTGGTCTTGGAAAAGAGGAAAAGTTGCAGCTTCCTGACAAGCTGGATTTTACTGGATTTAGAGACACAACAGTCAGAAATATTCAGCACTCTTCTTGTTATTGCTTCCATCTTCTTCCCACCTCCTAAATGTATAGAGAATTTGAATGTAGTTCTTCATATATTCCATAATATTACACATGGAAAAAAACAGGGTCTTTTGGGGGTGTTAAATGACATATATCACATCATGAAACATGTTTGTCAGGTTGAGTTAATGGGCAGGCTTAAAGGTTCTCTTTGTGACTCTGGAAGACTCAGCCAGAGAAGCACAGGCTATTTTGCTTGAATATTTGTTAAATCTGGTTTTGAGTATGGCCTTTTGTTGAAAGACACTTTATGGGTGAGCAAAAGGTCAGTTATTGTCTCTGAAAGAAAGTAATTTCTTGGGTTACATTTGCATCTTGCATACTAATTAATTGTTAGTAGTTTTAAAAGAAGTAAAACTGAAAATACCATTGTCTGGCTTCGTGAGTTGTTCCTTTATCTAGGAATTATGCATTTCAAAAATAACATTAAATATTTGGAATCTGGATATTGTAATTTTTTTAATGATACATATTCTTCATGTCTTAAGATGGCAGAAGAAAAGAGATAGTACGTTAGTATTCTGATAATAAAATGGGTTGCATTTTCGCAATGAAAATTCAGATTTCAAAGTCTCCTCCTAAATCTCCCATAGAAATCAGTTCCATGGAATTTAATTCATATCTCACATTAGAGGTAGACTTCTTCAGGAAAAAAGTCAGCAAAAATGTTTTAATATATTATTGAAAGTTACTGACTAATGTACGTTATTCAGCATATCCCCAAAATGGAATATTGTACACTGAGAAATACCTTTTATTGCACTGCTTTTTTTTAAAAAAGTAGGTCACATAAGTTTTCATGTGTTATTTCAAAAGATTTATGGCATTTTAAAAGGTATGATAAGAGCACATCTTAAACTGAATTGCAGTCATAGTAGGCAAATAGAGGAATATTTGCTTACCAAATGGGAATTAGAAAATTTCTCATCCTTCCTTAACATTTTTAGAATTTCGATATAAAATTATAATTTTGTGGAGGAAAATAGTATGATTTTTGATATTGAAAGAACACCGTTTAGACAATCCTTCTCAAATTTATCACTCATTTGAAATGGATGGGGGGGACCATAAAATTAGCTAGCCAGATAAACAATATATTTTAAACAGAACTTTTGCTCTGGAATCAAATCTAGGGTTAGCCTGATTAGTCATCTGCTGAGCCATAAGTTATTGTTATTCTGTTTCAGCTTGGCTTTTTCTCTCTGTGCAATCTAAATCCAATGCAGACAGGTTTGTTTTGCAGTTCATAAAGGTGATATTGCCATAAAACCAAGCAATTCATTACTTGTTACTTGTGTTCTGCCATTCTACCTGGACTCATTATAAAAATGAATCTCATTTCACATTTTTACATATGAATTTAGACACTTTAGGCCTGCCTCTTTCTGAAAACACTAGCTAAAATGATTAAATAGAGTATATACTTTATCCTAAGGAAGCACTGAAATGACTTTAAATTGTCCAAACATCTTCATCTAAGTGAGATAACATTTTCAAAATTACAGTAAATAATGGATTTTTGTTTCCAGCATTCATACTGGTAAGCAAAAGTTACTAGCAATACCATTATTTGAGCTTCTGTTGCAAAACAAATAGAAGTCAATACAGTGCTATTTAATGGGGGAAAAGAGATTTATTTCTTAAATAATACTAAAAAATGGTGTTAGTTGTAAATAGGATGTGCAATTGAAGAAAAGCTGCCAATAGCTATACAGAAGATGCATCTTTTCATTCAACTCTTCCCTCCGTTTCAGTCCCATTTGCAGAAAACTAATGTTTTTGTTCCCTGCGCACTAAAGTTTAGAGTGGAACTCATAGGCCTGCATTTTAAATTAATTCCACAGTGTGCAGAGGCTCGCATGGGAGAATGCCATTTCTAAAATTGCAGAATCACAGAAAGCTGGGATCTTGCCAGCCATGTAGCCTAAACAGTAAAGTACTACAGTGGCATATCAAAAAATATCCGTTTAGATATGGTATTTGTCACTTCTGCGAAACTATGACATATGTTTGGAATCTTCTGGGAAATTAGAAAATCCCATGCTATAATCAATGCTTTAGGTGATGTTTTCATTTGTCCTGTAAATCTGCAACAACAACTGCCTTTGCTTCAGTTTAAGACAGAGTAGGTAAATCAGAAACACATGAAATAGCTTCCTCTAATTTTTCAGAAGTGTTTTGTACTCCTACAGTTGAACTGTGGGAGTACAAAATTATGGTTGTTAAATGCAAGAGCACACAATTTTTTTTTGTATACCCCTACAGTGTGAAATGTATATTGACTCCACTGAACAATATTGTATCATAAGTAGGTTGAAGGAGAGCCTTCTGTTAACTTGAACGCTGACTAGTATACTGAGGAAGATGAAATCAAAGCCATTTAGTGCCATATGTACATAACTGTGGAAAAAATATGATAGAATCTTTGTGTTAGGAGGAATTTTTGGGAACTGCACACCTGACTATTCAACATATCTGAATACATGGTGTTCTTAGTCTTTTTTTCGTTGTATCATTAATGTCTGGGAAACAAGATTTTCATCAGTAATAGCAGCATTTAGCCAGATCTTTAAAAAATTCCACTGAAAGAAAACAACAACTGTCACAGTGAGTTGGTTTACTGTCCTTTTCCTGCTGGAGACCTAAGGTTGAATTCTGAGTTGGGTCACAAATGAAAGAGTAATTTTATGCCAGTCACCATCTGTGCAGCATCACAACATTACCACACATTCTAGTATCACTCAGAATGGTATGAAATCAAAGTTGCAAAGACACGCATCCTTGCCTCTGTAGTGAGATGTACTGATAGTGCTGCTTGGGAACACTTAAGCAGCCCTACTGCATGATGGTTCATTCTGTTACTGCTTCACTTATTAAAAGCAGATTCTCATCTCTCTTGCATCTGAGGAAATGAGATCACAATTTGGCCCCATAACAGTGAAATAACTCATTTGATACCTTATGTGTTACTCCATTAAGCACCAATATACCAACCAGTCACAGATATAATTCCCTAGTTTTTGTTTTAATCCTGCTACACTTTCAAATGCATTCCAAATGTCAGAGAATTTTTCTGCATGGAAATATAATTACATCTTTAAGTTGAGACCATGAAACATTGCATCTGGCAACAGTGATTTTGATACCTACAGATAGACTGCATTAAGCTAACTTTGCTACTGAAAACTGACAGGGCTTACAATTATGCCTTCACTAGATCTGCAAAAGCAGAGCAGGGAAGCGGCATTTGTAAGACTGCTTTGTGCCAGATGGCACACCATGTCAGAAAAATCTATTTGAGCCCTTGTGTTCTTGCATTATAACCAGCAGATTGTCAGCTGGAATAAAGTACAGAAAGTATGTAATTTAAGTGACCTTGTCTCTGTAGGAATTGATTCAGAACCAGAGGGTGAAACTATTGATGTTTGGACTTGGGAAGGCCATTTCCTTTTTTCTTCTCTCATACAAGATGTATCAGTGATTAATATAGAGTGCTGCAAAACTTGCTCTGAAATGTGAATGATTTGTGAACTTGAAAGACACGCCATTTTAATAAAATAACACTCTCTAATACTGCTTCTCAATCCTATGACCTCAGATACCTAGAAGTAAGTTTCTTTGGATCGCAAATTACAAAATACAGCTCAACTAATTTTCATGGTTACATGCTAGAAACCGTGTATTTTCAGACTGTGATCTTGGAGTCAAACTTCAGACGCAAAATCAGGCTGCTCTGTAACTGATATGCAAAATTCCATGGATAAACCACTTCAGACTGAAGACCCAAAGCACGTTGCCTCCTAACACAGTGTGGCCAGTAAGCACCAATCTTTCAGTTACCTTCAGGTTCCTTCATTAACTTTGTTAATTACAGAACATTGGGTAGTGCACTCACAGGGGAACTGTTTGAGAACCTCGTGACCGGATATGTAGGGAAGAAAAAAAGCAGCTCACTTTCTTCCCACCAGCACAGCTTGCTTGGGTGCATGCTCTTTATCTTGTAACAGGGAAAGATGCTCAGACTGTCCGTTACTATCACGGCTGCACCCTGGTAGAGTTCTGAGAGCGCCCTACTTTGGATTCAGCAAAAGTTTGTTAAACCCGAGATATTTAAAATTAAATACCTCAGAATCAATGAACCAATGCTTTCTAACTATGTAACCAGCAATATATAATGGTCTTTTATGGAACCCATTTAAAAAAATGTGAGGTAATCTGTCAAACCGGCCACTAATGTTTGTTCCTGCAAATTATTCATTTTTCAACCAAAACCAGTTAAAATCAAATTTGAAATAAATGAAAATAAAATAAAGAGTGCTACCTTAATTGTATCCCCTCATTTCTTCCAGTGCTTTAATTTTAAAAAAATTAGGCAGACTGTTGCTCTCTGGGAAATACAGGACACTTTTTATCTCACTGTTTATGACTAGAATAACACTGCAAACATTTCTAAGCTGCCTTTGAGCCTGGCAAATGTTCAGTGCTAATGCAACTTATGAAATCAAACCAGAGGTATAGCTGTCTCCTGAACAGAAGGCAGGCAAATAGAAAAAATTCAGCCTTAAACTTACATCTTTTTGATTGCTTTACAGTACAAACAAGAAAAAGTATTTATTAGGATAGTCAGAAACTTCAAAATATATATTACTGGCAATGCTGTCTTCATTGTTGTCCAAATGTTTCACCTTGTCAAGAAATTTTCCTTTCGCTTTTGTTTTAGTAAGCAGTTAAACAATAAGTGAACAACAGCTTTTTAAAATATATTTGTTTCTCTTAGGTCTCTAGACCTTTTCCAGTTAATGAAAGTCTAGATCGTGCAGAGAATTAATAAGCAGAAAAAACCAAACCAATCTCCACCTCTGCACACTGTTACCCTGCAGGCAAAGCCAGACTGCAGGATATTCATTTCAACTAGCTTTGGGTTAAGTTTATACTTTCCAGTTGTAATATTTAAACTGTAGTAAGTAAAATGGTTTTAATGGGAGTTCTGCACATGGTGCACTTGCATGTGAAACCCTTATTTGAACACAGGTGATCGTATTTGTCTCACTGTCATAGTACTAAGGTGATTAATAGACATGATGCCAAAACTCTGTCTATCATTTTGCTTTGCCTTTTTTTTACTCTTGTATAATTTATGTTCCCAAACTTATATTTAAAAATACATTAACTTGTCTGTCTGTGATATCCCTAGTCCTTTAGTTTCCATTTAATATAAGTGAATTAAAAGAAAATAAGTTTTTTCTTTTTCATTCTATCTGTGGTTATTTTTTGTAATATTTAGATGTGTGTTGCGATAGTGAATCTAAGCTTACTCATTTCTCTTGTTCTTCCCACTATGATAGTTCTATAATTTGATTCAAATGCCAGTTTTTCCATTTTTAGACTACCGTTTCTATTTCTGTAAGAGTACATCTTAACACTCTTGCTTATTTTGAATATGCTACTGTATCCATGTTATCCTAAAAACTAAACTATGCCCATGTAGCATTTTTGAGGTTCATTTTAAAAATATTTCTAGTTATACAAACCAAAACTGAGTATCGCCTCTGTAGACAAAGGCATGTCGAAAGTCATAAATGTACTGTGGGCCACCATAACAACACTTACAGAAGAAAAAAGGTCATTTCAAATAGTACTGAATTTCAAGCTTGGCAAATTTTCATCTTGCATTGGGATTCTACACATCTTTTCAAGATCTCCCAATTTTTCCTGACCATTATGGCTCTAACAATGGTTGTGGTTTTTAAAGATAGAAATTCAATACTTTCCCCCTTTTTGGTATTCTTTGCCTGTTAACTTTCTATGATTAGAAAAATTTAATTAGTTGTCAGTTAACAGATGAATCAGTAGACTCTTCTTTAATTATCAAGTAGTTAAGCCCATTTCTCTCTTTCTTAATGAATTTTCTGATTATTTTTTATTATTTTTCTCTCAATTTTTTTTTACTAGTGATTTTTTTTTTCCATTTTAATTCTCTGCTCACTATTCATTAATTTTTATCTCACTTTGGTCTGTAGCCACCTTGCTAAGCACTAAACAATACTTTTTTATTTAGTTGTGTTTTTTATAGTAAAAGAAACATATACTTCTGGATTATTTAAACTGAATTTGCTGTGGCTCTGATCTATATAAACCTCAGTTGTGTGGACATAACCAATTTTCCTGTAAATTTGAGGCATGAATAACCATGCTATTCCTTATTCTAGTCATCTTTATTGTGAGGTCTGCAAATATGTAGGCCTTGTTACAGTATTCATCTGCAAAGCAGGGTAAGAAGTGTATGTTTTTCCATATGCAAAACTGTTGGCTGAAGCAAAAACTAGCTAGAACTGGCTTTTAAGTTATACTGACTAGACAGTAATTTGTTATTTTGTCTCAACACAGCTTCAGTAGAAATGCTAAGCAGGTGACAGTACGTATCAAATCCATTTTTCTACTTTATGGTGTATCTAATATTGTAACATTACAAAAATGGGATGCATTTTCATGAGCTTCATGGTTTCCCAGACCAGAAAGGGTTATTAAATCATCCAGTCTGGTGTTTTACATATTGCAAACAATTAAATTTCAGTCAGTTATCCCTTTATTAAGCTAAATCCACTGCTTAATCAACCAACAGTTTATTCTGTAATTCTGAATTGGACAATTCCAAGACATTTTGGTTGGTTTATTCAATTTTTAGGAATCCTCAGTGGTTGCTTGACTGAGAAGAAAGAAAAGAAAAAACTGCCAGCATAAGCCAATGTAAAATTGTTCTAGAGAACTGTTTCCTTGTTGGAGATAAGGAAAAGTTTCTCTTGTGTTAGACAAATAGTTTACAAGATTTGTTCCTAGACTAAACCAATCACTGGACAACCTGGAATTTTTCATAGCTCCTATATGGTCATAGTGCTGATTCTGGACTAAGTAACATTTTTAATGGTTATGAAAAAAACTTACGTTCTTTTTTGAATTGTATTTTTTGGGGAAGAGGTGCGCTAAATTCTTATGTGGTCAGACCTTTCTTTGAAAGCATGCCCCTTACAATTTTTCTAAAAATCTGTATCTCCTGGTGCGGTTTGTTATTTTCTGGGTTCTGTTTCTCCAAGTGTTCTCTTTCATGTAAGAGTAATGAAATTAGTTGGGTTTTATCTGCTGTTGTAAGATGTAAAAGCCTCATTTCACCTTTTGGGGATTTTCTCCATTCCACAAAAGTCCAAGCTTTATATAACAGTGTTAAAGCAGAAGAAAATCTCTCAACTCTCTTTAGCAGTCCTGTTGTCATTGAGTCAGTGAGCCTTCCACGCCTCTAAAAAAACCTGTTTGTTGCTTTAATGTATACTTCCTTGATGTTCTCACTTATCAGATATAATTGTATTTAAAATGAGTGGTTCATTTATCATTTACACTTGAACCTGTAAGGAATTCATATTGGTGCATCTGGAAGACTATGGTAGTTCTGACACCAATTGAGACATCTGTGACTTTAGTTCTGACCTAAGCAGGAGAAAACAAGGTGGGAAGAGTCTCCATAGGGAAAAAAGTATCCTTAGTTATGGAGGGGCATGTAGGCAATTAGTGGATCAGGGTAACGCTTTAAATGTTTAACCCTTTACTTAGAAAACCTAATCTTGACTGCAACATTTGTCTAATTAGAAGACAATTTCAGATCTTCATTTCCTTAGCAAAAATTCTTAAAATGGTGCAGTCCCTTGATTATAATTATTCATTCAGTCCCTCGATTATAGTTATTTACAATAGAGTTTGCAGTGTATTACAGAAGCTTTACTGAAAGACACAGTTATATTGGCAGCCCTATTAAAACCATTTGAAGACAAAAAGGTTAAGTGGTACCTTTTTTTACGTTGTTCAAGACTGCCCTTTTTTATTATTTTGATAAACTTCTTAAGACTTAAGAGATTCCTTTAGGTAAATCTTCATTTAGGAAATGAAGAAAAAAACAAAAAAAAACACTGGCCCAACTTCCCAGACTTCTCAATTCAGCAGACTCTGAAGGAAGAAGGTCTTTGAGTTGCTGTGGCTGTATTCACACAGGGCACCACTACAGGGAATGCTGCATACTGCTTTTCAGCTTTTGACCAAAATCCTCTGTTAGGGCCTATATGATCCAAAGAGAGCCTGACAAGGAAGTACTTTTGACAGATGTGATATATCTGGTAGATACGTTCTTCGTCCTATTGAATTAAGCCATTCAGGTGACACTGGCTACGGACTCCTTACTGTTGTTTCAAATTCTGAAGGGACTAAAGCTTCTAAGAGATGCTCAGCCCTTCTGAACACAGCAGAACTTACACTGAAGATCAAGTGTTTAAAAATGCAATGTTTTATAAACAGAATAATAATGGACCTACTGTCAAACAGTTGATCTGACAACAACTTTCAAATATTTGCATGTTTCATGTCTGAAAAACAAATATAGTAAGATTAAATACCTTATTGTTGTTTTATATTTTGGAAGACAATACAAGCCTACTGGGCCAAACCAAATACCCATGAAGACCAATACCCTGTCATTAACTGTATCCATGAAGTGGATGCCTAGGAAGAAGTAGGAATAGGGTGGACACAGGCTTTCGCTTAATACTTTTGCAAACTTTTTGCACCTGAGCAATCCTTTTCAGCTCAGGGACTTCCAAAGTCAGATACAGATTCTGTGTACTCGGTTAGCCTCAATGTGCTTTCTCATGAAGCTGCCCAGTCTTCCTGAGAACCAGTATAAACTCTGAGCATTTGCAATGACCTTTGGCAAGGAGTTCCACAGCTCTGTTACCCATTGCATTACTCATTTTATTGTTCTGAAACAGGATCCCACCAGCTTAATTTGTGGGTTTTTTAATTGGTTCTTGCAGTAGATAAGATGATGAACATCTGAGACATATCCAGCCTTTCCATTACACTTACTACCTTGTACTTTCATCTTATCCCTCTGTGATATCTTTTTCTCAAACTGAACAGTCGTAGTTTACTTTATCGCTCCTAGTAAGGAAGTTGTATTTTTGATCACCCCTCAGCTCTTCTCTGAACCTTTTTCAGTCCTAGTTTACATTTTTTGATACAGCAGATAAAAGGACCAGCATGGTGAACCATTAACACAGGATTTTAATTCTTTTGACCCTTTTCTATGCCAAGTAATATTCTACTTCTGTAAGTAATACTAGACATTACTTACTTGTAATCTTTCTGTGTTATATTTTCCTCATCTTTGAAGCAGGGATAACATAAAATACTTCCCTCACAAGACTGTTAAGAAGATTAGTAAGATTATTTTACTCTTACTGGCATAAGGAACACACTTCGTACTTCCTCTGCCTGCTGGACCAAGAGACACACCGTTTAGGAAGTATCTAAATGGCGTAGCAGAATGCCATAGCTTAGATCTAAAGACATCTCTGAAAATTTAAAATAGCATACAGTGTAGAACCAGAGGACAACTGACTGGATTTTAGTTCTTAGAGTATGGGACATTAAAAAAAAATAAAAATAGGCCTATTGAAACAGAAGCCCCAATTATATATTCCTCCTGGAAAGGTTGGCAAGGGAGAAAAACTTCTTCATAACTATTGACTGTAAGTACTATAAAAATTGATAAGTATTGATAATGCAGACTTTCGGAAACTGAATTACTGGAAAATCTCATCTTTTGAATTTGATAAAACAGTATGGAAGGGACTTTGTTGTGTTACCCTTTGCACAGTTATTTCTCACAGCACAAAATCACACTAAAGCTAAGGCTTTAGCTAATCTTCAACAACTGTAAGACTGAAACTGAAAGACTAAATAAACCTAACTCATAGATTGGCTTAATTTGACATTAGATGTGTAGCTTTTGAAATGCTGGTGTCTTTTTTTCAGGTCAAGCACATAAAAATTGAAAGAAGAGACATTATCATCTTTAACGTATATATGCAACAGCAATGAAAAGCAAGCAGCTGCTGTTGTGGCTAATAGTTACCATAGCAATACATTCCCATAGTCACTTAGAGATTCATTTATAATAATAGCAGCTTTAGTAAAGAAGAATACAAAAGTTGCCAATAGCATTCATGTGGTTTCCTGTATTACAAATTTTCAGTGTTTACAACAAGATAATTTTATTAACATAGGGACAGTCACCACTGAAGGAACATGACAAAGTAAATTAGACAGTTGGTTTTCAGTTCCTTTCTTCCAATCTGAATAATTACTTGTAAACAATCCTTTGAAATCAGTAACATAAGACCCAGGACTGAACTAAAAGTCCACTAAAAGTCCAAGCCAATGTCCAATCAATGATCTTCTATTACTTTTGGTGCAGTCTTATCAGGTTCATACTCAGATAAAATAATACAAAAAGAAGAATAAGCTTCAGATGGCCACAATTTCCCTGCCATGAAAATTCTGATTACTGTAAAATAAAACTTGCAGACTGATAAGAAAAAAAAAACACCTAACCCCCCCAGCATACAAACCTGAAAATCCACATTAAGCAATGCTATATTTAAATAAACACATGTATCAAATGCTATATAATACTTACATATAGAAATAATTGAACAAAATCAAGCTCCACATAAAGCAAAATTCAACAACTCTAAGACTGATGCTGAAAGACTAAATAAACCTAACTCATGGATTGGCTTCAGCATTCTGCACTGAAAGAAAAGGTGTTGTGTGTTTATCGTAAAACTTTTGTGTACAGTTTGAAGATGAAAATAAATCATTGTTTTCATTGAGAGATTTCAAAATTTCCACAAGAAACAAATTAAAGACTTCACACAATAACATATGCACTGTCACCTTCTTGTTACACCAATATAAAGAACACACTGCATGAAATCAGAATAAAAACAGATCTTGACTTTAAAGCACAAAAATAATGACCATCCTTAATCTATGCTTGAAGATGTGAGGAAAGGGAAAGGAGAACTTAAAAATACTCGTGCAGATTTTGATATTCAAGTTCAGTGCTGTAATCAACAAATGTGCATATCATGATGATAAAGCACATTTGCTAGGATGTTGATTCAGCACAATAACTTGTAACATTATTCAGCTATTCAAAACATTTATTATGTGGACAGCAATTAAAAAGAAGAAGAAATTAAGGAAAAACACCAAATTACTCAAGGCAAAAAATTCTACAGAGCTGTATTTCTGTGTTATGCTGCTGTATGTACAGTGTGTTATGTGCATGAAATTCAACCCAATTAAAAATTTGATGATTATTTATAAAAAATGTAACCTTGTTGCTTTTTTTCATTTTTGCCTGCACTCTAAGCAGGAATTAGTATTGTATACAGACAATTAGAACACCAGTTTACTGCAATTTTTTATTGGTTAAAGAAGGACACTCCTGCCCACTTCTCCTATAACAGATTAACCTAAATCACGTTTTAGGTGTTGTTTTTACAGAACCACAATACTAATTTCATTTTGCCATACTGTAAGTGGTACAACATAGTAAAATAGATTTTGAACGTGCAGAAGGTAGAAAACAGAACAGAGGTTATGCTACATGTCCTCAGACAACTGCAAACAGTATCTCTCTTGGTCTCTAAGACGACTGGGATCGATGGTTGGCTGGACAGATAGCTACACAGCTCAGCCATATATCCAGATTTCTTCACATACGTTCTCTTTTCTGCCAAGTGATCAAATTTGAAAGATGTCTGAGGATATTGAACATTTGTCCGAATCTGTGGATATCCCCCAATATTATAACACAAAATATTCAGAAATCTCAGGCATGCCCACTGCAGCCATTCCTGTGAGAAATACTTCTGAACTATGTGTATGCAGTCAGTCTAATGCATGTGAACAGAACTATGTAAACTCTTGATTATAAAGGTGCAGAACTTAGAATTGTTCTTCCTGGCACATCTTTCAGACTTGCCTGGTTAAAGTGACAGTGATCCCTGTTTTGAAAGTGGCGAGGTGATTCTGTCATTGAATGTGGGAATGAGTCTCTAGACAATTTAAAAAAAAAAAAAAAAAAAGATACTCCAGACTATTTTGCAGTATTTCCAAGGATTTTGAGATAGCTGTCGTTTTTGGACAGCTGCTCATTCTGTAGTTTGAAATAGAAGAGCTCAGAGTGAAGTGCCCTAGTAAGCCGGAGTCTGTTATCAGACCTTTACATACAGTTGCCGGATTATCTTTTCATTCTAAACTGTTTAAATTCTGGGTGGTTGTTTGCTTTCTCATTATGGAGAGTGAAGGCTTGAATCTATTCAAGTCTTCTTTCAAATCAATATACTAGATAATTTAATGTAGCGCAAGACATCTCTGTAAGCCATACAGTTCATGATTTTCATGAAGCCTCTTGATGTCTCTGAAAACAGGGGGAATGTATTATGTCCACTTACATTAAAAGTCTACGGCTAACTCCAACACAGCATTGTTATGGGAGATGGAAAAAAATCCATATATGGAGCCAGCAATAATAGGTAACTGTTAGAATGACACTTCATAACATGCAGCAAACTGAGACCCTATTGCTGAGCTACTGCAAAGAAGCCCTCTGCAACTATACTAACCTGCTATACATCAGAGAACTTCCTGCCCTTGCACTCCACTGGTGGTCTGTATTTTCATTCCAGTCACTGGAGTCTTTGATTAATTACGTTGTCATATATAATGAAGTCTTCACAGGAAAATTACTTTAGTGTATTTTGAAGCTTAGTCAGAAGAAGGCAACTCTAGAAAAACAGGAAATACATATATTATAGTGCATTATCTAATTAGTTTTGCACTCCCCTGCACCTTGGATTCCCCTTTCCTCTTGAAATGGATCCTCCACAAATCATGCTTTTTAAGAGTTACAAGATATAACTGTCATTCTCGGAGAATTATCAATTTTTTACTCAGTTGCTCTCCCTGCTTTGCTTTTACTTACCAACTCTGCCTCAACTTATTTTTTCACTTTTCAGTCTTCAAAATGGAATCAGTTGCATCTTCCTTTCAGTTTCTCTTTTGTTTCTTTAAGCAAAATTTGTAATCTGTGAAACCAAATTACAGACACATTGTATAAAAAGGCAGCCTCCACCTTCCTTTATCCCTCAGAAACAACCCAAAAGTCTCCAAGGAATACCAACGAAACCAGAAATAATAGTGACCTTTATGTAACTCAGAACACTTTTGGATCTGTTTAGAAACAACAGATCTATTTATTTGTTTATGGATTTCCAATGTCAAATACTTCAATAACACTACATTGTTGATGGAAAAACATATCAGTTAAACTATTTAAAAGATCCTTTGTACTTAAAAATGATATTTTCATCTAGTAAAAATTAAAATATTCTCCTCATATTCAGAAAGATCAAGCTGTTTCCCTATAACTGAGCCAATGAGAAAGCCTGAGAAATAAGCAATGTAGAAAATAAATATTAATTCAATATATTTGTTTATATTTGGATTTGTTAGTGACTTAATAAGTTACACACTAAATATTGGTAAATGAAAAAACACTACTAGCAAGTAAAGAAGACCAAACATGTTTGGCTAGTGAGTTTGGAGTTTACATCCAGCAAAAAAACCTGTTCATGTTTCAGGATCTATTATTATTATTATTATTACTTGAAATGTAGCATCAAGCAGTGCGTCCACAAATGAAGACCTGAGTTAAGGAAAGCTATATATATTTATTTGTTTTGTCTGTATATTTATTTCCTAGTAAAACCAGTGGTTTGCAGACTAGAACTTGCTGATTGGGTGATTTGACCCTCCAAGCAGCATTTAACAAGGCATGTTGAATGAGATATGGTCATGCTCAATATACACCAAGTGGTGCAAGTTCACTGTACATTCAGCAGAGTAACAAAATCTCAGTATGACGGATTCTTTGAGCTGTTTTTATACAAATACACGTCAAAACATAGTAAGTAGAGGGAGATGTACATGCTAAGGTAAAAAGACAGATGTATTTCCAATATTCTAGATACTAAGCACTTAAATTTATATATCATGGAAATTAAATAACTGGAAGTTATCCAGTCTGCTACACTTCTTCCCCCGATGATCACATCGTCTACTGCACTCTTGAGACTGAAGAGGCAATATGAAAGCTGTCTTTAACTTAGGAGAGTACAGAGCCATTTTAAGAAAAGCAGTATTGGAAGAATTAAGACTTTCACCTTCGTAATCTCTTTTTCTCTATTCCATGTTAGTTTTATAGAATGGTTCTTAACCTGTGGCCAGCGACATGGAGAGATTGTGAGGGCAGCCTACAGAGCACGCTGGGTGCTCAGCTCAGCTGGGTTCCTTCAGCTGGGTGGCTACAGCCTGTCGGTTCTTCCCTGCAGATCCGGGATGGATGAATGCACTTGGAAGGACCAGGTGTAGTGGTCCCACGATAAAACCGAGACATTGTCAAACACGTGAATCGCCCATGCCAGCACTGCAACCTGAAACTCTAAAACCCGTCCTGTGGCCCCAACAAACCAAACTGGTTTGTGCAGCTTTATCAGTTGTTTGCAAACCGCACAGTTGTGTGAAGTGCTTTTGCACGAACCTCCGTTCTGTGCTTCTTTCCTGACGAAAAGCACCGTACACCGGGCGCGACAGGCGGGGCTCCAGCCCCCGCAGGCTGCCGGGGGCCGGCGGTGCCAGCACCGCTCGGACTGAGCCTTCCCCGCGGGCCAGAGGCCGGGTCCCGCCGCGCGGGCCGTCCCAGCCGCTCGCCGGCTGCCCGCGGCCCCCCGATGCCTGTCAGCGAGCGGCCGCTTAGGGGCAGGTCTGAGCCGCGCTGGCGCCGGACCGCCGTGCCAGCCGACAGTGGCGGCCCCGCCGCGGCGGCCCTTGAAGGCGGGTGGCGGCACCCGCAGCGCTGTGAGGCGCGGGCCGTGAGGAGCGGGCTGGATCGCGCGGGAGGACGGAAACCGCCAGGACAGCAAGCAACAAGGTCGGGTCCGGCCGGTCACGTAGCAGCGCTGGCCGGGCCCGGGCCCGGGCTCAGGCAGGCCGCTGCGCGGCTAGCGAGCGCCTCGGCCCGGGGCGGCGGGCAGACAACATGGCGGCAGCGGACACCGGCCCCTCCGTCCCCGGCCCGGGCGGCGCACGGGCTCAGCGGGACCGGGGCTGAGGCGGCGGGAAGGGCGCTCCGCTCCGCCCCGCCCCTTCCTCAGCGCGCGCGCAGGGACCGCCCCGAGCCCCGCCCTCCCCGCGCGCGTGGCGGCCCCGCCCTCCGGCTCCGAGTGGCCGGGGGGGCCGGGGCCGGGGGGGGGCGTGGGCCGCACGCGACCGCGCCGCGTCACGCGCAGCCAACCGCCGCCGGCGCTTGCGCCAGGCCCCTCCCACCCTCCCTGTGTGGGCGGGGCTAGCGGCGGGAGGCGGAGACCCCTCCGGAGCGGGGCGGGCGGGCGGCTCGCGCCCACCGCCGCGGCCGGGAGCGGCGGGAGCGGCGGCGGCGGCGGAGCCCCTCCCCCGGGGGCGGGTCCGCCCGGGCCGGCGGGCTGCTGGCGCCTCCCCCCATCCCCTCCCCTCCCCCTCCCCGCCGTCCCCTCAGTAACTTGGCCGCCTTTTATCGGGAGAGCGGCGAGGCGGAGAGTTTATTGGTGCCGGAGCTGCGGCGCGGCCGGGGCGGGGAGAGAGCGCGGGGGGGGGGGGTGGGCGGCCGGGCCCGGCCCGGTCCGGCGCGCTGCGGGACGATGCTGCGCCTCGTGTCGCTGAAGTTGGGTCGGCTGTACCGCTACGTGAAGCTGGCGGTGCTGGGCAGCCTGGCGGCGGCGCTGGTGCTGAACACGCACTCGCTGCTGGCCTCGCTGCAGCGCAACGAGCTGTCGGAGCGGCGGTTCCTGCAGCTCAATAAGTGCCCGGCCTGCTGGGGCACCAGCTGGTGCCGCAAGTTCCTCAACGGGCAGCTGCGGCTGGAGAGCTGGGGTCGCCTGCGCCTCTTCGACTTCTTCAACGTCAAGAACGTCTACTTCGCCCGCTACGGGGAGCCCCGCGAGGGCAGCCGCCGCGTCGTCCTCAAGCGGCTGGGCTCGGCGCAGGAGCTGGCCGACATCGACACCAAGATCTGCCGCCGCGCCACCGGCAGGGGCCGCTGCGACCTCCTGCAGGCCCTGCACGCCACCGAGTTCGCCAGCCTCAACGGCGACGTGCGGCTCCTCACCCCCGACGCCGTGGAGGGCTGGTCGGACCTGGTGCACTGCCCCTCGCAGCGCCTGCTCGACCGCCTGGTCCGCCGCTACGCCGAGACCAAGGACTCGGGCAGCTTCCTGCTCCGCAACCTGAAGGACTCGGAGCGCATGCAGCTCCTCATCACCCTCGCCTTCAACCCCGAGCCGCTGGTGCTGCAGGTAAGTGCGCCCCACGCCGCGCCCCCCCCGCTCTCCTTGGTGCTGCGCGGCCGGGCAGGGGCCGCCAGGCCCCTTGCTGGAAGCCCGGGCTCCGCCGAGCGGTCTCCGCGGGCCTTCCTCCCCGCTGTCCCCTTTGCCGCCGGGTCCCCTTTGCCGCCGCGCTCGGGCGCAGGCAGCCGTGTCTCTGCCGGGGAGAGCGGGGCAGCTGGGCTCCGAAACGGCGGCGGAGCGTTGGGGTCCTCCTCGGGGTCCGTGCCCCAGCAGTGACTTGGATGTAAAGGTACCAGCTGGGCGGGATGAGGAGGGGGACCCCGATTCCCACTCCGGGCAGGAGGCGTTTCCTTGTCGCACTCAGTCTCACAGTTTTCAGTTCTTTCTCAAAGACTTTGTGCGTTTTCCTGATCTGTCTTCCTCGGTGCTACCATGCCTGACGGCTTTAACTCCTTCCCCTTCCATCCTTCTTGCTTTTCTCGTCTAGGCAGGGAGATTGCTTTTCTCTTCGGTATTGAAGGGTGAAAGCAAGCAGCTATTCGGCTGGAAGCAAGGCGGGGTGATGCTTTCTGGTGGATTTATGCCTTTCTCACAGTTAAGTGTTAGGCTTTAATCCTGTGGAGTCTCCCATAATACATATATCCCTAGGCAGCTATGGGAGTCGGTGATTAGTTTCTTAGGGTCTAGTTTAATAGGTAGTGGGGTAGAGACTTTAATGCTGTTGTGCTTTCCTCGTCAGAAACTGATTCAGGTGCTATGTCGAGCTCTTATGTGAACTAAATATAATTTTTATTTTTCTGTGGGTAAAAATTAGAAATAGGTATTTCGTAGCCTGAAAATGGAGTGACAAATAAGTGAACAATATTCTCTTTCCAGCAGTTACTTATTTTATATTCTTTACTTAGGAGAACTGGTTATGTGCACAGACCAGAAATTTGTTCTTTAATGTCATGTACGTTTATAGGTGAAGCTTTGTATATTCTGTGGCACCAGTCAGTTGCTTCTATTGCATGTCTGTTTACATTGGGAGCTTGGCATTTCGTCTCTTAACACTATCAAGAGAACTCCAAATATGCCTTTGTGCGCCAGTTTGGACTTGTAATTGTTTAGTCTAACTACTGAACTGTCCTTGCCTTTGTCTGGTGTATGATAAAAAGAATATTTGCAAATATGTTTCAAAGCATCACTGCATGATTACTGTTACAAACATTTGCTCTTTCTCTAGTCAGAGGCCAAGAAATATCTAATGCTTAAAAAGCAGTGCTGCAGGCTTTACCGTCCAGCAAATTCACCTACTGAGGAATTTCTAGAGAATGCATTTATGAACTCTGCTTAATTAAAAATATGCTTTTGGGTAGTATGTCTTCTGCCCTTCAGTCTCCCCATATACAGCTCTTGGGTTTTGTTTTCAAAGTTTCCAGTCCACTTCTCAGCGGGCTTAGGGTACAGTATGTCTCTTGCATTTGCTGTAAAGTTGCTTCTGAGCACAGTGAAAAAGGAAACTCCACTTAAGAAAATCAAAACTGCTTTGCTGGGTATATTTGTAAATTCTTTGAAAATTGATTTGTTTTGGCTGCATTTCATACAACTTAAAGAGTTTTCGTTTTGAACGCTGGTTCCAGCATACTGAGCAGAGACCTAGATGGCCAGAAAACAACTCTGTATGTTTCTTCATAATTTGTGGGGGTAATGTATCCTTTGCAGACAAAGGGAATGGCACAGTTGCAGCATTTACTGTTGTGGTGTGGATCAAAGGCAGTGGGCAGCACTGGTTGATTTAAGAGCCTTGATTCCTGTCAGCATCTTGATAAGCTGTGGATGAGCCCTGAGGCTGTCAAGCAAATCTGTTGAAGAGATGAAAATCTTTGGACGTGAACTTAACAAGCACTTTGCTCACCATTTATCTTAGCAAAGGTGCTGCTGAGAGCAGAGCAGGTCAAATTGGTGGGAAGTGAGGCAGCCTTTGCCAGTCCATAGTACGGTAAAGTTGTCACCTTTTACCAGATCAAAAGTGGTTTGCAGAGTCTTGTAAATTTTGATGAATAAGCGTATCCTGGAAAATATTTCTGGGGAACTTCAGGTCAGCTTTGTGTGTTGAAACACTCTTAGCGTATTCTCCAGAAGAAGTATTCATCAACTTTGTTAATGGGTACTAGAGGGTTGAATACCTTCCCTCAGTTGGGATGAAATATTTTAAATATACGAATCTTCTTGTTTGCATAACATGTCACGTACCACTCCATTCTCAGCCTCTACCCAAGAAACATGTAGGGAATGGATAATTCTGTGTTGTGCAGCTATTGCAATGGCAAGATGCAAGGCAATCTTTATGAGAGATGAAGTTACTTTCCAAAAGTGATAACCGGCTACTGAGAAGTTTGCTTTTATTTATATATGAGATATATAAAACATCTTACAGTATAGTTTCTGCAGTATTGACAAGGGCAGATATTGGCACAAGAATGACACTTGTAGGCTTGTTCTAAAAATCAGTGGCTTCCAAGAAAGGAAACCTGCATGACATCATATGAAGAATCAGATTTTAATTTAAAATAAATAAATGATAATAAAAAACCCGAGGCATTGAACTGATGCTGCTTATCACTGGAGCAGCACTGGAAAAGTACTGCTAGTTTTTGCCTTGAGCTTTTCGTGAAACACTACTGTGGCTGTTTAAAAGCTGTCATGAATAGCAGTTTTGGTTTAGAAGCAGAGATAACTTCTAAATTCTTGGTGTTCAGTGCATTAAAGTTCTGTGTTATTTAATTAAGTTATAGGAGCAGCCAAAAAAAATTAGGCACTGAATTTAAAGCTTGGTCTTTGTTTTATAGTAGAAAATTCACTTTAATCATCTACTAGAGCTAACAGTTTGTGGATTATAAGACTTTTTATCAGAGTTTGGGATTAGTTTGAAGCCTATTTGGAGTATGGATTATTCCTAAAGTGCTGTTGCTTACAAACTGCGTCTTGTCACAACGGATTTACAGCTTTTGCCATAGGAAGTTTTCAGGTGGGGCTTTAACCCATAGCATGATACACTTTTGTTACGAGTTTCCAAACAGTAGTAAACCAGCACAGTTTTGTATAGATTACATATTGTAATCCTTACTCAATGTTTGTATTTTTTATAGCTTTCTTGTTAATATTCTTTATCCACATTTGTTAAACAGTTGCGTAGGTGTACTCAATGAAGAATTCAGCCCCTTTGGCCATTTTACTTGATGAATCAAATGGAAGGACAGCTGCATTATTATTTGGTACAGATTACGTCTTTTCTGGGTATTAAAATACTATTTTTACTTTCGTAGAACCTTGCTAAGCTAGTCAGTACTTAAAATCTCTCACATTTTTTATCTGAATTCACATTTGAATGAAACAACCTGTACGCGAGGGTTGAGGAAAGAATTTTTTAACCTGAAGTGTAAATGTTTAAGATTTAACTTCTGGTAGGTTTTGGGTTTTTCCTTCCTCTTTCTAATAGTCCTTTCCCGCAATAAAGGAAAACACATTCTAGTAAAGTAAGTTCTGATCTGTAATCAAAATTTGATATATCTAAACCAATATTTTTTATAAACACTAACACCTTATTCAGACTAAAGCAAGAATAAAACTTGCTGCTGTTCCCTTCGACTCGCTTAATGGAAACCAGAGTATTTTAACTAGGAATCACCTGGAAGATAGGATCTGTTCATGGCATATGATGACTACGTGTGTCAAACAATTGCGAAGATAGGTCGGCCAAAGTTGCCTTGTGAAGAAATAGCAAAACTTTAAAAATAAATTGGGTTACAGACTGAGTGCTACAGACTGAGAATTCATAGAACCAGCATGGATGTAAGTAGATTTATCCTCACTCTATGACTTTTTATAAACCACCCACCTTCTAGTTTGTCATTTAAAAATAACTGTAGTGGAGAAACTGTCTTCATTTTTTTTTAGCCATGATGTGCACTCAAATAACGGATGTTATTCAACTTTATGAAGTAACATGATTAATTTTTGTCTTCACTGGCAAACAGAACCATAAACTTACTGTTGTAGAACCAGAAATGTTTGCTGCCTATTGTTAATTTCCATAGAGGCTAAGATTGTTGTTCATTCAGTCTTTGACTCCTACAAAAATTCTTCCTTCCCCTCGCTTCCCCCTCATTCCTGCTAAGAAGATTTTTTCCAAAATCTACGCAATTCAACAGAAAGATTTGGGGAAATAGTTAAGCTTTCTCTGGACGTACCTCATATTTTCCATAGAGCTCCTGCACTATCAGCCACCAGATTTCATACTTAGAGCCACTGTGACTGTCTCTTAACAGTTTTTGAGCTGCTGTTGCTGTGCCACCATAGCTGCCATGCTGTGAGCTATAGCCTGCAACCACGTGTTGTCCAGCACATGGAGGCCTGTGGCAAAACCGTGAGTTTTGTACTTAAACATGAAAAAAACCTCCAAAACCAACAACGCCCGAAGAACAGGGCAAAGTGGAGAATTCCTTGTTCTGGGAGTTGGGGAAACTACAGTATAACTCACTACTGCTGAAGGAAGAAATTGTTCTTAGATAAGAAATTTTTTTTTTCAGTAAAGTGGTTGTATTTCTCCTGAGATCTTATGGTTAGCTGTGAAAGACAGACTACTTCTGTCCCAGAGAAACTGAAACAGAGGTTCTATTACTTGTTGTGGCAAAAATGCATCTAGAGCTGGTCTTGCAATACTCAGTCTTGCCTTTCTGCTGGCTATTGTATTGGTGTACGATGCTGCCAGATGCACTATTAAAATGATAGTGCATTTGCTTTGTTTTCAAAGCAAACTTGAAGTTTCAAAGTTTCAAAGCAAACTTTGGCATTAAAATAAAAGTAAATAAAATGCTTGCAAGTAATGTGGTTGTTTTTTTCCAAACTGTAGAAGGTGTCTGTGAATTATATCCAGAGTGCATTAATGCTCAGACTTTGTCTTGAGCTGTAGCTTTTAACAACCTGTTTAAAATGGACAGTCTTTAAAAAATGATGGTGAACGCTTATATCTTGTATGTAAAGTACAAGTCTCAAAGAGTTTTATTTTTCTGACTCTAAGAAAAATTCCAATACCTATATGGAAAATAGCAGCATTTCTGCATTTTTTTAATAGATGGTGTAAATTTTTGCCCTTCCCTCAGATAGGTATTTAGCTTTCTAAATGCTTAAGCCTAATGACTTTATACTTCTCACAACTTCTCATCATTGTTATTCCTTGTGGGGAAAAAAAACCAACCACGAAAACCAACAGCTGTATCTCTATTCGTAGTATAATTACTCCGCATGAACAGTCTGTTGCCACATAACCTAAAATTATTCTGGTTTCTCTTCATGTCATCATTGGGATTTCTGTTTGGTTTTGTTATGGAAAGAACAATAATTGACATCTGGTAAACATATATTAAAACATTAACTGTGATCTCTTTGAAACAATTTCTTGCGCTGAATTCACTCAGAGTAGCAATTTAGCCAAATGTTTTACAGAATTATTCTGCTGATCCATACATAACTCAGTAAGAAATAAAGGGGCAACTTTTCTTGCCTGGGATTTAATTTTTCTTTTTTTATCATTCACACTGTTTTAGTCATAGGTTATTTTCTGTAGTTCTATTCTAAATACATTGGTAGAATGCCATCCAGTTTTAATACTTGGTGCCTTTTAAACTTTCTTCATTACTCAGTTTGGTGTTTCCAGCACATAATTGCTGTGCTAAATATCATGCAGTGGATGCAAGGCAGTTATCTGCACTACGTGATGTGTTCTCTAGTGGACTTGTATTATTAAAGTCCTAGCTCACAGAGATACTGGCGTTTTGACATACTAAGTTGTATTTAGTGTGTCATATTTTAAAATGTTGGATAGTTTCCTCTGATTTTTATGAAAAAGTTAAAATGTAGTTGTTTGAGATCAGTTGTTAATAGTTATGTTACCTCCAGTTTTTTTGAGGCTTTTTAATCAAAAATTTATTATCTGCAATTTCATGTTATTCCATTTTAAAGATTCACCGTAGTCTGCTGCAGATGGTTATAAATCATGACTTCCTGCTCCCTTCAAATTACTCTCAGTTGCAGTTGGACTATATTTTTTGTTTGAAAGCTGTTTTTTCTTTTTGCAGTTAACATTAACTAGGCTTAAGGAATGTCTGGTGCTACTTTATGGGTAAATGGATTTTTTTTCTTTTTAGGCCTTAACTTTTCTTAAAATTCTTTTTTACACAAATCAGTTGACTGACAGTTGTAGAAAAGATAATTCAGAAAGCAAGGGATTTAAATTTCAGATGTTAAAGTGAGGCTTTAGTCTTTCTTGATTTCTGTTTTACATACTTTTAAGTATTGTGGAGAAAGGAGATTAATTTCTTTTCCATCCCTGAATTTCCATTATGCACATTTTAAAAAAGAAAAATTATTGTTTTGTTAAATTAAAATTGAATTGTCTTGTGTTACGAGAATATTCCACTGATTTGATTATATTGAAAATTGAAGAGTTAATTTTTGCAGTGATATGTAATATATGTATTAGGCCAGAACTGGATCGCACTTGTCCCGTTACCATGTTTAATTATGCTTCTTAAATGATCAAAACTATTTTCATCCTTCTTTCTGGTGAAACTTGAAAAGTGATGACATGTAAGTAAAGTTATAGGAATGTTTTAGAACAGTGTAGAAATTCTTCAAGTTATTGTGGGGTAATCTAGAGGCTGCTGTGAAATCACTACAGAGACTCAAATAGAAATCCTTGTGATAAATTGTAACTCTGAGCAGTTTTCAGTAACACAAAAAGAAGTGTGTTACCCCACATTCCAAACCTTGAACTACCAGTGTTGTCCATTTACTTCTGGTATGTCGGGTGTAGAGGGGGGGCTGTGTTTTACTTCCTTGAATTAAGTAATTGAGGCTTTGTTTTAGTCTCTCCAATTTTGCAAAGTAACTTTCAGAAATAAGAGTGGGCCATGTCTGCGAGGACTTCTTCATAGTGATATGTTCCAATACCGAGAAGTAGATAGTGATCATTTTCATCTGTAGCAAATTTAATCTGAACAAACTTTAATGAACTACAAGCTGATTTGAACAGGTAACAACCAATGCAACATTAAATTTTCTATATGATGGTTCTTGCCCTTACTCATTATTCATTAATTTGTTTGGAGAAATGACATGTATCTGCTAACATTGTGAAATATGACTTTTACAGTTCAAGTGTTCAACTTAATCATTGAGCAATTTCTAATTCTGAGTGGGTTTATATTTAAAGTTGTATGTGTATTTTTGTCCTGCAATGCGTCAATTAAGCCTTTTGTTGGCATGAATTGCATGTAGTAGCCAGATAAAATGTAACAAAACTGAACAGAAGTCACATAAATGAAAGAAAAGTAGTTTTAATGGGAATACTAATATTTGGAATAGTCAATGAAATCCACCCTTTACTCTATGTGTGTAGGCTATATATATATAGATATAGATATAGATATAGATATAGATATAGATATAGATATAGATATAGATATATGTGCGCTTCCATGGGATTTTTAGTCGAATGTCAAATGATTTGGCGTATAGTTGAGAATGAAAGTTTTTTCATTATACTCACTAGCATTCGCAAACACATTTGAATACATATCTTCTAGAATTCAGATCAATTCCTGACAAAAGAAGGCATCTGTGTTTAGACTGTGCTTTTTAACCTCCTTTGATCTGAAGTGTTTCAGATCAAATCTGCTCTCCAGGTCTGCGCGGTTGCAGAGCTTTACTTATTTGCCTTGGTGACTAATACAAGGGCTACTCCTGTTTACATTGTAGAATCAACAGTACTCTGTGAGAGCAAACTAATTTTTTTTCCTTTTGAGGAAGAGCATATTATTCAAATTCCACTTGCCCTGCCAGTTTGTGCCTGGGCAAACACAATTTAGTAGGATGATTTTAGCAAAGGTGTCACAAAGTGTAATTTTGCCATGAAGGTCTTCAGGATCATAAGGAATAGGAAGAGAGGTCCCCACTCTGTTTTGCTTTTTAATTTTGTCATATTTAGGTGTAAGTCTTTGGTTGGTTGGTTGGTTGGTCTTTTTAGATGAAACTCACTTTATACAAAAATTGGTAGCGACATGTAGCATCTTCTATAGTAGTTTTGAAAATGAAAAGCATATTTTTTTAATGGTACAGTGAAATTGTAGCTCAAAGATGTAGTTGTTACTTAAACTGTTTTGGCTTTTTTTGGACTTGATTATTAGGATGAATTCATGCTTGATTATGATAAACTAATATTCTTTTAAATGTTTAATTCAAAGGAGATCTGTGTTATTGCAGACTACAAAAGGCCTTATCAGCTTCAAGCTGGTGAGTCTTTACTGCATGATCTAATTCACAGCTCTGAACGTTCAAAACCCGTGGCAGACTTGTATATCTTCTCCTGTTTAGACAGATGGAAGTGAGGAAGACAAATTCACCGATACTGTGTTTTATGCTTCAGTGAAATGATAAATTCACCCTATTAATTCTCGATATTTATTCCGAGACTCCCATGTATTTTTTAAAAAAGACATAAATGCAGTATTATTCTTTCAGGAACAAAGTGCCCTTTGTCCCTTTAACAGGGTTGGCTTAGGTTTTTAAGCCTTGCTTAGAGAGGTATCTTGTAACTACACTAATTGGAGCAACTAAAATATTTTTTTGATGTATGTGTCACTGGGAATGGAGGTAGCAGAAGTTTTTGTCATATTTACTGTTTCTCATCTTTCTGTTAGAAATTATACACATTTCTCTGTGAATAGAGAAAGATAATAACTTTAATGAGGGAAAACTCACTAAGCTACCTGTTTGTAATTTTTCATATGCATTACTATATTTTAAAACACTTTTAAAAGCTTAATCGTCTGTGGTTTCCATGGCATTTGTGTGTGTATTCACAGATGAAATGTGAGTGGGTGCATCAGAACTGCAGTTTCTTTTGTCAGATGGCTGTTTCTGGTTTTGAACAAGAACTCAGTTTTTATCTTAATTGTCAAATGCACACTTTTCAGTCTTAGAATAGCATGTTCAAGTACAAAATTATCTAACTAAATGTTTATATTACTAATAATTAGAGAATTAAAAAATATGTTATCCATCACTCTACAGAAATCTGAGATTTTTGACAGCTATTTACTAAGCCTTTTGTTTCTAAATGCAAGTTGTTAATGGAAAACATGTTTAATGACCATAAAAATGTGTTCATGTCTTATTGGCTTTCAAAACTTTAATACATTAAGAAAAAAAAATCCTCAAGTTAGCTGCAATTTCATATAGAAAAATGCTTTCGAAATAGAATAGGGCAAAAAGTTACAAATCTGTGCTTGCAAAGACAACAGATCTGCACTTCAATTAATATTCTTGTCAAACTCACTGAGTGAATATAAAACTGCTGAATGAGGCACTTGGACATATTTTTATCCCCTTCTTTGGCTACTGACTTGGGTAATGAAGTGTAGATGTGGCTGTTACATGCCAGTTGGAAGGGAGCCAAAACAGAGATGTTGTTTGTACGTGTGCAGATGTTGGCAGGATTCCCTGCACTCCTGTTGTCAAAAGATCTTTTTATTGCCTCAGAGTTATAAATATATCTGTGTTACGGTATGGCATGCAGATATTTTGTTAGTAATGTTTGGGATGTTCACTTCTTAATAAACCGAGCTGCTTCTGGAATTTCTTGTGTGAAATGAAATTCAGTGTACACAATGCAGGAAGCATAATAGATGTGTTTTGAAGATCAGCGTACCATTGTGACTAATGCTGTACTTTCAAAATCAGTTTAATCCATTACAAAAATCTCGGCTGCTGCTGGAAAGGTGAGGCCCTGTTAGCTCCTTTCCTCTCTTCTGCACCTGGCTATTCAGGCCTTCTGCCTTCCTTTTGTCAGTACTAGCAAGATGTGGTGATGTGATGAGCTGGATCAGGCTACTGATCCAACTGAACACCAGCCCAGCAAGTACCAGCTGCATTGCTTTCCTAGTGGCATGACGGAGGGGATTGAAATGAGTGTGCTTGATGGGTTGGGAGGAATGGACACCTTTGCTTCCAACGGTAGCACGGCCTTTGCTAGCTTCAACTGTTTGTGGCTAAATTTGTATTTGGAAAGGGAAGTAAAGGTCTAAGCAGAGCAGGACTGGAATATAGGAAAGGAGAGGGGTGGAAAAGGAGTGGGGTGGTCCAAAGTCATGCTTAAATAAAAATATTTAGGCATGTTTGCTGTAGCAGTTGAATTGATTATATTGCATTGAGTGCTGATAAAATGCAGCAATACCAAAATGTTATGCACAGTTGGTGTAATCAGTTAAACCTGTGTTTATCAGAAAATGTAATCAGGTAAGTCAGGTAAATTTTCTCCAATTTAAGGTATAAATTTGGATTTTTAAGGTAGGAGTAAAGTAGACGTGCATGGGTACAGGACTTATAGGTACACACATTTGGACTTTCCCAATGGTAAGCTGTATGGCTTTTTTCTGATAGGTACTGGTAGGCAGTATTTTGAATTTTCCCGTATGCCCCTTGATCCCACTCACTGTAATGAAAAATTTTTTCTTGCCCAGAGTCCTCTGGAGGTTATGCCTTAGCACCAACTCCTGCTTGCTTCTTTTTGAGTGAAGTGGCATGTTCCTTTGTGAATAACTAATTTCATTTGGTGGACAACAGCCATTTGCTTATTGGTTTGTTTTGATCCCGGACTGAATACAGTAATGATAAATGTGCATGAAATCTCATTTTGGTGGCGTTTATTGATGCCACAGGCATGAGTTTTCATTATATTGGTCTGTTTGTAGAATAAGTAAGGAACAATGAACTAGCACACACTTAATTTGTTGGAAGGTTATTTTGCTAACCACAAAAGAAGCAAAAACCCCAGCCAACTTCTTAACTGTGGAATGTATATCACTTGACTTTGCCCTTTACTAGTGGAAATTTGCCTGTACTTACCACCTTCATAAATTGCTCTGAAGCCTACGGATAAAAAATCTGAAGACTGGATAATGTCATTCTTATTGCATAGTAGATTCAGTTAGTGAGAGAGATTTAGTTCTGCTCAATTATATGGTATCACAGTTTGAAAATATCATACTGGTCTTAAAACCATCAAATTAGTTCTGTATCATCCTCAGGATTTTTCATTATCACATTCACCTCTGTGGGTAGATCAGGTGATCAAAATACCGTGGAAATCCAGACACTTAGGCACCCCAAAAACTTTGAACCTATTCTGTAATGAATATGGGTCTGATGTCCTTTTGAACAACCAAGAAAGGTTCTTCGTTGCAACGGTAAACACAGTTATTCCCCCTAAAATTGCCTCCTACACTTGCCATGTTAGAGGTTAGCTTAATGGCTTTTGCCATAAAGATGGCAAACTTTGTCAACACTATATATTAATTATGATTTTTTAATTTCTTTACATATACGATATGGACAAGATTTGCTATATAGAAACTTTGAAGAGTCCTTGAAAATTCCATAGAGGACATCTTGAGCCAGAATAGTCTGGGATGGATGCTCAGCTTTCAGTAAGATCCAATTATCAAATAGTGTTAACACATAAACAAATGGGTATTTTTACTATCTCAAAGCTATTTTTAAAATATTAAATAATTTTAAAGCTGTAGATGAACAAATTGCAATGTTCTTAAGTGTTCAAGCAAGAACTGCTGGAAGCTAGGGACAAGTTAACCTGGTATTCAGCCTTCATTTTAGATATGGGCTCAATTAGGGCCTCCATAACATTTTATTAAATGCTTTAATTATATCAAACAAAAAGTGTTTTAATGACCGTTAAGTCATGCCCTTTTAACAAAAGCCAGTTAAATGTGAAAGTGGACACTTTTCATTTGGAAAGGCTCGTCTTCTTGATGAGAGTAGCTAGATAACATTAAACAGCGTGTCCTAACATCATAAGGCCTGTATTCAGAATGGAAATCTTAAAATGGTAATCTTGTATGCTCTGATGCTACCTTCTGTTAAGTATTTTATGGTTCTGGTAATAATACTTGCCTTAAGGACAGAAAAGCTTAACTTTATCAAGATAAAAATTTAGTAAAGACTACCCTTATGCTGGAGGATTAAGCATTTCAGGTTCTTCCCTGCCATGTGATCAGAAGTCCATTGATTCCTTCTTATTTGACAGATATATATTTGGAATAAGATACATAAACAATCCTTGCTTGACATTAGGAAGCTAGGAAGGGCTTTGAGTCACTTAGCATAGAAGTTGGCAAGGAGCATCATTCCAGAGCAGAAACTTTGATCCTGAAACTTCTCTCTCTGTCTTAAAGCCTTTAGAACGATGGAAATGAGCGTGCTCTGGGTAGGTGAACTGGTTTGCAGGGCTGGAGACCCCCTAAGTGAGAACCATAGGGAGCTTTAGAGTGACATTCTCCACTATCAGTGGCATAGAAATGGAAATGAATGCCTAAACCTTTTCTTTACCTTTTTTTTTTGGGGTGGTTGGCGTGGTGGTGGGTGGTGGAGGAAGTATCGCCTGGACTATCAATAATAACTGTTCCTTTTTCCTAGTCACCTCTGTTTTACTTTTGATAAAAATGTTATGTGGTTGTGTGTAATAAACACACAGGGTATGTATGTAGCAATTGTTAAGGAGTACTAGAAGCATAAAAAACCTTAAGTTTGCTTTTATACCTTAATCTGTTCTGTAATCCTTTCTGTGAGAGATTTTCCAGTGAGAGGATCCTCAAAGGAATCCAGTCAACTGTGAAAAATGGGAAGGGGGAGTGGTGGAGAGAAGGAGGTGTCACTTTTTAAAGCTTTTCCCTTTAGGTTATTAAAAAAATCAGTTTTAATTAAAAATATCAGATGCATAACTATCTTGGTGGGAAGTATACTTGCATTAGTACAACAAATGTGTATAAAACACCGATAGAAAAATATAGTTTGTGGAATTGTGCATGTGTATGTGAAAATACACATATATGTGTGTATATATAGTATATGGAAAACTAGATAAGGGTTGTATATTGTTTCAGGACCTCCAATTCTTTCTCTTCAGTAGTCCAGCAGGGCCTCTTGCTCACATAAATATATGTTGTGTTGTTTTTTCTTTCCCTTCAAAACTTAAAAGTATGTGGAAATGTAGCATTGATCGGTATTTACAGATGTCTCTTCTAATTTTTAGTGAACAACCTTTTAAAATCTAAGCTCTTTTGTATTAATTAAATTTTTTTAAAAAATCTTTTTATATACAGAGTTTTCCATCTGATGAGGGTTGGCCATTCGCAAAATACTTAGGAGCATGCGGAAGAATGGTGGCTGTCAATTACGTTGGAGAAGAGCTGTGGAGTTACTTTAATGCACCATGGGAGAAACGAGTGGATCTGGCTTGGCAATTAATGGAAATAGCTGAGCAGCTGACAAATAATGACTTTGAATTTGCACTCTACCTCCTTGACGTCAGCTTTGACAACTTTGCAGTTGGACCGAGAGATGGGAAAGTTATCATTGTAGATGCAGAAAACGTTCTGGTAGCAGACAAAAGGTTAATCAGACAGAGTAAGTGTCTTCTTTCTCTCCCTTCCCCTCACCCCACGTCTCTTGCTTCTTTCTCTGCAAACACGATATTTAAAGTATGCGTAGTTGCTAAATACCCATTTTGTTGGCTTTATAACTAGACTACTAATTAAAAAACCAATTAGCTTTCTTCTGCAATTAGACTACTAATTAACTTGACCAATTTGTCAATTTTACAAAGCATTGAATTTACCTGAACTTGATTTACATACACTTCTAATCTCTTTAATCTTGCTTAAATGGAGAGGTGCGGGTGGAAGGACAGGGTTTGGATGTGGGATGGGTTTGTACAGATGGATGGACAGATAGACAGATGGGCTGGCTGACGGACCTGTCTACCTTAGCTCAGAGAGAGAGGTTCCTTTTGTCTTTTCCAGACATCTGTAAGGATGGTAGTCTTGCCATTTTATTTTCTGTGAATGACAAGACAGTCTTCCTGCTCGCTTTGGCCTTAGTTACATACCCTGCCTCTGGTTCAATTGTTCAGGTTGGTGCTTTTTAATAATGGAACCAGAGCAATGGGTAATTTTAATGCTGTTTCCAAATGGGTATAGTGAAAATTCATTCATCTCTCTGTCAACTGTAAAAGCTCAGAGCAGTGGCAGCAGGAGAGATGTTTGACAAAGTGGCATTATATATAGTGTTTTATATTCCTTTTGAGCTTATAAGGAAAACTTTACAGACCTAAGGGCTAGAGACATTGAACATGAAACCCTAGATTCTGCAGAAGTTCATGGCAATAGGCCAAGTGATTCCAGTTTGCTTTGGGTGAGTGGATTTTTTTAAGCTTTGCAAAGAGACTTCATATGCTGTGCTGCTGAATTAACTTTAAGACTGTATTTTCTATCTACGCACTTTTCTACAAAGAAATATGTTTTTGGGGTTTGGGGTTTTTTTGGTGGTGTGGGTTAGGGTTTTTTTTGTTTTTTGTTTTTTTTTTTTTCTTGTATTAGATTTATTACACACCCTCAAGGATCTTAGAGTAAAATTATCTGAGCCTACCAAGAAAACCTTGACTATCCAGTACACTTACTTCAGTACTTACAGGCCACACAAATAAACTTTATTTTTCTTTTTTTTTTCTTTTTATCATTTTTCCACCCTCTTAAAATACTAGTACTTAAGACTTTGACTTTTGGAGCATGTCTGAATTGCTCAGTTACAAAGATTACCAAATGAACTCTGAAAAAGCTGATGTGTACATGGAATAGGAGCAAGTAGCATCTTGCAGAAGCTGAATGCTGGAAGTGTTAACACTTACATCTGTTGTCTATAATTCTCATACTAATTTGGATCTAACTAGAATTTTGCTGCATGATTTGTAATCTAACGATTAATCAAGAACAGAGAAAACAAATTAGGACACAAGAAAGTTCTCAGTCTTTGTATAAACTTGACATTTAATACTGATTTCATTTATCTCCTGGAAAGTTTCATTAAGCAATTTCTGTCTGGAGTGATTAACATGCCTGTTTAGATATTTGAATATGTACATTCTGTCCAAGTACACTGTACAGTAATAACTAATTGTACTCTATGTGGGATATCATAGTTGAATTTGCTGAAGTCCTTTTTTCCATTCTCCTTTGTTAGCTTCTTTTCCGTGTTGAGTTTGCTGTTCATTGTACAAATTTTACATCATGTTTTTATAATTTTAGCAGTCATCCTTCTGTACACTTTTTTCCTAGTCTGGTTTGCAGAGCACCGTAAATTAGTAGACCAATAGTCAGCTTAGAGACTACCAAACACACATAAATTTTTCTTTGTACATCACAGTGCTAGAGGAGATCTGCAAAACTATGAGGCTCCTTGTTAAGGACCTCTTCCCAAAGCTGGCAGTAACCTAGAAACTTAAGGTGAAAGTTTTCTAACAAAAAGTAGTAAGAGCGCAGGAGATCTCACACTTGCTAATCTTTTGCGGATTGTCGTATAAGGTATTTTCTGTAAATCAGGTTTTAAGTTAAAGAAAGCTTTGTGACAAGGCCACTAGTTACACCTTCAAATTCTGATAACTCTTTAAATATATATAAAGAAGGGTTTATACATGTGTGTAAATGCCATTTTTTTTTTGTTGATTTTTTTCTTTTTTTCAAAGATTATATGTAACGCATCTGCTTTTTTTATACACGCTTCTCAGTTACTACCATGTCTAAAGTAAGAGGTTGGATGTTTCAGAAGTTTATGGCAATTACTTTGCGATGTTTTTTTTATTTTTTTTTGTAGACTGCTTGACCACTTAGTTTTAGTTCCCAGGGCAACTGGAGAAACCCAGTCTATGTTGCTAAAATAAATCATGTTGCTTGTTTGTTTTTCTCTCAACTTCATCTGTGAATCATTCTCTTGTACTTGTTTGTACTACATTTTTTCCTCTGGGTATGTGTGTGAATGTAGATTTCATGTGTTTAGTGTGCTGTTGCTTTTGCTTCCCTCTCCTTGCTATCTATTTTACCCTCCTTCTTTCTTTTCCTTATTTTTTGTATTGCCAGTACCATTTTAGCAGAAGGGTATATGAAACTGTCAGATGCAATCTTAAACTAGAATGTTTAAGAGTTCATCTAAACAAAGTCGGTTTATAGCTTAAATATTTCCAGTTTGCTGTGTATTGATCTTCTGATTGTATTCAGGCGCACATATGTTCTTTCCTCCTCTCTCTCACTTTTTTTTTTTTTTCCCTGTCTCCTTATATTTCACAGATAAACCTGAAAACTGGGATGTATGGTATGAAAGCAAATTTGATGACTGTGATAAAGAAGCTTGTCTGTCCTTCTCAAAAGAGATTCTTTGTGCTCGTGTCACTGTGGACCACAATTATTACGCTATTTGTCAGAACCTATTATCAAGACATGCCACATGGCGTGGCACTTCTGGAGGACTACTTCATGACCCCCCAGCTGAAATTGCCAAAGATGGCCGACTTGAGGCCTTGCTGGATGAGTGTGCCAACCCAAAGAAGCGCTATGGTAGATTCCAAGCTGCAAAAGAACTGCGGGAATACCTTGCACAATTGAGTAACAATGTGAGGTAGTCCACAGTGAAAATTTCTTGCAACACTGGCTAAAACACTATTGCAAAGACACATAGCGAATGAAGTTTTGAACTTACGTGTTAAAAAGAGAAAATAATAGAAAAACCCTAGTTTATCAGTTTTCTAAATACCATAAAAATATAATTTTATGGTGTTATAATGTTCCTTTGCAAACAGACAAGGTACTTACTGAATTAAGACTTGAGCTACTATTGACTCTCCTCCCTAACTATTTAAAAGGGAGTAGGTCAAAAAAGACTGTGATAGCGTAATTGACAGCTTGTGTGTCAAAGGGTACTTTACATAAAACTGCATTAGTGTCACAGTTTTGTGAAGCTGATGTTCTTACTTGGAAAGTCAAGTTAGACTGATGGCCTGTTTTAAAGGCCTTTTTTCGGACATCGTTGTCTCATTTTTGTGTTTGTTTAAACACCTTGAAGTGGCATTTACATCCAGGTAAATCTAGCTGTCTGCATTGTTTCAAATTTAACAGGCTTACACGTTAATGCTGTGCAGTACATTCCTACTGTGAGTGTAGGATTCCCACGTTTACTGTCTAATTTTAGGGGGTTTTACACTGTATTTTACTATGCTTAGACATTGTGTATTATTTTTTTTTTTTAAGATCATCATAAACTCTAATGTCATTTGAACTACCATTCATTTGATGTCTTTTGCAGTTCTGCCATTGAAAATATCACTTAATGTAATTATTGTACAAAACTTTTACCCTTCATGCCAGTATATACACATGACTGCTTAGCAGGAAATCATGGTATGAGCAAACTTACTTTTAACAGAGATAATTTGAGAATTGGAGACACACTACAATTAAATGATCTGTATTAATTTAAATTGGGGATAGAAGCTCGACTAAAAGTAAAAATTCACTAGTACAGTGTAGATAAGCATAAACCAAAGAAAATGGTTTTGTTTATTAGTTTCTAAAAAATTACTAAAGAAAAAATGCTATACTGTAGTGAAGCTAATAATTCTCAAAATTCAAATTTCAGTGGTCCTTGGTTACTTTTTGAAGAACTTCTAAAACTATGTGCTTATGCTAGAAAAAAACCCTAATTTGAATAGTAATGTCTAGAAAGTTAGCAGTTTGTTTTACATCATTCCCATTCTGTTGAATTCATTGTAATGGAGTTTACTGAATATTCATCTTTTGGTTTACCAGCTAAATTGATAAAGCTCTATTCCTTCTAAACACCTTTTCTTGAACTAAGTTGGACTATTCCCAGTGCAGTTAAAATTGACTTGTTGAGGTTTCTGTAAATTTGGAGTTGTTCTGATAAATTACAGTTTATATAAAAACTTCAGTTACTGCTTCAAAGCTTGCTCTTTTTTTTTTTTTTTTACAACTACTATTCTACTATTAATGCTTCATTTTCCTGAAGTCTTATTCATAAAAAGATACTCTTAGGAAATGTATGCATATTGCTTCTTATAACAGTAATGAAGGAAACTAATATTTCTTAAATACGTGTATACAACAATATTTCGCACAAGCTAAAAAGAATTCTGAGTGAGGTAGTATGTTCTATTTTCAAGAGCAAAGTTAGTACGCCTCTCATATGGCATCAAAAGACTGATGGAAATTGTTGCTTTACCAAACTGCTGCAAGTGCAAGGTGAGGAAAATGGTAAACTCAACTGACTGGCCCTTCTTTCTCAAAGCTCAAAAAGTGGAGCTGTGTCATTTTTTAGATCACAAAATCAAGGATATTTTAGAATTCAAAATTTTCCCTTTCAATCATCTTTGCCTAAGTAGTCCTAATTTGCTCCCAATCCCTTGTCTCATTTTCTGACGTTAGAATGCCCAGTGTGGCTTTTAATTTTCATTTCTCCCCTCTCCTCATTTGAAAACGGTTTTACTTGCTTGCTCCGGCACAAGCTGTCAGAGAAGATCTGTGTTGGTTTTTGTCATAAAATCTTATTTGAAGAAAATAGACTAACCCTCAGACTAGATAATGCTATCCTACCATAACAGCCTTGACTTCTCACTGAAGTTGATTTTTAAACATCTACTGCATTTCCCAATGAGTGAGTGGAGTATGATTGTTGAAGTTGTAAAAGAAACAAACACTGCCGGTTCTGGTTACTACTCGAGGCAGTTCAGTAACTGTCATAATATCCTATCAGATTTGGTTGGGGGTTTATCTCCCTCAGAAGTAAGCTCCTAAAGCCGATTCTAAAAGGAATTTGGAACTTTATAAAAAACCACAAACATTACAGGGAAAACATTGTGGAGAGCAATAAATCTTGTTCCGTTTGCACCTATCAGATATTTATTGTACAATAACAATTTATATTTTTTGTCATTGCCCATTATTACTGATGAACACGGTGAAATATTTTTGAATGAGATGTTTGGGGTTTGTATGTGCATTACAATTGTCCTTTTGTACTGTAAGTTACTGTTTGATTGGAATATTTTATCAAAACTGTCTCCCTGTGCCTTTATATTACAAGAAAGTTGTTTCTGCAACTTCTAATGATATTAATAAAGAATACTTTAAGAACCTCATCTCAGATATTCATTTTCAGATCAGTAAGTCTTTTAAGATTGACTTAGTGTAGGATGCATTAAAATATGCATAGAACTAGTTTTTGTAGTGTTGGAGAACGCACCATCGTCAAAAGTGACATGTAGGAACTTTTTTTTCCCCTCCTTTCTAGTAGACTGCTTGATCCAAAGTATGAGTGTTCTGTCAGGTATCTTTTTGTTTTAGAGATTATCATAAGTGGGACTCATTTTTGTAAAAAAAAAATTTATCAAGCCATGTATTTCTGTTGCATTAACTGAAAGAAAATATTTTCACATTAAGCAAGTTGATAGCTTCTCTCGTTATTGTTTGAGAAATTTTTTTCTTGTATTTAGAGTAATTTATATTGCTAGTATCATTGTGTCTTCAGTACAATATTGTAGCAGTTAATGTAATAGTAATACATTATGAGTTTTTGATGTTTCTCCTTTACTCTGGATTTTTCAGTGAGCATTTGAAACTAAGTCCTGCAGTTATACTAGAGAATATATTCCTTTCTGACTTTCTGAGCCTGTGCAAATAATAGGAACAACTTGTCTCAAAAACACTGGGATTTTTCTATTTTTTTTTTTTTAGTTGCATTTGTACCGCCTGAACGTATGTCTCCAGGATCTGCAAACATGCAGATTGAAACTTGTAAACTTTCCAGCGTGCCTCAGATGTCAAGATCATTACGATCTTAAAAAGAAACTAATGTGAATAATTGCTGCATCTTTTCTTTCAGCGTTTTCCATAGTATAGTATAGTCTGATCCTAGTTGCCGCTGAACTTCAAGACATGGTGTATCTGGTACTTGCTTATCAGGTACTTTTTCATTGTGGGATATTCTTTTATGAGACACTTCAAATATGTTTAACTTTGCATGCTACTCTGACATACCACAAAGACTAGGTTAAATGTGATTTTCTTTACATTTATTAGAATTGAGTCCTTGTCTACCTTTAAAGGGCACTAAAATGTTTTGGTTCCCTACAGTCAGTCTGATGTTTTTGTAGAAACTAGCAATGGTGCTTTCATGGATTCCTGTTATTCCATATGATGTCTGAATTCAGTACTGCCTTCTAAGCTCGTTTGTTAGTTATGTTGTTTGAAGCCTGTGATTTGGAGATTAGGATAGATTGGACTGTGAAACCTCTGTAAAAGGCATGTCTAGTGAGTATCAGTGTTCCATTAGGGAAGTATATTTCTCAATTTGAAGATTTGGTGTACAGCCTGCTTAAACCTCTTGGTTTCTATCTCACAGTCTTTCCAAGCCTTTAAAAATCCAGTCCATCAAATGGCGACTTCATTACTGTTGATTTCACTGACTTTTTTTTGGTTGAAGTTGCAATATACAGACCTGCTAATTTAATTGATAGCCTTCATCTGACTAGTTCGCTTATTATGAACGTCACTACTATTTCTACTTTGAATGTCTGCTGGTTTTTTGTTTTCTGTTTCCTTACTTTCAGATCATGTTCAAAGATGTACAACTAGTTTAAATAGACCTTTGTCTCCTCCAAGTTTCATTTTATGGTGTTTTAAAGGAATTTTTCCTATGCTGATTTGCTGTTTTTTTAATGTGACTCTCCAGATCTGACAAGTGTCGGTTTCCCTGGGGAATGTCTAAGCATCAAATTCCTTTTATGTTTCATACTGAGTTTTATGAACACGTTTCACTATTCTTCCAGGCGAAAGTCTTTGTTGGTCAGCCTTGTACTGTACACTACACTAATGAGCCTTTGCTAGATGCAGGAAGGCCCTGTGGCTGCTAGATGTCTTTGTAGAGGGTGCATGCGATGTTAGGACAAGGAAGAGTCTGTTGTTTTGGCAGCAGATGAGTCTGTTGTTGCCACTCTGGAAGTATGAGGATATACCTGTTTTGTGTGGTTCAAAAGCTAGACAAATTTAAGGAGCATTAGTAATGAACGTTTGCCACGTATACCGACTTGCATGTTCAGGTCAGAGCAGGAAGTTTTTGACTTTAAAGCAAAAATATCTAAGGCTGTTTTTTATATTTGGTGGATTAATACCAGTCTTCTGAGAACAGAAATGTGAAAGCAGAATATACTTCAAAGCAAAATAGACTGTTTAATATACAGCTTGTGTTCAGATAGAAAAAAGAGCATTTTTTTTTTAGGTCAGAGTTTCAAATAGCTTGTCTATTAGTCAAAGAATTTTAATACACATCTTTCTATTCTGAACATGATGCTTTTGTATATGCTTAACTTTTACTACAGATTCTAGCTTTTGATATTATTAATGGAGGCTTAGTGCATCCATTTAATGCATCCTTGGTATAACTTCACATTCCCAAATAGATGCCCTGTAGCTTTTTAAAGGAACGGGGTTTTCAAAATTTAGTGCATTTTTATTTTGTGCTTTTTTTTTTTCCCCAAAAATAATTCTGAAGCTCCTCAAAATAGTTGAGCAGCTGATTTCATTGCTTCCAACCATTATGGAGTTTAATTTTTACTTGAAAGTTCTCATCTTCTTCGGTTGTTCAGGCTGGGGTAGGAACATCTGGCTTTCTGTAAAATCTAGCAGTTCTCAGTGTGGAGCTATGTCACCCGGACCTTAATAGATATTTTTTCCTTATAAGAAAACTTGTTTTCTTCCTTTGTGGGGATTTTTGACAGTTTTATATATTAAATATTTTTCATACTGTTGCAAATAAGCTTGCAGTTTCACTGTGGGAAGGGCGGCCTACCTCCTTCTGGAGAGAGCACAAAGAAATAATGATCAGAATTCTGAGGAAATAAAAAATCAGGGGGATATTTTGAGTTTACTGACGTCAGTGCCTCACAGTAGAAAATTAGTATACCAATAATGGGCCTAATTATTTCACTTCTTGTAGAATATCAAGAGCAGTTGTTTATTTAGATACTTATTTTGGAAACTATATGTTGAGACTGGTGAGCTTAACATGCTCGTGCTTGCTTTCCTAAGGGTAAATTTAGAGCTCTGGCAGAAAGCAGATGTAGTTGTCAACAACTTGTAAGAATTGCTCTCTTTAACAGAGCTCTTTCTTTGTCAACAGCCGCCACACTCAGTGAATGAGCAGAGAATATTTGTACACCGAATGCACAAAGTTACGTGAATATGGCAACGCATACTTTGGGGTTCAGTGTCTTGAAACCTGGCTCCCACTTGTTATCTAGTTCTAACATGGAGCATTAATCAATATACCTTTTTAAAAAATATGTAGATTTCTCTTTTAATTTGCTTACTGTTTTATAAAAGTATACATGTGAACACCTGATTTAATTTTTTTTAAAGTCTGGGTGCTGTCCCTTCATTTGTTTTAGAGGAAGATCAGATTTGACCAAGGATGGGAAAACATGTTTCTTTCTCAGACTACAGCCTTACATTCTTTGACTTACATGCCATTGGTTGTGTTTGGTTTTGTTGGTGGTGATGTTTTGTTTAAAAAAATTCCTAGTTTAGGAAGGAGGAGAACTTGACAAGGAAGATAAAACCAGTTTAATAGCTATCCCTTCAGCCGTTCACCTTCCAGTCCTTCTCGGCTGTACGTACTGCTACGGTTCTCCCCAGTCTTTTTTGCAGATACTGTCAGCTATTCCATTACAATATTTTTTCTAATTATTTTTCTAATTACTTGGAGTACTGTAGGTTTTTTCCAAAGGCATTATATAAAACTTTATATTAGAGGGTTTTTTAACATCTCTGTTGGAAGAGGTGGTGTTTTGTCTCTGCCAAATTGTAAAATTATGTATATGTACAATATTAAATGATAGTTCTCTTTCTCCTTTTTATATTCTGTTTATTTTCAGCATAATCATTAAGTACATTATAGTATAAATAGATTGGATTTTCTTTCTACTAGCATTATATTTTTTTCCTTAATAATTAATTGGCAATTGAACCAAAGGCTTAGGGCCATGTCATTCCCCATTCCTTTCAGGAAGGTGGGGATTTGGTAAAAAGAAACTGGCTAATGGAAGCGTGGTAGTCTTCACTGTTTAAAAAGTGTAAAATTGTGCTATACTACAAAAGCATGGACCAACATCTAGTTTTATATGGCAGGTACTTGCTATGATGTACACCTGCCCCATCACCGAATACATTCATAGTCAGAAACCTTTTTTATCAGTTTTGTAGAAATTCTTTGCTTCTGGACACAGAATGTTTATTATGTATATGACTGCATTATCCAGATCTTTAACAGCAAGTACAATTGGAAGAAAACAGAAGACTTGGGAGGTCCTTGTCCCAGGTGCAGCACAGCCGTTCTTTCCCTGGCACTGTCTGCTAACGCGGGGCTGTGTCTGCCCCACCGAGCAGTGCGGTGCAGCAGGAGCCGCTCGGCAGACTGTAGCGTTGGTGCCAAAGCTTCTACATCTTTGCTGTGGACGCGTCTGTGATTTTGCTTCAGCCTAAGTGAGCTCCGCTGAGCACCTTCAGCATGTGTGTGCTCAGTTAGCAGGTTGAACTCTGCCTGGAAGACGTTTGGCACGCACGTGGACAAGAGCTTCTGGCTTAGCTTTCTCTGCAAGGAAACTGGTTCATGTGCATCAACACTGCGCTGTGACCACACCAGCACCTGGAAGTGGGAAGATGATTGAGAGATTCACTTAAGCTGCCTTACTTCTCTGAAACAAAATGTTAATGTAAACCCAGAGTCTAATAGCTGAATGTGTTCTTCACTAGGCAGAGTGAGGATCCTGCACTGACTGAACTTCCTCTGAGTTCTTAAGTTTATACATCATTTATCTATTATCTTTTGTTGATGTTGTATTCAAATTTTATCTGTATATACAAATGTATACACATCTATAAATATATATACTCAAATTTGATTTCTATAACTATATAAAAATGAAATTCGTATATATCTACACACATGTATATGTGTATGTATATTTAGCAGAAGCTACTATTGTAAAATTCTAATTGGACTCCAAGTTCTCAGCTAAGAATGATGTTTTACTTAATGGAAGTGTTTTACTTGTGAAAAGTCTGATAACCTAATTTCCCTCCTTTGTTTTCTTTATCTAAGTCACTTTGATCAGCAGATCTGATGTCTTAAGTATCTAAAAGCTGATCTTATAATGGTGTTAATCTATAACCAGCTATTGTTTGGAACGGACTAATGATCTTTGTATTCTTAAGTAATTCTTAAAGTAAGTTGTTTGATTTCTGATGTGATAACTGAGATTATATGCCACTGCTGTATTTATATGATAAGGAACTGTGATTATTGATTGTTTTGATAATTATGAAGGTGTTTACGTTGTCTCAATTTGGGATACTAGTCTTATAGACTTCTAGATGTTTTGTCAGTAATTTAAGAGAAGGATTGCGGCTCTGAGTTTTAGATCCAGTGGCCCTTGACAGAGCCAATCGTAGGAATTCTGAAATGCACTCACAAGGACCCCATCTCTTGTCATTCACTGCCTGCGGAGTTGGGGCAAACTGTTTCTTTTAATACCTGGATTTTGGAGGCATGAGAATATTCCTGTGTGTTGGAGGAGCCATAACCTCCCTTAAGGCTAAAACCTCATGAAAAGGAGAAAATATATTCTTATAGATGAATTTTTGTTGTTTTTTTTATTATTTTTTTTTTGTTCTGCATTATTCCATACTTGTCTGGAGTTTGTGATTACAATTCATGAGATATGTCTAATTATGCTGCCTTTATAATGTTAAAATCTTGCAAAAGTGACTTTTTAGAAATTTATAATTGTTACTTTTTAAAGTAGAATTTTATAATTTTAGTGTGATGTATTTCCATAAATGAGCAGTAATTGCAAACACTTTTGCCAAGTGTAAGCATATTTTCGTATTCTGATTGTTCCAGGACACTTTTTTTCCATATTTGGGCATTGAACTTTGGCTGCCCACCAAAAATATCACTTGTATCAGACTTGGATTTACCCCGGAGACAATATCTTTCCTGTCTTACTAAAATTCATGTATGATATGGATTCTATTGCAGTTGCACTTACCCTCTCCTGGTTGGGGTAATACCTGTCCTTGGTCTTTAGCACTGCTCTTTATTAGATTATCAGAGCTTCTCTATTATACCACCAACCAAACAAAAATGTGTTCTACTGCTTAGGTACCATTACATTAGCCACAATATGTATTATATTTGTGTGAATTAAAAGTACCTGGGACTGCAAGCAATAGATGCATTAGAAGCTTCCATAGAAGCTTCTATTATTTTTAGCAAATAATGAAATATCATGAAGATATATTCATGTGTTAGGTGATTTGGGAGAGGTATCACTTCAGCAGCCTTAGACTACAACCTAGCAGAAGTCCAGAAATTAGAAACAGTGGTTTGAAGAGTGAAATAAAGAATGATGTTGCTGCATGAAAGAAGCAAGAACAACTTTGGTAAGTCAAGCATCATAATTTATGTTGGGATTTAACCAGTGCACAATTTTTTCTTAGTGAAAAAGAGAAACCCTGTGGTTGGGATTTCTGTGTTTCAGCAGAAAAGGAGTGATGCAGGAGCTGAGGCGCTGAACAGCAATGCTGTAACCGCCTTGGCTCAGCAGCAGAGCAGCCTTTACCACCAGCACTCCTCTGGATTGCTCTCTAGTCTGGATTTATTACTGTTCCTGCGAGACACCAAAGCCCCAACCATACTAGAGTTTGTATCTAAGCAGTGAGCCATTCTGTTGATTAATCTGCTGTTACTGTATAGCAAATGGCTTGGGTATGTTTTAGCTGGGACAGGTGGGTTTCTGTTAGCCAATATTCATAGAGCTCACAATGCAGATCATGTAAGGTACCACGTCATGTCAGACTCACCTTGTGATCGTGACAAGCAGACAGGCTGAGTATCAGAGAAAGGAAAGAAAAGAAATAGATGCACTATCCAAATGGAAAATCTCATATTTTTTTTTTCGTTTGTGATTAAGAAAACATAGAGCAGATCTTTTATACATGTGGGATGAAATAATTAAAAAAAAAAAAAAAAGATAACTTTGCTAAGAGAGACATGGTTTTCATCCTAGAGATTTTTACAGAATACCTGAATTCTAACTTGTATCTCCAACTGTATAAGCTACTGCACTGTAAAAGTGCCCTTCAGATTCAGAAATCTCTAACCTGAACTGAAAAGGTGAGTTAAATCACAGGGAAAAGTGCTTAGTACTTGTGGAGCAATGGTATATTTGGATTACCTGGCAGTTCCCAGCAAAGTCAGTGCCTCAGAGCCAGGTACCTGAACACTGGGATGGGTAATGAGCTGCAGGCGTGGTTTACATGGATACTGGCAGTCCTCCACTGAAGTAATGTTATTAGTGGATTTCTTAGTCCAGGAAGATAACGTTCAAAGTAGAGATGTACTGTTTTGACTTGAAGACCATCCCTAACAAGATTTCAGATTTGTAGTGGTTAAAGAGTTATTGCAGCGAGAGGCAGACCTTGCTATTCTTTGGCTTACAATTAACCTATCTTAATTTTTAACTCTACATTTTGACAAATAAGGTAGCTGTAAGTAGAGGGTTTGGATGACAAATATATCCTTATATGGTCATTTATGCCATTAGTTTTTAAAGCAGCTTTTAAAACTTTTTTTTTGAAAGCTAGCTCAGATTGCTGTATTACTTCTTTTTCTTTGGAGCCCACGTTGAAGAAAATTGAATTTAGATTACCAGATCCACTAGTTCGTAACATTTCACAATTTTAAACACAGGTTTAAGATTTAAAATGTGCTTTTGGTCTCACTTGTACGTCATGTGATTTGATTTACCTTTTTATGATTTTAGAAATAAGCAAAATGTATTTAAACAGGTCTAAATTGTGTATGCTTTTAAGGGACAAAAATGAAGCATTAGGACAGAACATTTGGTTTTGAAGAGAAACAAAAGAAAGTCTGTTTCTCCCTCCTAATTCATATTCTTAAGCAAAGCCTCCAATGAAAATATACAAAGGGCACAGGATCTCATTAGCAATATTTTCCTTTGTCTGTCTTTTTTTTTTTTTTTTAATTATATCAAAATCCTTCCTAATACTTGGAGATGTAGGAGATAAGGGTTTAAAGGGGAACTTTAGATGACTACGAATGCTGGTACAAGTGCAGTAGGGACACCAAGAGCAGCTGCGATCAGGACTGTGCCAGTTACAGTCTCCGAGTGCCTAAAGTCTAAGGGCTCGCATATTTTTAGAAGTTGCTGTGCTACAAATTTAAATTGGGCATCCACAAGTTGCTTGCAGGATAGAATTGCCTTTTGCAGAAGTACTTTGCCTTGCTAATGACGTCCCTTTCAAAGGGCAGAGAAATGAGCCTCCAATGGCATTTTGCATCTGCTTACATTTTGGACTTCTTAGGCATTTAAAGTTTCTATTTTCTGTCATCATTTCCTATCTTCCCTTCCAGAGAAGGTGGAACCTTCAAAATATGTGTACAATAAATTGAAGGCTATTTCTTAACCTTACATTGGGTTTAGAAAGGTAAAGGAGGGAACCCATGTTACTGTTTAGGTACCAGCTCAGTCACGGAATGGGCAGGAAAACCTGGGCTGCATAAAAACTGCAATTAAATCAATTACGTACTACAGTGTCTTCATTATCTTATTGATAATTCAGAAATATTCATAATACATAGTCTTCCAGCTAGAGAGGTTATTCCTATTATGTAAATTACTAAAAATCAATATTAAAATTTAATATTCTTTGGCCGGCTGTAACTTGTAGGGTGAAATGTCAAGGCATGTGGGAAACTATGCTGCGGGAATAGGCAAGTGACTGGAAGATGTATGAAAAAACAGGACTTGACTGTCTGCTAAAGACATCTATCTACAAAAGACCTTTTGGTAATTTATAATCACCATGTTATGGTGAGATTAAGAGTCTTTTGATGTAATACAGGAGTGTGTTACAGTAAGCGTCTGTTAAAAAAAAACCCTCATTCCTGCTGGTTTTAAATTAATATTGAAAACATTTCTCAAGTCATTTCTCCTTTTACAGCTTTGTGGTGGATTCCCGACAGACACTCTGCATGGGGAAGAAGGTGTTGCACACTCTAAATGTGATACCTTCTTAAATCCACTCATTTCTGTGATGTGTTCTGTCTCTGTAAAAATGCTGGGGATAAGTTGAAAATGGTATTAGTAGTATGGCATCTGAGTGCTAAATGGTTTCTAAGTGCATACAGTGATTTAGGAGGTATTGAAATAAGCTGAACGTAGCTGTGTAGATTAAAGAAAGTGGGCTAATTGAAAATATGCCATAGCAGTGGGGTTGTAAGTCAAACTTCTCTTATTTCACATGCATTGTAGGAAGAGTGAACCATGTCTGAAAAAACCCACACATGGGAAAGACATCCAGGGAGAAGAGATTATGTTTAGAAGAGCTTTTGTTCCCAGTGAGCTACACAAGGTAATTTGCATCTGGTATACAATGGTATCAGCATACTGAATTGCAGGAAGAGCAGGTATTGCAGGGGGTCAGGATCTGTTTTTAAGATTTGTTTGTGCTCAATAGTCAGCAAGAAGAAAAGAAATATAATTAGAAGACCATGAGCCACGTTAAGAGTTGTTTCTTCCAAAGAAGAAACAATGAGGAGAGGATGTCTGCTGAAATAGCCCCTCAGTCCAGGAGCTGAGGGATGTCCACGGAAGGAAATCTGTTCAGCAGCCCATAATTGCCCCAAGTTCCAGGTAGATGTTGATTTTTGTTCTACCAGTTTCCTTTTGGTAACTGTTTTCTGCTTTGCAATCAAGAGCCAGAATAAATTTGACTTATGCTTTTCCTTACCTAGTGACAAAGAGTCTAAGGCCAAACCTTGGTGGACACTGGTTGCTCTTCAGGGAACAAAAACCGTGAGAGCAGCAGCACGCCGGCAGAGGCAGAATGCTTCACCTCCACAATGTTTCAAAGTTCACAGGGTTTGGGACATATTACTTCCTAGTTCAGTTTGATGCAAAGTGGTAGCTTGCAAAAGGAAGCCTACAGGGGCAGGGATTAGCCAGCGTGCCTTTGCCAGGTTCCACTTGAAGAGAAAACAGTGTTTAACTTTGGGAAGTTATCTTGGAGATTCCTTTGCAATTACTGTGACCAGACTGAGTCCAGTGTTTAGGGAACTTCATCGCCGCCAGTATTTGTCTATCAGGGGATGTAATAAAAAGGGATACTGAGCAGTAATTCACAATGGCCGAAATGTATGGTCAGATGATTCTCCTACAAGAAAACTACCTAACAGAGTATTTGGATCATATGTTTGCAATTCAAAAATCTATGTTATTTAATTATGTATTTAATTGAGGCCCATTCTTCTCTAGCATTTGAAAAGGCCTTTAGGTTGTTGCTAATTGTCTTATTAACAGATAACTGTAAGTAGCCCTTGACTTTTGTTAGCACTTTGACAAACCGTGGAGGGAAATGAGACATCAGTCTGCCAGCACCTTACAGCTTTTGTAACTTTGAATAGATGTCCAAGGTGTCAGAAATGCTTTGAAGTAATTTTGTCTCTTAAGAAAAATGTTGCTGCGTTCAAGGGCATCAAAACCAGGTAGTGTTTCTAAAATTTATATATTTTATATATTGAGTACAATTTTTGGGTCAAAATGGTCACAGGTACCCTTCATATCCATCCTGTTTTGTACATCTGCAGGGTTTTTTCCCCAGTATGTTTGGGAATGTTTTGGTACTTACAGACCACATTTTCAAAGCTGAGTGTGGAAAGTGGTAGCATTTATCTTACTTGCTGAACATGCTAAACCCAGTAATATTTTACTACTCTAATGATGGATGTAAATTATAGACTATATCCTCTTCACTGCCAACTTGTTTTCCTAGTGAAAAAAGATAGAATAACATAATAGGTGTATTAATTGCCAGTTAAAATAGTACAGCAGGCTAAGGTCTCTATTTTTATAATATCAAGTGATAGAGGATCCTTTCATTACAGTTGACCAACACGCAACAGTAAGATTTCTGTAGAAAATGAGATTTTGATTCTACCTTGGTTTTCAGTGGAAGAAAACAATGCCTGGAGAAATTAAAAAGGAAAAAAGAAAAAGAAAAGAATTGGAGACCATCTCACCTACCCACCCTCATGGACAGTTAGTAAGGTGTAGAGTGTTTAAGGTTTTTGCCATGTTACAGGAACTTAGGGGATGCTCTTGGTCTGAATCGAGTGAAGCATTGACATGGCCATGGATCCTTGAAAATCCCTGGAGAGATCTCTCAGAGTAAGCATTGAATTAACTCACTTCCTGAGCAGCTGTTCCACCCTGTACCAGAGCAGTCCTTCCTCCAAAATTCCTTGGAAGACAATGCTGTGTTTGAAGACAGATAGTCCAGAAAAGCAGGGGAAGGGTTCTGTGAACCTTCTACCAAAGATATAGTAAACAGAGCTAGTTCCTGTCTCCTTTCCCCTGAGCAGCACTTCCCTTTTGCTGCTAACCTGTACCGCGTTGAAGTGCGGTGCGGGTCGCCATGGCTTAGCCAGAGACAGACGTGTCTGTCCCACATTTATCGCTACAGAAAAGACACCTGCAGCTGGGTTTTCCATGAAGTAATGCTTGAGTACTGAAACAGCGCTGTGGAGCTGTGTCAAGCTTTGTGCAAAGTTTTAAATCAAAGGGTTGGTTGAATTTCCCTTACTGTTGTGCTACCAGTGGGTGCAGTGTGTTACCAGAGACTTCACCAGTTTTTGAAGACTGGTATTTGTAGAGAGCAGTTTCAGAAAACAGAATATTTATTGCTACTGCACTGAGCTCATAAATAGGGGAAGTGTAAAATGTTTAAGTGCTAAGGTTGTATTTTAGTATTGTTATTCAAGAATGGGCTCACATACATCAAAGCAAAGCCTGGACTTGTTTATGGTGCTGTTAGAAATCTTTCTCTGTATGACATACGCAGTAACATTAATAACTATATCATTAGTAGTAGAAGTAATTTATGTTATGGTAATGTCTAGGCACTGCAAGGACCGAGCCTCTCCATGAGAGATCTCTGTAAAATAGAGAAGCAAGGAGACAATCTTGACCCAGAGAACAGCAATTTAGGCATTAGTCTACACATGGATGGATCAGCCAAAGGTGTGGGAAGAGATACAACAAAACAAACCTGGTCCGCACTGGAAGCTGCTGTCGTCACTCACCAGCCAAACCGTTACCATTTTGTACTGTCCACAGGCATCGCGGCGGCAGCAGGGAACTAGGGAAAATTTTACCCCTTTACAATCCAGCAAGGAAAGGGTGAGGTTCCAGCAGTGAAGGACACAGAAGAAATCACTGCAGTTGGTGTTCAACATATGGATTTTAACTAGACTGTTCTAGGCCAAGTCTGTCCCTGAAGGGAACTCTTGAGAGTTGCTGAAACTGCTTAAGCCTGCTAAGCAATCCTTTTGGGTAAGTAAAGTGCTGTATTTGGGGCTTTAAAGCGTGGCTGAACTGTGAAAATCTCCCTCACACAGGAGCAAATGTTCAAGGTTTGTACTACAACATCTATATATTTATTTGTTTGTAAAGAACGAAGCGGGAAGCATTTCCAGGCCTGGTGGGAGAGGCATAGCAAGCTTCCAGCCTGTTTGCTTTGCACGTACCGGGTTTCACAGAAGGAAAACAGGTGGGCTCAGAGGAGTCTTGGTGTCCTCTGAGGAGGGGGCTTGGAAATATCTCGCAGTATGTTGTAGCAAATAAGTTGAAGTGCAGAGGAGAGGCTGAGAGGCGGCAAAGAACCGGTTAATCCTGAAATGTAAAAATGCATGCAGAATCTGGGCTACAGTGCTGATTTTCAGGAAATACGTATTGTTGGGTCAGATTCTCTAGGATTTTATACACTGAAAAGTTTTACTCCTTCCCTGTCTTTCTCCCAGGTTATGTATACAGATTTTTCTTCTTAGTTTTTCTTCAGCTTTTAGATGTAGATTTACAATACTGTGAAGTGAATGCATTTACATGCCATGCCACAATATGGTAACATTTGCCTGTGCAGAGTTTCATTATGCAAACCTCTGTGGAAAAAGGAAACTCAAGAGTTCCAGCAGTAGCTTTTCCTTGTTCTGTCTTGGAAAGAAGCGAAAAATTTATTTGTGCTCTTGATTCTGCTTATTTTGGTGCTTTCCTGTCAGCTTGAATGGATCAGAACAAGACTGGCCCAATAGAACTGTTTTTGAAAGATGAACATTTAAAGACTGTAATTGTCCCCATACCACAATGCTGAATGGATTCAGCAAAGCACTTAAACACACACTTGGAATTGCAATGAAGTTGCACAGAATCACGTTTATATTTGTGTTATTTTAAAATGCATTTGAAGACCATTAAGTGCATGCATCCTTTCAGGAAACCTTTATTAGATACCAAGCAAATTAATTATGTCTAAATTTGATGTAACCTTAATATGCGCTGGGATTGCTGTCCATTAGGTTTTGTTTCTAATGACCAGAATAGAAAATTAAAACCAAAAAAAGTATATAGGAAACTATTATTATGACGACATCAAGGTGATCATGCAACAAAAAGGCTTTAAAAATAGTGAAAACAATATGTTCTGTAAATTTTAGAGATGTAAGTCTGTATATGTTTAATTTCCAGCTGTTAAAAAACAAGCGGGGAAGCTGATGGTTCCATTTAATTTTGCTTCTCTGCTAACTTAAGTCTACAATCAGACAAGCTTTTAAAAAAAGGTTGATCTGTTCAACTTCCTCTTACAGTTGGAATAATATTTGACTGAAGGAGGGCAATAAATTGAGTAGACTGATTTAATAAAATACATTATCCTTGTCACATATCTCTAGTACTTTTTCCGTTAGTTTTCACAGCTAATGTATTTATTAAATATACTTGGAAAAGGGGAGAGTAGCTCTTTAGTAGAGGGTGTAGCGCAGTTTTTCCTTGTTTTACAAAAGGAATACAAAGTTAGTTTTGCTGCTTTGAATTTTTGAAACTGTCTTTTGAGTAGTTATTTTAAAATTTTAACCTTAGCGAAACTAAAACTTGTTTTAACTTGGCATTATAGCAGAGGAGGTTTTTTTAAAGTATTGGCTTCATTAAGAGGGAGTCTCACTATCACCTTTTAAGTGCCTACGTTCTTACACTCTGGTACTTCTGTAATTAATGCAGAGGCTCTTTCAGGCAGTGACTTAAAACCTACTTCTAGAAATACTAATTTTGCAATATTACCTAAGAAAAAGAAAATAAAAAAGGAAAAGATAATATTCAGGAAATTCTGCTAAAGAAACAGGCAAAGCAAAATGCTGGTGCATGGATATCACTTTATTGGCAAGAATTTTCTGACACAAGAGGCATATATGAATGTGGAACTCTCGTTTAATGTTTCCCAAATGATATTAAAAAGGTGAAAATTAAAAGTGATTGTTCTAGCGGTGTGTGCATAGGAGAGCCAGTTAAAATTGTAAAAGGTTCTTCAGTATCTTGAACTTCAAAGATGGATGTTTCCTGAAATGTCACACTTGCATTACATATGGCTCATAACCTTTAAATGTGGTTACAGTAAAACAAAATGTATTTCAGATTCAACACATTAATCCTCGATGAGAGATGCGCAGAGCTGTCATTTTCACCAAGCATTCATACACGGTCACTGGGGTTTTCCATGGGTCTCTTCCACAGAGATACTTCGCCTTTTAGCAGGTAAACACAGATTTTTTTTTTTTTTTTTTTTTTTCCTAGCAAAACTGAGAAAAATCTCCTCAAAGAAAAGCAGCTCTATACAATCTATAGTGCTACTCTCTTTTTCCTGTAAAACCTTCAAGAGCTAAGAAACCCATTTTCACAATGCTGCCATAACGCTGTGCTTTTATTAGCAATTTTTTTTAAAGCATCTCTAGTAAACATTGTTAATGGAGTTGCTTATTATCACCCGAGTGCCATCTGGAACAATCAGTCTTTAAACCTGACTATTTAAAAATGAGATGATTAAGACAATAATGCTGGATAATATATGGTTCCTGTATTTTCTGTTTTGGTTTGCAAATTCATTCATAATATGTGCTAGCCCGCATACTCCCAGCTGTATTCAGTATTTTGGATGAGTTGCTTTTCTGATTAGTTTATTATTTATTTGCCAAACAATATATGTGCAATGGGTTATTAAGTAACATGGCACTGAAGCTATTTTGGGGGTTTTTTTGATAGAAACACTTCCAAAAATATTTTTAAAAGAACAAAGGCAAATTGTTCAGAGGTGGAAAGTCAATGGCAGTTGGATCCCTCTGCCCCTCTGACTTTTACTCTGTAAATTATGACACAGAGTCATTTCCAAGGGAGGAAGGAAGTTGAATGCACAAACATCTGTGCTAAATGTCAAGTAACTTTGGCATCTGAGCAGTGAAAATAGGACCAGGCTAGTGGCTGGTGGGATGGGGGAGAGAAGAGGAAGGGCAAAAGGCAAGTCCTGCCTGACCAACCTCGTGGCCTTCTGTGATGGAGTGACTACATCAGTGGACAAGGGAAGAGCTGTCTGTACTTCTGTAAGGCCTTTGACACAGTCCCCCACAACATCCTTCTCTCCAAATTGGAGAGGTATGGATGTGATGGGTGGACTGTTTGGTGGATGAGGAATTGGTTGGATGGTTGCATCCAGAGGGTAGTGGTCAGTGGCTTAATGTCCAGATGGAAACTGATACTGTTTAATATCTTCACCAATGACATAGACAGTGGGATTGAGTACACCCTCAGCAAGTTTGTGGATGACATCAAGCTGAGTGGTGCGGCTGACACGCCTGAGGGACGGGATGCTATCCAGAGGGACCTGGACAGGCTCAAGAAGTGGGCTCATGTGAACATCATGAGGTTCAACAAGGCCAAGTGCAGGGTCCTGCACCTGGATCAGGGCAACCCCTGGTATCAATAGAGGCTGGGGGATGAAGGGATTGAGAGCAGCCCTGCTGAGAAGGACTTGGAGGTACTGGTGGATGAAGAGCTGGACATGAGCCGACAGTGTGCTCTCGCAGCCCAGAAAGCCAACCATATCCTGGGCTGCATCAAAAGAAGTGTGGCCAGCAGGTCGAGGGAGGTGATTCTGCCCCTCTGCTCCACCCTGGTGAGACCCCACCTGGAGTACTGCATCCAGCTCTGGGGTCCTCAGGACAGGAAAGCCATGGACCTGTTGGAGCGGGTCCAGAGGAGGGCCATGAAGATGATCAGAGGGCTGGAAAACCTCTCCTGTGAGGACAGGCTGAGAGAGTTGGGGTTGTTCAGTGTGGAGAAAAGAAGGCTCCAGGGAGACCTTATTGAGGCCTCCCAGTACTTAAAGGGGACTTAGAAGAAAGATGGGGACAAACTTCTTAGCAGGGCCTGTTGTGATAGGACAAGGAATAATGGTTTTAAGTGAAAAGAGGGAAGATTTAGACTAATTTTTTTTACAATGGGTGTTGTGAAACCCTGGCACAGGTTGCCCAGAGAGGTGGTAGATGCCCCATTTCTGGGAACATTCAAGGTCAGGTTGGACGGGGCTCTGAGCAACCTGATCTAGTTGAAGATATCCCTGCTCATTGCCGGGGCGGGGGGTGGTTGGAGTAGATGACCTTTAAAGGTCTCTTTCAACCCAAACTATTCCAGGGTTCTATGATTCTAAAAGCGAGAAAACTCCTGGGTCGACCTAAATAAGTGAAGGGAAAAATCGCTCAGTGATGCAAAGGCCACCGCTCACCACCACCCACTGGCAGAGCAATGCCCAGCCAGTCTCTGAGCAACAGCCACCTCGGCAGGACAAACCCCTGCTTCTTCCTCTGCCACCAGTTTTACTGCTGAGCATGGCGCTAGGTGGCATGGGGTTGGGGTGTCCCTTTGAGCAGTCCTGTGTCCCCTCCCAGCCTGTTGTCCACCCCCGGCCTGTTCCTGGGGAAGCAGAGAGGGAAACGGGGAAAGCTTTGACAGGGCTCAAGCGGTGCTCAGCAGTAGCCAGAATGCGGATGCCTGGTCAGGCCTGGTTTAGCCACAAATCCAAACCTCGGCACTCTGTGAGGTGCTGTGAAATATTAACCCAGTCCTGGCCAGAGCCAGCACAAAAACGATCCGGGCGAAACTGTGAAAGAGACTCACAAAGGCTGCTGTTACAAGGAAAAATACATAAGGGCAATATTTCATTTCAACTGTTTATTTCAACAATTTATGTTTAGTTTAAGTCTCTTGGATTTTGGGGGTAATATCGTCTTGTTAGGAGAGATGATAAACTGATCTCCAGTGACTAGTGGTTTATTGAACACGACCTAATTATAATGAGGTGAATGGGAAATATTTTCTGACAGGCTGAGAAAAGCTCTGTGGGAAAGAGCTACGCAAGGTTGTCCTAGCCATGGCAGGAGGGGATGAATGGAAGTTAACTCTTGAGAGACTGCTCCAGGCACTTAGATAATTGGATGATAGGAGCTATACTGGAACCCAGATAGAATAATTCAGACTTGTTTGAAGTCATCAAAAGGACTAAATCCACTGCAGAGCAACAGCGCGATTTTGAGCACAGTTTCTTTGGTGAGTCCGGCAGTGAGTGAGCTTATGTCTCTCAGACAGACATAAATTAGCGCCCACAGGACTTTTCTCAAATGAATTTGAGTTTTTAGCAGTTAAAATTCTCCCCACAGAAATTAATGATTACCTACCACCTCAGCAACCCCACGGGACTCTGCTGTTTTTTTGGAACACAAGGTTCCCTGGGCTGCACAGTTTACTATTTATTTCAACTTGCCTGAAATATGTCAGTAAACAGTGGTGGAGAATGTAATCTTGTACTTCGAGTCCCACAGATGATACACATTTCCTACTAGTTGCATAATAATAAAAAATGACGGCAAGTGGAAGCTGGAGCGAGAGGAGAGTGAAAAGCAGGGGCCAAGGGGCCAAGCCGCTGTGTTGGGTCAGGGTGTAACGGAGCGGAGGAGCTGCAGGCGCGGGGTGGGAGGCAGTGTCAGTAAAAGCCTTGCTTGAATTTTTTTTTTTTTTCTGGCCTCTATTGTTTATCAACTGAAGTTGAAAAACCTATAATCGCCTGAAGAAATTGCAGCCTTAGACTTAAGCTCTCAAGTTCTCTCATCCCAGAAGCTTTTCAATCGATTTCAGGAGCGTGGCCTGTGAGAAGTAATATAATACATAGAGGCAGCATCATTTTGGAGTCATATAGAGAAATTGGTTATAAATGCGCCCCCTCCCCCCCCCCTTTTTTTTATAGAATACAGAGTTCATAATACCTCGACTTTTAACTTGTAAAATTGCTATTACCATAAATATCAATAACATGGCAAATGAATTATTTTTTCTCCTTTAGTTCTGATTTTATAATGATGGTATAGATATAAAGATAGAAGCCAATCGCGCAGAGTAACTGCAGACTCTGGAAAGAATTTAGATCATTGTTAATATTTTGAAAAACAAAAACTGGAATTGCTGGAATAAATGAATGTGCACTGTAAATTCTCACAAAAGTGTGTTTAATTTATCAATTATGGACAATTTAAAGCACCTGTATGCACCTATATTTGATTGCACTTCTAGAACCTATTGTATTACCTTTATCATTATTATAATTTTATTGTGATCATTTGATTTCAGTGTCACAAAACTTTGGTTGCAGTTGTTACACATGGAAGGTCATATTAAATTAAATGGTGATTTGAAAATTGATTCTGATAATTTCAAATACGGATACAGAAAAGTTAAGTCTGGAAGAAGCGCTAAATACAGAATTTGAAAGCATTCTTATTGTCACTCACAGCATTTTCTCTTTTTCAAACTTTTTTTAATATGGTATTCACAGACTGGAAAATATATTTTCTTCTCTTTAGCTAAGAGAAACGGGTTTTTTCTTAACGTATTAAGTGAATTAAACTTCTTTGCTATGGACCTTGTTGGACCATAAGCCCCTAGAAGAAGCTGGTTTCCCCTGCTTTCCCTCCCAGTGCAGGACAAGGGCAGCGGTGCTGTGGCTAGGAGAGCAGAGTGCTGACCAGTCACACGGTTGCTGACAAGCAAAAACCTTTTTTCTTTTTTCTTCTTTTATTTTTTTTACCCACCCCCCCCCGCCCCCAAGTCTTTCAGTCTTTTCCAGATCTGAAGCCAGGTGCAATAGCTCGCTCTTCCACAGAATCAAAATCACTGTTCTCCCACAAAGTGCTAAATGCAGGTACAGTGGCTAAGTGTTGTATTTGGTTGATAGTTTACATTTAGCTTGAGGTTTAGATCTCTTGTGGCATCTAGGGAATGAAATGTGATCCTGTTATTTTAGTGAACTGACTTAAAATGTATCCTTTTAGCCTCATGAAGACATATAAAGCTCAGTGTGTTTTATAAACTGGACATTATTCTATTCAAATGGAATGAAAGCTCTAATATTTTAATTACCATTCAGAACAATATTTTTGTATTTTCTTGCTGTATTTTTTTTTAAACTGTAGATCTGTAAATATTTTTTTTGCTCTGAATGGGAAAGTTGTTATCCTGTATTAGAAGTATTGCAACATCTCCTCTGCAAATACCACATGCTCTAAGAAGTTAAAAACAGTAGGAAATTAGGCTAAGGAGCAGGTGCCAAATAACCTAACTGTACTTTTCACAGTTATGAGTAATCTGCACTTCTTTTTCCTAACGCCTTGACTAAAAAGGCTTATTTAGTGTATGTGCTTCAAACTTTAATATAGTGCTTCATTTCCCTCATAATTTCTGAAGCTGGGAGCTAAAATAATGTTTTTCCGGGCCTTAGCACATTGCTTGGTCTTGCCAAGTCTATTTCATGGTCTGCTAGATCCTAATGGAGATTGTTGGTAATGAGATAACATTTATTTATATAAAACTAAATTTACTGCCAACTGCCTAAAACCTACAAGCAATTGAAGTAACAGGTTGTTTGAAGTTTTCAGTTCATTTCATCAGTATCTAAGAAAATATATGGAGGTTACAATTTCAACGCCCTAAAAAAAACCCCAAAACTCTATATGTTATTATAGACAAGATATATCAAACATATTGTCTTCTCAAACTTTTAAATGAGGCTGTATATTAATGTTTCTGTTGGAGCTGCATTTATGTTTGGAGCTTCTGCTTCCCATGCCATTAAAATAATTTGCCAATAAAAGTTACACTTCATTCAGTAAAATCAGATCTTATGTGCATCCATTAATGTAACCAACCTTAAAGCTTAACCGTATGCAAAAAATGGGGAACTTCTATAGATGCTTGACAGGCTTTGAGAATGACCTTGATATTAGCTGTGCTAATAGCATTTCTAACAGAGAATCTGCAGTCGGCTTTTTGCCTCGAGCCATGCTGTAAATTATTGCTGCATGGCAGATTACAGTTTAATTGTTCAAGGGAAGCGGGGGAAAAATTACCATTCTAAATTCCCAAGCGGGATCTACAGTACATCAGTGAAGGCCGAACAGAAAAGTCTAGTATGACAACATAGATGCTGTACAAACCAAAGAGAATCAAAAGATTTGTCTTCCCCCAACGAGCTCGTTGTGCTGTAGACTCCGTCTATGCTTTAACTTACAGGATGCGTCCTTTCAGTACCTGGAGCTCTATTTGCAAGTGGCGGTGATGCGAGTGCCCCATTGCTGATGTTTTGAGGATGTTTTGTTGAGGTGTTGCCAGTGTTTGGGTGGTGAGTGGTTTCTAAAATCAGATTTCCGATTTGGGGGGTCATCAAAATCACATTCCTTCCACGTTATAAACAACTATACATCCAGAAATCTTTATATCAGCCCACATATGCATTTACAATAGGGGGGAAAAAGAATATTGTGAAAGATCTATCTGTTGTTCACAAGGTTAGTAACTGGATTATCTATTGATTTTAAGTTCAATCCTGTATCTATAGAACAGAGTGATAATGTAATGAGTTCAAAGGTTTTGTGAGTTCATGCTTGGAATACTGAAGCTGTGGCTTAATTTTGTAGGTCATATCAAATCTATGCCAATAATTCTTTAGGTGATGGCACATTATTTGTGCCCGAACAACTTTTAAAGGGGTAGAGGCTCTGGAAAATGTCTATTATCTCTGTTTTTAATTATACCTTCATATGCAGAGTGCTGGAGACACTGATGATTAAGACTTCAAGTGTAGTGGCCTCAGGCAAAAAGGAACATTGTACCTAACTGTCAGAAACATCTCCAAATTGTCTAAAATAATAACTTTTTCACTTATTTTCTTTTTTTGAGATTCAGGATTGCAGCGCTTTCCAAGGCTATGAAGCTGGCAGTCTTTACTGCCCAGGAAGGTTTACTGAGAGATTTCAGTTTTACAGTCAAAGCATATTAGATGCTTTAAAATATGTATGCTTCATTTTCATGTGAATTTATACAAAGCACAAGAAATGTGGAAAATAATGTTTTTAAAAGGTTGCAGGAAAAAGTTTGTAACAGTAAGATGATGGAGCAAAAAATGGCAAGCTTTGCCAACATTGTGGGAGGTGGGATTTTAAGTTTTGCAGTGGTCTGCTTTATCGTCTTCTCCTGTTCTTTGTAAATAGTGTTAGGTTGAAGTTATATGATGTTGGTTGGTTGTTTTTTTTCCTGGAGGGAGCATTTGTTACTTTTTTTCCTGCTTGGTTAGTTAAGTTAAAATAGAGAATTTAAGAGAAATTGTGCTTTCGTTTATGCCAGCGTGAATCTGGAATAACTACTCTAGAATTTGGAATAACAAATTGCAGTCGTGTGCAGTTATTCTAGAACTACATGGGCAGAAAAAGAGAAGCTAGCTATGGCATTCATTGATGAGCAGGATGGAGATGAGTCTTTAAAGAGGGAGATTTTAATTAATGTCCAAATACTTCTATTACATTCAGGTTTATGTTTTAGGAAAAGATTTAAAATACAAGTTCAGGAAATAAGTTCAAGGGAAAAATTCTCTTTGCTTTTCACATAGGCTGCTGGGGGAGACAGCTCGTGCTTTTTCCCTGCCTTTCTAGCAGTGGGAGGCCAACATAAAACACAAGAAAGTTTCAGGAGAGCAGCTGATCCTGCGGGTTCAACTGTTCACTGCTGTGCCCTCACTCGGCGTTCCTGCTGTTGTCCTCATTTAGGTATTGGCAAACCTGCAGTTCTTTGGTCGGCCAGTTCATGCAGCTGAATGGAAAACTCATGAGAAAAAAACCCATGCTTTTCAGCTCCTGGATTTCTGAATTGGCTCCAAGAACCAGTTCACTTGGCAGTTGCGTTCTGGTTTGCTCTCCATCACTGGGGAAAAAGAGAGGAGGGGCTGGGTGGGACTGGGGTAGGATACAGGTCCTGTGCTCCTGAGCCAGCCCGAGTGAGCACAGATGGTTGGCTAGCACTTATAATTAGGTCTGTCCTGGCCAGTTAGTTTCATGGTATCTGTGATTGAGGAGGTGCTAGTAATTCCTAAAATCAGTAGCAGCGTGTGCCTCTGTGCCCAGAATGGCTGTCTGCCTGTCCTGGGCTGTCAGGGGGAAACAACGTGTGCTCGGCACCCTGCCTTTTCCCCAGAACGGCTTCTTCCACTAAGGATAAGATTTTACCCTGCATCAGGAAAAGCACAATTAAAGCTGCAAATCAGCTAAGTAGTTCACTTTTCTTGAATGTAGGTTAATGCCAGAGCAGATTTATTTTGTGTTATGTTGTGTTTTTCTTCTGAATTTATAAAAGGACCAGAACTATCTGTTCTCCAGTCACTTCAATCAACCAAATTAAAGCACAGAAAATGGGTGAATAAACACTATAATCTGTGTAGAAAGAAAACAACTAGTAATCACAAAATACCTAATTCATTAGCTATGCAGAGCCAATGATTAACAATAATACCACTGCACCTGTGGCGTGGTTGCCCTTCAGCACGTTTAAAACACAATACCAAAAAGCCTTGCAGCACGTCCTGGAGGCCAGACAACCAGGTATTTCACGTCAATAAGGCAGAAGCACAGTAAAGGTGCCGAAGTAGCTGCTGCTTATTTATTCAGAGTAGGGTTGGCCTTAGGGCATTCGCTGATTTCAGCTGCCACATTGCATTTGGGGGCCGGAGGCGGCCTCTCAGCCGGGCAGGTAGCAGATCTGACAGGGTTTAGGTCAAAAAATTGCACCTTGGAAAACCACAGGTCGCTCCTACGTGCTATGAATCGCTCATGGAATCTGTTCATGGTCACTTGCTCTACTTCAGACTTTACATAAATTCCCTCCAAGTTGCTGTCTTGTCCTATTTCATTCTTCAGATGAATATATGCCCTGTCTTGAGGCTCGTAGCAAGCTGACCAAACACTGGCTAAAGAAGATAATGTGGACAGAAGTTAATATGAAGAAGAGATGTTACTGTGCTTACCAAAAACATGCATGCCAGACTGAGCATATGGGATCATCATTAGAAGAAATACCATGTATACTGTCTAAGAGGTACAGAAGTGCCACCGATGTTATGAAATCATTTAGCTTGTACTGTTTCCGAGTTGCAACCCAGCAGCACTATGACAGCCAAGGCTCTCATCTATGCTTGTGGTTTTTGGAGGAATAAATGACGTTTCAGATTTTGAGTTTGTTTTTCAGTAGAGCCAGCATCACCATGATAGCCAGCTCCAAATACTGGCACACACCTATCGATATCTGTAGAGACTGTACAGACACAATTCGGTGTGCCTGAAGGCGAGTGTTGTGAGGCACTCCCCACTGTGGTCAGCCAATGCCCCAGGGTGGGTCAAGGGTACTATACGCACATTAAATTATTGAATTTCCAACTTCAGCTGGACAAATTACTCTTTACTTTCTGTGGAAGGTTGCTATCTATTATTAAGTGATTCCTGTATTCAACATCTGAAGCACTGCTTTGCAGAAGCACTGCTTTACTGTAACAGGCAAACTAGCTCCTTTACAATCTGTTCCTGTTCTTCATTTTCCCAGATGAAAGGTATTAAAAAAATGTAAATTATTAATAATTTCTCAGGATATATATGGATTTATTTTTTTTTATTTTAAGCAAGTGGCTTAAATATTTAGAGCATAAAATTAATAGGTCAGATCATACTGAAATGTTAGACTAAGTTCTAGAAATGAAGTTGCTGCATTGTTTAAAATGTTAAGTATGTATTTTATATCTGAAAGGTGCTTTTCAAAGTAACAGAAATAATAGAAATAGATAATAATAGAAAGGGGAGAAAAAGAACTTTATCTGAAAAGAGTAAGTTGTAGGAACCGCAGTGCTTTACTCTGACCATTATATCTTTTATTAAATACTGCGTAATTCAAGAAGCTGTGAAAAAAATTATGCCATTTTTTAAATAGTTTAATCAGTTTAGGTTGATTTTTGAGCTCAGAGAAACACATCAGTGCTGAGAGGCAGATGGAATTACAGAGGTGTATTAGACTGGAGCTAGTATGTTAAAATATTAATAAGAATGAATTTAATCTACTGTGCATTGCTACAAACCGATAGCTTGAGAGAAAGCTGTCATAAAGATGTGATGTAGTACAAGTGGTAGCTGGAATTGAGAATGCTACACAAAAATATATGCAAAGCAGAAGTGAAATGACAATTCTACAATGGTATCTATGCGTGTGAAACCCAAATTGAAGGTTATGGATGAAATTCAAAACAACAGATTTGGGACTGGTGTAATTATTGTGCTGAGCTATTATTGCAAAGTCTTCATTCAGCTGAGCCTTCCAGGGTACCACATACAGTGAAGTTTAGGTGCTCTTACTTAATTTAAAGCCGCATGCTCGCATCGGTTGACTCCCCTTGGCAATGCTGCCAAGTCTTGTTGAATCTTAAAAGGGAGCAGCAGGCTTTAGGAAGGTGAGGTGTTAGCTGTGAGGGACTTCAGTGGGCCTTGATGGATTTAGAGGGGTTTTTTTTTGAAGTCTAGAAGGAAATCAGAGTGATCCTGTGTCTCATGATTCATGGGTTGTGAGCAGATGAGGTTCGCATGACTCTCAGCTATGTAGAGAAATTTGAACATGCGCATCTGAGGACAGCAGCTGAGATGCAGCTGGGCAAGATGTCCCTCCATTGCTACCTGGATTCAGTGCTCCACTGGAAATCCCTAAGGTACCTAGCATGGACTTTGAAGCATTTGATAAATTGGGAATGTTTGGGCTTTTTATGATTTTTGTACTGTTAAACCATGACAGACACTGGGTTAAACTCTACTCCATTCCATTCCACTGTCTCCACTACCACATTATACATTTATTTTATGATAATTCTTAGATTTGTCAGCTGATTTTGAGGCCGTCCCACTCAGACGACTGCACTTCTTTCTAGACACTCTGTAGCCTGCTGTGTTTTAACAATATAATAAATTCCAATTTAGTACTCTTAGTACTGAAAAATTGCTATGGGCATGTGGCAAAAATGCTGACTCTGTGTAAAAACTCGTTGCAGGTTCTGATAAGTTTTTAAATTATTGACACGTTAGCTTTGTACCAGTCCATTTATGCTGAACAGGTATTATTTGTCTTTTGTAGCCAGAATAACGTTCCATAAAAGTGTAAGCCAGCCTGAATTTCAGAATTCCTGCTTTGATTAACTTGAAAAATGCAACTGTATGAATCCAGGTTCAGATCCACACCCTTCTGCTTAATGACAATGACTTTGAGAGAACACTTCCAGCACTGTGTACGTCAGGGACTGTAAACAATGCTGCGAACAATGGATACATTGGAAGATGAAATTGTTATCTCATAATCTCATGACAATAATTTTGACATAAAAGTATGACATAATTTTATAAGCAACTATCACTTGCCCCTCAAGTAATATGGGAAATGGCAGAACTAAATTTAAAGTGTTTTGAAGCAGAAACACCAAAATAGTGATGGAGGGGAAAAAAGATGTTTAGGAAAGGCTGGAAAAACACTTTGCAAAGATCACTGGTATATTTTGGTTTAAAAGTAACTTGCTGTTTTTGAGCACAAGGAGGAGTGGAGTTGTGACTAGTGTTTAAGTAAGATCTCAGTTTACCTTTGAAAATTGTATAGCTGCAGCTGGCTGGGAATTGGCTCACTTTATGTGTCCATGTGTTTTTAAATGACAGATAGGAAAACAATTTGGAGTATTCATTTTTAGGCCACTGAAATACTGACACTTATGGGAGACAGTAATTTCTAGAGGCATTGTATTTTCCTTCACCACTAATTGACTTATTCTATAAAACTTGTACCTTGAAGAACTGGTCCTGTTGTACTTCCCCTTGTCACATTTTCTTCCCTGCTATAATTTAGCTGTGTAGCCTGGCTGCAATAGTAGGGCTTCTATTTTTCTTCTATTTCAAGGAGAAGTGTGAATGTCCTCAAAATGTGACTGAGACTCCCATGCAGAAAAGCTAAGAGGTCTGATTACATCCATTTTGTTTGGAGGAGGAAGAAGAAGTAGTCTTGGCAAATAAAATAAGTCTTCCTAAAGTAAGATCTTGGAAAACAAGACACAGCGAGTTGGTAGACCTCGTGTTTGGCTACAGTAATGTAAGAGAACTCTACAGGGCAGAGGAAGTTCAGATATTGCTGCCTTTGGCTCCTCCTCATTGCTGAATTCCCTTGTGTTCATCAGAATTCACTAGCAGTGAGAGGCTGCCAGTTTTGAGAGAAATAACCAGAAACCCGAAGTGAAGGGTGAGAAGACTGTAACATGGAGTTGTTGTAATGACTACTGAAATCAGAATGAAGACTGAATGGCATTGATGCCTATATGATAAGCACTAGTGGGTCAAAATCGAAGCACTACTGCACCCCAGGAAGTTGCAGTTATATTTAGGAGAAAGAAAAAAAAAAAAAAAAAAAGCCTGAAACGTGCCTGTCAAGTTGCATTTCTCTTACTTATGTTTACTCTTTCAGTGTTGTCTCTCCAGTTTTTCCTTTTCTCTGTGTTTCTTTCTGAGCCTTGACAAGATAGGCAATATTGTTATGTTGACGCATTAGTGTAGAATAAGAAATTTAGAAAATATTATATGAAAATGGTTGTCAGCACAGATTTTCTGGTGTTCTTCTAGACTTTTAGTTAAAATACTAGTTACCGGAAGCTCCTTTCTAGCTCTTACTTCATAATTTAATCTACCAGTTTAGCCTCTGGGCCACAGCACCAGTATTCTGTAGCTGTTCCTTTTCTCATTTCCTGTGACTTCTCTTTCACATTTGGACCTTTCATGAAAGAAAACTCAGCAGCGCTTTTCTGCCCATAAGGGGTTGTCCCAGGTTGTCCTGCACATGTCTGTCTTTGGTGACACATGTCAGTCTTTTGGTTGTGGCAATCCCTATTGTTTCAGCAGTCTGGTTCTAAATAAAATACTTGGATAAAATTCTTGGAAATAAAAAGCAAAAGGCTGATGCAACAGAGGATACAATGCGGGGCTGCCAAATGAATAAGTGGCTTTGGTAAAAGTTCCTTCTTCATGCCACTGCCTGCTCGTGCCCAGCTTAGTTTTAGGAAAAGACATCTATTCACAGTGGCTTTCAAGCACATATTTCAGTGCTTTCCTGAGTAAGAGTTTCAGTGATCTGTTTTTTAAATTATACTAAATTATATAAATTACTCACACATGGCTTTGGATGACAAGTCAGCTTTTTGAGATGTTAGCCCTGTAAAATAAACAAGATTAAACCCCAGAGTGAAGAAAACCCACATTCCTTTTCTAAATTTTAGGCACAGGATTCTATTGCAGCCAACCCTTCCTCTTCCAATAAAAACCCCTGTGGTGACTTCAAGTATGTATCTATTTCGTTTTTCTCTAATATGATCTTGGTGATTTGGAGAACTTGGAATTCACACTCCTCATCTCATCGGAAAACTTTTATGGATATTACTTACTTGTGGTGGAATGGCACAGGCCTGCAGGCCAGGAGACCCAAACGCATCTCTTTTGCCTCTTGTAGGCGAAAGAAAATGTACTTTCCCATCAGACTCTCTAGGATGGAAGTGGATTTGAAATCAAAATGACATTCTTGGAGATTTCTTTCCTTGAACCAGGCTCTTGAGGCTATCTGTGCTTGTCTGAGTAATGAACCGTGAGTTGCACTGGAGTCGTAAGCACAGCCCTAACTGTTTTACTGAAGAGGTTTGGGATTAATCACATGCTTACAACTGAACAGGTGTTTACTTGCTTTGCAGTGTTGCCAATTGAGGACCATCCCATCCCAATACTTGTCTTTTATGCTAAAAAATGACTACAAAACAGTTCTACTTCTTTGGCTCTGACTTCTCCCAGTTAACCAAAATGAATACTTTAAAACCCTTATCAACATAATGAATCTCATTCTCATATAATGCAGGCTTTTATTAGAAAACTGTAGCCATACGTCTTTTCTTACTCAAGGATGATGATTCTGCAAGTATAGACAAGATGAATGTGCATAATTCTCTCTGGGATTCTGCGCATTCCTTATTTCTCACAGCTCCTTTACTTTTAGGATCGACATTCGTTTAATCAGAGCAGTCCTGCCAGTCATACTTAGTTATTCGTGGAGACATAACCTTGGCTAGTAATTAATTATGCTCTGAATTTGTTAATGAATTCAGGTTCAAGACGTCTTAATATATATTCCTCTCTTATATCACATACTGTACCTACACCCTAGTCAAACATAAATGGTTGTCTTTAGTAGGCTGCCATTCATGGCATGCCTGAAAAGATGGCTGAATTCTTTGACGCTGTGATCCTGTGAGGTTAGGATCCGTATCAGTTCCTGGACTAATGGCAAATTATATCTGCTGGAACTGCTCAGCAGTTTATAACATTGATGCTTTCTGTGCTTTTTATCATCAAATCCTTACATATTGCATAAGGTAAATATTCTTCTCCTGCAATGTCATTTGCAACAGAGCACAGGGAGCGGAGTAGCACCTTTCTGGCTGTCTCAAGGCAGGAAGTCACGCTTCAGTCCTTGTTCTCCCGTTATTTGGTGGAGGAATTCTCTGTGCTAACTGGGGCATTGGTGCAGAAGAAGTGGCACTAAAACTGTCCTCGTTTTCTGCCCACCATCTAGTTGGGGCGCAAGCTGTCTGGCAGGAGCTGCTTTCCGGCTCACTGCAAGCAAACTGCAGCCTCCACAGGAGAGTTAATGCCTTTCTATTCTTCTGTGGGAGTTTATCTCGGTTTCCGACCTATGAATATAAACATTAGTTGGGAAAATGAAAGATTTTCTTATTGATAAGCCATGAAATTAAATTCTCCTTTGATCTTTGCTGGAAATGTTCATATACGTAGGTTTCTCTGTTCAGGGAAAACGGAGGATTAGCTGCATTAAACATCTAGAAAATAAAACAAAAGCCATGACCATTTTCCTAGGAAATAATGGTGTCACATTATGCTTTATCAGTATAATTTATCTATGCATTGTGTAGAAAATAAATCCTTTTAAAGGCTATTCTGAGGAATAATTAAATAGATGAAAAGTGCCACTATTAAAAGTAATCAACGGAGTTCTTCGTCAGTTGTGGCCAGATCCAAAACCTGTCGAAGTTAATGAAATGGCTTACGCTGATGCAAACTGGCTTTCGTATTGCTCCATATAATCACGAGTATGCTGCACGGAAGGCTGTTGTAGTGTTTTTCTCTACCATGTCGTATAGTAGGTAAAATATTCAGAAGTTAGAGCAAGAATCAAAGAAGCTTATAAACCAAGTCTCACTATCAGTTATGACTTCAAGCCAGATTTTGAATGCATTTAGATGCTTAAAGATCAGCTAAAAAAACCTGCTGGGCATTTCAAAATCATGCAAGTGCTTTCCTGCATGATCAAAAGGACTGCAGGTCTGTGCGTTGAAAGCTGCCTGTACACTCAAAATTGGGCTCCTGGATTAAGTGCCCATTTGATTTTAAAAAGGATATTTAGTCATTAAGTCACTGAGGTTCCTTTGCAAATGCTATCCAGAAAAAACCCTTCTTATTCTAGAATATCTTTTAGCTTATCTGTAACTGCAATATGCCAGCTTCAGTCAAACTAAGACCCTTGTCTCAGCTGTGAGTGGTCAGCAATGATTCTGGAATATATGGCTATAAAGTAATATGACTTATAAATGATCCAAACCAGAAGTTCTTTGTTCTATTTTGTTAAATGCGATTATTATGCTAAATGAATTATGCTTTAAGAAAAAGATAAACAAAATATTGTAAAAGGTCTTGGAAAAAGATTGCAAAAACTTGTTAACAAGAGAAATGTTAGTTTCATGATACAATAGAAAACTTGCTAGCTGATACTTGAAGCCGAATAAATTGTTTTTCTTTACAATAGTTTTGACTCGTGATACTGATGGTAACGGAAACGTATCTACAAAGTCAGTGCAACTTGGAAGTTATGTAAATCCAAATTTTAACTTGTCTCAGAAAATGTCCTGGGAAAAATCTATATCAACTTTAAGAAGCAAGCAAAATAGATAATGTTGCTTGTACATCTGGGGTGGCGTTTGAAGGTTTCTAGAAGTGCTCCATTGGCTGAGAGCAGAAAATTTGGCATCTGTGAAGCCAGAGTGTGTAATACAATGCTACCATTTGTGGAAACTCTGTTTGTGTGTTATCAGATATTCCCAAAAGGCTCCTGGGTATAAAGTTTAAAGTTAAATAGGGAGTCCATGTAAAAGCAATTTAGTGTTTAAAACTGTGGAATGAGGAACAAAAGCTGTCAACAGGCCAAGATAAATGCAGCCCCCTTTTGGTAGTTTTTTCAGGCATATTCTAGGACTTTTGTATACTGTCTTCAACCCATAATTTATGAGATGCAGTTTAATTGTCTTTATCTTCCATTGTGGACCTATGCAACTAAAAGATCTTTGCTTCCAGGCAGTGTGTAGAATTTACTACAGTCAAATTAATGACTCAGGCAACATTAAAGACTCTGTAGCATTAAAATGCTTTGTATATCAAGAACACTCTATTATTAGTCAGCACAGTTTGTATTTAAGCTTTCTGAAATTACTTTATTCTGAGGAGAAACTGTTTTACAATGGAATCCTGATTTTTCAGTAGCCAGGCATACCTGTGTGTGCCTAGTAAACCTAGCATGATAATGCAGTGTAGTTTACAAAGATGATACACACATAATGTCAGACATATGGTGAAGGTATGAAATTATATACACTCATTTTATTGTACTCAGACATTTCTGAAAGTACAGTCACACATTGCAAAACCTGATCAATGAGACAGAGGTTCTCTTGCCACCATCTCAAATATATAATCTTAAAAATAAGCAATCACTGAGAACAGCACTGCAAGCCCCAGCTACCCACAAATGGCAGCTTGTCTACTTGAAAGGCTACTTAAAAGGGTTGAATTCTGCACGCAGTCTTGATGTTACCTGTTAGCATTCATCAGCAATAACTGTGGATAAACACGGCATAGTTACTGAGAAAGTGAATACAAATCGCCTCCACCAGAGAAGACTAGTCATTAGACCTCAGAGATAAGGAACAGAACTACTTTTATGCTGATTTCTCTCTTATCTTTTTTCTTTCCTTTGAGGAAGGAAAAATGAGAGACCACATCCAGTAAATGTGGAACTAAATTTGCAGTGACTGTTAGCTGTAAAAAAGCAACCAGCTCTAGTTCCATGCTGTCAAATGTGTATAGTATGTTTCACTGTTGTCAGGATAAAAACCTACCTGGTCGAGTTCATTAAAAATAGGTCTAAAGCCTCACATGAACCTGTTTCTCACATGCAGAATCTTAAATGAATCTTAAAGGATCCTGCTGAAATCGTGATTATTTATTTCTTAGCAGGTGAACAGCTGTTGACTGATGGCTGCTGGAAGCTCTGTGGTGAATGCTAAATGGCTTAGATTAAGAACTGGCTAAAAAATTACAAGGTATAAGGAAAAACAAACAACCAAGTCTTTATTAACACCAAGCAAAACAGTGCGGAGTGCCCAGAGATAGCCGTGGAGGTTGCCAAAGTCCCATATGGCTACCAGTAACCCCTGTCGGCTTTCCCACTTGAAAGGTGGCAAAGTGGTGAAAGTTACCCATACTTTGAGAGCTTTTTGGCTGGGAAAATCCAAAGGTTTTACTCCCACAGAATCCGATCACCAAATCTATAATTTAAATCTGTAATTTTATCTGAGATGTATCTGATTTTCATCCATAATCAAGCTACAAAAAAGCAAGTGTCTTTTCTCTTTCCCCTATCCATTATCCAAAAGGAAACAGAGAAGGGCCAATCTTATGGAAAATTATCTTGCAAACTATGTAGATGGACTTGTAATTAAAGCATGGTAATCTCCACAGTCCCATATTCTGCCCAGGCCAGAAGATATAGCTCCTCTAACGCACCGCTTTCCTACCTAGGGTGCAAACAAACATAATATTTACGTTTAGCAGTGGCTGACAGTATTGATGCTTGTAGCTGCACTGCACTTTAGACTCTGTCTAACATTTAGCAGAAATGACCTACCTGATATCCCAGACATCCTTTTCTTCAGGGTAGGGTAGACCTGGATGTCTCTGAAATAAAATAATCACGTGTATTACCTAATTTTGCAGGCAGCTGAAGGGAATGAATTTGTACCTCATAAACCATTCTCCTCTATGTAGACTGAACTATGTTGACAGGAACCACTAAAAGCTACAATGTGATGCAGTTATTGCTCAGCTGTGTGAAGTAACATCACAAAATGCTTTAGAACAGCAAATGAAATACCTACTTAAAATTTTGGAGGAAATGCTTTCTTCAAATATAATGTACTTAAAGACTTAGCTAAACTTTGATTTTTCACTGTAAAAAATGCTCTAAAATCTTTAATAACTTCAAAGGTTGAGGGCTTCAGTTTTACAGTAGCAAAATGCTGACTGAGCCTTTCCTCAGGACGAGTTCAAAAGCAAGAGCACGACTTGCTTTGATCAGAGACATCTTCTTAATTATATTATGGTTCTAGCGAAGTCTGCATTGCCTTGATAACTGCAACTGGCACATTTTACCATTCCATTCCTCCATCATACTGTACAAAATAATCACTTTCCACATATAACTCATGAGTTAGGATAAATGATCTACATCGCACGGCGTTGCCTCTCATCTCTGATTCGAAGACCAAGGTTTTCAGTATACTGGTGGAAAGCCTTCTGTTCCTACACATTCTTGCAGAATACAGAAAAGGAAAAAGCCCTTCCTAGCTGTTGTGTACCTGGGTCAGCCACTTCAAATTTCTGAAACCTGTAAGTTCTAGAACGTATTTTTGTTTCATTTAATAACTAACAGCTATGCTCAAGTCTACCAGGCCATGGCCATAGTCACCAACAGACAACTAATTACATCTACATGAGAAGGGAGAAACTGAAGGCTGCTGAGAACAGGAGAACAAAAGGCTATTATGCAATTTAATGCCCCTTACTGGGACTAAATATCTGCCAAGGGGCTGCCTGCTTTTATAATCCTTAAAAAAACCCACAGAATACTTTACCTTTTGTGATTGTGGGTTAGGCAAAAGGAGACGCTGTATATCGCACAGCCAAACTATTGATCTCTTCCTTACTACACGACTTCTGCAGGTGAGACTGAACACAATGAAAGGCTTTGGACAAATTGGATTGGGCCCAAACCCTGCCAACTATGCCAGAGAAGAAAGCAGGCAAAGCATCACAGATCCTCATGTAAATAACAAAGGTCCAGTAATTTGCATGTATTAGCATATGTCTGTCTAGGATGTCCTCTGTTCTGATGACAGTTACCTGAACTGTCCACATGGGACCTTGTCAGTACCTTCCCTTCCCTAGCCTGTTAGTGTTTCGACCTACCCTGTCTCCAGTTCATTCTCCCTTCCCTTCCAGATTCTATTTTTCTATTTTCTTCAGTCTTTTGTTACTATACTTTTTTTTCCTTCTCCCTGTCTCTGTCGAGTCTTTCTAACTTGCTCTCTTTCCCAATTCTTCCCAGTTCTTTCCTTCTGAATTACACAGCTCTGTTTTCTTCAGTGCCAAAGCTACCGAAAACATAGGAGTTTCTCTTTTCTTGTTTCTCAAGCACGGTGTTAAATTACTGAAGGCAATTGTGCAATTACAGAAAAAAAGCTTCTTTAGTCCAGGCTAGAAATTGCATATTCAAAGCATTTTACTGTCAGGCTGTACCAAAAGCCTTAACTGTTCACGTGGGAACTGAAATTTTGGAGGCTTATATCTTAACCAAATTTGAGAGGATTTTCACACCATGACATCACAGTGATACTTTGCCTCTGCTAAATTTCAATTTCTTACTGTAGTCTGAAGGTGTTACAAAATGAAAATTTGCTTCTTTTTTTTTTTTTTTTTTTTTTTTTTGGAATGGTAAATCATTATTCACTTGCATCTTTCTTGAAATTGGTTCATCTGTTTAAGCTGATACTTTCCAAAATCTTTCAGCCTGAGGCGAGCACCCAGCAGCACAGGAAATTCCTAGGAATGGTCAACATTGGCAAAGTTATAGACAACTAAAAATAGGTCTTATCATGGATTATGCTGACTGTAAGAGGTACTGGCAGCTCCACGTGTATGAGACAGAACAGAGAGCCTGGCTTCCTTTAGAGGTACCTTGGCAAAGACCTGCTCATCTCCTGAGGCAGTTCACATGCACACTGTTCCTGGGCATGTTTCCAAACAAAGAGTGGAGTAAATGCTATGCCACAAGCCAGGACAGGATTGGAAAACTTGCTCTGTGGCCCCTGTGCTCTCAGAGCAATAAGCAAGTATGGTAGGGTGAGACTGTGGTTTATATCCTCTTTACAGATCCCAGCGATTACTGTCTCCAGCTGCTCATCGCCACCTCTTTTGGAGTCCATAATATCTGTTGATTTGCCAATGGCAGATACAAGTGGTGGGTTAGATCAGTTGTCTCACTGATATATCAAATATGAAGAAAAAAAATAAAATAAAAAAGCTGGAGAATGATAGTTTGTTTGGTTGATTGGTTTGGTTTTGGTTTTTTTTTTTTTTCTGGAAGGACACTAGCATAGTTAGTATACTTTGGTGTAAAGACCAATTTACTACTAGTTTGCCTTACAGAATTTATGCAAACAGAAATGTTAATGTTACTCAGTTCATCTTCAAGTGCTGGTAGATTAAGCAGTACGGTGTTCTTAACCTCAGCTCTCCAGCACCAAATCAATATGAGCCAATGGTTTTCTGATTAGCCCTATATTGATTTACCTTAATCTAAGTGTAATGTTTCTCCCTAGTAACACTAATCCCTCAGGAATGCCATGGCTTCCTTGATGATAGATGACATAATAACCTTCATTACCTTCTTTTTGGTGTTTTTTTGGTGTTGGTTTTTTTTTTTTTTTTTTTGTGGCATGGCTGCAGTTCACGAGTAGTGTATGAGCTGTTTCTCCATAAAGAACGTGCTTTACTGCTTTACTTTGAACGTAGTGGCATCATCTTAAGAAGATTAGTTAATTAACTTTTAAAACTTTTTATGTAGATATCAGTAACTTTTACTTTTGTGGCACAGTTCTTTAATATTCATGATCTGAATAAAAGTTTCTAGAAAGAGATGAGTATGGTACATCATTATGGACAGGGGATGACAGCATAAGAGTATCTTTTTGCCTTCTAGAAGTAGGTCTGAAACTGCTATGTCTGTAAAGAAGCTGTCAATGACTCAATAAGACTTCTTATTTTGTCATGGAGTTTTATCAGATGTGCTCAGTTTATGGATAAAATACTTTCCCTGATCCCTCTTAGCCCGGTATACATAATCTAAGATCTGAAAGCCAAGGTGGACACTTTCCTTTTGAACCCTACTTGCTGTTGGTAAGAGCACCACAGGCTAAATTACACCATCGTTTAAGTTGTCTGCCCCCATTTATTTCTTTTAGGAAGGACATCTTAGGATAAACTTGTCCAAATCTATTAGTTTTCAGCAGGATTTGCACAGGTGTAACTGAGGACAGTCTGCCCTGCAGCAGTTTATACTACTGCAGGTGACAGCACATGAAAACATGGATAATCAACACATGACCTGAACATCTCTGTCTTTTACCATTCTTCACTGAATAGAATTTAATTTTTAGTATCACAAAATGATATGCTTTTGTCACTGCTTCAATAGAATTGAATTGGTTTAATACAAATGGAATAAATATTCGGTCACCTGTAAACAGAAAGATTCTCTTCCTCTTCTAGATTAATTCTCTTCCAGTAGAAGATTGCTATATACCAACTTCGGTGTTTTGGCTAGTCCAGTTTTAAATTCAAGCAACAAGGCATCCATTGTTGCTATTTAAAGACTTTCATTCAAATAGCTTCTACTAGGGGGAATTTGCAGCTTCCCTATTTAACTTTACATTTGCTAAACCTGTTCAGGTCACACAGAGCTGTTCTCTCAGCTCAAATTACTGTTAAAGCACAGCAGTTTGGTGTCCCTGGGTGCTTACAGGAATCAAACTTCTTCAAGAGGTATGGAACACCTACAAATCGTATTTGGCTACGTTTTATTCTCTTTAATCCCATTTAGCATATTCACTTAAAATACATCTTGCTGAGAAAATGACTTTTGATCCAAGACTGGCTTAGCAACTTTCGGGACCGCCTAATCAGACAGCTTGAGACGCGTTTTGAGTTAAACCCAAGTGATGCAATTATGCCTGAATTCATACCTGGGAAATAATGACTATTTCGAATACAGTTACCATTCAGGGGCTGGTTTATGCCATGCAGATTTTGATGGGAGGAGATGAAGTTGGTAGTTTGTGCTTGCAGAATCAGCTGTGCTAGAGGAGGGGTTAACACCTTTGTGACTGTGGCAGCTGTGTAGCTGATTTCTGTGAGAGTTTTTCTGGGGGAGAGAGGGTTTAAATTCTGTCTGCCTAGTTAAGAAGCTCTTTTAGCAGTGGCTGCCTGGATGGAGGGTGCTTCTGTCTTGCCCTGGCTCTATGTCTCTTCAGTTGTTTAAGAATAATAAATTAGATAAATCAGAAAATAGAGTCGCAGGTAAGACTGAGAATGATTTTGCCTTTTGCTCTTGTGAGAGGTAATATGTGTATGTACATATTTAATGTTTTGGGGTGAAATCCCTGGAGTATTACAAGCTGGTAGAGAGCATTGGCAGTGTGTTGGCCTGGGCCTCCCCAGCTTTCATTGGGTTCCCTAGTTGGTGTCTGCCTGGGCCCCCCTCTCACTTGTCTGAGGGGTAGACGAGTATATTTGTCACTGTCTCCTTTCCTTAGTTTTACCTAGCTGACCAGTCCTGACAGCAGCTTAGAGATGTTTCCTAAACCTTGGCAGAGATAGCTAATGGGGTTACCCAAGGGACTAACTGGTTTTGTCTGGGCTGTGTGCTGCTTTTAGCTTTTGCTGGCCTTGGCACAGGGAAATGTTGTGAGCGCGCTCTGCTGCTGCAGCTTTCTCAGCCTGCCTACAGTGAGGGTGAGCTAGAGCTTAACCCTGGAGTTAAGGTGAATCTTATTACTAAGGTCTTCATTAATCTCTCTGACAAGTGTGCTGTATACCTCAGTGTGTTTCTGCTGGATCCAGATGAATTATTTTTCCTATGGACAGTAATCTTCTTTAAATATAGCAAGCACCTATGCAGCACATGAAGAGACAAGCAGGAACTTATGCCAGCATGCTTCAGCTATATATTAGTGGGATAGTTCTTACAAAAAAGCTAGCTCAGCGAATAGGAAAGAAATGATGTTTTGTCAATCCTGTACTGAATCTGCCTACCCTTATTATATATATAAGGTTGTGTAAGTAATAAATCAGGAGCAAGTAAATTGTATGATGGCAGAAAGCCAGTCAATCATTTCTAATCATCACATTATGCCTGACAATATCTTTAGAAACTGCTTCTGTTACAATAGGGATGAAGAGAAACTTCCTAGCACAGTATCTACCAGCTGCTGTGCTTTGAGAGGTCTGATAAGATGATATGAGGTTTCAAAGATAAACATCTGATTTATGGTTTGGGTGGTGGTTTGTTGGTTTTTTTTGGTTTTTTTTTGTTTGTGGGTTTTTTTTTTTTTTAAAGGGAACAAGTAAATCTGACAAACATGGTAGTTGGTTTGAGAGTGATTTGGGAACAAAGCATGTGGTAGAAAACCATTTGTTAGGCTTCACAGAAGCAGAAAATCAATTTGGCTGCTACAAAGGTGGTTGTTATCTCTGGTGTCCATACTTACTGCTCGTGTCAGTCCATCATTTCTGTGGCCTCTTGGTTAAAGATATTATCTACTTTAATGAAATTTAGTTCATTTTCCCAAATGATCTCAAAGTCAATTGCTGTTTAAAATACACACTAAATGCAGTTCTGCTTTATGTTAAAGAAGATTGATCTCATTCCACTAGTGTAAAGGGTCTACCAGTGAGCATATTTTATGGACTACATAGAGAAGCCAAGATCAGTAAATCCAAAAGGCATATGTTCCTTTTGCCTTTCCTCTCTACTTCTCCCATCAGCTACTTTCTTGCAGTGACCCTCCCCTTTGGAATAATATTCTTTTTAACATACTCCAAGTCTCATCTGCTTCAAAAACAACCTGAAAACCCATCAGCACTGCAAATGCTTCCAGTCTTAATATCAGTATACCTTTTCTAAAATCATTATTTCATTAGGCTTCTGGTTCTTTGCCTAAGGCTATATATGTAATTTTACCTTTAGTAAAATGCTGTTTAAAAAAAAAAAAAAAAAAATTGTGTGAAAAAATATAATTTCCCTTCCCACTGAAAAGAGGGGACTTCAGGGGACAGACTACAACAACTATTTAATAGAGCTCAGCAGTACTGAAAATCTGTAGATGAGATCAATGCTAAACTGGCAAAGAGGCTTAAACAGATACAGTAAAACTTCAAAAGCTTGTATTTGCCTATGAAATGGGTGAAGATTCCTATTATTAAATAGCATTAGATTTTAACAAAATAAGTCTAAATGTAAAGATAGGTGAAATTTTAGTGTCTTTGAAGCTATTTGCTCTATTCTTAATGGCTTTGCTAGGGTCAGGATATCATCCAGCTCTTAAACAGCACTGAGCTTAGGAGGCAAGGAGTGAGGGAGAGAGTTGATATGCAATTTACTGAAGTGAAATAGTGGGATCAGTTGCAGGACTGGAGTCCTTATAACTCAAATTATCCAGCAGCATGTTCCTGTCTGGTTTTCCTTCCAAAAATCTGATCTCGACTGGCAATTGCTCTGCCTGTGATGCTGGGGCCTTGCTTGTATGTCAGTTGTTCAGCTGGATGGAGACATTGAGTATGGAACTATTTAGAAGTTAAAGTATGACATATAAGGAAAACCTCAGTCTATATAAAGAGCTTTCCTTCATCAGTATTGCAGGGATTGTCTACTATTGTATGAGACTGAGGTCAAATCATAGTGCCACATGAATACAGAATTTTTAAAATTCATTCTGATAATTTTACTGGAATATTTATCAAGTTGGGAAAAAGAGATAACTTCATTCTGCCTTGCTTTTGCATATTGATCTTACTGAAATGAGCTGCACATTTTCCTATTAATCCACCCCCTCTTCAAGAATATGCCTAATGAAGCTTTCATGAATCCCATGGGATGGTTTATTGGCGAACCTAATATTCCTGTTTGGTTTCAGGCTTCAGGTTTGCTTTGTATCACATACCAAGTTTCTGTCTTATTTTAGGTAAACAAAAAATTGAAGGAAATAAGGAAATATCCCTCCTGCATATAAAAGTGACTTAAATACATATTTATTCTGTTGTATTTTTTAAATACTTTGGTGATTAATCCTCTATATCTGTGACAGTTTAATCTCACAAGCTAATTGTGCAATGAGTTTACTAGTTTCTCGATTGACAAATTTACCCTGAAGACACATCACTTAAAATTTGCACTAAGAGCTGAGTCAGCAGCTGCCTGGGTTGGAAAGGCAGAGTGAACAGTTCAGCGTGTTGTTATGAACACAAACAGTTTGAAGAATCATCGTGATCTTCTCAGAATTATTTATTTGGCCAAATCAATAAGCTCTTTTTGCCTTGCTCTTTCCTCTGTCACACCTCTTGGCATAGATTAGCAGTTGTTGAGACAGGCACAATGTGCCAGCTCGGTGTTTGTGCTGTGCTGGTATGGCTTCATACCAGCAAGGGATGCTCCTCGACATCATGCCAGTAACAAAAAAATAAAAATGCTGGCAGTTATATAGTCAGACTCTGGAAACTGCTGGTGAGTTTTCCAGTACTAATTTTGACTTTGCGAATTCGGTAACTGACTGGCTGAGAAAGAAAGTGAATATTGCAATAAATCCTTGGTTAAGCATACGTTTTTGTAAAACTGTGTTGTTCACGAATCCATTTCATTGTCAGTCATCTCTAGGAAGAATTATTTTTAAAAAAAGCTGGCTAACTGTTTATACAGTTTTGTCTGTATTCAGCTTTTTGGCCTATACCTAAAGGGTATCGCTGGCTTTCTCTACACCACTCCTTGCACTACACTGTGGCCAATGCTTACTAAAAGAATGCCTCTATAAAACACAGCCTAGGCATGCTTTCTCACTCTGTTTATTAAAACCTTGCTTTTCACACCCTTCTCCTTCATTTATCTTTGTTTCTGGTTCTGTTGCTGCTCTGTGTTCCTCCTCAGGCTCCTGCTGTGCACCCTCTCTCCCTGCCGTGCTGAGTGAGGCTGCAAGCTGTGGTGCTTCCATGTTGCTCTTCCCTTAGAAAAGTGCTGTTTCAGGTACACACAGATGCTGTGAAGAGCATAGCGTGAGAACACAGGAAACTGCTAAAACAAATGGTCAAAGACAATCTCTGGCAAAGCTAAGAGGAGTGTTGAGGGGTGTCTCTGTGGCCTGGTTAAGCCTAGCGGCAGCAGGGCCACCTCCAGCCTGAGGCGGGAGCAGAGGGACACGCTGAGGGAAGGAGCGGGGTGGGGGGGGATGGCCTGGAGAAGGCGGGAGACTCAGAGGAGGTGTCCCTGCTGGCATTTGGCAGCCCTTTCACACATGTCTGTCTCGTGGAGAGCTGTGTGCCCCAGGGATGGGGGTGATGCGTGGGTTTCCCTTGTGCTGCTGTTTAAGATGACTGTTGCTGTGGAAACTGCCTGCCAGCCTGTGAGTTACACACTGCTGAAGCCGGCCGCCTGTGACTTGTCTTGCTGTGAGCAGAGCGCAGTCTGGCAGCCCGGCTCCCCAGGGGACATACGCTGCGAGTAGGTGTGAGGCCTGGGATGGAGGGCTCATCTTCTGAGCAAGGCTCTCCTTGTCACCGCCGTGACAGCCTCAACAGCACGCCATGGCTGAGGAGGCTCCAGGGAGGGCAATGGGCTGAACTCCTTTGGGAGCACTGACTGGGGAAGCTGGCAGTGTAAGTTTATCTTGGCCCTCCTTTTGGAGTTGTCCTTTAGGTAGTTTGGGGGTTTTTTTAAGTGTACTGAATACATGTGCAGGTAAAAGCAGCACCAAAATCCATCTGTTGCTACCCAGGCCCCTGCAGGCATGCCTGGGGCCTGCTGCCCGAGCACAGTCATGGGGGTCCCGAGGGCTGGGACCCTCAGGGTCCTAGGTTTTTAGTTTTTTGCCTACTATCTTGCTAAATCAAGTATGTGGTGAAGTGGTGCTTTAGTTTAAGCCCGTGAATGCTGCTGCGTCTGTGTATTCAGTGTACAGCTTAGTTACTTAAGCTGCTGTCAGAAAACATAAATACTCTGGAGAGCAATATATTCTTCAGGCATCATTTCAGATTATGTAGGTAGTTTAAACTTAACCCCTCAATACTTTAACGAGCTTCACTTTTTTACATATTGTCACAACATGAGTGTACCTTTCTGAGTGAGAACAATATACCTTTTATTGTTAGTTTCAAGTGAGAGCAGTAGTTTTCTTTGTTTTGTGTCGTGGTTTTGGACAATGGCCAGTGACAGATGCTCCCCCCCAGCCTCTCGTGCACGGAGAGGAGGAGGAGAGATAGAGATTTACGAGTTTAGAAGAAACTAAACTACTTTAATGAAATATTAATAATAAGATAAAAAGGAAAATAATAAAATAGATACAGTCTATACAAAACCGTATTAAGCTCCCAGGATGACAGCACCATCAGGCACTGGGGAAGTCCCAGGCTGGACTCAGTGACATGTGGGAACCAGGTTCCAGAGTTGGAGTCAGGAACACACCAATCGGGATCAAAGGCAGATGAACAGACAGGGTCCTCCTTGGATGTCAGCCATTGAAGGAAGAGAAGTTGACCCTTTGGTCCCTCAGCTTTTATGCTGAGCATGGGGCAGATGGGATGGAATACATCTGTTGGTCAGTTTTGGGTCACCTGTCCTGTCCACTCCTCCCTGCAGGTGGGACCCCTCTACGCTTTTCCACTTCTGACCCTCCAACAGGGCAAATAATGAAATAAGCTGACCTTAGTTGTTATAGCAATAAGTACAAGCCAGAGCCTTTCTGCATACCATTCCTTGGCAAAAACTGTCTTATCACTCTGAACAAACCATTTTAGACACAAATGCTGTTAATTTCAGAGTTAGAAGAGGCCTAGCTAAGAAAGTAAAACTACTAAACCAGAAAGTTGGTTCTGTTTTACCTCAAACAAGGACAGTTTTGATATGTCAAAATGTTGGTATATCCAACTGCTTTGTTCCCTCGTCATGTATACATGTGGTGTTTCTAGTCTGGATTTTGTTTCCGAACTTGTCTCTTTTTTTTTTATTTTTTAAATATCAAAACATATAGTATGTCAAATTAGGTTACATTATATTACTGTTTATAGCAGGTAAAGCTGTATGAGACACAATTTGGATGTAACTGCATGACCTAAAAAGTTGGGACTACTATTGAGTAAAACTGTATGACCCCACCAAGTAAAATAAAAGAGAATAAAAGATCCTTAATTTTCTGCCTGGATGATACTGCTGGGATCATCAGAGAGACAATAAATTTTATGACTTTGTGTTAACTCCAGCCACCTTACAGTCTTTCTATACTGATTGTGGGTGCTGGTTTGCAAACAAGACACCTCTTGTACTTCATATCCTGTATATGTCTTGTTAGTAATCTATCCAGATGCTAGTATTAGATTTTTGTTGCTTTTTCCTTAAGGCAATCTTGGACAGAATTTGTCCAAAGAATATTGGTGATAGCAACAAAACTCTCTCTTTCAGTTGAAAAATGTCATAGAGTTCTGAGCAGCCAAAACACACATGGCAGTCTTCTCACTTGGAAATCTGTAAAACAGCACTGGCATAATTGAAGCTTTGCCTGTTATTACAGGCTTGTCTGTACATTTTAGGAGGAGTCTTGCTGCCTGACCTCATATATCACCTTGGAAGAATTCACAGATAGCTCCAGCATCATGCCCAGTAGCTAAAATGGTTGCTGATCTCTAATCTTCAGTTTTTGATTTGAAGACGTGGTGAGTGTTGGAAGCCTGCTGCATATCTTGATAAGCTGGTATAAAGATTAATTACACGTCATTTTACTTTCTTGAAATCTGTTTCATTTTCTGGTCTGAAATTTCCCGCTGCTGTGGCAAGGGGGCAGATTCCTGTACAAAACATCGTCCAGTGGGAACATTCTTGGGGCCACAGTTCATTATATTAATGCATTTCCTCTGGGGTGAAGTCAGGCAGGAGGCCTGTGAAAGGCTTGCAGGAGGTAACGTGAATCTGATGAGAAAGGCCACAAGAAGCTGAGAGATGAAAACTGGAGGTGAGGGGGGAGAGTCAGAGGCAGGGAGTGCTAGATTCAGATTGAACCCTTTTTAGGCTACTTCTCCATTTTAATTTCACTTGAATTTTTACTGTGTGCTTCTGCGGAAGCCTATTTGATCAAGAAAGCTAAAACACAATCTAAGACTGGAGCTCTGAACTCCACTGTTCAGACTAGCGGTGCAGATCTAAACAGCCTGAATACTGCATGGGCTAGAACGTGGTTTGAATTGGCAGTTGTGATGATGATCTCTTAGCAACTTTCTGCAGTGTGATAGGACATAACCTCCTCTGCCAAATGACATGTTGTCCTGCTCGCAAATAGACTGGAAAAGGAGTTCCTAGTGAACAGAAATAAGAAACTACAGCTAAAAAAGCAAACCTATTGTATTCAGTCCGGTAACTTGAAAATTACTCTGAAACGGCAGCCCTCATTTGAGATGGTGGCAGAGTTACAGTAGCTGATTAATGCTACCCGAGCGCTTTGCCCGTGCAGGTTAGACATAGGTTGAATGCCTTAGGGACAACAGAGAGGAGGCATCACCTTCGACAGGTTAACACATAGTGTCCCTCTTTCCTGCTGCGGTTGTTCTGCTCAGAGCCTTTCCTTTTGTTGTACAGGGCAGCATCAGCTTGCCCAGGAGCAGCTCTTCAGCTTAGTAGCCAGACCCTGTCTTGTGCTGAGCAGCAGCTTGCAGTAGCAGCTTGCTTGTGGAGTTGTCTGAACAAATGTTGCTTTTATCCATCCTGTATGAATGCAACTGCAGTATACACAAGTACTTTCATATTTCTTCTATGTTTTTGCATACGTGAACATAGTGGTGTATCGGTGTAAGTCTGACAATGGTTCTGACAGTGATATGAGTCTTGGTGAGAAAATTCTAAACCAATATCATTGCTGAGTCGCAGACTTTCAAATGTAGACCAGACCTAAATATTGTACTTACAAAACAGAGTAGATTTAAAGGCTTTGCTCAGCTTCATTCAAAATAGCTTTAAAATATCTTTTGGTTTTTGCACAAAGATTGTTTTATTGCTTTCAACAGTGAGATATGGATGCTGTGCAAAATAAAGCACAGGCTTTGAAGAAAGTTCTTGTGCTGTCATGTACTATTCAGTTAACTAGGAATGTGGTCAAGAGCGTGAAGCTCTTCTGTGGGAACTGCAAGCCTGCTGAAGTGTACCCCATGTTTGATGGGTACACAGAAGTTATTTACTCAATAGTTAGAAAAAGTCATTCTTTTGGAAAATGTTTGTGTTTAAGCAAACAATGCTGCTGCTTGGAGCGTGCGCCATCTCATTTCCCTACGCCCTGTGATCAGATATCTTCTGCTCTGCTTATGTTAATGTAAGACAGTTCTCCCTCTAAAGTGGTAGTTACTTTGTAGTGGCTTAAAAGACTGTGTAAGATGCAGTGCAATGGTTGTTAAGGTCTTGTGCATCCAAATTTAGAAACACTTTTTGACAGTGCATTTCAAAGTCTACAATTATTTTTTGCTTTAAAAAGAAATTGCTAAATCCTGTGAAAACAACCTGCCAAGGCATGGAAAATTTGAGGCAAACTTTAAAACAGAAAGCAAAACCCCTTCTGGCGTTTTACTGTTTAATAGCTCCTATTCACTTTGCATGCAGTTGCAGCTCTTGTTGACTTTAACAGGAGCTGGATTTATTTATATGTCAGGACTTCTATAGTTCAATAGTTTCAAAGATATCAAAGCATATGAAACAATCGTATGTGTTTTGAACTTATGTGCAGTTTGAAAACTTATTTTTTCATAATGCTGCATTTGCATCCAGATTTAAACTTTCAAAAAATGAAATTTACAGTCTAGAGATAAGCTTCTGTTTTCCTCCTATCTGTTTAAATAAATATTACTGCTCATTCTCTTGTGAATATATGGTTTGGGTTTCTATAAAAGAAAAATGCCTAGCCTTACTAGGTGGATACTGAAGTTGATAGCATTTTGAAACCTAAGTTTGAACAAGTACAGGCATATAGCTACAAGGTGCAGACTCTTGTGCCATTGCATTTTTTTATATGGAAAAAAGGTTTCTGAATATATAGGTTTCTGAATCTTAAGGCCATATACTAGAATTTTCCCATGTTCCAATAGAACACCTGTTTCTTCCACATATCATGTCCTTTGCACGGCTTGACGGATATTGTGCCAGACATTTATTGGTGTAAGCAATGTTGCATTCTAAAATTTTTTTGAGCTATTCTGTTTTTAACCCAGAAAGCAATTATTTTATATTTTCTGGGGGTCTTTTCTCATTTGATTTTTTTCAAGTCTCTGGGCAAAGAATGCAAAAACAAAATCCAGAAGTCTACAACTTTCCTCAGCTTTTCAGAGTACAAGTGAAATGACAGAATCTTCTTCTAAGTGCTAAAGTCGAAAGTAAAGGTGCATGCCTCATTTTCAATGTCCTTAAAGTCATGTGCTTGTCAAATGTACTGGGTGAAACTCTATAGACAGGTATTATGCAAGTGACTACGTTTTGTAGAAACTAGTACAGAGATGGAAGCGATCCATCTTTAAAGCAAAATACAGAATGTATGCTTTTGAAACATCTGTTGTTAAGATGGAGAAGCGATGCTGGTCTCCATTTCAAAGACTAGAAGAGGGTAATTGTAAAGAGTGCTATAGTGCAATGTAGTTCAACCTGTGATCTCTAATCTAACTGAACTGCAAGTGATCACAGAGGCGTCAAAATATTATCTGTGAAATGTTTGCCAAAAACTGAAGTGCTGACAGGCTTAGCTGGAATCTGATTCCTGGTGATTGTTAGCACTTTCTGGCAACAACAGTTACAAATTGCTAGAAATTGCCAGCCAGTAATTTTAATGCTAAAATTATAATTCTGTGAGCCCGACATGTTCTGTTTAGCTCAGTGATAAGTACTGTACTGGTCACCAACAAAGAATGAGGACCACAGCTCTTCTAAGGCAAGTCAAAGCAACCAGACTTGTCTCTCCCTCCCCTCTTCTCCCTTTCCCTTCTGTAATTTTGAGGTTTCACAATAAGTATCCTGAATAGAAAGCTCATTAGTTGCCCATGTTATTTGATAATGCCTTTGGTTTCCCATTTGTTTTGGAAGCTTGTTGGTACAGGAATGCGTAATGTCAATTTTAAATATGCTCTGGTGTTTTAATTGAAAGAGAAATCATGCTGTATCCCTACCACCTTTTCAAACTAATAGAAAACTAGCAATGAGTGAGGGGGGAAAAATTGGGAATATGTATCAGATGAACTGCCTTAGACACGTATGTATAGCATCAGACATGACATTGTCTCAGGAAATAAATAGTCTCTTTCTGGTCAGAATCTGATATAAAGATTTTAGTAGAATACAGTATTATTTGCATGAATCTTATTAATCACATATGATGCTGAATTTTTCTTTTTTATATAGCTATCTAGATACTGCAGCTAACATAGCTCTTAAAGTGATCCTTTTCTTTGCTGTGCTTCTTCACTCTTGATTGTTCTTGAATTCTGTAGTTTAATGACCGTTCTACCTTCAGTGATTTGTAGCTGCTATAAGGAAAAAGTACTTCACCCTTTGTTCAGCACAACTGTAACACATGGGATACATTTTTGTCTGTGTACTGTTCCTTGATATCTTAACTGCATTGTGCCTGGACCTTCAAGAATTTTGTGAAAATACAGAACATGTAGTCATTGTCTCTATAAAGTAGATTTGTATATATCCATATTGTTCTTCCCCTTTGCCTCTGCTGTTTCCCCATCCCCTGTCATTATTGTCTTTCCCAACTGCTTCTCCTCTTTTTTTCAATTTTCCCCCTCTTGCAAATCCTTATTGTAGAAGCAGTGCCTCAGGCAGTATTTCTCCTGTTGTCTTGCTTTAATAACATCACAACTTCCCTGGAGCGCAGCCTTGCAATGCTGACTTGTGACTAGCTCAGTGTATCAAGGTCAGTCAGCCATCCTGCCTACACCCTTTCCTCCTCGGGGAGATGCAGCATTGTCAAGGACTGGAGATCTGCCACCTGCTCTGTGATTTCTGACCTAAACAGACGTGCTTTCAGATCAGTGCGTTCTATGCGTCACCTGCTCTGATATATTTTGCAGGCATCATTTAGGGCTGGCTCTCAAAATCCTATTCTACTTTTTAGAGGAAGGCAGACCCTATTAGAGTACTGAATGGTTTAGTAATTGGAATTGTCCTTCACTCCAAAAGTTCTTCACAGGTCATGAGAACCATCAATAATATAAATTTGCTTCATTTAAGCACTGTTTTATCAGTGATTTTAGGCCTGCATGGACTGCTTTTGTAACAGGATTAAGAGTTCTACTTCTTTTAGGAAGGAATTTGATTTCTAGAAGGGCAACTGAAATTCTGTTACATAATGCCACTGCTTTTTTTTTTTTGGGGGGGGGGGGTGGAACTGGTATTAGATGGACAAAGATGTATAATGTTAAATTAATGCTTGTGTGTTTACATCTGTGAAAGATTTTTATACTGTATGCTTTTGCCTTTTCATCCAGAAAGTAGTGCTGTAACTTGATCAAGCAAGCATTTAAACAATGCCTAATGTTAAAAATGCATATAGCTAGTTAAGATCAGCAAGGACTACCTTGAGTTGAAATATTTTTCTGGATTTGGTCCAGGGGGGCAGACTGTGGGAGGTGTTTAATTCCTGATGTATTCCTAAGGGGTAAAAATGCCTCACTTGCCCTGATGTAATTACACCCCCCCTCTCCCCCTTTGTCAAGCCTTGTCATCTGTGAGCGTGGGATATGGCATCATAATGATAGTAGCATGCTCCTTGCAATTCTTTAACTCTTGTGGATTGGAGGAGACTTTAAAAAATTGCTAAAGGGTTTTCATTGCTGATCTTCCATTGGGAGCCAGCTATTCCAAACTGCAGATACTGTTATGAAGTTGACAAAATCATTTGACCGCACTGATGATTAATTTATCAAGGGCTTAAAGGCATTAAACCAGTGACCTGGTAAAAATCATTGGTGTCAGATAAAGGGATGCCTACATTAACAGAGCTGAGGCCTTTTAGCAGCTTTTAGATGAAAAGTATGTGTCAAAAGAATGGTAAAAATGACGGTCTTCAGAAAACAGGGTAGCCAAAGTAATTTGCAAAGAGAAATAGTGTGATACTTTTGCATACAGACTTTGATTGTTGTTTATACTAATCTGGGGCCCCAGCAGCAATGAGAGATGAAAGCTGGAGGAAAATAAATTCCCAACGTTTTTTTCTTAAGGAAAAATTAAAATTCTTTCTATATTATTAGGTGCTTGGGTAATAGGAAACCCATCCCATCTTGCAGTTTTGCATCCTTGCATCCAGCTAAAGCCTCATTTTAAGCTATTCCTAGCAAAAGTGTCTGCCTGAGAGCTCTACATTTTAGTAAAGGGGTCTCATTCTGGTATCTATGCATATTCCCTAAGACTACTTGGTGCTCTGATATTGCTGGTTGTCCTTTGGCTCATATCTGTTCATAACATATTTATGGAAGGAATTTGGCAAGCTCTTCACCATTTAGTCTAGACAGTACTGTTGATCCCTAAGTCCTTCTGGTTCTTGATTAAGTGGAAACTTGGCTTTTGTGTGATAAATTCTGCAATTCAAAAGACATCGTGGGAAGGTAAACTTTCATTTTTTGAATGTATAAGCTAATATCTTTTGCTAAACAGACCAAGAAGCTCATAATTGTGAAACATGTCTGCCTCAATACATCAACATAACTTCTCAAATACTTTGGAATGCAATATTCTGAACTGGCTTTTTGAGGAAAGAAGGTAGTCAACTTGCATTCATTTACAGCTTGACTGTGTCACGGACTGTACCGGATAGGGTCTGTCAGGGTTATTTGCTCGCAGGCAGCACTACATCAATGTGACAGTAGTGCTTCAAATGTTGAGGCTAATATTATCAAGCTTTGTAGACCTGTGCATCGCAGGAAGAACCAACCCCAGTTCCTCAACACTACCTATTCAGAATGATTTGCGTGGGATTTTGCTCCTCTCCAATGACCATGTTTCTTTGCTGATTTTGTTCTTCTCCAATGACCGTATCTTCTAACTTTCGGTATATTTTAAGATTGTGACTGTCATAACACTACTTCTTCCTTTACATTTAAAATAGCCTGGAATAACGTAAGTTTTAAGCAGTAATTACTACTATATTAGACATCTTGTCTGCTCCAAGGAAAGTTCACACCAATTAGATTTTAATGATTACATGTAAAATTAAACCCACTAGTCTTCATCTAGAAAATGCCTACTGTGGTAAATCTATTATTGCAAGCAGATAAGAAATAGAAATTCAGACTTGTGGTAGTTTAATGATGACATCGTTTGCCTGAACCTGTGTCCAGTTAACCACTATTCAACAATGCTGTAACAGAATATCAAGTCTTGGGCAACCCACACAATAAACAATAGAGGCAATTATTGTGGTGCTGCAGTTACTGAATGACCTTGCTGACAGAAACAGTAATTACAAAATTACAATTAAACATAGAGAGGTGGTTCTTCTCTTTGTTCTTTAAACACCCATCCACCCACCCACCCATGCACACACATGGCCCACCCCCCCCCAAAAAAGGTGCCTTTAAAGGCAAGTAAGGAAGTAAACAATCATCAGATTGCAGCTGGGTTGTAAATGAAATAGCACAACTCCTTTACCTTCAAACATCACTGCTGGTTTATGTTTATTAGCAGACAATGTACATTTGCTGATATCTTCTCTAAAGTATTTTTAGTGGGTACTTAGCAAATTTACTAACGCAATTTTTCTTGGGGCATGGAAGATACAAATCCAGGAGTTATTTCTCAATCGTGGTATAAGCTTAGTCACTTCTCTGTCCTGTCTTCTCAATTCTTCCCATTTTTTTTCAGCAGACCAACTTGGTGAACAAGAGTGAAGAACTCATTTGAGCTAAAAACAACCACTTACTTCCTTGCTGGGAGTAAGATTTGTGTTAGTCCAAAAGGCTCTGCAATGAAAAGATAATTTTGCTTAAATATGTGTGTATTGCAGTAGCTAATTTTGCATGGTCTTCCTGTGGATTGGAAGCTGAATCAGTAAATCCAGCGACACTGCCTAGATTGAAACGCAGGGTAGATTTAGCTCCTTTTCTTATTTGTGCTCTTATTTAAACCATCCTGTCCCCAAAGCACTGTAGAAGTGAGAAGCAGAACTCACAAGGAAATGTTAATAGTGTGGAGTATAGAAAAACAATCAAATCTTTTCAAATGCCAGTATTGCAATGTTGTGTTTAGTTCACTGGATACAAGTTAAATAGGAGACTAGTGGTATTGGGAAATTTTGAGGAAACCCTCTTATTTCATTGCGTTTGGGTGAAATTGCCTTTTCTAAACTTTTCATTATATACTCTTGTATATAATGTGTGCCTTTAATGTTTCAAAATGAGTTTATTTAGAAATGTAAATCTATAAATTCTAAAAGTTTATATTGAATGAGGACAGAGTAGTTAACATGTATAAGAGGTTCTTGAGAAAGCTTTTACCCATGAAACTTCGAAACTAACTTTCTATTCTCATTCAAAACATGACCTTTTTTTCTTGTGTAGCTCTTACTGGTAAAGTTATTTTTGTTGTTGGGGCTGGGCAAAGTAAAAGTGTAACCAAATTCATTAATTAATGAAAAGAGGAAAAATGTTTTAAAATTATAACTTTATTATTAGAATAAAAGCTAGTGACTTTTTTAAACCCAGGAGTTCTTTAATATAAAATCCCCATTGTGTAAGTTCTCTTCTATGCTGTCCTGGTGAGATTGTTCTTCTTATTATGTGACAGGATTTCTAACTAGACAATAACCTGCCATCTGTGTGTTGTTTCTACATGAAGTTTTGTGTAATATGTACTTTCAGAGCACATTGCAATTGGAGCTTGGGTTACAGTTTACCATGGTAATCCTTCAGAGGAACCTACTGTCAAGAGGATATATGGTTTATGTTTGTGGTTTTGTGTTTTTTAAAAAAACTGAATATTTTAAAATGTCTCTGTTTGTCACTGACATGCTGAATAAGCACTATTCCAGGCTTAGTTTTAGAGGGAAAAATTGTGGGTCTATGTTCCTCTTTTAATGTTACATAAAAGTGAGTGAATGATAATTCATTCAGAATCTCTTTGAAACACCTGGTTAAATTTGGCTCTACTCTTTTTTTTTTTTCTTCCTCTATGATTCAAGGCAAGCTTTAAAAATTTCTGTCAGTCTGCATCTAAAGTAGAATCTGAAGAGTAAGAGGCAAGGAATGATTCCCACAGTATACTAGAGCCTTTGTAGGCCCTAGGAAAAAGTGAACAACCACATAAGACAGTTTAGCTTTCTATAAAAATTGTCATGTAAACACTTTTCTAAGATTCTAAACTAGCCAAGTACTGATTATTCTTTAACATATTGTGTAGTGAAATAATTTTGTTTGTTCCTTTGAACCATCTTTTTATATTGCTGTAATAGTATATGTTGTATCTTTTGAAGCAAAATGCATTAACGTTTATTAACAGTAGTTGTCACAGGAAAATTCTTGCTGAGATATTGCCCCTTGTCATAGAGCAAATATGGAATAGAATGTTACAGAAAGGATTTTCTTATGTGTATATGATTTTGCTTAGTTGTTCCCCTTTAGCCATCTGCCACAAATGGTTTAAATGCAAAGAATTCCATCCCTATATTCTTAAATTAATATCACAATTTATATTTTAGCTGCTTATAGTTTTAGAAGTTCCACTAGTTTTTGCTTATTACCGTATTGCTGTAGTTCTGCACAACTTATTGCACAGAAGTGCACATTGATTTCAGGACTTATGACTTTTAACTCCAGAGTTTCAGAGCTCCTTGGATGAGGCACCAGATGCACAAGTGAGATAACACTGTTACCCAGAGAGCCCCTGGGATTCTTCGTCCTCCTCCTACACGCCACCTTCTCTGCATTAATGGTTTAGATTCAATTTGTTCAGATTGAAGCTGAGCACACACAGAGTCAATTTTTATTTGCCTTGAGGGTTTTGTTAAAAATGTGGCCGAAATTATTTAACAATTAGGGCAAACTGAATTAAGGTTGCAATATTTATTTCATTAAAAAAAGTTTCAGTACTATTAGGCAAGGAATGTCAATAAAACATTGAATCACTTGTGCAAATAGCATAGCTGCTTTTAACCATGCAGATAAAATTCCAATAACTCAAAGGACAATTTAAATATATTATGGCATATATTAATTGTATTCAAGCATACTCAAGATAGTAATTCAACAGTAAGGTACCACCTTCTGCAATACTACTTTCATATACTTCACCCCATGCAGGATTCATGCTTCTGTAAAATCACCTATGTTACAGGCAGCAGGGCTGACTTTGTGTTAATTCTGTTTTGGTGGTATTTTTGGTCAGAGGATTGGACAGAATCATGGGATACAGGGATTCACGTGGCAGCTTGGCTTCCTCTTTTCAGTGTGGACGTGCACAGGAGGCACTGTTTTGGGCTGCCGAAAACAGAGCACTTCTGCAAGTGTGGATCCTTAGCTTACATGATTAAGTGGGAGTTGAGCTCTTCAGAACTGGACCTTTGGGATTTGCTGCCTTCCCGGTTCTACAGATGAGAAACACTTTCAGCATTTCTCTCTGGGTCTCTTCTCTCTGTTGATGGTGATATCCTCCAAGGCAGGCCTGTCTCTTCCTACTTCTGTACTAATATGCTCTAGATAGGGCAGTATCTTTGATCTCAAGTGGGGCCCCAGCTCAGCCTATTGGTGCAAATAATAAATGATAAAGATCACTGGCAGCAGAATACTGGGTTCAAAATACCTCTGGTCCAGCTGAGCCACGTTTTTAAGTTATTCCTGAATTGCATTTGCCTTGGAAGTAGAGCTTTGCTACTTCAAGAATATGTGCTTCATGTAATTTTTAATGGGAAAAGGACTGAGACGCAGAAGCCTGCTGGATGTAGCATTTCCAGTTTCCCTTTTCACTATGCACCATTGACTAAACTTAGCAATTACTTTAAATAACACTTGGCTGCAATCTCTTCATCATTTTTCTTTCTGTGTTTGTTTTTTTTAAAGGCATAATAAAAGCATATTCAGGTACTTGGCTTCTTTGGAGAGCTGAATGATTTGTGAAAAAGTCTTGCAATTTATGACAGCCACCTGCTCTCTTGGTCATAGATTAATAACACCTGACCAAGCATGAAAACATGCTGAGGCCATCTGCCTCTCCCCATACCGGGGGGCATTGCACTGTTGTCTTATTAACTTCACAGCACAGCATCCCATTCAGAATCATATTAACAGTTCTGTGCAACCCAGCTCACTTGAGAGAGTGTGGGATCTGCTCACACAGGACCTTGGCAAACAATGTTTTCATCTGGACCTCTTTTGCCATAGTGCTGCAAAGTTCTCTGTGTCTGCATTTTGTAAGAAGAGGGTTTATTGTTAGTTAATATTCCATAGAGATTCTTATTGAACCTCTTTGAATGAACCGCAGGGATGCTGCCTGTGTCTGACCATGTTTCACAGGACTGCCTCTGGATTATATGTTACTGCTTAATTCTGCAAAGTGCTAAAATATGTTTTCAACTTCAAGCACAAAATGGTCCTATTGAAAGAAGTACTAGGATGGAATAAAGATGATCAGTAAATTAAATTTTTATTGTTATTTCAAATAAAAAAAAAAAATCTTCCTTGGAGTCTGAATTCATTAAGATACCTGTATCAAGCAAACTGTATGAACAAGTGGTGGCTTATATCCACACAGAACATCTTACTTAAAATAGTAATGATAATTAGTACCTTCAGGAGCCTTCATCCTGTACTGTGCTTATATAATACCCAGCTATATAATTAAGTGATCTTATTTTCATTTTGGTCCTTTCTTTTCCCTCAACTATCAGTTCAGATCTTGCAATTAAGTATGTGAAGCTTGACACTTGTGTTTACATTGCAGTCAACCAAGGCTGGAGCCTTTATCTTACAGGTAGATCGGCATGTGCAGAACTGCTTATGGCATTAGTCCAAAAGTTTAAGCTCCTTGGGCAAAGGCCCCTACCAAACTGCCTTGTTTTTAGACCAGATCTTGATTGTGATCTTACATGCTATAACAATGTGATTGAAAGATGGAATCTCAATGTTCTATAAAGCTATCCCAAATCTGAGTGGAAAACAAAACAAATGGATAAATTAGTTTGCAGGAGCTACTATAAATAGTGAAGGATGTAAGTAACAGTAAGATTCTATGGATGTTAAAGTTGAACTATAATGTTGAAAGAACACATTGACTCTCTTGGAATGAAGTAAATACCTGCCCTTTTTCAGAAGACTGTAGCCCCTCCATATTTTTCTTCATGTCAATACTGAAATTCCTTTTTTGATGAAAAGAAATATATAACTTTTTAAATGAAAACAAAAATTGCAGTAATTCAGTGGGAGTAAGAAGGACATATTTCAAAGTTTCTTTATCTATCCAGTATAGTCTGTAGATACTAGAGGGACCATGAAGGACTCTACTGGTCTTTTCCACTTTTCCATTTTCAAATTGTTGCTATTTGTGACTTAATGCTCAAACTTGTGGACAAATGAACATCTAGGCACAAGGATTGTATGTAGTTGTATCCCATGTTGACTACTTATGCCTGAAGATTGTGCTGCTGTTCTTTAAATTCTAGGAAGGGAGAAAAATATTTTGGGGTAAGAAAATGAAATATTTTGCTTGACTTAAATGATTGCTTGACTTTTTCATTTGTGCAAATAAAATTAGAAAGCATTTACATTCCTCTGCAACAAATGTTTTGTTTTGCTTCATCTCTGACCAGAAAAGAAAACTGTTATTCATTGTGCAGGTTTTGTCTGGGATAGACTCTAATCAGTATGCTATCATATTATGATAGTGGCATCAGCTGAATTGCCTATATAAGAGGAAAAGTTACTAAAGAAATGTTGGTGGCATATTCATGTGTCTACTCTTGTTTACATTTACTACACGGCTGCTTTTATAGTCAGTGGAGAAAAGAGATGGTTCACTTCTAGGGAACTTCATCTGGGGGAAAAGAAGGTGATTGAAGGAAAGGAAGTGCTATTACAAATAATACTGAGTTTAAGTCCATTTTTAGACACACGCCATTGTTCAATTTACAATACAATATCAAAAAATTTATTTTCACCACATCCTAAGCAAACATTTTGTACAGAAAATTTGCAAAATGTAATTCTTTTGAGATGAGGGTTTTCATTTAATCACATAAAAAATAAACTGCTTGCTTAAAGGCTTATATTATGCCGAGTGTTTTTATGCTTTGATAAATACTCTTGTGATATTTAGTCCCACTTATATGATAGCTTGTCAAAACACATGAGTCATTCTGAAATGTTTATGTTCTAGAAAGATAGGATTACTCTCCCTTTGGAGACGAAAATCAAAAAAGAACATTGATCAGTTTGTGAATGTAAGAATTATTTTACCCAGTGTATCCCGCCAAAACAGTTTTTGAATCCAGGGAATTCATTCTTGTTCAAGAATGGAAATGAAAGATATATGGAATTGGTTTTGCTGTCACCCATTTTCTGCTGTTGCCTCCTCATGAGTGTCCCCCCACCTCCCCCATCTGGGACCTCATTTCACAATCAAAGAATGGCAGCAACTTCGTTCAGATTGATCCCAGTTTTGATAGTCTCTTCTGTATCTTACTGTTTCTTTTTTAACTTTCGTAACAAAAACTCAATCATACCGATGAAAGAAAATATATTAAATGTGCAACAGAACTAGCTGAAAGTTGCTCTGATGAAATAGTATTCTGCTGGGAATAGGACTCTAACAAAATTTGAATATCTTAAAATTAAAAAGGTAACTAATTAGAAAATTTGACTTTACTTTTACATTCTATGAAAAATTTAAATGTTCTTTTGTTTCCCTCAAAATGGAGTGTGGAATTATAGTGGAAACATAACCTTAGTGAAATAAATGATTGGCTTAAAAATAATAAAGAATCAGTCTTGTATAATTGGGGATTGAACTGTATTTCAAAGTCTCAGAAATTTTCACTGGATGACAATTATTGTGTTTTTTTATGAACACAGCTGACGCAGATAAAAGACTAGGTAGCTAAACAAATATTAGTAGTAGTATGCTCATTGTTCATATATATGAAACTACATTTCTCCCTTTTTTCCTCATACACTGTCTAATCTCTGAGTTAAAAACTTAAAAGGATATATAATTCACATTCTTAATAGAACAGTTTTGCACAGTACAGAGGATATAGGACTGTGAGTTTTGTTAACTTTGAGTCCTGTGTTGGCCCTGCCACTGACCGAGAATTACAGAGGAATAGTTCTGTTGCCTCTGATAGACACAGCTGTTCCTTTTCCCTCCAAACTCTGACTTCTGCTCCTGTTTTCTTTTTCCTTTTGCTTTATGGACTACTCATTCATCTTAAACAGGTGGCACCTGTATCTGGCAGCAAAATGCCTTCTTCATAGTCCATGAAACCACATAGGTTTTGAGTTTGCTTTCAAACTTCTTACATTTGAGACTCTGGGTCTAGTAAAATGGTAAGTAGATATTAGATTTAGTTTTGAGTAACTTTTTAGCTGTCTTGCAACACTTAAAGATTATTTTATTCCCCACACAGGCTGAAATAGTCTCATTTGAAATAATTTTTGCTATTTGGCAGACCATGGGGGAAGAAGCTTGTTTAGTCTCAAGATGCTGTCATTTTCTGGCTGAGAGGAGCTATTTACCACACCTCCTTCAAGGTGGGAATTAAATTTACAGCCTCAGTCTTCCTAGTATCTCTACAAACATACACTGAATGGTCAGCTTTTGTTGCTGTCATCAGTCAAACACCACAAACATTTCTTTTTATAGTATTGCAGGATACAGATACTCTTATTACTAATTTCTGAGGGTCTTTGGATTTGGTTTTTAGTTGGAGAACATGCTACAACTTTGACTTGCTAACTATGTAGGTTGTGTATTATGCCTGGTTTTTAATTATTGTGATTTACTGAAATCAAGGCTTTTAAATTAGGAAACCATACTTGATGAAAGCAGTTATGCAGAGGAACCTGTGAAAATGTCAAGTCTCCTGTGCTTGGAGGCTTATATTTCACACATTGGCTCTAGTGTGGTGGCATTTCAGTCTAGGATCTCACTGGCTACCCTTGGGTGAGCCTGCAGGCATCTGCAAGCTTTCTGCATATGCCTCAAACACAGTCTGTCAGATCCATCAGACTTCAGTTCTTGGTCTGTATTCTTGGTCCCCATGTTTTATCAGTGTGAACTCACTGCAAATCTTTAGCCTCTTTTCTACTTATTTTTGAACCAATACTACTTTGTAGGTTTTTTCCTCTGTGTATAGGAGCCTGTTTTGCAACTAGGTGAAGACCTTGTTTTCTTATACTTTAAAATTAATGCGCTTCCAGTCTAATTTCATATGCCTTCTTGTTGATGAACTGTAGTCAGTTGACAATTCCCTGTGTAGTTTCCCATTGCAAGGTTTTCTACACAGAAGCTGCTCTCTGATTTGTTTTGCAGCATATTTTCCACAGAGATCTATCATCCCCTAAAACTATCTCAGTGTTGACCAATGTTATGATACATGTATTGTGTTTTTTGTTGTGCTCTCACTACCCATGGCCTTTTCAAAAATGTTCTTATTTGTGTAATCGGAACATAACCTTAACCATCAATTTGGCACTGTTTACCTGTTGTGCTCATACATGTAATGTGTTAAGGTCACACAAAAATAAATGTGCGTAATCATAAAGAGATAGTTCATCTAGAGATTTAAAGAATGCTTTAATTACTGTAGTTGGTGTAGAATTACTGTAAGAATAAAATGTTTGAAAGAATGAGATACTTACTCTAGAAAGTATATGGTGTTGAATTAATAATTGAATCAATTAACAAGTATTACATAATCTTAGCCTGAGGGTCAGAATCTGGTATTCCTAATAACACTGATTATAAGCTTCCTTTAGGGAAAGAAATCACTGTAAGGAAGAATTGCAGAGAATTTCCCCAAGATAGTAAATGTAAGCTAAAATTGCACACGTATTAATCTGACATACAGTTATATTGTTTTAGGGAAATATGTCTATCTTGCAGTTTATAGATGGATGAGAAGGCCAGAAAAGCACTCAGTGGACTATCTGCCATTTTCTGAGTGGTTGCCAATAATTATGTCTCTCTTTTGAAATGATCTACCAGTAATTCAAATTGATGATAATGTGAGATGTGCCAAATGATTTGGCAAAATATCAGGTATCTCCGAACATGGCAGTTCCTGCTGACCTGCTATATAAAATGACATAATGTGGTGTGACTGACGCTGCATAACATTAAGCAGCATGTAGGAAATTGGAAAATACAGTGTTTTCAAGGCCAAGGTAGTGAGGAAAAATACATTTTTGATGGATGTCTACTTAAAAAGAAATCTTGCTGCTTGTGAAATGTCTTTTTAGTCTAGTATTGGAGGACAGAGAATGGATTTTATGTCTGGATATTAGCCTTCGCTCTGATTGGTTAAAAGATGCTGTTGAAGATATTGGGAAAGGTGTTAAATTATAGGGCAAACAGTTTGATCTACTTAAGGGGTGTTTTCTTCTGGATAGAGAGGGAGAAGGAACTGAAATGTCCCTTAATAGACTGAATCAAAAGTGTAAAGGAAAACATAATGACATTAGCTATTGTCAGAGACTGGGATTCTTTTCTGGATTCAGAGTTCTCTGCTTTAAACAGGAAGTTCCAAGCAATGAGATTTAAATATCCTTTCTCTCATTTGTTAGTACCTTGCACCATGCACTGATCTCACTGATGTGAACCAAGCTGCTCTCAGAGCAAGGGGCAAGAGGGTGACAGTCTGGTCTACAGAGATGCGTGTGCTGGCTCTACACTGAAGAGGATTTACCAGTTATGAGTAGGCAATGGCTCACCTGTGAAAACAGGCTGACGGAGATGCTTTACTAGCTTGCCAAAATGGCCAAAGAAATGGTTGTCTTTGTAAAATAAATGGTGACTCTTTTTCACATTCTCATTCTTATTGTGGTTAAAGAAAAGGGATGAGTTGGAAGCTGCAAAATTAACAGGATCTTACAGGTCTAGGTTCAGACCAAGAGCCTGTGGAAATGGATGGAAATCTTTGACCTAAAGCTTATAATGTCAGCTTAAACTTTTAAGACTAATAGCCTTGTTATACAAGGAACTAAAATGATTGAGTGTAGAATTCATATGCTACTGCTAATGTAATTTTTGTTTCTAATAACTTATTTCTCAGTAGTACAAAGAAACACATTTTTTTGGTGTGGTGGGGTTTTTTTTGTATTTTTTGTTTTTGTTGAAGCAAAACCCTGAGTAAGTTGCAAGTACTACAGAAGGAATTCAGGAAGCATTCACAGTCACTGTTGTCTTTTCTATACTTGTTTGAGGGCTTAGTAGTTTACAAGCCAGTGATATTTCACTTTGACTTCAGTGCTGATTCAGCTGCCCTTCTTGAGAAGCAAGAGTGATGCCAAGCCTCTTTCAGTGCTTACCTGTCTCTTTCAGTACTTATGTAGGTATCCTGCTGAATTTTGTGTTACAACTTGAGGTCTGAGTAAAGCACCAAAGGGAAAGCGTACCTTGTTCTTATTCTCTAGGAAGGGAGTATAGTCTACATTTCAGTTCAGCTCAGCGCGATTAGACTGTTGCATAAGAGATACCTGAAGGGAATGGGAGCAGTTGAAAGAGTATAAATGAGGTGGGAAGGGATACTGTCATCTACATCAAAAAAATGCCCTACACTGACAGTGAGAACAGAAGTGAATTATGTGATACCAGTTCACTGGTATTATCCACCTCTCACTTCTCTTATTGGATACACTAGCTGGAAACACTGCTATAACTATAGCACCATCTGAAATGTGTCATACACCTACTTAGACTAATACAGGCCCATACTTGAGCGTAGGCTTTCTTATCACTCACCCTTGTGTAGCATAAATTTTTGAAATCTTGTTTTTTGCTAATAGCTGCAGCTCTAGGAATCTTTTTGCTGATACATAGGATGTATAAGTTGTTATTATTAGCTTAGTAAAATGAAACTGCTATGGATATGGAAGTTTTGATACGAAAACACGATGAGGTGGCAGGAAGCTATGACGACTACACTGTTTTACCAGAAATATATATCCTGATAAGGTCTGTCATGCATTCACCATGTGCATGTACCAGCTGCTGAGGACTGAATCGTAGGTAGCATAGTATTCATGCTATAGAAGATTATAGCTCCCGCCTTCAAGAGGAGAGACAGAACTATCAGTTGGGATCTCTCCAGTGAAGAGGACAATGGTGACTGGTTGTTTTGGGGTAACCCCAGTAGGTAACCAAGCCTCACACAGCTACTTGCTCACTCCTTCCCAGTGGGATGGGGGAGAGAACTGATAGGCTAAAAGTGAGAAAACTTGGGGGTTGAGATAAAGACACCTTAATAGGTAAAGTTAAAGCTGCAAGTGCAAACTAACAAAATAAGGAATTAATTCGCTACTTCCTATGGGCAGGCAGATGTTTAGCCGTTTCCAGTAAAACAGGACTTCATCATGTGTCATGGTTACTTGGGAATACTAAGGATGTAACTCTGAACGTACTCCCCCTACCCCTTTCCTTCTTCTTCACACCATCTTTAATTGCTGAGCATGACATCATATGATATGGAAAATCCCTATGGTCAGTTGGGGTCAGCTGTCCCACTGTGTCCCCTCTCAGCTTCTTGTGCATCCCCAGCCCACTCACTGGCAGGGCAGCGTGAGAAACAGAAAAGGCCTTGATGTAAATAGAGACCAACAACAGCTAAAACTTCCCTGTGTTACCAACAGTGTTTGGGTCACAAATCCGAAACATAGCACCATATTAGCTACTGTGAAGAAAATTAACTCTATCCCAGCCAAAACTAGTACACCAGTGATTTGCTAAACTTGTGTCACTCAGCAAGTGACCAATGCAATTACAGCTTATTATGATTTGCTGTACTTTGTATATAATAGCAAAGATTTCTAGTGTGCTTGCCGCTGTCTTCCATGACTGCCTTGATCCCATAGAACAGCTATTGTGATAACACCTTTGTTTCTATAAACTAAAACTTTTAAACCACTTGACAAAAATCTGGAGTTGTCAAAGACAGTAAGATCAAAGTCCCATTGAACCTTCTTTTTGCATAATTTGTAAGTTGTTTTGGTGCACCGAAGCATGTGTGTGGTGGAGCATATGAAGCTAAATAATCAGGGAAAAGGAGTCTTATACCTTGTTGTGAGCAATCTTATAGAATCATAGAATTGTTAGGGTTGGAAGGGACCTTAAAGATCATCTAGTTCCAGCCCCCCTGCCATGGACAGGGACACCTCCCACTAGATCAGGTTGCTCAGAGCCCCATCCAGCCTGGCCTTAAAAACTTCCAGGGATGGGACTTCCACCACCTCTCTGGGCAACCTGTTCCAGTGTCTCACTAACCTCATGGTGAAGAACTTCTTCCTAACATCCAGTCTGAATTGTCCCATCCCTAGTTTTAGTCCATTCCCTCCTACCATTACCCGACATCCTAAAAAGTCCCTCACCAGCTTTCTTGTAGGCCCCCTTAAGATACTGGTAGGCCACTAGACGGTCTCCTTGGAGCCTTCTTTTCTCCAGACTGAACAACCCCAACTCTCTCAATCTGTCCTCATAGGAGAGATGCTCCAGCCCTCTGATCATCCTCGTGGCCCTTCTCTGGACACCCTCCAGACATCCATATCTCTCTCATAGTAGGGGCTCCAGAATTGGACGCAGTACTCCAGGTGGGGTCTCACGAGAGTGGAGTAGAGGGGAAGAATCACCTCCCTCAACCTGCTGGCCGTGCTTCTCCTGATGCAGCCCAGGATACGATTGGCTTTCTGGGCTGCAAGTGCACACTGATGGCTCATGTTGACCCTCTCGCCTACCAGCACCCCCAAGTCCTTTTCTTCACGGCTGCTCTCAAGCCAGTCACTGCCCAGCCTATATCGGTGCTTGGGATTGCCCCGACCCAGATGGAGGACCTTGCACTTGGTCTTGTTGAACTTCATGAGGTTGGCATGGGCCCACCTCTCCAGCCTGTCAAGGTCCCTCTGGATGGCATCCCTTCCCTCCAGCATGTCAGCTGCCCCATACAGCTTGGTGTCATCGTCAAACTTGCTGAGGGTGCACTTTATGCCACTGTCCACGTTGCTGATAAAGATGTTAAACAAGAGTGGTCCCAGGACTGATCCTTGAGGGACTCCACTTGTCACTGGCCTCCACTTGGACATGGACCCATTGACAGCCACTCTTTGGGTGCGGTCATCAAGCCAGTTCTTTATCCACTGAATTGTCAGTCTATCAAACCCATATTTTATCAGCTTGGAGATCAGGATGTCATGTGGGACAGTGTCAAAGGCTTTGCTCAGGTCCAGGTAAATGATGTCAGTTGCTTTCCCCTTGTCTATTGATGTTGTTAATCACTGTTAACGTGATTTATGTGTTTGTTTGCTCTCCACTGTTACTTCCACTGTTTTCAACACTATTTTCCTCTGCAGTTTGGTTTTAAACTTGCAGATTTCCACAACTATTACTGTCTTTCATCATTGGCCCAAATCTAGCCAAGAAGTTGCTCATAATTCTGCTGTTTTACTAGCATGTCACTCTTAATGAATGATGATTCCCCATTTTCTAACCATGCTTTCTTCTTACTGTTTCCAGGACTATGTGTATTTGTAGATAACCTATATTTATAGTGTTAAAAATTATGATATTTTTATCTTTTGATTTTTTGTGCAATTTTTATGCCTTTAAGCCAATACTAATTCTTGTGTATTTGTAGAATCTCCTCAGATGTATGTAAGGTGCATCGCGGTGAAACGTGATGTGTTGACTCTGCATATATTGAAGTCAATGGGGATAACTCTTGGGTGCAGAATTACTCATCTACTTAATTTTTTTTTTTTCAAGATTGAAACCTAAGATTACAGCAATTATTTTGAGTTTTTCTTTTTTCATTAGTTAATGCTGAGGAGGCTGAAATTATTTATTTTTTTAGGATAAATAAGCAGTTAGCTTCTAATGGGTAGAATGGGAGCGGGAAGTGATAATTTTGTAACCCAGATAATGTATATGGACCCAGATTTTTAGAGGGTTTTTTTTTTTTAGGGGAATTAGGGACTCTGCTTGATAAAATTTTCTTTTTGTTTTAGCTTATATTTTTTAAATGTAGCTGCAGTGGAATTTTTTGTTTGATTGTAAGGAGATAATGATGTTAAGATGCTGTTTGCCAGACTGCCAGAGAACTCGCTCATCAGGTTTTCTATCCAGTCAGCCTGGTTTCAAGCGTCACAAGTACCAGAAAGCATGTTAGCTCAGTCTAAGTTTGTAAGAAGCACAAAGTAGTATAAAGCCTTTTATTTTCTGATATAAGTAAATGCAAAAGTTCTGTTTAATATGTAGTCTGTAGCTTCAGTCATTGAGTGGGAAGGCAACAGCTCTGAGCTGCACAATTCTACATGGGGCATGCAGGTAGACAAAAGTTGCCTTTGATATCTAGTTTTGAGTAGTTGCCTGCTGAGCACATGGGTGAGAGCTGCCATCACCATGGTGGTGACTCTGTTGATGCTGCCCTTCACTGTCTTAAAGGAAGAACTAGAATAATGATTTCTTCATCTCAATATTACTGTGGGACAGGGTCATTAATATGGAAAACCTGCCATTAGTATGGAAAACCATGGACCTTCCTACTCATTCATTCAGCATCCTCGTAAAGATGTAGATAGGCTATGTGCATCCTAGCATGGCACTAGCAGAAACTGGAAATGTTATGAATGCAGATGAAGTATGAAATGCATGACATATGATAATGTTAGCTTACAAAAAATAAGTCATAATCTATGGTAAACATAGTTATAAACAAAACTCATTAATTTTTCAATTTGGTCAACACAGAATTTACTACTTTTTATTGTCCAGGCTGGAACAACACTCGGGTTAATTTCTTTCCTTTCAGATTTCATTAGCCCATAGTAATAATGGATCCATGCCAAACAATAAACAGTGTTGTTCCCAATTACTTTTGGTTTTTTTACACTGATATAAACAGTGAAGGTAATTTTAGTTTTAATTTTTGCTCATGCTTAGTGATCTTGGCCAGCCAAAACCTTATGTCCCATTTAATTCTGAGTCAAGGACTGGGCTCAGTCATGCCTGTGAAAACTTGTCAGCTTTCCAATCATTCATCTTCACAGCCAAGGAGTAGGAAAAATGTCTGCAGCTGAATGCTGCTCCTCCCCCAGATTGCTTTTGTCTCTTGTTTTACAAAACTATCCTTATGCAATGCACTTAGGCTGTGATGTAGTGATAACTCCAGTGAGGTTTTTTCAGTTCTAAGTCATTATTGCCTATTATATTCTTCCTGCCTCAAGAGCTGTTCTAATTATATAAAGAGAACTGGCTTTTCATAAAAATAGACATACCAATCACAGCATGCATAAACTTTCATAAGGAAAAAACAAGCTTTTGTCACTTGCTATTAATTTCCACCATATGCTTTCTGTATAAAAGGATTCATGGTTTTGATTTCGTACAGTTAGAGTCTTTTAATAGTTTTAGTTCTGTTTTTTCCCATTCATAGCAATGGATATGAAATGCTCATGCTCAAATGCCAAAATGGTGATTGCTGGTTTATAGTTGTTGCAGGATTTGTTGTTTGAATGATATTTTAGTTTCCTTACGTGTTCAAGGTAGTAGTCTTTGTTAAAGAAAAGGAATAAATGGAAAATTTAAATTGCCAGTGAATGCCTGTGGAAGACTAGTCTCTGAACAATGTATTTTATCTGCGATGTAGAAGTGCATTCTTTCCAGCTGGGAAAAATGTTAATGATGCCAATTACCCACTTTATGATAATGAATGGGGAAGGCTGGAATGCAGGATTCTTCTTATGATGATGATATGACTGCATGAGTGATGTTCAAATAACTTTCATATTTGAGAGCTGATTTTTAAACAATACAATTAATTCCCCTTCATTCTGTCTTTCAAATAAGTGTTAGAATGTCAGATAGTATATCTATTGGGGGAGGGGAAGGGGGAGGAAATCCATAAATGATGAGTGTTCACTTAAGTGATATGGCAAGTGATATGAGGAAATACTGGCAACAAGGGTATTCTGCGGAAGAAGATTGGTCTGTGGTATTGTCAGTGCTTGCTCTTTGTAGCAGGACTGTGTCAGAAGTTCCCAGTAGCAGAGGAGGTGCACACTTCTCCCCCAGGTGACCAAGAGGCTCTAGGCTGGATGAATTGTTGTGGCAGTCCATGAATTCTTCAAAGGCTGCGGTGTTGGTATTGCTGATGTAGCCTCAAGTGCATATATTCTTATCTCCCTGCAACCTATCATTTGGTAAGGCAGATAAATCAAAATAGTAGTTAGGAGACTGCAAAGCTTAATGTCCTCCAAAGAATAAGTTAACTGATCTCGAAACTTCTTACACGTAGAAAAGCTCTGCTGAATGTCACAAAAGTTTTGCTTATGGAAACTGGTGAAGCTCCATTGCATTAAAATGTACTGACTTTAAACTTAAAATATACCTGTGTTCCATGTGAGGTTGTAGACTATTTCGTAGTCTCCTGCTTGCTGAGAGGGAAGTACAAACCTTTTGACTGCAGAAAGTGTCAGGGGGTTGGGGAAAGATATCAAAAGTAGAAATTGGTTTTCCATGTGGGATGAGCAGTTTTAACACAAGAAGTAGAGGAAGGAAGTAGCTATGTCTCACCGCTATCACCGTGGTTATGCACACAACACTGCATTTCAAATTTAGGAACAGAATGCTAGCGTGGGCTGCACTGATCAAATTAAAAACAGAAACCATAGAAATGACCTGTAAAACTTGTGCTTGATTAAGCATTGTCTCTTATTCCCCAGCCTGCTTACTGCCAGGACAACTTGCTACAAATTGAGAGCTTGAAAACTCCCATACATTATTCCTCTGCTGAAAACCTTCCTGATGAATTCTTCCCCTGAGCTAGAGTTCATTAGCAAATTCCAGTAACGCTCTGGGTAGTTTTGCATTGTGTAAACTTGTGTCTTAACCCCTGAACTGTGCTGTTTCTAACTTCAGCTGAACATGTGTGGCAGGCCAGGGCTGTGGCTTGTGAAACCAGCTGTTCTGTGCTCATTGCAGCTGTGCTAAGCCACCAGGCACTGTCTTTCATTCCTTTTGATAAAGAAAACATTTATTCATCTGCTCTAGTCTTGAAAGTGGCAGAGTTCATGACAGAGACATGGTACCACTTGTGTAAGCTTTCCTTTCTTGCGTTCTTAGAAATGTATGACACAATTCAGACAAACGGTTCACCAATAAAATGATTCACTTCATAGCCACACTTCTCTTGGCTATCGTTTATGTGTAGCTGCAGATGAAACTTATCTCTTAAAAAGAAAAGAAAAGGGCAAAAGTGTTGCTTTTCTCTCTAGTGCTGGGCAAATGACTCCAGTTTCACAATATTCACAAATAGGAAGTTTCTATTATTGGCACAGATTTGCTGACAGAGACACTTGTCTATGGTAGGAAATGACTTAAAATTACGTCTGACCTTTCAGTTTAAAATCCAGCAGAAACCCATGCTTGTTATTTAGATTTAATAACTAGAGGTATTAAGTTGTATTTGTGCATCATAGCACAATTAAGTTCTGCAATTATTTAGATTCCTTCTATTCTTGGTATCTGTAGCTTTGCTGCTTTCTATGCAAAGAAAAGATAGGAGAATTGAATTTTTTTCTACAATTTTTCTTTATTTCTTTTGGCATTTGGTGAATTGAGTTTAATAAGTAGCTGTATTCTTCTGCAGATCAACTTTCTTATTCTAGCTCATGACTCAGCTGTATTTCCAAAGACTGGATCTGATGTGCATATTCCCCTTACCTCCTGGAGTGAAGAATATTTATAAAGAGAGATCACTTTTCAAAATACATTTTTAGTTCAGTCACTTTGCATTCTGAGCTTTAATTGGCATGGCCAAATTCAAGTTCATAGCATCCAAGCGTACAGCAGTGACTCATTCTTAGTTAAAATTGCACATACCAAATCTGGCACGTCTAGCTGCTATTTAATATGCCAATTATCAGACTACTATATGCTGCCTATTGCTAGCACAATAGTCATACTGCCCTTTCTGTAAATTATGGTGCTTCTTATTTTTATTGGGGAGAGATGACCACCTGTTTTTCTACCCTGTGCATGAATGCATTTTTTTTACATGGAGGCAGGTGGTAATGCAGGCCCCCCCTCTTGGTGGGAATCTGTAAATACTTGAACAATTCAGGTTTTTTTTTTACTTTTATGCAAAGTCAAGTGTTCTTGTCCTTTTTTTTTAATGGGCAGTCTTGTGGATGAAAACTGTTACAGGCTTATGAAGAAGATTTTCATTTTGGTTTCTAGCTCTACTTTCTCTCAGGTCCTTTTTTTTTCTTTTTTCTTTTCTTTTTTTTTTTTACAGTATACACTATCTGCAGAAGAAAAAAACCTAAAACCCTAGCCTTGTAGAGATCAAGTACTTTGTGATGCACATGCAATTGGTAGTCTGATTTGTGTGCTGCATATTTTCCTAGGTCTTCAGATGCCTATTAAGGTCATATGAAGTAGAGATAAAGGAAAAGGCTGCATTGAAGCTGTTTCAGCTTTCCTTCATGTAGATGAATGAAGAATAGAAACTGGACAGCAGGGCACGATGGTGGAAATAGAAAATAACGCTAAAAGAATTTCAGCATTAGTATAAAAAGGAGAAACAAACCATAAGGAAGCTGTCATTCCACTGTATAACAGTAGCTAATATTGCTGCGAGAAAGGTGTGATGATCTAATGACCTCAGAATCCTGACTTGCATTTGGAGTAGAGAACAGACTTAAGCCATAGAGGGATTTCTCTCTCCACTGCATGCAAATGTATTCCCTTCCACTTCTGACACATTCACTTTCCTTTCTGCAAGCAAATTTAATCGTTTGCTTTCCTTGCATTCAGTCTCTGCCCTAGGCAGCTGATGGCTTCCTGTAGAAATGCTTAAAGCCACACTGCTTACTTAATCTTTGCAAATGTATAGCATGAATCTATGAAGTCTTCTGTTTTAAAATACAAGCCTTCCTTGAAAGTTTTCGTGAGTGCATTTGAAACCTTGTATCAGATCAATTACCTCTTTCTTTGTCCATTTAATGGTAACTTTTAAAAATAATATGCTGTGACATCTTTATTATCCATTAGTGATGAGGACAGTGAGCACAATAATAATTTTAAGCCTCAGTAGGTTAATGGAGTTAGGCATGTCACCATACATTATAAAAGCAATCAGAAGTGTTTTTAATGAGCTTCAGTTGAGTGTGAATCCCAGCTTTATACAGCTCAAGCTAGAGAGAGCCTTATAATGGAGCATGTCTTACTGCTTTGGAAACTTGCTAGGAGGAGCTTTCATCTTCTGTCACCAAACACAAGCAGTTTGACTAAACCCCTGAGTCTAAGGCTTGTGTAGAGAAAATAGCAATTGAATTAAGTAGAGTGACATTTGCAGACATGTTTTAGTTGGCCACCTTCTTTACTCTCTGTATATTTGTCATGTCTGAAAACTATGTCTGAAAGGAAATAAATAGTGTAAACTCTAGGCTTGTTTTGCTTTGCCACAAGTTAGATTTTGTGGGCAATTCAAGCCAAAGAGAATCTATAAACACTGTTAAATGATACTGACAATAGGCCTTTTCCTAGAATACTCATAATACTGTAAGAAAGGTCCTGCTATTTTAAGTTGTGACACACTCCTCAATAGGCTCCTGTTAATTTCTGTTTCTTTACCTCAAGTCCCATTTTGTTCTCTTAGGTGCTGTTGTATATAACGTATTGCTGAGGTCTGTGGGAGAAATACACAATTCCTGTGGTGCCTAGGTATCTAAGGATTTTGCAGTTCTAATCTTGTGACTTCCCCAAGGGTAATGCCTTCGGACCTATTTGTAATCAAAGCTAGGCTCATGCCCTAACACACTAGTCCCTTTTTCCTACGTAAGGTTGAGGCATCTGTTTTCTTAAACTCCGTCCCTGGACTTGATAATGTCCGTACCTTGCCAGTTTGCCTTTCCCTATGAGGTCTTATAATGATCCAGCTTCCTATTTCTAATCCTTCTAACCTAAAATATAAAATTACTCCATTTGAGGAGAGGGACAGCTTACTGAAATAACATGGCTTATCTAGTGGCAAGTAATGAAACTTCTAGGAAAATTTGTCATCACTGGGTAGATAATCTTTAGTGCTTGCTTCTGCTCTTTAGGCATTAATCCTGCCTGTTTATTCTGTGTATGTTGTCTCTGAATAATTTTCTGACTAATTTCACGTGCTTTGGTTCTAGCTTTGTAATTATAGCATTGCAGCCACATTCAGATGTTGTGACGGTGAACTGTTATTCTCCTGTAATTGGGGTGAAAAAGTCACTTTCTTTCAGAGCCCTTTTCTGAGTTGGTTATAATATTCTGAATAACTTATTTGGCCTGAAAACTTGTATTACTTGCATTCCACAAAATGAGATTTTAAAATTGAATTCTATCAAAGTCTTTATGCTGTTTAGGATTTCCTGACTCTGAAAATTTGTGCATTGAGAAAATTATGAATAAATTTTCCTTATACTTTGCTAAAATCATCACCCTTATAACAAATCTCCTATATGCATGTAAAATTTGAACTATTTTGATGCTCAAGTTTCATGTGACTGGTACAGAGCAAGATGTATGGATTTGTTGTGGTTTAACTCCAGCCAGCAACTAGGACCACGCAGTCACTTGCTCAGTTCTCCCCCTGCAGTGGGATGGGGAGAAGAATAGGAAAAAATTAAGGAAAACCCATGGGTTGAGATAAAGACAGATTAAGTAAAGCAAAAGCCATGCATGAAAGCAAAGCCAAACAAGGAATTCATTCACTACTTCTCATCGGCAGGCAGGTGTTCAGCCATCGCCAGGAAAGCAGGGCTCCATCACACGTAATGGTTACTTGGCAAGACAAATGTCATCACTCTGAACGCCCTCTCTTCCTTCTTACCCCAGCTTTATATACTGAGTATAATGTTATATGGTACGGAATATCCCTTGGGTCAGTTGGGGTCAGCTGTTTCAGCTGTGTCTCCTCCCAACTTTTTGTGCACTCCCAGCCTGCTTGCTGGTGGGGTGATGTGAGGAGCAGAAAAGGCCCTGACTGCTTAGCAACAACCAAAAACATCTGTGTGCCATCAACACTACTCCCATCCCAAATCCAAAACATAGCATCACACCAGTTGCCAGTAAGAAAGTCAACTCCATCCCAGCCAAAACCGTGACGGAGTTTAAAGCTCAGGTTTGGACCGTGGGGTCTGGAGCTCAGCACATTTAAAATGACTTCAAGTGAGAATCTTTCTTAATAAAAATGAAGTCTTACTGTGATATTCCTGGGAAATGGTGTGCTCTTCCTATTTGCTTAAATGTGAAGTCCAGTAAAGTTCACTAGCAACTCATTCTGTACATAATTGCTGACTTCGTTTCCTGTGGTGGCTACATGATAGAAGAAATGGCTTTTCTGCATATTTAATTTCTAATTCAATTTGGGTGATCACATTTGCCTGTCAGTCAGGTCTCGGAGATTTTCAGATCTTACTGTTTACAGTGTTATTCTGTTCTGCAGATGCTGCTGATCTGTTATCCACACTCCTGCTAACAGCCCTCTCTACTCCACTTCTTTTCCTTTCTCAAATGCCAGCTACTCTTTCTCTCAAATTTTCCAGTTAGTTAACTTAATTAGGTTAAATCATGGTCTTGGAGGCTGTGATACTGAGGAACCTTTTCTTGGCAGATCTTTTACTCTTGAGCAGTTCCTGTGCTCGTTCTTCCTGCTTCCAACCACTTGTTTTCATTGCTGCAGCACATTGTAACCAGATTCATTTACATCAAAGAATCTCTCCTGCCTTTTTTAAAACCCTAAGCAATTCCCTGCTCAGGTTGACAGAGCAGCCCCACAAATGGTTGTTTTGGCACTACTGGAAGGTGACAGCAAACGGGTGAGTGGACAGGAATTCGGGGCTAGCTGCAGTGAGAGGGGAAAGAAAAGGCCTAGGCTACCATTGCTGCTCAAAAAAGAGGTCCTTATTTATTTGAGATCTGCTGCTATTTTGTCGGAACTTGTGAAGGGAGGCATCCCAAAGCTTGGTGCTTTTTCACAAGGTTTCAGTGGCTTGAATGCTAAAAAAACCCACAAACCCACCACCAATAACGAAAACGCCAAGCAAACCCAAAACCCAAGCAAGCCCCCCCCCCCCCCCCCCCCCCCCCCCCCCCCCCCCCCCCCCCGAAACCTAAACAAAAAACCCTTACTTTGCAGACCTTGCAGAACCCAGCTCCATTACCTTTTTCAGTACCATGTTCTGGTCTGAATGGAACTGCCTTAAATATTACCACTGAATTGTACCTTGACTTGCTGGTTGTTATGCCAGGCGCTCATCAACGTTTCCATCAGTGCCACTGATTTCAGCACAGGGAAGGGGGACGATTATGGCACCAGGGAATCATCATGGCCTGTAATGATACTTTTGTTCATGTGGTTGTAAAATGAACGTGTGGAAGTTAAACTCTTTAATGCATGGCACAACTGAGGGGATAATAAGGTAGAAAGGAACTACTCAAACTGGCACTGCCACTGGAAGAAATGCTTATAGAACTACACCTATAGTTGTTTCTTGCTGGGGAGTACTTGGCCTCCCTAGTAATTTTATTTTTCAGTTCTTTCAAATGAATAGCTAGATATAACGCTTAATTTAAAATAATAAAATTGGCCACTTTGGCCTAGTGAAGCTTGGAATTTTGACTTTATCTTGGAGCTAATCTACCTTTGAGTTTTGCTAGTATAATAATGCTATTCAGAAATATGGGTACATGTATGTTATGAGGCAGCGTATCCATTCCTCACCGGAGTAATAGCCCTAGCATGTATAGCTGCTCCAGTCAATGCTCTAGTGTATGCCTAAGTATACCAACAGCCTTTTGAGACTTACGTGTTTTGTTTAGAGGCTGGTATAAGCTATTCTAATGGGAGTTGATGTAAAATCTCTTCCTTGAAAATGGTTTCCTTGAAGTTTTCCACGGCCAATGTGAGCTATCACCCACAAGAAAGGCACAACACACAGGTATGACAGGTAGAAAGTTTTCTTGAGGGTTTGTGGTGATACATCTTTCTGTAAAGCGCAGAAGTGAAGTCAATGAAAACGAGACAAAAGAGAACAAATAACTGGTGTGGAAGACATGAACAAAAACTTTTGCCTATGTTTCTTCTCTCAGTGCTGGCTTCAGCAAGTTTATTTCAATCTCTATAAATCCCTACAATATGCGTGGTATCAAAGTAAAAACCATATTGCTTAACAACAAGATTACAGTGGTGTTTACCCTCATTACCTGGGTCACTAAGTCATCAGTGTGTTTGACTATACTGCGTTGAGACTAATTACACTGTTGTACAGAGCAATTGGGGGCTATAAAAGGGAGCCGTTTCTTAGAGCTACTCTGTATATACACACACACATAAAGGCAGAAAAGCTTTTAATATTAGCTGTGCTTTGTGACTTGCTGGATGAGCACCACTTGGTGGTCTCTGAAATGCAGACCTGTTTGGGTAGGATATATGCTTGCTAACAGATGCAAAAGTCACAAATCTTTGCTCATATGTTTCATAAGAGGTTGGGGAGGGTGATGTGTCTTTCCCTCCCCTCCACTTCTCTAATACTAACTCTGAAGTCAATCTAGTTTGCAAAAAACTAAACATCCAGTTCTGGAGGGCGATTTAGAAATGTAAATATTTCTTCTGCTGGCTTTCAAATTTTTAAGCATTTTTTTATTTTATCTGTGGCCTTCATATATATGATTTTATCTGAAATAATGTCTTTGTCACATAATTATACTCAGTTTAAAAACAGAAGGCTAAATATGGAAGAGTTAATGAGGAATTTTCTTTGTATTTCCTCTCTTCCTTTGCCATATCGTTACTATCTTTTTATGCATAACTGTGGCCTTGGCATAATTGAAAGGTTCCTCTGATGTCCTTGCACTTGCACCTGTTTTCACCAAGGCTGAAGACAACTTTGTGTTTTGTGATTTGGGTGTTCTTTGGGAGAAAAATAATAAAGGACTTGGACCGATAAACTACAGCAGCTTTAGCAATGAGAAGTTAAGACATTATTCTCTCTAGTTGCCTGCCTGTCCCGTCAGCTGAGGTTACAGCCAGGAAAGCAAAGCTGGCAGCATAAAACGTGTCTCCAGGCAAAGCACCCACTCACTCTGGCGTCCTTTGCTGACAGTTTGTGCGAATGTGCCAGACCCTGACTGACAGTGGCCGAGACACACATGCATGTGGTGCAATGGAGGCAGTAACTACTGGCAGAGGAGCTGGAGACAGTAATGTCTGCAGATACCTCAGTATCACCTGGTTTTATCTTTGGAAGTTCTGTCTCTGTCTGCTTTAATATCACTTCTTTCAGCCTGCCCTTGAAAATGGGATACAGCAAAGTCCCTGACAGAGAAAGCAATCTTCTATCTTCATATTTTTACAGGAAGGAATAGCGTCCAGTATTCCTAATTCATTATTTTAGTAATAATTCTAATACCTTGGAATTACTCTTTAAGTGAAGAATTTAGTGTAATTTTTTATTACATATAGTGATTTTTTTCTTTATCAATGACAGTGATGAACAAAGATTATTTTCTGTTTTCCCTTTATTAAAAACCTGGTTCTTTTCCTGTTCATATGAAGCTTTATCTAAAATCATTTTTATTAACATTTTATTGTGAATGTCATACTTTATTTTCATTGGTTGTATTTTGAAAGGTTGTTTAGTCTTCCCAGTATTATTCTGAATCTCCTATTCTTGAAGCATTTTTCCTTTCTTATCTGTATCTTTGCTTTATATGCACTGACATCCTAATCCTGCCAGATCAGAGTCTTGTAATTTTGCTCTTGCAGAGCACTTAAGTATTAATGGCTTCACAACAGTGGAGCTGAAGAGCTGGCACCTTGCAGTACAGACCTGTAGAACAAGGACTTCTTACTTCTGATTTGTATAGAGCTGAGCAAATTGCTCCTGTCAAGGGGTATGTGACAGTATTGCTGGTTTATAGCTGTGGTAACTAACAATGGATTGGCCCTTTAAAATCTAACAGTTTTTCCTGTTATATAGTATCCTGCTTCCACTGGCAAATCTTCCCACAGCAAACCTCAAGACTGCTCACCCCAGTGGGACTATTGTTTCTCTCTTCCATTTCTATTGCCTTACAAACAGTTAGCTACAGACTGGAGGTTACATACCCATTCTCTATGGACAAGGTAACAGTGTAAGATTTTTATTTTTTTAATACTTCTGAAACCTGTGTGAATTTTATCACACTTTAATCACTCCAGCCATATCTATATTCAATGATTTTGATGTTTTGGTACAGGATTGTCCAATCTTGATGCTAGAAATATAATTGCACTTTGTATTATTAGTGTTCCTCAAGGTAGTTCCAGAAACCATCTCAAAATTCACGTGTATGCTTGCTTTCTTTTTTTTTCCCCTCTTTTTTCTTTCTTCTTTTTTGCTCTCTTTATATATATCCTGTATGCATGCTTGTGTGTGCAGGAAATGACATCAGTAATATATAAGATGGAATTGTTCAAGGCCAGGCTGGGTGGGGCTTTAAGCAACCTGGTCTAGTGGAAGGTGTCCCGGCTCTTAGCAGGGGGGTTGGAACTAGATGATCTTCAAAATCCCTTCCAATTCTAACCATTCTATGATAAGATGGTGGTACATCTTTATTAGATCATCATATTTTCACTAGACATTTAAAGAATTTCATTGAATCCATTTGAAAAGGTGATGACTTACAAGTATAATAGAGGGCAAAATCTTCAAGTATATTTTTATTGCAATTTTTCACATCGTGTATAATAGAAATAATATATTATACTAAACATGAGTACTTCATTCCAAATCATTTGACGCATATTCAAATACATTGTGAAACTACAGACAAATGCATCTGTGTAAATATTATTTAATATATCATAGTTTCTGTTGTTTGTGGACTCTGAGATCAGAATTACAAGTATTTCTTTCTATAGTTAACCTCTTAAATCCACATCATCTAATTTATGTGGCTGACTGAATTTAGCAGTCTAGTATCAAGCATGTGCTTTTGGCTATACTGATCTTTAGCATCTTTTTCTTATTTTAATGCAGAATTTAACTTTTTAGTTGCTACTTCTTTTTTTTTTTTTTTCAGTTTGGCTCATTTCAAAAATCAATGGTCGTCCACTGTTTCACGCTAACAATTCTTTTCTTCATATCCTTACTGAGACCAAAATAATATTGTCATGTGAATGTGTGGCTTTTTCCCCACAACACCAGCTAGAAAACAGTAAAAAAATCTATGCTAATATTATTTTGTTCAGCTTTAAGTAGTTTTCCACTCTCCTTTGCACTCAGCAGAATAAGCCAGACCCATCTGACCCAGAGCCAAGAATAACAGTAATGCTGCCTCTTTCTGCTCCCTTCTCTTCCTTCTTCTCTCACAGAGAGGAAAAAAAAATAATTTTTTCCTTTATTTGGTGAGCCCAAACAAGTTAAGGCTCTGCATCAAATATTTTTTTGTACCCTTTAACATTTCTGAAGTATGATAACAGATTTTGTGTTGATTATATGGCAAATAGTTTACTCATGTTATGCTTGTAAAAATTTCCTTTGCCTATACTGGTGGTTAGAAATGCTGCCAGTATGCATGAGTAATTGCAAGAACAGCCATCGGTCTTCAGATGAAGTCAATATTTGCTTGTGCTTACAGTGTGGATATGTTTGTGTGGGAGCTTAAAACTGTCGATAAATGGTGTGCAGCCATCTTTATCTGGAACATAACAGTAGCTAAGATGGTATTAGAAGCACTATATTATAATTGTGCGCAAGAACTATGCTCCTAACTTGGTTTCTTCTGAAACATGACACTGAGTTAAATGTGAATTTACATGATTTCCAATCTAATAGTTAATGTTACTGGAGTCTCAAGGATTTACAGAGGGGAAAAAAAAAAAATCTCAAAAATGCCTATGTGTTAATACAAGAACTAAAACTTACTATTCTATCTTAATTAATTTGGCCAGAAAATGGTTTCTGGTGATGTTTTGGATCCATTTTTATTATTTTCTCCTTATTTTAGCATTAAACACATAATTAGAAAGCATGGTGGGGTGCAACAAAGGAAAAGCTCGAGGCATATTTGAATTTTAGTTTACGGTCTTCTAAATTTCACTTTTGGAGGGGATTTGAGGGATGAGGTGAGCCTGGAAGGTTATGTGTTCGACATTCATTCCTGCCTCTGACAAGAGGAAAAAAGCAGGACTTTTCAATATTTTAATTGTACACTGAAGTAAGAAAGGGGGGATGGGGTGGTGTGTGCGAAAAACTCTAATGGTATATACTGCAACACAAATTTGCATACATGTGAGATCTCTGGCACATGAACAGCAGCTTTCACAGCCATCTGTTCTATTGTTGGGGTTGCAGCAACTTGCCTCAGTTCCAAATATTCACTGATGTGGACTAAACATGTTTAATAAGCACCTATTGAAAGCATAGGTTACAGGAAGCAAATCCCATGTTGTTTCTAGGCAAATGATGATGATTATTGTGGTATACATCCAGTCAGCTAGCTCTTGTCCATGCTCTTTTGTTTTTCTTTGGGAAGATTGTGGCTGTTTTGACATGTTTATCTGCTGGTATTGGCATATTCAGAGATCGGGGAGTCTTACTGCGGGGAGAGAAAGAGCTCTACTGTAGTTGGGGTCAAGAGCTCTGCACTTCTAGATGGGCAAAACCTAGGCAGAGAGGAGAGGATTACAACCTGGTGTGATCTGCCTTTACAAAGGAAAAGTGGGTTTGGGGAAGGATACAATCCAAGTATCTCTCAAACTCAACCTCTAAAACTCTGTGGTATCTAATAGCTGACTTGGACTCTCCACCCTTTAAACTAGGAATGTGTACTTGTCTCATTTAACTGTCAGACAGCCCGGTGGCTAAAGGGGTTATGATACAGATATCTAGATGTAGCGTTGCAATGATGCATTTTGGGGCACTTTGGATAAAATTCATCTCTTTTGTTGTTCCTATAAATTAATGTTAGGAACGGATTCAGCCCGGGTCGTCTCTTACTGGATTTTGCTAAGTCCATCAAGCAAAACATTCAAAACAAAGACTGCTGGAGTGCTTGAAAGTAATTTGTGTTGGCTATTGATTATTCTAGGAGGTACGGGAAAGGATGGGCTCTTTGGTCTTGCCTTATTATCCTTATTATGCCTTATTATTTTTTGTTTTCTTCTCTCCCTGCCTGCCCCCCCCCCCCCCCCCCCCCAAGTTTCCTGTTGAATTTCTGGAAATGTAAACTATTCAGGCAGACAACCTAAACTGAATCACAGAATGGCTAGAGTTGGAAGGGACCTTAAAGATCACCCAGTTTCAGCCCCCCTGCCATGGGCAGGGACACCTCTCACTAGACCAGGTTGCCCAAAGCCCCATCCAGCCTGGTCTTGCACATTTCCAGGGATGGGGCCTCAAAAACTTTGCTGGACAACCTGTTCCAGTGCCTAACCACCCTCATAGTGAAAAATTTCTTCCTGATATCTAATCTAAATCTATCCTCTTCAAGTTTGAAGTCAATACCCCTTGTCTTATCACTACATGCCCTTGTAAAAAGTCCCTCTCCAGCTTTCTTGTAGGCCCCTTTCAGGTACTGGAAAGCTGCTATAAGGTGTCCCCAAAGCCTTCACTTCTGCAAGCTGAACAACCCCAACCCTCTCAGACTGTTTTCACAGGAGAGGTGCTCCAGCCCTGTAATCATCTTCATGGCTCTCCTCCGGACTCACTCCAGCAGGCCCATGTCCTTATGCTGGGGGCTCCAGAGCTGGATGCAATCATGTCATGTGAGATGTGGGGTCTGACCAGAGCAGAGTAGAAGGTGAGAATCATCTCCCTCGACCTGCTGGCCACGCTTTCTTTGCAGCCCAGGGTGCAGTTAGCTTTCTGGTCTATAAGCGCACATTGCTGGCTCAAGTTGAGCTTCTCTTCCACCAACACTCCCAAGGGCTGCTCTCAATCCATTCTCCGCCCAGCCTGTATTTGTGCTTGGGATTGCCCTGACCTGTGTGTAAGACCTTGCACTTGGTGTGGTTGAACTTCATGAGTTTTGCACAAGCCCACCTCTCAAGCCTGTTGAGGTCCATCTGGATGGCATCCCTTCCCTCCAGTGTGTCGACTGCTCCACACAGCTTGGTGTTACTTACTGGGGGAATACCGACTTTAACTTATTTTCTCTGCACATCTTTACTCTGGGCTAATACAGGAATGGGAAGTAAGATAATAATTCAGTATTTAGTTGGTGTTGCTGACTTTCTCCCAATTCCTGATTTTCAGCAGTTACCTCACAGATTTCAGAATATCTGTCTGTAACTGTGAATGTGTCAGAAGTTGCTAACAAGCACTTGTAAGTGTGAAAATTGAAGTATAAATATTTTTAATCAAAATCATTCCTAAATTATTGTAGTTGGTGAATGAATAAGCATCTAGTTAGTCATTACAAATCCATGCTGGAGAGAGCTATGACCATCCTGTGACCCAGTGACAAAGATCTGGCAACTGTAAGTGTTTAAAAGTACAAAGTGTCTAAAATATAGCAACAAGAATGAATTGCAGAAGTGAAATAAGGAAAGAATGCTTCAGAGCTGAAGAATTTCAGGCTTATATTTTTACTGGGCTTATATTTATAAATTTCTAAAGACAAACCTTGTCTTTTAAACCTCCTACCATAAGTTCCTTAAAGACACTTAATCTAAGGAATATAAAGCATTGATCAAGGACTGGATGTCCATTAAGACAAATCTGAAGAGGGTATAAACATAGCTGCCATATTTGCAGGCCTATCAGCAATATATGGTACCTTATACATGGGAAGCTCCTTATCAAATATATGGCATGGTGAAAATTTGTTTCATACTAAAATCAACACCTATGAAAGGACTGATAAATCCATGACTGAGGAATTTTTTCACTGTAGCAGCTGCTGAAGTCATGTACAAGGTAAAATCCAAACTATTTTGACTATAACCTCTTCAGGATTCAGGTACCATATCAAAATTAATACTGTGCCAATCCAGTTAAAACAGAAATGAATTTCTCCCATTTCTAGAATTATGAAGATGATAGACAGTTTGGTACAGTTTGGAGTGAAGTGTGGGTCATGATTGCTTTCAATTAGAGTGACTTTGTCTCTGTGGCCTCTTTTTCCAGGGATCCATCAGAGTAGATTGTGGTTTCTGGACTAAGTACAGAATTCACAAATTTGAAGTCGATTAATTAATTCGAGCTATCATAACTAAACGCAGTTATTCAGTAGCTGAATAGGCATATCCAGTGAGGTAAAGACTTTCACGTAAGTGTGTTGAAAGATGTTTTTCATTTATTATTGGGTGCTATAGATTATTATGGGGACTTGCTGTCCCTATTCGGCCAACCAGACCTCAGGGGAGTGTTTTGATGTGTAACTCTTCAGAAAATCAATCAAAAACTAAATCATTGGAGTTGTTGGATTGGCCGCTCATTCCATTTAATGAAGGGTTAAAAAGGAAAGCTGTTGGTCTCGAACACTTGCCTGAAGTAGCTGGAATAGACTGGAAAATCCAGAGATGTTTGACAAGTCCTTGAATAGGAATTGGGAGAGTAAATGTTTACAATAAATACTTTCACTTTTAATATAGATAACATCTAGTTACATAGAAAATTTATGTGTATGTGGCTGATTTGTAGTTAATCATGAAGCAAGCCAAAGTCACAGTGATGAACAAGCAGTCATATGTGTACAATTTAAGCCTGTAGGTCATGATAGCTGCAGATTCTAGGCTTTGGGATTTATCTATTTTATGTTCTTATTTGCATATCTAATGAATATGCATTATCATTTGCATATATGACATGATCCCTAACATCAGGTCTTAGCCTAACAACATATTTCCTCAGCAAGAAGCCAAATGACTGTGCTTTAATCTTACAAATGCTGGAATCCAGTGCACTAGAATTAGATACAATCTCTGTACTGTGAGTAACTGGAGGAAAATGACCTTGCCCCCTTTTAGTGTGCAAAAGCTGTTTGTAATTTCTTGGAATTACTCCCTTCCCACAGAGATAATGTTTAGACATAATATTGAAGGCTAGCACTTGTATCTTAGGTCAATGCTCTGCCTTGGGTTGCTGGATGTCCTTCTGGGTTCTCTGTAGCTCAAATCCTGGAGAAAAACAGACCAATAACTGAATTCAGCAGTTCTCTAGACAGCCTTGTGTTTAGCTCCCTTTGGGAAGAGGCTGAGTCACTCCCAGCAGCTGTCATGTTATGGAGCTTCCTGTAGAATAGTGCCAAATCTTGAGATTTGCAGTTTGCTAGTTCTGATTTTTGGCTGAACACTCAAGTTCATTTAGTTATGAAATTGTGATTTCAGCTTTCATTTAAAACTAAAAGCAACTTTTAACCCTTATAGAAATGTAGAAATCTGAAACTGTGAAACAGTATGAGCTAAACTTTTTGAAGAATAAAAAAAAATCAAAACAAAGCAAACCCCCAAAGCCCCAGAAAAAGGAAAGATAGTAGTGGTTTTGCATAAGATGATTTCTTTTTCTCTTCCACCCCCTACCCATCCTGGACAGATTTTAGAAAGGGCAGCCTGTACCTGGGACTGACAGTGGGAGGACTGAGAGCAGGGGTGAAGAAGGGCTGCTTTAAGATGGGATAAGATAATTGGGAGGCATAAGCCCACCAGTAGACTTCTAGACTTCTGTATGGAATTCCTAGGTTGGGAATACTGAAGAAGTGGCTGTGCCCCTCTTTATTTTACCCTTACCTCCTTTTCCCAAACCACCTCTCTTGTTTTCATCAGTCACTGTAAGGTTTCCTCACTTTTCATAATCTATAACTCAAAAATTCAGTCCTCCTGCTTCAAACTAGAGTCTTCGTATGTAGTGGTTTACCTGGGCTCCTACTGTTCTCAGTTGTTCTTGTTGGTGTTTGACTGCAATCTTTTGGATGAATTTTAATTGCAAAAGTGAAGCCCAGCTTCTGCTCTGGCAGGTTCTAAGAGATGCTGGATAGAGAATGAATATACCCCAGACCTCCCAGAATTCAGAAAAAAGTATGTACAGATTTAAAAATGGTCATTATAATAGAATTATTCCAACTAAATCAGGGCTTTTATTGCATTTTTATGCTGTTCCAATTTACCTGAGATAAAAGGCCAAGCTGTAGCTGCTACTTTGCTTCTAGAAGTAGGAGGAGTTGGAAAGGAAAAGCACATTCAAGCCTTTGGTTTAAATAATGAGAAGTTTAAATGGAAATAAAGAATGTTTCTTGGAACAGTTATCTTATCTGACACAGGAAGAAATGTAAGACTCAAAAGACCGATATGCAAAATGCTGAATACTTACATTGTTTCACTACAGTTGTGCTGCAGAAGCTTGTTCTTAATTTTTTTTTGTTTCTTATTGTCCATTTTGTTCCCTTTGTCAAGAAAGTCTGAAATGCTACTGTTTTCTGTTAGATAAAAAACAGCTGCTTAAGGATCATTTTCTTGGCTTTTCTAATGAAACTATTGTTTTTTTAGATCTTTTAGTTCTTGTAGAGTTGACAAGAGGTGAATTTTCATTGTTACAGTTTGTTTAGGAGCTCAGCATGTGACCTAAGACTCTACTTCTTCAGGTGTAATAACCACAGAGCAAAAGCACAGTTGCTACATCCACTCCTACTCACCTCCATTATCAAAGGTCTTACTGGCCTGAAATGTTTTGCATGTAAATAATACTTCCCCGCCCCTTCCCCCAAACCTAGAACTCTGGTTGTAGTACTAGTTGTTTCTGATTAGAATTCATTGCTACAGCGCTCTTCTGCACAGGGAAGTTCATGCACTATCCTGGAATGACTCTTTGTAACAAAAGTTGCAGTTTCTGCTTTGGCATTATTCAGCTGGTTTAGTTAAGTACTTACTGTTGGACACGCTGTGATCAAGCCCAAGTATTAATGTCTAGTTTTGTTTTTTGGTGCCTTTTTTTTTTTTTCTCCTTCCACTCCCTCCATTCCTTCTTTGTTGGAAAATGCTGCCCAGCTCCTGGCTTTAGTCTGTCGCTGACAGCAATGGAGTGATTCCCAGAGCCAGCGGAATGACGGGTAGCAGCCAGATGCTACTTATTGGAGTTTTATTTGCTGTAACAACTCTATTTGGGTCCCCTTCAGATCTGTCTTTTTTGGAAACCTAATCCCAATCACTAGGTCAAAAGAAACTCTTCACGCTCTGGAGGACTGAGACTGAACTTGGTAAAATTTGTCCAGAATAATGTTACTCTTGAAGTTGCTCCAAGTTTTAGGATTCTGGCACATCCTAATCTCTCAAATTTATTTTAACATTTTAATGAACACAAACAATATAAAATGCCCACAATTAGTGGCTAACAGTAGGAAAGAAATCTTTATTGTTGTCAGATAGGTATGTTTCAAGTGAAAAACAAATATTCTTCCTAGCCTATTGAGACATTTCATAATAAAATGTTCCCTAGGTATGCCTCTTTATATTAGTCCTTATGTACCTTTCTGATCCAGCTGCTGAGGATCCATCCCTAAATGGAAAAAATAGAAATGCGTCACACTTGCACTATTTTATTTTCTCCATTATTGAAGGTGCCGAACTGTCTTTTTCAGTAGAATTTGTAATGGTGTTCTATCAGTCTAGCCTTTTTTTTTTTTTTTTTTTTTTAAAATCAACCAAACCAAACTATTGAAAGTTTGTGGATAGGATCATGTCTATTTCCCATGGCAGCAGACTGCCTTAAAATTAATGGTCACATAATACTTCAGAAGAAGATTGATACAACTTTCTTAAGGTAGGGTATTCTGCTTGTCTGAATAGACCCACCTAATGTCACTTGTAATTTAAGTAATGGTGTTGCCTGGTACCTCATTATAGACCTTTTGTACTGAAAGATGGTGGAAAGTGGCAGAAAATGTCATTGTTTTTACAAGCGGCATATGAAATCACTGAATATGACAATTTTCTAGAATACTTGAAAATTGAACTAAATGCACTGTCTATAAGAAGGACAGATACTAAGTCTTGTTGCAATGAGCAATGTCAGAAATAGGCTGAGAGTGATGGGACCTGAACTGACAGATGTACTGAAAGATATAATATACTTATTGTTTAATCATGTGGATAGAGTAGAAGATGGAAACATTGAGAATAAGAAGCTTACAGTAAGAGCTACCACTTAATCTGAGCAATAGCCTCTGAGGCTTCTTAATCTACTAGGGGAATTGTATAGATGCAATAAGTCTGACAAGACAAATAAAAGAATAAAGAATCTTGTAAATCGGTGAAATTCTAGATTTTAATTTCTGCTATTCTACAAGGGATTAGGGAAAGGCAAATAAAGAGAGGAAAGCAAAAAAGTGTGTCGTGCATGAGTTCTGTTCATAATTTAGGAAACAGAAATGAGTCTAAGATGTGCTGGGTTTTGCTTTTGAAAGCATATTAATTGCAGGCTTAGAATCCCCAGCCTTGACTGAGGAGTAAAGATGGCTGCGCTGCTGATTGGTGTAGTTTGTGGTTAAATATTACCATGGTGTCAAAAAGCCTCAGCCAGGTCTGAGAAAAACATGTGGTAAATAACTGTCCCTGTCCCACAGGGCTTGTGGTTTAAAAGTTTGCAAGAAATTAAAGGATGTAAAGATCACCTGAGGGCTATGTAACTGCTGCCCATAATGATGTGTTGGGTAGGCAGGACTGAAGTAGCTCAGTTCTCATCAATGGGAATGATGTGGGATAGGTGGGAGTGGAATGAGAAAAGAGTAGTAGGTCCTAACATGCCCATCTTAATAATTTAACAGTGTAAACACACTAGGAAGTTGGGCTTTTCAACAAGCATGCTTGTGTGGGAGTATATCAATGTTACACTTGTGGCCACAGAAGGCAAGGTAATGCAAATAAATGCAGGTAATCTACTGGTAGTTAGAGGGACCACAGATAAAGCTTCCCCTTGTGTGCTGCAAGAATACACTGCTTATTGCAACATGTGTTTACAGAACTGTAAATTAATATAATTTTTCCAAGCTAGAAAATCATAAAAACTATTTAGCATATTTATTATTGCGAACATAAGCCATTAACGTTGGAAGCCATGTAACGTAAACAGACTGCTCTCCCTGACCTGTCATGGCAGTTGTTGAACAGCACATTAACTTGAACAACTGCAGCAACTTTTACGTGTTCTGTGAAACATCTAAACTGCATCAGTAGGAAAGGTATTTTAGGAAATTTAATTAGATACCGAAGTATGCAGATGCTTGAAATTTAGTTACGCAAAAAGGATGGATTGCTAAATGCTTCATAACTTTGTTTTTGTTCATCTTTTGTTTAATTCACACTGGTTCCATGAATACTAAGCAGTGGAATTTTTACTTAAAATTTTAATAAACACTACAATAGAAAATTTAAAAACTATAAACATTTACAATTCTTCTATAGTCTGTAGTAGATATATGATGCAATAATTTAAATTATTCTGTACGTTATGATAAAGATCTTAAGAAAAACTTCTATGCTTTCCAAGTCCAGCAAATCTTGTGCATAGAGAAATGCCTTATGTGGGTTTCTGCAGTGTTGAAGTCTATTGTCAGCCATAAGCCTTCAAAGAATATAAATTATAAGCTTAAAAATAAAAAACTTTTACTACGCCTATTTTGATACATAGCAGTCTCTTGCTCCCTTAGAGCACAACATGTTATAGTTGCTTTCAGCTTTAGCTTCTCTTTTGCTGTTAATTCCTCTCTCTTGTATGTTCTTGTCTTCTCAACTCCTCATCTTCCTGTCACCTCTCACTTACTCTGTGTTTCTGCATTTTTCTGAGTCACTAACCACAAAAGCCTGGCTTAGAGCTTTAGTTGACTCTGGGGGCAGTGGTGAATAGGAAGCATGAATGTATTGTCATGAGGAACTGGTTGTCAACTACAGAAACTTGGGAAGAAGCATCTTTCTGTGGCTTCATGCCTGTTGAAAGAGATGGCCAGAAATCATCTTTGTAATTACAATACGCATCTGTAAAAGTTGGCAATTTAAGATGACTTTAATCTCTCCTAGATGTCTTCTCTGCTTGTGAGGACCTCAGAGCTTTTGCTCTGAGTGCATTGCTTTCCAGACTGTATCTGCTTCCCTTCCAAGAATGGTGTCAGGACTCATTCTTTAAAGTCTAAACAGTGAAACTAAAACATGTTTAATTAAAGCTCCTATGACTAATGATTTAATCTCCCCTTTCCTCTCCTCCCTCTTATCACAAACAGTGCTGGAATGTGTTCCGCAGCAGGGCTAACACTAGTTTCAGCCAGTCCACTTGCTGCTGTTCTAACTTGCCTGAATTTGTTGCTTTCCGTACAGACCCATTACCCAATACTTCCTTGCCAGGCAGTGTCCCAAGAATATGCAGAAAGCAATAGAAAAGGAATATTGCTGTATTTCAGTTAAGCATAGTTAGGCTCACTTCATCCTGAGAGGACTTGTTCTGATTGCAATACTTGGACAGTGTTTTTGTAACATGAAAGTGTTTCTGTGTTGAGAGATGAGGACGATTATGTTAATGAAAAGATAGTTTCAACATTGTTAGGTACCAACCTAAGCTTTTCAAAGGTTTTTCACAATATTTTTGTCAGTAATAATTTAGTTTCACTGCATCTCAGTGCAGTCAGTGCCACTGGAGCTGGTGTGTCTGAATGGCTCTGTGGGTGTTCATGCTTGGTCAGCTTCTCAAATAAACACTTAAAGTTCCTTTAAAAAAACCCACCTATTTTCTGTAAATGTCATCTTGATATCCAAGAGTTTCACATTGATAGTGATGTCTCTTCCCTCCCAATAATGCCATAGTGTTCAAGTGCATTTTTTGGTAAAAAGTAACTTTAAGAAAATATCAGACAAAAAGTTTTCAGATGGAAAAAACTGTAGATTGCGTAACTAAAATTATTTGTTTTCATTTTTTTTCTTTTAATTTGGCTATGCCTGTTTAAATTTAGCAGTATAATGAAGAATGTACAAATAAGGAATGATTAATAAGTACCTATAATTTTAAACTGTTTTGCTATCTATGTGAAACTTATTACATTAAAAGAAACAAAATATATTTCAGGACTAATGAGATAAAGGAACAATAGGTAATTTGTCAAAAAACTGGCTCAATTATCTGAATACAAGATACCGAATAATTAGCTATGCAAGCACTAAAAAGTCATTAATTCTCTGATTGGTTTGGATTGTCAGTGTTTTCGATGTTTATACAACTAATTCAGGAAAATATAATAAAATCAATGGGCTTATAATAATTAAAAACAGTAAGGTTTTGAGCCTCTAATCATACAGGTTTTTCAGTGCTTATCTGCAAGTAATGGGAGTAGTGAATATATTAGAGGTAAGTCTTTGGTTTATAGTATGAGTGGAGTCAAGTCTTCTCTGATTGTTATCATTATTACTTAAATTAGATATGAATAAACATGTGCTTAAGACTTATTTTAGCAGGGGCAAAATGAAGCCAGATGATTTAAATGGGCTTTCCATGTGTTGAAAGGCATTGAGATTATTGGAAACTTTAACAAATGTTCCATATAAATTTTCATCTAAAAATGTTATATACAAATAATTATATATCAGATGATTTTATTTCAGTGTATTATTGTTCTTTCCAAAAAAAAAAAAAGGTAGATAGAGGATTTGGAAAGGCAGGTGTCTTTCCTGAGACATCTGTACATTTTTGAAAGGATCCTAAGTGACTTCTATAACTGTTTTGTGTACCTGAGCATGATAATATTTCATTGTTAAGGAACATTTCCCATCCTTAGGTTGGGGCCCTTCCCTAGTGTATTGTGACACGAAAATTGGGTTTTTCAATTTGTTACTGAATTCATATGAAAAACAAATGAACAAGGAATAAGTACTTGCCAGATTTTATTCTGATGTGATCTAGCTGCTTTGAATTCCTATCCAAATACTCATGCAATGTAGAGTGATGTCCATCAGCTATGCAAGAACTTTGCAGCCGTAAAGTGCCCCTGTTACGCTCATTCTGTTTTCTCTGCATTTGTGGAAAAAAATTGTTGGTCGAATGACTGTTGTCATTGAAAACTGTACATCTGGGAAGGTCAATCTTTCTTGTCAACTAATTTTTTACATCTTTATGCCTCTTAGACTTGAATTGTTTAGCTCAAGTGCCCTTTACTTTTTTTGTTGGATTTGTTTGTTTTGGTGAGATATTTTGGGTTTTTTTGAGAGTTTTTTGTTGGTTTGTTGGTTTTGGGTTGTTTGGTTTTTTTAAGGCTTGAATTGATGATACTGTTGTGGAAAAGCTCAGTTGGAAACTATATATTTAAAGCCTTGAAAAAACTTTTTTAAACGAGATCCTAAAACAAATATGTCATCTTATGTTTAAACCTAAATAAGTATCCATCAGTGGAATCGCACTGTATGCTTTATAAACACAAAATCTCAGGGAAGGGATATTGGCAAGGAACCATCGTTTCCTTAGACCACAGAGAACAGTATCAGTGAAGATTCAGTTCATTTATGTCTCAGATAAAACCAGTGGAATACTCCCCACATATAGGGAGCTGGTATTCTGAAGAAAGGAGTTGAGGAAGACCTTATCAGTAGATAAAATTTGATATCACTAAGCAAAATGCATGTAGTCACCTCCCAAGAACTGTTTTTCCATTCACTTGGTGCCCCTAATCAGGTTTTCTGGTTCAGTGAGATGAGTGTAAAGGCTGTTAAAGCCATTGTGAAATAATGAGAAATAGACATAGTTAAAGCAGATTTGTAGTCATTTGTGATGCCTAGTTTTGCAAGGAAGATGTGCTATTTTCTATTTATGATCACAAATAACCCACTACCTTCTGTAATATTGATTGGCACATAGCAAATTGAACCTATTTACCTAATCTTCTTAATATGGCTCTGCATTAAATGTGGGGCAAGACAGCTGAATATAAGAAAGTAAATCAAAGCAGCCACCTGCTTCCATTTGTAACGGTGTAGAATTCTGGACTACAAGGGGTATTTCCCTGTTGGACAACTTATTTCATAAAGCAACCCAAGAAGCAGCTTTTTGAGAGAAGATCTCTTGTTCATTAGGAAACAGCTTTAAAAATATTGTCATAAATAAATCCCTGGAAATCACTGGTTGGAGTAAGATGAATTATGATTTACATCATAGCTAAGTCTAAGATATTTCATTATGTTTTTTATACCCTTACTGAAGATTTATAAGAACCATTAACTTCCTGCAATTCTGTGATGATGCGTCCTGAAATGAAAAGGGTTATTTTGGGGGTCGGTTTAATGCCAATTTGTCCCTCTATGCATGAGTACATATACAGGCACACAGACACATACTCAAGGCTTTTTAATTGTTTGTGCTCTACTCATGTCCCAGGTTATACTGCTTACTGGACAGTTAAGCTGATAAAACTGTTCTTAAGATGCTTCTAGCTAAGATACTTTTAGAAGATTAAAATGAATAAGCAGGGTGAACATCCGTTTAAGTGTACAAAGAACACTGTATTTAGCAGACATCTCCTGCAGCCACCTTGGAATATTTCTGTGCTGTGAATTTTAACAAATTTGGTTACAGAGGATACTTGTTAGCATCAGTTATCAGTTATTCGAAGGTCACTATTCATAGGAGTTCTCATATGTGTAGAAGTGTCAGAGTGAAAGGAAGAACATGTGGCCTCGTACTCCAGTTGCCCCAAATTAGGAAAAGAAACATGAATGTTCTGAGAAATCTACCAGTATCAAGAGAAATCTATAACATAAAACCTTGCCCTTCCTTCCCCAACCAGTGCATTGTTCTGAGGGGTTTTTTTTAGCCTGTGACAATTGACTTATGTGAAACAAAAAAAAAAGATTTCTTAATTCCTAATGGAAAACACTTGTGTTAGTTATGTTTGGGAAAAGGTAATGCTTCACAGAAAGACATCTGCTTTTTCCAAAGGTGACTAGGAATCATTTGAATGTTGATGTGCAGCGGCATCCTATACCTGAATTATCCCAGTTTGCAAAGTTAAATAAATATGCCTAATTCATTATTACCAAGGACAATGCAAAATCTGTTTCAAAAGATCTCAAAGAAGGAAAAAATTGTATATGTTGTCTTCATTTCCTCTGAAAATTATACTGTTAGCATCTGTTTATGTAGCATTGAAGATCAGAAAGCTTGACAGCTGAAGCTAATCACTTTCTTGAGTAAAATTTCATTTAGAAACTGAAGCTGAAAACTGGGTTCAGTGAGTGGTTCCTCAGAACTGAGACAGCTGCAGTAAATTTCAGTTCAATGTTGTTTATGACTTTCACCTCAGAGCACAGGTGAAAAAGGAGGTCAGGATCCCCTAAGTGGTCAGTAAGGGATACTTTTATGTCTAGAGCTGTATAAGAGTTGTGAACTTCAGAGCACTGACTGTTTGTAATGGGGAAAGAAAAGTCTGAGAAAAGGGATGATAGAAAGATATGACCTTCTGTGCTGCTTCCATTTCTTTTTCCGGTTGACCAATCTCAGAAACCTTAAGAAGGTTATTTCAAGCATGAGTAAGGGATCCATTAATATCTGGGTTGGGCAGAGCTATGCTGCTGCAGAATCATAGAATCTTCATGGTTGGAAAGGACCTTTGAGATCACCGAGTCCAGCCATACACACACACACACACACACACACACACACACACACCCCCCCTACAATCTCTGTCACTAGAGCATGCTCTGAAGTGCCAAATCTAGATGTTTCTTAAATACCGCTAGGGATGGTGACTCAGCCACCTCCCTGGGCAGGCTGTTCCAGTGCCTGAGCACTCTTTCAGTAAAGTAATTCTTCCTAATAATACCTAATCTAAACCTCCCCTGCCGCAACTTCAGACCAGTTCCTCTGGTCCTGTCATTATTCACTTGGGAGAAGAGGCCAACACCCGCCTCTCTACAACCTCCTTTCAGGTAGCTGTAAAGGGCAATGAGGTCTCCCCTCAGCCTCCTCTTCTCCAAACTAAACATGCCCAGTTCCCTCAGCCTCTCCTCATATGGCTTGGTCTCCAGACCCCTCACCAGCTTGGTAAACTGTACCTGTAATCTGCATTGGTACATCTGAAGTAGCTGAATAATAGTACGGTGATCAGTAAAAGCTGACCGGGTGACTAGGTAATGGTTCTGTGCTAAAACCCATGCCACCTAACATCTTTACTATTATTGAGAACTAGTCCAGATCAAAGGTACCTTGCTAAGTGTACTTTCCTAAGGCTGTGCAGCTGTACTATAAAGATTAAGGGAAGAAGAGATGACAAACCCCTTAAATTTAGAAATGCTGCATGGAGTTTTCTAGGTAGGAAAGAGTCTCTGTGTTTTGTTGATGCTCCTTAATGCTGCGAGAGGACCAGGCACTTCTTGGATAGTGTTAAAATTACCAAGTGGGAAGTCCCACTTCTTTCTCTGGGACTTCCAAAAAGAAAGGCATGGTACATGTTTCTCTGACACAGAGCTGCAGAAGGGAGTGTTTTCTATACTTTTTGAAGACATTAAAATGCACTTTTAAATCTGCACTTTTTCTGTCTGCTTTTAGTCAGTGCCATAATATTCCCTGACTGATTTACTGCTGCTTGGAAAAAGTACTGGTATCATTCAAACCCCCATGAAGCACTTGGAGCCATTGCTTGTTTTATCTGCACTTTGTGACGCTCTTCAGACCATATGTACGAGAGCAAGGAAACTGATGATAGGGGAGGGGGAAATTTTAATGCATTCTGAGGTTAAGCAGATGAGTAGCTATCTCTGAAAAAGCTGGTCCGTGCCCAGAACATTATGCAGTACAAAAGAAGGTCATCCTACTCAGCAGGTTTTCCAGTTACTTAGAGAAGACCTCCCCACTCCCATGCTAGCAAAAATTAAATTGACAGAACCCCTTTTGCTCTCTTGAGACCAATCAGTCAGTCTCCAATCATTAAGTTTCCTCTTGAAACTACTTTCAGAAATTGCTTGAGGGGAGAGGAGACTCTAAGAGCAGCAGTAGGAATTATTTATTTATTTTTTTTTTAAAGATGCATTTTGGAAGAATTTAAATGAAAAGAAACCATTTTGGAGAAGTTCATTAAAATTGACTTTCTCAGCAAAACTGAGACCTTAACTTTGGTTACATGCTTTAGATTTTGGGTTATTTCTACCTATGTCTCTATAGCACTCTTTTTTTTATTCACTTTAAAATACATGGTTTTTTTACTCTACTAATTGTTCTACTGTAATTTAAACTCCTTAAGTAGAAAAAAAAAATCATTCTGGATAAATAATTTTTCCATAACTGTAGAGCTACAAAAATGCTTCTAAATTCTGCTTATTGTTGTTCACTCAAATTAGACTGCAAACAAGAACATCAGTTCGGCTAATGTAAACTTGGTGTAGCTCCATTGACCAATGTAATGTGCCAGCCTGACTTATTCCAGCAGAGGAAGTTGCTCAGTTCAGTGTATTATACTGTTTAACAGTATCTGTTATAGGTGCTGAAACCTGTGTGTCATCCTCAGGAGTTTTATTCTTGAAGCTAAATTTTACTGTTCTCCAAAAAGATTTGAAAATAACTCCAACTTGTAACAGCTGTCTCTCCTAGCTTGTTGTCAATTACATTTAATTTAACAAACGTAACAAGTATATCTCATCCAAAGAGGCAAGATTTGTCAAGAGATATATCTTTTCTTAGACCAGCTAATATAACCGGGAAAGCAATGGAGAAGATTTCAGGCACCTAAGACCACCTTGAGCCCTCAAATATTATTAACATAAGTGCATCACCTTTTAGCTCTGCTCCAATGGTTGTCCAGTTTTCCCATATTTTATCAATTGGACTACTAAAAGATACTGTTTCTCATCAGAAATCTTGTTTGCTTGTATCCATGCACCAACATAGATGCAACAACCTGCTGTAACTTTCATCTAGGTCACTAAGGAATCTATTGAATGTCTCTGAGCAGACGTGTATTGAACCTACGTGGTATAACTCCCACTTTAATAATGAACCACCAGTAATCACACTTTAAATCTGTTTTTCCAACATATATGTATCTGTCTTCGTAGAATTTATCTACACCGTGTATTCCTTGTTGCTTACAAGACTGTCATGGAAGACAGTGTCAAAACTCTTACTATACTGAACATGTACATTTACTGCTTTTCCACAGCTCCTCTTATCCTGCTTTTTGTTTCTGACAAATCTGTAGTAACTGTTATTGCTGTTGTTTACTACAAATAGCAAACTTTTATGTTTTCTGAATATAGACCTTTTGTAGCTTTGTTGTCTTAAGCTTTAAATTTTGGCAATAATACACTATAAATTAAAATAATAAAGGGATTCCAGGGGAGCCAAGTGTGAGATACTGGATGAGTGGCTGCAGATCTTGCAAAGGGAAAAGGTACCATGTTAAATAAAAATCAAGGATGGTAATGAACTCTGAAAATGCAGTAGGTATTTAATATAGTGGCTACTTCACACCCCCAAGAAGAAATTCTTTGGCTAAAATTTTATTTTCTTAGGCTCGTTCTTATTACTTCAGGTTCACAATAATAGGTAAAAATATGCAAACTCCTTCATTCTGGCTCTGTGATACAAATGTACCATCTTGACCCAGTACATTCAGTTTCCCTGTAGGCTCTATATTATGCTGCAAAATTCTGTATTTTGCATCAGAAATCAGTTTTATAGAAGGGTCTTTCCCAAGTGAAAAATTATTGAAAAAGGCTAGAACTGAGATACAACATTTTATGGAGTCATGTGAGAAGCAAAAGAATTTTGTTTCAGTTCAATTTCCATTTGCAATTCTCCAGTAATCATCTAGAAGTCAGATTTCCAACACCACCAATGTCAAATTCTTTGCCTTATCAGTTGATGGCATGAGTCATACTGTGTTATTAGTGTGTCAGTTTCTTCTCCTGCCTCCTCTTCAGCAATATCACCTAAACTTAAATTGTTGATTTCAGAGTAATATTTTGTGAAGCAGAAAAAAAAAATCAAAGTAATTTAGACCCCAGTTGGTTATGGAGAGCCTAGTTGTCCTACAGTCATAGTATTAAGTAAACAGTTTTTTGAAGTGTATGTAATTTGTCTTGTAAAGGAATGAAATTTGGTGATGTTGCTGAGAACCTAGAAAAGTTTTCACTTCAGGAATTATTTCACTTCTTGGCTTGAAATATCCTATAAGTCATATTTTTTAAAATCTATGTGTAATATTTTTCATTTGTGTGATAGAAGAAAGTGACAAGGGAGCCAATACTTGAAGAAACTGGGAAATTTGGAAACGTTTTGAAAAATGCAGCTCTCTGTGCAATGCTTTCTTGTTTAAACATGATTACTTTATTCTATCTAATAATTTATTCTAGATAGTGACAAATGCCTTCACATAACTGTAAAAATCTGAGCTGCTTTGCTGTGGTAGTTCTGTACCTGCAGAACGTATTTAAATGGTACCCTAGGCTTGGTGTGTTCCCCAAATAGCATAGTGTAACTACAGCTGAGGTAGACTTGACACATGATGTACATGATAGCAATTTAATTGTAACTCTAATTACAACGAAGCACCACAAAGAAAAAACTATCTAGAAAGACCACTGGGCTTCGTCTCTTTTTTTTTCTTATTCTGGTACAAATAGGAAATAACTCTGCTCCCTACTACAGTCAAAGGAAACAAGTCAGTGTAAAATAAATTTATGTCAGAATATTTTTAATATAGAAAACCCAATATATTAAATAGACCAAAAGAAAAACAAGCAGTTCACTACAAAGTTTGTAGAAAAAAACCCTCAACGCTATTGCATGTTAAAACATTTTTTTTAACTGTGTGTAATTTACATAGTCTGACAAATAGCATGATGCAGATGAAATAGAAAAGCATGTGTAATCTATAAATATCCAGGAAAAATATCTCCATTTTAAGGATAGTTTGTGATTTCCGTAACCGTACTAGTGAGTGATAGTAGGGCCACTCAAGTAAGTGATCCTAGTGTGGCAAAAAAAATAGGAATATTGTATAAGCAACTATTTATCTATTTACCTCTAGATTTGAGATCAGGTTGTATGCAGCTTTTACTCTAGAAAAAGAATTCTAGAACCTGTAAAAGAATATGTTGGTAGCACACACCACTACATGTGACATGAAATATTGCTTTGCAACATCTGTGAATAGCCTTGTTCTGGAGATGCTTAGCATGGCTATTAGCTTACAGCACAGGGTATTTATCCATTCACTGAAATGTACAAGGTAATTCGACAGCAAAATTAATGTGTCAGCTTGAACCAGTACAGAAATTCTTTTATTCCAAAAGAGTATAGTTCTCAAATGTAAATAAATACCTGCTGGTATTTTAGGTTAGCAAAAGTTGAATACTTGCTGCTCCCTGAATTAATAGCCATGATTTTGTATAATTTTCTTTGAGGTTTAGAGTGTATGTATTTTAGCTTTCAGAACTTTAGTTCCTTCTGACTTTTGCTTGTCCTCTTTTCTGACCTAGAAAAAAAGTGAAGTTGGTCAGGAAAATACTGAAGTATTTCCTCCAAGGTTGTGAAAAGAGGGAAATAAGCATGGCCAGAAAGAATTATTTCACTTTAATTGCGATACTGGTGGGGTAGGTCTCTTCTCTTATGCTGACTATATGCTAATACCTCCCTGCACCTGATTAGCCTGAATAACCATGTTGTATTTTTACTTTTCTGTAGTAATGTTTTCAAAAAGCTGACATGAGCTTACACAATACTCCCCACACCCATGAGACAGTTGTTATCAAGAAAAACTAACCAAACTTTTTTTTCTGGGGGGCTGGAAACACACGTAAGGTAAGTTTGAAGAGGGTGGTGCAGTGAAGGAGAGGAAGGATTGTGCGTAGGTTAATTTTAGCCGAGGGTATCTAGTTTCCCTACACTCTTTTCTGTTGATGATGATGATGATGGCAGACACTTTTTCAAGAAGACAAAATCTGAGTCTTAACTGTGCTCAAGAGGATCCTGTTTCTCTATTCATTGAGTATATGGAAAACATATGGCTGTTAACCTCCTTGGATTAAAGTAAAACTTTTAAATACTGCCATTCTGCTTCTTCCATTTTAGAATATATAAGTAGTGCTCTACTCTGTGATAAGAGATCAAACAAAAGCTTAGACATATAGATAAAACATATGGGGCTGCTTACCTCTTTGGACAGCTTTAGAAGAGTCTGGAGTTGGTTGTCAGGATCTGATACCATTTGTGCAGAAAAGGAAGAAAAAAAATTAATTACACTTTTTTTTCTCTCTGGTGGCTAGAAAGTGCTGTCTTGGTATTTTATAGACATGCTTTGTTTTCAGTGATAACTAAGTATCCAGAGCGTAAATAGTCATTCTTTTATTTGTGTAGACAAATAAAAATTAGTATTGTATTAAATAATTTTCCCTACGTGTCTGGATTGATTACCTATTACCTACTGCATTACCTGATTACCTACTGCCTGTACTGAGCTGCACTGTGTGTACTGCTATTTGCAGGATCTTCATGGGACAGTAACACTGCATATATAGTCAACAAAAAACTTAAGTTATACCAACATTTTTATTAGAACCTCATGTTATATAGTCACTTTTTAGTATACAATCATTAATATGACAGTAATTAACTTAAATAATTACAATTTTCATATAATTATGAAAAATTACCCATCCTTATTCTCCATAAAAACATTACATGCCACTGGGCAGGGGTGAGATTGCACAAGCATTCTTTGACAAGGAACAGAATGAGTACAGCTTATCTGTGTGTTTGCCACTTATTTGTATCCTTTGCTCCCTGCATGTCAGACTTGACTTTGTAGACCTTTTCTAAATGACTCATACCCATAAAACACATAATTTAGGCCTGTCTTCATCAATGTATTATCTGTTATCTAAATTGAGATTGTATTTTTAACCCAGTCAAACACATAGCTGTCACCTGAGCTGGTTACAGTTTATTTAAGCATTTTATTATATGTGGGAAATAATAAGATCCCATCTATACTACAACAGTCAACTGTGTAGTAGGGAATGACAATGTTCTAATGAGTGTCCTTTGTTGATTATAACCATGGTAATGATGAAACTCAAGGGTGGGCGAATGGGGTAGGGTGGGGGGTGACTGGGATTGTTAATTTGCCATAGAGGCTTTTCTTCCTGAAAGACATTTTACCCCATGTGGTCACTTCCCGCAGACTACTAGGCAGCCATCAAATGATGTGACCTCTTAGGGACAAAACCTCCTGTATTTATACAACAATCCCTCAGCCAGGTCTCGAGAAACTACAGTTTTCTTAAGGGGTGTCAGAAATAGAGCTGTTTTCTACCTGCAAGAGGTCCCTTAACACTTAAGCACAAATGTTTCTCTACCTTAGGAAGCTTTGGTCAGTATTAAAAGAACTGAAATTGAGGGTTTCTAGGGCTAGATGGAATATAGTGTATTATATCAGAATGTGTTCTGTTTTTTGTGCGGCTGGTGTTCTCTGTCCCGCCCCTGCAAGCCTACCTGCAAACATAATTTGTATTGCTTCCAGTCATCTTTCCTTGTTGGCAATAAAAGGAGCCTAACATCTGGACAAATATGTTTCCCCGTTCAAGCATTAGAAACAGCTGAACAGGCTGCATGCTTTTGTTCATTTAAGTGTGAAGATCAGTCTCTTCTGTTGGTATTGTGGTGTCCTCAACACGTCGGGCTGGGCTTTTAATCTTTGGTCATAGCTGCTGAAGTCAAGTCCACCAAAACCAGGAATTATGGTACTGAGTGACCAGGTGTGTGTTGTGATGGCAGTCACCATTATTGCATTGCTGACACTGAATGATCTGTGGAAATTCACTAGGAGAACAAGTTGCTGCTCTGTGAATGCTTTTAGTCTGTTCTGTATTTCGCTTGGCTATGCGCTCCATGGTCTACTTCACAGAGATGGAAAATTTACCATGGAAAATCTAGCCTCTCTTTTATCACTAGAGTAACAATGACTGGTGGATAGGGTAGTGAGAAGGGAATACAAAAAGAGAGCTTCCATAGTCTTGTATACAGACCATTTGGGCAAAATTTTCCCCTAATATCAAGTGCAGATCTGTGCATACAAGGAGCCATAAACTGATTTTATCATTATTTTGATTAGAGTAAAAACTGCAGGACTTGACCATGAGAACTAGTTTCAGTAACTTGCAAACTAGCAAAGTGAAGTCATGAGTTCCCTTTACTCTTGATTAATACATTGTCATGCATGTAGCAGCTTGTTTCTAATTCTGTTAGGATTACTCCGATTTATCCAGACACTTGCCAATGAGCAGCAATAAAGCCAGCTTGGGCAGGTTGCAATCTGCCTCCCACATCAGTGTAACAGCTGTGGCAAAGCTATGAAGGTCTAGAGCACCGAGCTTGAAGAAAGCAGTTGTCTGCCCACCCAGACTGACACTTCTGATGGGTTGGGCTGGGACTAGGGGTTGAGGGCTTCTTAAAGTTGCCTCTTTTTGCCACCTCTCCCTTTCTGGAAGATCATTGACATGAACCTCAACATCTGTCATATTATCAAGCTTAAACGCGTCTGTGGAAACTTGGCAGGAGATAGTCCCCAAACCCTGAGTTTCCATGGTAGGCTACATACTTGAAGAGATTGCCTGTGCAGTAACCCTAGCTGGCATGCTTGCTGTTACCTGAAAAAATGCAGCCTTGGTTTCTCTTCTTCCTCCAGATTTGCCTTTGATACTAAACAAACTGAAGATGAAAAATAGCACGCTAGATTGTTGCAGTGAAATAGCAGTCTAAACTTCTGCTATGGAAATGAAAACAGTTATGACAGGGAAATCTAAAACATGAATTTAGAGCACATGACACCAAATCACTCTCTTTATCAAGGTAAATTGCAGCTGTGAAGACAGTGACGCAGCTAAGGAGAACTTCATTCTTTCAACGCGCTTTGAAATTACTGTTAAGGACACTTTGGGAATGAGAGAGAACTGGAAATCCTGCCCTTCTCTCATGCACAGGTTGATAGTGATTTGAGATCTTTTTCTCTTCCTTTCTTTGAAAACAGATATTCTTCTGTCTTTATCCACTGATAGTCTTATCTAGTTCTTTTTTCCATAAAATGAAAATATGTATCCCTGACCTCTGTTCTGGGGATCATCATTAAGTTATGTCTCTATCGTTTAGTAACTAGCATATTCCTTCCTGTGTGAATGCTTCCCATAGTGGCCACAAAGCTCTATAAAGCATAGGAAAAATTCATTGTGTGTGCCTCTTCATAAATTCATTATTTCCTCCTCACACTCAGCTTCCATGGATGCTGCATGTAATTCAATCAAGGCAGACTCAGTATAAGGGAATTTGTCAAACTAATCTGCCTTTTTGTATAAGGAGTTGCTGCGGTCAAAAATCCAGCATTTTCTGTTGAGATTTGAAACATACCAGTGCTTCTCTTCTGGTTACAGTTATCCCCCCCTAGTCTAACACAGCGTATTTGTACAGTGTGGCTGTAACTGGAATATGTGGTAGGGGAATGGTAAATTTCCTGACAGTCTGTATTCTCAGGCTAGATTAATGGCTAACTAAATGTACTGCTTACCCTCCTCTTATCCACAATTTCTGTCTCAAGATGAGAGCATTTTCTGTTGAAGCACTGCATACTCCTCACTTTTGGAGGTGGATGTTATGTACCAGCCTCTTGGTTAAGAGCATCTTATTAACTGTAGATTTGGGATAGCAATGGTTTGGGGAAGGAGGGTGTA